>JAOPSE010000010.1:103337819-104722819 GCA_029449295.1 Zea luxurians
CCCAGGCAAGTTGTGCCCTTGATCACTTCTTTTCACCCAGCCATGTTCTGATTAATCATAATGATCTGCATAGGTTAATTTGATGGGACCCAACAGGTTACCTAGTTTGTCTATCTTTATACCTTGTTTACCACTGAACTTTCTGGGTAGTACTTGCTAGTGCTATATGTGGTTTTGGGTATGAAGATTACACTATTCATGATTATACTTTTGTTATCAGTTGTTATTTATGGTTCATGTTAAGATCATTATGTTAATTGGAACATGGAGAACCACCCGGGAAAACAGTGCTACCACGAGGGTGGAATGGGACGCCCTTGGCTGATTAATTAGGGAAGCTAGTGGAAGACTACCTTACCCGAAAGGGGCAAGGGCAGTAGGGGAGAGGTCAGTGTAGGGAGGCCCTCGGGAGGATTTTGCTGCGATGGCGGTCCTGCAAGGGATTCCTGCACTGGATCTTCCTATAAACTGTAGCGGGTTTTCGGAAGCTAGTGGAACTTTGTAAAGGCCTCGTAGTGTTACCCTGCCTCGCTTCCTTGGTAGAGGTGTATGGGATTCATGACCCCTTGGCAGATGGGTAACACGGCTTGTGGGTAAAGGGTACAACCTCTGCAGAGTGTAAAACTGGTATACTAGCCGTGCTCACGGTCATGAGCAGCTCGGACCCTCACATGATTAAATTATGGAACTTAAACTCAATTTGTCATATGCATTGCATCGCAGGTGAAGTTGTTACTTTTGTTCTATTACTTAATTGGGGTTGGTATTTACTTATACTTAGTAATTGCTAATAAAATTTTGACCAACTTTAAAAGCAATGCTCAGCCTCAACCATCCTCTTTGGTAAGCCTTACACTTCATATGAGCTTCCATCTTTGGCAAGTTCATACACATTATTCCCCACAACTTGTTGAGCGATGAACGTATGTGAGCTCACTCTTGCTGTCTCACATACACCACAGGTCAAGACCAGGTACTGCAGGATGATGCTCATAGAGGATGCTGTGATGAGTTCGTGAGTGGTCTAGGTCGTCGTCTCCCAGTCAACTTTGGGTTGCTGGACCGTTGTCTCCTTATAATGTAATCATTTATTTTGTATGGAACTCCTGTTATGTATAAAGATGTGACATTCGATCCTGTGCCACTATACATCATATGTTTGAGACTTGGTCCCAGCATACCTGGTGTTTATGTTAACCCCGGGTTTTGGACCCCTAAAATCCGGGTGTTACAAAACCCTTAGGGACTATGGTTACAAATTAACCAAAGTTCCTCTTCTATGTGATAATGAGAGTGCAATCCGCTTGGCGGATAATCCCGTTGAACATAGCCGCACTAAACACATAGCCATTCGGTATCATTTTCTTAGGGATCACCAACAAAAGGGAGATATCAAGATTGCATACATTAATACTAAAGATCAATTAGCCGATATCTTTACCAAGCCATTAGATGAACAAACTTAGGCATGAGCTAAATATTCTTGATTCTAGGAATTTCTTTTGATGTCTTGCATATATAGCTCATAAGTATACCTTTGATCATATCTCTTTTATATACCATGACTAATGAGTTTTCAAGTATATTTCAAACCAAGTCATAGGTATATTGAAAGGGAATTGGAGTCTTCGGCGAAAACAAAGGCTTCCACTCCACTCCTTAACTCATCCTTCGTCGTCGCTCCGAGCAACTCTTCGTCTTTGGTATAATCTTCACTCATATGTTATTTACCAAAGGGGGAGAAAGTAGCAACAGGGCTCTAATGATTCCGTTTTTGGCGATTCATCCCAAAGGGGGAGAGAGTATGAGCCCAAAGCAAAAGGACCGCACCACCACCTAATTTTAAAAACTAATGATTTTCAAATTGGTATCTCATTATGTTTAAAAGGGGGAGAAAGTAGTATTTTCAAAATTGATATCTTAAAACCCTCTTGAACACTAAGAGGAGGATTTTATTGAGAGGGAGTTTTGTTTAGTCAAAGGAAAAGCATTTGAAACAGGGAAAAAATTTCAAATCTTATAAATGCTTCTCAAAAATCTTATTCATTTACCTTTGACTAGTTGCAAAATATCTTTGAAAAGATTTTACAAAATAATTTGCAAAAACAAAACATGTGGTGCAAGCATGGTCCAAAATGTTAAAATTATAAAGAAACAATCCATGCATATCTTATGAATTTCTATTGGCTCAATTCTAAGTAATCTTTGCACTTACAAATTATGCAAACTAGTTCAATTATGCACTTCTATACTTGCTTTGTTTTATGTTGGCATCAATCACCAAAAGGGGGGAGATTGAAAGGGAATTAGGCTTACACCTATTTCCTAATTGATTTTGGTGGTTGAATTGCCCAAAACAAATAATTGGACTAACTAGTTTGCTCTAGTCTATAAGTTCTACAGGTGCCAAAGGTTCACAAAAAGTCAATAAAAAGACCAAGAATGGGTTCAAACAAAGAGAGCAAGGGACAACCGAAGTGTGCCCTGGTCTGGCACACCGGACTGTCCGGTGCACCACCGGACAGTGTCCGGTGCACCAGGGGACTCCAAGCTGAACTCTTCACCTTCAGGAAATCTCAGAGGCGCTTCACTATAATTCACCGGACTGTCCGGTGCCCCAAGGGAGAGCGACTCTGAACTCGCCAGCTTCGGGAATCCGCTCTGCTAAAATTCACCGGACTGTCCCGTGTAACTCCGGACTGTCCGGTGAGCCAGTGGAGCAACGACTACTTCGCGCTCAACGGTTGACTGCAACGCATTAAATGCGCGCCAGCGCGAGCAGAGGAGCAGAGCACGCGCGGGTGGTACACCGGACAACCTACAGGGCCTGTCCGGTGCGCCACCGGACAGCCAGGCGGGCCCACATGACAGAGCTCCAACGGTCGGAACCCAACGGCCAGGTGACGTGGCTGGCGCACCGGACAATGTTTGGTGGCGCACCGGACTGTCCGGTGCGCCATGCGACAGAAGCCTTCACCAAACGGCTAGTTTGGTGGTTGGGGTTATAAATACCCCCAACCACCCCCACATTCAAGGCATCCAAGTTTTCCACCTTCCAACTACTTACAAGAGCTCTAGCATTCAATTCTAGACACACCAAAGAGATCAAATCCTCTCCCAATTCCACTCAAAGCTTTAGTGATTAGAGAGAGTGATTGTTGTGTTCATTTGAGCTCTTGCTTTGGATTGCTTCTTTTTCTCATTCTTTCTTGCGATCATCTCAATTGTAATGAAGGCAAGAGACACCAATTGTGTGGTGGTCCTTGTGGGGAAGTTTAGTTCCCGTTTGATTGAGAAGAGAAGCTCACTCGGTCGGAGGGACCGTTTGAGAGAGGGAAAGGGTTGAAAGAGACCCGGTCTTTGTGACCACCTCAACGGGGAGTAGGTTTGAGAGAACCGAACCTCGGTAAAATAAATCCTTGTGTCTCACTTCTTTATTCGCTTGCAATTTGTTTTTACGCCCTCTCTCGGACTCGCATTATATTTCTAACGCTAACCCGACTTGTAGTTGTGATTAACTTTGTAAATTTCAGTTTCGCCCTATTCACCCCCTCTAGGCGACTTTCAATTGTCAAACAAGCTTAAACCAGGAGAATCTAGTAAATATGCTACTTGAATAGTGAAAGTTACAATCCTTGACAAAAGTGACATTATTTTACCAAGTTGGATTGAAATGTAGCAGCATACTTCATGAGAAACTTATTCTCATACTCGAGACTTTATGAGATTACTAAGAGAAAATGTTAGTCTCAATATGATCAACATATAGAAATGAAACTCCCCTTAAAGGTATGCATCAAGAATTTGAATGCACTTCTCTTTTAACGACAAATAGGGAGAAGCATTATTCATCTTGATCAAGGCTTATAAAATTTGCAATAAGCAACTTATGCCTAGTATTCTCACAATAAAAAAGGTTTAGAATGCTTACAACCACACCATTGATTGTTTTGAAGATCTTATTGTCCAAGTAGGTGTTGTTGTTCTTGATGTCTTCCTCTTTCATTTGAGTGTCCTCCCTTTGTAGTTTTCTCTTTTTCCTTCCAAACTTATTGAAAATACTCAAGGGAGATGTTAATGGCACAAGGGAGTATATGATGAAGGATGATTTATTTAGAAATATAAACAATTCATCATTCATATGTTACACAGATATGAAGTAAAATCCTTATCATTAGTGCACATCATTAGAAAAGAGGAATATGCACCTTTGAAACATTTTGATCAATCATAGGAAATTTACTTCTTCATATTGAATTTATCATCATAACATAAAAGCATATCAATACGAGAACAAATATGGAAAAGGCATGAATTAGATTCTAATGGACAAGTGCATTTATGAGAATGAGATTGAATGCACATCTAGCTGACTTAAGTCCAATAAATAATCTATTCTTCATATAGGTAGAATTTAGAGTAAATAACCATTGATGGGAACTATATTAAGAAGATGAGTTCCCATACCTTTGCTTTTACCTTTCTTCCTTTGGGTGAAGAGTAACCCTTGAGGCTTGTGGCTTGCACTCACTCTCTTGTAGATTTTCATAAGTAAGCTCAAGAGATATGTCATTAGCAACACAAGTACTAGTTTCACTTTTTGTAATCATTTTTGATAAGGAATGAAAAGTGGATTACTAAAGCATGGAAACTTTATAATATGAACTAGATTATTCCACGATGTATGCTCAGTTTTAACTTATGAAACAAGCATAGTTAATTCTTTAAGATTATGGGAATAATTCTAATTCATAACATGGAGACCGTTGAATGTAGAAGAATCATATCCAATATACCAAGGCAAAACAACATAAATCATTGGATTGACTTTTGTTTTCATGTTAGCTTACGCATTTTCATAGAGAAGCTTATTCTCTATATGTGAGACTACTTAGGTTATTTAGACAAAAACATTAGTCTCACAATTCTAGATAAAAAGAGAGATTCCCTTTAGAAGTGTCCTAAGGATTTGGAATATCTTTCTATATCTAGAACATGGCAATGATAGGATAACTAGTGTAAAGCATGCCATGAGGTTTTTACAATAATCTCAAGCATGTAGATTGCCATAGTATAGAAGTGATGAATATGCAATCTACCATATGAGAGGAATTTCTTCAAAGAATGGTGACATAATTTACAAACATTTGAAGTGCTTCCTTTTTCTATGTGACTACACAAGACACATAAGAAATGGTAATTTAAGATACTTGCACTTAAAAGCATAAATGTTACCATCCTTTGGCTTTCCTCCATGTTGTAGGCCTTGATTTTTCCCATAGGATAATTCTTAATTTCCTACAACATCAATATCTTCCTCGAGATGATATGAGTATTAGACATAATAATTCAAAACAACTTTGGGTCAATCTCGGATATATAGATCATTGAAGATTGATAGCTTGAGTTAATAAGAATTAAATTGACTCTCTCAAGCACCCCCAAAGCTTCATATCATCTCCTTCTCCTGCAAAGCTTGTCAAGCATATTTTGGTACCCATCGCTTGATGGGTTCATCAAGGTTAGTCAACAAAGATCTAGGAACCCAAAAGTTCTTTGTGTTAGCGTTTGGTAAACTCATTACCTTTCTAGCACAAGTTGCAATTTTGGGTTGCCTAGTTACATGTGAAATAATTGACAAGCTAGAAGTGGGATAGTTACCAATGGGACAATCCTTGCATTGATGTCCCTTCTTTCGGCATATATAGCAAAGGCGATCTTCAAGTCTTGAAAATTTCTTCTTTCCTTATTTCTTGCTTGCTGCATGGTTAGTTAATATTTTCTTTTCTAACACTATGCCTTTTTGTTTCAAATAGGGACAAGACTTAATTAAGTGTCCCTTCTTTGAGCATTTAAAACAAAGTTTATCATCCTTGTTAATAATCAAGCTATTTTTAATATAGGGACATGACCTAATCGAGTGTCCCTTTTCAAAGCATTCACTACACTTTTTACTTCTTTTAGTGTGAAGTGTGGCTTGATCATTACCTTGGATGTTACCTTGCATGGAGGCGCGGTTGAGGCTTTTGGCAGAGGTATTGATTTTCTTCTTTTGTTCCTTCATCTTGGCAATCCTCAAGTCCTTGACATTTTCTTCAAGGGATTTAGTGCATGCCACGGTTGTTCCCGTCTCAAGCTTCTTCACCATGTGATCACGGTTATCTTGAGAAGGCTGAGCAATGCACTTCCCTTTTAGTTGTGTCAAGCTCATCTTTAGCCTCTCATTTTCTTCTTTGAGCTTTTGATATGTATCATCTTTTGTTCCTGCAAATTCTAGCTCAAAGGAAGATTTGCTTGTCGACGGACAACAAGCATTAGCACATGGTAATATAGTTTCAATTTGAATACATGTGCATGAGTGAGGTTGTTGTAATTTTAAGTTTTCTATCACAACCTCATGAGAAATGTTTAATATGATATGATCATCCATAAGATTTTCATGAGAATGTAGAAGCATATCATATTTTTCTTGAAAAGCTAGATTTTCAACTTTTAGCTTTTCTACTTGGTCCTTAAGCAAGGCATTCCTATTTACTAATTGAGCGATACAAAATAAAGAGTCATCTTGCTCAATTGTAATAGATTCATACCTTTGGACCAAATCAACATGAGAGCACTTTAGCTCCGTATGTTCTTTAGTCAACTCATTAAAGCTTAGCATTTTTATGGAGAGAATATCTTCGAGCATTTGACGAGCATTGCTTTGCTCTCTCGCTCTTTTTAGAAGTTTAAGCATGACCGCCTTATCTTCTAGGCTTAGATGAGCGTAGAGTTGCATGAAGCTTCTTTCATCCTCCTCATCCTCATTTGTGCTTCCACTATCATTTTCATTAGCCACACAACATATGTGGGAATCGAAATGGGAAGACAAACCTTTTGGAGAGGTGGATTCATCGTTTGGTCTCCAACGTTCACTTTCTTCTTCTTCCTTCAAAGAGTTAGTTTCACAAGGACCAAAGGAAGTAGAAGCACAAAATAAACCATCATGTTTGGACTCATCAAATTTGTTTTTAATTCTAGTCCAAATATCATGCGCATCATGAATAGGTTCATTATATCTAATTATGAAGGCATGATAATCTTCTTTGCTAAGAGAATTACCTAAGATGTCAAAAGCTAAATAATTTAAGCGAATACACCTTTGGTCTTCCTCGAAAATATTTTTTCTATTATAACTAGAGGGTATGATACTCTTGTCTATAATTTGTTCTAATTGTGGATCTTCGGTTCTAAAAGCATTTATCACCCTAGTAGACCATGAATCATAATTAGAACAATCGGAAAGTAATATCTCAAGAGTTATCTCCTTGTTCTCCTTCGGAGGTGTCTTCTTATTCTTTTGGGATCTTCTTCGAGCCATCACTTTGAGTTCTTAGACTCAATATAAAGTGCCTAGCTCTGATACCAATTGAAAGTCGCCTAGAGGGGGGTGGATAGGCAAATCCTAAAAATTATAATTCTAAATCCAAACTAGATCCCTTGATTAGTGGTTAGAACAAGATTCACAATTACTGGAGTATAAAACTAAGTCCTTGGCTTGCATCGAGTATTGTTTTCAAAGAGTGTGGAATTTAATCAATAGCAATACTACTAGGAATGTTAGTGGAGAATAATGCAAGAGGGCTTAGATAAGAAGAGAATAAACACAAGTTCTTTGTTGCAAGGAGTTGCTTCTCTAAATGAGAATTTAACTTGAAGCAACACAAAATAATATTAGCAAAGAGTAGCACAAGAGAACTTAGAGAGAGAGAGAACAAACAAATCACAAGCAATAAACACAAGAGACACGGGTGATTTATTTTACCGAGGTTCGGCCCTCGAAGGCCTAGTCCCCATTGAGGAGTCCACTAAGGACGGGTCTCTTTCAACCCTTTCCCTCTCTCCACCGATCACCAAGACCGGCGAGCTCTTCTTCTTCTCAAGGATCACTTAAGACCCCGCAAGGATCACCACACACTTAGGTGTCTCTTGCTAGCTTTACAAGCCTCCAAAGCTTTGGAGAAAGTTCAATGGGAGTCAAAACTCCACTCACAAATGAACACAAGATGTAGCACACACTTTCTCTCAATGATTCTCACAAGGCACTATTGCTAAACTCACACGAGAAGCTTTCTTTTGCTTGCTATCTCTTTTGTGGCACTTGTGTTGGTTGTAGTGGTCTAAATCTTGTGTGTAGGATGGATCAATGAATAGAGGTGGTTGGGAGGGCTTGGATATGTCAACTATATGACTTCGAATGTTGCTTGGGCTCCCACACCTTGAAGTGGCCGGTTGGGGTGGTATTTATGGCCACCAACCAAATTATAGTCGTTGGAGAAGGCTGCTGGCGATGGGCGCACCGGACAGTCCGGTGCGACGCCACGTCACCCCATTGTTAGGGCTTGGAGCTGGTTGACCGTTGGAGGCTTTATCCTCATGCGGCACCAGACAGTCTGGTGTCACACCGGACAGTCCGGTGCCCCTCTGACTTTCTGCTCTGACTTCTGCCGCGTTACTGTGCTGCACTGTTCATCCATCAGAGTCGACCGTTGCACGCAGATAGCCGTTGCTCCGCTGGTGTACCGGACAGTCCGGTGAATTATAGCGGAGCTGCGCCTGGGAAACCCGAAGCTGAGGAGTTTGGAGTGTACGGCCCCTGGTGCACCGGACACTGTCCGGTGGTACATCGGACAGTCCGGTGCGCCCGACCAGTGAACACTTCAGTTTCCTTTTTGCTCTTTTCTTTTGAAACTTAACTTGTTCTTTTTATTGGTTTGTGTTGAACCTTTGACACCTGTAGAATGTATAATCTAGAGCAAACTAGTTAGTCCAGTTATTTGTGTTGGGCAATTCAACCACCAAAATCATTTAGGAAAAGGTTTGACCCTATTTACCTTTCACCCACCCAACCCAACCCGTTCATAATTAAAACTCATCACAACCACCAAAAGTAATCCATTTCTTAAACCCACCTAAAATATTGCAGACCTACATATGGATGGGTAAGAACCATGGATGCCCATGTCTATACAAACCCATATGCACCCATGGGTATCAACCATTTTGACCCGCAATACAAAATAAACTCACCCAACCCAACCCGTTCACAATTAAAACTCATCACAACCCACCAAAACAAATCCATTTCTTAAACCCACCTAAAATAATGTAGACCTACATACATATGGGTAAGACCCATGGATGCCCATGTCTATACAAACCCATCTGCACCCATAGGTATCAACCATTTTGACCCGCAATACAAAATAAACCCACCCAACCCAACCCGTTCACAATTAAAACCCATCAGAACCCAACAAAACAAATCCATTTCTTAAACCCACCTAAAATAACCATTTACACCCATCCCATTTGCAGCCCTACTTCATAGGCGCACGAACGATGACAACAAGGCAACGGGGCATCGGGCAGCGGTGCTCGGCGAGCAGCCTGGTGGAGGAGAGGGGCGGTGACGCCTCCTCCACATGGCGAGGGGCGCATGGTGTGGCGAGGCGCAGGAGCAAGCTCCTAGCATGACTGTGAAGCAGTGACTGGTGGGCGAGGATCAGGGTAAGGAGGGGAATGACCTAGTGGTTTGGGGAAGGGGAGGGAGAGACGCGACTCGGATGTTTGAATGGAGAGGCATGGGCGCAGTTGTCGGGGCCTTTGTGTCATGGGCGTGGACAAAACAGAGGTGGCAGTTATGTGGGGAAGAAGCGCCTAGCATTCGGGGCCACGACGTTAGGCGATGGTTGGGCGGGCTGCGCCACACACGTACTAGGCCAGGGGGCACGCGTGGGCGTGGACGAAACGGAGGTAGCAGTTACATGGGAAGAAGCGCCTAGCAGCCAGGGGCCACGACATTAGGCGATGGTTGGGCGGGCTACACCGGGCACGCACTGGGCCAGGGGGCACGTGACGCTGGTCGAGGCACGGCTGGGCCGGGATGCGTGACGCACTGGGTCGGGAGCGTGGCGCTGGCAGTTGGGCTGGTAGGCCAGGTGCGGAACACACCGGGGGGCTGGGCCGGGAGAAAGGACAGGGAGAGGGGCTTTTCCTTTTATTTTGTTTTTCTCTCTTCTTTCTTTATTATTTTCTTTTGTTTCCAATCAAACTCGAACTCGAGCACGACCCACAAATCAAATTAATGTACAACAAAATCACTCATCACATGAAATATATATATGATCCAGCATGAGGCAACACCATGACTCTCTTAGGGTTTTATTCTCCATCTTTATACACATACCCAAAATAGCTCTCTTTTCTCATGTAAGAAAGAAAGAAAATATGAGAGAATCAAGAAAGGAGGGGAAACACCCGAATTTTCATGGGTATTTAGAAAAGAATTTTTATACCACTAAATTCTTGGTGTTACAATATATAATTGATCACATCGGTTTGACAAGAAACAATATAAGAGCTAGACAATAGGTAATGTCTAAGTTTGGTGCATGCATAAAACAGACATAAACATAATTTTTCAATAAAGGTATACATTGTATCAGCATCCACTATCCGCTGACTCAAGTATGTTATAGCATGCTCCTTTGATTCAGTCTCTTAGGTTAGGACAACTCCAATGACCTTATCTTCAGATGCAATGTATAGTCTAAAAGGGAATTCACTCTTTGGTGCCTTAAGAACCAGAATCGAAGATCAATAATCCTTGATAAGATCAATAGCACCCCACTACGTACTCTACCCCCAAGTGAAGTCACCATTATTCTTAAGCCGGAGAATAGAAGTGAAAGCATCAATCTTTCCAACAAGATTACAATTAAACTTTTGTAAGTAATTTACTTTGCCAAAAAACTTTTGCATTTCAAGCTTACAAGTAGGAGCTTCTATATTCCGAATAGCTTTAAATCTACTAGGATCTACTTCTACACCATGTTCATGAATGATGAAACCTAAAAAATTGCCAACTGGCACCCTAAAGGCGTATTTTCGTAGGTTCATTTTTAGATCATACCGACATATTTTATCAAAAGCCTTATGCAATTCGGTTAAATGAGAATCATATACAATCCTTTCCTTTATCTTTATCGGCCACCCCCGACCAAACCAAGACTTTTTTATTATCAAGATTTATGGTGTTCATAGAAAAAGGTTGCATGTCAACATGCATTTCTTAAAATTCAACCGGTCCTAATTGATGGTCGATTATACCTACTGACAGAACACATTATAATCGTTAGTGGCATGACAAAATGAGTTATGCGACTTACAATAAGCATGCCTCTTTAGTTCGCCAACAAATGGGATAGTGTTATTATTTTGATATTATTGCTTTTGAGTAACTTATAAAATATTTTACACATTTGGCAACATTAAAAGTAAATTTGGTCTCTTCTTGTTGTTCTTTTGAACCGGCTGTAAAGAGGAGCATGCTGGTGGTTTGGCCTTTGCTGGCCAAACTAATTTGGTAGTGTACACTTTTGGAGACTCATCATCTGAGCTACTTTCATTGTAGTCAACTATATGAACATTATGACGGGTTGTACGTCTCAGATGTATTTTTTGCTTCAACTTTAGTAAGCCGAAGCTCGCTGATGTAATTGAGCTAATGTAAAAACTTGATGTCTTCTAATTTTTCTTTAAGTACGAATGCATCCCATTAAAGACTAACCCTATCACTTGCTTATCTGCTGTGTGAATCTGGAAACATAAGTTTCTAGTGTCCTAGTGAAAGGGAAATGTGCCCTTGGGCCATTTCTAAGTATTTTGGTGATTAAGTGCCAACACATGTGCTTAATTGTGAATTTATGAACAAGGTACAAATCATGAAGTAAAGGTATGTTTCTAAGCCTTAGTACATTGGTTTTGTGTACTAATATATTTATATAAGTGTTAGAAACAGAAAGAAGAAGAAGAGAGAAAAGGAGAAAAGACTTGGCTGTGTGCAGCCAAGACCCAGCTCGGTCTGGAGCACCGGACTGTCCGGTGTGCACCGGACAGTGTCCGGTGCGCCAGGCTGACTCGGCTCGAACTGGCCGCTCTCGGGAAATTGGCCGACGGCGTACGGCTAAAATTCACCGGACTGTCCGGTGTGCACCGGACTGTCCGGTGAGTCAACAGTCGGCCAGGCCAACGGTCGGCCGCGCAATCTGCGCGGGACACGTGGCGGAGCCAACGGTCGGAAGACGACACCGGACTGTCCGGTGTGCACCGGACATGTCCGGTGCGCCAACGGCTCCCAGATCTTCAACGGTCTGCAACGGTCGGCAGCGCCAGTTAAGGAAACAAATCGGGCACCGGACAGTGTCCGGTGTGCACCGGACTGTCCGGTGCCCCCGACGACAGAAGGCAAGGATGGCCTTCCGGATTTGCTCTCAACGGCTCCTAGCTGCCTTGGGGCTATAAAAGGAGCCCCTAGGCGCATGGAGGAGATACACAAGCAACCTTTGAGCATTCTTGATCATCCACACTTAGTCTTTGCGCTTTCATTTGTGATTCTAAGAGATTCGAGCTCCGTTCTAGTGAGAACTTTGTGATACTCTTGTGAGCTCGAGTCTTAGCCGTGTGTGTGCGCATTTCGCTGTGGATTTGTGTGTGTTGCTTCCCTCCCTTACTCCGTGTTTCATTTGTGATCATATACTTGTAAGGGCAAGAGACTCCAATTTGTGGAGATTCCTTGCAAACGGGATAGTGAAAGGAACAACAAAACACCGTGGTATTCAAGTGGGTCTTTGGACCGCTTGAGAGGGGTTGATTGCAACCCTCGTCCGTTGGGACGCCACAACGTGGAGTAGGCAAGCGTTGGTCTTGGCCGAACCACGGGATAAAACCACTGTGTCACCTCTGTGCTTGATTTTCTTGTGGTACTGTGTTTTGTTGAGACTTCACCTTAGCCACTTGGCAATAATCGTGCTAACACTTAACAAGTTTTTGTGGCTTAAGTTTGAAGTTTTTACAGGATCACCTATTCACCCCCCCCCTCTAGGTGCTCTCAATTGGTATCAGAGCCGTTCTCTTCACAAAGGGACTAACCGCCCGAAGAGATGGATCCTAAGGGGAAGGGTATTGTGATCAATGACAAAGAGAAGGAATCCTTCGTCAACGAGCCGAAGGACGATAAGCCTACCGACTCCGGCTCGGGCCAAAGACGGAAGGAAGGGAAGAAGAAGAAGACAAGGCGCATCAAGGAGATCGTCTACTACGACAGCGACGAGTCTACTTCTTCCCAAAAGGACGAGGACCACAACGACTACGAGAGAAGAAAACCGGTTAATTCGAACTTTTCTTTCGATTACTCTCGTATTCCGCAAAGTTCACATTCTCATTTGCTCTCCATTCCACTCGGCAAGCCCCCACACTTTGATGGAGAGGACTACGGATTTTGGAGCCACAAAATGCGTAGTCACCTATTCTCTCTCCATCCTAGTATATGGGAGATTGTAGAGAGTGGAATGCACTTTGATAGTTCGGATAGTCCCATGTTCATTAATGAACAAATTCATAAGAATGCACAAGCTACTACTGTCCTTCTAGCTTCCTTGTGCAGGGATGAATATCATAAAGTGAGCGGCTTGGATAACGCCAAGCAAATCTGGGACACCCTCAAGATTTCTCATGAGGGGAACGACGTCACCTTGCTCACCAAGATGGAGTTGGTGGAGGGTGAGCTTGGACGGTTCGCAATGATAAGGGGCGAGGAGCCGACGCAAACATACAACCGGCTCAAGACCCTTATCAACAAGATAAGGAGCTACGGAAGCACACGATGGACGGACCACGACGTCGTCCGGCTAATGCTCAGGTCATTTACCGTTCTTGATCCTCATTTGGTGAACAATATACGTGAAAATCCCAGGTACACCAAGATGTCGCCCGAAGAAGTTCTTGGGAAATTCGTTAGCGGGCGAATGATGATCAAGGAAGCGAGGTATGTGGACGACGCCTTGAATGGTCCGATCAACGAGCCGCAACCCCTTGCTCTCAAGGCAACACTAAGCAAGGAGGCGCTACCCAGCAAGGTGGCGCAGATTGAGGCGGCCGGACTCAATGATGAAGAGATGGCTCTCATCATCAAGAGATTCAAGACAGCGCTAAATGGTCGCAAGGGGCAGCCAAGCAAGACCAAGACAAAGGGAAAGCGCTCATGCTTCAAGTGCGGTAAGCTTGGTCATTTTATCGCTAACTGTCCCGATAATGAAAGTGACCAGGAAAAGGGGAACAAAAGAGAGAAGAAGAAGCAATACAAGAAGGCAAAGGGCGAGGCGCATCTAGGAAAGGAGTGGGACTCGGATTGCTCCTCCTCCGACTCCGACAATGAAGGACTCGCTGCTACTGCCTTCAACAAGTCTTCCCTCTTCCCCAACGAGCGTCTCACATGCCTTATGGCAAGGGAGAAGAAAGTGAGTACTCAAGACTCCACTTATGCTTCTTCTAGTGATAATGAATCTAGTGATGATGATGACATAGATTATTCATGCTTGTTCAAGGGCTTAGATAGATCTAAGATAGATAAAATCAATGAATTGATTGATGCATTGAATGAAAAGGATAGGCTTTTAGAAAAACAGGAGGATTTATTGTATGATGAACATGATAAATTTGTAGAGGCACAAAAATCATATGCTTTAGAAGTGAAAAGAAATGAAGTGCTTTCTAGTGAATTATCCTCTTGTCATGAAATCATTGCTACTTTACGAAATGTTAATAATGATTTAAGTGCTAAACTAGAAGTAGCCAGTAAATCAAATCCCTGTGTTGAAAATGTTACAATTTGCACTAGGTGTAAGGATTTTGATGTTAATGCCTGTAGTGAACACTTAGTTTCAATTTCCAAACTAAGTGATGAATTGGCTAGTCTTAATGCACAACTTAAGACTAGCAAAAATGAATTTGACAAGTTAAAATTTGCAAGGGATGCCTATACAATTGGAAGACATCCCTCAATTAAGGATGGGCTTGGCTTCAAGAGGGAAGCCAAGAACTTAACAAGCCATAAGGCTCCCATCTTCGTCAAGGAGAAGGGGAAGGCCCCTATGGCTAGTAGTGCGAAAAAGAACCATGCCTTTATGTATAATGATAGGAGAAATGCTAGAAAGGCTTATAATGATTTTGATTCACATGTTTATGATTCTCATGCCATGTTTGCTTCTAGTTCTTCTTATAAGCATGATAGAGATATGCGTAGGAGAAATGTTGTACATATGCCTAGGAGAAATATTGCTCATGTGCCTAGAAAGAATGTTATTCATGCTCCTAGGAAAGTAGTGAATGAACCCTCTATAATTTATTGTGCTTTAAACACTTCCTTTGCTATTTGTAGAAAGGATAGGAAAATAGTTGCTAGGAAATTAGGGGCAAAATGCAAGGGAGACAGGACTTGCATTTGGGTCCCTAAGGACATTTGTGCTAACCTTGCAGGACCCAACATAAGTTGGGTACCTAAGACCCAAGCCTAAATTTGCCTTGCAGGTTTATGCATCCGGGGGTTCAAGCTGGATTATCGACAGCGGATGCACAAACCATATGACGGGGGAGAAGAAGATGTTCACCTCCTACGTCAAAAATAAGGATTCCCAAGATTCAATTATATTCGGTGATGGGAATCAAGGCAAGGTAAAAGGGTTAGGTAAAATTGCAATTTCTAATGAGCACTCAATTTCAAATGTGTTTTTAGTTGAGTCTCTTGGTTACAATTTGCTATCTGTTAGTCAACTATGCAACATGGGATACAATTGCCTTTTTACTAATGTAGATGTGTCTGTCTTTAGAAGATGTGATGGTTCACTAGCTTTTAAGGGTGTACTAGACGGCAAGCTTTACTTAGTTGATTTTGCAAAAGAAGAGGCCGGTCTAGATGCATGCTTAATGGCTAAGACTTGCATGGGCTGGCTGTGGCATCGCCGCTTAGCACATGTGGGGATGAAGAACCTCCACAAGCTTCTAAAGGGAGAACACGTGATAGGTCTAACAAATGTTTATTTCGAAAAAGATAGACCTTGTGCAGCTTGTCAGGCAGGTAAACAAGTGGGAGGAGCACATCACAGCAAGAATGTGATGACCACGTCAAGACCCCTGGAGCTGCTGCATATGGACCTCTTCGGACCCGTCGCCTATCTAAGCATAGGAGGAAGTAAGTATGGTCTAGTTATTGTTGATGACTTTTCCCGCTTCACTTGGGTGTTCTTTTTGCAGGATAAGTCTGAAACCCAAGGGACCCTCAAGCGCTTCCTCAGGAGAGCTCAAAATGAGTTTGAGCTCAAGGTGAAGAAGATTAGGAGCGACAACGGGTCCGAGTTCAAGAACCTACAAGTGGAGGAGTTTCTTGAGGAGGAAGGGATCAAGCACGAGTTCTCCGCTCCCTACACACCACAGCAAAATGGTGTGGTAGAGAGGAAGAACAGGACGCTAATCGATATGGCGAGGACGATGCTTGGAGAGTTCAAGACCCCCGAGTGCTTTTGGTCGGAAGCCGTGAACACGGCTTGCCACGCCATCAACAGGGTCTACCTTCACCGCCTCCTGAAGAAGACGTCATATGAGCTACTAACCGGTAACAAACCCAATGTATCTTACTTTCGTGTTTTTGGGAGCAAGTGCTACATTCTAGTGAAGAAGGGTAGAAATTCTAAGTTTGCTCCCAAAGCTGTAGAAGGGTTTTTATTAGGTTATGATTCAAATACAAAGGCGTATAGGGTCTTCAACAAATCATCGGGTTTGGTTGAAGTCTCTAGCGACGTTGTATTTGATGAGACTAATGGCTCTCCAAGAGAGCAAGTTGTTGATTGTGATGATGTAGATGAAGAAGATGTTCCAACGGCCGCTATACGAACCATGGCGATTGGAGACGTTCGGCCACAAGAACAAGAAGAACGAGATCAACCTTCTTCCTCAACAACGGTGCATCCCCCAACTCAAGACGATGAACAGGTTCATCAAAAGGAGGCGTGTGATCAAGGGGGAGCACAAGATGATCATGTGATGGAGGAAGAAGCGCAACCGGCACCTCCAACCCAAGTTCGAGCGATGATTCAAAGGGATCATCCCGTCGACCAAATTCTGGGTGACATTAGCAAGGGAGTAACTACTCGGTCTCGACTAGTTAATTTTTGTGAACATTACTCTTTTGTCTCCTCTATTGAGCCTTTCAGGGTAGAGGAGGCCTTGCTAGATCCGGATTGGGTGTTGGCCATGCAGGAGGAACTTAACAACTTCAAGCGCAATGAAGTTTGGACGCTGGTGCCTCGTCCCAAGCAAAATGTTGTGGGAACCAAGTGGGTGTTCCGCAACAAACAGGACGAGCACGGGGTGGTGACGAGGAACAAGGCTCGACTTGTGGCAAAAGGTTATGCCCAAGTCGCAGGTTTGGACTTTGAGGAGACTTTTGCTCCTGTGGCTAGGCTAGAATCAATTCGTATCTTGCTAGCATATGCCGCTCACCATTCTTTCAGGTTGTACCAAATGGATGTGAAGAGCGCTTTCCTCAACGGGCCAATAAAGGAGGAGGTGTACGTGGAGCAACCCCCTGGCTTCGAGGATGAGCGGTACCCGACCACGTGTGTAAGCTCTCTAAGGCGCTCTATGGACTTAAACAAGCCCCAAGAGCATGGTATGAATGCCTTAGAGATTTCTTAATTGCTAATGCTTTCAAGGTTGGGAAAGCCGATCCAACTCTTTTCACTAAGACTTGTGATGGTGATTTATTTGTGTGCCAAATTTATGTCGATGACATAATATTTGGTTCTACTAACCAAAAGTCTTGTGAAGAGTTTAGCAGGGTGATGACGCAGAAATTCGAGATGTCGATGATGGGCGAGTTGAACTACTTCCTTGGGTTCCAAGTGAAGCAACTCAAGGACGGCACCTTCATCTCCCAAACGAAGTACACGCAAGATCTGCTAAAGCGGTTTGGGATGAAGGACGCCAAGCCCGCAAAGACGCCGATGGGAACCGACGGACACACCGACCTCAACAAAGGAGGTAAGTCCGTTGATCAAAAAGCATACCGGTCAATGATAGGGTCTTTACTTTATTTATGTGCTAGTAGACCGGATATTATGCTTAGCGTATGCATGTGTGCTAGATTTCAATCCGATCCTAAGGAGTGTCACTTGGTGGCGGTGAAGCGAATTCTTAGATATCTAGTCGCTACGCCTTGCTTCGGGATCTGGTATCCAAAGGGGTCTAACTTTGACTTGATTGGGTACTCAGATTCCGACTATGCTGGATGTAAGGTCGATAGGAAGAGTACATCGGGGACGTGCCAATTCTTAGGAAGGTCCCTGGTGTCATGGAACTCTAAGAAACAAACCTCCGTTGCCCTATCCACCGCTGAGGCCGAGTACGTTGCCGCAGGACAGTGTTGCGCGCAACTACTTTGGATGAGGCAAACCCTCAGGGACTTTGGCTACAATCTGAGCAAAGTCCCACTCCTATGTGACAATGAGAGTGCTATCCGAATAGCGGAAAATCCTGTTGAGCACAGCCGCACAAAGCACATAGACATCCGGCATCACTTTTTGAGAGACCACCAGCAAAAGGGTGATATCGAAGTGTTTTATGTTAGCACCGAGAACCAGCTAGCCGATATCTTTACCAAGCCTTTAGATGAGAAGACCTTTTGCAGGCTGCGTAGTGAGCTCAATATCTTAGATTCACGGAACTTGGATTGAAATGTAGCATACATGTATTTATGCTTTTGATCATGTTCATTCTGCATATTGTTGCTTATCATGGTGCTCAAGTTGTACAAACACTCCCTGGACCTCACAAGTCCGTTGCAAAGTGATGCACATGTTTAGGGGGAGATGTGTTACAACTTGACCCTTTGAGACTAACCATATGTATGAGTCTGTTTGTTTTAGTCACAAAGGAGAATTGAAAGGGAAAAGGTGGACTTGGACCATGAAAGACTTCCACTGCACTCCGATGAGGGGTAACTTATTCCAAGTTCATCTCATTAACTCTTATTGCCATTTGCTCTTAATTGAAGATTTTGGTGAGGCAATGGGGTTAAAGGGCCAAGATTTATCCCGTTTTGGTGCTTGATGCCAAAGGGGGAGAAAATAAAGGCCAAAGCAATAAATGGATCAGCTACCACTTGAGAGATTTTGAAAATAGTAGAGTAGAGTTTTTGGTTTGTCAAAACCCTTTTTATTGTCTCTTTTGGCTTCTTGTGGGGAGAAGTAGCAATTATGGGAAAAAGGGGGAGTTTTTGACATCATTGATCAATCTCTGTTGGAATGACTTTCTTTATGCTTCAACATGTGTGTTTAACTTAGAGATAGAGATTTGAGTTTGATTTGCAAAAACAAACCAAGTGGTGGCAAAGGATGATCCATATATGCCAAAATTGATTCAAAATAAATTTAAGTTTTATTTGAAGTGAGTTTGCACTTGTTCTAGTTGCTTTATGTTGTGTTGGCATAAATCACCAAAAAGGGGGAGATTGAAAGGGAAATGTGCCCTTGGGCCATTTCTAAGTATTTTGGTGATTAAGTGCCAACACATGTGCTTAATTGTGAATTTATGAACAAGGTACAAATCATGAAGTAAAGGTATGTTTCTAAGCCTTAGTACATTGGTTTTGTGTACTAATATATTTATATAAGTGTTAGAAACAGAAAGAAGAAGAAGAGAGAAAAGGAGAAAAGACTTGGCTGTGTGCAGCCAAGACCCAGCTCGGTCTGGAGCACCGGACTGTCCGGTGTGCACCGGACTGTGTCCGGTGCGCCAGGCTGACTCGGCTCGAACTGGCCGCTCTCGGGAAATTGGCCGACGGCGTACGGCTAAAATTCACCGGACTGTCCGGTGTGCACCGGACTGTCCGGTGTGCACCGGACTGTCCGGTGAGTCAACAGTCGGCCAGGCCAACGGTCGGCCGCGCAATCTGCGCGGGACACGTGGCGGAGCCAACGGTCGGAAGACGGCACCGGACTGTCCGGTGTGCACCGGACATGTCCGGTGCGCCAACGGCTCCCAGATCTTCAACGGTCTGCAACGGTCGGCAGCGCCAGTTAAGGAAACAAATCGGGCACCGGACAGTGTCCGGTGTGCACCGGACTGTCCGGTGCCCCCGACGACAGAAGGCAAGGATGGCCTTCCGGATTTGCTCTCAACGGCTCCTAGTTGCCTTGGGGCTATAAAAGGAGCCCCTAGGCGCATGGAGGAGATACACAAGCAACCTTTGAGCATTCTTGATCATCCACACTTAGTCTTTGCGCTTTCATTTGTGATTCTAAGAGATTCGAGCTCCGTTCTAGTGAGAACTTTGTGATACTCTTGTGAGCTCGAGTCTTAGCCGTGTGTGTGCGCATTTCGCTGTGGATTTGTTTGTGTTGCTTCCCTCCCTTACTCTGTGTTTCATTTGTGATCATATACTTGTAAGGGCAAGAGACTCCAATTTGTGGAGATTCCTTGCAAACGGGATAGTGAAAGGAACAACAAAACACCGTGGTATTCAAGTGGGTCTTTGGACCGCTTGAGAGGGGTTGATTGCAACCCTCGTCCGTTGGGACGCCACAACGTGGAGTAGGCAAGCGTTGGTCTTGGCCGAACCACGGGATAAAACCACTGTGTCACCTCTGTGCTTGATTTTCTTGTGGTACTGTGTTTTGTTGAGACTTCACCTTAGCCACTTGGCAATAATCGTGCTAACACTTAACAAGTTTTTGTGGCTTAAGTTTGAAGTTTTTACAGGATCACCTATTCACCCCCCCCCCCTCTAGGTGCTCTCACCTAGAATCTTCGATATAATCATTAACCGATTCATCTCACTCCTATCATAGAGCTGCTAAATCGACCAGATCTAACTCATATTCCTCAGAGAAAAAATGTTCATAATTTTTTGCTCTAAATCTCCACACGAGTAGATGGATTTAGTGTAACACCCCAGGTGTTTATATTCCGCTCGACAACGGGTACGGATTTAAGCACGTAATATCAGTGGATAACACGGATTTTAAATTTTAATCATCCTCGCTTATCGCGATTTTAATATCGCATCTGTTCCGTTTATCGCGAGTGCGACATCATTTTTACTTCTATTTATTCGAGCTCTTTCGAAATTTTCGGGATGTTCGGAACACATCTGTTCTGAAAATCGGTGCGTCCGGTTATTATTTAAAATTCATCGCCCGCGCGAATACGAATTCGGAAGCCCGGCTCACTCGGATGATTTTATCCTGAACAAATAAAAAAAAGAACTCGATGCCTAAGCTTCCAGTGTAAAATAATTTAGTCCCATTTTGTCATCCATGACATCGCGTCTACGGATTTTAATTAAATTGTTCTCTAGTCGAGTGTTCAAGTAGCAAACGAAATTTGTCTAAATTTAACTAAATCAAACGTCAACTAAAATATCGAATCTGATCTCGTCTAATTTAATCCGTCTACATCTCGCTCCTGTGAATGCGACTTCGGAAAAATAGCTCGGGTTTGGTGTCGTATTCATCTCCATAATTTAAACAATTAAAAAGGTTTCATGAAACTTTTGGATTATCAAGTCTCGTTCGCTGGCGAATTTGGATATTTTCGGATCATGCGCGTAAGTGAATATGAATTTGGAGCCCCGCGCTGTCCGAAAAGAACGATGCGCCAGCTCATTAATTGAATTGTTTATCTCAACATGTTATTCTTGGCGTCAGATCAAATGATCGATAGCTGGTGAGACTCGTAAAAATTAGACTGGATTAAATACAGTCTAACATACCGAAGTCGATCTCGTTTGGTCTGGCCCATGTATTTTTAGCTCTGATCTAAATTTTCAAATATAAATAGCGGGTGAAAATTCATCTGACTTCGAAGTATTCACCAAATTAAATCCGGTTCAAATATTGTTGTCGATCTTATTTTGTTCGGCCCTTTTATATATCTTATAAACCCTCATTTATACCCCAAAGTATCTGCATTTTGCTATTGTAAAAAGCAGTAAAAATGGGAAAACAAAATCCGTTTCTCTCTAAGGCCTTGTTCGGTTATTTCAATTCCATGTGGATTGGTGTGTATTGGGATGTATTAGGATGGATTTTGACTTGCTATGGATTTAAACCGACTCAATACCACTCAATCCACATGGATTAACGACGAAACGAACAAAGCTTAAGCGTTTTCTTTTCCACGTATCAAACTTCCTCTCGCACGGCTCTAGATATTTCCCTTGTGCTCATCCATCCACCACTCAGGGAAATTGTTCTGGAGACCATCGTGGCTGTATCACAGCGTCGACCTCATCTGGTTCCTTCCATCACCGCTCGTAGGCCAATGGCCTTATCTCCATCGTCTGATTTTTTTCTGGAAGCCGCATTCAAGTCCTCGTCTCTCTCGTGATTTCTATTCCTCACGCATGCTGACATCCTTGCTCAGGCCTTGACGGCGCCCATTCCATGGCCTCCCTGGTGCTCGGCTGTGTTCCCGACGGTGAGCGGGGGCCTCGCGGCGAAGCCTGTGGCGCCGCAGGACATAGCCACGATGCGGTCGACAGAGAACCTGCAGCTCGCCGGATCTCCCACGTGCGCACGGCTCTCATGGCGCCCGGCTGAATTCCGTCGCGTGCCCGGATTTCCTTCCTTCGGTTCACAGCTCCCTGGCCGTCTCCCTCTCCAAGCTCCCAGGCATGGCGCGTCTATTCCTGGCGCTCCATCTCCCTGACGCGCGCCCTCCCTTCCTCTTCAAGCTCGCGCGAGTCTTCTGCTCGTCTCCCATGGTGGTCGCAGGGTGCTCTGGATCCATGGCCGTCGGCCTTTGGGCGCGAGCAGCCCTTGGCTCTCCCCCTGCGCTCATCCCTCTGCCCGTTCTTCAGGCTGCCGCCCTGCCGAGCTCCCTGCTGCAGTGTGTTCGGCGCCCAGTCCCCAGCCTTTGTGTCGGCTCCAGCTCGGCCGCCCTCCTGCTGCTCGCCATGGGCACCGCTCCCAGTTTTCAGCTCGCCGCGCCCAGTCCAGTTTACCCCTGCGTGCAGCCGTAGGTTTCGCTGCATAGGGTTCCTGCTCCTCGGCCTCCGTCGTGCTCGGCCGCAAGTAATTCATGTCGAAGCAGCAGTTGCGATCCCTTGCGTCGTGCTCGCCAGATCGAGTCTCGCGTCGTCGATCTGCGCAGTTTCTGTTCGGCGATTGGTTCCGCCTACGTCATCTCCTAATTGCCGTGGATAGTGTATTGACGTCCCATCACAACAGCCCGTCGTAAAACTCTAGTGCTTGTCGTTGATATTCGGTCGTCTCCAACCTTTGTCTCGTCGTCGTCATTCGGTCGCCTCATTTCGACGCCAGTCCCTACGTGATGCCTTCGAATTGTGATCGCGCGGACAAAAGAATCCCCAAGAAAGATGTCCAAAGATTTGATGGTGGTGTTCGTGAAGTTTGGATAGTATCTGCCAAGCACGCTCGACAAATTGCCTAAATCGGAGAATCATTACCGATCTCGCGGATTCGAGTCAGCTATTGGAACGGTGAGCCGATTTACTATTTTTGCTATTGATTTTATGATCGTGAAATAAGACGCTTAGTTTGCGTATGAAGTTTAAGTTAGAAATACCAGTGATGCGAGGTGTGCTTCGAGGAGTTTAGTTGCCGAGTATATTCGAACTAGTTCTATTTTACAGAGTGTAGTATTTCGGTGACGCATAGGTAAATTTAGTGTTTTAAGCAATTATCGATAGGTCTGTCGATGTTAATTATATTCAGTGTGTTTGCATGATGGAGTCGATGTCATGCTCTAGTAGTTAGTATAATCAGTCTATGTTTATGATCGGTAAATGTCGTAACCAACTAATGTGATATATAAATTAATCTAGAAAATAGTTTAGAAGGTTAATAAAGGTTCTTCTATAATTTTATAAACATTAGGTGTCCCAGAATCGTAAAGCTAAAATTGTAAGTCAATTAGTATACTCTCTAAACCAGGCATGAATGTGTGCTGGTCGATTTTGCGATTTAAATGGATGTTGATTGCTACTTCAAATATTTAGGATCAAGTAACATCGATATATTGTAACTAAAAATGATAGTGTGTGTTTATAATTTATTCTTGCTTGATAATAGAATTAAATATGATTAAACAGGAGAAACGCGAGTGTTGTAGTTAGTATGTATAATTTATTATTTTATGACTATTGCGCTTAGTCGTATATCGTATGAAGTTGTACAACGCCTCGCCGCTAAGTATTTAGTTCGCTATCGCGTAGCACTATTTAGGTTTGTAATATTCCTGTCTATATACATTCATGTGCATAATGCATTTCATTTAGGTGTGTTAATTAATCACGTGATGCGGAGAACCACAACTGAGTCGACCACAAGATGCTGGAAAGCGTGAGCTTCTCCACGAGATGATGCTGATGAATGAACATAAAGATGGATAATCTGACGAATGTCGGAACAAAGGCTGATCGTCAAGTGATCGACGTCTAACAACACTAACCTAGTGTTACTCAGGCAAGCCCCGGTGCATGCAACCCCTTCCTTGTGTTTTTAAATACTCTTCGCACACTTTAAGTCTAGTGAAATGTGCATTAGGTTATCGGAGTTGCTTGAAACCCTTTGATGCATTGCCTTCCTTGATATCCATACCTTTATAGATACTTCTGATGAAGTATCAGAAATATGATTTACAAAAATGCTTAGCCCTGCTTAGATCTTGTGGATAGAGGTTGTCCTTAGCCTAGCTCGAGAAAGGATGACTTCTACCCGCAAGACTATTTTTTTTGGAGCAATGGTGGGATCTTACTGCAAAGTTCCCTGTGATGCTCTTTTCATCCTAAGGAACAGAAACAATCCTAAGGATGGAAGTACTTAAATCGAGACTTGGGTTAGGAACAGGTGATGTTCTACCCAGGTTGATTAAGGATTGAATGCGTATGTAGGCATGCTGATCGAGGACCCTTTAACTGGTCACATGTCTCGTCATGGGTAAGCCTTGCCTCGGGCAGACTAAGGTCAGAATAAGATAACACGAAATGGGCATGGAGCGGTGGTGAGAGTAGCGTGTACCCACCATGGCAAGAGGCTGGACGATGGTGTATCTGTGCTCTCGGTTTGCGTGAACCTGATCTGATCTTAAGAACCCCGGTGGCGGGTTGACATATGCAAGGGTTAAGTGCTACATATGTCGTGTGATTGGAGATCCTCAGCTGAGTATAATCGATTCGGATCGTCGTACCTTCGCGGTTATGAAGACTTGGTCACTTCCCTACAACCTAAGTCAAGATGTGAACTTCGTGAATAAAAATGATATTGTATGAATGAAATGATGAAATTAGACTCGAGGCAAACAGAGTCTATTAATACTTAATCTGGCGTTAAAATGTTGAAAGTAAGGACTCACTTTAGTAAGCTAATTCTGCAAAAGTACTTAAGTTGATTTTTGCTAAAGTCTTTCCTTGATTCCTATTTATCCAGCATACCCTTGAGAGTCTTTTCTTTAGTCGGGTAAGTCTTGCTGAGTAATTCCATACTCAGGGTTTTATTCCCTGTTGTTTTTCAGGACCTAACTTTGTGATGTTGTTGATGGTGTTAAGTGCCGGTGGGCTCGGCCTTCTTATAAGTCTAAGTAATTCTTCTATACTTCTTATTGAGGATGGTCATTTGAGCTAGCATATATTTCAAACTTATAATCACTCCGATAAAATAATGTAAAATTTTTGTAACTTGTAAAATTTGGTAATAATATTTCCGCTGCAAAAATATTGGTGTGTGTGATTTGTGTTACTTAATCCCGCGGTTCTGGTTGTAAGTGGTTTATCCGATGTCCTTGGGGCAATCGGACGGATCCTGTTAAGTTATTTAGTGCACATGCATAGCTGTCTGAGGTCTTTGAGACAAGGACAGGTGCATGTGGGCCCAATAACTTGGGAGGTTCTGCCACAGTTAGGTGGTGTCACACCTGGCTTTAAGGAACAAAGTCAGGTGCATCTCATACATGCGCCAAGAAGACAACATATATAATAACAGAGTGTATAGAGATAAATGTCACAAAACATCAGAGTATTTATTACATAGCGGAAGACTTATTACAAAATAAAATAGTAAATATAAAACGAACTAAGGATCGTCGGCGCCACAGTCAACTGAGAAACGCCACCTAGATCAGATCATACTCCTCGCCTCGTGGCTCCCCCTGAACCACCTGTTCTTCTCCTGTGGGGGGTGAGACAGCAAGGGTGAGCTCACACATGATCATAGCTCAACAAGTTGTGGGGAACCAGTGGACATGAACTCACAAAGGTGTGAGTTCATGTGATGTGTAAGGTTAATCAATGATAGGGGTTAAAGCTGAGCATTGCTTTTAAGTAGTTGGTCAAAATTTTATTAGCAATTACTACGTGTAAGTAAATACCAAACCATAAATAAAGTAATAGAACAAATTAATAATAAACTCATGCAATGCAAATGACAAAATTGAATTTAAGTTCTATAATTTAAACATCAGAGAGTCCTGAGCTGCTCATGACCGCGAGCACGGCTAGTATACCAGTTTTACACTCTACAGAGGTTGTACCCTTTACCCACAAGTCATGTTACCCATCTGCCAAGGGGTCGCGACTCCCATACACCTCTACCTAGGAAGCGCGGCAGGGCAACACTACGAGGCCTTTACAAAGTTCCACTAGCTTCCGAAAACCCGCTACAGTTTATGGGAAGAGCACTTGCAAGAATCCCCCGTCTGACCGCCATCGCAGCAAAATCAACCCGAGAACCTCCTTGCATGCAACTCCCCTATTGTCCTTGCCCCTTTCGGGTAAGGTAGTCTTCCACTAGCTTTCCTAATTAGTCAGCCAAGGGCGTCCCATTAAACCCTTGTGGTGGCACGTGGTTCTCAAGTTAAGCTCTATGTTCCAATTATCATTAATGAACTTGACATGAACATAAATAGAATAACAAGAATAATTGGAACATAGATATAATAAATGATTATCCCAAAACCATGTAAAGCAATAGCAAACTACCCAAGTGATTCAGGGGTAAACAAGGTAATGAGATAAACAATCTAGGATAACCTATTGGGTCCCATCAAAATTAACCTATGCATGAATAAATGGTATTAAGGAACATTATTGGGTAAAAAGTGGTCAAGGGCACAACTTGCCTTCAATGAGCTCCTGCTCAGCTACTTCAACCTGCTGCTCACCAGGATCCTCGGTCACGGGCTCTTCTACTCGCCACAATACAAACAAGCACAGTGCATATAGAGAAATTAACATTACACCAAACATATAAACAAAATACACAGAAATATTCTACATATTAAAATAAAATTCTAGGAACAGGAATCATAACTTTTGGAGTTATAGAATTTAAGTTATGAATTTTCAAAGGTTTTATGTGTTTAAAATAGGATTAAGTGTGGGATTAATTTTCTTACTGTTGTCATGATAAAACAGAGACACTAAGTGATAGATAATAAAATTACAAAAATTTAGAAAGTGGAATGGAGTAATTTGGAGTTCATATGCATTTTCTATGAATTATTGAAGTTCTAGCAATTATTTTCCTATTAAAAATCTATTTTCTACTTCATTTATTTAATTTAAGCGATCTCTGGACTGGGCCTCAATTACCAGAAACGTCAGGGGGATCGAGGTAATAATCCGCAGACTCAGTACATAGTGCCAGAGGATTGCGGGTTAGTTCTCCAAATCCAGGAGGGCTCTTTAACAAAATAGCCAAGGCGAAAGGGAATACAAAGGGCCGTTGGATCCGCGGCCGACGGCACAGATTAAATTTGGGTACCTTATGAATGGACACGCAACGCCAGCGCTCGGATTCGAGATCTACGGTCCAAATTCTAAATAACCGAGATCGATTCGCACCCATTAGATTATGGATCTATGGCTCGCATCCCCTCCCTGACTCGGTATGGCTTGGCCTAATCATAGCCGCTCATTCCCAGATCCACGGCCGCGACGCTGTCATCCCTCACCCGAGCACACGCACGGCGGAGCTCGCCCAATACGGCGGCGCTGCTCACCGGCGTTGGTCGAATCCGCCCCAACGGTGCTCCACGATTAGTTCTACTACCCGGAAAATGTGATTGGCCCGATGGCGAACTTCGGAGGGGGGTTTTCATACCGGCAATCGCAGCGAGGTAGTCTGCTCATGGCGCACGGCGGAGAGACAGCTCGGCACCACTCCGGCGACGAATTAGTTCATGGTCCGGCCCCGCAATTCCTAATCTGTTCGGTCGTATTCAATCCCTAAGGTGCGGTAGATGACTTGGGTGACTTACCCAAGGTGAAGACGACCGCAGGGATGATGTTCCACGGTGAGGGCGGTCCGCTGCTCCCACGGAGGCTGGTGATGGCTGTGCGGCGGACCTTGGGGCGAAATCACACCACGCAGTCCGCCCACGCGCCACTAGTGAACCCGACCGGCCCAGGGAATGAGGTCGACGGCAAGTACCGTTGTTTATCCGTGGCGGCGAGCCTTCACCCGCTCTCCCTCTCCTCTATCTCTCTCTGTGGGTTCCACGGTCAAGCTCTAGCGCCTATGGCGGAGTCCACGGGGCTTATAAGCTCACGCCCCCACGGACCACGGTGGGCAGGTGCGCCTATCCACGAGCTGCCGAGCATGCGGACACCGTCGCGATCCCGCCAGATGCGGATTTTCATTGGAGGGGAAATAGCTGACAGGTGGGGGCCGCACTCCAGCGACAGTCCATCATCAGCGCGCGCGCGTGTGCAGATGACAGAGGTGGCCCACCGGTCGGCGCAACCAGGGAGCTGGCGTGGGTGAGTTAATCGGGTTGCACGGAGGAATTGACCAAATGGGCCGAATTGGTGGCTTTGGGGCCCAACCGTGGGGTTTCTTTTTCCTTTTTCTGGTTTTATTTTCCCCTTTGTTCCTTTCTTTCTTTTTTTGAATTCAAACTTGAATTTAAATTTGGTTATGAGTTCCTCCTTTGAATTAATTACACAAATCCAATATGTATAAGAATAATATATATTTTTATACTTATTTTTATTCACCTATTAATTTCTCTTCTTCTCTCTTTTCTTAATTCTAGGATTGTTTTAGGATTTAAATCCCCATTTGGATATTTAACACATTTCCTTTTTACATTATTGCAATACTGTCACAAAAATGCACACAAAAATAAAAATTCCAGCATGATGCATGATTTAATGGTATATCTTTTTATTATTCATTTGTTGTTTAAATATGGTGTTCACATGTGATGATAAGTAGATTCAACACACACATAAAATATAGGAAATGACTTTTCTCCTCTTTTATTATATATTACAAACTGGGTGTTACAAATCCTACCCCCCTTAAAAATAATCTTGTCCTCGAGATTTAGGAAGATCTAGGGAAAAGATGGGGAAAATCTATGTGAAGCTCTTCTTCTCTTTCCCAAGTTGCTTCATCTTCGCCATGGTGACTCCATTGCACTTTGCACATCTTTATCACCTTATTTCTTGTAACTCGAGTCAATGTGTCAAGAATCTTGATCGGATACTCCGTGTAAGTCAAATCACCCTGTACACTAAGCTCTTTCATTGGTAATTGTTCCTCAGGGACACGGAGACACTTCTTCAGTTGAGATACATGGAACACATTATGCACATCCGATAGACTAGCAGGTAACTGAAAGGGAAATGTGCCCTTGGGCCATTTCTAAGTATTTTGGTGATTTAGTACCCAACACAAGTGCTTAAATGTGAATTTATGCTCATGGATGGACAAAGTGCAAATCAAGAGTAAAGGTATGTTTCTAAGCCTTAGTACATTGGTTTTGTGTACTAATATACTTGTCTAAGTGTTAGAAACAGAAAGAAGAAGAAAAGAAAAGAGGAGAAAAAGACTTGGCTGTGTGCAGCCAAGACTCAGCTCAGTCTGGCACACCGGACTGTCCGGTGGTGCACCGGACAGTGTCCGGTGCGCCAGGCTGACTCGGCGTGAAGTAGCCGCTCTCGGGAATTCGCCGACGGCGTACGGCTAAAATTCACCGGACTGTCCGGTGTGCACCGGACCGTCCGGTGAGCCAACGGTCGGCCGGGCCAACGGTCGGCTGCGGAATCTGCGCGCGACACGTGGCCGGGCCAACGGTCGGAAGGGGGCACCGGACTGTCCGGTGTGCACCGGACTTGTCCGGTGCGCCAACGGCTCCCAGATCTGTAACGGTCGGCAGCGCCATTTTAGGAAGGAAATCGGGCACCGGACAGTGTCCGGTGTGCACCGGACTGTCCGGTGCACCCGACGACAGAAGGCAAGATTGGCCTTCCAGATTTGCTCTCAACGGCTCCTAGCTGCCTTGGGGCTATAAAAGGGACCCCTAGGCGCATGGAGGAGATCACCAAGCAACCTAAGAGCATTCTTGATCATCCACACTCAGTCTTTGCGCATCCGTTTGTGATTCTAAGTGATTCAAGCTCCGTTCTAGTGAGAACTTTGAGATAGTCATTCGAGCTTGATTCTTGGCCGTGTGTGTGCGTGTTTCGCTGTGGATTTGTGTGTGTTGCTTCCCTCCCTTACTCTGTGCTTCTTTGTGATCATATACTTGTAAGGGCAAGAGACTCCAATTTGTGGAGATTCCTTGCAAACGGGATAAAGAAAAGAAAGCAAAACACTGTGGTATTCAAGTGGGTCCTTGGACCGCTTGAGAGGGGTTGATTGCAACCCTCGTCCGTTGGGACGCCACAACGTGGAATAGGCAAGCGTTGGTCTTGGCCGAACCACGGGATAAACCACTGTGCCATCTCTGTGATTGATCTTCTGTGGTTATTGTGTTTTGTTGAGACTCCTCTCTAGCCACTTGGCATTATCTGTGCTAACACTTAACCAAGTTTTGTGGCTTAAGGTTGAAGTTTTACAGGATCACCTATTCACCCCCCCCCCCCTCTAGGTGCTCTCAATTGGTATCGAAGCCGTTCTCTTCAAGAAAGGGACTAACCGCCCGAAGAGATGGATCCTAAGGGGAAGGGAATCGTGATCAACGACAAGGAGAAGGAGTCCTTCGTCAACGAGCCAAAGGACGACAAGACTACCGACTCCGGCTCGGGTCATAGACGGAAGGAAGGGAAGAAGAAGAAGACAAGGCGCATCAAGGAGATCGTCTACTACGACGACAGCGATGAATCTACTTCTTCCCAAAAGGACGATGACCACAACGACTACGAGAGAAGGAAACCGGTTAATTCGAACTTTTCTTTTGACTACTCTCGTATTCCGCAAAGTTCAAATTCACATTTGCTCTCCATTCCACTCGGCAAGCCCCCACACTTTGATGGAGAGGACTACGGATTTTGGAGCCACAAAATGTGTAGTCACCTATTCTCTCTCCACCCTAGTATATGGGAGATTGTAGAGAATGGAATGCACTTTGATAGTTCGGATAGTCCCATGTTCATTAATGAACAAATTCATAAGAATGCACAAGCTACTACTGTTCTTCTAGCTTCCTTGTGCAGGGATGAATACCATAAAGTGAGCGGCTTGGATAACGCCAAGCAGATCTGGGACACCCTCAAGATTTCTCATGAGGGGAACGACGTCACCTTGCTCACCAAGATGGAGTTGGTGGAGGGCGAGCTTGGACGGTTCGCGATGATAAGGGACGAGGAGCCGACACAAACATACAACCGGCTCAAGACCCTTATCAACAAGATAAGGAGCTACGGAAGCTCGCGATGGACGGACCACAACGTCGTCCGACTGATGCTAAGGTCCTTTACCGTTCTTGATCCTCATTTGGTGAATAATATTCGTGAAAATCCCAGGTACACCAAAATGTCGCCCGAGGAAGTCCTAGGAAAATTCGTCAGCGGGCGAATGATGATCAAGGAGGCAAGGTACATGGACGACGCCTTGAACGGACCGATCAACGAGCCGCAACCTCTTGCTCTCAAAGCAACAAGAAGCAAGGAGGCGCTACCTAGCAAGGTGGCACAAATTGAGGCGGTCGGACTTAATGATGAAGAGATGGCCCTCATCATCAAAAGATTCAAGACGGCGCTTAAGGGTCGCAAGGGACAGCCAAGCAAGACCAAAGCCAAGGGGAAGCGCTCATGCTTCAAATGCGGTAAGCTTGGTCATTTTATTGCTGACTGTCCCGACAATGATAGTGAACAGGACCAAGGGAGCAAGAGGGAGAAGAAGAAGGCATACAAGAAGGCAAAGGGCGAGGCACATCTAGGCAAGGAGTGGGATTCGGATTGCTCCTCCTCCGACTCCGACAATGAAGGACTCGCCGCCACCGCCTTCAACAAGTCATCCCTCTTCCCAAACGAGCGTCACACTTGCCTCATGGCAAGAGAGAAGAAAGTAAGCACTCATGATACTAGTACTTATGCTTCTTCAAGTGAGGATGAGTCTAGTGATGATGATGAGATAGATTACTCATGCTTATTCAAGGGATTAGACAGATCCAAAATTGATAAGATTAATGAGTTGATTGATGCTTTGAATGACAAAAATAGATTACTAGAAAAACAAGAGGATCTTTTATATGAGGAGCATGATAAATTTGTTAGTGCACAAAAAACTCTTGCTCTTGAAATTAAAAGAAATGAAATGCTCTCTAGTGAACTATCTTCTTGTCATGAAACCATTGCCACCTTAAGAAGTGTTAATAATGATTTAAGTGCTAAACTAGAAGTAGCTAGTAAATCTATTTCCTGTGTAGAAATTGTTGATACTTGTATGAGGTGTAAAGATTTCGATGTTGATGCCTGTAGTGAACACCTAGTTTCAATTTCCAAACTAAATGATGAATTGGCTAGTCTTAATGCCCAACTTAAGACTAGCAAAAGTGAATTTGATAAGTTAAAATTTGCAAGGGATGCCTACACAATTGGAAGACATCCCTCAATTAAGGATGGGCTTGGCTTCAAGAGGGAAGCCAAGAACTTAACAAGCCATAAGGCTCCCATCTTCGTCAAGGAGAAAGGGAAGGCCCCTATGGCTAGTAGTGCTAAAAAGAACCATGCCTTCTTGTACCATGATAGGAGACAAACTAGAAATGCTTATAGGAGTTATAATGCTTATGATGATTTTGACTCTCATGCCATGTTTGCTTCTAGTTCTTCCTATATGCATGGTAGAAATATGTCTAGGAGAAATGATATTCATCATATGCCTAGAAAGAATATTATTCATGCTCCTAGGAAAGTAGTGAATGAACCTTCTACAATTTATTGTACTTTAAATGCTTCCTTTGCTATTTGTAGAAAGGATAGGAAAATAGTTGCTAGGGAGTTAGGGGCAAAATGCAAGGGAGACAAAACTTGCATTTGGGTCCCTAAGGATATTTGCACTAACCTTGTAGGACCCAACATGAGTTGGGTACCTAAGACCCAAGCCTAAATTTGCCTTGCAGGTTTATGCATCCGGGGGTTCAAGCTGGATTATCGACAGCGGATGCACAAACCATATGACGGGGGAGAAGAAGATGTTCACCTCCTACGTCAAAAATAAGGATTCCCAAGATTCAATTATATTCGGTGATGGGAATCAAGGCAAGGTAAAAGGGTTAGGTAAAATTGCAATTTCTAATGAGCACTCAATTTCCAATGTGTTTTTAGTTGAGTCTCTTGGTTACAATTTGCTATCTGTTAGTCAACTATGCAATATGGGATATAATTGTCTTTTTACAAATATAGATGTGTCTGTCATTAGAAGATGTGATGGTTCACTAGCTTTTAAGGGTGTACTAGACGGCAAGCTTTACTTAGTTGATTTTGCAAAAGAAGAGGCCGGTCTAGATGCATGCTTAATGGCTAAGACTTGCATGGGCTGGCTGTGGCATCGCCGCTTAGCACATGTGGGGATGAAGAACCTTCACAAGCTTCTAAAGGGAGAACACGTGATAGGTTTGACTAACGTACAATTCGAAAAAGATAGACCTTGTGCAGCTTGTCAGGCAGGTAAACAGGTGGGAGGAGCGCATCACAGCAAGAATGTAATGACCACATCAAGACCCCTGGAACTGCTACATATGGACCTCTTCGGACCCGTCGCCTATCTAAGCATAGGAGGAAGTAAGTATGGTTTAGTTATTGTTGATGACTTTTCCCGCTTCACTTGGGTGTTCTTTTTGCAGGATAAGTCTGAAACCCAAGGGACCCTTAAGCGCTTCCTCAGGAGAGCTCAAAATGAGTTTGAGCTCAAGGTGAAGAAGATAAGGAGCGACAACGGGTCCGAGTTCAAGAACCTTCAAGTGGAGGAGTTCCTTGAGGAGGAAGGGATCAAGCACGAGTTCTCCGCTCCCTACACACCACAGCAAAATGGTGTGGTAGAGAGGAAGAACAGGACGTTGATCGATATGGCGAGGACGATGCTTGGAGAGTTCAAGACCCCCGAGTGCTTTTGGTCGGAAGCTGTGAACACGGCTTGCCACGCCATCAACAGGGTCTACCTTCACCGCCTCCTCAAGAAGACGTCGTATGAGCTACTAACCGGTAACAAACCCAATGTATCTTACTTTCGTGTATTTGGGAGCAGGTGCTACATTCTAGTGAAGAAGGGTAGAAATTCTAAATTTGCTCCCAAAGCTGTAGAAGGGTTTTTATTAGGTTATGTTCAAATACAAAGGCGTATAGGGTCTTCAACAAATCATCGGGTTTGGTTGAAGTCTCTAGCGACGTTGTATTTGATGAGACTAATGGCTCTCCAAGAGAGCAAGTTGTTGATTGTGATGATGTAGATGAAGAAGATGTTCCGACGGCCGCTATATGAACCATGGCGATTGGAGAAGTGCGGCCACAGGAACAAGATGAACGAGATCAACCTTCTTCCTCAACAACGGTGCATCCCCCAACTCAAGACAATGAACAGGTTCATCAAAAGGAGGCGTGTGATCAAGGGGGAGCACAAGATGATCACGTGATGGAGGAAGAAGCGCAACCGGCACCTCCAACCCAAGTTCGAGCGGTGATTCAAAGGGATCATCCCGTCGACCAAATTTTGGGTGACATTAGCAAGGGAGTAACTACTCAATCTCGATTAGTTAATTTTTGTGAGCATTACTCCTTTGTCTCTTCTATTGAGCCTTTCAAGGTAGAGGAGGCCTTGCTAGATCCGGATTGGGTATTGGCCATGCAGGAGGAACTCAACAACTTCAAGCGCAATGAAGTTTGGACACTGGTGCCTCGTCCCAAGCAAAATGTTGTTGGAACCAAGTGGGTGATCCGCAACAAACAGGACGAGCACGGGGTGGTGACGAGGAACAAGGCTCGACTTGTGGCAAAAGGTTATGCCCAAGTCGCAGGTTTGGACTTTGAGGAGACTTTTGCTCCTATGGCGAGGCTAGAATCAATTCGTATCTTGCTAGCATATGCCGCTCACCATTATTTCAGGTTGTTCCAAATGGATGTGAAGAGCGCTTTCCTCAACGGGCCAATCAAGGAGGAGGTGTACGTGGAGCAACCCCCTGGCTTCGAGGATGAACGGTACCCCGACCACGTGTGTAAGCTCTCTAAGGCGCTCTATGGACTTAAGCAAGCCCCAAGAGCATGGTATGAATGCCTTAGAGACTTTCTAATTGCTAATGCTTTCAAGGTTGGGAAAGCCGATCCAACTCTTTTTACAAAGACATGTGATGGTGATTTGTTTGTGTGCCAAATTTATGTCGATGACATAATATTTGGTTCTACTAACCAAAAGTCTTGTGAAGAGTTTAGCAGGGTAATGACGCAGAAATTCGAGATGTCGATGATATGCGAGTTGACCTACTTCCTTGGGTTCCAAGTGAAGCAACTCAAGGAAGGCACCTTCATCTCCCAAACAAAGTACACGCAAGATCTGCTAAAGCGGTTTGGGATGAAGGACGCCAAGCCCGCAAAGACTCCGATGGGAACCGACGGACACACCGATCTCAACAGAGGAGGTAAGTCCGTTGATCAAAAAGCATACCGGTCAATGATAGGATCTTTACTTTATTTATGTGCTAGTAGACCGGATATTATGCTTAGCGTATGCATGTGTGCTAGATTTCAATCCGATCCGAAGGAGTGTCACTTAGTGGCTGTGAAGCGAATTCTTCGATATTTAGTCGCTACGCCTTGCTTCGGAATCTGGTATCCAAAGGGGTCTAACTTTGACTTGATTGGGTACTCAGATTCCGACTATGTTGGATGTAAGGTCGATAGGAAGAGTACATCGGGGACGTGCCAATTCTTAGGAAGGTCCCTGGTGTCATGGAACTCTAAGAAACAAACCTCCGTTGCCCTATCCACCGCTGAGGCCGAGTACGTTGCCGCAGGACAGTGTTGTGCGCAACTACTTTGGATGAGGCAAACCCTCAGGGACTTTGGCTACAATCTGAGCAAAGTCCCACTCCTATGTGACAATGAGAGTGCTATCCGAATAGCGGAAAATCCTGTTGAGCACAGCCGCACAAAGCACATTGACATCCGGCATCACTTTTTGAGAGACCATCAGCAAAAGGGAGATATCGAAGTGTTTCATGTTAGCACCGAGAACCAGCTAGCCGATATCTTTACCAAGCCTCTAGATGAGAAGACCTTTTGCAGGCTGCGTAGTGAGCTAAATATCTTAGATTCGCGGAACTTGGATTGAATTGTAGCATATATGTGTTTATGCCCTTGATCATGTTTATTCTGCATTTTGTTGCTTATTGTGGTGCTCAAGTTGTACAAACACTCCCTGGACCTTACAAGTCCGTGGCAAAATGATGCACAGTTTTAGGGGGAGATGTGTTACAACTTGACCTTTTGAGACTAACCATATGCTTGAGTTTGCTTGTTTTAGTCTCAAAGGAGAATTGAAAGGGAAAAGGTGGACTTGGACCATGGAAGACTTCCACTGCACTCCGATGAGAGGGTAACTTATTCCAAGTTCATCTCATGAACTCTTATTGCCATTTGCTCTTAATTGAAGATTTTGGTGAGGCAATGGGGTTATAGAGCCAAGATTAATCCCGTTTTGGTGTTTGATGCCAAAGGGGGAGAAAATAAAGGCCAAAGCAATAAATGGATCAGCTACCACTTGAGAGATTTTGAAAATAGTAGAATAGAGCTTTTGGTTTGTCAAAGCTCTTTTGTTGTCTCTCTTATCAAAAGTTGGCTTCTTGTGGGGAGAAGTATTGATTATGGGAAAAAGGGGGAGTTTTTGAAATCTTTGATCAATCTCTTTTGAAATGACTCTCTTTATGTTTCAACATGTGTGTTTGACTTAGAGATAGAGATTTGAGTTTGATTTGCAAAAACAAACCAAGTGGTGGCATAGAGTGATCCATATATGTCAAAATTGAATCAAAATAATTTGAGTTCTTATTTGAAGTGTTTTTGTACTTGTTCTACTTGCTTTATGTTGTGTTGGCATAAATCACCAAAAAGGGGGAGATTGAAAGGGAAATGTGCCCTTGGGCCATTTCTAAGTATTTTGGTGATTTAGTACCCAACACAAGTGCTTAAATGTGAATTTATGCTCATGGATGGACAAAGTGCAAATCAAGAGTAAAGGTATGTTTCTAAGCCTTAGTACATTGGTTTTGTGTACTAATATACTTGTCTAAGTGTTAGAAACAGAAAGAAGAAGAAAAGAAAAGAGGAGAAAAAGACTTGGCTGTGTGCAGCCAAGACTCAGCTCAGTCTGGCACACCGGACTGTCCGGTGGTGCACCGGACAGTGTCCGGTGCGCCAGGCTGACTCGGCGTGAAGTAGCCGCTCTCGGGAATTCGCCGACGGCGTACGGCTAAAATTCACCGGACTGTCCGGTGTGCACCGGACCGTCCGGTGAGCCAACGGTCGGCCGGGCCAACGGTCGGCTGCGGAATCTGCGCGCGACACGTGGCCGGGCCAACGGTCGGAAGGGGGCACCGGACTGTCCGGTGCGCCAACGGCTCCCAGATCTGTAACGGTCGGCAGCGCCATTTTAGGAAGGAAATCGGGCACCGGACAGTGTCCGGTGTGCACCGGACTGTCCGGTGCACCCGACGACAGAAGGCAAGATTGGCCTTCCAGATTTGCTCTCAACGGCTCCTAGCTGCCTTGGGGCTATAAAAGGGACCCCTAGGCGCATGGAGGAGATCACCAAGCAACCTAAGAGCATTCTTGATCATCCACACTCAGTCTTTGCGCATCCGTTTGTGATTCTAAGTGATTCAAGCTCCGTTCTAGTGAGAACTTTGAGATAGTCATTCGAGCTTGATTCTTGGCCGTGTGTGTGCGCGTTTCGCTGTGGATTTGTGTGTGTTGCTTCCCTCCCTTACTCTGTGCTTCTTTGTGATCATATACTTGTAAGGGCAAGAGACTCCAATTTGTGGAGATTCCTTGCAAACGGGATAAAGAAAAGAAAGCAAAACACTGTGGTATTCAAGTGGGTCCTTGGACCGCTTGAGAGGGGTTGATTGCAACCCTCGTCCATTGGGACGCCACAACGTGGAATAGGCAAGCGTTGGTCTTGGCCGAACCACGGGATAAACCATTGTGCCATCTCTGTGATTGATCTTCTGTGGTTATTGTGTTTTGTTGAGACTCCTCTCTAGCCACTTGGCATTATCTGTGCTAACACTTAACCAAGTTTTGTGGCTTAAGGTTGAAGTTTTACAGGATCACCTATTCACCCCCCCCCCCTCTAGGTGCTCTCAGTAACTCGAGTTGGTATGCCATCTCCCCAACTCGCCTAAAGATCAGGAATGGTCCAATATAGCGAGGGGACAATTTGCCCTTAACTTTGAATCTCCTCATTCCACGAAGTGGTGACACCTTGAGATACACATAATCTCCTTCTTCAAATTCCAGTGGTCTTCGTCTATTATCAGCATAACTCTTTTGCCTGGTTTGAGCCACCCTCAAATTCTCTCGAATTATACGGACTTGTTCTTCTGCTTCTTGAATCAGTTCAGGCCCAAAGAACCGTCTTTCTCCAGTTTGATCCCAGTATAGAGGAGTCCTGCATTTCCTGCCGTACAGAGCTTCAAAAGGTGACATCTTCAAGCTGGCCTGGTAGCTATTATTATAAGAGAACTCAGCATAAGGTAGACTTTTATCCCAACTTCCTCCATGCTGAAGGGCACATGCTCTCAACATATCTTTCAATACTTGATTAGTCCTTTCAGTCTGTCCATCAGTCTGAGGGTGATAAGCCGTACTGAAATTCAACTTCGTGCTCATGTTCTCATGAAAGCTTCTCCAAAATCTTGAGGTAAACTGCGAACCTCGATCAGACACGATCTTCTTTGGTACTCCATGTAAACACACAATCCGAGCCATATATAACTCTGCTAGCTGAGAACCTTTATAAGTAGTCTTCACAGGAATAAAGTGAGCCACTTTAGTCAATCTATCCACAATCACCCATATAGCATCATATCCTTTCTGGGTGCGAGGCAATCCAGTAATGAAATCCATACCAATCTCTTCCCATTTCCACTCGGGTATCTTCAGTGGGTGCAATAGTCCAGCTGGCCTCTGGTGTTCAGCCTTAACTCTTTGACATACATCGCACATAGCCACATGTTGAAAGTCGCCTAGAGGGGGGTGAATAGGGCGAAACTGAAATTTACAATTATAAACACAACTACGAGACGGGTTAGCGTTAGAAATAAACAAGAGTCCGAGAGAGAGGGCGCAAAACAAATCGTGAGCAAATGCGAAGTGAGACACGATGATTTGTTTTACCGAGGTTCGGTTCTTGCAAACCTACTCCCCGTTGAGGAGGCCACAAAGGCCGGGTCTCTTTCAACCCTTACCCTCTCTCAAACGATCCCGCGGACCGAGTGAGCTTTCCTTCTCAATCACTTGGAACACAAAGTTCCCACAAGGACCACCACAAGATTGGTGTCTCTTGCCTCAATTACAAGTGAGTTTGATCGCAATGAAGAATCAAAGAGAGAAAGAAAGCAATCCAAGCGCAAGAGCTCGAAAGAACACAAGCAAATCTCTCTCACTAGTCACTAGGGTGTTGTGTGGAGTTTGGAGAGGATTTGATCACTTTGGTGTGTCTAGAATTGAATGCTAGAGCTCTTGTAAGTAGTTGAGAAGTGTAAAACTTGGATGCTATGAATGGGGGGTGGTTGGGGGTATTTATAGCCCCAACCACCAAACTAGCCATTTGGTGCAGGCTGGCTGTCGAATGGTGCACCGGACAGTCCGATGCGCCAGCCACGTCACCAAAGCCGTTGGGTTCTGACCGTTGGAGCTCTGACTTCTGGGCCCGCCTGGATGTCCGGTGGCGCACCGGACATGTACTGTAGAGTGTCCGGTGCGCCAGCATGGGCGTGCCTGACCTCTGCGCGCGCTGGCGCGCATTTAATGCGTCGCAGGTAGCCGTTGGCGCCAGAAGTAGCTGTTGCCCCGCAGTTACACCGGACAGTCCGGTGTACACCGGACATGTCCGGTGAATTATAGCGGAGCAGCCGAACTGAATTCCCGAGACTGGTGAGTTCCTGAGGCCGCTCTTCCTTGGAGCACCGGACACTGTCCGGTGTACACCGGACAGTCCGGTGAATTATAGTGGAGTTGCCTCTGGAATTTCCCGAAGGCGACGAGTTTGCGCTGGAGTCCTCTGGTGCACCGGACATGTCCAGTGGCACACCGGACAGTCCGGTGCGCCAGACCAGAGGTGCCTTCGGTTGGCCCTTGCTCCTTTGTTTGAACCCAATACTTGGTCTTTTTATTGGTTAAGTGTGAACCTTTGGCACCTGTATAACTTATACACTAGAGCAAACTAGTTAGTCCAAATATTTGTGTTGGGCAATTCAACCACCAAAAATTAATTAGGGACTAGGTGTAAGCCTAATTCCCTTTCAATCTCCCCCTTTTTGGTGATTGATGCCAACACAAACCAAAGCAAATATAAAAGTGCATAATTGAACTAGTTTGCATAATGTAAGTGCAAAGGTTGCTTGAAATTGAGCCAATATAAATACTTACAAGATATGCATGGATTGTTTCTTTATAATCAACATTTTGGACCACGCTTGCACCACAAGTTTTGTTTTTGCAAATTCTTTTGTAAATTCTTTTCAAAGTCCTTTTGCAAGATAGTCAAAGGTAAATGAATAAGATTTTGAGAAGCATTTTCAAGATTTGAAATTCTCTCCCCTTGTTCCAAATGCTTTTCCTTTGACTAAACAAAACTCCCCCTCAAATAAATTCTCCTCTTAGTGTTCAAGAGGGTTTTAAGATATCAAGTTTTGAAAATACTACTTGCTCCCCCTTTAGAACACAAAGAGATACCAATTTGAAATTTTCCAATTGAAAACCATTAATTTTAAAATTAGGGTGGTGGTGCGGTCCTTTTGCTTTGGGCTCATACTTTCTCCCCCTTTGGCATGAATCGCCAAAAACAGATACTTTGAGTGAGATATAAGCCCTTTTCCTAACTATTTTCTCCCCTTTGGCAAATAAAGCATATGAGTGAAGATTATACCAAAGATGGAGAGTAATGCGGAGCGTCGGCGAAGGATGAGTAGTAGAGTGGAGTGGAAGCCTTTGTCTTCGCCGAAGACTCCAATTCCCTTTCAATATACCTATGACTTGGTTTGAAATACACTTGAAAACACATTAGTCATAGCATATAAAAGAGACATGATCAAAGGTATACTTATGAGCTATGTGTGCAAGTTTAGCAAAAGAAATTCCTAGAATCAAGAATATTGAGCTCATGCCTAAGTTTGGTAAAAGATTGTTCATCAAGCGGCTTGGTAAAGATATCAGCTAATTGATCTTTAGTGTTAATGTATGAAATCTCGATATCCCCCTTTTGTTGGTGATCCCGAATAAAATGATACCGAATGGCAATGTGTTTAGTGTGGCTATGCTCAACGGGATTATCCGCCAAGCGGATTGCACTCTCATTATCACATAGAAGAGGAACTTTGGTTAGTTTGTAACCATAGTCCCGCAGGGTTTGCCTCATCCAAAGCAATTGCGCGCAACAATGGCCTGCGGCAATATACTCAGCTTCGGCGGTAGAAAGAGCGACCGAAATTTGCTTCTTTGAAGCCCAAGACACCAAGGATCTTCCCAAGAACTGGCAAGTCCCCGATGTGCTCTTTCTATTAATCTTACACCCCGCCCAATCGGCATCCGAATAACCAATCAAATCAAATGTGGATCCCCGAGGGTACCAAAGCCCAAACTTAGGAGTATAAGCCAAATATCTCAAGATTCGTTTTACGGCCGTAAGGTGTGATTCCTTAGGGTCGGCTTGGAATCTTGCACACATGCATACAGAAAGCATAATGTCCGGTCGAGATGCACATAAATAGAGTAATGAACCAGTCATCGACCGGTATACCTTTTGATCCACGGACTTACCTCCCGTGTCGAGTTCGAGATGCCCATTTGTTCCCATGGGTGTCTTGATGGGCTTGGCATCCTTCATTCCAAACTTGCTTAGAATGTCTTGAGTATACTTTGTTTGGCTAATGAAGGTGCCCTCTTGGAGTTGCTTGACTTGGAATCCTAGAAAATATTTCAACTCCCCCATCATAGACATCTCGAATTTCTGTGTCATGATCCTACTAAATTCTTCACATGTAGATTCGTTAGTAGACCCAAATATAATATCATCAACATAAATTTGGCATACAAACAAATCATTGTCAAGAGTTTTAGTGAATAAAGTAGGATCGGCTTTTCCGACTTTGAAGCCATTAGCAATAAGGAAATCTCTAAGGCATTCATACCATGCTCTTGGGGCTTGCTTGAGCCCATAAAGCGCCTTAGAGAGCCTATAGACATGATTAGGATACTCACTGTCTTCAAAGCCGGGAGGTTGCTCAACATAGACCTCCTCCTTGATTGGTCCGTTGAGGAAGGCACTCTTCACGTCCATTTGATAAAGCTTGAAGCCATGGTAAGTAGCATAGGCTAATAATATGCGAATTGACTCAAGCCTAGCTACGGGTGCATAGGTTTCACCGAAATCCAAACCTTCGACTTGGGAGTATCCCTTGGCTACAAGTCGAGCTTTGTTCCTTGTCACCACACCATGCTCGTCTTGCTTGTTGCGGAAGACCCACTTGGTTCCTACAACATTTTAATTAGGACGTGAAACTAAATGTCATACCTCGTTCCTAGTAAAGTTGTTGAGCTCCTCTTGCATCGCCATCACCCAATCCGAATCTTGAAGCGCTTCCTCTACCCTATGTGGCTCAATAGAGGAAACAAAAGAGTAATGCTCACAGAACTGTGCAATACGAGATCGAGTGGTTACCCCCTTATGAATGTCGCCGAGGATGGTGTCGACGGGGTGATCTCGTTGGATTGCTTGGTGGACTCTTGGGTGTGGCGGTCTTGGTTCTTCATCCTCCTTGTCTTCATCATTTGCATCTCCCCCTTGATCATTGCCGTCATTTTGAGGTGGCTCATCTCTTTGATCTTCTCCTTCATCAACTTGAGCCTCGTCCTCATTTTGAGTTGGTGGAGATGCTTGCGTGGAGGAGGAAGGTTGATCTTGTGCCTGAGGAGGCTCTTTGGATTCCTTAGGACACACATCCCCAATGGACATGTTCCTTAGCGCGATGCACGGAGCCTGTTCTTCACCTATCTCATCAAGATCAACTTGCTCTACTTGAGAGCCGTTAGTCTCATCAAACACAACGTCACAAGAAACTTCAACTAGTCCTGAGGACTTGTTAAAGACTCTATATGCCCTTGTGTTTGAATCATATCCTAGTAAAAAGCCTTCTACAGTTTTAGGAGCAAATTTAGATTTTCTACCTCTTTTAACAAGAATAAATCATTTGCTACCAAAAACTCTAAAATATGAAATATTGGGCTTTTTACCGGTTAGGAGTTCATAGGATGTCTTCTTGAGGATTCGGTGTAGATATAACCGGTTGATGGCGTAGCAAGCGGTGTTGACCGCCTCGGCCCAAAACCGATCCGGTGTCTTGTACTCATCAAGCATGGTTCTTGCCATGTCTAATAGAGTTCGATTCTTCCTCTCCACTACACCATTTTGTTGTGGAGTGTAGGGAGAAGAGAACTCATGCTTGATGCCCTCTTCCTCAAGAAAGCCTTCAATTTGAGAGTTCTTGAACTCCGTCCCGTTGTCGCTTCTAATTTTCTTGATCCTTAAGCCGAACTCATTTTGAGCCCGTCTCAAGAATCCCTTTAAGGTCTCTTGGGTATGGGATTTTTCCTGCAAAAAGAATACCCAAGTGAAGCGAGAATAATCATCCATAATAACTAGACAGTACTTACTCCCGCCGATGCTTATGTAAGCGATCGGGCCAAATAAATCCATGTGTAGGAGCTCCAGTGGCCTGTCACTTGTCATGATGTTCTTGTGTGGATGATGAGTGCCAACTTGCTTCCCGGCTTGACATGCGCTACAAATCCTGTCTTTCTCAAAATGTACATTTGTTAGTCCTAAAATGTGTTCTCCCTTTAGAAGTTTATGAAGATTCTTCATTCCAACATGGGCTAGTCGGCGGTGCCAGAGCCAACCCATGTTAGTCTTAGCAACTAAGCAAGTGTCGAGTTCAGCTCTATCAAAATCTACCAAGTATAGCTGACTATAGCTGACCCTCTAACACTCCCTTAAATGCTATTGAATCATCACTTCTTCTAAAGATAGTGACACCTATATCAGTAAATAGACAGTTGTAGCCCATTTGACATAATTGCGAAACGGAAAGCAAATTGTAATCTAAAGAATCTACAAGAAAAACATTTGAAATGGAATGGTTAGGAGATATAGCAATTTTACCCAAACCTTTGACCAAACCTTGGTTTCCATCCCCGAATGTGATAGCTCGTTGGGGATCTTGGTTTTTCTCATATGAGGAGAACATCTTCTTCTCCCCTGTCATGTGATTTGTGCACCCGCTATCGAGTATCCAACTTGAGCCCCCGGATGCATAAACCTACAAAACAATTTTAGTTCTTGACTTTAGGTACCCAAATGGTTTTGGGTCCTTTGGCATTAGAAACAAGAACTTTGGGTACCCAAACACAAGTCTTTGAGCCCTTGTGTTTGCCCCCAACAAACTTGGCAACTACCTTGCCGGATTTGTTAGTCAAAACATAAGATGCATCAAAAGTCTTAAATGAAATGCTATGATCATTTGATGCATTAGGAGTTTTCTTCTTAGGCAACTTGGCACGGATTGGTTGCCTAGAGCTAGATGTCTCACCCTTATACATAAAAGCATGATTAGGGCCAGAGTGAGACTTCCTAGAATGAGTTCTCCTAATTTTGCTCTCGGGATAACCGGCAGGGTACAAAATGTAACCCTCGTTATCCTGAGGCATGGGAGCCTTGCCCTTAACAAAGTTAGACAAATTTCTAGGAGGGGCATTAAGTTTGACATTGTCTCCCCTTTGGAAGCCAATGCCATCCTTGATGCCAGGGCGTCTCCCATTATAGAGCATACTTCTAGCAAATTTAAACTTTTCATTTTCTAAGTTATGCTCGGCAATTTTAGCATCTAATTTTGCTATATGATCATTTTGTTGTTTAATTAATACCATGTGATCATGAATAGCATTGATATCAACATCTTTACATCTATCACAAATAGACACATGCTCAACGGTAGATGTAGAGGGTTTGCAAGAATTAAGTTCAACAATCTTAGCACGTAATATATCATTTTTATCTCTAAGATCCGAAATAGTAACATTGCAAACATCAAAATCTTTAGCCTTAGCAATCAAATTTTCATTTTCTACTCTAAGGCTAGCAAGAGAATCATTCAATTCCTTAATCTTAGCAAGCAAATCATCATTACCATTTCTAAGATTGGGAATTGAAGCATCACAAACATGAGAATCAACCTTAGCGATTAATTTAGCATTTTCATTTCTAAGGTTGGCAATAGTGTCATGGCATGTGCTTAGCTCACTAGATAATTTCTCACATTTTTCTACCTATAGAGCATAAGCATTCTTAACCTTAACATGTTTCTTGTTTTCTTTAATTAGAAAATCCTCTTGGGAATCCAAAAGGTCATCTTTTTCATGAATGGCACTAATCAATTCATTTAACTTTTCCTTTTGTTCCATGTTAAGGTTGGCAAAAAGGGTACGCAAATTATTTTCCTCATCACTAGCATTATCATCACTAGAGGACTCATATTTAGTGGAGGATTTAGATTTAACCTTCTTCCTTTTGCCGTCCTTTGCCATGAGGCACTTGTGGCCGACGTTGGGGAAGAGGAGTCCCTTGGTGACGGCGATGTTGGCGGCGTCCTCGTCGGAGGAGGAGTCGGTGGAGCTCTCGTCAAAGTTCCACTCGCGGCACACGTGGGCATCGCCGCCCCTCTTCTTGTGGTACCCCTTCTTTTCTCTCCTCTTGCCCTTCTTGTCGTTATCCCTGTCATTGTCACTTGATAATGGACATTTAGCAATAAAGTGACCGGGCTTACCACACTTGTAGCAAACCTTCTTGGAACGGGATTTGTAGTCTTTCCCCTTCCGTTGCTTGAGGATTTGGCAAAAGCTTTTGATGATTAAAGCCATCTCCTCATTGTCGAGCTTGGAGGCGTCAATTGGTTGTCTACTCGGTGTAGACTCCTCCTTCCTCTCCTCCGTCGCCTTAAATGCCACCGGTTGTGCTTCAGACGTGGAGGGTTCATCAAGCTCGTTGATCTTCTTTGATCCTTTAATCATACATTCAAAGCTCACAAAATTCCCGATTACTTCCTCGGGAGTCATTAGTGTATATCTTGGGTTACCACGAATTAATTGAACTTGAGTAGGGTTAAGGAAAATAAGTGATCTCAAAATAACCTTAACCACCTCGTGGTCATCCCATTTCCTGCTCCCTAGGTTGCGCACTTGGTTCACCAAGGTTTTGAGCCGGTTGTACATATCTTGTGGCTCCTCCCCTTAGCGAAGATGAAAACGACCGAGCTCCCCCTCGATCGTTTCCTGCTTGGTGATCTTGGTGAGTTCATCACCCTCGTGCGCGGTCTTGAGAAGGTCCCAAATCTCCTTCGCACTCTTCAACCCTTGCACCTTGTTATATTCCTCTCTACTTAGAGAGGCGAGGAGTATGGTTGTGGCTTGGGAGTTGAAGTGCTCGATTTGGGCCACTTCGTCCGTATCATAATCTTCATCCCCTATGGATGGTACCTGTACACCAAACTCAACAACATCCCATATACTTTTGTGGTGTGAGGTTAGATGAAATCACATTAAATCACTCCACCTAGCATAATCTTCACCATCAAACATTGGTGGTTTGCCTAATGGGACGGAAAGCAAAGGTGTATGTTTAGAAATGCGGGGGTAGCGTAGGGGAATCTTACTATACTTCTTACGCTCTTGGCGCTTAGAAGTTATGGACGGCGCATCGGAGTCGGAGGTCGATGTTGATGAAGTGTCGGTCTCGTAGTAGACCACTTTCCTCATCCTCTTGTGCTTGTCGCCTTTCCGATGCGACTTGTGGGAAGATGATTTTTCCTTCTTCTCTTTGTGGTGTGAAGAAGAAGATCTTTTCTCCTTCCGTTTGGAGGAGTCCTTCTTCTTCTCCTTCCTCTTGGTGCGGGACTCTTCCGATGAAGTGCTCCCTTGGCTCGTAGTGGGCTTGTCGCCGGTCTCCATCTCCCTCTTGGTGTGATCTCCCGACATCACTTCGAGCGGTTAGGCTCTAATGAAGCACCGGGCTCTGATACCAATTGAAAGTCGCCTAGAGGGGGGGTGAATAGGGCGAAACTGAAATTTACAATTATAAACACAACTACGAGACGGGTTAGCGTTAGAAATAAACAAGAGTCCGAGAGAGAGGGCGCAAAACAAATCGTGAGCAAATGCGAAGTGAGACACGATGATTTGTTTTACCGAGGTTCGGTTCTTGCAAACCTACTCCCCGTTGAGGAGGCCACAAAGGCCGGGTCTCTTTCAACCCTTACCCTCTCTCAAACGATCCCGCGGACCGAGTGAGCTTTCCTTCTCAATCACTTGGAACACAAAGTTCCCACAAGGACCACCACAAGATTGGTGTCTCTTGCCTCAATTACAAGTGAGTTTGATCGCAATGAAGAATCAAAGAGAGAAAGAAAGCAATCCAAGCGCAAGAGCTCGAAAGAACACAAGCAAATCTCTCTCACTAGTCACTAGGGTGTTGTGTGGAGTTTGGAGAGGATTTGATCACTTTGGTGTGTCTAGAATTGAATGCTAGAGCTCTTGTAAGTAGTTGAGAAGTGGAAAACTTGGATGCTATGAATGGGGGGTGGTTGGGGGTATTTATAGCCCCAACCACCAAACTAGCCATTTGGTGCAGGCTGGCTGTCGAATGGTGCACCGGACAGTCCGGTGCACACCGGACAGTCCGGTGCGCCAGACACATCACCAAAGCTGTTGGGTTCCGACCGTTGGAGCTCTGACTTCTGGGCCCGCCTGGATGTCCGGTGGTGCACCGGACATGTACTGTAGAGTGTCCGGTGCGCCAGCATGGGCGTGCCTGACCTCTGCGCGCGCTGGCGCGCATTTAATGCGTCGCAGGTAGCCGTTGGCGCCAGAAGTAGCCGTTGCCCCGCAGTTACACCGGACAGTCCGATGTACACCGGACATGTCTGGTGAATTATAGCGGAGCAGCCGAACTGAATTCCCGAGATTGGCGAGTTCCTGAGGCCGCTCTTCCTTGGAGCACCGAACACTGTCCGGTGAATTATAGTGGAGTTGCCTCTGGAATTTCCCGAAGGCGACGAGTTTGCGCTGGAGTCCTCTGGTGCACCGGACATGTCCGGTGGCACACCGGACAGTCCGGTGCGCCAGACCAGAGGTGCCTTCGGTTGGCCCTTGCTCCTTTGTTTGAACCCAATACTTGGTCTTTTTATTAGCTAAGTGTGAACCTTTGGCACCTGTATAACTTATACACTAGAGCAAACTAGTTAGTCCAAATATTTGTGTTGGGCAATTCAACCACCAAAAATTAATTAGGGACTAGGTGTAAGCCTAATTCCCTTTCACATGTGCAGCTACATCTCTCTTCAATCCATACCACCAATATTTCCGCTTTAAATCCTGGTACATCTTGGTACTACCAGGATGAATAGAATAATCCAAATCATGGGCCTCTTTTAAAATAGTCTCTTGAAGGCTTTCAATATCAGGAACACACATCCTGTCCTTGAACCATACAGTGCCCTGCTCATCTTTCGTAAATTCCGGACCTCGACCTTCAGTAATCAGATCCTTAATCTCTTGTATTTTGACATCACCAATTTGACCTTTGCGGATTTCTTGCTCCAAAGTAGGTTCCACATCAATAGTAACTCCTTCAGTATGAGCAACTATCCCCAGGTTAAGCCTCCTGAAATCCTCAACAATCTCATCAGGTAGCTGGGCAACAATAGCTGAATGAACATGCTCCTTGCGACTCAAGGCATCTGCAACCAAATTTGCCTTGCCCGGGTGATAGTGAATCTCCAAATCATAATCCTTAATAAGCTCCAACCAACGGCGTTGCCTAAGGTTGAGATCCTTTTGAGTGAATGTATACTTCAAACTCTTATGATCCGTGTACACTTGGCACTTGGTCCCCATGATATAATGTCTCCAAATCTTAAGCGCATGCACAACGGCTGCCAATTCCAAGTCATGAGTGGGGTAGTTCAATTCATGTTTTCGTAACTGACGAGAAGCATAGGCAATCACATGTCCTTCCTGCATGAGCACACATCCTAAGCCTTGGCCACATGCATCGCAATAGATATCAAATCCTTTCTGTAGGTCTGGCATAACCAATATTGGTGGCGACATCAATTGATCAAAGCTGTCTTGGCACTTCTCGTCCCATTTAAATTCTCTTCCTTTCTCCAAAAGTGAAGTCATAGGCTTAGCAATCTTAGAAAATCCTTCAATAAATCTCCGATAATATCCTGCTAATCCCAAGAAACTCCGAATCTCAGTAACTATAGTGGGTACTCTCCACTCCATTATCTCCTTGACCTTAGCGGGATCCACTGCAATTCCTCCATTAGAAATAATATGACCAAGAAATGGCACCTCGCCAATCCAAAACTCGCACTTGCTAAACTTGGCATATAGCTGGTTATCTCGTAGCTTCTGTAGCACCAATCTCAGATGTTCCTCATGATCACTATCACTCTGGGAATAGATAAGAATATCGTCGATGAATACCACGACGAATCTGTCCAAATACTCCATAAACACCTTGTTCATCAAATTCATAAAATAAGCTGGTGCATTGGTTAATCCAAATGACATAACAGTGAACTCATATAATCCATATCAAGTCGAGAATGCCGTCTTGGGAATATCTGATGGTCTAATCCTCATCTGATGGTAACCCGATCGGAGATCAATCTTCGAGAATACTCTAGCACCTCTCATCTGGTCAAATAAATCCTCAATACGGGGCAACAGATACTTGTTCTTCACAGTAACATCATTAAGGGATCTATAATCCACACACATCCGCTGCGATCCATCCTTCTTCTGTACAAACAGAACCGGCGCTCCCCAAGGTGAGGAACTCGGACGAATGTACCCAGCCTCTTGTAGCTCAGTTAACTGCTTCTTAAGTTCCTTCAACTCCTCTACGGACATTCTATATGGCCGTTTAGAAATAGGGGCGGTTCCAGGTAGGAGATCAATAACAAACTCAACTTCTCTATCATGTGGCATCCCTGGTAACTCCTCTGGAAAGACATCCGGAAAATCTCTAACCACACGGATGTTGTCACCAACAAACTCCTCAGGTATAAAGAACATTGCACGTTTGGATGAGGTGGTCACTGCAATATTAACTTGAAATCTTTCTCCTTTAGTGGTAGTGAGTTCTACGGTACCTCTACCACATGCTATAATGGCCTTTGCCTTTCTTAACCATGACATACCAAGGATCAGATCTATACTGCTTGACTCTAATATTATAGCAGTAGCTCCAAATTCTCTACCCATAATTGTTAATGTCAATCTACGTGTCATTTGATTCGCCTCAACAGGCCCTTTAGGTGTAATTACTATCATGGGTTTCCTCATTTTTAGCAGTGGTATTTCATTTGTGTTGGCATATCTAGCAGACATAAATGAATGTGTAGCACCAGAATCAAATAAGATGGTTGCAGTAATTGCATTAACATAAAACATACCAAGTACGATGTCAGCACCATCCGGAGTAGCATCAACGCTGACTTGATTAACCTTGGCAATAGAATATCCCTTGCTAGAACTTGGAGTTTGTTGCCTATTCTGAACTGGAGTAGTAGCAACCCTCTGTGGGCAGACATTTGCATAATGACCAGTCTTCCCACACTTGAAACACATAGTGCCTGGACTCTGTCCTGAAAACTTCGTCGGGGTGCCAGTAGGGGTAGCCTGTCGAGGAGGTGGAGTCCTCAGTGGTGATTGCTGAACTGGGCGCTAGCCTCCGCCAGTGTGAACTGGTGTACCCTGAGGTGAACTGTAGCGAGGACGAACACTGATGCTTCCTTGTCCTTGAGATATAGCCTTTCTCTTCAAATCTCCTAGCTGAACACGCTTGTGTTCAATAGCTAGCGCCTTATCGAGTAGCCTTTGAAATGATGGAAATGTGTGTGCCACTAGAGCATACTGCAGTGGTCCATTAAGTCCTTCAATAAAATGCTCCTGCTTCCTCTCATCCTCAGCAACTTCATCTGGAGCATATCTGGATAACTGGATAAACTTGTCGCGGTACTCGCTGACTGACATACTTCCTTGCTTTAGCGACAGAAATTCCTTCTTCTTAATCTTCATCAATCCAGCTGGTATATGATAATTCCGGAATTGTGTACTGAACTCTACCCAAATGATAGTATCAGCAGCATCGTGAGCGGCAGTATATGAATCCCACCAGTCAGCAGCAGGACTCGTCAGACGTCCAGAAGCATATAAAACTTTCTCCTGGTCAGTGCATTGTGCAATATTCAGCATCTTCTCAATGGACTTCAGCCAATCATCCGCATCCAGTGGATCAGGTGAGCTTGCAAATGTAGGTGGCTTATGACTCATGAACTCCCTATGCTCATCACGGGGTGGAACTGGTGGTGGTGGTGGAGGCAGTGGTATTTGTTGCTGTTGTTGCTACTGCTGTTGTTGTTGCATTTGTTGTTGCAGCTGCTGTTGTTGCGCCCTCCTTTCCTGGCGTATCTCCTCTCGTTCCTGGCGCAACTCCTGTCGTATCTCTTCTCTTTCTTGATGCATCTCCTGGCGTTCTTGCTGCATCTGTGCACGCATATCTGCCATGGTGTCCACCATTTGCTGCATCATACTCATCTGAGCAGCAACCAGTGGGTCAACTCCGCCTGGTGGAGGATTAGGAGGATTCATCTCTGCTGGCTGTGGCTGGGGTTGCCTATATATCCACCGAGTGTGTCGATTAGGAGGCAAATCAATTCCACCACCCCGCCTGGTATTGACCATCTGAGTTAGATACATATGGTAAGAAAATAGTAGACAAGACAGGTATTTACAAATCAGGTTACTTTGGGGGACTTTATTAGCTAAGCAGATTAATATTTTACCTAGCATAGCTAATTCATTACCTTATGGTGGTACATACTAAGATGCCCATATATAATATTTCAATGAATCAAAGAAGCAAATCAGGCATTTAGCATCAGCACAATCAACCAATCATTTTTAAATAAAGAAAATAGTTTTAAATTTTGTCTTAGGTTCCCTATCTCTTAAAAAGATCATAGTGGTAGGATTCCAAGGTGTGAAATCCATCTTGTCTTAGAGTAGAAAAGATAAGATTAATCAGAGTAAAGTAGCAAAAGGTGAGATAAGACCAAGATGAGGTAAGTATAGAATGAATCAGAGTAAGGTAAGTAAGTGAGGGTTGTCCATTTCTATCTAGGTTTCGTCCTACAGTCAACATTTCCTCTGATACCACTTCTGTCACACCCGGCTTTAAGGAACAAAGCCAGGTGCATCTCATACATGCGCCAAGAAGACAACATATATAATAACAGAGTGTATAGAGATAAATGTCACAAAACATCAGAGTATTTATTACATAGCTGAAGACTTATTACAAAATAAAATAGTAAATATAAAACGAACTAAGGATCGTCGGCGTCACAGTCAACTGAGAAACGCCACCTAGATCAGATCATACTCCTCGCCTTGTGGCTCCTCCTGAACCACATGTTCTTCTCCTGTGGGGGGGGGTGAGACAGCAAGGGTGAGCTCACACATGATCATAGCTCAACAAGTTGTGGGGAACCAGTGGACATGAACTCACAAAGGTGTGAGTTCATGTGATGTGTAAGGCTAATCAATGATAGGGGTTAAAGCTGAGCATTGCTTTTAAGTAGTTGGTCAAAATTTTATTAGCAATTACTACGTGTAAGTAAATACCAAACCATAAATAAAGTAATAGAACAAATTAATAATAAACCCATGCAATGCAAATGACAAAATTGAATTTAAGTTCCATAATTTAAACATCAGAGAGTCCTGAGCTGCTCATGACCGCGAGCACGGCTAGTATACCAGTTTTACACTCTGCAGAGGTTGTACCCTTTACCCACAAGTCATGTTACCCATCTGCCAAGGGGTCGCGACTCCCATACACCTCTACCTAGGAAGCGCGACAGGGCAACACTACGAGGCCTTTACAAAGTTCCACTAGCTTCCGAAAACCCGCTATAGTTTATGGGAAGAGCACTTGCAAGAATCCCCCGTCTGACCGCCATCGCAGCAAAATCAACCCGAGAACCTCCTTGCATGCAACTCCCCTACTGCCCTTGCCCCTTTCGGGTAAGGTAGTCTTCCACTAGCTTTCCTAATTAGTCAGCCAAGGGCGTCCCATTAAACCCTTGTGGTGGCACGTGGTTCTCAAGTTAAGCTCTATGTTCCAATTAACATTAATGAACTTGACATGAACATAAATAGAATAACAAGAATAATTGGAACATAGATATAATAAATGATTATCCCAAAACCATGTAAAGCAATAGCAAACTAACCAAGTGATTCAGGGATAAACAAGGTAATGAGATAAACAATCTAGGATAACCTATTGGGTCCCATCAAAATTAACCTATGCATGAATAAATGGTATTAAGGAACATTATTGGGTAAAAAGTGGTCAAGGGCACAACTTGCCTTCAATGAGCTCCTGCTCAGCTACTTCAACCTGCTGCTCACCAGGATCCTCGGTCACGTGCTCTTCTACTTGCCACAATACAAACAAGCACAGTGCATATAGAGAAATTAACATTACACCAAACATATAAACAAAATACACAGAAATATTCTACATATTAAAATAAAATTCTAGGAACAGGAATCATAATTTTTGGAGTTATAGAATTTAAGTTATGAATTTTCAAAGGTTTTATGTGTTTAAAATAGGATTAAGTGTGAGATTAATTTTCTTACTGTTGTCATGATAAAACAGAGACACTAAGTGATAGATAATAAAATTACAAAAATTTAGAAAGTGGAATGGAGTAATTTGGAGTTCATATGCATTTTCTATGAATTATTGAAGTTCTAGCAATTATTTTCCTATTAAAAATCTATTTTCTACTTCATTTATTTAATTTAAACGATCTCTGGACTGGGCCTCAATTACCAGAAACGTCAGGGGGCTCGAGGTAATAATCCGCAGACTCAGTACATAGTGCCAGAGGATTGCGGGTTAGTTCTCCAAATCCAGGAGGGCTCTTTAACAAAATAGCCAAGGCGAAAGGGTATTGGTCACACAGGGCCGTTGGATCCGCGGCCGACGGCACAGATTAAATCTGGGTACCTTATGAATGGACACGCAACGCCAGCGCTCGGATCCGAGATCTACGGTCCAAATTCTAAATAACCGAGATCGATTTGCACCCATTAGATTATGGATCTACGGCTCGCATCCCCTCCCTGACTCGGTATGGCTTGGCCTAATCATAGCCGCCCATTCCCAGATCCACGGTCGCGACGTTGTCATCCCTCACCCGAGCACACGCACGGCGGAGCTCGCCCAATACGGCGACGCTGCTCACCAACGTTGGTCGAATCCGCCCCAACGGTGCTCCGCAATTAGTTCTACTACCCGGAAAATGTGATTGGCCCGATGGCGAACTTCGGAGGGGGGTTTTCATACCGGCAATCGCAGCGAGGTAGTCTGCCCACGGCGCACGGCGGAGAGACAGCTCGGCACCACTCCGGCGACGAATTAGTTCATGGTCTGGCCCCGCAATTCCTAATCTGTTCGGTCGTATTCAATCCCTAAGGTGCGGCAGATGACTTGGGTGACTTACCCAAGGTGAAGACGACCGCAGGGATGATGTTCCACGGTGAGGGCGGTCCGCTGCTCCCACGGAGGCCGGTGATGGCTGTGCGGCGGACCTTGGGGCGAAATCACACCACGCAGTCCGCCCACACGCCACCAGTGAACCCGACCGGCCCAGGGAATGAGGTCGACGGCAAGTACCATTGTTTATTCGTGGCGGTAAGCCTTCACCCGCTCTCCCTCTCCTCTATCTCTCTCTGTGGGTTCCACGGTCAAGCTCCAGCGCCTATGGCGGAGTCCACGGGGCTTATAAGCTCACGCCCCCGCGGACCACGGTGGGCAGGTGCGCCTATCCACGAGCTGCCGAGCATGCGGACACCGTCGCGATCCCGCCAGATGCGGATTTTCGTTGGAGGGGAAATAGCTGACAGGTGGGGGCCGCACTCCAGCGACAGTCCATCATCAGCGCGCGCGTGTGCAGATGACAGAGGTGGCCCACCGGTCGGCGCAACCAGGGAGCTGGCGTGGGTGAGTTAATCGGGCTGCGCGGAGGAATTGACCAAATGGGCCGAATTGGTGGCTTTGGGGCCCAACCGTGGGGTTTCTTTTTCCTTTTTCTGGTTTTATTTTCCCCTTTGTTCCTTTCTTTCTTTTTTTTTGAATTCAAACTTGAATTTAAATTTGGTTATGAGTTCCTCCTTTGAGTTAATTACACAAATCCAATATGTATAAGAATAATATATATTTTATACTTATTTTTATTCACCTATTAATTTCTCTTCTTCTCTCTTTTCTTAATTCTAGGATTGTTTTAGGATTTAAATCCCCATTTGGATATTTAACACATTTCCTTTTTACATTATTGCAATACTGTCACAAAAATGCACACAAAAATAAAAATTCCAGCATGATGCATGATTTAATGGTATATCTTTTTATTATTCATTTGTTGTTTAAATATGGTGTTCACATGTGATGATAAGTAGATTCAACACACACATAAAATATAGGAAATGACTTTTCTCCTCTTTTATTATATATTATAAACTGGGTGTTACAGGTGGCAAGGTGGCATACCATGCAAACGCAGTACCCGTTAGGGATAACAAAAATAAGCGAACGCAAAAAGCTTCCCTATCGGGCAATTCTCCTAATTGTGCTAGAAACTGACCTATGTGTTCATATGTACTCTTGCTTTGGTCATTGCAAAATTTTGGAAAGTATGGTATTATAGTCCATTGTGGATATGGATCTTAGTCAAATCGGTTGTCATATGGTTTTCGATACGACTATCCTCCGTGGGCCATGTTAACTCCGAGTTTTGTCTCAGAATGCCCTGGCTATTTCTTCTCTCACACTATGTTAATGGCAATCCGTGGTAATCCACCGACCCATGGATCTAAAGGTATAAGCAGTCGTGCCTCATTATGGTGACCCCTTGCCCATGGGGTAAGATTTTTCGATGCATTGATGTTAGCTCTAGCACCCATATCGTGCATTAAATCTTTTTGGTCTTCTAGGGGCCAAAGGGTGCACGTTTCTACGTGCATGTGGAGTTGTGCCATGACCTTGAGGATCCGTAGGTGGTAGGGAGAAGTTTTGTTGTGGCATGTGGAAGGATTGTGTGTGATAACCTATATCCTGTCTTGCATACTCATCACTGGATGGTCCGATATAAAACGCGGACTGTCTGGGATACTCGGACGGTCCGCACCGCACGTACAACTAGACAGTCCGAGCATGTCAGTTAACCCTTGCGAGGAGTATGGCGATCTCGCTGTGGCTCTAGGTTGTTCGTCATATAGGACGTCTGTCGATGGGGTCGGATGGTCCGAGATGAGGCTTGGACGGTCCGACCGTGCATAGGACTGTGGGTTTCTCCCAATTAGTGGAGGAGGTTGTGGTTGTCCGGCGTATGAGTTCGTCGGCATACCATAAGATGGTTTGGTCTATGAGTGCTCATTTGTAGCCGATGCTTTTGGTGTGGTCAGCTCAACTGTGACCTCGTGTGTTGGAAAACTAGAAACAACAGTTTTTCCTATTGTACGCGTAAGTTTCTCAAGTGCGTCTTCTATTCCCCCTATGCGTTGTTGTAATTGATTCACTTGTAAATCTACATATTGTGTGAGGGGTTGGGGTGTCATTGGATTTACTTACATTAGGGTTTTGCGATGATGGTAGGAGAGATGGCATCTTGATCTCTCCTTGCTTGACTATCTTTTGGTGTGAACATCATGAAGTGCGCTAGTTACATCTTCCTCGCCTCTTCTCGCACCTTATTCATGTAGCCTTGAAATAGTCGTTGCTTGTTAGTCGGTTAGCTCTCTGTAGCACCCAAAAATTCAATCCACGTAATTTCTTGAACTTGTTCTAAATTCAAAATAAATTTTAATTTTTTTTGTTTGAAAAAGTTATTGATCTCAACAAAAAAATGGCGGTCTATATTCTCTCTAAAAGTCTATCAAAATATACTACAAATATTTCCCAAATAATTCTACTCAAATTCTTCCCAAAAATGTCGCTAAAATATCACACCGATAATTCTTCAAATATTTTCTCCTAAGAACTACCCTCAAAATTATTTTTAAAAATCCTTACGAATATTTTCTTGATAATTTCTATTCCAACAATTATGCGAACACACACGTACATACGCCTCCGGTGACTGTCGACCCCGACGAGCAAGGATCCGAGCGATGTAGCAGTACGAGGTGGTGGAGCAGATCGATCGATGTGCCTATGGCTCCGCTCCGCCTACCTCGTCCTCCACAAGGCCGAGCGCAAGAGGTGATGATTTTCCCCTTTTCGCTGCTCGTCGACACCTATTGCTCTGCTTTCTCGACTTTGACGTGTGCTCCGATCCTGATCCCTCGCTTGTCCTTACTGCATCGCCGACGTAGGTATGAAGAAGATCCGCCTCTCCAAGCATAACGACAAGTTCCAGTGGACCGCTTGCCAATAACCATACCAAAACCCTTCTCTGATTCATTCACTCACCCCACTCCAGTAGTCCAGCACCGAGCAGAGTCGTTCCAGATACCTCGCTCTCGCTAAGCCTTGTGCCCTTGTCCATGTGGCCAGCTACTGCAGCAACAAGTAAATAAAATGAAAATGGTTGAACCATGGAGGCATGGGGACAAAAAAGATGAAGAAAACTATGTGTTTACTTTGGCTCCACATTTGATTTATTCTTCGTCTTTTTCCCCTGGCTTCCTGCTTGCGAGAAGAAGCAAGTGACACATCACACATGTGTATATGCTTTTGCTTGTTGTCGCAGATGTCCCTGATGGCAAGCTTCAGCAATCTTCAAGCACAAAGGCATCCTCCCGTGCGAAATTCAATTTGCCCAATCCTAATCAACCTGAGCTTATTCGGTTAGCTCACAATCTATGTGGATTGAGTGAGATTGGGTGTGTGTCAAACTTCTTCATAATTTTTTTCAATCTCATCCAATCCATATATAATGAGAATAATTGAATAAGGCCTAATAATGGTCCATTCCAACACATTGTCTCGTGGATTGCAAACTCAAATTGGATCTATTCGGTGGGTGTAGGGGACCTCCATCTGCATTGTCACAAGCTACTGCGAAGGAGGGGACGTGAAAGCTACCACGCCCTAGCTTCCGTTTACACCCAAGCTTCCTTTTTTTAATGACTTCTCAGTGCGGGTAAAAGGAAGACAGTTCGGTTTTATAACTGCATAATGTCACGAGAATCATTCTCAATGGAATCACAGGGCCGACAGGATCAAGAAGGCAAGGGGTATTATATTCTCAGAAGAGGTAACAAACAATACCGTGAACAAGTAAATGAAACCGTACTAGAGTACAATGTTTGTTACTTACAACTGCACACAAAAGCAGTAGAAACTGGTTCAACACTAAACTCGTTACCTCTGCCTTCGTTTTTCTTTGATGGCAGAGGGTGTGTTGTTACGTGGTTCACGCAATTGCTCCTTGCACTCGACTACCCTGCAGTGTAACCGTGTGCTCCGCCGTGATTTCAAGGTAGCAACAAATTCGCTTACGCTGACCAAAATTAGCGTCCACCATTTCCATAGAAGTAGACCACCTTCACCCTTTCGAGAATTATCGATTGCAAGTTTATGTTTGATTCAGTTATTTAGAGTTGTACTTGCCGCCACTCATTAATCTACTAATTAAGGCACTGTTTATTTACCCTCTAGATTATATAATCTAGCTTAAATAAGTCGAGAGACAAGCAAACAACACAACTTATTAGGTGGATTATATAACTTAGATACTTAGATTATAATAATCTATATGCAGCTCATTAGATGCTTATATAATCTGTAAACTAGATTATATAATTCTAAAGGCAAACAAACGGGGCTAAGTTTGGCAGTATGTGATATTAAGACCGATGATAATATATATATATATTGTTTATTTTTATCATTGTACATTAATATTTTATCAAATATGGTTTTTTGGTATTGTACTAGTCATTCCTTAAATAGAAGATACAATCACAACTCTCCGCCGCGCAAAAGCGTGCACTCTGGTCGCTCTTTCAACTTGGCCATTGCATTATTGCATGCACCTCAAGCAAACCCATCCGTGTAGGGAAAGCAGCATCCTACTGCTACTGGCAAGGGAGCAGGAGCACCGAGCACGTGATTCTATTCTGCCTATGCCGCTAGCCACGCAAAGAAGCATCCTACTGGCACGCCATGCATGCACCAACGCGCCAGAGGCTGCCGTTTCAAAGCAGACGCCGACGCCGTCGCAGACGCGCGCGCAAACACGCCTCTCCCTGCTCCGAGCGATCCCCTCGCGCGCCATCCAACGCCCAGCATCCTCACATACGCGCGGGACGCGCGGTCGACGTACGCGTTTATCATGCGGCCGACGGAGCCGGCGCGGCTGGTCGGGCTCGTCCGTGCCCTGCGGCGCCGCTCCGTGGCCCTCGCCGCCGTGAACCTGGCGACCGCGGCCGTCGGGGTCGCGGCTGCAGTGGCGGGCGTGTGGATGCGCTGCGAGACAAAGGAGTGGTGCGCGGTTGTGGCCGTGGCCGCGCTCACCCTGGTGAGGATCATGGTCATGGTCGGGATGGCGCGCGCGCAGGAGGTGACAGCTCTCGCCGTTGCCTCCGACGCCGAGCGCGGTGGTGGTGGCAGCGTCGGCGGGCCGTCGCAGGACTTCGCCAAGCGGGAGACCAGGGTGGGTCGTGAGTCGTGAGTCGTGACTGCTCTCTGGCCACTTTCTGCATGCGTACGTACGTACGTCGTATAATTCGCGCCCGTGAACAGCTATATATATAGTATACACAGACCAACCAATTGGGTTGCGGGACACTCAGGACAGGACGTCCCTTAACGTCTTCTCCCGTCTCTTTAATTTTAAGGAATAATGAGGGACAACACTGGGATAGTTATATCTCAATTCTTGACTCTGAACCATACAATCTTATTTGAGAGATCGTTACATCTTGTCTCATTCTGTCAATGTAACCAAACGTATCCTAAGCTCCTTACAGTTCCAAACACAAAACAATTAAGCTCCCTATAGCCACAATGACTTCTGAGCTGCTGGTCAATCTGAAACTTGGCCCAGCCATTAATCGTGAGAACAAGAAGCTACAAGCTGAGCGATATGATACCAGTAGAAAACAACTCGAAGTCTACGGTAAGATTTAATTTTTATGCTAGTAAAAGGAAATTGGTGGGCCGTGGGTCCGACTAAACATCCATCGGTGGACGACGGACTGACCACATGATTATCTCCACTATCTATTAAGGCAATAGTGTAGACAATAGGAACAACCATGCCCCCGCTCTCCCATCAACCCCGCTCGGCCCCACCCACGCGCGCGATCCTCCACTCGCCAGTACCTGCCCCATCCCCGCACGCACGCCATCCTCATCCACGCAGTCCGCGCAAACCAACCGCATGTCACGCATATTGGGCCCACTTCCCCTTCCACGCGCTCAAGCGTTCCCGTCCCCTCCACCGGGTCCGCCCCCTCTGCACGCCAGTCGCCATCCTCATCCGCGGGCTCCAACCACCACCCCTCCATACGCGGAATGCAGCGAATGGGGTGTGATATGGTGTGTGTGGCGCTATAACTATGTGGCATGCCACCGAAGATTGCTTGGAGCGTTGTCGTCATCCGCCTGTCGCTAGGCACGTCACCGCCCGCCAAGGTATAGCTTAATTAATTAATAGAGCGTTTACAGATGCGCATTCGTGAGACCCGCAGGACAAGACACAGGGACCACGCCAGGGTAGCGAGCACCATAATGAACGTCCCTTTGATCCACGCGGCTCCTGTCATCGTTTTCGTTGTTGCGGTGGAGGAGGTAGCATGGGTGGAAGCAGGAGCACCGAAGGCATGGTGATGGTTGACGGCGCTCAACAGCTCCCCGTTGTAGAAGGAGATGACTAAGACCCCAGCGAGACAGAGCGCCACACCAGCCAGGTTGGCCATGCCTGACGCGCTCCTCAGCTTCACTTCCTCCATCCTGCGTGTGTACCGTATAGTTATCAACTAAAGCATACGTATATATCCACTTAATTCGATGGTTTATAATGTCAGCTAAACACCTTAATAGAAGCGCAAGGCAGAAAGTGATCACGGAGATGGCGATGGTCGATGCTGCGACCACCGTCACCGACGTCAGCTTCAGGCTCATGTTGTACAGGTTGCTGCTAACTGTGATCCTGGAAACCGATGAACGGATCCATCCAACAACAACTCAGTCTCAGATTTCCTCTCCATCAGTTCCAAAGGAGGGAATCCAACAATCACTCATTGAACCTAAATAAATTACGAAATAAATTAAAGCTACATCCATATGCTCGTCTTAATGCTTACATACCCGATCAAGGCGCACACAAAGATCTTGAAGAGCAACGCGGACGACATGGATCTTGCATTTCTCCTGCCACAGATTGAACATATCACATCTTCATATCATTTTGAGGTAGCCCACGTGGTTTTGATTGTTTCTGTGGCTTTTAGTCGGCCAGTAGCCAGCGGGTGATCGATCAAGTTATCTCTTGAGAAGGACTGTCGTGGGCACCATGAGGAGAGACGCGGCTATCTGGCGGTAGAAGATGAAGACGAAGCTGTTGAATCCGTGGTCCATTGCTATGTAAGGCTTTCTCCAGTCGTCCATTTCAATCTATTTGGTCGGTGTATTTATATCGTTCCGTATCTATGTTTAATCATAGATTTTGCCGTCACCATTATACTCACGCCGTCCATTGTCAGAGCCCTTAAGTCCATTGGAGGATCGTAATTTATGTTCCGTGGCATCGCACGGGCACGTACCTAGTTGGTATATACGTCAACGTGTAACGAAGAATTCTTCTATAGAACCTTTTCATTTGCACGTGCAGCACTACTTATCTCTAACACATGGGGCAACGAGGAATATGGATATCATAAGTCTAAGTTGCTAGCTAGAGCTAGTTAATTAATGTCCAGTACAAAAGACACGTCATATATGTCACATATTTACGATCTTGTCAAACTGTAAGGGATAGATAGTTTCTCCAACCCTCTTCGACAAAAGATTTCAAGCAGCTCCAACTTCCTACTTCAATGGCGCACGGAACATTGGTCACTGAAGAAAAAAAAAATGTCATCACCTTCCAGTTTGGCATGGGCGAGAGATCTATAGTAAACAATACTGAAGCTACTTCAACCCCTAATAAAATTAAAAGAGTCTTCAAGGTCTGTTTAATTCAGCTGTAGATTCTGTAAGAGCAAGATAACTTGACAAAAAGGTAGAAGGGTGTCGACGCGTCGTTCAGGTCTTGTCTATCGGACGAGCCGATTCGACAGTATGACATCATTACTTCACTATTAATAAGGGGGTGGTATGTCATACCACGGGGGCGCTATGCCCAAGCATCATGGCTCTGGTCAATCCCAGTCTAGGACATACATGATGTCCTACACAAGCGGTGTGTATACGTAAGGTGGTGGAAGTAGCTAAAGCGATAAATGTTGTGTTGTCGTCTTCCATGGAGATGGAGCCTCGTAGTCACTAAAAACATCAAAGTGGGGGCTGAACATGTACTGAAGGGCAACATCAATTGTGTACAAACAATGTGGATGTTGGGTTATAAGCATCGTTGAATGGTTGGTGAGAACGAGGTACGATGGTTTAGGGATGGCTAAGCCACGTCGTTGACTTCCGGAGTCAGGCATAACCACGTAGGGAAGTGGTGGCAAATATCTCAAAAAGTTAAACATGGTTAAAAAAAACTATAGAAAATCCTATTATACAAGTCATGATTAGACCCATATCAAGAAAAAAACTTCCATGCTAGCTACTTATTGACATGTTATAGCTACATAATGACACAAAAAGTTTTGTAGAAGTGGTTGTGAGACACAACCATATATAAGACCCTAGGGTGTTTGGTTCCACACAACTAAAGTTTAATCACGGTCACATTGAATGTTTGAATGATAATTATGAGCATTAAATATATTCTGATTATAAAACTAATCACACAGGCAAAAAATAAAAGATGAAACGAATTTATTAAACCTAATTAAATCTATATTTAATACTTATAATTGATAATAAACATTTGACATGTCATGAAATAAATTATAGTCAGGGAACCAAACACCGTATCCCTTAGAAAGTACTCTAGTCCACTTCAAAGTCTAATAGATTGGCAATGCAACTTAACATGTATCCTTAAGTATATCACAATAAGGTAACTAAAACATGGCGGTTCCATACAAACTTTTGAAGTTGACGGTTGAGCCAAATTTTTAGGACCTAAGAAAATAAATCTTATCATGTTTTAAAGTTCACATTTAAAATCTGCACGACATGGATATCACTACTGCAACTACTTGTAAGTTGTAACCACTAGTACATACTAATGAAGGCAAAAAATATACGTCATCTAACATTTTGGCACTTTTGCACAAAAGCAATATCAGCCACATAAATTCACAAACAGTTGTGCAACCCTTCATGTCTCGTAGTTAAACCGAGTTTCTACCACTTTTATGAAATTTCTATCCATATTCATGTGTTTTTCATCTCAGATCTATAAAATCGAATTCTAACAATAAATAAAGAAAGAAAAAACACTCATTTTCACTTGCAAGCTCGCCATCGCCAATCAGCAGAACAGCACAACCTCGTAAACGTAAGACGTCCGTACTCCGTAGTGCGAGGACCCTCCCCGTCCTCTCGTGTCTATTTCCGTCCCCGTCCCCAACCACCCGCGTTCCCCGCTTTCCGTGCGCATGGCCGCCGCGCGGGCGCAACCACCACCGCCGTGGCCGGATGTCTAGAAAGCCCCTCCTCCCCACCTGTGGGTCCTCCACCCCTCCCCCGCTCCTCCTCCTCCGCCGCCTCCTCCCTCGCCGCCGCGCGACCTCCTCTCCCCCGCCGCCCTCCACCCGGCGGAGGACCGCCGCCATGCCACCCCGCGCCGGCGACTCCGCCGCGGCGGCGGCTGCGGCGGCATCCTTCCGTCTCGGGATGGTGCGGGTGGTCTCTTTCCTTGTAGGCGGGCTCAACCTCGCGGTGCTGCTGCTCGGACTCTACCTCATCGACGCCGTGCTCCCGTCGGGGTGCGGCGGGGGGCTCGCTTTCGCCTCGGCGCCCGCTCTGGCCGGGGTCCGCGTGCTCTCCATGATCGGCGCCGCGCGCGCGCAGCACGCCACGGCGGACGCCATAGCTAAGCGCCACCTCCACGAGAGCGACGCATCTGTCGCAGCTGATGCCGTAGCTCGCCACGAGATTAGGGTGAGAGCTCTACTTTCTGCCTCGGTTAGATTAGGTTTGGTCGGTTCAAGCTGGTTTGGCGAACGGTTTAGCTTAGATTGTGCTGCTTTTACACAAGCTCATGTCCCAATAGCTCGAGCTGCTACTGTCTAAGTTGTCTCGTTGATGCGTTTTAACTTACTTTTCAGGTGAGTTTGATGCAAACACAGTGTGATTGATATGTCTATGGCTTAAGTTGTGACTACAAGCAACTTCCCTAGCATTGGAAATTAGTTTTTATGTACAAAAAAGTTGAGCTGGGAGCTTATTTGATCCACATGATCAGACAGCGGAACATATGTGGTTAAGCACAATGAGCCTATTGAGATGGCATAGATTGGTTTTACTATGTGGTTAGCGCAATGAGCCTATTGAGATGGCATAGATTAGTTTTACTATGAGTTCAAGGCAGGAAGCTTCTTCGGATCAAAGCATCTTTTGTTTGGTGTGGTATACGAGCTATGACTGGAAACCTGGTTTCATATTTATATATAGGTCTATGGCTACCATTTGCATCAATTTTGTTTTGTTGGTATAATCTAGGATGTAGTTGTCTATCAATTTGGAATCAATCCATTCTAGCCCTTTCAACTGTCCGCTTGTTCACGCGGTCCAATTCCATCCCTGAGCTATGAGACGCCTTGATTACCAAAGTGTGGATAACCCCTTCTTGCTGTACTCTGAACTGACCTTGTCTTTTCATCTATTTGAGTGTCACTCAGTGTTGCATTTTTTAACGATGTATGCCTGCCCAAATATTCAAAACCAATGTTAATATAGCAGCACTCTGTTTATAGTTCAGACATGTCAAGGAATCCTTGAAAAGTAAATATTCATGGTTGGATTTTGCGAAGGTAGTAAGGCATATAGGAAGAGAGGAAACAAAAGGATGAAAAATAGATGAATTGAACAGTAAAAATAAGGGGATAATGATGGAAGCATTTTTTAGATGCAGTTGTTGCATTTCTAATTTCATTTTTTCTTAGGAATTCCTGCTAACTTATCATCGCTTTTTTCATCTTGCTGAACAGGTGAGGTACAAACGCTGGTTGTGGTGGACCAGATTTGGTATGGCAGTTGGTGCATTGCAGTTGGTTGCAGCAATTTATCTCATGTTTTTCGTTGTAAGAGATCTCTCAAATGAAAGAAGATCCACTTCCTGCTTCTTTGGTATGTTGGTCGCATTATGAGCCATTTATTTCCTAACATTGGACATATTTTTTTACAAGTTCTCGTTTGCTGGTAGTTTACAATCACATGAACTTCATACATATACAACGACACAAATAAAGTTGGAAAAAACTTTCGAGCACCCTTTTCTTGAGGTTCCATATGAAATTTTTTGTGTGAATGTACCACAAACATGCTAACTACTCTCACTTTGAGCAGATTTTGCTTCAATAAATGCACTGAAACATAGTTAATTAACACAATCTAGTAACAACTCTTAAGAGTACACGCATTTCATTATACTATCCTAAGGTTTTATTTTCTGCTGTGCTAATCCACTCATCTACTTGGGATTGAATAAGTCGTTTGGATGGTTTATAATCTAGGACAGGATGAAGCTGATCGGGTCTCAGTACGAGCACTTATTGCTTTATTTCTTATCCTTTCATGGGTTGTGATCATTGTCCAATGCTTCACGGGTTCTGATATATTGAGGTGGCGATCATTTTATGCAACACATGATATGGCATGGAAAGCTCATTACAGGGAAGTGTTCGACCATGGAATCCGAGAAGCTTTGTGCTGCCTAGGACGTGCAAAATATCTGTAGGTGGCAGTCCAATGATTTTACACCTTGGAACTCCAATATTAGTTTAGTTATTTGAGCTGATAATTTTATTTACTAATTTAGAACTGTATTGGAAGAAGATGAGGTTTATTCTGTTGCAAGACTCCTTGGTGATTTGGTTGCATATCGTGCTTCTGGGACAGGACATTTGGAGCTCTTAGCAGGTTGGCTCTTTGACGCTGCTTTCATATAAAAAATCTCAGTGTTTGCCTGTTTTTTCCCTTTTAATTCATTTGACTTGCAATTAATCAACAAACGTTATGCAGTTTGTTGTATAACTGTCAAAGCATGTAGCTATGTTAGGACTTCATGCACACATATATCAACAAGTAATTTCTATTAGGTTTAAAGTTCAGGTGTTCGACATACAAATCACATCACTTGATTCACCAGTGTGTGATATGTTTATTGCTACCTCAAAAAAGAATACAATGACAAAAATGCTACTATGATTGGATCTGTGTGTCCACCCTCCTTTTTTGCCTTCTAATTTGTCAATATATTTTCCCCTACTGTTTGCAAGATCCTTTGATTTTATCCATGGATGGTTAACTCCAATGTGACTGGAATTATGTTGTGTTCCTTTGTGAAAAACATATGATTTTGCGAATCTATGTATTATGTTTCAATTGAATTGTTTTTGGTTATTATTGGTGTATGTAGAGGTACTGAATATCTCCTATATTGTACATGTTGTAGGGCTTGCTCTATTGCAGAAGCACGGGAATTTATCTGAATTGCAGACTGACCTTGTGGAGGCATCCCATGAGCTTATGCAAGAAGCTGCTTTCCTCCATCCATTTGCGGAAGCATGTTATACGGTTAGATACTGATGCTGTTGGTTGGGACATCATTTCTGCTCCTGCCAGCCTACTGTGGTTGCAACTGACATGATTGTACTGCAGGGACCACTTCTTGATTTTGGACGAAATCCTATCCTGTTTCCCTGTGCATGGGTTTATAGACAAGGTGTGTTAACTCCATGGGCACGCAGAAGGTATGTCATAAGCTCTGATGCTTCTATTACATGCTATTTTTTAGAGTTTTATGTTTACGGTTCTGAACATTAGCCCATTTGGCCGTTTCAGCTTGGTGTCTGTCTTTAAACTGGCCAAATCAATTAAGCTAACCTTCAGTATTATTTCTGCTTAATCTTCCCTGTAGTGAAGTTGGATCTTGTTACATTTTCAATCTAAAACCATTCTGTCCTCGTGACATGTTGATCTGCATTGTTTGTCCTATTAATGACCAGAGTAAGATCAACGCGCTGAGAAAAGGTAGAATACCGTATTGATGTTTTGCTATGTAACGACTACATATTAATTTTTGTGCAGACGCCCTGCACTTGATGGTGATAATTGGTGGCGAGGCCATGCTGCAGCTTTCCTTAGATTTGTTAATATACCACCTAAAGCACTTCTGAAAGGACGTGTTTGCCAGGTAACATCATGTGTGTTTAGTGCCATCAGGGTTTATGATGAGATAATGTGGTTCAGCTAGTTATACATAACATTCTATGCCACCAGTCTTGAAAGCTAGATTCCGCGGTTTCTGGAGTTAGGTGCTGCACCCAATATGAGACAGGATACACAATTACACATTGTGTGTTGTATAGTTTCTTCTTCCTTCAAAAGGCACAAAAGAAAGGTCTCAATTCTGCAGTAATCCTAGTGGCCTGGTGGTTTTGGAAACACAGAAACTCATGTGTCTTTGATGGGGCTACTCCGAACATCTCTAGGATTTCTCAAGACATTAGGGATGATGCCAAGATGTGGGGTTTAGCTGGGGCTGCAGGGCTGAGAGGTTTGTGGCCTTAACTCAGGGGGAGTTCAAGCTTGGTCGTTTTTTGTCTACCAATCTGTGTAACAGCCCCCTAGCAAACTAGGAAACCACCTTTATTTGGTGGTTTTTTGTGCAGGTCTATTTTGGACCTTTTCTGCTTCTTAGGGTCCATTTGGCAGGGGCGCAGGGCTCTGGCTTGCCCCAAAACAGCTCTACCTGCTTTTTTCTGTAAAGCAACTTTTTTGGTAGAGCTGAAGCCATTTCACAAATTGTTTGGCAGAACAGCTTATCCTAGAGCCAGAGCCATTTCCCTGTATTAAAGTGCCAGAGCCAGGGCCGGTGAAGCTACTATTTGTGGCTTCTTCTCCGTAGCACAAAAATGTCTCTGACTTTTAGGTGCTTTTCCCAGTAAGTCATTTTTTTTAAAAAGGTGTTTGGCAAGACTTTGGCTTTTTCCAGAGAAAAACCAGAGCCGAAGCCCTGCCAAACAGGCTCTTAATATAATGATGCACAACTCTCCTACGCGTTCGAGAAAACAAACACATAACATTCTAGAGTTCATTAGCTGCCTTGTCCTTTATTTTTTCCCTTCATTTAGATGATCCTTAGTGATTCTGGCTCTGGATTCTGCTTATAACCTAACTACGACCTTTTCTATAAATTATTTTGAGTTGGTTGAAGAACATCATGCTTTTGTTGGGGGTCCATGGATATAATTGATCAATCTAAAGTAGCTTTGAACTTGGCTTTGACATGTGATCTGTTACACTGAACCCTGTTTTTTGTGCACACTGACACACTTTGGTTGCATTCTGTTCATTGAAGGCATTATTGCACAATTGAACAAACAAAAGTTAGTAGCGAGCATATACTTGTTGATGTTTCTTTGTTAAACATTGAACTTAGGATGATCTGCTTTACTCATCAATGCAGAGCAAGCGTGAAGCTGCTTATTTTGTTGTGGTTCTCCATGACAAAAGAACTGTTGTCATTGGGGTTCGTGGAACAGAGACACCAGAGGATCTCATAACTGATGGATTATGCAGAGAATGTGCTTTTACCATGGAAGATTTGGATGGACTAGTAAAGTAACTCCCTCTAATTTCTGCCTCTTCTGTTTTTATGTATCCTCCCTCTGTGTGGTTGAAATTAATTCTTCACCAATTTTTTTTTTAAATAAATTAGTTGTTTACACTAGGACCACCTGTGTTCAGTTTTACCTTTGCTAGATTCCTTTAGGCCATAGAGCCCACAGCATTAATATATGAGCTTTCAGAAGATGATGGTTCAACAATAGGATCTGGATTTCTTTTTTGTTATGACCCTCAAAGTTCTTTTTCAATTGCAAGTTGTTTTGTACACTGAAGGACTTGGATATTGCAATGTAATATGGCTTTCTATCAATCAGAGTTTATTGTGATTTTTTTATTGAACACATAAGAATCGCGTATCATTATATTAAGAAGAAAGGAGTCTATAAGACTCGTACAACCCCTGTAGGGGCAAAGAAGTTACAAAAAGGATTCACCAACAAACCTCAACCACATCCAACGACCGTGAGCAAAACAATTATGGACATATGCTTTGGAGTCCTTTGGCTCCTGCCATAAACCATAACCTTGCCTCATCTTATACCCCGCAAGATGGCAGCAAGATTAGGAGAAAACCTTTCGAAAATACAGCCATTCCTATTTCTATGTTTCCAAATCCACTATGCCACCAAAACAACCAAGGAGTCGAAGCTGTTTATTGTGAATATGAGTATTGTAGCAGTGAGAATATTGTTTAAAGGTCCACATGAAAGTTCATCTGAACTATTCTTGTACAGCTAATAGTACAAGAACAACAAAGCCTTTTAGTGCCAAACAAATTGAGGTAGACTAGAAACCCAACGGAAGCCACAAATTAAGGTTCAAATACGTGGATAGCTGTTTTCCCTTGGCTCCTATTCAGGCTAATTTTTGGGTATATTTCAACCTTTCATGTCTTCTTTTAAATTTTAATGTCACTTTCCATGTCAACTTCGGTCTTACCCTCTTCTCTTCCCATCACTATAGTGCCTTATGAATTTATGATCCCACTACGCACTGGTGGTGCCTCTGGAGGTTTGTATTGGACATGTCCAAACCATCTCAATCGGCGTTGGATAAGTTTTTCTTCAATTGGTGCTACTTGTAATCTACCACATATATCATCATTCTGAACTTAATTTTTTTCTCGAACATGCAGGAGAACTGCACATCATTATATTAAGAGGAAAAAAAGAGTCCAAGCTAGACCGAAACGAACAATACAAACTGACATAGCCACTAAGACATCCGCATACACCAATACACAAAAGAATCCATGAAACTAGAGAAAATCCGATCAACCAACTAAACTCAACTAAAGACCTGGGATAGGGGCAGTAAGAAGGGAGAGCTCCTCAGCCTCTGCCAATCCCCATACATCCTTCTCTTGATTAGCTTTCCTGAGAGTCACATTCAGGTTCGGATTCTGCCCATAAAAACACAGCTATTTCTGTGCTACCAAAGAGTCCAGGCACCACGAATAATTAGGGAATTCAGCCCCTGCTTAGCTACACCACTAACTTGGTTGCTAGCCCATAACCACCAATCCATGAAGCTGTCATCCTGATTTTGTGGTGCAAGCTGTTGGAGATTTATTTGTAATAGCAGCTGAAACCAAAAATCCCTGGCAAAGACACAATAGGCCAACATGTGATCGATTGTTTCTTGCTGCTGATCACAAGGGTTGCAACGATCTGGATGTTCCATGCCTCTCTTCCTCAACCGATCAGCAGTCCAACACTTCCGAAGAGCAGCTAGCCACAAGAAAAATTTATATTTAGCTGGATCCCAAGCCTTCCATATCCTCTCCGCAGGTTCAAACTGGACAGACCCAAGAAAGAAACATTCATACACTGATTTTGCCGAGTATTTCCCATTTGCAGCTAGCCTGAATACATGTTTATCCTCCATTCCCGTTTGCAGCTCAACGTCTCGCATGAGATCCCAATTCCCAAAGAGATAGGTAGTCCACTATTGCACCCCCTGAAAGGGCCCCTTTGATATCACAAATCCAACTGCCCTCTATAATTGCTTCTTGAACTGTTCTTTGATTAATACTCTGCTTAGGCACCGCTGCTATGAGCCTTGGGGCTAGCTGTTCAATATTTTTCCCTTGAAGCCAGTTATCTTTCCAAAACAGAGTTGTAGCCCCATTTCCAATCTCCCTATAGAAGAAAGTGGAGAAGAATAATCTGATTTTTTCAGGAACCTTAACATGAAGCATTGACCAAGGACAGTTTGGGTTAGTTCTTTCTATCCAGAGCCATCTCATTCTCAAAGCCCAGCTCATCTCCTTAAGGCTAAAAAACCTAGGCCTCCAAGCTCTATGGGCCGACACACCCTCCCCCAGGCAACAGCGCAGTGACCTCCCCTAGCCTCCTTACGATCTCTCCACAAGTAGCACTTTCGAATCTTGTCAATAGCTTTTAAAGCCCATTGAGGAAGGTCAATGGCCATGGCCAAATAAACAATCATTCCTGTAAGAACAGACTGCAGCATAACTCTTCTACCAGCCTTGTTCATTAAATGAATCTGCCTTCCACCCTGGAAGCTGAGCTGCTATCCTATCAATGATAGATTGGGTGGCCGATCTCGGAAGCTTCTTCAAGGAAAGAGGCTCTCCGAGATATTTACAAGGGAAGCTCGAAATCTCACAAGGCAACATCTCCTGTAAGGTCTCAACCTTAGATTGACCACACTGAATAGGAAAGACACTACTCTTTTGAACATTATTTTGAAGTGCAGAAGCATCTCCAAAAAGCTGCAAAATATCTAAGACCATACAGATGTCCTGGGATAAAGGACGAAGAAACAGGACAACACATCGGCATAGATAGAGATCCGATGGTTAAGAGATATAGTTGTTAGGGATTGTAGCAGCCCTTCAGCTTCTGCTGACATCACCAAGTGACCTAGAACATCGATTACAAGAATAAATAGCATAGGAGATAAGGGGTCTCCTTGCCTAAGGCCTCTACTGTAGAAAATAGTGTCCCCTGGTGACCCATTTAACACAATCCACATAGATGATGAAGAGAGGAGCCCACTGATGATTGTTGGAATATGTGCCCATAACCCTAAACATGGTTGGGAGTAGTATTAATAGAGTAAGTAAATGGGCCAGGCCCATTACACTGAGGGTATGACGGTAAATACAAGGGGAATACCCCAAACCCTAGACGGGCAGTCTAACACCCCCCCGCAGTCACAACTCTATCCTGTACAGATGTTGAGACTGGATCGAAAGTCTAAAAAGACACTCGACGGTAACCCCTTGGTGAAGATGTCGGCGAACTGCAGCGTGGTGGGGACGTTGAGAACCCGAACGTCACCGGCAGCGACACGCTCGCGGACGAAGTGCAGGTCGATCTCTACGTGCTTCGTGCGCTGATGCTGCACGGGGTTGGTGGAGAGGTAGACCGCACTGACGTTGTCGTAGTAGACGAGAGTGGCGCGCTGGAGGGGACTGTGGAGCTCGTGGAGGAGCTGGCGCAGCCAGGAGGCCTCTGCCACACCGTTGGCCACGGCACGGTACACGGCCTCAGCGCTGGAGCGAGAGACGACGGGCTGCCGCTTGGCGGCCCAGGAGACGAGGTTGGCGCCCAGGAACACGGCGTAACCGGAGGTGGACCGGTGCGTGTCGGGACAGCCAGCCCAGTCAGCGTCGGTGTAGACCACGAGCTCCGACGTCGGGGATGGGCGGAGTAGGAGGCCGTAGTCGAGGGAGCCGCGGAGGTAGCGCAGAATCCGCTTAAGCGCAGTGAGATGGGGCTCCCGCGGAGTGTGCATATGCAGGCACACCTGCTGGACGGCGTAAGCGATGTCGGGCCTGGAGAACGTGAGGTACTGGAGCGCGCCGGTGAGGCTTCGGTATGACGTCGCGTCGGCGGCCGGAGGCCCGTCGTCCGCAGAGAGCTTCGCCTGAGTGTCGACAGGCGTGGAGCAGGGCTTGCAGTCAGACATGCCAGCCCGCTCCAGGATGTCGATGGCGTACTGGCGCTGGTGGAGGAAGAGACCCTGAGACGGCGCTCGGCGGTGATGCCGAGGAAGTGGTGTAGGGGCCCCAGGTCCTTCATCGCGAACTCCCGCTGAAGGGCGACGATCGTGCGGTGAAGGTCGGCGGTGGATGCCGTGAGCACAATGTCGTCGACGTAGAGCAGGAGGTAGACGGTGTCGTCGCCGCGCTGGTAGATGAACAGGGACGTGTCCGACTTGGCCTCGACGAAGCCGATGGAGGCCAGGTAGGAGGCGAAGCGACTGTACCAAGCCCGTGGCGCCTGCTTAAGGTCGTACAGGGACTGATTCAGCCGGCAAACCAGATCCGGACGGTCAGCGTCGACGAAGCCGGTGGGCTGGCTGCAGTAGACAGTCTCCGTCAGAGTGCCATGGAGGAAGGCATTCTTGACGTCGAGCTGGTGGATCGCCCAGTCGCGGGAGAGGGCGAGGGAGAGGACGGCGCGAACAGTGGCACACTTGACGACGGGGCTGAAGGTCTCGTCGTAGTCCACTCCGGGGCGCTGGGTGAAGCCCCGAAGGACCCAACGAGCCTTGTAGCGGTCGAGGGAGCCGTCCGAGGTCAGCTTGTGGCGAAATAGCCACTTGCCGGTGACCACGTTGGTGCCTGGTGGACGCGGCACCAGATCCCAGGTGTGGTTGGCCAAGAAGGCCGTGTACTCCTCCATAGCACGACGCCAATGTGGGTCGGCGAGGGCAGTGCGAACGGAGGAGGGCACCGGGGAAGCGTCGGGTGGAGTGCTGGACGTAGTAGCTGCCAGGATCAGCCGGTCGACGGGGCGGAGAACGCCAGCGGCGCGCCGAGTCACCATCGGGTGGACGTGCCCGGGGTCGCGGTGGATGGCGACCGGGTGATATACGGACGGCTCGGAGCGGACCACCGGGACATCGAGAGCGGCGGGTGTGGCCGGCTCGCGGCGGTGATAGACGACGGCGGGGTCGGCGAAACGGGCCACGCTCGTCGACGGGCCCGAGTCGGGGGGCGCCGAGGTAGTGGCGTGGCCGCGGCGATGGTAGACGAGTGCGGGGTTGGCGAAGCGAGCCGGGGTCGACGGGGCCGCGCGTGGCGCAGGCGGGGTCGACGGGGCCGCGCATGGCGCAGGCGTGGTCGACGGGGCCGCGTGTGGCGCCGACGGGGTCGACAGGGCCGCGCGTGGCGCAGGCGGGGTCGACAGGGCCGCGCGTGGCGCAGGTGTGGTCGACGTGGTCGCGCGGGGCGCAGGCAGGATCGACGGGGCCGCGCGTGGCGCAGGCGGGGTCGACGGAGCCGCGCGAGGCGCGGGAGAGGTCGTCGAGACCGCACGAGGAACAGGTAACGGTGCAAGACGGGGAGCCGGAGGTGGGGGAGGAATCGGATCTGACTCGAGGAGGGAGTCAAGATCGGTGGGTGGGGTTGAGCCAGCAAGGGGAAACACATCTTCGTCGAAGATTACATGACGAGAGATGATGATGCGGTGGGAGGTGAGATCCAGACACCGGTACCCCTTGTGGTCAGGAGAGTAGCCAAGGAATAGACAGCGGGTGGAGCGAGGAGAAAGCTTATGTGGAGCGGTGGCGGAAGTGGTAGGGTAGCAGGCACAGCCGAACACGCGAAGGTGGTCATAGGAAGGGGGTGTGCCATATAGCGCGAAGTGAGGGGTAGGGTGGCGCACCGCCTTCGAGGGAAGACGGTTGAGGAGGTGGGTGGCAGTGTGCAGGGCCTCTGCCCAGTAGCTGGCAGGGAGAGACGCCTGGAAGAGGAGGCAGCGGAGCATATTGGTGGTGGTGCGGATCATGCGTTCGGCACGGCCGTTCTGTGCAGAGGTATAGGGGCACGAGAGACGTAACTGGACGCCATGAGTGAGGAAGAAAGAGCGAGAGGCGTTGTTATCGAACTCGCGGCCATTGTCACACTGCAGAGCACGGACCGGGCGACGAAACTGAGTGGATACCCAGGTGAAGAAGTGTGTGAGGGTGGTGAATGTGTCCGACTTCAACCGAAGCGGGAAGGTCCAGAGAAAATGGGAAAAATCATCCAGAATCACCAAATAGTATTTATAACCAGAAAGACTGAGTACAGGGGAGGTCCAAAGATCACAGTGAACCAAGTCAAAAGCCTGCTCAGCCCGAGAAGTAGTAAATGGGAGACGAGTATGTCGGCCTAACTGACAAGCATGACAGAGACCCTCAAAATGTCCCCGACTACATGAAGGATCTAGACTACTGGTAATCTTGGTCATGACGTCGGGTCCAGGGTGGCCGAGACGACGATGCCAAGTGGTGAATCGACGAACAGAAAGAAGATTGTGAGTGATGTGGGGAGCTACGAGAACATCGTTGAGGTAAAACGGCCCAGGGAGAACCGAGGCACCTACTGAGGTGACTGGCAGAGTGGAACCGTTTCCAACGACGATCGAGGATGGGTGAGAGGGGAGGGGGGGATGAGAGCGAGAGAGCGTGCCTGTCGTGGGAGTGGTGTGGTACGAGGCACCGAAGTCGATCACCCAGTCGGAGGGGGGTGGGGTCATCGCCATGGTGCTGAAGGCAGCAGCGAGGGAGGCGTTGTCCCAATCGCCAGCCGGCGGGGACCAAGACGTCGAGGTGTGTGTCCCCGGGGGCAGGAGCGCGGGCGGAGCCTGGGGCACGACGGGCACACCGTAAGGAGGCATCGGAGGCATGCCGTAGTGAGGTGTAGTCAGGAGGGCAGGTGCCGGGGGACGGGAGGCACTGGGTGCCTGGCCCAGCCACATGGCGATGGTCCCGGTCCAGGGGTTGTAGACGGACGGCCACGCGTGGCCGCCACCCCGGCCGGAGGGACCACCACGAGAGGATCCGCCACCCCCACGGCCGCCCTTGCGGGAGCGACGACCCCCGTCGGTCGTGGAAGTCGGACGAGGGGCCGCCGGGACGGCGGGTGGAGGGCGGGTAGGAGTCCCGGTCGACGGAGGACGGGTGGCCTGGCCCCCTGAAGGCGGCTGACCGCTGGTAGGAGCGCTGTAGAGAGCCGAGGCAGGAGTGGGTGCCTCATTCGCCATGGTGAGCTCCTCGAGGAGAAGCTCGTTCCGCACGGCGTGGAAGGTGGGGAAGGGCACGCTCCTCTTGATGAGAGCCTTCAGGTGGCCGTAGCGGGGGCTGAGGCCACGCAGGAGGTTCAGCACCAGGGTACGATCGGCAACTGGCTCGCCGAGATCGCAGAGAGAGTCAGCCAGGCCCTTCATCTGGCGGCAGTATTCTCCCACGGAGAGGTCCCCCTGAGAGAACAGGTGGAACTGGGCGTCGAGGTGGAGCGCTCGCGCATCCCGATTCCCGAGGAACTGGTCCTCGAGAGCGAGCCACGCCTGGCGCGCAGTGTCCGCCTGGTCGCGGATGATGTCCTGGAGCTCAACGGTGATGGTGCTGTGGAGCCATGAGAGGACAACGCTGTCCATGAGGCACCAGGAGCGAGGCGGCGGAGCGTCGTGGTCGATGAGGACGTGATCGTCGAGGACGAACCTCCGCAGCGTGAGAAGGACCTGTCCTCGCCAACGGGGGTAGTGGGGAGACGCCGGATCCAACACCACGGACACGAGAGCCCGGATGTTGTGCAGACCTGCGGCTTGAGCGTGGAGAGCAGCGATGAGGTCGGCGTCGAGGTCAGAGGCGAGGGGGTCCTCCGGGGGTTCCACAAGGGCGACCGGCGGGCGGCCGAGGAGGCGCTGCGTGGTGACCATCTGGGTGGTCAGAGCGGCACCCAGGGCGCGCTCACGCTCCAGGGCGAGGGAGGCGGCGCGCTCGCGTTCCCGCGAGACCGTCACAGCCGCCTGGATCGTAGCGAGGGTGTCGCCGAGTGAGGAGTCGGTACCGGCGGGTGCCGCGAGGGCAGGAAACCCCGGTGGAGAGCCTCGACGGAGGGCCGGAGAAGAGACGTCGCGGAGGGGCCTGAGGCCGACGATGTAGGGAGCCTCGGCATCTGCGTGTGCGCTGTGGGGAGTGATGAGTCCGGCCAGGGAGCTGCCGGGGCCCATGGGGTGGGTCTGGCCGGCAGCAGGGAGGCCCAGGGAGGGGTTGTCGGCGGCCAGGGGAGCGGGGGCCGCGCCCAGGCCCGCGGCCAGGGGCGGGTGCGCCAGGCCGGCGGTGGTGTGCAGGCCCACGGCCAGGGGCGGGGGCGCCAGGCCGGAGGTGGCGTGCGCGTCCGTGGGGAGGTCCGCCATGGGCCAGAGGGCGCGGCGGCGGCGCAGTCGGGCGCGGACGACGGGGCGGCGCACGCTGCAGGGCGCGGACGGGTGCGGGGCGCGGCTGCACGGCGCGGACGGGCGCGAAGCCTGCAGTGCAGCACGGCGGCGTCCCTGGCGGCGGCCGCGCAGGAGCGGCGGGAAGCAGGGGAGAGGAGGGAGAGGAGCCGGCGACTGGGGCCGGCGGCTGCAGGGGAGAGGGAGCCCCCGGCGGCTGGCGGCCGGCGTTGGGAGGGAAGAGGGGGGCCGGCGGCGGATGGGAGGGAACCGATCGGCAGTGGCCGGCGGCTGGAAAAAAACAGAGAAACCCTAAACCTAGCTCTGTGATACCATGTTGGAATATGTGCCCATAACCCTAAACAGGGTTGGGAGTAGTATTAATAGAGTAAGTAAATGGGCCAGGCCCATTACACTGAGGGTATGACGGTAAATACAAGGGGAATACCCCAAACCCTAGACGGGCAGTCTAACAATGATATCCCTCCAAATCTGTCCAAAACCAAGGTGTCTCAGGACTTCCAATAGAAATGGCGAAGAGACCGAATCAAAAGCTTTAGAAATGTCTAGCTTGAACAATAGACTAGCAGCCTTTCGCTTATGGAGAAAGCGAGCGGTTTGTGCACTAACATGAAGTTATCCTAGATAAAACACCCCTTAATAAAGGCACTCTGGTTGAGAGAGACCAAGTCATGCAATCGACTAGCAAGACGATTTGCCAACAGCTTAGTAAATGTTTTTAGCAAAACTATGCACCAAACTGATAGGTCTACAATCTTTTACAAGATCAGCCCCTTCCTTTTTAGGCACAAGAGTGATAAAGGCTGAGTTGAGCTTATGGAAGTTACAGAACTTTCTACACCAGACTGCAGAGACTGCCCTGATAATATCTGTTTTAATGATGTCCCAACAAGCTTTATAAAAGCCACCAGTAAAGCCATCTGGCCCTGGGGCCTTGTCCGAGGGGAGTTTCTTGATGGTTTCCCACACTTCCTTTTCAGAGATAGGGGCATCCAAGCCCGAGAGATCATGCCTAGAAATATTCAACTCCTGCAGGTTGATAGAACGATCTCTATCCAAATTGCAACCCAGTAAATCTGAGTAGAAACCATCAACCAAAGCAGCCTTGTCCTCATGCTTGGTTAGAACTTGATTATCATCCACTAACCTGGCAATGAATTTTTTTTCTATGACGGGCGTGAGCATGAAAGAGTTCAGTGTTGGTATCTCCCTCCTTCAACCAATTCAGTCTAAACCTTGATCTAGCAATGGTTCTTTTGAGAGAAGCTAGGGCCAAAGAGTGCTTGGTAAGACAGCTCTTCAACCATTGCTCATTTGGTTGTAGCTTTCTCAAATCTTGGGCAATTTCTAACTGGTGCAGCACGTCCCTGGCTAGGGCTAGCTGAGAAACAACATGACCAACCTTCTTTTGACTCCAACCTTGAAGCTTTCTTGCTGCAGCCTTTAATTTTAAGTCAAGAGTAGAGAAGGAAAATTTATTTTCTGGGATAGAATTCCAGGCTTCTTGCACAGCTTCCTGAAAACCACTAAGCTTAGGCCATTCCGAACTTGATCACTTCTTGTATGGCTATAAATCCAACGCAACACACGCATTTACGCTGCACCTTATCTGCTTAATATGAGGTTTTTTGTAGGCCAACATTTTGCACCATACAACATAGCAGGTCTAATCGTCGTCCTATAAGACTTGTCTTTTAGCTTTTGTGATATCCTTTTGCCACATAGAACTCCAGATGCTTGGTGCCACTTCCTCCACCCTCCTTTGATTTCATGGCTAACATCTTCGTCGATATCCTCATCGCTCTGTATCATTGATCTTAAATACTGCAAGGTATCTGACCTGTGTACTACTTGACCTTCCAATCCAACATCTCCTTCATGTGAACAGTGTGGCAAGAAAATTCTTATCATACTCATGATATCAGATCTTTTGGCATACAATGTTTTTTCAACCTAAACACGCAAGACCTGCGTGTCATTTCACCATTAAAGAAGAACAAGTAACCACATGCAACACTGTCCCACTCATCACATTATAAAACAAACATGCTGCAAACAAATGGAAATTATTCAGCTAAAGATGCATATGAGGGACCTTTTCAGGATCAACTTCTTTTGGCTACTACAATCTACAACAGGGTGTGGAAAACTTGGGCTCCACCAAAGTGTAGATTTTTCCTTTGGCTCGCTGCTCATAAGAGGTGTTGGACTGCTGACTGACTTGCTAAAAGAGGAATTGATCATCCATCCAAATGCCCACTATGCGATCAAGAAGCTGAAACCTTGGACCATCTTTTAGTGTCTTGTGTTTTCTCAAGGGATTTCTGGTTCAAGCAGCTGAGGCAAGTTGGTCTGCAAGTGCTCGAACCACAGCCTGGTTTGCCTTCCTTCATGATATGATGGTGGGAAGAAGCTTCTGGGTCAGTCAATGGACCTATTAAGAAGGGGCTCAATTCTCTCATTGTCTTGGGGGCATGGATCATTTGGAATCATTGAAACAAATGTATCTTTGATGGCTGGACCCCCAATGTTTCTATAGCTCTTAGGTTAGCTAGGGAAGAAAGATTGATGCGGGAGATGGCTGGGGCCAAGGGCCTCTCTTACCTGGCGGCCTCTATCCCTGAGGCTTAGTTCTAGGGTTTTTTGGATAGTTGTGTGGTTTCTGGTTTGTTTTAGATGGACCTTATCAGGTTTCTGAGTTTTCGACCTCCGTAAGGAAGTCCTTGTACCCGGTCTACTTTAGACCTTTATTTCATTCTTCTTAATGTAATGGGGCGCAGTTCTCCTGCGCTTTTTTGAGAAAAAAAAAGAAAACACAATGGCCTAAATAGGAATTAGAAAGGGGTTCCCTATGCTACTAAAGTGGTAGACTCTGGAGATCCTTAGCTCAGCCATCGCATCAGTGTGTTTTAATTTATGAACTGATAAAAATGGTGATTAACAAATTCAATGACCTGAGATCAAATCAACAAAATTTAGAGGATAGAGACCAGAATAATCCTCTATTTTTGTTGGTCTTTTCTTACTAAGTGTTATTGTGCTATGTGTTATCCACAACCCTTGTGTTTGATACTATGTTCTGTTTCTTCAGTAGTGAACAATTACCTGCAACTACAAGAGAGAGAGTTATTTCAACATTTCCACACTATGGTCATGGTGGAATTGTAGAGTCTGCCAGGGAGCTTTTCATGCAACTAAATGGAGGTTTGATTTTTTGTTTCCATACCAACCACTATTGCACATATTAGAAGATTAGGTGCTATACGCATGGTTATTAAAGCGGTAAAACGTTAAAACGTTATGAACCAACTTTTTAACTTTTAAACGAATGTTGAAATGTCTTTTTCAGACTTGACATAGAAATTCAAATATAGAATAAGTTCATACATAAGTTGAGTTCACAAACCACCAGCTAGATGTTGTTTCACCCTCTTGATACCTCCTTTTATTTGTTTGGGGCACAAAGCACATTGAATCAGCTCTCGCTTTCCCGCCTCAACATAGTATGCGTATTTCCATCCTGGATCATTTGACTTTGGCCTTCGTGACTGATCTTTGAATGGGTCATAGGAGTCATTTGCCTCACTATTTGTTGCCATTGAAATTCACTGTGAGCAATATGGTTGCACAATCAGTACTCACCAATATGGTTGAGCAAATAGAGCTTGAATGATTGATTCACTGTTGGGCAATATGGTTGCACAAATCAGTACTCACCAATATGGTCTGCTGTGGGCGCAGTGCCACAGTTCGCGGTCCGTTGTGGGCTGCTGGCTGAGGAGAGCAGCGGCTGCCGGCTGGGCTGCTGTGGGCGCCAGAGAGCAGCGGCTGGCTGCCTGGCTGAGGAGAGGAGAGAGAGGAGAGGAGAGCGGCGGCTGGTTGTGGCTGAGGAGAGGAGAGCAGAGCGGCGGTCGGCGCACAAGAAGAGGGCGGTGGCCGGCTGTGGCTGAGGAGAGGAGAGCAGAGCAGCGGTGGCTGGCTGAGGGAGTGAGGGCGCCGCGGCCAGTGCCCAGGAAATGACCTAGAAAATGCTAAAGGCCCAAGAAAGGCCCAGGACGGGTAGAACGTCTAAAACGCCCTAAAACGCTATTTGGACGCTTAAACGTCGTTTAAACACTCGAAACGGACGTTCTACGCCCTAAACCTAAAACGTTCAGACGTTCCAACTTTTAAACACGTTTTCTCGTTTAAACGACGTTTTAATAACAATGACTATACATGAATTACTCTGATTGATATATATGTAAAGTGACTAATTTGGTCTCTCTTTCCAAAATGGCAACCCAGAAAACACATCTTCTGGAAGACTTGGATTCCTTTCCACACTGCTGGGGGAGGGCAGTGAGTGTCATGGATATAAAGTTCGTCTTGTTGGGCATTCTTTAGGAGGCGCTGTTGCTACAGTCCTAGGAATGATGGTAAAGATGTTGAACCTTCTGTTCTATTTTAAAAATGTTCTTTGTTAATTGTTATCCTTATGCAACTTCTACCTTAGTTTCTAATATGTCTTTTCACCTAAATTTTGGTGTGTTGTTGCAGCATTTGGCCTAATTAGCTAGGTATGAAGTACATGCATGTGTATGTATGTATCAGGAATACTTCTGGATCTGTAATCGCACAGATTCTGAAGCAACAAAACTGTGAGATGGACCAATCCATCTATTATATTTATGTCTTTTAGGTGAAACATCTTTTTTGTTACTTCTCTCAATGACTAGACACAATTCAGTAGCACAAAACTACTATATACTCCCTCCATTCCAAAATAGTGTTCGTTTTAGGGTGTTAATAGATTCATATAATATTTGATGTATGTGTATTATATATGATTATACATGTCTAGATTCATTGTTATCCATTTGAATATGGACACAAAAATAAAGAGCTAGAACAAACAATATATTGGGACAGACCATGTTATATTCCTAGAGATGGCAATGGGTAAATACTCACCGGGTATTACTACCCCATACTCATACCCACAACACAAAAATAACCCCGTCGGGTCACCCATATACACTGGCGGGTATGGATTTACCCCCATACCCATACCCATGTGGGTATGGGTCACCCATCGGGTCACCCGTACCCACAAAAGCTAAACATCTATCAAAATATTATATGATACAAATGTCAAGTATATCCATCTAAATACTATTATAAAATTTCTAGCATCATTTAACCATCCATTCAACACACCAAAGATAATTGGATAAAGTAGCTAGTAACACTAGGATAGTACTACATAACACATTACATGTTCCATTATATGGTCATTAAATTGCCGTTAAGCCTTCTATGACATTATGGCCTAAAAGGTTGTTAAATAGTAAAAAAGATGGATGACTAAAGTCAAAGTTCATGCTTGGGCTAAGTTTATATTGGGTATTTTATACCCACGGGTTAACGGGTATGGGTGAAGGCGGAACGTTTTAATACCCGTTTACCCATTGGGTGAATATTTTTGCCCAATAACAGACCCACGGGTAGAATATTTAGCCCACATACATACCCTAATGGAGTAAATACCCATCGGGTATCGGGTCGCGGGTACCCATTGCCATCTCTAATATTCCTATGAGCTTGAGATGCAAATTGGTACTGTTTCAGCTCACATGGTCATTTAGCATATTTTCAAAATTCAAACTAACTAGACCAACCTAGGAGGTTTATTATGTTTTCTATCAATGTATATCTTTTCTATTCGTTCGTACTTTACCTTTCCTTTTTCCCTATGATTGCTGATTGGTTTTTAACTTTGCTGTTGACCAGCTATATGGCAAATACCCAAGCGTGCATGTATATGCATATGGACCACTTCCTTGTGTGGACTTTGTAATAGCGGAAGCATGTTCGCATTTTGTCACAACGTACGAATAAACTGAGTTCTTCCTGTGGCTACTATTTTCAATGGAACTTCAGTTTTGGTGTGCTGTTCTCTTATAAGGTTCATTAACTTCTGACTACCGAGGTGACTTTTGCTCTGTTTCCTTGCAGCATTATTTGCAATGATGAATTTTCCTCTCGCCTTTCAATCAATTCGATTCTTAGGCTACGATCTGCTGCAATAAGTGCTCTTTCAGATAACTCTCCAGCTGATACAGCAATGATACAAAAGCTCGCTCGAAGAATTTTGCATGTGAACAGGTATCATGATAATGGTCCTGATGATGGCATAATCCAGGGCTATGCTGATCATACAAGAACAGCAGGTAGGCATAATTTTTCGTGGTAGTTTCTTTTACCTTCTGTTTGTGCAGTCTTAAATATGAATGGAGTCTGGTTTTGCAAACTTCATTCATCTTTTCTGTAACCATCTAATGTGTGACCTTTTTCTCCTGTTACAGATACAACAGTACCGAATGAAAGACAAATTTCTCATCAGGTTCCATTATGCAATACTGAACTAGACCTCCACAATATGCAAAATGGCTTTGTTAGGTATAATGGGTCCAGTGCATCAATAGATGAGCATCTGAGCTATGAAGGCATAAGCAGTGGTCATGATGTGCAAATAATTCCACTTGATGGGGCTGATTCTGGTTTTGAAGGGCACCAGACATCTTACAGAGAAATACCAGTGGAGCCTCCTGAGATGTTTCTTGCAGGCTTAATTATTCACATAGTGCGGCAAAGAAGAAGTCTCTTTCCTCTTTGGAAATGCTGGAGCATCCAGGAAACTGAACCACCATACAAAGCTGTTTTAGCGAAAAGGGAGAACTTCAGGGATATAGTGGTTACTCCTTACATGTTTACAGATCACTTACCATGGAGGTAATATTTAACTTTATGTTTACTTAACTAAACTAGTAGTGGCAGACTCAGCATTTAGCCAAGATCAGGGGCAAAAACTAAGGTAGTAAAACACCTATACCAGTCACACATTGAGAAATGGCAAAATAAAGGACAAAGTCTGAGTTGAGATGATAACGCTGTTAGATTACTATGCATGTGTTCTTGGTATATTAGGTCTCACATATAGAGTCCTTTTTAGATGTCTATGCATGTGTTCTTGTTGCATTTGGTCTCATATATAGAGTCATTGTTCTATACGGCCTCTATCCTGGATTGGTGTATATATTTGGGCCTAGTGCCATCATATTGAATATAGTAGCAAAAGGACCTCTAGCTGATATGGTTAGGCGGTCTGAGTAGCACTACTCAGGTCCTGAGTTCTACCCCTGGTGGGAGTAAATTTTAGGTTGTGGTTAAAAAAATCCCCTCGGCTGTTCCACGCAAAAGCACAGGTCTAAGACCCGGCCCTGGTCGCGGTCGTCCTCACATGGTCTACAGTGCCACCGTGTATGGGTGAGACAGGAGTTCGAGGGTTTTTCCGACCTATGCGAGAAGGTTTTCTTCTTAATACAATGCTCGGGGGCTATCATACCCCCTCGTGTTTATTTTATATTAAATATCGTATAATTTATAACATGGTATAAAAGGCCAATTTTTAGGGTTAGGGTTCTTCCCTTGTCTACGGTTTTTTTCTCACAATGTTGCATTTTCACTTGTCACGGTCTCATGCAAGGACACTAGACTCTGTTGCCGCGCGAGGCCGAGTTCCGCTCGTGCCTACCGCCCGTGTGATGCTGTGTTTCGCTCGCGCATGCAGCCCCGCTCTAGACCTGGTTTTGGTCAGATCCAGGTTTGAAAAACTCGGCCGATAGGGGAAAGACCGCCCCCACGGTATTATATTAAAAAGAAGTCGATTGGAGCCCCGACCGAGAAAGGTCAGGAAAGCTGGTCCCCCATGCAACATAAGGGTCCGCCCCCTATAGGCCAGATCTTTACTCGTGCTTTGAGCCCTCCCATCCCCTACACGAGGATCCGCCCCTATAGGCCAGTCCAGATATGGTTCTAACCGTTTTTGTTAGGTTTTGGTAAAAAATACAACTTGTTGCTTTTCTTTCGCGCTCTTGCCGTCGCGCGTCACTACTCCACTTTGCTCTCACCATTGACTGCTGCTATGGACCCTTCTTTGACCTCTTCGTCTGGGGGTGTTCCAGTTCTAAGGTGTTCGATGCTTTTAATGGCACCAATTATCGTGACTGGGTTCCACGAATGCGATTTGTTGTGTCTTGCTTGTCCTACTGCTCCTACATCACCTGTGATTTTAGAGAAGGCTACTAGCGCAGACTATGATGATCCGATGTCCTCTTATGTCTATCAGTTTAGTGCTTACAGGACTTAGTTGAATGAGGATGCTCGTGGTCGTGCTATTCTTGTCTCTAGAATGGAGGATCGTCTTGCTGTTGATATCGTTGATTTTGAGTTTGCACATCAGATCTAGGCTTTTATGTGTGATCGTTTTGAGCCTACTAGCCAATCTACATATCTTGCTGCTATTCGTCATGAGCAACTCTTACGACAATGAGATTCTATAGTTGATGTCTTGATGAGTTCTTTGTACAGATGTCCGCTATTTGGCGTCAGCCTGATACTCTTGGTCCCTAGTTATCACTAGATACTTGTAAGTCTTGCCAGGTTCAGAATGTTGCACTTGAGCTTCGACATATCTACTTCTTGATCGGGCTTCGTGACGAGTCTAAGCCCCTTCATGCTCAGCTGCTCGCTTGTCATGCCTGCATCTCTCTGATGGATATTCTTGCTGGTGTCTGTAATTTCGTAATGAGACTCCTGCGTGCTACTGGCCTGTTGTAGTCTTCGTTGGCCTTGGTTGTGTGCATGGGGGCATGGTGGTCTTCATTATGCTTACGTGACGAGCATATTGAAGCCTACTATTTTAGGAAGGAGAAGGTTTAGGCTCGCCATTCTTCATAGGGTATTGGTAGTGCTGGTACTGGAGGATCTCAGGAAAGTTTGGCTACGACTACGGAGGCCCAAATACCCATGCTGCTACATCGCCTTACGATCTCTACACCTATAGGAGTTGTTGGTTCTGTGACTCAGTCCTCTGCACCTACAGATTTTTCTTTCGGTTCACCATCTTCCAATGAGGGACCGTCTCCCCCTTCCACTTCAAGTACCTGTTCATGGATTCTATACTCTAGTGCTTCCTTTCATATGACTCCTCATTGCACATGCCTTTCGTCTATGAGTCTTATCTCATTCCCTCACTGTCCATACAACTGATGGATCTCTCCTTTCTGTTGTTAGTTAGGGTACCCTTCTGCCTTACTTGTTTTATGTTCCTGATGACTGATGTTTCTTTTGTTCTTGATCTGGCCATGCATCTCGTCACCTCGTCTCTGCTGGCCAAATTACTAGTTATGATTGTCGTGCTATTCTTGATCTTGATCGTTGTTATGTTCAAGTTGATGAACGAGTTGCCTGGTTGCTACTAGCCATTGTCGTCGTGACTCTCATTGTCTCTAGGAGCTTGATTGGCTTCGTCTTCCTTCTGTTGTGGCTGCCGGTCTTTTTGGTTTGTTTTGGTTGTGTCGGCTTCGTCTTTTGCTCAGTGGCATCATTGTCTATGCCATATTTACGACATTTAATTATCTACTTCGATTAGTTGTGGCCTTTCAAGTTTGGTTTCAGGTCGTGAGTCTTTACATCAATGCTAGGGCTGTCGGTTAGGAAAGCAGGTACAACTTCCTTATCGTTCTAGTGAGTCTGTTTCTTAGTGTTCTTCTGACCTTGTTTACTCTTATATATGGGTCCTGTTCCTTTTGTTTCTAAAGGGGCATCGATACTATATTGTTTTTATAGATGATTTTTCTCGTCACATGGATTTATTTCATGAAACATTGTAGTGAGGCTTTATCCATTTATAAGACTTTCTCTGCTATGGTTTGCACTCATTTTGACACCTCTATTCGTGTCTTTTTGTGTTGACTCTCCATGTGAGTATCTCTTAGCAAGGGACTCTTGTCTAGTTTTCATGTCCTTACTTTTGGGCTAAGCGCAAGTATTGCCATCTTCTTGAAACTTCTTGTGCTCTTATGTTTGCTTCTTCTGTTCCTCCTCACTTTTGGGCCGAGGTTGTTTCTATTGCCGCTAACTTGACAAACATTTAGCCTTCCTCAGCTGTTCATGGAGGGATTCCTTTTGAGCATCTTTGTGGCAAGACGTCTGATTATTCAAGTCTTCGTCTGTTTGGTTGTGCCTAATATGTGCTGCTCCCACCTCGTGCGCACACCAAGTTGGTTGATTAGTCATTTGAGTGTGTTTTTCACGAGTCTAGTGTTGAGCATAAGGGATATCGTTATTGGGATCCAGTTGCTCGTCAGATGAGGATCTCGTGGGATATTGTCTTCGATGATACTCGTCCTTTTTATCCTCGTTCTTCTTTCGATGCTTCATCAACATCCTTGGCTAATCTCCTTTCTTTTTGTTCTTCCCAGATGTTCGTGCTTCTACTATACCTACCTCACGATTAGAACAATCCTTGATGGAGTCCTTACCTTCTTCAATTGTGCCTTCTTCGGTGGTACCTCCCTTCCCTTGGTGTCTTCTTTAGAATCTCCTTCCTTGGTTTCTGACTAGACTAGGAAGCCTCTGGTGACACATGTCTACTCTCAACGGGTCGTAAATTCTTCTGGCATGCCGTCTTCCTCTGCTGAGCTACCCTCTTTTGTTGTGCCATCTTCTACTATTGAGTCATCTTTCTCTAATGATTCACCTTCATTTTATGAGAATCTGTTGATCCAACTTCTTATGGTAGTTCTTCACTGTGACGGATTCTCGCTTTTGTCAATCACTTGACCGGTACTCTCCTTTGGGTTTTGCTGCTACCTTTCTTTATGAGCCGAGCTCTTGTTGTGATGTTATCCTTCATCAGGAATGGCAGCATGCAATGGACAAGGAGATTGTTGCTCTTGAGTGTATCGACATGTGGGAACTTGTTCCTTGTCCACCACGTGTTCGCCCTATCACATAAGTGGGTCTATAAGGTTAAGGCCTGCTTTTTTTTCTCTCGAACACGCAGGAGAACTGCGCATCATTATATTGAAAGAGAGAAAGGTCCGAAATGGACCAAAGTACAATGCCATAACAGGCAAAAATAAAAAGAAAAATAAAACAGTGCAGCCTCATGCACTAGGAAAAGCCCTAGCCCCCCTAGCAAATGCAGCCAGAAGCCCAAGACTCTCGAGCTGCTTCGCACCAGCCATACACCAGCACTCCACCTCATCCAAGAAAAGCCTCTGAATGGTGCTCAAAGAAGGGTTGACACCATCAAAAACCGCCTTATTGTGATGCAGCCATAAGCACCAGGCCCCCAGGATAATGAGACTATGGAAACCTTTTCTGATATGTTTGGGGACCCTCCTATACACCTTGCCCCACCAATCCACAAAAGAGCCCGCCTCCCTAGTAGGCGTAAGATGTCCCATCCTCAAAGCTGAAAATATAACATGCCAAAATTGTCTAGCGAAACTGCAAGAGCACAAGAGGTGCAAGATAGTTTCCTGCTCTTGGTCACATAGTGGACAGACTACCGGGTGTGGTAGTCCTTTCCTTTGAAGTCTATCCGCAGTCCAACATTTATTCCTTATCGCCAGCCAAACAAAAAATTTGCATTTGGGGGGTGCCCACGACTTCCACACCCATTTCCATGGCTGGAAAGTAATAGCTCCCATAAACAACGTCGAATAACAAGATTTGGAGGAGAAAACACCAGAGCTCGAGTGCACCCACACATGTCTGTCCTCCTCCTGATTAAGCACCACACCACTTAAAGCATCCCACAGCTGCAAATACTGATGTAGGCCAATCAAAGATAAAGGATTCGTGATATCGCAAACCCATTACCAATTATGCAACGCCTGAGCAACAGTTCTCGAACTAAATGGCCTGCTGCCCACCATCTTAACAACTTCAGGTGCAAAATCCTGAATCCTCTGTCCATTCAACCATCTGTCTGACCAGAAATAAGTATTGGTCCCATTCCCAACAACCGAGATCACCGAAGCATTAAAAAATTGTCTAACTTGCTGCTGCACAGGGATACTCAAACCAAGCCACGACCGAGTTGGATCAGTCTTCTCTAGCCAGAGCCACTTAGCCTGCAGTGCCCAACTCATCAATTGCAAATTAGGAACACCAAGACCCCCTAAACTTAGTGGCCTTGTCACACTTTCCCAGGGAACAATACAACTTCCACCATTCACCTCCTTTCGCCCTTTCCAAAGAAACCCTCTTCGAATCTTGTCAATTGATTTAATAACCCATTTGGGAATTTTAATGGCAATAATAAGATAAATTGGGATGGCTGATAAGACAAACCGCACCAATGTTGTCCTCCCGGCCAGGTTCAATAAACGAGCCTTCCAGTTAGGGAGTCTGTCTGCAATTTTATCTATCCACAGCTTAAGATCATTTCGCTTCAGCTTCCTGTCTGAGATTGGCAGACCCAAGTAAGAGCAAGGAAATGAGGCCAAACTGCACTTCAGCACATTGCAGCCCTCTTGAACCACATGCTCCTCACATCTGATAGGGATAGCATAACTCTTATTCATATTGGTAACCAATCCAGAGGCCGACCCAAAACAATTCAGTATCAATCTAACACATTTCAGATCTTCCTCAATGGGTTTAACAAACAGGACCACATCATCAGCATAGATAGAAAGCCTATTACGGACTCCTGCCCATTCCAAACTATGCAGCAATCCCCTACATTCAGCAGCCCTAAAAAGACTGCTAAGCACGTCCATGATCAGCACAAACAACATAGGGGGGAGAGGGTCTCCCTGACGAAGACCTCTACGATGCTTTATAGGCCTGCTTTGATGGCTCTCTTGAGCGTTATAAGGTCACTTGATCGCCCGTGGTTTCCAGCAGGAACATTGTTGTTACTACGATGAGACTTTTGCGATGTTGCTCACATGACCACTGTCCGCACTCTTCTTGATGTAACCTCTGTTCGTGAGTGGTCTATCTCTAAACTTGATGTCAAGAATGTCTTCCTTAATGGTGAACTGCCTGAAGAGGTCTACATGCAGCCACCACCTGGTTATTCTATCACTGTGGGCATGGTTTGTCGCCTATGACGCTCCCTTTATGGCCTCAAGCAAGCTCCACATTCTTGGTTTCAGTGCTTTGCATCTGTGATCATTGTGGTTGGTTTCTTTGCTAATGCTCATGATGTATTTTTTGTCTCGTGGTCGGACTATTCCTCTCTATGTTGATGATATGATCATCACAGGCAGTGATCTTGAGTACATAGCCTTTGTTAAGGCACGACTTAGTGAGCAGTTTCTCATGCCTGATCTTGGTCCTTTTCATTATTTTTTGGGATAGAGTTTTCATATTTATCTATGGGTTTTTATCTATCTTAAGAGAACTACATTTAAGATCTTCTTGATCGGGTTTCTCTTATTGATCAGCGGACAATTGAGACTTCTATGGAACTCAATGTTCACCTTCGTGCCACGAATGGTGAACCTCTTGAGAATCCTAGTCGTTATCAACACATTATAGGGAATCTTGTTTACCTTGATGTCACTCGTCTTGTAATTTCGTTTTCATTACATATTCTGAGTCACCATTATTTCTGCTCCACCCAGCTCTACTATATTCACTTGCTTCATGTCCTATGATATCTTCGTGGGACTACATCTAGACACATGTTTTTTCACGCTCTAGCTCTCTATAGCTTCAGGATTATTTTAATGGTACATAGACTAGTATCTATTGTGTTTTTCTTGGTGGTTCTCATTGCTTGGAAGACTAAGAAGCGGGTAGCAGTTTCTCGTTCGACTGCAGAGGCTGAGTTGCATGCTATGGCTCTTGTGAATACATAAGTTACTTGGTTATGGTGGTTGGTTGAGGATTTTGGTGTTTCTGCTAAAACGTTGACTACTCTTTTGTCTGACAGTACACAAGTGTTATTAGTACTGCTCGTGATCTGATCAAGTATGAGTTACTAAGCATATAGGTGTTTTGCCTATTGCACGCGTGCACAGGTTTAGGATGATATGATTGATCTTCGCTATGTGCTTTCAAAGCTTAAGTTGGCTGATTTCTTCACGAAGGAGCAGAACAGAGCTCAACATAGTTTTTGTCTCTTCAAACTCAGTGTGTTTGATCCACCTTGATTCCTTGAGGTCGAGGGGGCGTTAGATATCTATGTGTGTCCTTGTTGTATTCAATTTCATATATATATATATATATATATATATATATATATATATATATATATATATATATATATATATATATATATATATATATATATAATCCGTGAAAGGGCCTCTAGCTGAGTTGGTTAGGTGATCTGAGTAGCACTCCTCAGGTCCTTGGTTCGACTCCCCGTGGGAGCGAATTTCAGGCTGTGGTTAAAAAAATCCCCTCGTCTGTCCCATGCCAAAGCACAGGTCTAAGGCTCAACCCCGGTCGTGGTCGTTCTCACATGGGCTTCGATGCCGCTGTGTATGGTTGGGGCAGGGGTTCGGGGGTTTTCTCGACCTGTGTTGAGGTCTTATTCTTAATATAATGCCCGGTGGCTGTCTTACCCCTCGCAGGTCGAGTTTTTTTATATATAAAATCCTTGTTAGATGTCTATGCATGTGTTCTTGTTGTCTTTGGTCTCATATATAGTCCTTATTCCACACGGTCTCTATCCTTGTTAGATGTCTATGCATGTGTTCTTGTTGTCTTTGGTCTCATATATAGTCCTTATTCCACACGGTCTCTATCCTTGTTAGATGTCTATGCATGTGTTTTTGTTGTATTTGGTCTCATATATAGTCCTTATTCCACACGGTCTCTATTCTATATCGGTGTATATATTCGGGCCTAGTACCCTCATATTGAATATAGTGCAATTTATAACAAATTGAACTCAATGCACCATGCTTAAATATGCAACAAGAAGATAAAACGTCCATACAATTAAAGATGCAGTAAAATTTATTGTGCAGAACCAATGTCCTACTTTATAATCCTACTAATGATGCAGTAAAATATATCTTGGATTATGGAGTAGCTCACTAGATATTCGAGAGCTGCACCTTGAGTCACTAATCACATAGCCTTGTGCCTGGGTGTGTTTCGTTGGCCCTGGTCGTGTAGTCCTTGTTCGCGGTAATTCTTGTACTGTGGGTGTGTGGTGTGTCCGCGAGCTTCTCCCCTGTAGCAGGAGTGGACTCTTGACCAACACATGTGGTTTGAGGTGAATACAAGTGCATCCAAAGAAGTCCTCAAGTGGGAAAATGTGCTGCATGCTTCTCGCCGTATTGCTGTTCCTATAATCCAGTAGTCTGTCACAAATCCAACATTTTGCCGTTTTGCAGTTTTGTCTTGTTTAATTTAATGCAAGTATAACATCAGTTCCTCCAGTGCCGTGGTTATAGCATTTAACATGTCAAGATATTGCACGTCCGTTTGTAATATGCCGTTTTTCTTCACTTGAACAGCTACTATTTGCTTACAGTGCCAGACATTAAAAAAAAAAACTGGCTTCATCACCTATGCCTTTGCGATTTCAGGTGCCACTTTGCTATGCAGAAGATTGTTGAAGCTCAAACGCCTATGAGACGTGCACATTCCGATCCACCCGTACAACAACATTTGGTCTGACCAGGACAAAGTTGCTGCCCATGTACAGAATTGCGTGAAGGACAGAAAATTATGATGATCACATTTAGCAGCATGGTCTATTGCAGGCTGGACCGCTGGAGGCATATTTCAGTCCTTCAGGCAGCCAGAATATGTCCGTGACAGACCCAAAATCGTGACGAGCTTATTGACAGTCAGAGGCGAATGATCACTGGTTCCTGTACAACAACAGTAACTAATCAGCCTACTCACCCTGGCAACCTGCGCGTGTACATTGGTTCCTGACGCAGCCGCCAGCCAGAATACACACCACTGTTAGCTACCGTTTGTTCTCTCTTCAATTAATTAATTCATCGATTGAATCATTGTTGTGCAGCTGCGTCGATTCCCCATTATTTTTATTGGTGCCTAGTCATGGTGTACATAATTCAGCACAGCAGGATTAGCTATAGACTGACTGGCTGGCAACGGCAAGTGACGGTCAAGATGTGATTGTATTGCTTTACCAAGCTGGATACTCTGAATGGAAAGCTGCGAGTCAAGTCGGTACCTGTACCTAACCATACTACCTTGAATAACTGAATACCCCCCACATGCGACAACTACTTGATTTCCTGCACTTGCGTTCTGGCAAGCAAGGATCCTGAATGCCAGCCTACCGCGTATTTATTGCACGCCACGTTAGGGTTTGTTCGGTTATCTCTCAATCTATATGGATTAAGTGAGATTGGATAGGTTTAAGCCTCAAGCAAGTTAAAGTTTTTCTAAATTTTTTTCAATCTCATCTAATCCATGTATAATAGGAATAAGACCTTATCGTCCTTGTTTCATTCCTAGCAGGTGCTTTGAATTCCAAATCATGAACACCAAATGCTGACAGCCTCTTAATTTATACACTGCTCTGCTCCCTTCGTTCACTTGACCGCAGCAGCGATGGGCTAGGCTACTAGGCCTGTAATGGGAAGTCTTGTGCTAACCAGGCAATCAGCCATGTGCATGTGCGCGTATAAAGTTCTACAGTATAATGACAGCGTACTGGCGGCACAGCAAACCAACAGAATGGCACTTGAGCATTTTCTTCAATGGGGAATAATGGTAGTTGGGCTGTTTTGGGCATTGACGACCCCCCACCAGGATCCCTGGTGCGTTCGGTTACGCGCACAATACAGGGCCACATATATGGTAGACCCAAGGACGGGAGTGGCGAGGAGAGCACGCACGTACACCACCTTCCCGTGAGCTAACCCAATCCTCCTCCAGCACCAGGCACCAGCAGCCGTCCTCCGTCAAGGAACGCGCGAGGACCACAAAACGGCCGGCTAATCGTGAAGCAGCTGTCGGAACATTAAAATTTTTAGTTTCCTTTTAGCTGAAGCATCTACCAGCGTCTAACTGTAGCGGATTTGTCTTAACTCATCTGATGTACTTCTGTAGCGTATCGGAGTTTTGGAATTGACAAGCAGCGCCCACACGTTGCCGCAGCTTTTGGTCTGGAGCCGGGTGTCAGACTGTGTCCTCTGCCTCCTGTCCTGTGCGCCGCACAAAGTTCTCTTTCTTTCTTTCCTTTTCGCTTTGACCTTGGCGAGACTGGCGTGAAGGTGGGTGACCCATGCCGCCTCGCGTTGTCCAAGGCACGAGTTGCCGGCCTCTACTACCCGTGCCGCATCGCATTCGCATGGGGCATGCATGGCGTGGCGGCCGTGCCATCCGCCCATCCGTCGGTCCGGTCGCTGCCTGCAGTTCCTCGCCTCGCCGGCCAACAGCCCCGACCGCGACCGCTTCCCAACCGGCCTCCCTTGCGCGCGCGGTCACCGTGGCCAGAAAGTCGTCACGGCATCCGTCGTCGTTTCCTCCAGGTGGTCCCGATGCCTAGCTCCACGGCTGCAAATGTTGGCACAATGGCACTGCATCGCCGGTCTCGTCCAACGCACACAGGCGCCACTGGTCGGTCGTTCTTGCGTACTACTACTCCGTCTGTACGAGTACGACCCCCAACGCCGACCTGCACGAATAATAAATTTAGGGGCCCCCACGTCAGGGCCAATCAGCGTCGCCGGTTTGACATCTGGTGCAGTTCAGGTCTGGAAAAGGTCTCCTGCCGAGAGTAGCTAGACTGCCACTATCGGTTGTGACTTGACTTGTGAGCCCGATCGACCCAACTGCCGCACGCACTCTAATCAGGGCGACCAAATTCAAAGGGTCAAAATTCCTGTGCGGGGATCATCCTAAACGAGAGATTCTAATATTTGCCATTAGCAAGAAACAGGTTTGTAAAATTGCCATCAGACACATATTTCATAGATCCAGCTGGACCCATAATTCATAGATACAGTGGTAATTATAACAAGAAGACAACATTGTGAGTGGCAAAAATCCAATTATCTCATCCTAAACCCGGTAATTCGCAGTTCACACGAGGGGGGGGGGGGACGTTTTTGCCAACTTTCAAAGCATGGGCGAACAAATTCAAGGAGGTCAAAATTCAACTCGCCGTCCTCTAATGTAACGTCCAAGGTCCGACTATCAAATCATCTTTTTTATACAATCTCTGTGGAGGCCACTTCGCTTTGGCGCCGCTTTTCGTGAAATGTAATATAAATGTTAAGGATCCACGCTCGAGTAACAGCGGTAACAAATTTAAATAGGCCGATATTAATTTCTGGTATGGTATCTGATTACGATTGAACCTAAATAAATATGATCTAACGTTATCAGTTACCTACCACGTTACAAAAATATGTGAACTAAACGGTGCCTCAGATATAACGGGTAGAAGAGAGGTGCGAGTTTATCATATTATAGTTGTTTGTATTTTTAGGTAATAAGGTAAAATAATTAGATTAAATATGGACACAGACCATGTTTTATTTAATTAAATTTAATAAATTTTAGCCATATACTAAAAACATCGGGCCTCGAGGACCCTCGAGGTCTTTCGAAGATTGACGCGAGTTGGAACGTCCAAGGATTGATTTAGTGACTATGGATCACGAGGGTTGGAAGGGATTGAGAAGTTCATATCCCTCGATTCCCCCAATCCTCCGGTACCTCCCTTGTTACCAAACGAACCCTCAAGGTGCTCTGAGTCTTTTGGGGACCGTTCAGGACGTTCAAGATTATTGAGACCGTTTGCGATTATCGAGATTATTAGGTCCTCCGCAGCCGTCGTGAAATACCTTCACATTGTTCGTGCTCGCGATGTGTAGGTTGGCTTATTTTACCACTTCAACTTGTTGTTAATGGAGGAGTTAATGTCCGGACTAAAAGAGGTATAACAAGTCTGTAACGTACGAGATAATATAGGTATATTATGAGCCTGTTTGGTTCAGCTTTTTTCTGACCAGCTTTTTCGAGAATCTAGCTGTGAGGAGAATCTGACTCTGTAGAAAATATGAGTATCATTAGGATTACGTGCGGATGAACATAAAGTTATCCATGGAGCTCAGGATCTATAAAGTGACGGATTACTACTATTGCGACGACTCAACCGATTATATGTTTATGTTGATTTTGAATGGTTTTTACCCAAACGAGTTTTATAGAAGCTGGCTGAAAAGCTGAGTGTTTGGCAGTCCGCAGCAGCTTTTGGTGGCCAGAAGCTGTGAAAAGCCGAAACAAACAGGGGCTATAGTGATTACTCTATCTTTTAATATTTTTGTAACTCCTAATATTGGTATCTCTCTCTTATGCCACGAGCAGAAAAAGAGAATATGATGGCACAAAATCACCTCTTATTTTTTGGTTGAGTTGCAAGACCTCTCCATCCAAATCGTGTGTGCCTACAAAACGTTGGGATAGAAGACCTTTGGAACCATCTTATGCATCTTTACACCTGCTTGAGTTTACAGTCGATCAGATTTCCAGGGGAGCGTCTCTATGATTGCTTGCTGATCGTTGTCTTCTTCATGGTTTTGCATTGGTTCATATTTTTCCTCTTTATCTTGGTGGATTCTCGAGTAACGACACTGTGAACATCTACCTACACTGACTATGATTCGCTACTTCAAGCAACACATAATACCAACTCGTGCGAATGGACTATCAATGCCTTGAGCATAGATCCATTCGATGGTATATTTTACTCTAATACATAACATGTGCATATAAAATGTTGGATTTGTTCGAAAAACCAAAACACCAATCTCAACTGCCTCCCAGCACCATCTGTCCCCCCAAAAAAATGTTAATATGTCTAAAGAATATAATAAAGTAATCATCTTTTAGAGACACGCTATGCGCGTCTCGACAAATCACTTGCTAAAAATTTCTAAAATATAAGACACATTTTCGAAAAATGTCAAGCCACAAATCTGGTAATTTCCGACAAAAACTGGTAACCAAAAGAAACCACGGGTAAAACACCACATTGATTTTGATTCTGATAGAAAATTCTGAAAACGGATTTCGTCGAAAAAAATACCGTTACTAGTCCAATGGAAAAAATTAAAATTAGTTTGTAAAATAACGAAAAATTTCGAAACCTTCCTTTTTTTTTCCTTCCTGGGAGATTTTGTTGCACGTGAGCAGAGGACGATGGGCCGTACCGCCCCGCAGTCGCAGCTGGCAGACCCGACGAAATCCACTCGTTTTCGCCCTCGTTTCCTGACCCCTTTTCTGCCTCGCCAGTCGCCACATACGCCACATACCCGGATAAAAAAAATACTGCCCCGGGACGTTTCAAAACTCCCACGGCTTCGCGCAAGACCGTGCCGCCGTGCGCGCTCACCGCTCGGCGCTTCGTCCCCAAGGCACCGCGGACGCCGAGCAACCCGCATAAATCCTCGAATCGAATCGCGACCAAATCCTCGCCCCCAGCCCCCCACGCGCTCCCCCATCACCCCCAACCCGGCGCTTACGCACCAAACCCTACTTCGTTTCTCACTGCAACCCGCCGGCCAACCGATCCCACCCCACCTCTTCGGCGCAATGACGGCCGTCGCGACGCCGACGCCGCCACAGCCGCGGCAGCTGAGCCTGGAGGACCTTAAGGCGATATCCGTGCTCGGGCGCGGCGCCAAGGGCGTCGTGTTCCACGTCGTGCACGCCCCCGGAGAACCGGACGGCGAGGGCGAGGGCGGCGCCGCGGCCGCGGCCATGGCGCTCAAGGCAGTCTCGCGGGAGGCCGCGCGGCACAAGAAGGAGGCTAGCGGGGACGGGGACGGACACCGCCGGATCTGGTTCGAGCGCGACGTGCTCCTGTCGCTGCGCCACCCGCTGCTCCCCTCCCTGCGCGGCATCCTCGCCACCGAGGCCGTAGTCGGCTTCGCCATCGACCGCTGCGGCGGCGGGGACCTCAACTCGCTGCGGCGACGGCAGACCGAGAAGATGTTCTCCGACTCCGTCATACGGTACGTCCAAACGGTTCATCAACGGCCGCCTAACGAACGAGACCGAGCCAGGAGCTGTCTAACAATTTTGGCCGCTAATTTCTGCCCTGATCGTTTTTTTTTTGGGGTTTTTCCAACCGCAGGTTCTACGCCGCGGAGCTGGTGCTGGCGCTCGAGTACCTGCACAGCCTCGGCATCGTGTACCGGGACCTCAAGCCGGAGAACGTCCTCATCCAGGACAGCGGCCACATCATGCTCGTCGATTTCGACCTCTCCACGCGGCTCCCGGCGCCGCCGCAGGAGCCTGACGCGCCGGTGACCAGCCGCAAGCCGGCGCCTCCGGTCGCCGCGCCGTCGCCGAGCCGCGGCAGTGCAAGGAAGCCAGCGGGCGCCGCCCTGTGCTTCCCATTCCGCACCGCCACCGCCACCGCGACAAAGCCTGCCGCGCCGGCCACGGACTCGCCGTCGGCGCTGTCCACCTCGCGGACGGCCTCCTCCTCCTCCTCGTCGTCGTCCTCCTCGACGGCGACCACGGCCTCCTCCGCTGCCTCGGCCGGCGCCGGAAGTCGAACTCCCGCGAAGTCGAACTCGTTCGTGGGGACGGAGGACTACGTGGCGCCGGAGATCATCACCGGGCGCGGCCACGACTTCACGGTGGACTGGTGGGGCCTGGGCGTGGTGCTCTACGAGATGCTCTACGGCCGCACGCCGTTCCGGGGGCAGAGCCGCAAGGAGACCTTCTACCGCGTCCTCACCAAGCAGCCGGAGCTCGTCGGCGAGCAGACGCCGCTGCGCGACCTCATCGCCCGCCTCCTCGAGAAGGACCCCGAGAAGCGCATCGGCGCGCGCGGCGTCAGGGCCCACCCTTTCTTCCGCGGCGTCGACTGGGACCGCATCCTGCAGGTGGCGCGCCCGCCGTTCATCCCGACGCCGCCGCAGGACGAGGGCGAGGACGAGGACGGCGGCGAGGCGCTTGACGTCGAGAAGGTCGTCCGCGAGGTGTTCGCGTCCAACGACGCGGAGGGCGGGAAGGCTTGGCCTGTGGCGGACGGAGGCCGTGTCGGCGGCGACGGCGATTGCGACGGGAGGGGAGATCAATCCAAAGATGGCGATTTCTCCGTGTTCTTCTGAGCTATTTATTTTCTTTTGATTTGTTTTTTTTAAACAATAGCTACTAGTGGTAGTAGTTGTATATGTTGCGTATGGAGTATTATTTGTTCTCCTCAAGGATGATGTGATTTAGCAGCTGATATTAGGGAGTGAGTACGGCGCAATGATGGCCGGTGGAGTACATACATAAATTATAAAGAGATGCTCCTGTTGGATGGGGGTATATAGCCATTATAGTTTTGTAATTTTTCTGTCTTTTATGTTTTGGTTTGTTCGTACTTTGTTTGGTACACAATGAATAATGAGAGCGCAATTGTCTGTTCAAATGTAAATAGTTCTCTCTATCTGAAACCCAGGCAATGCCCATTGGGTCATTGGGTGGGCATAGGCAGAGGCTTCATCAATAACTGCAGAGTAGAGACCGAAACCTGCCAAGTTGCTAGGAATGCTGGAGACCACCAGCTCACTAGTCTACTACAAGGACTCGAGTTTACTGCAAGCACTGATGCTGCCGCGTTCCGGGGTCCGGGCAGGTTCGAGCAGTAGCTGGCTGGCTGGCTCTGTTGATCGGCACGCAAGATGGCCGGAGTCGCAGCTCCCAAGCCGCGCGTCTGCCCAGCTGCTGTGATTCAGGTCCTTGAGCGGCGGTGTCAAGGACGAAATTGTAGACCGCCACGAGTTTGGAAATGCCAGGACTTGTTTGCTCTCATCATTCTCCAGGTCTCGTCGCCTCCTCTGACGTCAGAGAAGGCTCGTCGGCTACCGGTGCTGCGTGTGTCCATGCAGACCCTGATGCCGCGTGCCGATGCCGCACCCTGCTACCGTCCAAGGCGACGGAGATGCCACTCCCGTGCACGTACGCGTCCGACAAAAGTCGGAGTGGACCGTTTTTTTTATAGTAGTATATAAATAACTACTAGTCGGTTATCCGTATGTTGCGACGGCTCACAATAATACCTACGTAAATTATCCGTCAAAAAGATCTCAAGATTTTTTATTGATTGTTCTCGCTCTTCGTATAATATTTTTTTATAAACGCACGGGTACCATGGGCAGCAAATCAGAGACTTCATCCCTCGCCTCCCCCACTTCCAATGTTTCATAGAGCAGGAGGGAAAGTGAAGAGGCGGACATACCTGTTTATTGCCGGAGAAGGACACGAGGAAGACCTGAGCATCTGGAGGCGATATAGATAGGATACTGCTAGATATATATGGAGAGAGCACGCAAGCGGAGAAATAAGCCTAGTCGGAGCAGTTCCAAACCGAGAGGCACCCGCACTAGGCGTCAATCCGAGAAGGGCGAGAGAATGCGAGTGTCTTCCCAGCCCTGGACCCGCCGAAGCGACACACCACCACCACCAACTCCGTAGTATATGCCGACTGCTGTCACGCTACGGGCCTTGGTTGTCCAATATCTCAGACCTGGACTCCTCATCGCCAAGATAACCTAAGCGTGGCAGGCTCCATCATGTCCTCCTTGACGGCACACACGGAGAAAGGCCAGGAGCATAACCGACTCGCCCCGTACCCGCGTCGACGAGCGTCGGTCAGCTCGCGGCTGCGACTGTGGGCGAGGGCAGCAGATTGGGGAGGAAGAACAGGGCGAAGGCCGGGAAGACGAACGGGCCGTCCGACAACGGCGAAAACGATGGTGCACGCATAATGTGAAACGTCCTCGTGGACGTGCGGTATCCACTGCGCGAGTCGATATCGGGGTTGGTGTCGACGAATACGAGGAGAAGGCGCATGCTCCTACGCCCTCTGCCGAGAACTCCTACGCCCTCTGCCGAGAATGAGGTGGCGCGGAGGTGGAGGCATGAGGGGAGAGAGAAAAGAAGTAGAATGGCGAATGAGGTGCTGACAACTAAGGCGAAGACCATCATTATCGTGCGGAGGTATAGATGGTCAAATGGACCGTGTATGGCGAGCCGGCCCGAGGCATGACCCATTTAATATCTCGACACGATTATTTTTTATTTTACAAAAAATCATATGTACATATGTACAATTTATATCCAATATTATAAATATTTGATGTACAATTTATATTTAATATTATAAATATTTGAGCATGATGTTCTACTGGTTAGATAGCTTCGCCCAGTGACGGCGCTGAGATCTTAGAGGCCCTGGGCAAGGCTCAAATAGAGGCCCATACATTTTTTATATAAAAATATTAATATAAGTACTTAAGAAACATTTAAAAACATTCATATCAATATAAACACTCAATAAAAATTTGGTTGTTCTTCAATATTACCATTTTTAGTAGGAGATGAATTAAATTTATGCTCATGATCATTCACACCATGTTATCTCGCATTGTTGTTTGGAGCGTCTTGCCTCTCGCACCCTTGATAGTCACACTGGACGTACAATCACGAGCTCTTACCTCTCGTACGAGTAGAACCAATTAGTTAAGAATTAACCAAATGTATTTCATATTTGATTACATGTATATATGACGTAGAATGGGTGGGGCCCTCGAAGATGAGGGGCCCAGTGCGGCTGCCCCGTTCGCCCACCCTCAGGGCCAGCGCTGGCTTCACCCAGTGTCTCCTACCATTCTTCTATCAGGATGTGGGTTCAAACCTCACCTCCTGCATCGCTTTTTAATATTTTACGTTGAGTTGATTTGGAAAAAATGTAGGGACTTTTTTGTAAAAAGATGACACAGAACGACGTTGAAACCGGTGCTTTAAGTATACTAGTCGGTTGCCCGTACGTTGCGACGCCTTACAACAATACCTATGTAAACTATCCACAAAAAAATCAATATTTTTTATTGATTGTCTCCGATCTCCGTATAATATTTTTTTGATTTGCCTAACCAATGTTATTATTTACTCCATCCAATATGTCTTGGTACAACACGACCAATGAAGTGAGCGATTAGAAGAGAGTTCACAACGATTGACTGAACGAACAAAGATTATAAAATGACATGATTCCACCATACAGAGACCAAATAAGAGAAAGTTTGTGAGCTCAAGTTTCTAAAATAAGTCACATGAACTCAAACTTATAAAAAAGATAGATCAAAATATAGAGTGATTTTTAAAGTCAGGCATCAATAAAAACTAGATGCACTCCATATAAATTATGCTACTTCGTAGCAATTACTAATATTTAAAACCAATAAATAACCTTTCATTTTATTGTTAGTGTGACAAAACCATTGTTGCTCCATCCAATTCAGCAACCTCAAACATCATGGAGTCCATTGCACCAATGTGGTCTCAGAAACGACCTAATGCTTGCAAGAGCCAAGAACGTCATGCCGTGATTCGGCTGTAGCCTCGGTCCGTAATGCTGGTCCGGCCCGACACGATTTTTTTATCACTAGTACAGAGAAGATCTATACTGGTGGTCGTAAACATATTTTTAGTGGCGTTTATCGTAACCGCCAGTGCTAGGGGCCAGTAAAAATCATCATTTTTACAGGCAGGTAACTGAAGACCGCCAGTGAAAATCGATTTTCACTGGCGGTCGACGTAATAAAACCGCCAGTGAAAATCGATTTTCACTGGCAGTCGACGTAATAAAACCGCCAGTGCAAATCGTTTCCAGGAAACATAAAACAGATTTTAAAAATAGCAAAAAAATTTATTTGTATTAACCACCCCACCCGCCCGTCATTTCCAGTGCAAGTCACGGCATTTTTCGCGCGCTACGCGGTTGTTAGTAATCGAACCGCAGACCTCACCCTCGCGCGTACCCTCCACTACCACTCCGTCTATGACATGCCTTGTGTCTAGTTTGTAGTTGTTTTCTCCACATATTACAATCATTTGAGTGTAAATTGCTTATTTGAGAACCTAAACGAATTCAAATAAAAAAGTTGTCAACTACAAAGATAAATAACTTTTGAAGTTCTACAACTTTTATTTTGACACTTTTTTCATCCGAGGTAGTTTGCAAAATTTGAATTTTAAATTTGACATACTTAGATTCAATTTTTGAGAACCGAAATGAGTTCAAATAAAAAAGTTGTCAACTACAAAGTTTCATAACTTTTAGAGATCTACAACTTTTATTTTGGTGGTTTTGTCATACGAGGTCGTTTGAAAAACTCGAAAAATTAAGGATAAAAATGATTTCTAGTGGCGGTTCCTTAAGAAAACCGCCAGTAGAAATCCATGATTTGTAGTGGCGGTTTTCTTAAGGAACCGCTAGTAGAAATACGATTTCTAGTGGCGGTTTTCTTAAGGAACCGCCACTAGAAATAGCACAGTCGGTGGATAACCGGATCCGTCTGTAAAAATATATCGTCCCGCAGGTGTTGACCCTTTTTCTACTAGTGTATTTTACAAAAAACTTATATACATTTTATATTCAATATTAAAAATATTTGAGTATTATGTTATACTGGTTAGACAGCTTTACCTAGTGTCTCTCGCTCTTCTTCCATGAGGGCATGGATTCAAACTCCACCTACTGCACCGTTTTTAACATTTTATGCTGATTTAATCAAATGGGCCGATGGATGGCCTGACACAGTCAGTAGGCCGGCATGACGTGTCTGGGCTAGAGTTGTGGCCCGCGGGCGTCTGGCCCGTGCGGGGCCGCCGTTTGAACATCTATAGGTGTGCAACAAATTAATTTGAAATAGTTGTGATGGGTTATTTGTAAAAAGATGACGCGAGACGACCATTGAAACTGATTCTTTTAAGTATAGGGCCTGTTTGAGAGAGCTTTGCTTCAAAAACTTCAGCTTTATTTTTCAGTTTCACTATAAAACAGCTCCAGCAAATTGTTAATGTGAGTTCCAGGAGCGTTTGGTTTGTATATGGACTCCAACTTCTATAGTACAATTGATTTGTGTGGGTTTCCTTGATTACCCTTGATGATTAGTGGGTTGTCGCCAGAGAGAACGGAAGATGTATGTTGCGTAACCAGTGGCATGGTGGGTAATTTTCGTACAGCTTCACGAGGAGATATAAAAACAGTGTTTTTGAAGCACCCTATAAGGAGCTTCATGAATTTCATGAAACGGGCCTCTAGTTTTGATTTTTTTAAAAACTAAAGCTCGTGGAGCTGGACCTGTTTGGGTTGAAGAAGTTCGAACGAAATTGAAATTCTTGAAGTGAAGCTCTCCCAAACAGGGCCATAGTATAGATGTTTGTTAGCTTTTAAGATTCTTGAGTTACTACCTCCGTTCAAAACGGATACAACTACTGCAGTTGTTCCACTCAAACTAATTTAAGTTAACCAAATCTATAGTGCGTAATTTTAACGTTGTGTAACCTATATATAAAAGAGTTTACTACAAAAAAAATATATTTCATAAATAGATAACAAGCAACACAAGCTGCCCACCCAACTGTTCGTGGGTGTTTTGACCACGTTCCGACACTGCGTATCCGTTCTCACGAACCGAACGAACGAAGACGCGCACGAGAAACGCGACGATTTGCTGCTACTTGCCATGTGAATAATGTGCCCTTTCTTTTTAATTTCTTGTGCCGTGTGGACTATCTAGTATTCTAGTGCTAATATTTCCCTCCCCACGCTATCTTAAACCGTTATTAATCTAATCGTTACAGCTGACGGCTAAAGAATAGTCACATGCGCTGGTCGAGTGGTCGTACTATAAGGAGATGTTTGAATACATTATAACTAATAGTTAGTTGACTAAAAACTACTAGTGAAATTAGTTAGCTAAAAAGTAATTATCTAAATATTAGCTAATTTGCTAAAGTAGCTAATAGTTTAAATGACTCCAACTAAATTTAACCGCTAACTATTAGTTGTATTGTATTTAAACACTCCTAACTAATAACACAACAACGTACTGTACGTGGTGACTGACTGACTAGTGACTTTCCTGTCGATCGGCCTCCTTTTAATTTCTTGACTGGTGACGCTAGCTGCTGCCTGCTGTAGTGCTGTTGCCGCCGTCCTTGGCGACCATGCATGCGATGCCACGGACGGAGGTGAAACCCTACGAATTGGGCTGTGCAGTGCAGTGCTACTTTTTATGCACGCAGTGACGCGATATCTAGAAGGTCAAAGTACGGGAGCGATTGATACAACCACTTCTCGAAGGTCCGCGCGAGGTACGGGTACGCGTATATTTTTGTCTATATAACTACTATCTCCATGTTTTTTTTGACGATAAACAATACAACTACAAAACGTCAAATAAAAAATATGGAGAGAATAGTATAAAAGAGTAAAGTATTTAGAGAAACACATCTCATTCAATTTCTTCTACCTACTGTACTACTTCTATAGATTTGTATATACTATAAAAGAGTAAAATTTGAAACGAAATATAAGTCGCTCTAAGTCTACGAGAAAAACCTTATCTCATGTAGACCATATATAGATACGAATACCAGCAGCCATGTAATTTTTTTTAAACAAGCAGGCAGGAGTTATGCCTTGTATATTGATAAGAAGATAAATGACCTAAGTCAAAAGAGTCAATACACGATCGATGTCAAGCACAACAGATACTCTCTAAGCATCCCTTAGCAACTAAAAAAAAGACACACAACAAGCAACCTAGCTATGTTGATGAGGATAAGAGAGTAGCTAATTGCCTAGCCCCGGCTGCAATCCACGCTGCCGCGTCGCACTTAATCAGAGTTATGATCTGCTGGCTGATCGAAAACCTGCGATCAAAAGTCATCGCATTCCTTTCCCGCCATATTATCTAATTAACAAGGATCAACAATGATCTGAGCCCCTTTCTGCTACACCCTGATATCATAGCCAAGTTCTCCCACCAACGCATCAGCGTGTGAGATAGCTCCAAGTTAGATGGCTTCAAATCCTCAATGGCAACCCAAACAACAATCTCCTCCCAAATCCGTTTAGTGAACCGACATTCCACAAATAGATACAGACCTGATTCCAGTACACCTTGACAAAGAATATAAGTTGGAGAATGGGGCCAATTTCTGGTAGCTAAACGGTCGATAGTTCAAATGCGATTTTGAATCGCTAGCCAGCTCAAAAACTTGCACTTTGGGGGCGCCCAATTCTTCCAAATAATGAGGTCTAAGTTAGTGCGAACTGAGTCTAAAAACTGCACCAAATATACCAGATGACACAATGCACAATGTTCGTGGGGGTGCTTGTAGCTTGTGCACAGCACGGGGCACTGGAGCAGGGGGAGTGGTTGCATGGGTACTTGACGGCTCATGGCAATAAGATCACCGGGTAGATTGGATTAGTTTTATTCTAATTGTAGATTGGGTTTTCTTACATTGATGCTTACTTAATACTTGTTCTATATAGTTTTGTTCTATTACTTACATTGATGCTTACTTAATACTTTTTCCTTCTAATTGTAGATTGGATTTTCTTTCGATGATTTGATGTCGCTAAAACGATTTTCGATATCCACATCAGTTTATAATAGTCATGATATTACAACTTTACTTTCATACTATTACCAATAAACCACTTATAGTTTAGCATTTTTTTCTTGTGATTTCTCCATTGCGGATTGGCCCCACCTAGACTTTTGTCCTGTGTCCACCACTGGATCACCCGTATTTTTGGCACTGCTTAGGTTGATATGTATTCCAAGTGTGGTGAGGTGCAGCTTACAATGGAGGTTTTTGAAAGAATGGAGGACAAGAAAGTGATGGCTTGGACTACTATGATAAAAGGCATGACAATGCATGGGCGAGGTTCAGAGGCAATAATGCTCTTCACTAAGATGGAGAGATCAGGTATCAGACCGGATGACATGGCCTTCATTGGTGTGTTGTGTGCGTGCACACATGCAGGGTTGGTTGACAAGTGCTGAGAGCTTTTCGGTTCCATTACGAGAAAGTATGACATTAAACCAAAGATCCAGCACTACGGATGCATGCTGGACTGGACCTCCTGGCACGAAATGGCTTTCTTTACGAGGCCAAAGAGATGACTTAGAAAATGCCCATGAAACCTGATGCCTTGATCTGGGTGGGGAGCTCTGATGGCTGGTTGTACATTTCACAAGAAATGTGGAGTTCGCTGAGTATGTTGCCAGGCATTGGATCTTGTTGGAATCTGGCAAAAGTGGTGCTTTATGTACTTCTAGCTAATATTTATGCTGCCATCAGGTAGGCATGCTTCTGCTATGGAAATTAGGCACCTAATGCATGCATGAAAAGGGAGTTGACGGGACACCTGGTTGTAGCACTGTGCAGGTTAAAGGAGTTATTCATCAATTCATTGCTGGAGATCTCTCTCGTCCTCGCATAAAAGATATTTTGTCAAAATGGTATGAGATTGATACTAGAAATTAGATTGGAGGGTCACATCCCAGACAAGAAGGAAGTTTTGCTTGGCATTGGAGAAGAAGAGAAGGAGGGTGCTCTTAGCCGGCATAGTGAGAAGTTGGCAATTGCATTTGCTTTGATTAGTATGAGTGACAATATGCCTATTCGGTATATTCAAGAACCTAAGAGTTTTGCCATGAGATCATGTTACCAAACTAATATCCAAAGTATATGGGAGAGAAATTGTTGTTAGAGATAGAACATGCTTCCGTTGGTTCAAAGAAGGCATGTGTTCTTGCACAGATTATTGGTAGCAGCTAACACTTTTATGCTCAAATCTCTACTATATAAAGCACCGGTTTTCATGTTTCCACAGTCGTGGTTCCATTTTCACCGCCCGCTTTATGCAAAATAAGGTAAAATTTTGTTGAATTGTTTTGCCTGGTGACTGATAAGCTAGCTGCACATCCAGGTTTTCCGAAATCACGCAATTCTTCTCTACTTGTGATATATCCGGAATATTTTCCAAAAAAATATACTGACGTGACAACCATTCCATTATGCACCAGGTGTCGCATCTGGGTTTGAGACTTGTGTCACCAGTCCTTACCACACTATTGGACCAGTTCTTCGCTCATGATGGTGCCTCACAGTAGCAAACTATACTTGATTTATTTGTAGACATGGTGTTGAGCACCGTTTTGAGACGGCGGATGGTCCGGCCCTGAGGCCGGACGGTCCGCGGTCCGAACAGTCCGCGCCTGTGGGCCGGACGGTCCACGCATGCGCAGAGTAGATTAGGGTTCCGAGTTTTGTGCTATGTTTGTTAGCTATATTCGTGGAATTAGCTCGGAATCCGGTCGTGTAAAGGGTCCAGCCCCCCTCCTCTATAAAAAGAGAGGTCTACGGCCGATTTGTAATCATTATCAATCGAATCAAACACATCTATTTCGTATTTTATCCTAGGAGTAGTTCTAGTCTAGTTTAGGTTTAGCCTCTCCGTCCCCAAATTCTCCGCCTCTCCTCGACTCTACGTCGATTAGAGGAGTCTAGGTCGGCCGGCCCGAGCCTAGACAACCCCTGGGATCTCTCCTCCCCGATAGGGTCCCTCCCGGGAGCGAGATCCAGGCGCCGCCGGCGATCTTCCGCCGCCCCTGCGCACGCGCGGACCGTCCGGCCGTCAGGCAGGAAACCTTAGCCCCTGCGCCAGGTCGCGGACCGTCCGGCCCCAGGACGTGGACCGTCCGCGCCTGATCAGAGAGCACCGCCACCGGTTCTTCTTGAGTATTTGGCGCTCCGAAAAAGCGTCAACATACTTTTTGGCGACTCCGCTGGGATGACAAATAGAGTCATCAAATCAGCCCTCAATGGCCGGTTCAAGGGATAGCTCTGATATTTCCCCAAGCAACATCATAGAGCCGACTTGGGACACCTTGCCGGCTGACGAACAGCTCCAGTTCGAGGAGCACAAGGAGCAGATGATCCAGGAGGCGAAAGCGAGGTTCTTGGCCAACTTCAAAGTGGACAGGAACAACAAGGTCGTTCGACATTGGGCAACAGATCCGGCTTCACTGCGACCCACGCCAGACATCCCCAATGTAAGTAATACAAACGAGCTGCAATCTCTTAAGAATTATGTAGATGAACAGCGTGAACAAATGCAAAACATCATAGGGGATATGCAAAATGACTATAGGAGATTAGCGCGTGCATTTGACAAATCTAGCATTGCAAATTTTCCATCACACGAGGTAGAATTAGGGGGTAACACGCGTAATACATCGGCTGTAGGTTGTCACGACCAGTCACAACCCCTTTATGGGATGCCGATGGACACGTACCCTGAGCAACCGCAAATCGGCAGCAAAACAACCGATCTGCACATGTTCGGACCGTCCGCACGTGAGCGCGGACCGTCCGGGCCAGCCACGGCCGGGCCCATTTTTAATGAAGTACTCAGATATGCACCCGAGCCACCACATATGACACAGAACCCAAACTACCCAGTCGGACAGTCCGCATACAACGACGGACGGTCCGCATATAACCACGGACGGTCCGGGTACGTATCCGGACAGTCCGCGCATGAGTCTTTTGAGGAGGATTATTACCTGAATCCTCGCCCGTCCCAGCAACACTTTGAAAGGGAAATGTGTCCTTGGGCCATTTCTAAGTATTTTGGTGATTTAGTGCCCAACACAGGTGCCTAATTGTAAAATGGTGAACAAAGTACAGATCAAGAATAAAGGTATGTTTCTCAGACTTAGTACATTGTTTTATGGACTAATGTATTGTGTCTAAGTGCTGAAAACAGAAAAAATCGAGTTGGAGAAGAAATGGCTCGAGCAGCCAAAGTCTGCCCAGTCTGGGTGCACCGGACTGTCCGGTGGTGCACCGGACAGTGTCCGGTGTGCCAGGCTGGCTTGGGCAAAGTGGCTGCTCTCGGGACTTCGACGGCGGTGTACGGCTAAAATTCACCGGACTGTCCGGTGTGCACCGGACTGTCCGGTGGGCCGCTCACAGGTGAACTCGTCGCTCTCGGGAAACCATCAACGGCGTACGGCTAAAATTCACCGGACTGTCCGGTGTGCACCGGACTGTCCGGTGAGCCAACGGTCGGCCGGGCCAACGGTCGGCCGCGCAATCTGCGCGGGACACGTGGCCGAGCCAACGGCTAGAAGATGGCACTGGACTGTCCGGTGTGCACCGGACATGTCAAGTGCACCAACGGCTCCCAGGCTGCCAACGGTCGACTGCGCTGTTTATGGAAAGAAATCGGGCACCGGACATGTCCGGTGTGCACCGGACTGTCTGGTGCGCCAGACGACAGAAGGCAAGAATTGCCTTCCCAGATTGCTCCCAACGGCTCCTAGCTGCCTTGGGGCTATAAAAGGGACCCCTAGGCGCATGGAGGAGAACACCAAGCATCTCCTAATCATTTCTAAGCACCAAGACATCGATTTCGCGCATTCGTTTCATTGTGATAGCATATAGAGCTCTAGTGAAGTTGTGAACTCATTGAGTTGTGTTGCGAGCTCTTGTTGCGACTTGTGTGCGTGTTGACGCTTTGATTCTTGTGTCTTGTGTGTGTCGCTAATCCCTCCCTTGCTCCGTGTTCTTTGTGAATTTCAAGTGTAAGGGCGAGAGGCTCCAAGTTGTGGAGATTCCTCGCAAACGGGATTGAAATAAAGCAAGCAAAACACCATGGTATTCAAGTGGGTCTTTGGACCGCTTGAGAGGGGTTGATTGCAACCCTCGTTCGTTGGGACGCCACAACGTGGAGTAGGCAAGCGTTGGTCTTGACCGAACCACGGGATAACCACCGTGCCATCTCTGTGATTGATTTATTGTGGTTATTGTGTTTTGACTCCTCTCTAGCCACTTGGCAATTATTGTGCTAACAATTAACCAAGTTTTGTGGCTTAAGTTTTTGAAGTTTCATAGGATCACCTATTCACCCCCCTCTAGGTGCTCTCAATTGGTATCAGAGCCGTTCTCTTCAAGAAAGGGACTAACCGCCTGAAGAGATGGATCCTAAAGGCAAGGGGATGGTGATCAACGACAAGGAGAAGGAGTCCTTCGTCAACGAGCCCAATGATGACAGGCCCACCGACTCAGGCTCGGGCCACAAAAGAAAAGACAGGAGGAAGAAGAAGACAAGGCGCATCAAGGAAATTGTCTACTACGACAGCGACGAATCTTCCTCCTCCCAAAAGGACGACGACGACTACGATAGACGAAAGACGGTTAACTCAAACTTTTCTTTCGATTATTCGCGCATCCCGCATAGTTCAAATGCTCAATTGCTCCCCATTCCACTTGGCAAGCCCCCTCACTTTGATGGAGAGGATTACGGATTTTGGAGCCACAAAATGCGTACTCACCTGTTTTCTCTCCATCCAAGCATTTGGGAGATTGTAGAAAGTGGAATGAAATTTGATAGCTCGGATAGCCCTGTGTTTATTAATGAACAGATTCATAAAAATGCACAAGCTACTACTGTGTTGCTAGCCTCTTTGTGCAGGGACGAGTATCACAAGGTGAGCGGCTTGGACAATGCCAAGCAGATCTGGGACACCCTCAAGATCTCTCATGAGGGAAACGACGTCACCTTGCTCACCAAAATGGAGTTGGTGGAGGGCGAGCTTGGACGGTTCGCGATGATAAGGGGCGAGGAGCCGACACAAACATACAACCGGCTCAAGACCCTTATCAACAAAATAAGGAGCTACGGGAGCACGCGATGGACGGACCACGACGTCGTCCGCCTAATGCTAAGGTCATTTACCGTTCTTGATCCTCATTTGGTGAACAATATACGTGAAAATCCCAGGTACACCAAGATGTCGCCCGAAGAAGTTCTTGAGAAGTTCGTAAGCGGGCGAATGATGATCAAGGAGGCAAGATACGTGGACGACGCGTTGAACGGTCCTAGTCATGAGCCTCAACCCATTGCTCTCAAGGCAACAAGGAGCAAGGAGGCGCTACCAAGCAAGGTGGCGCAAGTTGAGGCGGCCGGACTCAATGATGAGGAGATGGCCCTCATCATTAAGCGCTTCAAGACGGCGCTTAAAGGTCGCAAGGGGCAGCCGAGCAAGACCAAAGCCAAGGGGAAGCGCTCATGCTTCAAATGCGGTAAGCTTGGTCATTTTATTGCTAACTGTCCCGACAATGATAGTGATCAGGAACAAGGGAACAAGAGGGAGAAAAAGAAGCATTACAAGAAGGCCAAGGGCGAGGCACATATCGGAAAGGAGTGGGATTCGGATTGTTCCTCCTCCGACTCTGACAATGAAGGACTCGCCGCCACTGCCTTCAACAAGTCATCCCTCTTCCCCAACGAGCGTCACACTTGCCTCATGGCAAGAGAGAAGAAAGTAAGCACTCATACTAGTACTTATGCTTCTTCGAGTGAAGATGAGTCTAGTGATGATGATGAGATAGATTACTCATGCTTATTCAAGGGATTAGATAGAACCAAGGTAGACAAAATTAATGAATTAATTGATGCCTTGAATGACAAGAATATGCTTTTAGAAAAACAAGAGGATTTGTTGTATGAAGAACATGACAAATTTGTAGAAGCACAGAAATCTCTTGCTCTAGAAATTAAGAGGAATGAAATGCTCTCTAGTGAATTATCTTCTTGTCATGAAACTATTGCTAAGTTAAAAAGTTTTAATGATGATTTAAATGCTAAACTAGAAGTAGCTAGTAAATCTAATTCTTGTGTAGAAATTGTTGAAACTTGTAATAGGTGTAAAGATTTTGACATTGATGCTTGTAGTGATCATTTAGTTTCAATTTCCAAATTAAATGATGAATTAGCTAGTCTTAATGCCCAACTTAAGACTAGCAAGAATGAATTTGACAAGCTAAAATTTGCAAGGGATGCCTACACGATTGGTAGACACCCCTCAATTAAGGATGGACTTGGCTACAAGAGGGAAGCCAAGAACTTGACAAGCCATAAGGCTCCCATCTCCGCCAAGGAGAAAGGGAAGGCCCCTATGGCTAGTAGTGTGCAAAAGAACCATGCCTTTATGTACTATGATAGAAGACAACCTAGAAATGCTTATAGGAGTTGTAATAATGCCTTTGATTCTCATACCATGGTTGCTTCTAGTTCTTCTTATGTGCATGATAGAAATGTTGGTAGGAGAAATGTTATTCATAATATGCCTAGGAGAAATGTCGTTAATGTTTCTAGGAAAGTTAATGAACCTTCTACAATATATCATGCTTTAAATGCTTCTTTTGCTATTTGTAGAAAGGATAGGAAGATAGTTGCTAGAAAATTAGGGGCAAGATGCAAGGGAGACAAAACTTGCATTTGGGTCCCTAAGGATATTTGTGCTAACCTTGCAGGACCCAACATGAGTTGGGTACCTAAGTCCCAAGCCTAAATTTGCCTTGCAGGTTTATGCATCCGGGGGTTCAAGCTGGATTATTGACAGCGGATGCACAAACCATATGACGGGGGAGAAGAAGATGTTCACCTCCTACGTCAAGAATAAAGATTCCCAAGATTCAATAATTTTCGGTGATGGGAATCAAGGCAAGGTAAAAGGGTTAGGTAAAATTGCAATCTCAAATGAGCACTCTATCTCTAATGTGTTTTTAGTAGAGTCTCTTGGATATAATTTGCTATCTGTCAGTCAATTATGCAATATGGGATATAACTGTTTGTTTACAAATGTAGATGTGTCTGTCTTTAGAAGATGTGATGGTTCACTAGCTTTTAAGGGTGTACTAGACGACAAGCTTTACTTAGTTGATTTTGCAACAGAAGAGGCCGGTCTAGATGCATGCTTAATGGCTAAGACTTGCATGGGCTGGCTGTGGCATCGCCGCTTAGCACATGTGGGGATGAAGAACCTCCACAAGCTTCTAAAGGGAGAACACGTGATAGGTCTAACCAATGTTCATTTCGAAAAAGATAGACCTTGTGCAGCTTGTCAAGCAGGGAAACAGGTGGGAGGCTCTCATCACACCAAAAATGTGATGACAACATCAAGACCCCTGGAGCTGCTACATATGGACCTCTTCGGACCCGTCGCCTATCTGAGCATAGGAGGAAGTAAGTATGGTCTAGTTATCGTTGATGACTTTTCCCGCTTCACTTGGGTGTTCTTTTTGCAGGATAAGTCTGAAACCCAAGGGACCCTCAAGCACTTCCTAAGGAGAGCTCAACATGAGTTTGAGCTCAAGGTGAAGAAGATAAGGAGCGACAACGGGTCCGAATTCAAGAACCTTCAAGTGGAGGAGTTCCTTGAGGAGGAGGGGATCAAGCACGAGTTCTCTGCTCCCTACACACCTCAGCAAAATGGTGTGGTAGAGAGGAAGAATAGGACACTCATAGATATGGCGAGGACTATGCTTGGAGAGTTCAAGACCCCCGAGTGTTTTTGGTCGGAAGCCGTGAACACGGCTTGCCACGCCATCAACAGGGTCTACCTTCACCGCCTCCTCAAGAAGACCTCATACGAGCTGCTGACTGATGAAGAAGATGTTCCAACGGCCGCGATACGCACCATGGCGATTGGAGATGTACGGCCTCAGGAACAACTGGAGCAAGATCAACCGTCTTCCTCAACTATGGTGCATCCCCCAACTCAAGATGACGAATAGATACCTCAAGTGGAGGCGCATGATCAAGGGGGAGCACAGGATGATCAAGTTGAAGAGGTAGAAGCACCTCAGGCACCTCCAACCCAAGTTCGAGCGACGATTCAAAGGGATCATCCCGTCGACCAGATATTGGGTGATATTAGCAAGGGAGTAACTACTCGTTCAAGATTAGTTAATTTTTGTGAACATTACTCTTTTGTCTCTTCTATTGAGCCTTTCAGGGTAGAAGAGGCCTTGCTAGATCCGGACTGGGTGTTGGCCATGCAGGAGGAACTCAACAATTTCAAGCGCAATGAAGTTTGGACACTGGTGCCTCGTCCCAAGCAAAATGTTGTGGGAACCAAGTGGGTGTTCCGCAACAAACAGGATGAGCACGGGGTGGTGACGAGGAACAAGGCTCGACTTGTGGCAAAAGGTTATGCCCAAGTCGCAGGTTTGGACTTTGAGGAGACTTTTGCTCCTGTGGCTAGGCTAGAATCAATTCGTATCTTGCTAGCATATGCCGCTCACCATTCTTTCAGGTTGTACCAAATGGATGTGAAGAGCGCTTTCCTCAACGGGCCGATCAAGGAGGAGGTGTACGTGGAGCAGCCCCTTGGCTTCGAGGATGAACGGTACCCCGACCACGTGTGTAAGCTCTCTAAGGCGCTCTATGGACTTAAGCAAGCCCCAAGAGCATGGTATGAATGCCTTAGAGACTTTTTAATTGCTAATGCTTTCAAGGTTGGGAAAGCCGATCCAACTCTTTTTACTAAGACTTGCGATGGTGATCTTTTTGTGTGCCAAATTTATGTCGACGACATAATATTTGGATCTACTAACCAAAAGTCTTGTGAAGAGTTTAGCAGGGTGATGACGCAGAAATTCGAGATGTCGATGATGGGCGAGTTGACCTACTTCCTTGGGTTCCAAGTGAAGCAACTCAAGGACGGCACCTTCATCTCCCAAACGAAGTACACACAAGATTTGCTAAAGAGGTTTGGGATGAAGGACGCCAAGCCCGCAAAGACGCCGATGGGAACCGACGGACACACCGACCTCAACAAAGGAGGTAAGTCCGTTGATCAAAAAGCATACCGGTCCATGATAGGTTCTTTGCTTTATTTATGTGTTAGTAGACAGGATATTATGCTTAGCGTATGCATGTGTGCTAGATTTCAATCCGATCCGAAGGAGTGTCACTTAGTGGCTGTGAAGCGAATTCTTCGATATTTAGTCGCTACGCCTTGCTTCGGGATCTGGTATCCAAAGGGGTCTAACTTTGACTTGATTGGGTATTCAGATTCCGACTATGCTGGATGTAAGGTCGATAGGAAGAGTACATCGGGGACGTGCCAATTCTTAGGAAGGTCCCTGGTGTCATGGAACTCTAAGAAACAAACCTCCGTTGCCCTATCCACCGCTGAGGCCAAGTACGTTGCTGCGGGACAGTGTTGTGCGCAACTACTTTGGATGAGGCAAACCCTCCGGGACTTTGGCTACAATCTGAGCAAAGTCCCACTCCTATGTGATAATGAGAGTGCTATCCGAATAGCGGAAAATCCTGTTGAGCACAGCCGCACAAAGCACATTGACATCCGGCATCACTTTTTGAGAGACCACCAGCAAAAGGGAGATATCGAAGTGTTTCATGTTAGCACCGAGAACCAGCTAGCCGATATCTTTACCAAGCCTTTAGATGAGAAGACCTTTTGCAGGCTGCGTAGTGAGCTCAATATCTTAGATTCGCGGAACTTGGATTGAAATGTAGCATACATGTGTTTATGCCTTTGATCATGTTCATTCTGCATTTTGTTGCTTATTGTGGTGTTCAAGTTGTACAAACACTCCCTGGACCTCACAAGTCCTGTTTGCAAGAGATGCACATATTTAGGGGGAGCTGTGCTACAACTTGATCCTTTGTGGCTAACCATGTACTTGAGTTTGGTTGTTTTAGTCTCCAAGGAAAATTGAAAGGGAAAAGGTGGACTTGGACCATGCGAGACTTCCACTGCACTCCGATGAAAAGAGTAACTCTTCCAAGTTCATCGTTATACTCTTATTGCCTTTGTGTTCTTACTTGAAGATTTTGGTGAGTCAATGGGGTTAAAGGGCCAAGATTGATCCCGGTTTGGTGCTTGATGCCAAAGGGGGAGAAAATAAAGGCTAAAGCAATAAATGGATCAGCTACCACTTGAGAAATTTTGAAAATAGTAGAATAGAGCTTTTGGTTTGTCAAAACTCTTTTGTTGTCTCTCTTGTCAAAAGTTGGCTTCTTGTGGGGAGAAGTATTGATTATGGGAAAAAGGGGGAGTTTTTGAAATCTTAAATCAATTTCTCTTAGAATGACTCTCTTTATGTCTTAACATGTGTGTTTGATTTAAAGATAGAAATTTGAGTTTGATTTGCAAAAACAAACCAAGTGGTGGCATAGAGTGATCCATATATGTCAAAATTAAATCAAAACAATTTTGAGTTCTTATTTGATTTGATTTTGTACTTGTTCTACTTGCTTTATGTTGTGTTGGCATAAATCACCAAAAAGGGGGAGATTGAAAGGGAAATGTGCCCTTGGGCCATTTCTAAGTATTTTGGTGATTTAGTGCCCAACACAGGTGCCTAATTGTAAAATGGTGAACAAAGTACAGATCAAGAATAAAGGTATGTTTCTCAGACTTAGTACATTGTTTTATGGACTAATGTATTGTGTCTAAGTGCTGAAAACAGAAAAAATCGAGTTGGAGAAGAAATGGCTCGAGCAGCCAAAGTCTGCCCAGTCTGGGTGCACCGGACTGTCCGGTGGTGCACCGGACAGTGTCCGGTGTGCCAGGCTGGCTTGGGCAAAGTGGCTGCTCTCGGGACTTCGACGGCGGTGTACGGCTAAAATTCACCGGACTGTCCGGTGTGCACCGGACTGTCCGGTGGGCCGCTCACAGGTGAACTCGTCGCTCTCGGGAAACCATCAACGGCGTACGGCTAAAATTCACCGGACTGTCCGGTGTGCACCGGACTGTCCGGTGAGCCAACGGTCGGCCGGGCCAACGGTCGGCCGCGCAATCTGCGCGGGACACGTGGCCGAGCCAACGGCTAGAAGATGGCACTGGACTGTCCGGTGTGCACCGGACATGTCAAGTGCACCAACGGCTCCCAGGCTGCCAACGGTCGACTGCGCTGTTTATGGAAAGAAATCGGGCACCGGACATGTCCGGTGTGCACCGGACTGTCCGGTGCGCCAGATGACAGAAGGCAAGAATTGCCTTCCCAGATTGCTCCCAACGGCTCCTAGCTGCCTTGGGGCTATAAAAGGGACCCCTAGGCGCATGGAGGAGAACACCAAGCATCTCCTAATCATTTCTAAGCACCAAGACATCGATTTCGCGCATTCGTTTCATTGTGATAGCATATAGAGCTCTAGTGAAGTTGTGAACTCATTGAGTTGTGTTGCGAGCTCTTGTTGCGACTTGTGTGCGTGTTGACGCTTTGATTCTTGTGTCTTGTGTGTGTCGCTAATCCCTCCCTTGCTCCGTGTTCTTTGTGAATTTCAAGTGTAAGGGCGAGAGGCTCCAAGTTGTGGAGATTCCTCGCAAACGGGATTGAAATACAGCAAGCAAAACACCGTGGTATTCAAGTGGGTCTTTGGACCGCTTGAGAGGGGTTGATTGCAACCCTCGTCCGTTGGGACGCCACAACGTGGAGTAGGCAAGCGTTGGTCTTGACCGAACCACGGGATAACCACCGTGCCATCTCTGTGATTGATTTATTGTGGTTATTGTGTTTTGACTCCTCTCTAGCCACTTGGCAATTATTGTGCTAACAATTAACCAAGTTTTGTGGCTTAAGTTTTTGAAGTTTCACAGGATCACCTATTCACCCCCCCCTCTAGGTGCTCTCACACTTTCCATCACACTATGCAGTGCACCAGCCCATTAATTCAGGATCCAGAGCCCAGGAAAGCTTTCCGGCCCCACCTAGAAGGCCGGAAAGAAACGATCAAACCTATGAGCCATATAGGGTAAATGGAAATGCACCACATAGCTCAAACCAATGGGGGGAAAGACAACCTACTAACGTACAACCAACCCCACCTATGTTTGACCAGAGAACCGGTGGTCTTGCACCGGCTGCCATTGATATAGTGAGGGAAGAAATAGCCGGGGCGTCCCGAGATAAGCTCGGAGTAAGCATGGTCCCTGGGGGGCAATCATATCGGAAACCTTATGACAGCCGATTTGATCACCACCCGTACCCACAGGGAACTAGAATACCCAAATTCGCAAAATTTTCGGGTGATCAAGGGAAAAACACGCGCGAACATATAGGCCAGTTCTTAGCACAATTGGGAGAATTGGCCGACACAGAGGCATTTCGCGTGCGTTTATTTTCATTATCGCTAACAGGAACCACGTTTGCATGGTATGCCACTTTACCTCCTAATTCCATTTCATCATGGGGGGATCTAGAACAAAAAAATTCATGATCATTTTTTCTCTGGTGACTATGAGTTGGATTTGGTAGATTTAGTGTCATTGCGACAGACGAAAGATGAATCGGTTAATGATTACATCCGGAGATTCCGAGATATAAGAAACCGATGCTTTCGAATTCATTTAGCAGAAAAACAGCTAGTAGGATTAGCCTTTAATGGTCTACGATATTATTTAAAAGAAAGATTAGAAGGCATCCAATTTTTTACACTAGCACAATTACACCAGAGAGCTTTGGCTTGCGAAAGCCGGAGCAAAGAAACTGCTAAACCAATGCATCACAACGTACATATAGTAGAATGCGACCAAAGTAGCTCAGATGACGAATCAGCAGAAGTGTACGCTGCTGAAATGGTTTGGCCAAAACAGGCCAAATCTTCGGCTTGTTTCTCCTTACAGCCGGTTCAAAAGAAACGGCAAGAGGAGGTTAAGTTTACGTTTAATGTTGGTAAGTGTGATAAAATATTAGACGAATTACTCAAAAATGGCAATATTAAAATAAATCACACTGTTCCATCCGCCGACGAGCTAAAATGTCGTGCGTACTGCAAGTGGCATAACTCATTTTCTCATGCCACTAATGATTGTAATGTATTTCGGCGACAGATTCAATCGGCCATTAACGAAGGACGATTGAAATTTCAGGAAATGCAGGTGGATACAGAGCCCTTTCCGATGAACATGATTGACTTCGAGGGCAAGAAAGTCCTGGTTCAGCCAAATATAGCCGATAAAGGCAAAGGCAAGGAAACAATCATCGGCAATGCTAAAAGGGCCGATGGGGATTGTAAAGTTTCTTGCAGGAAAGTGGTGGCCGAAAAGACTCCCGATGGAGGGGAGACCCTGAAGGTGACCATCACAGCCTCTAGCACTGGGGGGCAAGCGCAGACAGGGAGACAGTTGCGGGAACCCTGCGCATCACGGACAGTCCGCCATCCAGGCGCAGACGGTCCGACACTTCTCCGGACGGTCCGGATGACTCCAGCGGACGGTCCGGCCATGCTCAGGACTCGCAGCGACCACGTACCTTCAAACCACGACGACCAGAGATAGGTACGTGGAAAACAAATACATTTAAAGCAGCTGGTCGGCTGATCAAGCCTGGCCCGACTTTCGATCAATTGTTGTCTAAATACGTAAAAAAGAAGGCCGGCCCTAGTGACCGGCCAGCAAAGCGACCCCGCTCACCCATTCATGAGCAACGTCAGGTCAGGCCGATTGGATCACCCCACCAATCGGAAGAAATGAAAGGTCATACTGTACAATTGAGACCTAACATACCGACATGGACACCTCCACCCCCTTATCCATCTATGTCATATCCATACACATACTTACCTCCACCATATGTCCCAAATCAAATGTGGGGCATGCCACCATATCCATTTGGCATGCCACAGTACCCTGCCTGGGGGGCACCCCAAACATCTGTTTTTGACAGGTTGGCACCGCCAGTACAAAACCGATTGAGCGATGCTGAATCCGGTCACCAGGCACAGACCCAACAAGATTGCCGGACTACTCGGCCTCCAAGGCCGACCAATCCGGCAGGAGGGCATATGCCTGCAGCAACTCAAAAAACAACAAAAAAGGACATCATCAAAATAGGCACTGCAGATGTTGTCATACAGGGAGACAATAAAGGGCCGATGATTTTTGGCGAATCGGCCAACACAACCAAAAAGGATACGACTACCATCAAAACAGCCGATCCAAAATACTCCATGCCTCGATGGTGCCCAGCGGGATTGACACGGTCCCAAAAGAGAAAATTACAGCGCCTAAGAGCAAAGGAGAGCCAGGAAAAGGAGGTGGAAAAGATATTCAATGACACACATCCACTATACCCGCCACCGCAAAAGAAATGGAGACCAAAGGCCGTTGAGGAAAAACAAACGGCCACAGAAATAGAAAATCAAACAACACCTGTGCAGCACCCTGCAGATATGGCAGATAGCACGGCCAGCAAGGCTGGAAAATCTACACCAGGCGCGGACCGTCCGACCTCTGTGCGCGGACCGTCCGTCCTTCACTAGGAAGCCTCTGGACAACCTGCACCAGGCGCGGACCGTCCGGCCCCCGCGCGCGGACCGTCCGCCGTTCACCAGGAAGCCTCCAACGACACGACAACATCAATGGAGGAGGACGACCTGCTGGCAGAAGACCTGGTCGACTACGAGGCTTCTCCAGAACACCCAGGTATGGATGTAAATATTATTACATTTTCCGTCGATTGTACTATTATCGGCGACGATGAACCTGTGGTTGCCCAGTTTGATTTTGGTCTTAAAGAAGCCGCCTTTACTAAACCAAAGGAATCGGTAAATCATTTAAAGCCGCTCTTCGTGCGCGGCCACATTGATGGGATACCGATTGCTAAGATGTTGGTAGATGGAGGGGCGGCTGTAAATCTAATGCCTTATTCATTGTACAGAAAATTAGGTAAACAAGATGACGAACTTGTCAAGACCAACATGACCCTCAACGGTGTTGGAACTGATAATTTGATCAAAGCCAGGGGAGTCACGTCCGTTGAATTAACCATCAGGACTAAGACCCTTGCTGCTGCATTCTTCGTCGCTGATGTAGAAGGAAATTACAGTTTAATCCTAGGCAGAGATTGGATTCACGCCAATCAATATATACCTTCTACATTACATCAAATGCTAATACAATGGGTAGGTGATGACATAGAACAAGTATATGCTGATGTATCGGCCTGCATCGCTGTGGCCGATGCCCCTGTACTCTGGACTTATGAAACTGCTACATGTCTCACAGGAGTAGATTTTTCTGATTATCAATTCATAAGTATAGATAAGAAAGGTTTCATTCCTGTAATGCTAGAGCCGATGGAGAATCGGCTAAATCCTAAATAAAGGTTAAATGATGAATACACACAAAGTTCATGAGTCTCTGGTCACGGACAGTTCGGCTTCCAAGGCCGGATGGTCTGATCTTTCACAAAAGGGTTCGGACTTTAAGACCGAACATATATCACAGCAAAAGGACAGTATTACGGATGATCCAGTCCCCGAGACCGGAAAGTCCGCCGTCACATAAAGATCATCTAATTCCTCTGTGGGGAACATGATAGAGGAATTCAGAGATCTTGATAAACTAGGACAGGGGTTTACATCGGCCGATCCTTTAGAGGAGATTGACATAGGAGATGGTAAAACTCCAAGGCCGACTTTTGTAAACAAGACCCTGGAGACCGATCCTAGAGATGAGATGATCGGTCTATTGAAGGAATATTCAGATTGCTTTGCTTGGAATTACACTGAGATGCCTGGATTAAGCCGAGAGATCGTAGAGCATCGGCTGCCTATTAAATCTGGTTTCAGACCTTTCAAGCAAAGAGCTAGAACATTTCGTCCAGATCTTCTCCCACGCATCAAGGACGAATCCACCGGCTGCTAGAAGCTGATTTTGTCAGACCTTGCAGATACGCAGAGTGGGTCTCCAATATTGTGCCGGTGGAGAAGAAGGAGTCAGGTAAACTTAGAGTATGCATTGATTTTTGCAATTTAAATAGAGCAACTCCTAAAGACGAATATCCCATGCCCATAGCCGACACATTAATCAATAATGCATCAGGAAATAGAATTATTAGCTTCCTTGATGGTAATGCCGGATATAATCAAATTTTCATGGCCGAAGAAGATGCGTCTAAAACGGCCTTTATATGTCCAGGCTTCATTGGTTTATTTGAGTGGGTTGTCATGACATTTGGTCTGAAAAATGCTGGTGCTACTTATCAGAGGGCTATGAATTTGATCTTCCATGAATTGTTGGGAAACACTGTGGAAGTTTACATTGATGATATTGTAGTCAAATCGGCTGAGTTTAGTTCTCATATAGCTGATTTGCGCAAAGTCTTTGATAAAATGCGTCGGTATGGTTTAAAAATGAATCCACGAAAATGTGCTTTTGGAGTGTCGGCTGGTAAGTTTTTAGGATTTGTCATACATGAACATGGTATAGAGATAGACCCTGACCGAATCAAGTCTATTCGGAATGTGGGACCTCCGACCTGTAAGGTCGAGGTACAGAAGTTTCTCGGCAAGGTGAATTATTTACGAAGGTTTATTTCTAACCTAGCCGGGAAGATTGATGCGTTCACCCCTATTCTTCGGCTTAAGAATGATGTCGAATTCGCTTGGGGGGCAGAACAGCAAGAAGCATTTGATCTTATCAAAAAATACTTATCTTCGGCTCCCGTATTAAAAGCACCACGAGCAGGAGTACCATTCCGATTATACATTGCAGCTGAAGATAAGGTCATTGGGGCTGTTCTGACATAAGAAACTGAGGGGAAGGAGCATGTGGTGACATATCTGAGCCGAAGGTTGGTGGATGCTGAAACAAGGTACACTTTTATTGAGAAGTTATGCTTATGCTTGTTTTATGCATGCACCAAATGTAGATGTTATTTACTGTCTAGTCATTGCACTATTTCTGGTCAAGCCGATGTGATCAAATACATGTTGCATAACCCAATTATGAGTGGTAGAATTGGTAAGTGGGCTTATGCACTCATAGAATATGACTTGGCCTATGAACCATTGAAATCTATGAAAGGCCAAGTCGTAGCGGATTTCATTGTAGAACATCGGGTTAATGATATTCATGAACTAGACATATCATACCTCACTATTACTCCTTGGACTTTATATTTTGATGGATCGGTTTGCAATGAAGGGCAAGGAATTGGCATTGTGCTTGTTTCACCAAGTAATGTCTCCTTTGACTTCTCTAGCCGATTGAAAACTTATTGCACTAACAATCAAGCCGAATATGAAGCGCTTTTGTTCGGTTTAGAACTTTTAAATGGTATGGGAGTAAAACATGTAAAAGCATTTGGTGATTCTCAGCTAGTCGTCCAATAGGTGTTAGAAGAATATCAATGTTTTGATGGTACTCTAAATAGTTACCTTGAGAAATGTTGGAGCATAATCCATTCTTTTGACGAATTCAGTATTCGGCATATCTCTAGAGTTGAGAATCATAGAGCTAATGATTTGGCACAAGATGCATCAGGTTATCGGATAAAGAGAGGCAAATTTCACAAAACTGAAAATCCGATAACCAGTGCAGAGCCAAATTCCCAGGTCGCGGACCGGCCGCGTGATGACGCCGGACCGTCCGGGGTTACCAAAAATGTTCTCTTAATCGATTCGGCTGACAATGAAGCCGATGCAAGTGATTGGAGGACACCTATACTTAATTATTTACGAAATCCCAATATCAGGACAGATAAGAACATTCGGCGAACAACTTTCAAGTATGTTTTGATGAGTGATGAACTTTACCGCCGAACAGTCAATGACGTCCTGCTTAAGTGCTTGGGCCCAGATGATGCTATATTAGCCATGGTCGAAGTACATGAAGGAATTTATGGTACTCATCAATCAGCTCCAAAGATGAAGTGGTTGTTGCGAAGGTCTGGTTTTTATTGGCCTAGTATGATAGCTGATTGTTTCAAGTACTACAAGGGTTGCCAAGTGTGTCAAAAATTCGGCGACCTACAGTTGGTCCCTGCAGCCGAATTACATCCTATCATCAAGCCTTGGCCATTCAGAGGATGGGGATTAGACTTTATTGGAGAAATTCATCCTTCATCATCAAAGGGACATCGGTTTGTGTTAGTTGCCACTGACTATTTCACCAAATGGACTGAAGCCGTTGCTCTAAAGAACATGACGCACAAGGAGGTAATTGAGTTCATAACTGAGCATATTACTCATAGATTCGGCATTCCCCAGACTTTGACTACAGATCAAGGTACTTCTTTTATGTCAAAAGAGGTACGTGAATTTGCTGAATTATACAGAATTAAGCTGCTTAATTCATCTCCATATTATGCTCAGGCCAATGGACAGGCCGAGTCTAGTAATAGGACATTGATTAATTTGATAAAAAATAAGATATCTGATAATCCTAAACATTGGCATAAGATTTTGTCTGAAGCTTTATGGGCTCATAGAATATCTAAACATAGGGCTACTAAAGTATTTCCTTTTGAGCTTGTCTATGGGCAGGAAGCAGTGTTGCCTGTGGAAATAAGTTTGAATGTTGTCAGGTTCGCCAGACAGAATGATCTAACTGCTACTGATTATTATAATTCAATGATGGATAATATTGATGAGGTGACCGACAAGAGGATGATAGCTTTGGAAGCAATAGAAAAGGACAAGATCATGGTAGCCAGGGCCTACAACAAGAAGGTCAAAGCAAAATCATTTCAAGTAGGGGACCTGGTGTGGAAGATCATTCTGCCTCTAAAGAATAAAGACCGGAAGTTCAGGAAATGGTCGCCAAGCTGGGAGGGTCCTTATAAAGTAAAACAGGTGATGTCTGGCAACGCTTATTTGCTACAAACATTACAAGGCAAGGATTTGCCTAAGGCTTTGAATGGGCGTTTCCTCAAACAGTATCATCCTAGTATGTGGCAAGATGCCTAAGAGAACCGATGTAATCACATCGAGTTAGTTGCTTTTGGTTTGTGAAAGTCGCCTAGAGGGGGGGGGGGTGAATAGGGCGAAACTGAAATTTACAAATATAAACACAACTACGAGAAGGGTTAGCGTTAGAAATAATAATGAGTCCGAGAAAGAGAGCGCAAAACAAATCGCAAGCAAATGAGAAGTGTGACACGCAGATTTGTTTTACCGAGGTTCGGTTCTCACAAACCTACTCCCCGTTGAGGAGGCCACAAAGGTCGGGTCTTTTTCAACCCTTTCCCTCTCTCAAACGGTCCCTCGGACCGAGTGAGCTTCTCTTCTCAAATCAAACCGGGAACAAAACTTCCCCGCAAGGACCACCACACAATTGGTGTCTCTTGCCTCGGTTACAAATGAGTTTTGATCACAAGAACAAGTGAGAAAGAAAGAAGCAATCCAAGCGCAAGAGCTCAAAAGAACACGACAAATCTCTCTCGCTAATCACTAAAGCCTTGTGTAGAATTGGAGAGGATTTGATCACTTGAGTGTGTCTAGAATTGAATGCCTAGCTCTTGTAAGTGGTTGAGAAGTGGAAAACTTGGATGACTTGAATGTGGGGTGGTTGGGGGAATTTATAGCCCCAACCACCAAACTAGCCGTTTGGTGGAAGCTGTCTGTTCGATGGCGCACCGGATAGTCCGGTGCGACAGCCACGTCACCAAAGCCGTTGGGTTCCGACCGTTGGAGCTCTGACTTCTGGGCCCGCCTGGATGTCCAGTGGCGCACCGGACATGTACTGTAGAGTGTCCGTTGCGCCAGCATGGGCGTGCCTGACCTCTGCGCGCGCTGGCGCGCATTAATTGCGCCTGCAGGTAGCCGTTGGCGCCGAAGTAGCCGTTGCCCCGCAATTACACCGGACAGTCCGGTGTGCACCGGACATGTCCGGTGAATTATAGAGGAGCAGCCGAAGTGAATTCCCGAGGCTGGCGAGTTCCTGAGGCCGCTCTTCCTTGGAGCACCGGACACTGTCCGGTGTACACCGGACAGTCCGGTGAATTATAGTGGAGTTGCCTCTGGATTTTCCCGAAGGTGGCGAGTTTGAGTTGGAGTCCTCTAGTGCACCGGACATGTCCGGTGCGCCAGACCAGAGGTGCCTTCGGTTGTCCCTTTGCTCTTTTGTTGAACCCAATACTTGGTCTTTTTATTGGCTAAGTGTGAACCTTCGGCACCTGTATAACTTATATACTAGAGCAAACTAGTTAGTCCAATTGTTTGTGTTGGGCAATTCAACCACCAAAATTAATTAGGGACTACGTGTAAGCCTAATTCCCTTTCAATCTCCCCCTTTTTGGTGATTGATGCCAACACAAACCAAAGCAAATATAGAAGTGCATAATTGAACTAGTTTGCATAATGTAAATGCAAAGGTTGCTTGGAATTGAGCCAAAAAATGTTACTTACTAGATATGCATGGATTGTTTCTTTATTATTAACATTTTGGACCACGCTTGCACCACATGTTTTGTTTTTGCAAGTTCTTTTTGTAAATCCTTTTCAAAGTCCTTTTGCAAAATGGTCAAAGGTAAATGAATAAGATTTTGAGAAGCATTTATAAGTGTCGGCGTTTCGAGACCGGGGGGTCCCCGAGCCGACGAGTGAGTGTGCCGCGTGCCCCAGCCCAGATGGGTCGAGCGCGTGGGCGAGCGCGAAGGGGGGAAAGAGCGAGGTGGCCGGAGCCGGGTCGTGAGGGAGTTGGAGATCCCGCGGCCTTCGTGTTCGTCCCGCGCCCAGGTCGGGTGCGCTTGCAGTAGGGGGTTACAAGCGTCCGCGCGGGTGAGGGGAGCGAGCGGCCCCAAGAGAGCGCCTGCCCCTGCCCTCGTTCCCGCGAGGCCAACCTTCTCTAAGAAGGCCCTGGTCCTTCCTTTTATAGGCGTAAGGAGAGGATCCAGGTGTACAAATGGGGGTGTAGCAAGGTGCTACGTGTCTAGCGGGGGAGAGCTAGCGCCCTAAGTACATGCCAAGGTGGCAGCCGGAGAGATCTTGGCACCCAGCTGGTGTGGCGTCGTGGCTGTCGGAGAAGCAATGGAGCCTGGCGGAGGGACAGCTGTCGGAGTGGTTGGGCCCTTGCTGACGTCCCCCTGCTTCCGTAAGGGAGCTGAGAGCCGCCGTCGTCATGGATCTAGCGGGGCGCCATCATTGCCTATCTGGCGGAGCCGACCAGATGGGACGTCGGTCCTGTTTTCTGCAGCCCGAGTCGGCTCGGGGTAGGGTGATGATGACGCTTCCTGTTGACGCGGCGGACTTGTGCCCTAGGCCGGGCGACGTGGAGGCTCCTCCGAAGCCGAGGTCGAGTCTGTCCTGCATGGCCGAAGCCGAGCCCGAGCTCCTGGGTCGGGCGAGGCGGAGGTTGTTCGGCAGAGGCTAGGGCGGAGTCCGAGCCCTGGGTCGGGCGAAGCGGAGTTCGTCGTCTTCCGGGGCCTTAGCCCGAGTCTGAGCCCTGGGTCGGGCGGAGCGGAGTTCACCGCCTTCCGGGGCCTTAGCCCGAGTCCGAGCCCTGGGTCGGGTGGAGCGGAGTTCGCCGTCTTCCGGGGCCTTAGCCCGAGTCCGAGCCCTGGGTCGGGCGGAGCGGAGTTCGCCGTCTTCCGGGGCCTTAGCCCGAGTCCGAGCCCTGGGTCGGGCGGAGCGGAGTTCGCCGTCTTTCGGGGCCTTAGCCGGAGTTCGCCGTCTTCCGGGGCCTTAGCCCGAGTCCGAGCCCTGGGTCGGGCGGAGCGGAGTTCGCCGTCTTCCGGGGCCTTAGCCCGAGTCCGAGCCCTGGTTCGGGCGGAGCTTCCTATGGCGCTTTTGGCCAAGCCTGGCCGCCCGTCAGTCTCACTCTTTGCGTCAAATGCCCCAGTGACTTGGTCGGTCGGCGCGGTGATTTAGTCAGGGTTGCTTCTTAACGAAGGCAAGGCCTCGGGCGAGCCGGAGATGCGTCTGCCGTAAAAAAGGGGGCCTCAGGCGAGACGGAAACACCTCAGGGTCGGCTGCCCTTGCCCGAGGCTAGGCTCGGGCGTGGCGTGATCGAGTCGCTCGTATGGACTGATCCCTGACTTAATCAAACCCATCAGGCCTCTGCAGCTTTATGCTGATGGGGGTTACCAGCTGAGAATTGGGCGTCTTGAGGGTACCCCTAATTATGGTCCCCGACAGTAGCCCCCGAGCCTCGAAGGGAGTGTTAGCACTCGCTTGGAGGCTTTCGTCGCACTTTTTTGCAAGGGGACCAGCCTTTCTCGGTTGCACTTTGTTCCGGTGGGTGCGCGCGAGCGCACCCGCCGGGTGTAGCCCCCGAGGCCTCGGAGGAGTGGTTTTTACTCCTTCGAGGTCTTAATGCCTTGCGTAATGCTTCGCCTGGTCTGGCGGTTCCCTCATGCGAACAGGTCGTAGCCCGGGTGCACTGTCGGGGCCCAAGTTCTCGGGCTGGTATGTTGACGCTGTCAACGGTTCGGCCGGAGCCGGGTTTGCGAGAGCAGCCCCCGAGCCTCTGCACAGAGCGAGAGGACGATCAGGGACAGACTCGGCTTTTTTACATACGCCCCTACGTCGCCTTTCCGCAAGGAGGAGGGGGGGAGAGCGCCATGTTACCCTCGATGGGCACCGAACATGGTGTCTCCGGTGAGCTGCAATCGGGTAATCCGAGTGGACGTCCGTGCCCCGTTCGTTGGGGGTCGGCTAGGGGCCCGGAGGCACGCCCAAAAGTACCTGCGGGTGACCTGCCGGACCCGGTCCCCTGGCGACGGGGCCCGAGGGCTCGATGCCTCCCTCCGATGGGATTCCGTTACAGGATCGTTCCCGCTGGTCTCGGAAATGTCCTAGGGTACCTCGGGAGCGCAGCCCGAGCCTTGGTTATGTATCGAACGTACCCCTGGTCATCCCTCGCTCGGTGTCTGAGGCGACTGTGAACCCTTCGGGGGGCCAGCCTTCGAATCCCTGATCAGTAATGGGCGCGGAGCCCGAGTAGCCTGAGGCGGTCGTGGAACCTTTCGGGGGGCCGACCTTCGAACCTCTGACCAGTAGTGGGTGTCGGGCCCACGCGATCTGAGGCGGCTGTTGAACCCTTCGGGGGGCCAGCCTTCGAACCCCTGATCAGTAAGGAGGCTCGGAGCCTAGTTCCTTCACGAGGAAGGATCCCTTTGGGGGTATCCCCTTTCCCGGTCCCTGTTGCAAGAGATAGAGAAAGAAGGAAAAGGAAAAAAGGATACGAAATTGAACGACGTGGCGTACCTTTTTTGGTGTGGTCGTTTTGGTGAAGGCGAAGCGTCGCCAGCTGCTTCCGCCAGAAGCGCTGCCCGTCGAGCCGCGGAGTTAATGCGCCGGGGCGAGTAGTTGGCGAGGCTGCCGTTGCGCGTGCGCGAGCCGTTCGAGGAACGGGTCACGGGCGTGTCGTCTTCACACCGTGAGAGGGGGTTCTCTCGCTGCCTCCGGATGGGACGTGAGCTTGGCTGATGGCGTGACCGCTGCTCCCGCGCGCCTGCCACCGTCATTACTGCCGGCCCACTTTTGACCGCGTTTGACCGCTGCGTCAGGCTGGTGCCGCTGGGTCGCGCGCTGGGTCGCCTTGGGTTGCGGTATCGGTTCCGCAATCGAGGAGGTGCGGCGGTGGCGCAAGTGGTACAGTGGCTTGCATGCAGCATCCGGCGCGCTGGTTGCGCGACGCGTGGGCTTGAGCCTCCGTGCTGGCCTGTCAGGAGTCGGGGAGGCGCGTCCACTTGGCGCGGTTGCATGCCGCCCGCATGGCTGCCCGTCCCTTTCGCCCGTTGGTCTGGGCAAAAGTGGAGGGTCACTTGCAACCGCTGGGTGGTTGCGCGCGCCGTGCGCGGTAGTTCGGCTTCTTCTGCTCGGAGCCGGTCTGCATGACATGTGGGTCCCAGCCCCCGCGCCGCAGGGGAGGGCTTTGGAGGCGTGTTGGAGAAGACTCAGCCCGTGACGGTTGGGGGCGCAAGCAGGGAGAGTTGCCTTTAAAAGGAGGGCGACCCCTTTCGTAAGGCGACCATGTCTTCTTCCTCCCTTATGCATCGTGTCTTTCCACCTTCCAAGCCCCCGGATGGGGGAAACCGCCGTCTCCGTGCCTCATCGTCGGAGGACACTACTCCGTGGGAGTGGGTACCTTTCAGCCATCGTTCGGCTTCAAGGATTTTCATCACACAGCCCGGCGGCCCCCCTCCGCTGGTGATCACCCAAGACGGTGGCCTCCAGCTCCCGGATGGGGAGAGGCAAACCGGGCTGTGGTCCCGGCCCCGCCCTCAGTGTTGAGGGTGTTCGTCATCCTCGCCGGGGCGGGGAGCGAGGCGAGCCGGGGCTCCACCTCCTACGCGGGTCGGCGGACCACCTCATCTTCCAGCTTCTGGTGGTGGCAATCGCCCTTTAGCCCCACGGCGGAGACATCCTCCAGCCATGCCGGGGAAGGTGAACTGTTGCTGCCCAGCTAGGATGCAACATTCCGTTTTCCTCCTCGCATTCGCGGCGAGGACGGCTGCGAGGATCTGCCGGGGTGCTTAGGGGCGTCCCGCGTTTTGCTGGTGATTCGCCCAGAGCTTGTCGCTCCACGGGCTTCCCGGGCGGGGAGGTCGTCCATACCCGTGGAGACGGAACCAGAGTTCCGTTTGTGATGGCACTTCGAGTGCCGGGTTTTTTGTTCATTTCGGCTTTCGGGGCCTGAACATATATGTAATTACGGCACGGAGCCGTGTTTTTTCCTCATTCTTGAGCACTAAGACTCGCCTATTAACTATCTGAACCGCTTCACCAAGCATGAGTCGCCCCGTGTCAAGGTGACGAGTGAGGTATCCGTATCCCGGAGGCGTAGGAGTCCCTCGGCTCGGTCGGCCCTGTTGTCCGAGGCTCCTCTAGCTTAGTTAAAGAGACCCCTCGGCCGCTCTTCGACGAGCCGAGGCCGGGGGTAGCGATATCAGCATGAGCAGAGGCGGAGTTGGCTCGAAAATGAAACCTGGTTGGCCGGAGCCTAGCCGAGTTGTCCGTTGGCAGGATCGACGCCGGAGTTGGTCAGCCGAGGCTTCGGACCGGGCTGGTGCCCTCGGAAGGTGGCTGGCCGAGGCCCCGGAGGTGGCCGGCCGAGCCGCCCGCTCGGGCCGGATTCCCTGACAGCGATTGCCCGGGCGTGGTGATGACGTCGTCCTTTGGAGCGGAGGCCCTCGGACCGCGTCGCCGTCCGCGGCTAGGTCGAGCCTCGCCGAAGGTGCCGTCGATGCCGAGGGTGTCGCTGCCCCCTTCCAGCGTCAAGACCCGAGCCTGCAGGATCAGCTTGTCTTGTAGTGTGTGCTTTGTGCGACCGTTGAGGCCAGAACACACACCCTTGTCGCGTGTTAAGCTGCGTCTCTCTTCCTCTTGTTTCGAGTGTCTGGACTTTTTGTCGGTAACAAGGATGTTTGTGCGAGCGAAAGTTGCTTCTCGCGGAAGGTGATGAGTGAGGTATCCGTATCCCGGAGGCGTGGGAGTCCCTCGGCTCGGTCGGCCTTGCCGCTTACGCGCACTTTTACTCGTCCATGAGGCCCTATCACCGACTTGGTCGAGAAAACTCGAAGAATCGCTTCGACAGAAGGGCTTCCGAACATAGAGACTTGTTCGATCCGTAGAGTCACCTTATCCGAACGCGAGTTACTTATCGCAGAAGGTGATGAGTGAGGTATCCGTATCCCGGAGGCGTAGGAGTCCCTCGGCTCGGTCAGCCTTGGCTGCTTACGTGTACCCCGTCGTTTCCAGGACCCACTTTTCGAAGTAGTCAAAAAGCACGAAAGATATTCTGGTAAAAGAGATTTTCTTTTTGAGGAAAATTTTGACGCAGAGGGGGTTTCCCCCTTTTAGCCCCCGAGGGAGGGTCGGGCTTTGCCGAGGCGAGGCCGACCCTTCCTTGTTGACTAAACTTTGCGTGGGTGCGAGGTATATGAACAACTTGGAAACATCTTAAGGGTAGAAGCGACGTAGCTGTTGGATGTTCCAAGCGTTGCCGTAGACCTCGCCTTGACTGTTGGCCAGCTTGTATGTTCCGGGCTTCAGAACTTTGGCGATGACGAATGGCCCCTCCCAGGGGGGCGTGAGCTTGTGCCTCCCTCGGGCGTCTTGCCGCAGCCGAAGCACCAGGTCGCCCACCTGGAGGTCTCGGGGTCGGATCCCTCGGGCGTGGTAGCGTCGCAGGGACTGCTGATCCCGCGCCGAGTGTAGTAAGGCCCTGTCCCGAGCCTCGTCCAGCTGGTCCAGCGAGTCTTCTCGGCTAGCTTGGTTGCTTTCATCGTCGTAGGCCCTCGTCCTCGGGGAGCCGTATTCCAGGTCAGTGGGCAAGACGGCCTCGGCCCCGTAGACCAGGAAGAACGGCGTGAAACCTGTGGCTCGGCTCGGCGTCGTCCTCAGGCTCCAGACCACCGAGGGGAGTTCCTTCATCCATCGCTTGCCGAACTTGTTGAGATCATTGTAAATCCGAGGCTTGAGCCCTTGTAGAATCATGCCGTTGGCACGTTCTACTTGCCCATTCGACATGGGATGAGCTACGGCGGCCCAGTCTACCCGGATGTTGTGATCCTCGCAAAAATCCAAGAATTTTTTGCCGGTGAACTGGGTGCCGTTGTCGTTGATGATGGAGTTCGGGACCCCGAAGCGATGGATGATGTTGGTGAAGAATGCCACCGCCTGCTCGGATCTGATGCTGTTCAGGGGTCGGACCTCGATCCACTTGGAGAATTTGTCGACGGCGACCAGCAGGTGCGTGTAGCCCCCGGGCGCCTTCTGCAGAGGGCCAACGAGGTCCAGACCCCACACAGCGAAGGGCCAGGTGATGGGTATCGTCTGCAGAGCCTGAGCGGGTAGGTGGGTCTGCTTCGCATAGAATTGGCACCCTTCGCAGGCGCGGACAATTCTAGTGGCGTCAGCCACCGCCGTCGGCCAATAGAAGCCTTGGCGGAAAGCGTTCCCGACGAGGGTTCGAGGTGCTGCATGATGGCCGCAAGCCCCCGAGTGTATTTCCTGCAGGAGTTCCTGACCTTCGGCGATGGAGATGCATCGCTGGAGGATGCCCGAGGGGCTACGGTGGTAGAGCTCCTTCTCATCGCCCAGCAAGACGAACGACTTGGCGCATCGCGCTACCCGCCGAGCCTCGACTAGGTCGAGGGGCAGTTCTCCTCGGCGGAGATATTGCAGGTACGGGGTCTGCCAATCTTGATCTGGCGTGACCCCGCTCCACTCCTCCTCGATGCGCAGTGCTTCGCCCTCAGGGGTCGAGGGTTCCTCGGGCCGAACCGAGGATGGCTCGGGCTGGGCCGAGGTCACCTCGGACGGGGCCGGGGGCGTCTCGGGCTCGGGCGTGTCGCCGATCTTGACGGAGGGTTGGTGCAGGTCCCGGGAGAAGACGTCCGGGGGAACCGTTGTTCGCCCCGAGGCTATCTTTGCCAGCTCATCCGCAGTCTCGTTGTAGCGCCGGGCGATGTGGTTAAGCTCGAGCCCGTAGAACTTGTCTTCTAGGTGTCGAACCTCATCACAATAGGCCTCCATCTTCGGGTCGCGGCAGTGGGAGTTCTTCATGACTTGGTCGATGACGAGCTGCGAGTCGCCGCGTGCATCGAGGCGTCGGACCCCTAGCTCGATGGCGATTCGCAATCCGTTGATCAGAGCCTCGTACTCAGCCACATTGTTGGACGCCGGGAAATGGAGGCGGAGCACGTAGCGCAGGTGTTTCCCGAGGGGCGAGACGAAGAGCAGGCCCGCGCCGGCTCCCGTCTTCATCAGCGACCCGTCGAAAAACATGGTCCAGAGCTCCGGTTGGATCGGAGCCGTTGGCAATTGGGTGTCGACCCATTCGGCTACGAAGTCCGCCAGTACCTGGGACTTGATGGCCTTCCGAGGGGCGAACGAGATTGTTTCGCCCATGATTTCCACCGCCCACTTTGCGATCCGTCCCGAGGCTTCTCGGCACTGGATGATCTCCCCCAGGGGGAAGGATGACACCACAGTCACCGGATGAGACTCGAAGTAATGTCGCAGCTTTCGCCTCGTCAGGATCACTGCATACAGTAGCTTCTGGACTTGTGGGTAGCGGATCTTGGTCTCGGACAGCACCTCGCTGACGAAGTAAACTGGCCTTTGTATGGGCAAAGCATGCCCCTCTTCCTGCCTTTCGACCACGATCGCGGCGCTGACCACCTGAGTGGTAGCGGCGACGTAGACCAAGAGGGCTTCTCCATCAGCTGGGGGTACCAAGTGTAACACCCGGATTCTAGGGGTCCAAAACCCGGGGTTAACATAAACACCAGGTATGCTGGGACCAAGTCTCATACATATGATGTATAGTGGCACAGGATCGAATGTCACAACTTTATATATAACAGGAGTTCTATACAAAATAAATAATTACATTATAAGGAGACAACGGTCCAGCAACCCAAAGTTGACTGGGAGACGACGACCTAGACCTCTCACGAACTCATCGCAGCATCCTCCATGAGCATCATCCTGCAGTACCTGATCTTGACCTGTGGTGTATGTGAGACAGCAAGAGTGAGCTCACATACGTTCATCGCTCAACAAGTTGTGGGGAATAATGTGCATGAACTCGCCAAAGGTGGGAGCTCACGTGAAGTGTAAGGCTTACCAAAGGAGATGGTTAGAGCTGAGCATTGCTTTTAAAGTTGGTCAAAATTTTATTAGCAGTTACTAAGTATAAGTAAATACCAAACCCAATTAAGTAATAGATCAAAAGTAACAACACCACCTGCAATGCAATGCATATGACAAATTGAATTTAGTTCCATAAATTAATCATGTGAGGGTCCGAGCTGCTCATGACCGTGAGCACGGCTAGTATACCAGTTTTACACTCTGCAGAGGTTGCGCATCTTTACCCACAAGTCGTGTATCCCATGTCGCCAGGGTTTGCAAGGCCCTTAGACACTTCCGAGGTGAATGGCTAGGGATCCACTACGAGGCCTTTACAAAGTTCCACTAGCTTCCGAAAACCCGCTACAGTTTATAGGAAGATCCAGTGCAGGAATCCCTTGCAGGACCGCCATCGCAGCAAAATCCTCCCGAGGGCCTCCCTACACTGACCTCTCCCCTACTGCCCTTGCCCCTTTCGGGTAAGGTAGTCTTCCACTAGCTTTCCTAATTAATCAGCCAAGGGCATCCCATACTACCCTTGTGGTAGCACTGTTTTCCCGGGTGGTCGCTCCATGTTCCAATTAACATAATGATCTTAACATGAACAATAAATAACAACTGATAACAAAAAGTGTAATCATGAATAATGTATCTCCATACCCAAAACCACATATAGCACTAGCAAGTACTACCCAGAAAGTTCAGTGGTAAACAAGGTATAAAGATAGACAAACTAGGGTAACCTATTGGGTCCCATCAAAATTAACCTATGCAGATCATTATGATTAATTAGAACATGGCTGGGTAAAAAGAAGTGATCAAGGGCACAACTTGCCTGGGCCTTGAGAATCCAGGTACCAGGATGATCCTCAGATGACACGTGTCCTCACTGCTAGTCGTAGCAATACAAACATACATGGTATAGGGAAAATTAACATTACACCAACCATAAGAACAAGATACACATTAATAATATACATATTAAAATAAGATCATAGGAACAGGAATCATTAATTTTGGAGTTATAGATTTTAAGTTATGATTTTCCAAAGATTATATGTGCTTATTACAAGGTTAGTTAAGATAACAATTTAAATGTGACTTTTATGTAAAACCAGTGGCACTAATTGATAAACAATAGTATTACAAAATTATAGGAAGTGGAATGGATTAATTTGGAGTTCATATGCATTTTCTATGAATTATATAAATTCTAGGAATTATTTTTATATTAAAAACTCATTTTCTAATTTATTTTCCTGATTTTATAACTCTCTGGACTGGGCCCCAATTCCCAGAAAGTGCAGGGGCGTTAACACAAAAAGTCCACAGACTCAGAATTCTCCCTGCGAGGATGGCGGGTTGATTTGGGAAAAAGACAGGGTCTCTTTAGAAAAAAAGCACGGCCGAAGAGGTATCTTGCAATCTCAGCCGCACGATCGACTATCGACCGCTAGGATTAGATGTATCCCAGGCCGAATCGGTACGCGATCTAAGCCACAGGATCTAACATCGACGCCTACGATTTAATGAGACCTAGGTTGAATCAGAGTCGTAGGATCACAGATCTACGGCCGCAGCGTGCCCGGCCGAAACGGTATCCTTGATCTAATCTGAGCCGTCGCTGGTGGATCTAACGGCCCGGAGCTAATCCCCCTAACCTTCACCAGCACACGGCGGCGCCGCCCGTGCACGCGGCGGAGCCATCGCCGGCGCGTAGCGATTCCGGCCTTCCGGTGCCCTAGAGTTCAATCAAAGGCTACTACACTATGCTTAGGGAATGGCGAATACACTAGAGTAGTTCTTACCGCGGATTGTCGATCGGGTGACGCCGGCCACGGCGAGGTGCGGACCCACGGTGGAGCACCAACTATGGTGAAGAATTCCGGCCAACGTAGAGGTCGGTTTCACCCAACCGGTCACGATGCTTCACCAGGGACCCCGCCGAAGCTCCGGACGCAATGCACTGGGGCAGGAACACCCGCCAGGGCTTGAATCGTCGACTGCGGCGGAAACGCGGGGAGGGAGCTCGGTCCTGGGAAGCGAGATGTAAAGGAGGGGGGTCGCGGCTACGTACTTATACTCGGGGGCGCTTTGCGGTTGTTGTACGGCACCGAGATCACCGGCGAGCTCGCGGAGTCCGCGTGGTCCGTTGAGCTCCACGCGCGCGCGGCGAACTCGCGTTCGGTTGAGAGGAAGACGGGGGCAAGAAGATGACGACTGGGCCCCGCGTGTAAGCGACCGAATCAGAAGCCAGTGCGCGAGAAGGCGAGAGCGCGCGAGAGTGAGAGGCTGCCCCGCGGACCCAAGCGTCAGCGACTCAGTAAAGGATGCGAGCGCGAGAGGATGAGAGACTGACGTGAGGGCCCCGCATGTCAGCGAAACAGACGAGAGAGCGCGCGCGGGAGTGAAGTTGGGCCGCGGGGTAATAAAGGGTTAGTGGGCCGAAATGGTGGCCGCCGGCCCATGAAGGCATAGTGTTCCTTTTTCTTTTTATTTCCTATTTTCTTTTCTCCATTTTCAAATCCAATTTGAATTCAAGTTTAAATTCAAACTTTTGTGAATAACTTGTCCTCAGTTTGAATAGTATTCTTTAATAATATAAGTATGCAGAATTTTTATTCTGATTTTATTTTATTTTATGTAGTATTTTCCCTGCTCCTTTTATTTTCTATTTTCTATTTTTCCTTTCCATTTGAATTTCAAATCAACACAAGTTTAAAGTTCAAACACTTAATTTGGATATACATATAAAACTTTAGCATAATGTGCAAAAACCTATTTTATGTATTTCTTTATTTATTTTAGTCCTTTTAGACAAGCTTTTAATCATATAGTAGAATAATCCCTACCTTATTAGTTCTAGGGAAATCAAATTTATATTGTAGACTTATATATGTTAAGAAATAGTTTAACCATAATTCTTTTATATATCCTAACCCAAAGGCAATTTAGATTATCTAAGTATCTTTAATTATGTATTTTTAACATATTCATGAGTGAAAACTCCTAAATTATGATTATCTTTAAGGAAAGGTGTTTTGATTTAAAATCTTTGGGAATTTTTCCTTGACTTCACAAGATTGAACTTTAGGGTGTTACAAATCCTACCCCCCTTAAAAATAATCTCGTCCTCGAGATTTGTAAGAAAAAGGATGTATACTCATATTGCACAAACAAAGAAATCTCAGCATGAGGTATAATTCTTTAACAAAACATAGGGTCAATAGACCTTATTGTTCCTTCTAGAATAATATCATATTATCTACTAACTAAAGTAACATCTAGATCTATAAATCATCATAATCTATATCTATGTAGCTTGGTGAAGCTGGTGGTGGTGGGGGTTGTTGTTGTTGTTGTCTCTCCAACCGTGCTTGCCTTATTTCTTGACGGGCCTGACGTATTTCCTCGCGTTGTTGTCTTATCTGATTTTGCATCTCGGTCACCAGGTCCGTTAACTGTTGTATTACCAGCCTTTGGGTAGCAACCACTTGATCGATTTCAACAGGTGGAGGATTTGGAGGATTCATTTTCTGTTTGTTGTTACGTGATAATCTTTCCTTTCCTGGTATTGACCATGAAAGTTAGAAGCATATGGTAATAGTTTTGCAAAGGAAATTATTCACTAAGCGGAATGAATAAGCTAGTAGTTGGTTATAATTTATAGATTCTTTGGTAGGGCTTAATTTATGTCCAGATTGGGGTAACCAATCGTATAAGGTGAATATCCAAGGGTAAGATAGAATCAGTCAAGATAAGAGATATATATGGGTGAGATAGACTACAAGATGTAGGTAAAAAGTTTGTTTGTTATTAGGTGGGAATAGAAAGGTCATACTATTCATTATGGCACTATGGGTTGGGTTAGCTCATGGTTGAATTGATCCAATGTGCTAAGTTAAGTTAATACATGGCTAGTAGGGTCTAATCTCTTCTATCACTAATCTGTTTTAGCAGACCACATTAGATTAGATCATAATAGGTTAGATGGGATCTAGATTAGATTGGTATGACTAGTTTAACTAGATAAGGTCTAATTAATTTGCATTAGATCATGGTTGATAAACTAGGATGGATAAGTATGCCTATTAGGATAAGATGGATCCATAAAGATAAGATAGAATCTTTTGAGGTCAGTTAGATCTATTAGGATGAGATAAAATCTTTTCAAGATAAGATGAGTATCTTTTAAGATGAGATGGATCTGTTAAGATAAGGGAGAATCTTTTAAGATAAGATGAATTGGTTAGAATGAGATCTTTTTTTTTTAGGATGAGATAAATCTCTTAAGCTAGATATGTTCCAAGGGGGACAATCTAGGTTGTCTAGGTATTTTTATAAATATATTTTTATACCTATGTGTATATGCAGATGTAATTGTGGACATTACTCCACAACCCATTACACTCAATCAAAGATCCAAATCAGACAAGTATCATAAGAACAAACACTCAAGCACATAGATAAAAATAGTTTTGTCTTTGTTCCTAAGAGTAGGTCTCCTATTCCTAAAGTCACTTTAGGCATAGGATTTCAAAGTGTGAAATCCACATTTGTCTTTAGAATGAAAAGGTAAGAATAATCAGAGTAAAGCGGAAATAGATGAGAATAGATTAAGATAAGTTTAGAAAAGAATCAGAGTAGCAAAGGCAAGTAGGTAATGGTTGTCCAGTTCTATCTAGGTTTCGTCCTACAGTCAACATTCCTCTGATACCACTTCTGTAACACCCGGATTCTAGGGGTCCAAAACCCGGGGTTAACATAAACACCAGGTATGCTGGGACCAAGTCTCATACATATGATGTATAGTGGCACAGGATCGAATGTCACAACTTTATATATAACAGGAGTTCTATACAAAATAAATAATTACATTATAAGGAGACAACGGTCCAGCAACCCAAAGTTGACTAGGAGACGACGACCTAGACCTCTCACGAACTCATCGCAGCATCCTCCATGAGCATCATCCTGCAGTACCTGATCTTGACCTGTGGTGTATGTGAGACAGCAAGAGTGAGCTCACATACGTTCATCGCTCAACAAGTTGTGGGGAATAATGTGCATGAACTCGCCAAAGGTGGGAGCTCACGTGAAGTGTAAGGCTTACCAAAGGAGATGGTTAGAGCTGAGCATTGCTTTTAAAGTTGGTCAAAATTTTATTAGCAGTTACTAAGTATAAGTAAATACCAAACCCAATTAAGTAATAGATCAAAAGTAACAACACCACCTGCAATGCAATGCATATGACAAATTGAATTTAGTTCCATAAATTAATCATGTGAGGGTCCGAGCTGCTCATGACCGTGAGCACGGCTAGTATACCAGTTTTACACTCTGCAGAGGTTGCGCATCTTTACCCACAAGTCGTGTATCCCATGTCGCCAGGGTTTGCAAGGCCCTTAGACACTTCCGAGGTGAATGGCTAGGGATCCACTACGAGGCCTTTACAAAGTTCCACTAGCTTCCGAAAACCCGCTACAGTTTATAGGAAGATCCAGTGCAGGAATCCCTTGCAGGACCGCCATCGCAGCAAAATCCTCCCGAGGGCCTCCCTACACTGACCTCTCCCCTACTGCCCTTGCCCCTTTCGGGTAAGGTAGTCTTCCACTAGCTTTCCTAATTAATCAGCCAAGGGCATCCCATACTACCCTTGTGGTAGCACTGTTTTCCCGGGTGGTCGCTCCATGTTCCAATTAACATAATGATCTTAACATGAACAATAAATAACAACTGATAACAAAAAGTGTAATCATGAATAATGTATCTCCATACCCAAAACCACATATAGCACTAGCAAGTACTACCCAGAAAGTTCAGTGGTAAACAAGGTATAAAGATAGACAAACTAGGGTAACCTATTGGGTCCCATCAAAATTAACCTATGCAGATCATTATGATTAATTAGAACATGGCTGGGTAAAAAGAAGTGATCAAGGGCACAACTTGCCTGGGCCTTGAGAATCCAGGTACCAGGATGATCCTCAGATGACACGTGTCCTCACTGCTAGTCGTAGCAATACAAACATACATGGTATAGGGAAAATTAACATTACACCAACCATAAGAACAAGATACACATTAATAATATACATATTAAAATAAGATCATAGGAACAGGAATCATTAATTTTGGAGTTATAGATTTTAAGTTATGATTTTCCAAAGATTATATGTGCTTATTACAAGGTTAGTTAAGATAACAATTTAAATGTGACTTTTATGTAAAACCAGTGGCACTAATTGATAAACAATAGTATTACAAAATTATAGGAAGTGGAATGGATTAATTTGGAGTTCATATGCATTTTCTATGAATTATATAAATTCTAGGAATTATTTTTATATTAAAAACTCATTTTCTAATTTATTTTCCTGATTTTATAACTCTCTGGACTGGGCCCCAATTCCCAGAAAGTGCAGGGGCGTTAACACAAAAAGTCCACAGACTCAGAATTCTCCCTGCGAGGATGGCGGGTTGATTTGGGAAAAAGACAGGGTCTCTTTAGAAAAAAAGCACGGCCGAAGAGGTATCTTGCAATCTCAGCCGCACGATCGACTATCGACCGCTAGGATTAGATGTATCCCAGGCCGAATCGGTACGCGATCTAAGCCACAGGATCTAACATCGACGCCTACGATTTAATGAGACCTAGGTTGAATCAGAGTCGTAGGATCACAGATCTACGGCCGCAGCGTGCCCGGCCGAAACGGTATCCTTGATCTAATCTGAGCCGTCGCTGGTGGATCTAACGGCCCGGAGCTAATCCCCCTAACCTTCACCAGCACACGGCGGCGCCGCCCGTGCACGCGGCGGAGCCATCGCCGGCGCGTAGCGATTCCGGCCTTCCGGTGCCCTAGAGTTCAATCAAAGGCTACTACACTATGCTTAGGGAATGGCGAATACACTAGAGTAGTTCTTACCGCGGATTGTCGATCGGGTGACGCCGGCCACGGCGAGGTGCGGACCCACGGTGGAGCACCAACTATGGTGAAGAATTCCGGCCAACGTAGAGGTCGGTTTCACCCAACCGGTCACGATGCTTCACCAGGGACCCCGCCGAAGCTCCGGACGCAATGCACTGGGGCAGGAACACCCGCCAGGGCTTGAATCGTCGACTGCGGCGGAAACGCGGGGAGGGAGCTCGGTCCTGGGAAGCGAGATGTAAAGGAGGGGGGTCGCGGCTACGTACTTATACTCGGGGGCGCTTTGCGGTTGTTGTACGGCACCGAGATCACCGGCGAGCTCGCGGAGTCCGCGTGGTCCGTTGAGCTCCACGCGCGCGCGGCGAACTCGCGTTCGGTTGAGAGGAAGACGGGGGCAAGAAGATGACGACTGGGCCCCGCGTGTAAGCGACCGAATCAGAAGCCAGTGCGCGAGAAGGCGAGAGCGCGCGAGAGTGAGAGGCTGCCCCGCGGACCCAAGCGTCAGCGACTCAGTAAAGGATGCGAGCGCGAGAGGATGAGAGACTGACGTGAGGGCCCCGCATGTCAGCGAAACAGACGAGAGAGCGCGCGCGGGAGTGAAGTTGGGCCGCGGGGTAATAAAGGGTTAGTGGGCCGAAATGGTGGCCGCCGGCCCATGAAGGCATAGTGTTCCTTTTTCTTTTTATTTCCTATTTTCTTTTCTCCATTTTCAAATCCAATTTGAATTCAAGTTTAAATTCAAACTTTTGTGAATAACTTGTCCTCAGTTTGAATAGTATTCTTTAATAATATAAGTATGCAGAATTTTTATTCTGATTTTATTTTATTTTATGTAGTATTTTCCCTGCTCCTTTTATTTTCTATTTTCTATTTTTCCTTTCCATTTGAATTTCAAATCAACACAAGTTTAAAGTTCAAACACTTAATTTGGATATACATATAAAACTTTAGCATAATGTGCAAAAACCTATTTTATGTATTTCTTTATTTATTTTAGTCCTTTTAGACAAGCTTTTAATCATATAGTAGAATAATCCCTACCTTATTAGTTCTAGGGAAATCAAATTTATATTGTAGACTTATATATGTTAAGAAATAGTTTAACCATAATTCTTTTATATATCCTAACCCAAAGGCAATTTAGATTATCTAAGTATCTTTAATTATGTATTTTTAACATATTCATGAGTGAAAACTCCTAAATTATGATTATCTTTAAGGAAAGGTGTTTTGATTTAAAATCTTTGGGAATTTTTCCTTGACTTCACAAGATTGAACTTTAGGGTGTTACACCAAGACGGGCGCCTGGGTGAGGAGCGCCTTCAGGTTCCCGAGAGCTTCCTCGGCCTCGGGAGTCCAAGTGAAGCACTCGGCCTTCCTTAAGAGACGGTACAGGGGCAGGCCTCTTTCGCCGAGGCGCGAGATGAAACGGCTCAAGGCCGCGAGACATCCCATGACCCTCTGTACGCCTTTTAAGTCCTTGATGGGCCCCATGTTTGTGATGGCTGCGATCTTCTCTGGGTTGGCTTCGATGCCCCGCTCGGAGACGATGAATCCCAGGAGCATGCCTCGGGGCACCCCGAAGACGCACTTCCACTAGTACACAGAAGCTCTATAGTGGCGGTTCTAAACCTATTTACACAGGCGTTTTTCAGTACCGCCAGTGCTAGGGGTCAGTGGAAATCAGCATTTCCACTGGCGGTTATTTTGGAACCGCCAGTGAAAAGTGCATTTTCACTGGCGGTTTTCTTAAGGAACCGCCAGTGAAAAGTGCATTTCCACTGGCGGCTGAATAAAGAAAACCGCCAGTGGAAATGCATTTCCACTGGCGGTTTTATAAAGCAAACCGCCAGTGGAAATGCACTTTTCACTGGCGGTTTTCTTTATTTAGCCGCCAGTGGAAGTTTTCCCGCCTTTTTTCAAAATTTCAAACAATACTGAATTATATATATATTTATTTACACACACACAAACATATATATATATAGATCTATATTGATATTGAAAGCAACATGAAATTAAATTCTATCATACATTTATATACATCAAAGTATTCTGTTTACAACCATATATGCTTCATGCATTCTATACATCATAAGTTTTCACCTAAGCTCTAATAACTATCTCGGCTAAGAGATAATCTACTAATTTCTGTTAGTATTCTGAACTCTGGCAAAGCTAATGTCCCGGAAGCATCGTGATATTTTCCTTCTGCGGGTATGACCTCTTTCAATATGAATGTGCAGAGGTCCTCGATTATGCCATACAATGCAGCTTCGGTCAAGTTCTCCGGGTTTCCTCGTTGAAATTGCTGTAAAGGAATTTTATAAACATCATCTATTTATACTCAATAATAACACATTTGCATCTTTAATAACATAAATACATACTTGACTATTACTAATAATACCTTGTCAGGGTTCGTGATGTATCGTCCGTTCACTCTCATGAACTCGCACGCATAGAATCCACATAGGACCGATCCTTGTGGTTGCTTGTGGCACTACATAACGGGAGATTGGTTATTTAGTTGCAACATTGTGTATGATATGTATTCATAAAATCACATACTTACCGGCCAGTGATGATGGATGTCTAGTGGCACGCGTTGTTTCGACAGGTCGTACTTTCCACCTCTCATCTTATAGAATCTATAAGCCCTGTGATCTCAAATAGAATCACCATGTTATTCTCAAATTTTAATCGATAAAAGTATGCATGCATAGAAAAGGCTTACAGCTCTAAGATGCTGAGGAATTCTGCATATGTCGAAGGGTCGAAGTTCAAGGAGTCGAGCACCAGCACCTTTCCAACCTTAGGATAAATGAGGAAGCATATCCAGTGGTCCCTGTACGAATCAAATTTGTGATGCATGTGTATTGAAATTATTAATTTTATTTATGCAAAATCACACTTACTTAAAGTTGTACGGGGCCATTATGGCTTCCCTGTCTTGAAATTGAAGCATTGCATGTCCTATATAGGTGGCGTATCGAGCTTCAAAATCCTTCTTCATATCCTTTATACGCTTCTCAACTTCTTCGTCCGTCTTTCCCCGTAATTCATCGTTGTCTTTCCCGATTCTAAAAGTGTGGCTTTCCTCGGATATAAGTATTGGGTTGAGATACCCAACCCTTTTACTGGCACTAGCATTGGGCTTGGTACCGTAAAGAATCTCCTGCTGATCATGTTGCATTCTGCAAGTCACACGTGCATGTCAGATATTGAAATTTTATACAACTCACTAATAATAACACACATATGTGGAAGTATGAGCGACACTTACAATGCAAACATCGTTACAAGTTGCACGTCGAGTCTCTGAAGGTTCATCATTAACCACATGTCCTCGAATGTAACAACGGCCTTTTGGTCCGAACCAATAAAAGCATGGTCTGGTATATGCACACTGATGGTGTCTATGCCAACCGATGATGCCCGCATGTACCAGTCATGCAACCTTTTAACACCAGCCGGGACCTTTCTTAGTTTCTCAAGAGGTAGCAGAGGTCTGCCCGGCACATATTTTTTAGGCACGTTTTTGTAATCTGCCTTAGTTGGCTTCTTTATCTTTGCGGCCATTGCCTCAGCCTTTTTTGCAGACTCCTCGTGCTTGGCCAAATCAACAGTTTGTGACGTGAGGCTCCGTCCAATCCCTTTCAAAAACCGAGCTGTGCCAGCAGTAGTAGCTTTACTCTTCTTTTTCTGATACGGGGACACCAATTTTGGAATAGGAAGTTTAGATTTCTTTGATGGCCTTGAATCCTTTGATGGTTGTGGAGAAGGTGGATCCCTTGATGGTGGCGTAGACAGTGGGTCACCAAGAGGATGGGGAGGAGAAGGTGGTGGAGCCCTGAATGGTGATGCTTGTGGCGGAGACGGTGGGTCAGAAAAAGGATGAGGAGCAGCATGTGAAGTTTGAGGAGGTGAGGATGATGGATGTACAATAGGAACAAAAATTTGAGAAGGCGGAGACGGTTGGGCCTGCGACGCCTGCGACGAATTTGACCAATCAAGCAAATCGACATCCCTTCGAGGCCAAAGGATAAAATTATTGATAGCTTGTCCAAGTTTCTCGATACCTTCGGGCCCAGGGATGTCTAGCATGTCGTCCTCGGATCCTTGGACGACCGACGTCACTTCTACTTTGCAATGATCATCTGGAATATCGTTTCCATGGAACTTACGTCCTGGGATCGCAAGGCCTGTGGCTACTTTCTTTGTACGTTTATTGTTAATACCATATCTTATAACCAGTGTGCACGCCATAGGCCTTGTGATGTCATCAACTGGATAACGGTCCTTATTTCCCGTTGAAGCAACAGAGCTTGGTAATGTCGTACAATCTGTGGAAGCCGGCGGTTGAGCTGCTGGAATTATTTGTATTTGTGGAGTGGTCATCTGTTGAACAGACATCGCACTCGCCAACTGTTGCATCAATTCTGGAGGAGGATTCGATAGCATTTGAGACATCATGGCTTTGAACTCTTTCTTGGCCTCCTCCTTAAAATAATCCGCCATCTCTTCCTTGTATCGATCACGTTTCCTGTACAGACCTTCCCACTGTTGTCCGAATCCTTCCTTCCATCCTTCCTTAGACGAGATTCCTCGTACACGGCCAGGATGCTCAGGGTTACCGAGACCAGCCGTTAGGATGTCTCTTTCCCTTTGTGGCTTAAAAGTTCCTTCGCTCTGCTTAGCTGCCATTGTATATATGTTTTTTGCCGCTTCTTCGACAATGGGATCATCAAAAGATACACCGGTCTCGGTTTCCCTTGGTTTTCTAGCACGGAGCCAATTTGCCGCCCTTTCACCAAGTTGCTCGGACAGCGTCGGCAACCCTGCGGCCTTCTTCTCGGCGTCTTCTTGTCTCCATTTAGGAACCTGACGCTTGTAACCACCTGTGCCTAGGTGGTGGCGGTACTTGTTCTTCTTTGATAGTTCTGAATTTGCCTCACTTAGAGATATGAAATCAGGGCTGCTCCTCTGCTCTAGAAATACTGCCCACTGACCTGCTGAGATTTTATATTTTTTGGTCGGGTCCAGACCTTTCTTTGCAAACTTTGTGTTCATCTCAGACCTCCAGTTTCGGAAATTGATTGCAAGCTGCTTCATCGTGTATTCCTTCACGAGTTCTTCTGAACCCCGAGGCAGAACGAACCTCATTAATAGCTTATTCCATATTTGATTCTTGACATCATCTGGCACATCTCTCCACTGTCGTATTGTTATGTCAAGATTATCTCTAACTAAAAAACCAAGTGCATTCCGGAACTTAGGTAGTGCCTCTTCTGGAGCTAGGGGCTGACCTTTCGGGCTCACGTCTGAGATTTTGTATGTTTTGTCGGGAAACTTGTTCAGCCCCCTGTCACCTCTTTTTCGATCGCTCTGCTTCCTTTTCCTTGACGTCTCGGTTGTTGTCTTGGTCTGTTCCGGTACGTCTTCGTTTCGTGCCACGGCTTCTTCGAGTATCGCACGAAATTCAGACACGACCTCCTATTCATGTAATAAAATGCACAAGAGATCATGCATGTGAAATCAGTAGGGTACACATACGAAGCTAAAGATGCGTACTTTTACCTCAGCTTCTTGTGGATCATAAGTAGGGTCACGTTGCAACTCACGGAGAGCGGCCCTATCTATGCTAGTGGTAGGAAAAGGGTCGCTAGGCGTTTCATATCCTTCACTGCTGGATTGTTCTTGAGCAACACTCTTGTCCATGTGCTCGGGCACTAAATCTTGGTCCTTGATCGGAGAACTCATTGAGCTATATATATACAAATACATAAGCAATAATTAAATACATATTAACACATATTAACGTAAGCAATAATTAAATTCATATTAACAAATAGTATAATTAAATACATCCTCAGGCACTAAACCCTTAACCCTAACCCTAAACCCTAACCCTAAACCCTTAACCCTAACATCACAGCCATGCTGAAGGACCCCAAGAAGAGATTAAGCCCTGTAGGACCCCAAGAAGAGATTAAGCCCTGTGGTCTACCACCTCCCGTTATTTGTGGGCTTCACCGAGGGCGGGAAACATTTGGTGACATCAAACGACCTTCGGGCTGTGGATGTCTGCGAGCTTGTTAAGGGGCCAGACGATGGTGAGCCGGTGTACTCTGTCCGGATGTGTGGTCACAAAATTTAAAGCCGCCCCGGCTTCATCTGTGCGCTTCTCTTCTCTTATGTCGGCTACTAAGATCACTTAGCACCCCACCTAAGAGAAGAGAAGCACACACATGCAGCCGGGGCAGCTTTTAATTTTGTGACCACACATCCGGACATAGTACACCGGCTCAACATCGTCTGGCCTCTTAACAAGCTCGCAGACGTCTTCAGCCCGAAGGTCGTTTGCTATCACCAAATGTTTCCAGCCATCGGTGAAGCCCACAAATAACGGGAGGTGGTAGACTACAGGGCTTAATCTCTTCTTGGGGTCCTTCAGCATTATAACATCACAGCCATGCTGAAGGACCCCAAGAAGAGATTAAGCCCTGTAGGACCCCAAGAAGAGATTAAGCCCTGTGGTCTACCACCTCCCGTTATTTGTGGGCTTCACCGAGGGCGGGAAACATTTGGTGACATCAAACGACCTTCGGGCTGTGGACGTCTGCGAGCTTGTTAAGGGGCCAGACGATGGTGAGCCGGTGTACTCTGTCCGGATGTGTGGTCACAAAATTTAAAGCCGCCCCGGCTTCATCTGTGCGCTTCTCTTCTCTTATGTCGGCTACTAAGATCACTTAGCACCCCACCTAAGAGAAGAGAAGCACACACATGCAGCCGGGGCAGCTTTTAATTTTGTGACCACACATCCGGACATAGTACACCGGCTCAACATCGTCTGGCCTCTTAACAAGCTCGCAGACGTCTTCAGCCCGAAGGTCGTTTGCTATCACCAAATGTTTCCAGCCATCGGTGAAGCCCACAAATAACGGGAGGTGGTAGACTACAGGGTTTAATCTCTTCTTGGGGTCCTACAGAGAATAGGGATGAGGTAGTCAAGATTGTAGGCGCTAGTGCTCAACTACTAGCATCTATAGATATGGACACAAGTCCAAATTTTGTGCTACTCCGCACCATCGATATCACTAGAAAAAAAATACATCAAAGAGATACACTTCCCAATAGTACTCGAAGATAGTTCATTGACTTGACACTCTCCAAGAGGTTCATACAAAATACATGGCTGACAAGGAAGGAAGGTAACAATGGAAGTGCTGGTCAGTGGAAACCCAAGATGACACATCGTTCTGATGTGGGCAGTAGTGGCAGTTCTAACAAAGGCAAGCTCACTTCCAAAGGAACTCCGAGGAGGAAAGGGAGGTGCAGAAATTGTGGCATCTATGGTCACTGGACACAAGACTGTAAGCGTCCAAAGAAGGATGAAAAAGAACATAAACCACCAGAGGCAAATATAGCTGTGGGCGGCACTGAACATGCAGCTCTTTTGTTCGCCCAAGTGGAGCAGGCTTCAGGTGGATCTACACTAACATACATTTGAACACATATGAAGTGTTCATGCAAACTGTCTATAATAACAAAATATAAAGGAACTAATAGCAATTACGATCTGCATATTAATACATTATGATCTACATACACTATTTGCATAGAATTATTTACATTACTCAAGTCTAAAAAACAATTCAGTAGCGCAAGAAACACAAATTGACAAGAACTGCTGTACATTTGTAAGTCAAGAACCATAAACGATGAGTATGTCGTAGATTTGTAAGTCAAGAACTGCTGCTAAGTTCACTAATAAGGAGATTAATTTATAATAACAATAGCTTGTGGATGAGTATGTCGTAGATTTGATAAAAAAAAGTAAAGGATGCTACACCACCGACACGGCTACACCAGGCACCAGCTACATGCCTAAACAATAAGAACTGTTGTACAAATTGATAAGAATTTTTCCTTGATGCTGGCCGACTGTAGCATGGCTCTCTCCCTCTATCACCTACACGGCTACACCAAGCACCAGGCATCAAGAAGGGGTCGGAGAGCTGCTGGCCATGGAGCCTGATCCTGATGTGTCTGCTGGTCACGAGCCTGTGGGGGAAGAGCTCGCCGCGCCGGGCTCACCGCGTGGAAGAGAGCAGAGGGGATCAGAGGGAAAGCAGAAGGGAAGAAGAGAGCAGAGAGGAAAGGAACTCACCGCGCCTCTCCCTCCTCTCTCTCTCTCTCCCTCTCGGCGGCGGCGCGTGCGCCCTCCTCTCTCTTCCCTCTCCCTCTCCCTCCTCTCTCTTCCCTCTCCCTCTCCTTCCTCTCTCTTCCTCCCTCTCGGCGGCGGCGCGTGCCCTAGGGTTTACTAAACGTGGCGGCGGCGGCTGCCGGCGCGGTAGACACGGCGGCGGTACGGCAGATTAGGGGAAGAGAAAGAAACCTGGAGACGGCGGTGCGGGGGCGGGAATGGCGGCGTGGGGACGGGCGCGGGGACGATCGCCGGTGAAAACCTCGGGGTCGAAATCCAGCAGCCTGACGGCGTCGTCTTGAAGTGAACTGGCGCCAGGGACTTGTAAATTTTTCGGCTCCCGCGCGCCACCCTTTATATAGGCGCCATTTCTACTGGCGGTTGACAATGAAAACTGCCAGTAGAAATCATTTCTACTGGCGGTTGTCATAGAGAACCGCCAGTAGAAATGCCATCCACAGACTGTGGAGGCCATTTCTACTGGCGGTTTTCATCGACAACCGCCAGTAAAAATGTTTTCTACTGGCGGTTTTCATTGTCAACCGCCAGTAGAAATGTTTTTAGTATATTATTTTTTATTGTATATTCATACATTAAGTATATAAATTTTTGTACATATTAAATATATAAATATATATATTTAGTATACATAATATATATTTATATATTACTTCTCTCTCTCTCCCCTCTCTCTCTCCTCTCTCTCCTCTCTCTCCCCTCTCCCTCCTCTCTCTTCCCTCTCTCTCCCTCCTCTATCTCTCCCTCTCTCTCTCCTCTCTCTCCTCTCCCTAGCTCCTCTCTCTCTCTCTATCCTCTCTCTCTCCTCTCTCTCCTCTCCCTAGCTCCTCTCTCTCCCCTCTCCCTCTCTCTCTCCTCTCTCTCTCTCTATCCTCTCTCTCTCCTCTCTCTCTCCTCTCTCTCTCCTCTCTCTCTCCTCTCTCTCTCCTCTTTCCCTCCTGCTGCCTTCTTCAGGGACTCCATACCTTTCATTAAGAACATCGATTGATCTGTATGACGACGCAACATTGCCTCTAGCAACTCTGCATCTTCCTCATCCATAACACTTGGCAGAACATGAGGTCTATCATGTTCATTTCCTCCAGCGTAACCATGATCAGTAACATTTTGCACTACATGTTCGCTCTGTGGAAGAGGTTGGTGTGTCTCGTGAACGAACTGAAATCTGTCGTCGATGTTCTCAGGGTTTCCAGTCGTATAAGGCGAAGAGCTACCCTCTCCATGCTTTGTCCAAATTGTGTAATCCTTCATAAATCCTCGGCATACCAGATGAGATATGATTTGTTCTGTGTCATTAAATACAGCAGCATTTTTGCAGTCCATGCATGGACAATATATGTGTTTTGTCTTTGTTCTCCAAGCATGGTTCGTAGCGACATCAATAAACCTATGGACCTCGGATATGTATGATGGATCTAGCCTTGATAAGTTATACATCCAGGATGTCCTCTCCATCACCACCTGTAAAAAAGTAACATAAAACACATGGTGAAACCCTATATCCAAAAATGTGGCTAAAATGTGAAACCCTCTCTCTCTCTCCTCTCTCTCTCTATCCTCTCTCTCCTCTCTCTCACCTCTTTAACACATGCTTCGGTTTGTCGCTAACACATGCTTCGGTTTGCAAGTCGTGTAAAATTACATGCTTCGGTTTGTCGCTAACAAAATGTAGTTAGACTACTTTATCTCTTCCAATAAAAGTAGTTAGACTACTTTATCTCTAACACATGGTGAAACCCTATATCCAAAATGTGGCTAAAATGGAGGAAAAATGAACAAAATTTGGCAAAAGAAACATAAGCCAAACTTTTTTAGCAACTAATAAACAAAAAAAATTAATACCCAAACCTATCTTTAACACATGGTGAAAGCCTAGTTTCAAAATGTAGTTAAAATTGAGCAAAAATAAACAATAACTGACAATTGAAACATAATTAAACCAACCTTCCATACAACACATTCACCATTCATAAAGCAACTAAATATGTGTTATGGATAAACTTATTTGATAACTAAACATGAAAAAGGAGAGGGAATAGACAAAAACTAACCATCTTAAGCAACCTCATTTGAGGAAATAGAGAAAATTACCTAGCTATACTCTTCTCTCTCACATGTAAAACCCTAGATCCAAAATGTGGCTAAAATTGAGCAAGAATGAACAAAAATTGACAAAGAAACATAAACCAACCTTTCTTATCCACCTTCTTCGAAGAAATGAAGAGCAAAACCTCCCTCCTTATATTTTTTTGAAATCTGGACCTCCAAAATCGCCTCCAATGGAAGCTGGCTGCGAGCATACAGTTCACTGTCGGGGGAAGAAGAGAGCTATTTATAACAGACAGTTCACTGGCGGTTGGCTTGAAAAACCGCCAGTGGAAACCAATTTCCACTGGCGGTTATCTTAACACAACCGCCAGTGGAAATAGGGTATTTCCACTGGCGGTTCGGTTACACCAACCGCCAGTGGAAATTGGTTTTCCACTGGCGGTTATGTTACACCAACCGCCAGTGGAAACATCCTATTTCCACTGGCGGTTGTGTTAAGATAACCGCCAGTGGAAATGTGTTTCCACTGGCGGTTCCAAAGCCGGGCCCGCCTCGTTTTTTTTACTGGCGCGCGATAACTGAAACCGCCAGTGATAATTTATGGGTGCCGCAGGCTATGAGCTCTTTTCTACTAGTGTTCTCGGGATTGAGCTTGACGCCCTTCGCCTTGAGACACCGGAATGTCACTTCAAGGTCGGAGAGAAGGTCGGAGGCTTTCCTCGTCTTGACTACGATGTCATCGACGTAGGCCTCGACCGTGCGACCGATGTGTTCGCCGAACACATGGTTCATGCACCGCTGGTACGTCGCACCCGCGTTCCTCAAACCGAACGGCATGGTGACATAACAGTACATGCCGAAGGGCGTGATGAAAGAAGTCGCGAGCTGGTCGGACTCTTTCATCTTAATTTGATGATACCCTGAGTAGGCATCGAGGAAAGACAGGGTTTCGCACCCTGCAGTGGAGTCCACGATTTGATCGATGCGAGGTAGAGGGTAGGGGACCTTCGGACATGCTTTGTTGAGACCAGTGTAGTCTACACACATCCGCCATTTCCCCCCTTTCTTCCTCACAAGCACAGGGTTGGCAAGCCATTCGGGATGGAATACCTCTTTGACGAACCCTGCTGCCATCAGCTTGTGGATCTCCTCGCCTATCACCCTGCGCCTTTCCTCGTCGAATCGGCGCAGAGGCTGTCTGACCGGTCGGGCTCCGGCCCGAATATCCAGCGAGTGCTCGGCGACATCCCTCGGTATGCCGGGCATGTCCGAGGGACTCCACGCAAAGACGTCGGCGTTTGCGCGGAGAAAGTCGACGAGCACTGCTTCCTATTTGGGGTCGAGCCCGGAACCGATCCGGATCTGCTTGGAGGTGTCGCCACTGGGGTCGAGAGGGACGGCCTTAACCGTCTCCGCTGGCTCGAAGTTGCCGGCATGTCGCTTCACGTCCGGCACCTCCCGGGAGAGGTTTTCCAGGTCGGCGATGAGGGCCTCGGACTCGGCGAGGGCCTCAGCGTACTCCACGCACTCCACATCGCATTCGAACGCGTGTTTGTACGTGGGACCGACGGTGATGACCCCATTGGGGCCCGACATCTTGAGCTTTAGGTAGGTGTAGTTGGGGATGGCCATGAACTTCGCGTAGCATGGCCTTCCCAACACTTCGTGGTAGGTTCCTCGGAACCCGACCACCTCGAACGTCAAAGTCTCCCTTCGGAAGTTGGAGGGTGTTCCGAAGCAGACAGGAAGGTCGAGCTGTCCGAGGGGCTGGACGCGCTTCCCAGGACTGATCCCGTGGAAGGGCGCAGCGCCTGCTCGGACGGATGACAGATCGACGCGCAGGAGCCTGAGGGTCTCGGCGTAGATGATATTGAGGCAGCTGCCCCCATCCATCAAGACCTTGGTGAGCCTGACGTCGCCGATGACGGGGTCGACGACGAGCGGGTACTTCCCCGGGCTCGGCACGTGGTCGGGGTGGTCGTCTTGGTCGAAGGTGATGGGCTTGTCGGACCAGTCTAAGTAGACTGGCGCCGCCACCTTCACCGAGCAGACCTCCCGACGCTCTTGCTTACGATGCCGAGCCGAGGCATTCGCCGCATGCCCTCCGTAGATCATGAAGCAGTCGCGGACCTCGGGGAACTCTCCTACTTGGTGATCTTCCTTTTTGTCGTCGTCGCGGGCCCTGCCACCCTCTGCGGGTGGCCCGGCCCGGTGGAAGTGGCGCCGAAGCATGACGCACTCCTCGAGGGTGTGCTTGACGGGCCCCTGATGGTAGGGGCACGTCTCCTTGAGTGCCTTGTCGAAGAGGTTGGCGCCTCCGGGGGGCTTCCGAGGGTTCTTGTATTCGGCGGCGGCGACAAGGTCCGTGCTGGCGGCGTCGCGTTTCGCTTGCGACTTCCTCCTGCCTTTCTTCTTGGCGCCGAGCGGAGTAGACGCCTCGGGAGCATCTTCCGATGGGCGGCCCTGGGGCTGCTTGTCCTTTCGGAAGATGGCTTCGACCGCCTCCTGACCAGAGGCAAACTTGGTGGCGATGTCCATCAGCTCGCTCGCCCTGGTGGGGGTCTTGCGACCCAACTTGCTCACCAGGTCGCGGCAGGTGGTGCCGGCAAGGAACGCGCCGATGACATCGGAGTCGGTGATGTTGGGCAGCTCGGTGCGCTGCTTCGAGAATCGCCGGATGTAGTCCCGAAGGGACTCTCCCGGCTGCTGCCGGCAGCTTCGGAGGTCCCAGGAATTCCCGGGGCGCACGTACGTGCCCTGGAAGTTGCCGGCGAAAGCTTGGACCAGATCCTCCCAGTTGGAAATCTGCCCCGGAGGCAGGTGCTCCAACCAAGCGCGAGCAGTGTCGGAGAGGAACAGGGGGAGGTTGCGGATGATGAGGTTGTCGTCGTCCGTTCCACCCAATTGATAGGCCAGGCGGTAGTCCGCGAGCCACAATTCTGGTCTCGTTTCCCCCGAGTACTTTGTGATAGTAGTCGGGGGTCGGAATCGGGGCGGAAACGGCACCCGCCGAATGGCCCGGCTGAAGACCTGCGGACCGGGTGGTTCGGGCGAGGGACTCCGATCCTCCCCGCTGTCGTAGCGTCCCCCACGCCTGGGGTGATAACCTCGGCGCACCCTTTCGTCGAGGCGGGCCCGACGGTCGCGATGAGGGTGCTCGTCGCCGAGGTGGCCCGGGGCCGCAGGCGCGGTGTTGCGCGTGTGCCCGGTGAAGACCGAGGCTTCCCGCATGAGTCGGGAAGTCGCGGCACGAGGTTCCGAGGGGTACCCCTGCCTTCGGGAGGCAGAGCTCTCGGCCCGCCGGGCCGCAGCGCCTTCCAGGAGATGCTTGAGCTCTCCCTGGATTCGCCGACCCTCGGTGGTTGATGACTCCGGCATCGCGCGGAGGAGCATCGCTGCGGCGGCCAGGTTCTGACCGGTTCCGTCGGATGCGAGTGGCGGTCTGTCCCTGGCATCGTTGGCGATGCGGTGCTGGAGACCTTGGGGCAGGTGACGTATTTCTCCGGCCGGGGGCTGGCCCGCCCATACCTGCCCGACGTCCCGGCGGATTGCCTCGAGCGCTCCTGCTCCCTCATCGAGCCTGGCCTGCGCCCCGCGGACTTGCTCGAGCTGTGGGTCGTGACCCCCCGCCGGAACGGGGACCACAGCTAGCTCCCGCGGGATGTCGGCGCGAGGCGCTGGCCTAGGGAGATCACCATCCTCCGGCATGCCGAGACAGCTGCCTCCGGAGGGATCCCCTAGCTCGACGTGGAAACATTCGCGGCTCGGGCCGCAATCCTTGTCGTCAAGGCTGCGGCTGCCGTCAGAACAGTCGGAGAGGCAGTAGTTGCATGCGGTCATGAAGTCCCGCATGGCACTGGGGTTGCCAGATCCAGAGAAATCCCAGCAGATGCTGGGGTCGTCATCTTCCTCGGACCCAGAGAGTCCGTAGGTCGAGACGCCCGTCAATCGGTCCCAAGGCGACCGCACACGAAACCCGAAAGGGGTTGCACTCGCCTCAACGTGAGCGCCCGCCAGAGCGAGGCCACTAGGCGGGTTGAGGTCGAGTTGAAATGACAAAGGATGGGAATCAGCCGGTACCTTTTGGTCGACGAGGAGCGGCGAAGTCACATCGGGGGCTGATCGCGCTGTCGTCCTGGGTGCGAGGGCGACGTCCTGCAGGCCCTCCGTGAGCGCGCTGGCGTCGTCCACTTGCTCGGGGTCGGCGTGTCGTGGGGGGACGGCGCTCGCCTTCGCCTCAAACGCGAGGGTGATGCCCGACGCGTCCTCCGTTGGGGCGCTGGGGATGTCGATTTGCTCGACAGCCGACTGAGCGCAACCTCCCGCTCGGCCCTGGTTGCCCCGCCTCCTCCTCCGATGGCGAGGGAGAGGATGGGGCGAGCTCGAAAGTTGTCCTTCCCCCACGCGGGGAAAGACGTCGTCGATTCCGCCGCCGGCGGGCGGGCTGTCCGCCACCATTGTCGCTGTCGCGCGGCGGTGGAAGGAGTATCATGTCGTAGCTGCCGTCGAAAGACATGAACTCGAGGCTCCCGAAACGGAGCACCGTCCCGGGTTGAAGAGGTCGTTGGAGACTGCCCATCTGGAGCTTGACGGGAAACTGCTCGTCAACACGCAGCAGACCCCTACCTGGCGCGCCAACTGTCGGCGTTTCGAGACCGGGGGGTCCCCGAGCCGACGAGTGAGTGTGCCGCGTGCCCCAGCCCAGATGGGTCGAGCGCGTGGGCGAGCGCGAAGGGGGGAAAGAGCGAGGTGGCCGGAGCCGGGTCGTGAGGGAGTTGGAGATCCCGCGGCCTTCGTGTTCGTCCCGCGCCCAGGTCGGGTGCGCTTGCAGTAGGGGGTTACAAGCGTCCGCGCGGGTGAGGGGAGCGAGCGGCCCCAAGAGAGCGCCTGCCCCTGCCCTCGTTCCCGCGAGGCCAACCTTCTCTAAGAAGGCCCTGGTCCTTCCTTTTATAGGCGTAAGGAGAGGATCCAGGTGTACAAATGGGGGTGTAGCAAGGTGCTACGTGTCTAGCGGGGGAGAGCTAGCGCCCTAAGTACATGCCAAGGTGGCAGCCGGAGAGATCTTGGCACCCAGCTGGTGTGGCGTCGTGGCTGTCGGAGAAGCAATGGAGCCTGGCGGAGGGACAGCTGTCGGAGTGGTTGGGCCCTTGCTGACGTCCCCCTGCTTCCGTAAGGGAGCTGAGAGCCGCCGTCGTCATGGATCTAGCGGGGCGCCATCATTGCCTATCTGGCGGAGCCGGCCAGATGGGACGTCGGTCCTATTTTCTGCAGCCCGAGTCGGCTCGGGGTAGGGTGATGATGACGCTTCCTGTTGACGTGGCGGACTTGTGCCCTAGGCCGGGCGACGTGGAGGCTCCTCCGAAGCCGAGGTCGAGTCTGTCCTGCATGGCCGAGGCCGAGCCCGAGCTCCTGGGTCGGGCGAGGCGGAGGTCGTTCGGCAGAGGCTAGGGCGGAGTCTGAGCCCTGGGTCGGGCGAAGCGGAGTTCGTCGTCTTCCGGGGCCTTAGCCCGAGTCCGAGCCCTGGGTCGGGCGGAGCGGAGTTCGCCGTCTTCCGGGGCCTTAGCCCGAGTCCGAGCCCTGGGTCGGGTGGAGCGGAGTTCGCCGTCTTCCGGGGCCTTAGCCCGAGTCCGAGCCCTGGGTCGGGCGGAGCGGAGTTCGCCGTCTTCCGGGGCCTTAGCCCGAGTCCGAGCCCTGGGTCGGGCGGAGCGGAGTTCGCCGTCTTCCGGGGCCTTAGCCCGAGTCCGAGCCCTGGTTCGGGCGGAGCTTCCTATGGCGCTTTTGGCCAAGCCTGGCCGCCCGTCAGTCTCACTCTTTGCGTCAAATGCCCCAGTGACTTGGTCGGTCGGCGCGGTGATTTAGTCAGGGTTGCTTCTTAACGAAGGCAAGGCCTCGGGCGAGCCGGAGATGCGTCTGCCGTAAAAAAGGGGGCCTCGGGCGAGACGGAAACACCTCAGGGTCGGCTGCCCTTGCCCGAGGCTAGGCTCGGGCGGGGCGTGATCGAGTCGCTCGTATGGACTGATCCCTGACTTAATCAAACCCATCAGGCCTCTGCAGCTTTATGCTGATGGGGGTTACCAGCTGAGAATTAGGCGTCTTGAGGGTACCCCTAATTATGGTCCCCGACACTTCTTAACGAAGGCAAGGCCTCGGGCGAGCCGGAGATGCGTCTGCCGTAAAAAAGGGGGCCTCGGGCGAGACGGAAACACCTCAGGGTCGGCTACCCTTGCCCGAGGCTAGGCTCGGGCGTGGCGTGATCGAGTCGCTCGTATGGACTGATCCCTGACTTAATCAAACCCATCAGGCCTCTGCAGCTTTATGCTGATGGGGGTTACCAGCTGAGAATTAGGCGTCTTGAGGGTACCCCTAATTATGGTCCCCGACAGTAAGATTTGAAAATTTTCTCCTTGTTTCAAATGCTTTTCCTTTGACTAAAACAAAACTCCCCCTCAATAAATTCTCCTCTTAGTGTTCAAGAGGGTTTTAAGATATTAATTTTGAAAATACTACTTTCTCCCCCATTAGAACACAAAGAGATACCAATTTGAAATTTACTAATTGAAAATCATTAATTTTAAAATTAGGGTGGTGGTGCGGTCCTTTTGCTTTGGGCCAATACTTTCTCCCCTTTGGCATGAATCGCCAAAAACGGATACTTTGAGTGAGATATAAGTCCTTTTCTAACTACTTTCTCCCCTTTGGCAAATAAAACATATGAGTGAAGATTATACCAAAGACGGAGAGTGATGCGGAGCAACGGCGAAGGATGAGTAGTAGAGTGGAGTGGAAGCCTTTGTCGTCGCCGAAGACTCCAATTCCCTTTCAATATACCTATGACTTGGTTTGAAATACACTTGAAAACACATTAGTCATAGCATATATAAAGAGATATGATCAAAGGTATACTTATGAGCTATGTGTGCAAGTTTAGCAAAAGAAATTCCTAGAGTCAAGAATATTGAGCTCATGCCTAAGTTTGGTAAAAGATTGTTCATCAAGTGGCTTGGTAAAGATATCGGCTAATTGATCTTTAGTATTAATATATGCAATCTCGATATCCCCCTTTTGTTGGTGATCCCTAAGAAAATGATACCGAATGGCTATGTGTTTAGTGCGGCTATGCTCAACGGGATTATCCTCCATGCGGATTGCACTCTCATTATCACATAGAAGGGGAACTTTGGTTAGTTTGTAACCATAGTCCCGCATGGTTTGCCTCATCCAAAGCAATTGCGCGCAACAATGGCCTGCGGCAATATACTCGGCTTCAGCGGTAGAAAGAGCGACCGAATTTTGCTTCTTTGAAGCCCAAGACACCAAGGATCTTCCCAAGAACTGGCAAGTCCCCGATGTGCTCTTCCTATTGATTTTGCACCCCGCCCAATCGGCATCCGAATAACCAATCAAATCAAATGTGGATCCCCGAGGGTACCAAAGCCCAAACTTAGGAGTATAAGCCAAATATCTCAAGATTTGTTTTACGGCCGTAAGGTGTGATTCCTTAGGGTCGGCTTGGAATCTTGCACACATGCAAACGGAAAGCATAATGTCCGGTCGAGATGCACATAAATAAAGCAATGAACCAATCATCGACCGGTATTCCTTTTGATCGACGGATTTACCTCCTGTGTCGAGGTCGAGATGCCCATTGGTTCCCATGGGTGTCTTGATGGGCTTGGCATCCTTCATTCCAAACTTGGTTAGAATATCTTGAGTGTACTTCGTTTGGCAAATGAAGGTGCCCTCTTGGAGTTGCTTGACTTGGAATCCTAGAAAATACTTCAACTCCCCCATCATAGACATCTCGAATTTCTGTGTCATGATCCTACTAAATTCTTCACATGTAGATTCGTTAGTAGACCCAAATATAATATCATCAACATAAATTTGGCATACAAACAAATCATTGTCAAGAGTTTTAGTGAATAAAGTAGGATCGGCCTTGCCGACTTTGAAACCATTTGCAATAAGGAAATCTCTTAGGCATTCATACCATGCTCTTGGGGCTTGCTTGAGCCCATAAAGCGCATTAGAGAGCCTATAAACATGGTTAGGGTTCTCACTGTCTTCAAAGCCGGGAGGTTGCTCAACATAGACCTCCTCCTTGATTGGTCCATTGAGGAAGGCACTCTTCACGTCCATTTGATAAAGCTTGAAGCCATGGTAAGTAGCATAGGCTAATAATATGCGAATTGATTCAAGCCTAGCTACGGGTGCATAGGTTTCACCAAAATCCAAACCTTCGACTTGTGAATACCCCTTGGCCACGAGTCGAGCTTTGTTCCTTGTCACCACACCATGCTCGTCTTGCTTGTTGCGGAAGACCCACTTGGTTCCTACAACATTTTGGTTAGGACGTGGAACTAAATGCCATACCTCGTTCCTCGTGAAATTGTTGAGCTCCTCTTGCATCGCCATCACCCAATCCGAATCTTGGAGTGCTTCCTCTACCCTGTGTGGCTCAATAGAGGAAACAAAAGAGTAATGCTCACAAAAATGTGCAACACGAGATCTAGTGGTTACCCCCTTATGAATGTCGCCGAGGATGGTGTCGACGGGGTGATCTCGTTGGATTGCTTGGTGGACTCTTGGGTGTGGCGGCCTTGGTTCTTCATCCTCCTTGTCTTGATCATTTGCATCTCCCCCTTGATCGTTGTCGTCATCTTGAGGTGGCTCATCTCTTTGATCTTCTTCTTCATCAATTTGAGCCTCGTCCTCATTTTGGGTTGGTGGAGATGCTTGCGTGGAGGAGGATGGTTGATCTTGTGCATTTGGAGGCTCTTCGTATTCCTTAGGACACACATCCCCAATGGACATGTTCCTTAGCGCGATGCACGGAGCCTCTTCATCACCTATCTCATCAAGATCAACTTGCTCTACTTGAGAGCCGTTAGTCTCATCAAACACAACGTCACAAGAAACTTCAACTAGTCCTGAGGACTTGTTAAAGACTCTATATGCCCTTGTGTTTAAGTCATATCCTAGTAAAAAGCCTTCTACAGTTTTAGGAGCAAATTTAGATTTTCTACCTCTCTTAACAAGAATAAAGCATTTGCTACCAAAAACTCTAAAATATGAAATATTTGGCTTTTTACCGGTTAGGAGTTCATAGGATGTCTTCTTGAGGATTCGGTGTAGATATAACCGGTTGATGGCGTAGCAGGCGGTGTTGACCGCCTCGGCCCAAAACCGATCCGGTGTCTTGTACTCATCAAGCATGGTTCTTGCCATATCCAATAGAGTTCGATTCTTCCTCTCCACTACACCATTTTGTTGTGGGGTGTAGGGAGAAGAGAACTCATGCTTGATCCCCTCCTCCTCAAGGAAGCTTTCTATTTGTGAGTTCTTGAACTCCGTCCCGTTGTCGCTTCTAATTTTCTTGATCCTTAAGCCGAACTCATTTTGAGCCCATCTCAAGAATCCCTTTAGGATCTCTTGGGTTTGTGATTTTTCCTGCAAAAAGAATACCCAAGTGAAGCGAGAATAATCATCCACAATAACTAGACAGTACTTACTCCCGCCAATGCTTATGTAAGCAATCGGGTCGAATAAATCCATGTGTAGGAGCTCCAGTGGCCTGTCACTTGTCATGATGTTCTTGTGTGGATGATGAGTGCCAACTTGCTTCCCGGCTTGGCATGCGCTACAAATCCTGTCTTTCTTAAAATGAACATTTGTTAGTCCTAAAATGTGCTCTCCCTTTAGAAGCTTATGAAGATTCTTCATTCCAACATGAGCTAGTCGGCGGTGCCAGAGCCAACCCATGTTAGTCTTAGCAACCAAGCAAGTGTCGAGTTCAGCTCTATCAAAATCTACCAAGTATAGCTGACCCTCTAACACTCCCTTAAATGATATTGAATCATCACTTCTTCTAAAGACAGTGACACCTACATCAGTAAAAAGACAGTTGTAGCCCATTTGACATAATTGCGAAACGGAAAGCAAATTGTAATCTAAAGAATCTACAAGAAAAACATTGGAAATGGAATGGTCAGGAGATATAGCTATTTTACCCAAACCTTTGACCAAACCTTGGTTTCCATCCCCGAATGTGATAGCTCGTTGGAGATCTTGGTTTTTCTCATAGGAGGAAAACATCTTCTTCTCCCCTGTCATGTGGTTTGTGCACCCGCTATCGATGATCCAACTAGAGCCCCCGGATGCATAAACCTACAAAACAATTTTAGTTCTTGACTTTAGGTACCCAAACGGTCTTGGGTCCTTTGGCATTAGAAACAAGAACTTTGGGTACCCAAACACAAGTCTTGGAGCCCTTGTGTTTGCTCCCAACAAACTTGGCAACTACCTTGCCGGATTTGTTAGTCAAAACATAAGATGCATCAAAAGTTTTAAATGAAATGCTATGATCATTTGATGCACTAGGAGTTTTCTTTCTAGGCAACTTAGCACGGGTTGGTTGCCTAGAGCTAGATGTCTCACCCTTATACATAAAAGCATGGTTAGGGCCAGAGTGAGACTTCCTAGAATGAATTCTCCTAATTTTGCTCTCGGGATAACCGGCAGGGTACAAAATGTAACCCTCGTTATCCTGAGGCATGGGAGCCTTGCCCTTAACAAAGTTAGACAAATTTTTAGGGGGGGCACTAAGTTTGACATTGTCTCCCTTTTGGAAGCCAATGCCATCCTTAATGCCAGGGCGCCTCCCATTATAGAGCATACTTCTAGCAAATTTAAACTTTTCATTTTCTAAGTTATGCTCGGCAATTTTAGCATCTAATATTGCTATATGATCATTTTGTTGTTTAATTAAAGCCATATGATCATGAATAGCATCAATATCAACATCTCTACATCTAGTGCAAATAGAAACATGCTCAACAGTAGATGTAGAGGGTTTGCAAGATTTTAATTCTACAACCTTAGCATGTAATATATCATTTTCACTTCTAAGGTTAGAAATAGTAACATTGCAAACATCAAAGTCTTTAGCCTTAGCAATCAAATTTTCATTTTCTACTCTAAGGCTAGCAAGAGAAATATTCAACTCATCAATCCTAGTAAGCAAATCAACATTATCATCTCTAGGATTGGAAGTTGAAACATTACAAACATGAGAATCAACCTTAGCAATTAATTTAGCATTTTCATTTCTAAGGTTGGCAATAGTGTCATGGCAATAGCTTATCTCACTAGATAGTTTTTGACATTTTTCTATTTCTAGAGCATAAGCATTTTTAACCTTAACATGTTTCTTGTTTTCCTTAATTAGGAAGTCCTCTTGGGAATCCAAAAGGTCATCCTTTTCATGAATAGCACTAATTAATTCATTTAATTTTTCCTTTTGTTCCATGTTAAGGTTGGCAAAAAGGGTACGCAAATTATTCTCCTCATCACTAGCATTATCATCACTAGAGGATTCATATTTAGTGGAGGATTTAGATTTAACCTTCTTCCTTTTGCCGTCCTTTGCCATGAGGCACTTGTGGCCGACGTTGGGGAAGAGGAGTCCCTTGGTGACGGCGATGTTGGCGGCGTCCTCGTCGTCCGAGGAGGAGTCAGTGGAGCTCTCGTCGGAGTCCCACTTGCGGCACACGTGGGCATCGCCGCCCTTCTTCTTGTGGTACCTCTTCTTTTCTCTCCTCTTGCCCTTCTTGTCGTTATCCCTGTCACTATCACTTGATAATGGACATTTAGCAATAAAGTGACCGGGCTTACCACACTTGTAGCAAACCTTCTTGGAACGGGATTTGTAATCCTTCCCCTTCCGTTGCTTGAGGATTTGGCGAAAGCTTTTGATGATTAAAGCCATCTCCTCATTGTCGAGCTTGGAGGCGTCAATTGGTTGTCTACTCGGTGTAGACTCCTCCTTCTTCTCCTCCGTCGCCTTAAAAGCCACCGGTTGTGCCTCGGACGTGGAGGGTTCATCAAGCTCGTTGATCTTCTTTGAGCCTTTAATCATACATTCAAAGCTCACAAAATTCCCGATTACTTCCTCGGGAGTCATTAGTGTGTATCTAGGATTACCACGAATTAATTGAACTTGAGTGGGGTTAAGGAAAATGAGAGATCTTAGAATAACCTTAACCACCTCGTGGTCGTCCCACTTCTTGCTCCCGAGGTTGCGCACTTGGTTCACCAAGGTTTTGAGCCGGTTGTACATATCTTGTGGCTCCTCCCCTTGGCGAAGACGGAAGCGACCGAGCTCCCCCTCGATCGTTTCCCGCTTGGTGATCTTGGTGAGTTCATCACCCTCGTGCGCGGTCTTGAGTAGATCCCAAATCTCCTTTGCACTCTTCAACCCTTGCACCTTGTTATATTCCTCTTTACTTAGAGAGGCGAGGAGTATGGTTGTGGCTTGGGAGTTGAAGTGCTCGATTTGGGCCACTTCATCCGTATCATAATCTTCATCCCCTATGGATGGTACCTGTGCTCCAAACTCAACAACATTCCATATACTTTTGTGGAGTGAGGTTAGATGAAATTTCATTAAATCACTCCACCTAGCATAATCTTCGCCATCAAAGGTTGGCGGTTTGCCTAATGGAACGGAAAGTAATGGAGTATGTCTAGATGTACGAGGATAGTGTAAGGGAATCTTACTAAACTTCTTGCGCTCTTGGCGCTTAGAAGTTACGGATGGCGCATCGGAGTCAGAGGTCGACGTTGATGAAGTGTCGGTCTCGTAGTAGACCACTTTCCTCATCCTCTTGTGCTTGTCGCCTTTCCGATGCGACTTGTGGGAATAAGATTTTTCCTTCTTCTCTTTGTGGTGTGAAGAAGACTTCTTCCCTTTGGAGGAGTCCTTCTCCTTCCTCTTGGTGCGGGACTCTTCCGATGAGGTGCTCTCGTGACTCGTAGTGGGCTTGTCGCCGGTCTCCATCTCCCTCTTGGTGTGATCTCCCGACATCACTTCGAGCGGTTATGCTCTAATGAAGCACCGGGCTCCGATACCAATTGAAAGTCGCCTAGAGGGGGGGTGAATAGGGCGAAACTGAAATTTACAAATATAAACACAACTACGAGACGGGTTAGCGTTAGAAATAATAATGAGTCCGAGAAAGAGGGCGCAAAACAAATCGCAAGCAAATGAGGAGTGTGACACGCGGATTTGTTTTACCGAGGTTCGGTTCTCACAAACCTACTCCCCGTTGAGGAGACCACAAAGGCCGGGTCTTTTTCAACCCTTTCCCTCTCTCAAACGGTCCCTCGGACCGAGTGAGCTTCTCTTCTCAAATCAAACCGGGAACAAAACTTCCCCGCAAGGACCACCACATAATTGGTGTCTCTTGCCTCGGTTACAAATGAGTTTTGATCACAAGAACAAGTGAGAAAGAAAGAAGCAATCCAAGCGCAAGAGCTCAAAAGAACACGACAAATCTCTCTCGCTAATCACTAAAGCCTTGTGTGGAATTGGAGAGGATTTGATCACTTGAGTGTGTCTAGAATTGAATGCCTAGCTCTTATAAGTGGTTGAGAAATGGAAAACTTGGATGACTTGAATGTGGGGTGGTTGGGGGAATTTATAGCCCCAACCACCAAACTAGCCGTTTGGTGGAAGCTGTCTGTTCGATGGCGCACCGGACAGTCCGGTGCACACCGGACATGTCCGGTGCGACAGCCACGTCACCAAAGCCATTGGGTTCCGACCGTTGGAGCTCTGACTTCTGGGCCCGCCTGGATGTCTGGTGGCGCACCGAACATGTACTGTAGAGTGTCCGGTGCGCCAGCATGGGCGTGCCTGACCTCTGCGCGCGCTGGCGCTCATTAATTGCGCCTGCAGGTAGCCGTTGGCGCCGAAGTAGCCGTTGCCCCGCAGTTACACCGGACATGTCCGGTGAATTATAGCGGAGCAGCCGAAGTGAATTCCCGAGGCTGGCGAGTTCCTGAGGCCGCTCTTCCTTGGAGCACCGGACACTGTCCGGTGTACACCGGACAGTCCGGTGAATTATAGTGGAGTTGCCTCTGGATTTTCCCGAAGGTGGCGAGTTTGAGTTGGAGTCCTCTAGTGCACCGGACATGTCCGGTGGCACACCGGACAGTCCGGTGCGTCAGACCAGAGGTGCCTTCGGTTGTCCCTTTGCTCTTTTGTTGAACCCAATACTTGGTCTTTTTATTGGCTAAGTGTGAACCTTCGGCACCTGTATAACTTATATACTAGAGCAAACTAGTTAGTCCAATTGTTTGTGTTGGGCAATTCAACCACCAAAATTAATTAGGGACTAGGTGTAAGCCTAATTCCCTTTCAGTTTGCTCAACTCCACCAAAAGGCAGGGGGCATATGTTGAGCACCGTTTTGAGACGGCGGACGGTCCGGCCCTGAGGCCGGACGGTCCGCGGTCCGGACAGTCCGCGCTTGTGGGCCGGACGGTCCGCGCATGCGCAGAGTAGATTAGGGTTCCGAGTTTTGTGCTATGTTTGTTAGCTATATTCACGGAATTAGCTCGGAATCCGGTCGTGTAAAGGGTCCAGCCCCCCTCCTCTATAAAAAAAGAGGTCTACGGCCGATTTGTAATCATCATCAATCGAATCAAACACTTCCATTTCGCATTTTATCCTGGGAGTAGTTCTAGTCTAGTTTAGGTTTAGCCTCTCCGTCCTCAAATTCTCCGTCTCTCCTCGACTCTACGTCGATTAGAGGAGTCTAGGTCGGCCGGCCCGAGCCTAGACAACCCCTGGGATCTCTCCTCCCCGATGGGGTCCCTCCCGGGAGCGAGATCCAGGCGCCGCCGCCGATCTTCCGTCGCCCCTGCGCACGCGCGGATCGTCCGGCCGTCAGGCAGGAAACCTTAGCCCCTGCGCCAGGTCGCGGACCGTCCGGCCTCAGACCACGGACCGTCCGCGCCTGACCAGAGAGCACCGCCGCCGGTTCTTCTTGAGTATTTGGCGCTCCGAAAAAGCGTCAACACATGGCCTGCTTAAATAACTTCCCATATGTGTGGTAGCGGCAAGCCCTGGTGACGCAACATATTTGGGCACAACTGTATTAGTTATAGTGCAGTAGTGCTCATCTCATCTTTTCCATGTTGTATCTCCATATCTCGACCTAAATAGTAAAAGTGTAGTTTTAAGCACGTTCTGCAATTTGGCATTGATTACCTTGTCGACACACCTGTAACTGCACTAAGGTATCATACCCTACTCCTTCCTTTTGGTTTTCACACTGATGTATCATACTTTCCCTGGATGATTACTAATACTGGGTATTGGACCCGGGTGCGAACCGGCAGAGCAACAAATCTTTTGATGGAGGGTAGGGCTTTGTTGTCTTATATGGTTACTCCATATGAGAGCTTTGTCTCTCCTATGAGCTTGTTTTGATTAGGGTGATTTGGGTCCAGATCCCTATGTTTTGGTTCAAATTCGAACTAAACTTACTTGAACGATCCGCTGTTCCAAACATCCCTCTAGGAGTCATTCATTTCCGGGCGCTGAAGGATACAGCAAAGACCTCAAAAAAAAGTTATATGCCGTCAAGCTGCACCCATGTAAGCATAGTTCTAGTTCATAATGGTAGCCAATCTATTGTGCTGTTAGCTGATTATCATCGTATTTGCCCTCTTATACAATGTGGATACTCAAATTCTCTCCTTCAGTGCTGCACGTCATTTTACATTGTCAGTGACTGACGACCAAAGTAATTTATGAGTTATATGACCCTTCAGTTTCCCTTTTCTATGTTTAGGACTAGCTGGTTTACCTTCGGATGGACAAAGGATCATCTCAATGTCTATCTAGAATGACCTGTGAAATATGTGGTGAAAGAAAGGTTTCGAAGTTCATTATTCTCTATTCATCTGTGATTCATTCCTTCTAGCCCCTTCCAGTATTTTTGCTCCCGTAAGGCTGTCTCCAACAACGTCCTTTATATTCATCATTTATATCTGTCATTTACAGTCTCCTCTAAAATATTTCATCCTCTATATCTTCTTACTCTCCAACAACATCCTCTATACGCAAATACCTATATTAGAGACATTTTTTATTTTTTATTTTTTATTTTTTTTACATACGTATTTGTCATACTTTAAAATGTATTGTCTATATTTTAGTTTTGCTAAACCGATTATTTAAAGTATTCAAATGAATAGAGGACCGTTTAGAGAAACTTTATATATAGAGAGAATCCAACGGCGTCCTCTAAATTTAGAGAGCCGTTTAGAGGACGCTGCTAGAGAGCGTAGATGACCATTTGATCCTCTATATTTAGGATAGAGAAGCCTGTAGAGGCACTTGCTTTCTATGTATAAATGGATATTTGGAATGCATGGCTCTTCGTTGCTTTTTGTGGCCGCCGTGCTGGCCTGGCCTTTAAATTTGTTCCATCTGTCTCAGGGTTCTGAAGCTGACTGCAAAGGTGACACGGCTGGCTGGAAAAACAGTTAAAGATGACACGGTGTTTTTCTTTTATGGTGTTGAAGTTTCCGAGTGATGACTAATCTTTATTGGCCCCAACCCCAATGCTGAGTACCACACTGCTTGTTACTGTTTCAGTGACGAGTCACGGACACATTGCCGGTGGCACTATGCAGCATGCTATCTCCTGTAGTCCTATATATATACCTGAACACGTACATGGAGACATGGAGTGATGGAGATTTGTGATTGTCTCAAGTGGAATTCTTTTGGAGGTTCGTCTTCAGTGGAATGCTTCGGCAAAAAAAAAAAAAAAAAAAGTTCTAACTGAGACGGACGGTGCTGGTCAGGTACTATCCAACGAAAGCTGCTATCGCTCGGCCCTGCCCCTGCCTGAGCTTCTTACACCCTTTCTGATGACAACAACATATCTGAGACTCTGGGTGGACGATTCCTCCACCACTCCGGCCGGGAGAACCATTCCATTCCATGGCACGCACCGTCGTCTTGCGGGATTTGGATTTGGGGGGTACCGAGACCCGAGAGCGAGGCGTACCCCTTCCGAAAGAGCCGCCCTCCCTCTCCGGCTCCTGCTCCGGCGACGGCGACCCCTGCTGCTGCAAGTCCCATCCGTCACGCGAAGAATGGGATGCTCCCACGTGAACGGGCATGGTCGCTATGCTTCGCTTGTTCTGCGGCGGTCAAGATTATCATGCCAGCGACAGAGTTGCCCCCCGTCGATTCGCCCGAATCTGACGATCCACTTCCTCCTCCACATGACTCACCGGGCTCCCCGCGCCCCTGGATCTCCCTTTCTCCGAAAGGCAGAAGCAGAGACTGCTTCCGTCTTGAAATCACGTACAGATTTTCCCCGTAAGCCAGATTTCTCGTGGCAAAGGAAAAAAAAAAGATGCATAAACGGCTATGGAGCGATATGTGTTAGATAGAAAGATTTGCACGGATATGATATCAATAGACATACCAGAATAGTATAAGGACAAAAAAAAAACACAATTATACACCATCATCGTTATCTAAGCAGCGGTGCTATATATTATAATCCTGGGAGGATGAACAAGACTCGATTCTGAGTTCTAGATGTCGGCAAGCGCCGAAATAAGCCACACAGCTGTGCCACTAATCTGCTTCCCAAGCATCTATCCTAGTAAAAGCGGTGCCAAAGCGAAGAAAGAAATCGTTATGCTGGGACAGGACAATATGAACAAGTGTCAAGAAAATCTCTCACCGCCTCTCTCTCTCTCTCTCTGTTTTTTTTAATCGTTGAAGTCAAGAAAAAATATTCCCACGAAATAATGTTTCGCTTGAGGAACTTCTTCCATGTCCCGCCTTCCACCACCATCTGTAACTGCAATGAGAAAGGCAATCTTCGTTACAATAACACTAGAGTAGAACGATGATCAGGAGTTACCGAGGGATGGTTTGGTGATTAGGGATCCATGTGATGAATCCCTTTGCTATTCAATTTTGAATAGTAAAGAATTTCTTCCCATAGATCCTATTGTGATTTCTGGTCTGCGTTTGGCCGCGGGACGGCCAGGACAGAGATGTCCTTTGGTCAAGAAAATCTCTCACCGACTCTCTCTCTCTGTTTTTTTAATCGTTCAAGTCAGGAAAAATATTCCCACGAAATAATGTTTCGCTTGAGGAACTTTTTCCGTGTCCCGCCTTCCACCACCATATGTAACTGTAATGAGAAAGGCGATCTTCGTTACAGTAACACTAGAGTAGAACAAAGATGACCAGGAGTTCCTGCATTCACTTAGGGCTGGTTTGATGATTAGGGATCTGTCGGAGAGAAAATTCTCCAGCCGGGTGTTGGAATATACCCGTCCTAAAATCCTAAGATAAGGAGGGGTCTAAGCGTTTTGCCTGTTCGCTAGATTGTGGGAGAACACACCAGAAGACACGAGGATTTAGAGTGGTTCGGGCCGCCGGAGCGTAATACCCTACTCCACTGTGTGTTGTATTGCTCGTGCTCAAGAACTTGAAGAACTTCCCGTGGGTCTAAGTTGGCTTGAATGAACTTGCCTTGTAACGTCGTGTGCCTTCCCTTTTATAGCTCAAGGGGAGGCACTTACAAAGGTGCTGAGCCCCGACATGTGTGCCCAGGAACATAATGGATGGAATACCTAGAGCAACTAATGCAGGTGACATCTGTGCAATCTCCAGGCCCAAGTTGTCCGCAGCATACGCAGCATTGACATGCGGCGACAGCTCCCTTGGTAACGTACGAGTAATGATGGGCGTGGTGCACGCGGCAGTATGGGCGTGCAGTCTGCCAGTGGTACGGACAGACCTGTCCGCTAGTGGGACGGACAGGTCGCTGCCTGCTAGCGGAATAGACAGGTCTCATTAAATGCGGAGGCGGCACATCGCCTGCCAGCGGAATGGACAGGCACGTCGCCTGCGGAATGGACAGGGCTCATTAAATACCGAGGGGGCACATCTCCTGTCAGCGGGATGGACAGGCGGCGCGCCTTATCCGCAATAAATGCAGGGGCCGTATAACCCGGAGGCCTTACGTCAGGCTCCACCCGTTGGCTTACGTCACGCGCGGTTGGTCACGTGGCAGCATCGGGTCTCCGCCTGGGCAGGGAGCAGTAGCGCGTGCGGACAGGTCCGCACCAGACTGGGTCTAGACACGTGTCGACACCGAACCCCTGCCTAGGTCCTATTCACGGCCCGGGTATGTTCTGTCCTGGGACCTTGGGACCCCCTGTGGCTGGCCCGGACCCCATACTAGGGGCGGGGTCCGGATCCCATTCCAGGGGTCCAGCTGGCACAAGTGGAGGTCCAGGACTGACCCCGAAGGTCCGGCCTGTATATCCGGGGGTCCGGGACCAACCTTGGAGGTCCGGACTATATATCCAAGGGTCCGGCACTCTCCTGTGGGGTCCGGACTCACTGTTGATGCTTTGGAGTATACCACCTTCTCTAGACACGTGGTGGCTTCAGACCCGCCCGTGTGGACCCAGAGTAGCCGTTCGCGACTGGGGCGTGGCGCAGCTTGGTCCCACACAGCTCTTCTGCCACGCGACTAAGGGATAGTCGTGTGGGTTCTGCGTCTTTGTACAGTAGCAGGGGGTACCCTAGTTTTAGGGTACTGACAGTGGCACCCGGGCCCGCCTCAGAGGAGGATGCGAGCTTGCAGGTGGGGCCAAAGCTTGTATCTTGCCTCAATATGGCTTGAGCGGTGACTGGGGCGGCACCTCAGCACGCGCCGCATTAACTCAGCGCATCTGGTGACGCACACACTGTTAGTCCGCCCACGGTCACGTCGACTGCCACATCTGTCCTCATGGCTGACTGACCCACGGCCCCACGTTTGGCGGTTCCATCAGGCCACGCGAGGGGCACCTCGTTGCCGCCGTCGTGGTTAATAAATATCTCTTCGCAGCAGCCCCGAGGCGGTGATCGTGCGCGGCGGTTCACCTTTTTCGCACTCGGAGACCGTCACACCAGCTGCATGACTTGTGGGCCCGGGCCCCCATGTCAGAGACTAGGTCGCTTGGGCGCTAGGCGCGCGTCGGACGGAATTTCCTGGGGCGCGAGCGGGAGAGTCTTCCTTGAAAAGGGATTCAGCTCGCGTGCAGCAGTTACGCTTTCGCATTCTCTCCAACTGCTGCGCCATTTCGCCTCTGAGCCCTCTGCGCCCCTTTGCATCCGCGCTCTTCTGCTTTCCACCGCCGCAATCGCCATGGCCTCGTTGGTTCATCCCGAGCGTTTCCAGTCCGAGGGGGCACTCAACCTGGTGCACAGCCTGCTTGGATGGAACGCGGTGGCGTTCGCCGGACGGATGCACACCGACACCACTCCCCTCGGCGATCTCGCCGCCGGGAAGTTCGTGCTCTTCGTCTCCTACCTCTCATGTGGGTTGGCGCTGTCGATCTCGCCCTTCTTCCTGCTGCTGTTGGAGGAGCTCGGCCTCCAGCTTTAGCACCTCACCCCCACTCCATCCTCCAGGCGGCCATCTTTGCCCACCTGTGCGAGATGTTCGTGGGGGTGGTGCCCTGCACCTCCCTCTTCTGCCATTTCTTTGTGCTAGTGAGGTCGGGGAAGGCGAAGGACCACCTCGGCGCCTACTACTTCCAGACAAGGCCGGATTCAGCCGGTGCCTACATTCCCTCCCTTGGTGGCACGAGGTGGGAAAACTGGCGCGCCGACTGGGTGGTTGTCAGCACCGAGGCCAACGATCGCCTCGCGCTGCCGAACGACGGGCCAAGGCTCGACCGGAAGCAATGGAGGGCCAAGCTGTCGCTGGCGCCGGAGTTCGAGCCCGTTCTGGACAGGATCAAGAGCTTGGCGGTGGGCGGCCTGACGTCGATGCACGTGGTCAGTGACTTCCTGAAGCACCGGATCACGCCGCTGCAGAGGAGGGCGCGTCTGTGTTGCTGGTTCACCGGTTCGAACGACATCGACCGGATCCAGCGCGAGCCGAGCACCGACCTATCTTGGGAGGAGCTGGAAGTCCTAGTGAAGGGGATTACTGGTGAGTCCTTTGTCCCCAAATCTTTGATCCTCCCCTAGGACGTCCCAGCGCTTTGTGATGACCCAGGGTTGAGGACGGCGATCTTGGCCTGGCTGCCGACCCTCGACGAGAGCGGCGTGGCTGTCAGCCAGACCGGCGACCGGGACCCCCACCGTGGGATCTAGATCCCTGGTGTACCGGCGAGAGGTTCCCAGCCCACCGGTGCGGGTTCCAGGGCTCCCCTCGCGGCCCCCAGCCCCTTGGACAAGGGCAAAGGGGATGCAAGTAGCTCCTCCGCCTTGGGTGGCACCAGGGGTTCAAAGGATGATAGGCGACGCCGGCTGCGTCGCGCCGATGGGTCGCTCGTCACGGACCCTCCTCTTGATGCAGACCTGCCCCAGAAGCGTCAGAGGACAGCTGGTGGGGCCGAGGGGACCGGCTCCCAGGCTCAGGGCACACAGAGGCGCATCAGTCCTCCGCCACCGCCACCATCGGATCCGTCGCCATCGCCGCCACCACCATCGTCGGTCCGTCGCCACCACCACCACTTGGGGGTGATCTCCCCCAGGGGCACCACCAGCAGCAACCACAACAGCAGTAGCAACAACAACAGCAGCGGACATCCCACTTCTAGGGTCGCTGGAAGGTCCAGGGCCCCAAGTAAGTGTAGCCCCATCCCTGTTTTTGCGGGTGTAGTTATCTTGCCGATGGGTTGAAAGTCGCCTAGAGAGGGGATGGATAGGCAGAATCTGAAAATTATAAACTTAAGCACACACTACAAGCAGGGGTTAGCGTTAGAAATAAATGCGAGTCCGAAAGAGAGGGTGAAAACAAATCACAAGCAAATAAAGCGAATGACACGGTGATTTGTTTTTGAAAGGGAAATGTGCCCTTGGGCCATTTCTAAGTTTTTTGGTGGTTTAGTGTCCAACACAAGTGCCTAAGTGTAAAATGGTGGACAAAGTACAAATCAAGGATAAAGGTATGTTTCTCAGACTTAGTACATTGTTTTAGAGACTAATGTATTATGTCTAAGTGCTGGAAACAGGAAAATCCATTTGGAAATGCCTTGGCTCGAACAGCCAAGACTTTGCTCAGTCTGGAGCACCGGACTGTCCGGTGGTGCACCGGACAGTGTCCGGTGCGCCAGCTGGCTCGAGCAAAGTGGCTGCTCTCGGGACTTCGACAGCGGCGTACGGCTATAATTCACCGGACTATCCGGTGGTGCACCGGACTGTCCGGTGGGCCGTTCACAGGCGAACTCGTCGCTCTCGGGAATTCATCGGCGACGTACGGCTATAATTCACCGGACTGTCCGGTGAGCCAACGGTCGGCCGGGCCAACGGTCGGCCGGGCGATCTGCGCGGGACACGTGGCCGAGCCAACGGCTAGTAGGAGGCTCCGGATTGTCCGGTGTGCACCGGACATGTCCGGTGCGCCAACGGCTCTCTGGCTGCCAACGGTCGACTGCGCCATTTATGGAAGGAAATCGGGCACCGGACAGTGTCCGGTGTGCACCGGACTGTCCGGTGCACCAGTCGACAGAAGGCAAGATCAGCCTTCCTAGATTGCTCTCAACGGCTCCTAGCTGCCTTGGGGCTATAAAAGGGACCCCTAGGTGCATGGAGGAGAACACCAAGCATTCCTACAACATTCCTAAGCACCGAGACATCAATTCCGCGCCTTTGATTCTTTGCGATAGCAATTAGAGCTCTAGTTGAGTGGTGAACTCATTGAGTTGTGTTGTGAGCTCTCATTGCGATTTGTGTGCGTGGTGTTGCTGTGATTTCTTGTCTTGAGTGCATTGCTAATCCCTCCCTTGCTCCATGCTTCTTTGTGAACTTCAATTATAAGGGCGAGAGACTCCAAGTTGTGGAGATTCCTCGCAAACGGGATTGAGTAAAGCAAGCAAAACACCGTGGTATTTAAGTGGGTCTTTGGACCACTTGAGAGGGGTTGATTGCAACCCTCGTCCGTTGGGACGCCACAACGTGGATTAGGCAAGCGTTGGTCTTGGCCGAACCACGGGATAACCACCGTGCCATCTCTGTGATTGATTTCTTGTGGTTATTGTGTTTTGACTCCTCTCTAGCCACTTGGCATTTACTGTGCTAACACTTAACCAAGTTTTTGTGGCTTAAGTTTTCAAGTTTTATAGGATCACCTATTCACCCCCCCTCTAGGTGCTCTCAATTGGTATCAGAGCCGTTCTCTTCACAAAGGGACTAACCGCCCGAAGAGATGGATCCTAAGGGGAAGGGAATCGTGATCAACGACAAAGAGAAGGAATCCTTCGTCAACGAGCCGAAGGATGACAAGCCTACCGACTCCGGCTCGGGCCATAGACGGAAGGATGGGAAGAAGAAGAAGACAAGGCGCATCAAGGAAATTGTCTACTACGACGACAGTGATGAGTCTACTTCTTCCCAAAAGGACGACGACCACAACGACTACGAGAGAAGGAAACCGGTTAATTCGAACTTTTCTTTTGACTACTCTCGTATTCCGCAAAGTTCAAATTCACATTTGCTCTCCATTCCTCTCGGCAAGCCTCCACACTTTGATGGGGAGGACTACGGATTTTGGAGCCACAAAATGCGTAGTCACCTATTCTCTCTCCATCCTAGTATATGGGAGATTGTAGAAAGTGGAATGCACTTTGATAGTATGGATAGTCCCATGTTCATTAATGAGAAAATACATAAGAATGCACAAGCTACTACTGTTCTTCTAGCTTCATTGTGCAGGGATGAATACCACAAAGTGAGCGGCTTGGACAACGCCAAGCAAATATGGGACACCCTCAAGATTTCTCATGAGGGGAATGACGTCACCTTGCTCACCAAAATGGAGTTGGTGGAGGGCGAGCTTGGACGGTTCGCGATGTTAAGGGGCGAGGAGCCAACTCAAACATACAACCGGCTCAAGACCCTTATCAACAAAATAAGGAGCTACGGAAGCACGCGATGGACGGACCACGACGTCGTCCAACTGATGCTAAGGTCCTTTACTGTTCTTGATCCTCATTTGGTGAATAATATTCGTGAGAATCTCAGGTACACTAAAATGTCGCCCGAAGAAGTCCTTGGAAAATTCGTTAGCGGGCGAATGATGATCAAGGAGGCGAGGTACGTGGACGACGCATTGAATGGTTCAATCAACGAGCCTCAACCCCTTGCTCTCAAGGCAACAAGAAGCAAGGAGGCGCTACCTAGCAAGGTGGCACAAATTGAGGCGGCTGGACTTAATGATGAAGAGATGGCCCTCATCATCAAGAGATTCAAGACGGCGCTAAAGGGTCGCAAGGGGCAGCCAAGCAAGACCAAGACAAAGGGGAAGCGCTCATGCTTCAAATGTGGTAAGCTTGGTCCTTTTATTGCTAACTGTCCCGACATTGATAGTGATCAGGACCAAGGGAACAAGAGGGAGAAGAAGAAGAACTATAAGAAGGCAAAGGGCGAGGCACATCTAGGAAAGGAGTGGGATTCGGATTGCTCCTCCTCCGACTCCGACAATGAAGGACTCACCGCCACCGCCTTCAACAAGTCATCCCTCTTCCCCAACGAGCGTCACACATGCCTTATGGCAAGGGAAAAGAAGGTATGTACTCGAAACTCTACTTATGCTTCTTCGAGTGAGGACGAATCTAGTGATGAGGATGAAATAGATTATTCATGTCTATTTAAAGGCCTAGATAGAACCAAGGTAGATAAAATTAATGAATTAATTGATGCCTTGAATGATAAGAATAGGCTTCTAGAAAAACAAGAAGATTTGTTGTATGAAGAACATGACAAATTTGTAGAAGCACAAAAATCTCATGCTTTAGAAGTTAAAAGAAACGAAATGCTTTCTTGTGAATTATCTTCTTGCCATGAGACAATTTCTAGCTTAAGGAGCATTAATGATGATTTGAATGCTAAGTTAGAAATAGCTAGGAAATCAACAACTTGTGTAGAAAATGTTGTTATTTTTAATAGATGTAAAGATTTTGATATTAATGCTTGTAGTGAACACATAGCTTCTATTGCAAAGTTAAATGATGAAATGGCTAGTCTTAATGCCCAACTTAAGGCTAGCAAAAGCGATTTTGATAAACTAAAATTTGCTAGGGATGCCTACACGATTGGTAGACACCCCTCAATTAAGGATGGGCTTGGCTTCAAGAGGGAAGCCAAGAACTTAACAAGCCATAAGGCTCCCATCTCCGCCAAGGAGAAAGGGAAGGCCCCTATGGCAAGTAGTACTAAAAAGAACCATGCTTTTATGTACTTTGATAGAAGACAGTCTCATAGGAGTTGTAATGCTTTTGATTCACATGCCTATGATTCTTATGCTATGTTTGCTCCCAGTTCTTCCTATATGCATGATAGAGATATGCCTAGGAAAAATATTCATCATGTGCCTAGGAAAAATATTCATCATGTTCCTAGAAAAGCTATGAATGGTCCCTCTACAATTTATCATGCTTTAAATGCTTCCTTTGCTATTTGTAGAAAGGATAGGAAGATAGTTGCTAGGAAATTAGGGGCAAAATGCAAGGGTGATAAAACTTGCATTTGGGTCCCTAAGGAAATTGTGACTAACCTTGTAGGACCCAACAAGAGTTGGGTACCTAAGACCCAAGCCTAAATTTGCCTTGCAGGTTTATGCATCCGGGGGCTCAAGCTGGATTATCGACAGCGGATGCACAAACCATATGATGGGGGAGAAGAAGATGTTCACCTCCTACGTCAAGAATAAGGATTCCCAAGATTCAATCATATTCGGTGATGGGAACCAAGGCAAGGTGAAAGGTTTAGGCAAGATTGCAATATCTAATGAGCACTCTATCTCTAATGTGTTTTTAGTTGAGTCTCTTGGATATAATTTACTCTCTGTCAGTCAATTATGTAATATGGGATATAATTGTCTATTTACAAATGTAGATGTGTCTGTCTTTAGAAGATGTGATGGTTCACTAGCTTTTAAGGGTGTACTAGACGACAAACTTTACTTAGTTGATTTTGCAAAAGAAGAGGCCGGTCTAGATGCATGCTTAATGGCTAAGACTTGCATGGGCTGGTTGTGGCATCGCCGCTTAGCACATGTGGGGATGAAGAACCTCCACAAGCTTCTAAAGGGAGAACACGTGATAGGTCTAACCAATGTACATTTCGAAAAAGATAGACCTTGTGCAGCTTGTCAAGCAGGTAAACAAGTGGGAGGAGCACATCACAGCAAGAATGTAATGACACTTCAAGACCTCTGGAGCTGCTGCATATGGACCTCTTCGGACCCGTCGCCTATCTGAGCATAGGAGGAAGTAAGTATGGTCTAGTTATTGTTGATGACTTTTCCCGCTTCACTTGGGTGTTCTTTTTGCAGGATAAGTCTGAAACCCAAGGGACCCTCAAGCGCTTCCTCAGGAGAGCTCAAAATGAGTTTGAGCTCAAGGTGAAGAAGATAAGGAGCGACAACGGGTCCGAATTCAAGAATCTTCAAGTGGAGGAGTTCCTTGAGGAGGAGGGGATCAAGCACGAGTTCTCCGCTCCCTACACACCTCAGCAAAATGGTGTGGTAGAGAGGAAGAACAGGACGCTCATTGATATGGCGAGGACTATGCTTGGAGAGTTCAAGACCCCCGAGTGTTTTTGGTCGGAAGCCGTGAACATGGCTTGCCACGCCATCAACAGGGTCTACCTTCACCGCCTCCTCAAGAAGACTTCATACGAGCTACTGACTGGTAACAAACCCAATGTATCGTACTTTCGTGTATTTGGGAGTAAATGCTACATTCTAGTGAAGAAGGGTAGGAATTCCAAATTTGCTCCCAAAGCCGTAGAAGGGTTTTTATTAGGTTATGATTCAAATACAAAGGCATATAGGGTCTTCAACAAATCATCGGGTTTGGTTGAAGTCTCTAGCGATGTTGTATTTGATGAGACTAATGGCTCTCCAAGAGAGCAAATTGTTGATCTTGATGATGTAGATGAAGAAGATGTTCCAACGACCGCGATACGCACTATGGCGATTGGAGATGTACGGCCTCAGGAACAATTGGAGCAAGATCAACCGTCTTCCTCAACTATGGTGCACCCCCCAACCCAAGATGACGAACAGGTACCTCAAGAGGAGGCGCATGATCAAGGGGGAGCACAGGATGTTCAAATTGAAGAGGAAGAAGCACCTCAGGCTCCTCCAACTCAAGTTCGAGCAACAATCCAAAGGGATCATCCCGTCGACCAAATATTGGGTGATATTAGCAAGGGAGTAACTACTCGCTCGAGATTAGTTAATTTTTGTGAGCATTACTCCTTTGTCTCTTCTATTGAGCCTTTCAGGGTAGAAGAGGCCTTGCTAGATCCGGACTGGGTGTTGGCCATGTAGGAGGAACTCAACAATTTCAAGCGCAATGAAGTTTGGACACTGGTGCCTCGTCCCAAGAAAAACGTTGTGGGAACCAAGTGGGTGTTCCGCAACAAACAGGACGAGCACGGGGTGGTGACGAGGAACAAGGCTCGACTTGTGGCAAAAGGTTATGCCCAAGTCGCAGGTTTGGACTTTGAGGAGACTTTTGCTCCTGTGGCTAGGCTAGAATCAATTCGTATCTTGCTAGCATATGCCGCTCACCACTCTTTCAGGTTGTACCAAATGGATGTGAAGAGCGCTTTCCTCAACGGGCCAATCAAGGAGGAGGTGTACGTGGAGCAACCCCCTGGCTTCGAGGATGAACGGTACCTCGACCACGTGTGTAAGCTCTCTAAGGCGCTCTATGGACTTAAGCAAGCCCCAAGAGCATGGTATGAATGCCTTAGAGACTTTTTAATTGCTAATGCTTTCAAGGTCGGGAAAGCCGATCCAACTCTTTTTACTAAGACTTGCGATGGTGATCTTTTTGTGTGCCAAATTTATGTCGATGACATAATATTTGGTTCTACTAATCAAAAGTCTTGTGAAGAGTTTAGCAGGGTGATGACGCAGAAATTCGAGATGTCGATGATGGGCGAGTTGAACTACTTCCTTGGGTTCCAAGTGAAGCAACTCAAGGACGGCACTTTCATCTCCCAAACGAAGTACACGCAAGATTTGCTAAAGCGGTTTGGGATGAAGGACACCAAGCCCGCAAAGACGCCGATGGGAACTGACGGACACACCGATCTCAACAAAGGTGGTAAGTCCGTTGATCAAAAAGCATACCGGTCCATGATAGGTTCTTTGCTTTATTTATGTGCTAGTAGACCGGATATTATGCTTAGCGTATGCATGTGTGCTAGATTTCAATCCGATCCTAAGGAGTGTGACTTAGTAGCTGTGAAGCGAATTCTTCGATATTTAGTCGCTATGCCTTGCTTCGGGATCTGGTATCCAAAGGGGTCTAACTTTGACTTGATTGGGTACTCAGATTCCGACTATGCTGGATGTAAGGTCGATAGGAAGAGTACATCGGGGACGTGCCAATTCTTAGGAAGGTCCCTGGTGTCGTGGAACTCTAAGAAACAAACTTCTGTTGCCCTATCCACCGCTGAGGCCGAGTACGTTGCCGCAGGACAGTGTTGTGCGCAACTACTTTGGATGAGGCAAACCCTCCGGGACTTTGGCTACAATCTGAGCAAAGTCCCACTCCTATGTGATAATGAGAGTGCTATCCGAATAGCGGAAAATCCTGTTGAGCACAGCCGCACAAAGCACATTGACATCCGGCATCACTTTTTGAGGGACCACCAGCAAAAGGGAGATATCGAAGTGTTTCATGTTAGCACCAAGAACCAGCTAGCCGATATCTTCACTAAGCCTTTAGATGAAAAGACCTTTTGCAGGCTGCGAAGTGAGCTAAATATCCTAGATTCGCGGAACTTGGATTGAATTGTAGCATACATGTATTTATGCCTTTGATCATGTTCATTCTGCATTTTGTTGCTTATTGTGGTGCTCAAGTTGTACAAACACTCCCTGGACCTCACAAGTCCTTTTTGCAAGTGATGCACATATTTAGGGGGAGCTGTGCTACAACTTGACCCTTTGAGACTAACCATATTCTTGAGTTTGGTTGTTTTAGCCTCAAAGGAGGATTGAAGGGGAAAGGTGGACTTGGACCATGCAAGACTTCCACTGCACTCCGATGAAAAGAGTAACTTTTCCAAGTTCATCTTTATACTCTTATTGCCTTTGTGTTCTCATTTGAAGATTTTGGTGAGGCAATGGGGTTAATGGGCCAAGATTGATCCCGTTTTGGTGCTTGATGCCAAAGGGGGAGAAAATAAAGGCCAAAGCAATAGATGGATCAGCTACCACTTGAGAAATTTTGAAAATAGTAGATTAGAGCTTTTGGTTTGTCAAAACTCTTTTATTGTCTCTTATGTCAAAAGTTGGCCTCTTGTGGGGAGAAGTGTTGATTATGGGAAAAAGGGGGAGTTTTTGAAATCCTTGATCAAATTTCTTTGGAAAACCTCTCTTTATGTCTCTACAAGTGGATTTGACTTAGAGATAGGAATTTGAGTTTGATTTGCAAAAACAAACCAAGTGGTGGCATAGAGTAATCCATATATGTCAAATTTGAATCAAAACAATTTGAGTTCTTATTTGAGTTGATTTTGTACTTGTTCTACTTGCTTTATGTTGTGTTGGCATAAATCACCAAAAAGGGGGAGATTGAAAGGGAAATGTGCCCTTGGGCCATTTCTAAGTTTTTTGGTGGTTTAGTGTCCAACACAAGTGCCTAAGTGTAAAATGGTGGACAAAGTACAAATCAAGGATAAAGGTATGTTTCTCAGACTTAGTACATTGTTTTAGAGACTAATGTATTGTGTCTAAGTGCTGGAAACAGGAAAAATCCATTTGGAAATGCCTTGGCTCGAGCAGCCAAGACTTTGCTCAGTCTGGAGCACCGGACTGTCCGGTGGTGCATCGGACAGTGTCCGGTGCGCCAGGTGGCTCGAGCAAAGTGGCTGCTCTCGGGACTTCGACGGCGGCGTACGACTATAATTCACCGGACTGTCCGGTGGTGCACCGGACTGTCCGGTGGGCCGTTCACAGGCGAACTCGTCGCTCCCGGGAATTCATCGGCGACGTACGACTATAATTCACTGGACTGTCCGGTGTGCACCGGACTGTCCGGTGAGCCAACGGTCGGCCGGGCCAACGGTCGGCCGCGCGATCTGTGCGGGACACGTGGCCGAGCCAACGGCTAGTAGGAGGCTCCGGACTGTCCGGTGTGCACCGGACATGTCCGGTGCGCCAACGGCTCTCTGGCTGCCAACGGTCGACTGCGCCATTTATGGAAGGAAATCGGGCACCGGACAGTGTCCGGTGTGCAACGGACTGTCCGGTGCACCAGTCGACAGAAGGCAAGATCAGCCTTCCTAGATTGCTCTCAACGGCTCCTAGCTGCCTTGGGGCTATAAAAGGGACCCCTAGGCGCATGGAGGAGAACACCAAGCATTCCTACAACATTCCTAAGCACCGAGACATCAATTCCGCGCCTTTGATTCTTTGCGATAGCAATTAGAGCTCTAGTTGAGTGGTGAACTCATTGAGTTGTGTTGTGAGCTCTCGTTGCGATTTGTGTGCGTGGTGTTGCTGTGATTTCTTGTCTTGAGTGCGTTGCTAATCCCTCCCTTGCTCCGTGCTTCTTTGTGAACTTCAATTATAAGGGCGAGAGACTCCAAGTTGTGGAGATTCCTCGCAAACGGGATTGAGTAAAGCAAGCAAAACACCGTGGTATTCAAGTGGGTCTTTGGACCACTTGAGAGGGGTTGATTGCAACCCTCGTCCGTTGGGACGCCACAACGTGGAGTAGGCAAGCGTTGGTCTTGGCCGAACCACGAGATAACCACCGTGCCATCTCTGTGATTGATTTCTTGTGGTTATTGTGTTTTGACTCCTCTCTAGCCACTTGGCATTTACTGTGCTAACACTTAACCAAGTTTTTGTGGCTTAAGTTTTCAAGTTTTATAGGATCACCTATTCACCCCCCCTCTAGGTGCTCTCAGTTTTACCGAGGTTTGGCCCTTGAAGGCCTAGTCCCCATTGAGGTGGTCACAAAGACCGGGTCTCTTTCAACCCTTTCCCTCTCTCAAACGGTCAACTAGACCGAGTGAGCTTTTCTCCTCAATCAATTGGGACACTTAGTCCCCACAAGGACCACCATAACTTGGTGTCTCTTGCTTTGATTACAAAGGTGTTGAGAACAAGAAAGGGGAAGAAGAAAAGCGATCCAAGCGACAAAAACTCAAATGAACACAAATATCTCTCTCTCACTAGTCACTAAATGTTTGGAGTGATTCCGGACTTGGGAGAGGATTTGATCTCTTGTTTGTGTCTTGGAGTGAAGTCTAGAGCTCTTGTATTGAATGCAATGGCTGAAAACTCGGATGCCTTGAAGTGTGGTGGTTGGGGGTATTTATAGCCCCATCCACCAAAATGGCCGTTGGGGAGGCTGTCTGTCGATAGGCACACCGGACAGTCCGGTGCGCCAGCCACGTCACCCAACCGTTAGGGTTCGACCATTGGAGCTTCTAACAGCTGGGCCACCGGACAGTCTGGTGGTGCACCGGACAGCCACTGTTCACGGTTCACTGTAGCGTTCACTGTTCACTTTTGCAGACGACCGTTCGCGCTGTAGCCGTTGCTCCGCATGGCACACCGGACAGTCCGGTGAATTATAGCGGAGTGGCATTCCAAAAACCTGAAGCTGAGGAGTTCAGAGTGATTCTCCCTGGTGCACCGGACAGTCCGGTGCGCCAGACCAGGGCAGCCTTCGGTTGGTTTTGCTCCTTTCTTTTTGAACCCCATCTTGGACTTTTTATTGGTTTGTGTTGAACCTATGACACCTGTAGAACATATAATCTAGAGCAAACTAGTTAGTCTAATTTTTTGTGTTTAGCAATTCAACCACCAAAATCACTTAGGAAAAGGTTTGACCCTATTTCCCTTTCAATCTCCCCCTTTTTGGTGATTGATGCCAACACAAACTAAAGCAAATATATAAGTACAGAATTGAACTAGTTTGCATAATGCAAGTGCATAGGTTGCTTGGAATGAAACCAATATAATTATTTCAATAGATATGCATGGATTGCTTTCTTCTATTTTAACATTTTGGACCACACTTGCACCACTAGTTTTGTTTTTGCAAATTCTTTGGAAAATTCTTTTCAAAATCCTTTTGCAAATAGTCAAAGGAATATGAGTAAGAAGCATTTTCAAGATTTGAAATTTTCTCCCCCTATTTCAAATGCTTTTCCTTTGACTCAAACAAAACTCCTCCTAAATGAAATTCTCCTCTTAGTGTTCAAGAGGGTTTTACCAATTGAGATAGAATTTCTTAGAGGAATACTAATTTCAAATATACCAATTGAAAAACATTTTAAACACTTTAAACTTGTTTCAAAAAGTTTTGAAATTGGCGTGGTTGCGGTCCTTTTGCTTTGGGCTAATATTCTCTCCCCCTTTGGCATGAATTGCCAAAAACGGAGATTTTGTGAGCCCTCAGTAACTTCTCTCCCCCTTTGGTAAACAATATATGAGTGAAAGATTATACCAATGTGGAGAGATGGCGGAATACCGGCAAAGTGAATAATACCGATGGAGTTGAGTGGAAGCGTCGTCTTTGCCGAATACTCTATTTCCCTTTCAATTCTATGACTAAGCATGAGAATACACTTGAAAACACATTAGTCATAGACATAAAAGAGATATGATCAAAGGTATAGAAATGAGCTATGTGTGCAAAGTATCAATCAAAATTCCAAGAATCAAGAATGTTTAGCTCATTCCTAAGTTTGGTAAAGGTTTTCTCATCTAATGGTTTGGTAAAGATATCGGCTAATTGTTCTTTGGTGTTAATATAAGCTATCTCGATATCCCTCCTTTGTTGGTGATCTCTCAAAAAGTGATACTAAATGGCTATATGCTTAGTGCGGCTGTGTTCAACGGGATTAACCGCCATGCGGATTGCACTCTCATTATCACATAAGAGAAGGACTTTGCTAAATTTGTAGCCATAGTCCCTGAGGGTTTGCCTCATCCAAAGTAATTGCGCGCAATAATGGCCTATGGCAATATACTCGGCTTCAGCGGTAGAAAGAGCTACTGAGTTTTGTTTCTTTGAAGCCCAAGACACCAGGGATCTACCCAGAAACTGACAAGTCCCTGATGTGCTCTTCCTATCAATTTTACACCCTGCCCAATCAGCATCTGAATATCCTAATAAATCAAAAGAGGATCCCTTGGGGTACCAAAGGCCAAACTTAGGAGTATAAACTAAATATCTCAAGATTCTTTTCACGACCCTAAGGTGAACTTCCTTAGGATCAGCTCGGAACCTTGCACACATGCATACGGAAAGCATAATATCCGGTCGAGATGCACATAAATAGAGATCCTATCATCGACCGGTATACCTTTTGATCTACGGATTTACCTCCCGTGTCGAGGTCGAGATGCCCATTGGTTCCCATGGGTGTCTTGATGGGCTTGGCATCCTTCATTCCAAACTTGGTGAGTATGTCTTGAATGTACTTCGTTTGGCTGATGAAGGTGCCTTCTTGGAGTTGCTTGACTTGAAATCCTAGAAAATACTTCAACTCCCCCATCATAGACATCTCAAATTTTTGTACCATGATCCTACTAAATTCTTCACAAGTAGATTTGTTAGTAGACCCAAATATGATATCATCAACATAAATTTGGCATACAAACAAATCATTTGCAATGGTTTTAGTAAAGAGAGTAGGATCGGCTTTACCGACTTTGAAGCCATTAGTGATAAGAAAATCTCTTAGGCATTCATACCATGCTCTTAGGGCTTGCTTGAGCCCATAAAGCGCCTTTGAGAGTTTGTAAACATGGTTAGGGTACTCACTATCTTCAAAGTCGGGAGGTTGCTCAACATAGACCTCTTCCTTTATTGGTCCATTGAGGAAGGCACTCTTTACGTCCATTTGATAAAGCTTAAAGCCATGGTAAGTAGCATAGGCAAGTAATATGCGAATTGACTCAAGCCTAGCTACGGGTGCATAGGTTTCACCGAAATCCAAACCCTTGACTTGTGAATAACCCTTGGCTACAAGTCGGGCTTTGTTCCTTGTCACCACACCATGCTCATCTTGCTTGTTACAGAAAACCCACTTGGTTCCTACAATATTTTGATTAGGGCATGGAACTAAATGCCATACCTCATTCCTCGTGAAGTTGTTGAGCTCCTCTTGCATCGCCAGCACCCAATCTGAATCTTTAAGTGCATCCTCTACCCTGTGTGGCTCAATAGAGGAAACAAAAGAGTAATGTTCACAAAAATGAGCGACTCGAGATCGAGTGGTTACCCCCTTATGAATATCGCCGAGGATGGTGTTCACGGGGTGATCTCTTTGAATCGCCTGGTGGACTCTTGGGTGTGGCGGTCTTGAATCTTGTTCATCTTCCTTGTCTTGATCATTGGCATCTCCCCCTTGATCATTGTCCTCCTCTTGAGGTGGCTCATCCTCTTGATCTTCATTTTCATCATCTTGAGCTTGATCCTCATCTTAAGTTGGTGGAGATGCTTGAATGGATCGAAGATGACGGTTGATCTTGTGCTTGTGGATGCTCTTCGGATTCCTTAGGACACACATCCCCAATGGACATGTTTCTTAGCGCGACGCACGGAGCCTCTTCATCATCTAGCTCATCAAGATTAACTTGCTCTACTTGAGAGCCGTTAGTCTCATCAAACACAATGTCACAAGAAACTTCAACTAGTCCAGTAGACTTGTTAAAGACTCTATATGCCCTTGTGTTTGAATCATATCCTAGTAAAAAGCCTTCTACAGCCTCAGGAGCAAATTTAGATTTTCTACCTCTTTTAACAAGAATAAAACATTTGCTACCAAAGACTCTAAAATATGAAACATTGGGCTTTTTAACGGTGAGGAGTTCATATGATGTCTTCTTGAGGATTCGGTGAAGGTAGAGCCGGTTGATGGAGTAGCAGGCGGTGTTAATCGCCTCGGCTCAAAACCGGTCTGGTGTCTTATACTCATCAATCATGGTCCTCGCCATGTCAAGTAGAGTTCTATTCTTCCTCTCCACTACACCATTTTGTTGTGGCATGTAGGGAGAAGAGAACTCATGCTTGATGCCCTCCTCCTCAAGGAAGCCTTCAATTTGTGAATTCTTGAACTCCGTCCCATTGTTGCTTCTTGTTTTCTTGATCCTCAATCCGAACTCATTTTGATCCCGTCTCAAGAATCCTTTTAAGGTCTCTTGGGTTTGAGATTTTTCCTGCAAAAAGAACACCCAAGTGAAGAGAGAATAATCATCCACAATTACAAGACAATACTTACCCCCGTCGATGCTTATGTAAGCTATCGGGCCGAATAAATCCATGTGGAGTAGCTTAAGCGGCCTGTCGGTCGTCATGATGTTCTTGTGTGGATGATGTGCACCAATTTACTTCCCTGCTTGACATGCGCTACAAATCCTGTCTTTCTCAAAATGAACATTGGTTAGTCCCAAAATGTGCTCTCCCTTTAGAAGCTTGTGAAGATTCTTCATCCCAACATGGGCTAGTCGGCGATGCTAGAGCCAACCCATATTAGTCTTAGCAATTAAGCAAGTGTCGAGTTTAGCTCTATTGAAATCAACTAAGTATAGCTGACCCTCTAACACTCCCTTAAATGCTACTGAATCATCACTTCTTCTAAAGACAGTAACACCTAAATTTGTAAAAAGACAGTTGTAACCCATTTTGCATAATTGAGAAACTGAAAGCAAATTGTAATCTAAAGAATCTACAAGAAAAACATTGGAAATAGAATGGTCAGGTGATATAGCAATTTTACCAAGTCCTTTGACCAAACCTTGATTTCCATCCCCGAATGTGATAGCTCTTTGGGGATCTTGGTTTTTCTCATAGGAGGAGAACATCCTTTTCTCCCCAGTCATGTGGTTTGTGCACCCGCTATCAATGATCCAACTTGAGCCCCGGATGCATAAACCTACAAAACAAGTTTAGGCCTTGTTCTTAGGTACCCAAACGGTCTTGGGTCCTTTGACATTAGAAACAAGCACCTTGGGTACCCAAACACAAGTCTTTGACCCCTTGTGTTTGGCCCCAACATATTTGGCAACTACTTTGCCTGATTTGTTAGTCAGTACATATGAAGCATCAAAAGTCTTAAATGAAACAATAGGCTCATTTGATGCAGTAGGAGTTTTCCTTTTAGGCAATTTAACCTGAGTGGATTGCCTAGAACTAGATGCCTCACTCTTATACATAAAAGCATGATGAGAGCCAGAGTGAGACTTCTTAGAATGAATTCTCCTAATCTTATGTTCGGGATAACCAGTAGGATAATTTCTTAGGGGCATTAAGCTTGACATTGCCTCCCTGTTGGAAGCCAATGCCATCCTTAATGCCAGGGCGTCTCCCATTATAGAGCATACTTCTAGCAAATTTAAATTTTTCATTTTCTAAGTCATGCTCATTAATTTTAGCACTAAGTTGAGCTATGTGATCATTTTGTTGTTTAATTAAAGCTAGGTGATCATGGATAGCATCAACATTAATTAATGTCTCTACATCTAGTACAAATAGTAACATGATCAACACTAGATGTAGATGGTTTGCAAGCATTTAATTTATCAATCTTAGCATGTAACATGGCATTCTCATTTCTAAGATTGGAAATAGAAACATCGCAAACATTTAAATCTTTAGCCTTAGAAATTAATTTATCATTCTCAATCTTAAGGCTAGAAAGTGATTCATTCAACTTGTCAATTTTAGAAATCAAACTAGCATTATCATTTTTGAGGTTGACAAGAGAATCATCACAAACATTTAACTTCTCAACCTTAGCAGTTAATTTAACATTCTCATTTCTAAGGTTGGAGATAGTGTCATGGCAAATGCTAAGCTCACTAGTTAAATTTTCACATTTTTCTACTTCCTGAGCATAAGCATTTTTAACTTTAACATGCTTTTTGTTTTCCTTAATAAGGAATTCCTCTTGGCTATCCAAGAGTTCATCCTTCTTATGAATGGCTCCTATCAATTCATTCAATTTTTCCTTTTGTTGCATGTTTAAGTTGGCAAAAAGAGCAAGCAAGTTATCTTCATCATCACTAGAACTAGCGTCATCACTAGATGTTGTATATTTTGTAGAGGCTGTAGATTTTACCTTCTTCTTGCCGTCTTTTGCCATGAGGCACTTGTGGCTGACATTGGGGAAGAGGAGGCCTTTGTTGACGGTGATGTTGGCGGCGTCCTCGTCGGAGGAGGAGTCGGTGGAGCTCTCATCGGAGTCCCACTCCCGGCATACATGAGCATCGCCGCCCTTCTTCTTGTAGTATCTCTTCTTTTCCTTCCTCTTTCCCTTCTTGTCGTCGCCCCTGTCACTGTCACTAGAAATAGGACATTTTGCTATGAAGTGACCGGACTTACCACACTTGTAGCAAACCTTCTTGGAGCGGGGTTTCTAATCCTTCCCCCTCCTTTGCTTGAGGATTTGGCGGAAACTCTTGATAATGAGCGCCATCTCCTCGTTGTCGAGCTTGGAGGCGTCGATGGGGAGCCTACTTGATGTAGACTCTTCTTTCTTCTCCTCCGTTGCTTTGAAGGCAATGGGATGCACCTCAGGTGTAGAGGTGGCGCCTCGCTCGATGATTTGTTTGGAGCCTTTGATCATCAATTCAAAGCTCACAAACTTTCCTATAACCTCCTCGGGAGACATTATCTTGTATCTAGGATCACCACGAATTAATTGAACTTGTGTAGGGTTAAGAAAAACAAGTGATCTTAGAATAACCTTGACCATCTCATGGTCATCCCATTTTGTGCTCCCGAGGTTGCGCACTTGATTCACCAAGGTCTTGAGCCGGTTGTACAAAGCTTGTGGCTCCTCTCCTTGGTTGAGCATGAACCGACCGAGCTCCCCCTCGATCGTCTCCCTCTTGGTGATCTTGGTCACCTCATCTCCTTCGTGCGCGGTCTTGAGTATGTCCCAAATCTCTTTGGCACTCTTCAACCCTTGCACCTTATTATACTCCTCTCGACTTAGAGAGGCGAGGAGTATAGTAGTGGCTTGGGAGTTGAAGTGCCAAATTTGGGCAACTTCGTCCGAATCATATCCCTCATCCCCTACGGATGGTACCTGTGCTCCAAACTCAACAACATCCCAAATACTAGTGTGGAGTAAGGTTAGGTGATGTCTCATTTTATCACTCCACATACAATAATCTTCACCATAAAAAACCGGTGGTTTGCCTAATGGGACGGAAAGTAATGGAGTACGTTTGGAAATGCGAGGATAGCATAGGGGGATCTTACTAAACTTCTTGCGCTCATGGCGCTTAGAAGTGACGGACGGCGCGTCGGAGCCGGAGGTGGATGACGATGAAGAGTCGGTCTCGTAGTAGACCACTTTCTTCATCTTCTTCTTCTTGTCGCCACTCCAAAGTGACTTGACGCATGGAGGGGATTCCTCCTTGTGCTTGGTGCCAGACTCCCTTGATGGAGCCTTCCCTTGGCTTGTAGCGGGCTTCTCGCCGGTCATGACCTCCTTCTTGGCGTGATCTCCCGACATCACTTCGAGCGGTTAGGCTCTAATAAAGTATTGGGCTCTGATACCAATTGAAAATCACCTAGAGGGGGGTGAATAGGCGGAATCTAAAAACTATAAACTTAAGCACACACTACAAGCAGGGGTTAGCGTTAGAAATAAATGCGAGTCCGAAATAGTGGGCGAAAACAAATCACAAGCAAATAAAGCGAATGACACGGTGATTTGTTTTACCGAGGTTCGACCCTTGAAGGCCTAGTCCCCGTTGAGATGGTCACAAAGACCGGGTCTCTTTCAACCCTTTCCCTCTCTCAAACGGTCACCTAGACCGAGTGAGCTTTTCTCCTCAATCAATTGGGACACTTAGTCCCCACAAGGACCACTACAACTTGGTGTCTCTTGCTTTGATTACAAAGGTGTTGAGAACAAGAAAGGGGAAGAAGAAAAGCGATCCAAGCGACAAGAACTCAAATGAACACAAATATCTCTCTCACTAGTCACTAAATGTTTGGAGTGATTCCGGACTTGGGAGAGGATTTGATCTCTTGTTTGTGTCTTGGAGTGAAGTCTAGAGCTCTTGTATTGAATGCAATGGCTGAAAACTTGGATGCCTTGAAGTGTGGTGGTTGGGGGTATTTATAGCCCCACCCACCAAAATGGTCGTTGGGGAGGCTGTCTGTCGATGGGCACACTGAACAGTCCGGTGCGCCACCGGACACTGTCCGGTGCGCCAGCCACGTCACCCAATCATTAGGGTTCTACCGTTGGAGCTTCTGACAGCTGGGCCACTGGACAGTCCGGTGGTGCACCGGACAGTCACTGTTCACTGTCTGGTGCGCCTTCTGGCGCCTGCTCTGACTCTGCGCGCGTAGACGCGCACTGTAGCGTTCACTGTTCACTTTTGCAGATGATCGTTGGCGATGTAGCCATTGCTCCGCATGGCACACCGGACAGTCTGGAGCCACACCGGACAGTCCGGTGCCACACCGGATAGCCCAGTGAATTATAGCGGAGTGGCATTCCAAAAACCCAAAGCAGAGGAGTTTAGAGTGATTCTCCCTGGTGCACCAGACACTGTCTGGTGGCACACCGGATAGTCCGGTGCGCCAGACCAGGACAGCCTTCGGTTGGTTTTGCTCCTTTCTTTTTGAACCCTATCTTGGACTTTTTATTGGTTTGTGTTGAACCTATGGCACCTATAGAACATATAATCTAGAGCAAACTAGTTAGTACAATTGTTTGTGTTGGGCAATTCAACCACCAAAATCACTTAGGAAAAGGTTTGACCCTATTTCCCTTTCACGGGTCTTAACCCATCCTTGTTTGCCAGGGCTTCTTCCCCCTCTGCTGCCAAGGCTTCTCCGCCTACTCCACCGGGTACCATGCCCACCGGCGGCTTCGGCTCTCAGCAGCAGGCATCTGCTGTGAGTGGTGCCGGCGGCCCACCCCCGGCCGCTGCAACCACGCTGACGGCTACCTCAACTTCAACGATGGCGACGCCGTCGGCAGCGGCCGAGGAGGTCCCAGCTGCGCCCGTCCCCGCCACGAGGGGTGACGCGGGGGGCACGTCAAGCTCTATCCCGCCGCCCACTCTGGAGGAGCCGGAGGTGGTTCTTTGTAACATCCCAAAATTCTAACCCAGGTTTGAAACCCTAACCTCCCCCCTCTTTTTCATCCTCTAATTCCAAGGACTTCCTTAGATTTTCTTTCATCATATGCATACACTTTGTTTGATCACAAACACCTCACTTAGATCTTATTTTCCAACACCTAGATTGTCCACTAAATAATTTTGTTCAAAAAGAAAAGAAACAAAAAGGAAATGAGTTTTAGAAAAGAAAAAGAAAAAGGAAAAAGCTTCCCCCCTGCTGGGCCACTTCTGGCCCATGTCGCGGCCACCTCCCCTCCCCCGCGCCCGTGCGTCCTCCCCCCGGCCCATCTCCGGCCTGCCTCTGCACGCGCGCCAGCCCGCTCCGCACGCCGCCTCTCCCTCGCTGGCGAACCGTCCCCACCCGTCAGCCTTGCCCCACCCCTCGCTCTCGCTCGCGATCACTCCCATTGGCAGTGTGGCCCCGCCTGTCAGCCACTTCGTCGTCCTTCTCCCCCTCCCCGCGTACGGCTCATCACGGTCACCTCCGGCCATCACCTCCGTCCCCTCCTCCGTCTTCTCGCCACACAGGGAAGTTGGGCACCACCCCGTCCTCCCCCCTTGACCAACGTCCTTGCCGGTACTGCCCCGCCGTGGAGTCTCATCAGCGGCGCTGTGCGGCATTAATGCCGGCGCTGTGCAGCTCACCGGCGTCCGCCGAGCTCCGTCGCTCCCCTCCCCTCGGGCGCCTATAAAAAGGCTGCCCCGGACACCTCCTTCGCTGCACCGGCCTCGGCCACTCTCCTCCTCCCCTCGCCCGAGCGCAATTCGCGAAGCGCCGTCGTCATTCCCCTCTCCGGTGAGTCCCCCCCCTCCTCCCCCTCCCTCTCCGTTGGTCCAGCGAGAAATTAAGTGAGCCGAGCAGCTCCCTCACAAGGCCGCGAACCCGAAGCACCACTTCCCAGCCCCAGTCCCCCACCCAAAGCCCACCGGCGGCGATCCCCGCCGCGGAACTCCGCCACCTCCCCATGGACAGCCCCCTCCCAACCCCCTCCGGCCGAATTGAGCCTACCCTTAGAATCGCCAGCCCCTGCCCGTGCTAAACCACCCTCCCTTGGACCGAGAACCGGGCCACCGGCGGCAAACCGCCGTCGAGCCCACCGGCGGCCGGCTTCCCCCCCCCCCCCCCCCCCCCCGCTCGGCCGGTTCGCCCACGCCGTCTGGCCGCAACGCCGTTTCCCCCTCCGCTCTCGCTGACAAGTGGGTCCGCAGCGACGCTGTCACCCTCATGCACCCGCGCCGTCTCCCCCTCCGCTCGTGGGCCGCCGCTGGGCCGTAAGCGTGCCCCCGCGCGCGCTCGCGCCTGGGGTGGGCCAAAAACCCTTCCCCCAGCCCAGCAAGGAGAGATCTCTTTTCTTTTTCTTTTTCCACCTTTTTTCCATTTAATTAGTTTTCTTCAATATTTTATGCACCAAAAATTACCCAAATAATTTCTAAAAAGTCCTAAGTGATAATAATGTTGGTAAATGACACACTGCAATTAGTAGACCACTGTTGATGTATTGGTTATTGTCTGTTTTAATAGAAGAAGTGGGGACCGCAGATCCGGAACCCGTAGCCCCGGAAGAAGGGCCGGAGCCCGAACTTCCGGAAGTAGATCTTCTGTGCCAGGAAAGCTTCGACGAAGGCAAGTCCACCCTTCCCTTGATGCATGAATTACCTATTCTCTCTACCACTGCCTAGGCCGGGAATTCAGGGGGAATATTGCATTGTGAGTAAGAGATGGCCTGCATTGACCTATATATATATATATATATATATATATTCTGGATACAAAATATGGATCGGGAAGAAGGGCAATGTGTTTCTTCAAATAAAGTCCCCTTTTTGAAAAGTTATGCGATGAAGGGTACTCACCCTCATCACCTTGGGAGTGGGATGATTAGGGACTCCCTGGTTTAGGGGAGGGCCTAAGGTGTTGGCTCAGCTGGTTTAGGCGTGAGCAGAAGGATTGTCCCCTCATATAAGGCCCGGTTTGTCATTTTCACTACCTGTACTCCTTTATAGTACAACCACTTGAGACTGTGTGGGCAGTCACTCAATCCAAACTCGTGCGGTCCAACCCCAGGGTTAAGAAGGCTGGGGAGCACCGGAAGGATAAGGAAGGGGAATGTTTTGTCCGGTTTGGACATGGTGGTGGCCTGACTCCTTGCCGGATAACCGTTAAGGTTAGGACGTACGAGGAAGGAAAGAGATCCGGCATTCGGGTCTCGCGACGGTGAGATCGCAGAAACCGGGCTAGTGGGTAAAGTGTACCCCTCTGCGCAGAGTTGAAAACCTATTCGAATAGTCTGTGTCCACTGGTATGGACGAGTCGGGTATGGTATGACAATTAGAGATTTTTCTATAAGTTCCATGATCAGGGAAATGTGTGTGTGAGTGTGTAGTGAGAAAGAAAACAAGGCCACGGGAGCAGGAAGCTCAGTTGTGGTTGAGTATTTCGTTATTTTTAAGTCTTTTGGGGAAAAACCTTACAGCAACTGCCTCTCTCTGAGAAAATAAAGAGTGACTTCAGCCCCACCAAATAAAGCATGTATGATATAGGCCCCTTTCTCTTTACGGGAGCGGGGTGGGCTTGCGGAATACCCAGCGTATTCACCCAGATTTATTTATGTTTTTCAGCAGCCGAAGATTTCTTTTCTGCTATGCTTGATTGAGAGGGTTGTGTCTGCACCCAGTTCTGCCTGGCTTGGGCTAGTATATTTTCCTACTACGCTTTTATTTTGGCTCACTTGAGCTTGTACCCCGGTATTGTAATAACCTTTATCTAAACTCTGTACTATTTGAAGTAAAGAATGTGTTTACTAGCCTCCTGGGACTAGTAATTTTATCACATTTGAGTCCCAAAGGATCGGGACGCTTCAGGTGGTATCAGAGCCATAGGACTGGCCATAGGTCGCAGCCCTGACCCTAAAACTTGCCCTAAAAAGGAAATACCTCTTTCCCCAAGAAAAATCTTCTCTTCTCCCCCCCCCCCGATTTTAACAGACCCTTCTTTTCCTATTCCAGATGGAAGACTCTCTGGCCATTAGGACATCCTACTGCTCGGAGGTGGAAGGGTTCCCACATCTTCTACGAAGTTGTGCGCTTCGCATGGGAATCCGCAAGAAGCCGGAATACGTCTGGAAGGAGTATCTCGAGGGTGGAATGGAGAAATGCTCTATGGCAGTCTACCTGGGAGAAAGCCGAAACTATCCGAACCATCCTTCCTTCCAAGTCACTTTTACCGGATACCGCTTTCCCGATACTTGCTAGAATGTTGCCCGATCAGCCCTCCGACAACTATGCCAGAACTACAACAAGGTGATCTTTGAAACCCCCCTTCGCTACTTTCCACCCAGCAACAAGAATACCCCCACCTGGAGGAAAAGACTTCAGGCCCTGTCAGGAGGAGATCCTATTGAGAATGATCCCACCATCGTCTACATGGCTGGATACCTTCACACCCTTGATAACCAATGTGATGACCTCACCCTCCACTGCACCTACCTAACCTCCCGGGTGGAAAGTCTGGAGCAAAAAGTCAGGGAACTTTCAGGGAAAAGGCGTCCCTTCAAGAGAGCCTCGCAATAGCAGAAGGCGAGGAAGCCAATACCCGAGAGGCCTACCGCACCCTAAAGATGGACTATGATAAGAAACTGAAGAAGCTCGCACCCGCAAGAAAAATTCGCAAGAAGACCAAAAGCCAAGGATGTCAGACTGAGCAGAAGGAAGAAACCCCTCCAACCCTACCCCCTGCCGGGTTAAGGAACTCGTCCGACACCGAGGAGATGTCCCTAGCCAGCCTTGATGACCTTCTCAAGGAATTCGGGGACACTTTAGAGAAGGAGTTCGGGAGTACCCTAGCTAGTACTCGCGTGTAATGAACTTATGGCAGCCATGTGCTGTATTATGTAATGGCTTGATGTAATGAATAAAATAACTAGTAAAAAAATGGCATGTGCATGGTAGTGACTCTTTTCCCTGGCAGATGGCTTCGGATAAAACCACGCCTACCGCCTCCGGGATTGGAGCAGGTTTTCCCCTAGGAGCAGCAGGAGAAGCTGGCGGAGAAGGGGATGGGACCCACCTCCCTGCACCTCCGGAACTACCACTAGATCTGGCCCAAGTTCTAGCCAATCAAACCCGACTCATTGAAGTCCTCACTAGAAGTCTGGAAAACCAGCGCCCAGGTGGTGGAAGGCCACAGGACAGGATGGGAGAATTTTTGAGACTCAAGCCTCCCACGTTCGCGGGATCCAGCAATCCCCTCGATGCAGATGACTGGCTTCGCACGATCAAGAGGAAGCTGGAAGCCATCGGATGCCCCGAAAATCAGCGTGTCCAACTGGCAGCTCATCAGCTTTCGGGAATGGCTCTAGCATGGTGGGACACTTTCAGTGAGGCCGTCCGAGATGCTACCTGGGCGAAATTCGAAACAACTTTCCGTGAGCACCATGTACCCCAGGGGATAGTTCAACTCAAGGAGGATGAATTCCGGGAGCTAACTCAAGGCGGGAGAACAGTCAGTGAGTATGTGCACAAGTTCACAGAGTTGGCCCGTTACGCGCCTGACGATGTCAGCACCGAGTCTAGGAAGATGGCACGTTTCCTGAAAGGACTAAGACCCAAGCTTAAGACCATCCTCGCCAGCCAAGACTTCCTCAACTTTTCTCACCTCTCCAACAAGGCTATCCAAGTGGAAAGGGCGAAAGAGGAAGAAAAAGGGCACCTTAAGAGGAAATTCCAAGTTCTCCGAGCTCAACAGCAAGAACGTCACCAGAGAGCTCGACCCTTTGGGTTTCCACCCAGGGGACCAAGCTTCAATAAATCATCTGGACCCACTCCATCACGCTACAGTCAGCAGAGTCAGAGCTCCCTTCAGGCACCCTCTGTTGCAAGCAACCAACCGCCAGTTAATGCTTGTTGGCACTGCGGAGACCCCAGTCACTTCAAGAATAACTGCCCTCAGTTGAAGGCACCCGGGCCGACCTACTCCAACTCGGTGAATGGCCCCAAGATTCCCTCAGCACCTACCTCCAAGGCACCTCCTTCCAAAATCCAGCAGAGCAGGACTCAGTACCAGGGCAGAGCCCGAGTCAACCACATCGACGCTCAAGAAGCCCAGCAAGCTCCGGGAGTAGTGCTCGGTGAGTTCCTTGTTGAATTTACTCCCGCTTCTGTGCTTTTTGATTCAGGAGCATCCCATTCTTTTATAGCCACTAAGTTTGTGGAAAAGCATGGCATCCCCTCTACACCCCTGGCCATCCCTTTGGTCACCCGAACCCCGGGATCAGACCTCCTATGCCGACTCAGGTGCTCTCAAGTCAGAATTCTATTAAGTGGGGTAGTGTTCCTGGCAGACTTAACCGTCTTGCCGTCCCAAGGGATTGATGTGATCCTGGGAATGGATTGGATAACTAAGCACAAAGGTATCATCAGCTGCGCAAACAAGACCGTCCTTCTCACCGATCTCCAAGGAAAAGCAGTTTCCTGTCAAGCCCAGCCGCCCGCAAACGATCCAATGATGTTTAATCTGGCAGCAGAAAACATGTCTATAATCGAAGAGTTTGAGGATGTATTTCCGGAAGAGTTGCCCAGAATGCCACCAGAAAGAGGAGTGGAATTCTATATAGATCTCATTCCTGGCATTGCGCCCATCGCAAAGAGACCATACCGCATGGCCCCCACAGAGTTAGCAGAATTAAAACTCCAAACTGCAGAGCTGCAACAAAAAGGGTACATCCGTCCCAGTTCGTCTCCCTGCGGAGCACCCGTTCTTTTCGTTACCAAAAAGGATGGAAGTATGAGAATGTGTATTGATTATCGATCCTTGAACGAAGTTACAATCAAGAATAAGTACCCCCTCCCTCGGATCGATGACCTCTTCGACCAACTACAGGGAGCTAAATACTTCTCCAAGATAGACCTCAGGTCAGGGTATCACCAACTGAGGATCAAGAAAGCAGACATTCAGAAGACTGCATTCGTCACCAGATACGGGCAATATGAATTCACAGTAATGCCATTTGGGCTAACAAACGCACCCACCTTTTTTATGAACCTCATGAATAAGGTGTTTATGGAAGAATTGGATAAGTTTGTCGTGGTCTTTATTGACGATATCCTTGTCTATTCCAAGAGTCGCAAGGACCACGAGCGTCACCTTCGGATCGTCCTCGGAAGACTCAGAGCACACCAACTTTATGCTAAACTCAGCAAGTGTGAGTTCTGGTTAGAAAAGATAGCCTTCCTGGGGCATATCTTGACTGCAGAAGGCATAGAAGTGGACCCATCCAAGGTAGAAGCCGTTTCAAAATGGAAACAGCCATCCAACATCAGTGAGGTATGAAGCTTTCTGGGAATGGCAAGGTATTACCGCCGCTTTATCAAGGGATTCTCCAGCATAGCAAAACCTATGACCGAACTTCTCAAAAAGGACAATAAGTTTGTGTGGACTCCAAAGTGTGAGGAAAGTTTCCAGATCATCAAGGAAAAGCTTACAACCGTGTCCGTATTGACACTACCAGATATACACCAAGATTTCGTCATCTTCTGTGATGCTTCAAGGCAAGGCTTAGGGTGCGTCTTGATGCAAAATGAGAAAGTTATTGCTTATGCATCCCGCCTACTCAAGCCACATGAGCAGAATTACCCCACCCACGACTTGGAATTGGCAGCCATAGTACACGCTCTAAAAATATGGAGGCACTACCTGATTGGGAACAAATGCCACATCTTCACCGACCACAAGAGTCTGAAATATATTTTCACTCAGCCGGACCTCAACCTCCGTCAAAGAAGGTGGCTTGAATTGATCAAGGATTATGACCTCGAAATCCACTACCACCCCGGGAAGGCCAACGCAGTAGCAGATGCCCTCAGCCGAAAACCTTTCGGGATGAAGGGGACCAACTTTTTAGAAGACTGGAAGAAGGAATCAGCTCAGCTAAATGCATGCCTGGGAGACAACGGTAGCCTGGAAGTCAAGCCAATGCTAGAAGATCTCATATGCAAGACTCAACACCTGGACGCAGAGACAGCCAGACTTATGGAAAGAGCCCGCAAGGAGCAACTTTTAGATCTTAGGACAGATGAACAAGGAGTTCTTTGGTTCAAGAATCGTCTGTGTGTACCAATAGGAGAAGCACGGGAAGTCCTGCTCAATGAAGCCCACAACTCGGCTTACTCCATCCACCCAGGGACCACCAAGATGTACCTGGACCTCAAAGCCAGATACTGGTGGAAAGGGATGAAGAAGGAAATAACACAGTATGTGGCCTGATGTGACACTTGTCAGCGAACAAAGGCCGAACACCAGAAACCTGCAGGCCTACTGCAACCCCTCCCAGTACCTGAATGGAAGTGGGAAGAAATAGGCATGGATTTCGTAACCGGACTACCCAGAACGCAGAAAGGGAATGATTCTATCTGGGTAATAATTGATCGTCTCACCAAAGTGGCCCACTTCATTCCAGTAAAAACCACTTTTGGAGGAGCCGCCCTTGCCTGGATGTATCTTAAGGAGATAGTCAGGCTCCATGGCACTCCACGGAAGATAGTGTCAGACAGAGGAACACAGTTCACCTCAAAATTCTGGAAAGGCCTTCAGCAAGCAATGGGCACCAAGTTAGATTTCAGCACCGCTTATCACCCCCAGTCGGATGGCCAAACAGAAAGAGTCAACAAGGTCCTCGAAGATCTACTAAGAGCCTGTGTGTTAACATTCGACAAAGATTGGGAGTCCAGTTTACCGTACACCGAATTCTCATACAACAACAGCCATCAGGCCAGCATCAAAATGTCACCGTTCGAAGCACTTTATGGAAGAAAATGCCAGACTCCCCTAATGTGGTCCAATGTAGGGGAAAGGACACTAGAAGGACCCGACTTTGTTAAAGAAGCCGAAGAGAAAGTTGCCTTGATCCGCACGAGGTTACTGGAGGCTCAGAGTCGACAGAAGAGTTACGCAGACAACAGACGAAGAGAACTCAGATTTAAGGTAGGAGATTTCGTTTATCTCAAAGTCTCCCCGATGCGTGGTGTAAAAAGGTTCCAAATGAAAGGAAAGCTAGCACCACGTTTCATCGGTCCCTACCCCGTCATTAGCCGAGTGGGGCCCACAGCATACCGTCTTGAGCTACCAGGATCCATGTCAGATATTCACAATGTGTTCCACGTGTCTCAGCTCCGCAAATGCCTAAAAGTACCAGAAAACCACATCGAGCCAGATGCAATTCAGATTCAAAAGGATCTCCAGTACCGGGAAAAGCCAGTGAAGATTCTCGACTCGGCAGTCAGAAGGACTCGCAACTCAGAAGTGAGACTCTGTAAGGTTCAGTGGAGCAGAGATGGTGAAGAGGAAGCCACCTGGGAAAGTGAGGATTCCCTGAGGAAGGAATACCCTTACCTTTTCTCGAGCCCCGTCTGAATCTCGAGGGCGAGATTCCTTTAAGTGGGGTAGGTTTGTAACATCCCAAAATTCTAACCCAGGTTTGAAACCCTAACCTCCCCCCCTCTTTTTCATCCTCTAATTCCAAGAACTTCCTTAGATTTTATTTCATCATATGCATACACTTTGTTTGATCACAAACACCTCACTTAGATCTTATTTTCCAACACCTAGATTGTCCACTAAATAATTTTGTTCAAAAAGAAAAGAAACAAAAAGGAAATGAGTTTTAGAAAAGAAAAAGAAAAAGGAAAAAGCTTCCCCCCTGCTGGGCCACTTCTGGCCCATGTCGCGGCCACCTCCCCTCCCCTGCGCCCGTGCGTCCTTCCCCCCCGGCCCATCTCCGGCCTGCCTCCGCGCGCGCCAGCCTGCTCCGCACGCCGCCTCTCCCTCGCTGGCGAACCGTCCCCACCCGTCAACCTCGCCCCACCCCTCGCTCTCGCTCGCGATCACTCCCACTGGCAGTGTGGCCCCGCCTGTCAGCCACTTCGTCGTCCTTCTCCCCCTCCCCGCGTACGGCTCATCACGGTCACCTCCGGCCATCACCTCTGTCCCCTCCTCCGTCTTCTCGCCACACAGGGAAGTTGGGCACCGCCCCGTCCTCCCCCCCCCCCCTTGACCAACGTCCTTGCCGGTACCGCCCCGCTGTGGAGTCTCATCGGCGGCGCTGTGCAGCTCACCGGCGTCCGCCGAGCTCCGTCGCTCCCCTCCCCTCGGGCGCCTATAAAAAGGCTGCCCCGGACACCTCCTTCCCTGCACCGGCCTCGGCCACTCTCCTCCTCCCCTCGCCTGAGCGCAATTCGCGAAGCGCCGTTGTCATTCCCCTCTCCGGTGAGTCCCCCCCTCCTCCCTCTCCCTCTCCGTTGGTCCAGCGAGAAATTAAGTGAGCCGAGCAGCTCCCTCACAAGGCCGCGAACCCGAAGCACCACTTCCCAGCCCTAGTCCCCCACCCAGAGCCCACCGGCGGCGATCCCCGCCACGGAACTCCGCCACCTCCCCGTGGACAGCCCCCTCCCAACCCCCTCCGCTGGGCCATAAGCACGCCCCCGCGCGCGCTCGCGCCCGGGGTGGGCCAAAAACCCTTCCCCCAGCCCAGCAAAGGAGAGATCTCTTTTCTTTTTCTTTTTCTTTTTCCACCTTTTTCCCATTTAATTAGTTTTCTTCAATATTTTATGCACCAAAAATTACCCAAATAATTTCTAAAAAGTCCTAAGTGATAATAATGTTGGTAAATGACACACTGCAATTAATAGACCACTATTGATGTATTGGTTATTGTCTGTTTTAATAGAAGAAGCGGGGACCGCAGATCCGGAACCCGTAGCCCCGGAAGAAGGGCCGGAGCCCGAACTTCCGGAAGTAGATCTTCTGTGCCAGGAAAGCTTCGACGAAGGCAAGTCCACCCTTCCCTTGATGCATGAATTACCTATTCTCTCTACCACTGCCTAGGCCAGGAATTCAGGGGGAATATTGCATTGTGAGTAAGAGATGGCCCGCATTGACCTATATATATATATATATTCTGGATACAAAATATGGATCGGGAAGAAGGGCAATGTGTTTCTTCAAATAAAGTCCCCTTTTTGAAAAGTTATGCGATGAAGGGTACTCACCCTCATCACCTTGGGAGTGGGATGATCAGGGACTCCCTGGTTTAGGGGAGGGCCTAAGGTGTTGGCTCAGCTGGTTTAGGCGTGAGCAGAAGGATTGTCCCCTCATATAAGGACCGGTTTGTCATTTTCACTACCTGTACTCCTTTATAGTACAACCACTTGAGACTGTGTGGGCAGTCACTCAATCCAAACTCGTGCGGTCCAACCCCAGGGTTAAGAAGACTGGGGAGCACCGGAAGGATAAGGAAGGGGAATGTTTTGTCCGGTTTGGACATGGTGGTGGCCTGACTCCTTGCCGGATAACCATTAAGGTTAGGACATACGAGGAAGGAAAGAGATCCGGCATTCGGGTCTCGCGACGGTGAGATCGCAGAAACCGGGCTAGTGGGTAAAGTGTACCCCTCTGCGCAGAGTTGAAAACCTATTCAAATAGTCCGTGTCCACTGGTATGGACGAGTCGGGTATGGTATGACAATTAGAGATTTTTCTATAAGTTCCATGATCAGGGAAATGTGTGTGTGAGTGTGTAGTGAGAAAGAAAACAAGGCCACGGGAGCAGGAAGCTTAGTGGTGGTTGAGTATTTCGTTATTTTTAAGTCTTTGGGGAAAAACCTTACAGCAACTGCCTCTCTTTGAGAAAATAAAGAGTGACTTCAACCCCACCAAATAAAGCTTGTATGATATAGGCCCCTTTCTCTTTACGGGAGCGGGGTGGGCTTGCGGAATACCCAGCGTATTCACCCAGATTTATTTATGTTTTTCAGCAGCCGAAGATTTCTTTTCTGCTATGCTTGATTGAGAGGGCTGTGTCTGCACCCAGTTCTGCCTGTGGCTTGGGCTAGTATATTTTCCTACTACGCTTTTATTTTGGCTCACTTGATCTTGTACCCCGGTATTGTAATAACCTTTATCTAAACTCTGTACTATTTGAAGTAAGGAATGTGTTTACTAGCCTCCTGGGACTAGTAATTGTATCACATTTGAGTCCCAAAGGATCGGGACGCTTCATTCTTGGGCGGTGGCTCCGATACGGCGCCGAGCCAGAAGCGGCGCCGGTTCCCCTCCCCCGGGTGTTGTCTCGTGCGCATCAGGCTCTCCAGGAGACTGAGGCGGCAATCCGACGGGAATGGGAGGCGCTGGAGTCCGAGCACCAGTGCCTCAGCACTGGTGTACCCAGCTGGAGGAGCGCACCAAGGCGGCGTCCCAGCGATTCACCTTTGAGCGGTCCGAGCTGGCGCGGGACCGCAAGGACTATAAGAAGGACCTCCAGAAGGTGTACGCCAGGGAGCTGGAGGCGGCCTAAAAGGAGAAGAGGCTGGCCAAGAAGGAGGAGCACCTGGACCAGAGGGAGGAGGTCATCACGAAACTCCAGGCTAAGCTGAATGCTTTCAACAAAATCCTAGAGGAGCAGCGAGCCCAACAGACCGCGGCTGTGGAGAGCCTACAAAGGCTGCAGCGGGAGCTGGATGACAGGGCCAGCAGCATTGCCCTGACCGAGGAGAACCACAAGGAAAAAGACGCCTCCCTAGATAAGCGGGCGATGGATCTCGCCTGGCAGGAGAAGGACCTCGCCTTCAAGGAGGAGATGTTTGAAAGGTGGGAGAAGCTACTGGCTGATCATGAGCTCGAGGCGGAGCAGAGGGAGAAGGATCTGGAGGAGCGGATCCAGAAGTTCCAGGTGGCGCAGGCTGCACCGGGCTCCCAGGCGGTGGAGGCGATGAAAAAGACTCTTGAAGATCTCTGGGCGGAGCAGCACGCCGGGGTCCAGCGCATCGCCGCATGGGCCGGCGAGGTGAGCATGGCACTAGTGCCGCTAGGGGTGAGCCCCATCCTGGTGTCGGAGCTACCGACGTCCATCTCCGACGCGCTCCCGATGTTGGACTCCGCCGTGGACCACCTCCGTCGTCTGGACCAGATACTTGGTGCCCGCCTGGAGGTCGAGGGTGGCAGGCTCTGCCGGGCGGTGATAGAGTACATCCTGACGTGCTTCCGAAGCCATGACCCGGCCATCTCCTTAGAGCCGGTGATCGCAGGTCCGGTGGTCGACACTGAAGACGCCGCCTGGGAGGCTGTTCAAGATACTGTGGAACTAGTGGCCAAGCGCTTCCAGCGGGATCCTGCTGATGATGAGTAGATAGGTCTGCAGAAATAGGGCAAGGGTTCCACTGGGGTGCGGCTTGTAATATTTTTTGGTTTTGTAAGATACTTTTGGTAAGTATTGGTCTAACGGTGATAGAACTTATCTGTATGTCATTTGTCTTTGATGTGTGCGTCGTTACCAACTTCTCCCTGGTACTTGGCCCCCCTAGGATGTAGGCTCGACGTGTCGAGGCTAGATGCCAGTATACTTAAGAAAGAATTGGTGACCTGGCCCCCAGGAGGAAGTCTCGACTGGGACCTGGATCTGCACACAACCTTGGCTAGGAAGTTTTAGTAGTGCACCCATAGGACCCACTAACTGGTATCTTCTATCCTTTGATTCACGCAACAGGACCTGTAGGACTTAGACTGGGAAACCAATCCGTGTGTCCGAACCCCCTAGGTTACAGCCCCAAATACTAGGGCACCCATCACAGAGTGGTGGAGCGTGTAGGCTTACGGTACGGGACCAGGCTAAGAGGCTACACAGCTCCGGACCACCCCAGGAGACAAGTGTCCATTTTTTAGAACCGGACCCTAGGTAGTCGGACCCATAGGACTATAGTTCCAAGTACTAGGATACCCACCACAGAGTGGCGGAGCGTGCAGGCTTAGGGTACGGAACCAAGCTAAGCGGCTACACGGCTCCAAACCACCCCCGGAAACAAGTACCCGTTCTCTAGAACCAGCGCTCCAGGCTGCCGGACCCCCCTGCCGAGGGGTCCCAAACTGCAAGCCTGGCTACTCAATTCGAATGTCATTATACCAGCAAGGGTGGGAATTGTATGGGTGGGTTAGATAAAAAATGATGCTCGCAAGATAAAAAATGATGCTCGTAAGACTATCACAAAAACAAATCTAGGGGTGAATCTTTTCTTTATAACTTGATATACATGGGTGTAGGCCAACAGACCGGATTTATGAGGGCGGACCTCACTGGGCTGGCGTACGTATATGCGCTACCTAGTTACAAAGGAAGAAAACCAGGTCCCCAGGTGTGAGACCCTGTTTGGTTTTGGTAATTGATTGACAACTTATATGGACTAATAAGTGTTTATGTTGAGATACACAGGTGAGTAGTCCACAGGTACACTAGTGTGAGTTATTTTAGCCATGGTGGTGATGTGGCTTGGTGATATGAAGATGCTCAACTAGTGTGATAAAGGAGCTCATTGCATATGAAGACATGACATGGTGTCATGTGGCTATATGGAGAAGATCAAGAGATATGGCTTGGTTTCGATGGACCGAGTGGCTAGTGTGAAGGGCAAGTCAAAGGCTCATGTGTGAGGGACCGCGTGGCGGTGAAGCAAGAGCAAGGACTTAGCACCGATGGACATAAAGCAACGGTGAAGATCAAGCTATGTTGAGATTGATGAACCAAGAAGGCTATGTGATAACATGGAGTGGATCATATCATAATAGAATTATCAAGCCATGTGTTGATCTGGGCTATTGATCAAGTGGCTTGATGATGATGGTGGAGGAACTTCATGCTATGGACAAATGGTAAAAGGTATCATGGTTGGCTACACTTATGTATGCCCATTGTTCATCATTTAAGGAGATGGAATTGAATCTCAAGGCAAAGGTATAACAATAGGTTTTTTGTTTTACTGGTCAAAAGGTGCTTAGAGGTTGATAATTGACCGGGTTAGTAGGCTAGATAGTCGTACTATCAAGAGGGGTCAATTATCTTACTTAACATGTCTTTAGTGCCTCATTGCTCATATAGTTGGTGCATTTGCATGAGGGCTAACAACGCTTTGGTTCGTGAAAGAAAAACTTATTCAAAAGCGATTACTTGAATGTGGGCTGAATTGAGGTACCGCGGACCGTACGGGCCAGCATGGCGGACCGTCCACAGGTCTAACTTGAGATGATGGGCAGAAATACGGAGTTTCTGTGTTTCACGAAGTTTTTGTACTGCGGACCGTCTGGTCCCAGGTGGTGGACCGTCCGTAGTTGAAGGACTGGTGTTTGGACAAAACTCGATAAGTTCTGTTTTGGTTTTCATTTTTGAACTGCGGACCGTCCGGGGCCTGAGTGCGGACCGTCCACAGTACAAATATTTTGTATAGCGGACCGTCCGGGGTCCAGGTGCGGACCGTCCGCAGTACTAATTTCAGCAAATGTGCAGAGTCAGCAAAACTTCATTTTGGCTCAGTTTTATGTATCGTGGACCGTCCGGCCTTGAGGGGCAGACTGTCCGCAAGTCATTTTTGAATGCTCTAACATTTTTATAACCGTTTATAGCCGTTGGGATTCTTGTGCGGACAATCCGGGCTTGTATTGCAGACCGTCCGCATGTGCGCAGAAAAGGGGCAATTGGCCCATAACAGCTAGTTTTGGAGAGGGGGCTATATATACTTGTGTTGCCCGGGTTGAAAGCGTGTAGGAGGCTAGTTGGAACACTTGTGAGCATATTGGAGCCTTTCCTCTCCCTCTCTCTCACTCATATTGGTTGGGATTGCATTCTAGTGAGATTGAGAGCCATCTAGTGCATTGCATCAAGTTGTTGATCTTTGAGGCACTAGGGAGATCATCAAGTGAGGTCGTTGGCTTGTTACTCTTGGAGGTTTCCGCCTCCTAGACGGCTTGGTGGTGGTTCCCCGTGAGCTCTTCAAAGGAGGTTGTGAAGAGGCCGCGGTGGTGATTGTGAGAGGCGTTGTGCTTGCCTCGCCAGAGCGGTGAAAAGCAACTCTAGTGGAATCGAGGTTTGAGGGTTCATTGACCAATCCGGCTTAAGAGATCAAGTGGAGACTTGATAGAGGAGCGGTTGGGTGCTTTGAATCTACCTCAACGTGGACTAGGGGTGACCGGCAAGGCATCGACACCATGGGAAAAAATCATTGTGCCACGTGCCATCATCTTCCCGTTGGTTTGCAACTTTCCTCACTAGCTTGTATTTACTTGTTCATATACTTATGCTAGTGAGTATTTGTTGTTCGTGTATGCTCTTGTATATCTAGTCATACCTATAATAAAATAGTTGCTCACTTGTTGTTAGCTTGTGTAGCTAATCTGTTTTACTTTGCTTGTGTAGCTAAATAGTTATTTCTCTCTAGTAGTGCTTGTGATTTGTGCTCTTTGCTTACTAGTATGTTTAGGAGCTATCGGTGTGCTTAGAATTACATTTGCATAATTTGTATGTCGTTGCTAACTAGATTTGTATGGGAGAGCTCTTTCACTATCTTGGCACCTTAGTTGCTTCAATTAGAATCTTTTGTCAGGTGTTTGTTATAGTTAGAGGAGTGTAGTCTTGGCTAAACCAAAATAGTTTTAATTCTGTATTTATTTGTGTTAGCCATTGTAATTAGTTTTAGAAAAGACTATTCACCCCCCCCCCCTCTAGTCCGCCATCTCGACCCTACACCACGTTTGCTTTTATGGGAAAAACTTACGGAGATGCTCTATGTTCCAAGGATTGGGAAGAGGCTCTCCTTCAGTTGTACCAAGGCGGACACACCTGGGTCGGCATATTTCCATAACCTTGAAGTGTCCTTCCCAGTTGGGGGAAAGTTTGTGGAGCCCTTCTCGGTTCAGTACTCGCCTTAGGACCAGGTCCCCGACCCGGAGCTCCCTACTATGCATGAACCGTTGGTGGTAGCGCCTGAGCGTCTAGTTGTACCGTGCATCTTGGATCGCTGCTTGCCATCTGCACTCGTCGATGAAGTTCACATCCTCACACTATAGTTGTTCCTGCATAGACTCATCGAAAGCCTGGACCCGTGGGGAGCCTATAATGATTTCCGGGGGAAGGCAGGCTTCGGCCCCGTAGACCAGGAAGAACGGGGTCTCCCCGGTGGCTTGGTTGGGTGTAGTTCGGTTCCCCCATAGCACGGACGGAAGCTCACTGACCCAATTTGCACCATGCTTTTTCAAGCAGTCATAGGTGCGTGTCTTGAGTCCCCTGAGGATCTCTGCATTTGCCCTCTCCACCTGGTCGTTGCTCCTGGGATGAGCCACGGACGCAAAGCAGAGCTGGGTGCCGATACCCTCGCAATACTCCTGGAAAAGCCGACTTGTGAACTAGGTCCCATTGTCCGTAATGATACGACTTGGGACCCCAAATCTACAGACGACTTGAGGAAAGCGACAGCAGCACCCTGGGTGATGTGTGACCACAGGGGTGGCCTCTGCCCACTTGGTGAACTTGTCGATGGCGACAAAGAGGTACCGGTACCCGCCGACGGCCCTGGGGAACGGTCCCAGGATATCCACCCCCCATATGGCAAATGGCCAGGAGGGCGGAATCATCTACAGAGCCTGATCTGGTGTGTGTATCTGCTTTGCGTGGAATTGACATGCCTTGCAGGACTTTACCATCTTAGCTGCATCCTCGAGGGCGGTTGGCTAGTAAAAGCCATGCTGGAAGGCCTTACCGACCAGCGTGCGGGATGAGAAATGACTTCCGCACTCTCCTCCATGGATCTTCGTGAGCAACTCACGGCCCTCCTCCTAGGTAATGCACCGCATGAGAATGTCGTTGGCGCCACGGCGGTAGAGATCCCCTTCCACCACAGTGTGTCGTTTAGCCAACCACACTATGCGCTCTGCGGACACATGATCTTCAGGAAGGATGTTTTCTTTCAGGTAGTCCCGAATCTCGGAGATCCATGCATCGGGACCACTCTAAGATACTGGCTGTGGCGCTAAGGGATAGGCAGGACCCCCTATAGCACACACAGTCTTCGGTGGGTTCTATAGAGGTAACGCCACTGGGACCGCTAGCTTCGAGGTGCTAGACTTGCCCCCTTCGCCCAGTTCGGCAGGCTAGGCGGTGGGTCTCAGCAGCCGTCTTTCGAAGACGCCCTCGGGCACGGGTGCCCAAGTTGATGCCCTCACGGAGAGGTCATCTGCCACCGAGTTGTGAGCCCGAGGAACATGTTGCAGTTCTAGGGCCGTGAAGTCCTTCTCCAGCTTCCTTACGTGGAGGAGGTAAGCTGCGAGCCTGGGCTCATTGCAGCTACATTCCCCGCGGACTTGCTTGATGATCGGTTGGGAGTCCCCCTTCACGAGGAGCTGGTGGATCCCCAGGGATAGGGCGGCTGTCAAGTCAAAGATCAATGCTTCGTACTCTGCCATATTGTTGGTGGCCTTGAACTCAAGGTGCATGATGTACTTCACTTGATCTTCGCTTGGGTCGATGAGGACCACCCCGGCCCCGCCAACTTGCTGACAGGCGGATCCATCGAAAAAGAGCATCCAGTGGGGCTCAGTGAAGACCGGACCCAAAGGCTCCGCAGGTGTGGGGTCCGAATCGGGATCCGGAACCCCAGGGGAGCTCGGGGGAGGCATCCACTCCACGATGAAGTCAGCCAGGACCTGGCTCTTGACAGTGTGGCGAGGCTGGAAGTCCAGCTGGAACTCAGCAAGCTCCGCGGCCCACTTGGCGATGTTGCCTGTGACGTTAGAGTTGTGGAGGATGGCCCTTAACGGAAAGGAGGTCACCACCACAACCCTGTGTGCCTGGAAATAGTGGCACAGCTTCCTAGACGTGATAAGTATAGCATAGAGGAGCTTGAGCGTCTCAAGGTACCTAGTCTTTGCCTCATGGAGGACCTCGCTGACATAGTAGACCGGCTTCTGAACGGTCTAGACCTCTGTAGCTAGTCCCGAGTCCTCAGGTTCCAGGCCTTCTTGTGTCGTCCTTTTGACGACCAGCACCATGCTCACTGCTTCTGCAGCCGCCGCGATGTACAAGTACAGCGGCTCCCCTGGCTCCGGAGCTGCCAGGATCGGCAAGGACAAAGGTGCTGCTTCAACTCTTGGAAGGCACGTTCTGCCTCTTCGGTCCAAGAGAATGGACCGGATTTTTGTAGGAGCTTGAAGAAGGGTAGCGCTCTCTCAGCCACCTTGAAATGAAGCGGCTAAGGGCGGCTAATGACCCCGTAAGCTTATGGACATCCTTGATTCGGGCCGGAGGCCTCATTGCCTCGATTGCCCTGATTTTCTCTGGGTTTGCTTCGATGCCCCGGTACAAAACCAGGAACCCTAGCAACTTCCCTGCGGAGACACCAAAGACGCACTTGTCCGGGTTCAGCTTTGTGCGGGTTGCCCGCAGCTTGTCGAAGACTAGAGTCAAGTCTTCCACTAGGGTTGACCCTCTCTTAGTCTTGACTACAATGTCATCGACGTATACTTCCACCTTGTCCCTAATCAGGTCCCCGAAAGTCTTACTCATTGCCCGCACGAATGGTAGCAAGGCGTTTTTCAGACCGTAAGGCATAACAACATAGTAGTAAAGACCATCCACTGTTACAAAAGCGGTATGCTTCCTATATTCCCTAGCCATCTGGATCTGGTGGAAACCAGAGTAGGCATCTAGAAATGACAATAGGTCGCACTCGGAGGTAGAGTCCATGATTTGATCAATGTGTGGAAGTGGATACGGATCCTTGGGACAAGCCTTGTTCAGGCTGGTGTAGTCGATGCACATCCAAAGCTTCCCATTCGCCTTGGAGACGACGATCGGGTTGGCCAACCATACGGGGTGATGGACCTCTTCGATAAAGCTGGTGTCGGGGACCATAATTAGGGGTACCCTCAAGGCTCCTAAATCTCAGCTGGTAACCCCTATCAGCACAAAGCTGCAAAGGCCTGATGGGTGCGATTAAGTCAAGGATCGATCCATTCGAGGGACGCGATCACGCCTCGCCCGAGCCTAGCCTCGGGCAAGGGGAGCCGACCCCGGAAGATCTACGTCTCGCCCGAGGACCCCCTCCAGCAACGGACACACCTTCGGCTCGCCCGAGGCCCAGTCTTCACCAAGAAGCAACCATGTAAAAATCGCCACGCCAACCGACCAAATCGCAGGGGCATTTAATGCAAAGGTGGCCTGACACCTTTATCCTGACGCACGCCCTCCAGTCGACAGAGCCGAAGTAACCGCAGTCACTTCGCCGCTCCACTGACCGGTCTTACAGGAGTACAGCGCCGCCTGCGCCGCTCCGACTGCTGAGCCACTCGACAGAGTGAGGCTGACAGCAGCCAAGTCCGGCCTGAGGCATCATAGGAAACTCTGCTTCGCCCGACCCTAGGGCTCGGACTCGATCTCAGCCCCGGAAGACGACGAACTCCGCTTCACCCGACCCTAGGGCTCGGACTCGGGCTCAGCCCCGGAAGACGACAAACTCCACTCCGCCCGACCCCAGGGCTCGGACTCGGACTCAGCCCTGGAAGACGACGAACTCCGCTTCGCCCGACCCCAGGGCTCGGACTTGGGCTCAGCCCCGGAAGACGACGAACTCCGCTCCGCCCGACCCTAGGGCTCGGACTCGGGCTCAGCCCCAGAAGACGACGAACTCCGCTCCGCCCGACCCCAGGGCTCGGACTCGGGCTCAGCCCCGGAAGACGATGAACTCCGCTTCGCCCGACCCCAGGGCTCGGACTCGGGCTCAGCCCCGAAGGACGACGAACTCCGCCTCGCCCGACCCCAGGGCTCGAACTCGACCTCGACCTTGGAAGACAGACTCGACCTCGACCTCGGAGGAGCCTCCACCTCGCCCCACCTAGGGCACAGACCGACCACGTCAACAGGAAGCGCCATCATTACCCTACCCCGAGCTGACTCAGGCTATGGGGAACAAGACCGGCGTCCCATCTGGCTCGCTCTACTATACGAGTAATGATGGCGCCCCGCACGCTCCATGACGACGGTGGCTCTCAGCCCCCTTACGGAAGCAAGAGGACGTCAGCAAGGACTCGATAGCCCCGACAGCTGTCCTTCCGCCAGGCTCCAGCGCTCCTCCGACGGCCACGACACCACGCGAACTAGGTACCAAAACCTCTCCGGCTGCCACGATGGCATGTACTTAGGGCGCTAGCTCTCCCCCGCTAGACACGTTAGCACATTGCTACACTCCCCATTATACACCTGGATCCTCTCCTTACGCCTATAAAAGGGAGGTCCAGGGCCCTCTTACAGAGGGTTGGTCGCGCGGGGAAGGACGGGACGGCGCTCGCGCAAGGCCGCTCGCTCCCTCCCGCGTGGACGCTTGTAACCCCCTACTGCAAGCGCACCCGACCTGGGCGCGGGGCTAACACGAAGGCCGCGGGTTCCACCTCCCACGCCTGTCTCCCTCCGGCTGCTATCTCCCCCCTTCGCGTTCCGCCTCGCGCCGACCCATCTGGGCTGGGGCACGTGGCGACAATTCACTCGTCGGTCCAGGGACCCCCCGGGTTTCGAAACACCGACAGTTGGCGCGCTAGGTAGAGGCCTGCTGCGTGTTGACGAACAGCTTCCCGTCAAGCTCCAGATGGGCAGTCTCCAGCAACCACTCCAGCCTAGGACGATGCTCCGTTTCGGGAGTCTTGAGTTCATGTCCCTCGACGGCAGCTACGACATGATACTCCTTTCCCCGCCGCGCGGCAGCGACAATGGCGGTCGACAGCCCGCCCGCCGGCGGGGAAATCGACGACGCCTTCCCCACGTGGTGGAAGAACGACATCCGGGCTTGTCCCGTCCTCTCCCCCGCCGACGGAGGAGGAGGCGGGGCAACCAAGGCCAAGCAGGAGGCGACACCTCGTTGGCTGTCGAGCGAGTCGACGGCGCCGGCGCCCCAACGGAGAGCGCGTCGGGCATCGGCCTCGTGTCTAAGATGAAGACGAGCGCCGTCTCCCCGCAACACACCAACCTCAAGCAAACGGACGACGCCAGCACGCTCGCGAAGGACTTGCTGGGCGTCACCCTAGTACCTGAGACGACGGTGCAGTCAGTCCCTGCCGTGACTTCGTCACCGCCCGTCGACCAAAAGGTACCGACTGATTCCCATCTCGCGCCTTTTGGATTCGGCCTCGACCCGCCAAGCAACTCCGCTTCGGTGGACATTCTCATAGAGGCGAGTCCAAACCCTCTGGGGTATCGTGTGCGGTCACCCTAGGACCGGCTGACGGCCGTCTCGACCTATGGGCCCTCGGGGTCCGAGGAAGATGGCGAGCCCGACCTCTGTTGGGATTTCTCCGGACTTGGTAACCCCAGTGTCGTGCGGGACTTCATGACCGCATGCGACTACTGCCTTTCCGACTGTTCCGACGGTAGCCGCAGCCTCGGCGACGAGGACTGCGGTCCAAGTCGCGAATGTTTCCACGTCGATCTAGAGGGTCCCGGCGAAGGCAACCATCTCGGTATACCGGAGAACGGTGATCCCCCTAGGCCCGTGCCTCGTGTTGACATCCTTCGGGAGCTAGCTGTGGTCCCCATTCCGGCGGGGGGTCATGACCCACAGCTCGAGCAAATCCGCGAGATGCAGGCCAGGCTCGACGAGGGAGCAGGAACGCATGAGCCGATCCGCCGGGACGTCGGGCAGGAATGGGCGGGCCAACCTCCGGCCGGAGAAGCGCGTCAACTCCCCCAGGGCATCCAGCACCACATCGCCGACGACGTCAGGGTAAGGCCGCCACCGGTTTCCAGTGGAGTCGGCCAAAACCTGGTTGCAGCGGCAATACTTCTCCGCGCGATGCCGGAGCCATCAACCACCGAGGGGCGGCGTATCCAGGGAGAGCTCAAGAATCTCCTGGAGGACGCTGCGGTCCGACGGGTCGAAAGCTCCGCCTCCCGAAGGCAGGGGTACCCCTTGGAACATCGCGCCGCGACTTCTCGATTCATGCGGGAAGCCTCGGTCCACACCGGGCGCACGCGCAACACAGCGCCTGCGGCCCCGGGTCGCCTCGGCAACGAGCACCATCACCACAGCCGTTGGGCCCACCTCGACGAGAGCGTGCACCGAGGCTACCACCCTAGGCGTGGGGGACGCTACGACAGCGGGGAGGATCGGAGTCCTTCGCCTGAACCACCCGGTCCGCAGGCTTTCAGCCGCGCCATACGACGGGCGCCGTTCCTGACCCGGTTCCGAACCCTGACTACTATCACAAAGTACTTGGGGGAGACGAGACCGGAACTGTGGCTTGCGGACTATCGGCTAGCCTGCAACTGGGTGGAATGGACGATGATAATCTCATCATCCGCAACCTCCCCCTGTTCCTCTCCGACACCGCTCGAGCCTGGCTGGAGCACCTGCCTCCGGGGCAGATCTCCAACTGGGATGAACTGGTCCAAGCCTTCGCCGGCAACTTCCAAGGCACGTACGTGCGCCCTGGAAACTCCTGGGATCTCTGAAGATGCCGCCAGCAGTCGGGAGAGTCTCTCCGGGACTACATCCGGCGATTCTCGAAGCAGCGCATCGAGCTGCCCAACGTCACTGATTCAGATGTCATCACCGCGTTCCTCGCCGGCACCACCTGCCGCGACCTGGTGAGCAAGCTGGGTCACAAGACCCTCGCCAGGGCGAGCGAGCTGATGGACATCGCCACCAAGTTCGCCTCTGGCCAGGAGGCGGTTGAGGCTATCTTCCAGAAGGACAAGCAGCCCCAGGGCCGCCCACTGGAAGATGTTCCCGAGGCGTCAACTCAGCTGGGCGCCAAGAAGAAAGGCAAGAAGAAGTCACAAGCGAAACGCGACGCCGCCGACGCGGACCTTGTCGCCGTCGCCGAGTACAAGAACCCTCAGAAACCTCCCGGAGGTGCCAACCTCTTCGACAAGATGCTCAAGGAGCCGTGCCCCTATCATCAGGGGCCCGTCAAGCACACCCTTAAGGAGTGTGCCATGCTTCGACGCCATTTTCACAAGGCCGGGCCACCCGCGAAGGGTGGCGAGGCCCTTGACGACGCTAAGAAGGAAGATCACAAGGCAGGAGAGTTCCCCGAGGTCCGCAACTGCTTCATGATCTACGGTGGGCAAGTGGCAAACGCCTCGGCTCGGCACCGCAAGCAAGAGCGTCGGGAGGTCTGCTCGGTAAAGGTGGCGGCGCCAGTCTACCTAGACTGGTCCAACAAGCCCATCACCTTTGACCAGGCCAACCATCCCGACCATGTGCCGAGCCCGGGGAAATACCAGCTCGTTGTCGACCCCATCATCGGCAACGTCAGGCTCACCAAGGTCCTCATGGACGGAGGCAGCAGCCTCAACATCATCTACGCCGAGACCCTCGGGCTTCTGCGGATCGATCTGTCCTCCGTCCGGACGGGCGCTGCGCCTTTCCACGGGATCATCCCCGGGAAGCGCGTCCAACCCCTCGGACAACTCGATCTACCCGTCTGCTTTGGGACGCCCTCCAACTTTCGAAGGAGACCTTCACGTTCGAAGTGGTCGGGTTTCGAGGAACCTACCACGCAGTGCTGGGGAGGCCATGCTACGCCAAGTTCATGGCCGTCCCCAACTACACCTACCTCAAGCTCAAGATGTCGGGCCCCAACGGGGTCATCACCGTCGGGCCCACGTACCGACACGCGTATGAATGCGACGTGGAATGCGTGGAGTACGCCGAGGCCCTCGCCGAGTCCGAGGCCCTCATCGCCGACCTGGAGAACCTCTCTAGGGAGGCGCCAGACGTGAAGCGCCACGCCGGCAACTTCGAGCCAGCGGAGACGGTTAAGTCCGTCCCTCTCGACCCCTGCAACGATTCCTCCAAGCAGATCCGGATCGGCTCCGAGCTCGACCCCAAATAGGAAGCAGTGCTCGTCGACTTTCTCCGCGCAAACGCCGACGTTTTCGCGTGGAGTCCCTCGAACATGCCCGGCATACCGAGGGAAGTCGCCGAGCACTCGCTGGACATCCGAGCTGGAGCCTGACCCGTGAAGCAGCCTCTGCGCCGATTCGACGAAGAAAAGCGCAGAGCCATAGGCGAGGAGATCCACAAGCTAATGGCGGCAGGGTTCATCAAAGAGGTATTCCATCCCAAATGGCTTGCCAACCCTGTGCTTGTGAGAAAGAAAGGAGGGAAATGGCAGATGTGTGTAGACTACACTGGACTAAACAAAGCATGTCCGAAAGTTCCCTACCCTCTGCCTCACATCGATCAAATCATGGATTCCACTGCTGGGTGCGAAACCCTGTCTTTCCTCGATGCCTACTCAGGGTATCACCAGATCAGGATGAAAGAGTCCGACCAGCTCGCGACCTCTTTCATCACACCCTTCGGCATGTACTGCTATGTTATCATGCCGTTCGGCTTGAGGAATGCGGGTGCAACGTACCAACGGTGCATGAACCATGTGTTCGGCGAACACATTGGCCGAACGGTCGAGGCCTACGTCGATGACATCGTAGTCAAGACGAGGAAAGCCTCCGACCTCCTTTCCGACCTTGAAGTGACATTCCGATGTCTCAAGGCGAAAGGCATGAAGCTCAATCCCAAAAAGTGTGTCTTCGGGGTTCCCCGAGGCATGCTCTTGGGGTTCATCGTCTCCGAGCGGGGCATCGAGGCCAACCTGGAGAAGATCGCAGCCATCACCAGCATGGGGCCCATCAAGGACTTGAAAGGCGTACAGAGGGTCATGGGATGCCTCGCGGCTCTGAGCCGTTTCATCTCGCGCCTCGGTGAAAGAGGCCTGCCTCTGTACCACCTCTTAATGGAGGCCGAGTGCTTCGCTTGGACCCCTGAGGCCGAGGAAGCCCTCGGGAACCTGAAGGCGCTCCTCACGAACGCGCCCATCTTGGTGCCCCCCGCTGCCGGAGAAGCCCTCTTGATCTACGTCGCCGCTACCACCCCGGTGGTTAGCGCCGCGATTGTGGTCGAGACGAGAAGAGGGGCATGCATTGCCTATCCAGAGGCCAGTCTACTTCATCAGTGAGGTACTGTCCGAGACCAAGATCCGCTACCCACAAATTCAGAAGCTGCTGTACGCAGTGATCCTGACGCGGCGGAAGTTGCAACACTACTTCGAGTCTCATCCGGTAACTGTGGTGTCATCCTTCCCCCTGGGGAGATCATCTAGTCCCGAGAGGCCTCGGGTAGAATTGCAAAGTGGGCGGTGGAGGTCATGGGCGAGACGATCTCGTTCGCCCCCCGGAAGGCCATCAAGTCCCAGGTCTTGGCGGACTTCGTGGCTGAATGGGTCGACACCCAGCTCCCGACAGCTCCGATCCAACCGGAGCTCTGGACCATGTTTTTCGACGGGTCGCTGATGAAGACGGGGGCCGGCGCGGGCCTGCTCTTCATCTCGCCCCTCGGGAAGCACCTACGCTACGTGCTACGCCTCCACTTCCCGGCGTCCAACAACGTGGCTGAGTACGAGGCTCTGGTAAACGGGTTGCGAATCGCCATCGAGCTAGGGGTCCGACGCCTCGACGCTCGCGGTGACTCGCAGCTCGTCATCGACCAAGTCATGAAGAACTCCCACTGCCGCGACCCGAAGATGAAAGCCTACTGTGATGAGGTCCGGTGCCTGGAAGACAAGTTCTACGGGCTCGAGCTCAACCACATCGCCCGACGCTACAACGAGACTGCGGACGAGCTGGCTAAAATAGCCTCGGGGCGAGCAACGGTTCCCTCGGACGTATTCTCCCGAGACCTGCATCAACCCTCCGTCAAGACCGACAACACGCCCGAGCCCGAGAAGGCCTCGGCCCAGCCCGAGGCACACTCGGCTCAGTCCGAGGTACCCTCAGCACAGTCCGAGGTACCCTTGGCTCGGCCCGAGGCACCCTCGGCTCAGCCCCCTCGGGCCCCCGAGGGTGAGGCACTACGCATCGAGGGGGAGCGGAGCGAGGTCACGCCTAATCGAAACTGGCAGACCCCGTACCTGCAATATCTCCACTGAGGAGAGCTACCCCTCGACCAAGCCGAAGCTCGGCGAGTGGCGCGGCGCGCCAAGTCGTTCGTCTTGCTGGGAGATGAGAAGGAGCTCTACCACCGCAGCCCCTCGGGCATCCTCCAGCGATGCATTTCCATCGCCGAAGGTCAGGAGCTCTTACAAGAGATACACTCGGGGGCTTGCGGCCATCATGCAGCACCTCGAACCCTTGTTGGAAATGCCTTCCGACAAGGTTTCTACTGGCCGACGGCGATGGCCGACGCCACTAGAATTGTCCGCACCTGCGAAGGGTGTCAGTTCTACGCGAGGCAGACCCACCTGCCCGCTCAGGCTCTGCAGACCATACCCATCACCTGGTCGTTTGCTGTGTGGGGTCTGGACCTCGTCGGCCCCTTGCTGAAGGCACCCGGGGGCTACACGCACCTGTTGGTCGCCATCGACAAATTCTCCAAGTGGATCGAGGTCCGACCCCTAAACAGCATCAGGTCCGAACAGGCGGTGGCGTTCTTCACCAACATCATCCATTGCTTTGGGGTCCCAAACTCCATCATCACCGACAATGGCACCCAGTTCACCGGTAGAAAGTTCCTGGACTTCTGCGAGGATCACCACATCCGGGTGGACTGGGCCACCGTGGCTCACCCCATGACGAATGGGCAAGTAGAGAGGGCTAACGACATGATCCTGCAAGGGCTCAAGCCGTGGATCTACAACGACCTCAACAAGTTCGGCAAGCGATGGATGAAGGAGCTCCCCTCGGTGGTCTAGAGTCTGAGGACAACGTCGAGCCGAGCCACGGGCTTCACACTGTTCTTTCTAGTCTATGGGGCTGAGGCCATCTTGCCCACAGACTTAGAATACGGTTCCCCGAGGACGAGGGCCTACACCGACCAAAGCAATCGAGCCAATCGAGAAGACTCACTGGACCAGCTGGAAGAGGCTCGGGACATGGCCTTACTACACTCGGCGCGGTACCAGCAGTCCCTGCGACGCTACCACGCCCGAGGGGTTCGGTCCCAAGACCTCCAGGCGGGCGACCTGGTGCTTCGGCTACGACAAGACGCCCGAGGGCGGCACAAACTCACGCCTCCCTAGGAAGGGCCGTTCGTCATCGCCAAGGTTCTGAAGCCCGGAACATACAAGCTGGCCAACAGTCGAGGCGAGGTCTATAGCAACACTTGGAACATCCAACAGCTACGTCGCTTCTACCCTTAAGATGCTTCCAAGTTATTCGTACACCTCGTTCACACACAAAGTCTGGTCATCAAGGAAGGGTCAGCCTTGCCTCGGTAAAGCCCGACCCTCCCTCGGGGGCTAGAAGGGGGGAACCCCCTCTGCGTCGAAATTTTCCTCGAAAAAAGAAAAAAAATCTTTCCTGCCAGAATGCCTTTCGTGCTTTTCGACTACTTCGAAAGTGGATCATGAAAACGATGGAGTACACGTAAGCAGCCAAGGCTGACCGAGCCGAGGGACTCCTACGCCTCCGGGATACGGATACCTCACTCATCACCTTCTGCGATAAGTAACTCGTGCTCGGATCAGTGATTCCACGGACCGAACAAGTCTTCACGCTCGAAAGCTCCTCTGCCGGAACGATTTTTCGGGCCTTCTCGACTACGTCGGTGACAGAACCCCATGGACGAGTAAGAGTGCGCGTAAGCGGCAAGGCCGACTGAGCTGAGGGATTCCTACGCCTCTGGGATACGGATACCTCACTCATCACCTTCCGTGAAAAGCAACTCTCGCCCGCACAAACAATTCTATTACCGACAAATAAGTCCGGATACTCGAAACAAGAGGAAAAGGGACACAGCTTCACAACACGACGACAGTGTGTTTGGGCCTCGGCGGCCGCAGAAAGCATACACACACTACAAGACAACCCGATCCTGCAGGCTCGGACGTCGACAGTTGAAGGGGGGCAGCAGCACCCTCAGCGTCAACTACACCTTCGGCGAGGTCCGACCTAGCCTCGGACGGCGATGCGGTTGGAGGATCTCCACTCTGAAGGGCGACATCAGCACCACACTCGGGCCATCGCCGCCAGGGTCTTCTCCAAGAATCTGGCTCGAGCAGACGGCTCGGCCGGCCACCCGGAGGCCTCGGCCAGCTGACCCTCGGAGACATCAGCCCGGCTTGTGGTCTCGGCAGCTCAACTCCGGCGTCGGTCCCGCCAGTGGACGACCCGGCCAGGCTCCGGCCGACCAAATCTTCTTCCCGAGCCAACTCTGCCTCTGTCCATGCTGACACCGCTACCTCCAGCTTCGGCTCATCGAAGGGCGGCCGAGGGTTCCTTTAACTAAGCAGGAGAAGCCTCAGACAGCAAGGCCGACCGAGCCGAGGGACTCCTACGCCTCCGGGATACGGATACCTCACTCGTCACCTTTGCACGAGGCGACTCAAGCTCAGTGAAGCGGTTCAGATAATCGACAGGCGAGTCTTAGTGCTCGAAATGAAGAAAAAACACGGCCCCGTGCCGAAAATACATACATGTTCAGGCCCCGACAGCCACAATGAACAAAAGACCAGCACACAAGTGCCAATACAAACGGAACTCCGGTTCCACCTCCGCAGGTATGAACAACCCCACACGATAGGGGGCCTGCGGAGCAACAGAACACCGACGAACGGCTCGCCGTCGCCCGCCCCAGCAGCGGCGACAACGACGACTTCTGCTCCGGGGGGCCAAACAGCAGCAGCGATGACCTCAGGGCGGATGCTGCTGCCGTCAGGCCCTCGCCCATGCCCTCACTCGAGAGGCAAGGACGGGTAGAAGGCCATAGAGTTGGAGGTCAGTCCGTGAGCGGCACCGGCTAGCTCGTCGGCAGAGAAACCTCTTCCGGCTGCCGTGGCGGAAGGCGGCGCCGGGAGCGGCTCCGAAGCCACTCGGCTCAGAGAGCCGGGCACGCGGCAGCTGCCAACGCCACGAACGGCGAACGCCCTTCCCCCCGATCACTGAGGGAAGGAGCGGGCCGCCGCCCGCACAGGGACTGACCCCAACTCGGCACACTCCCCTCCCCAGCACTGATGATGGACATCCTTGAAGCTGAGGGAGGGGCAGAGGCCGCAGCCTGGTTCGCTTCTCCCCGCCATCAAGCTGGAGGTCACCGTCTTGGGTGACCACCGGCGAGGGGATGCAGCTGGGCTGCCTGATGAAAATCCTTGAAGCCGAACGATGGCTGAAAGGTACCAACTTCCACGAAGTTGCATTCCTCCGACGACAAGGCGGAAGGATTGCGGGCGTCCCCCATCCAGGGGCTCGGAAGGTGGAAAGACACGGTGCATAAGGGAGCGCGAAGACGTGGTCGCCTCTCAAGGAGGTCACCCTCCTTTTAAAGGCGACTCTCCCTACTTGCGTCCCCAGCCGTCGTGGGCTGAGTCTTCTCCAACACGCTCCAAGGTCCTCCACCTACGGCGCGGGGGCTGGGTCCCACGCGTCATACAAACTGGCCCAGGGCAGAAGAAGCCAAACCGCCGCGTGCGGTGCATGCAACCGCCGGACGGTTACAAGCATTCCTCCACTTTCGCCCAGACCAGCGGGTGAAAGGGCGGACAGACATGCAGGCGGCATGCAACCGCGCCAAGTGGGCGCGCCCCTCCGACTTCCAACGCACCCAGCATGGAGGCCCAGGCCCACACGTCATGCAACCGGCGCGCCGGTTGCTACGTGCGAGCAACTGCACCGCCACTCGCACCACTACCGCGCCTCCTCGACTGCAGAACTAGTACCGCGACTTGAGGCAACCCTGCGTATGACCCAGCAGTGCCAGCCAGGCACGACGGTCAATACGGCCAAAAAATGGGCCGGCAGTAATGGCAGCGGCAGGCGGGCAGGAGCAGCGGTCACGTCGTCAGCCAAGCTTACGTCCCATCCAGGGGCAGCGAGAGAACCCTGTCTCACGGCGTGAAGACGGCGCGCCCGTGTTCCGTTCCTTGAACGGCTCACGCACGCGCAACGGCCGCCTCGCGAACCACTCGCCCTGTCGCATTAACTCCGCGGCGGGACAGGCAGCGCCTCAGGCAGGAGAAGCAAGCGACGCTTCGCCTTCGCCATAATGACCACGTCAAAAAAGGTACGCCACACCATTCGATTTCGTATCCTTTTCCTCTTTCTCTCTCTTACAACAGGGACCGGGAAAGGGGGATACCCCGAAAAGGATCCTTCTCCGTGAAGGAAACAGGCCCCGAGCCTCCCTACTGATCAGAGGTTCAAAGGCCGGCCCCTTGGAGGGGTTCAACGACCGCCTCAGAGCGCTTGGGTTCTGCACCCACTACTGGTCAGAGGTTCGATGGCCGACCCCTCGAAAGGGTTCAATGGCCACCTCAGGCCACTCGGGCTCCACGCCCACTACTGATCAGGGGTTCGTAGGCTGGCCCTCGAAGGGTTCACAGTCGCCTCAGACACAGAGCAAGGGATGACCCTGGGTACGTTCGATACATAACCAAGGCTCGGGCTATGCTCCTGAGGTACCCTAGGACATTTCCGAGACCAGCGGGAACGATCTTGTAACGGAATCCCATCAGAGGGAGGCATCGAGCCCTCGGACCCCGTCAAAAGGGGACCGGGTCCGGCAGATCACCCGCAGGTACTTTTGGAGCGCGCCTCCGGGCCCCTAGCCGACCCCTAACAAATGGGGCACGGGCGTCCACTCGGATTACCCGCCAGCAGCTCACCGGAGACACCATGTTCGGCGCCCTCCGAGGGCAACATGGCGCTTTCCCCCCCTCCTCCTTGCGGAAAGGCGACGCAGGGGCGTATGTAAAAAAGTCGAGTCTGTCCTTGACCGTCCTCTCGCCCTGTGCAGAGGCTCGGGGGCTGCTCTCGCAAACCCGGCTCCGGCCAAACCGTTGACAGCGTCAACATACCAGCCCGAGAACTTGGGACCCGACCGTGCAACCGGGCTACAGCCAGCTCGCATGATGGAACAACCAGACCAGCCGAAGTGTTGCGAAACGCACTAAGACCTCGAAGGAGTCAAACTACTCCTCCGAGGCCTCGAGGGCTACACCCGGCGGGTGCGCTCGCGCGCACCCACCGGAACAAAATGCAACCAAAAAAGGCTGGTCCCCTTGCAAAAAAGTGCGGCAAAAGCCTCCAAGCGAGTATTAACACTCCCTTCGAGGCTCGGGGGCTACTGTCGGGGACCATAATTAGGAGTACCCTCAAGGCTCCTAAATCTCAGCTGGTAACCCCCATCAGCACAAAGCTGCAAAGGCCTGATGGGTGCGATTAAGTCAAGGATCGGTCCATTCGAGGGACGCGATCACGCCTCGCCTGAGCCCAGCCTCGGGCAAGGGCAGCCGACCCCGGAAGATCTACGTCTCGCCCGAGGACCCCCTCCAGCAACGGACACACCTTCGGCTCGCCCGAGGCCCAGTCTTCACCAAGAAGCAACCTTGGCCAAATCGCCACGCCAACCGACCAAATCGCAGGGGCATTTAATGCAAAGGTGGCCTGACACCTTTATCCTGTCGCACGCCCTCCAGTCGACAGAGCCGAAGTAACCGCAGTCACTTCGCCGCTCCACTGACCGGTCTGACAGGAGGACAGCGCCGCCTGCGCCGCTCCGACTGCTGAGCCACTCGATAGAGTGAGGCTGACAGCAGCCAAGTCCGGCCTCAGGCGTCATAGGAAACTCCGCTTCGCCCGACCCCAGGGCTCGGACTCGGGCTCAGCCCCGGAAGACGATGAACTCCGCTTCGCCCGACCCCAGGGCTCGGACTCGGGCTCAGCCCCGGAAGACGACAAACTCCGCTCCGCCCGACCCCAAGGCTCGGACTCGGGCTCAGCCCCGGAAGACGACGAACTCCGCTTCGCCCGACCCCAGGGCTCGGACTCGGGCTCAGCCCCGGAAGACGACGAACTCCGCTCTGCCTGACCCCAGGGCTCGGACTCGGGCTCAGCCCCAGAAGACGACGAACTCCACTTCGCCCAACCCTAGGGCTCGGACTCGGGCTCAGCCCCGAAGGACGACGAACTCCGCCTCGCCCGACCCCAGGGCTCGGACTCAGCCCTGGCCTCAGCCGACGGTCTCTGCCTCGTCTGACCCGGGGGCTCGGACTCGACCTCGACCTTGGAAGACAAACTCGACCTCGACCTCGGAGGAGCCTCCACCTCGCCCCACCTAGGGCACGGACCGACCACGTCAACAGGAAGTGCCATCATTACCCTACCTCGAGCTGACTCAGGCTACGGGGAACAAGACCGGCGTCCCATCTGGCTCGCTCTACTATACGAGTAATGATGGCGCCCCGCACGCTCCATGACGACGGTGGCTCTCAGCCCCCTTACGGAAGCAAGAGGACGTCAGCAAGGACTCGACAGCCCCGACAGTTGTCCTTCCGCCAGGCTCCAGCGCTCCTCCGATAGCCACGACACCACGCGAACTGGGTGCCAAAACCTCTCCGGCTGCCACGATGGCATGTACTTAGGGCGCTAGCTCTCCCCCGCTAGACACGTTAGCACATTGCTACACTCCCCATTGTACACCTGGATCCTCTCCTTACGCCTATAAAAGGGAGGTCCAGGGCCCTCTTACAGAGGGTTGGCCGCGCGGGGAAGGACGGGACGGCACTCGCGCAAGGCCGCTCGCTCCCTCCCGCGTGGACGCTTGTAACCCCCTACTGCAAGCGCACCCGACCTGGGCGCGGGGCTAACACGAAGGCCGCGGGTTCCACCTCCCACGCCTGTCTCCCTCCGACTGCTATCTCCCCCCTTCGCGTTCCGCCTCGCGCCGACCCATCTGGGCTGGGGCACGCAGCGACAATTCACTCGTCGGTCCAGGGACCCCCCGGGTTTCGAAACACCGACAGCTGGCGTCGAGTAGCTTCCGGACCTCCTGACAGATAAAGTCCTGCCGCTCAGCGGACTGTCTCCTAGGCTTATGACTCACCGGTCTGGTGTCAGGGTCTTCAGATGGTGCTCGATCACCTCCCTGGGGATCCCAGGCATCTGCGATGGCTCCCATGCGAACACGTCGGCATTTGCCTGGAGGAAGGCGACGAGCGCGAGTTCCTATTTTTCCTCTAGATCACCCGCAATGCGAGTGGTCTAGGGGTAATCCATGCAGAGCCGGATTGCCTTGACGGGGATGTCGTTCACCCCAGATGGCCGCACCTTTGGCACCTTGGCAGGCACCTTGGTACCGGAGGTCGAGGGGTCCTTCCCTCCATCGTCCGGGCGAGCATCCTCCATCGCCAGGGTGTGCAGCTTCTCGACCGCCGTCACCACAGCGGCGCGGTCGCCTCGCACGGTGAGGACCCCAGTAGGGGACGACATCTTGAGGACCAAATACCCGTAATGGGCAATGGCCATGAACCGGTACAGGGCCAGTCTGCCAATGATGGCATTGAATGGGAGGTTAACCTCCGTGACATTGAACTGGACGTTCTCAGTGCAGAAGTTTTCCTCAGTCCCGAATGTTACTGGGAGTGCGATGCTCCCTAGGGGATACACCGGCTGTGGGCCCACTCTGGAGAATGGGCGTGAGGGTCCCAAACGGGACCCCAGGATCTGCAGCTGCTTGAATGTTGCATGGCTGATGACGTTGAGGCTGGCCCCACCGTCAATCAGCACATGGTGCAGCCGCATGTTGGCGATGATAGGGGCGGTAATGAGCAGTAGTATACCGGCCCCTACCATGTTGTCGGGGCAATCGGATGCCCCGAAGGAGATGGTAGTGCTCCTCCACCACTGGTGTGGAGCCTTCGAGACCCCTGGGGTCACTGACAGGACCTATCGGTGCAGAGACCTGATGTTCCTGTGGGAGGTGAGCTCCCAGCTCCCGCCGTACATGACGTACAGCTTCTTGTGGCGGTCGGTCTCGCCATCGGAGTTGGAGTCCCCAGTGAAGACGTCCTTCAGGATCCCCTCGGGTGACTGGTACCCGAGGTCCCGCTCTCCGGCGACCACATCACCGTCGTCGACCCTCTCCTTGCCAGGCCGGCGACGAGGTGGGGAGCCGTCCTTGGAGGTATGCTCGCACCGTTCGCTAATGCGCTTCGCGAGCTTGATTATCTCATGGCACTCCGATGCGCTGTGGCGGCTGTTGGGGTGCACAGGGCATGAGCCGCCGTTGCGCCCCTGTGGCCGTGGGCGCTCGTTCCGGCCCCCAGCCGCTACCGCAATGACTGGAGCAGCAGCCTGCGGCCTCTCATGGTCGCGATTCTTCTTCTTCTTGTTGTTGTCCTAGGCGACAGCACCCGAGCCACCCATCTGGGCGACCCCGGTCTGAGGTGCCGAGTGCCATGCACGGCCCTCGACGGCTCTAGTACACTTGTCGGCCAGAGCGAAGAGTGTGGTGATAGTTTCCACGTCGTGTGTGGCCAACTTCTCCAACATCTTTTCATCACACACCCCCTGACGGAAAGCGGTGATGATGGAAGCATCAGAGATACGGGGTATAGTCTCTCGTACCTTGGTGAAGCGGGAGATGAAGGCCTAGAGAGTTTCCCCGGGTTCCTGCCTCACTACATGGAGGTGTGCCTCCACGCCATGCTGTTGGTAAGCGTTGGTGAAGTTCGTTGTGAACCGCGCGCAGAGCTCTTCCCAGGAGTAGATTGACCCTGGGGCAAGGTTCATGAGCCAGGTCTGGGCTGGCCCAGAAAAGGCTACATGAAAGTATGTCGCCATCACAGCAGTGTCTCCACCTGCTGCCGTGATGGCGGTGACGTAAACCTGCAAGAATTCTGACGGGTTTGACGTACCGTCGTACTTTTCTGACAGGTGTGGCCAGAACTTGGATGGCCACGACGTCGCGCGGAGATGATCCGCCAGAGCGGCGCAGCCCACGCCGGCCAATGGGACACCCGCTTGGATTCGGGTGCCCCTGGAGTTTGCGGTGCGACTGCAGCGAAGTCTTGGTTGAGGTTGCGACCCTCGACGTTCTGCCGGCGCTCCTGCGCCCTCTCTAGAGAGACGCGGGCATCCTCGCCCGCACGCCTGCGGTTGAGTTCTGCCCGCAGGTCTTTAGGTCTCTCCAGAGAGACCGGAGTGTCCTCTCCCGCACGCCTGCGGTTGAGTTCTGCCCGCAGGTCCTCGGTCAGCGTAGCCCTTACTAAAGGCGAGTGCACCGATGCTGACGCCTCATGTTGACGCCAGGATAACCGAGGCCTAGGCTGGCTGAGCTAGAATGCGCCATGCCGAGCAGGCGGTCGACATCGTCGCGCCACTGCTTCATGGCCCCTGGCGAGGCCGTGGAGCTAGGAGGGTGGCACAACAACTCCCTAGCCGCGGACAGCGCACCGGGAGCAGCCCTCGACGCTCTGGACGCCTGCGCAGGAGTGTGTTACCGTGCAGAGCGCACAACAGTAGCAGCACCAGGCGCAGGGCGGTTGGATGCCCGTGGCATGGAGGAGGCAGCTTCTTCCTCCATCGGGAAATCCTCGGGAACGAAGTCGTGGTGCTCGATGATATGGACCATGGTTCGAGCAGGAAAACAAGCAAAAACCTAATGCCAAGCCCCCTACCTGGCGTGCCAAATGTCGGAGAGGAAATTCTCCGACCGGGTGGCGGAATGCACCCGCCCTAAATCCTAAGATGAGGAGGGGCCTAAGCGTTTTGCCTATTTGCTAGATTGTGGGAGAACACATAAGGAGACACGAGGATTTAGAGTGGTTCGGGCCGCCGGAGCGTAATACCCTACTGCACAGTGTGTTGTATTGCTGGTGCTCGAGAGCTTGGAGAACTTCCCGAGGGTCTAAGTTGGCTTGAATGAACTTGCCTTGTAACGCCGTGTGCCTTCTCTTTTATAGCTCAAGGGGAGGCACTTACAAGGGTGCTGAGCCCCGATATGTGGGCCCAGGAACATAATGGATGGAATACCTAGAGCAACTAATGCAGGTGACGTCTGTGCAATCTCCAGGCCCAAGTTGTCCGCAGCACGCACAACGTTGACATGCGGCGGCAGCTCCCTTGGTAACGTATGAGTAATGATGGTCGTGGTGCACGCGACAGTATGGGCGTGCAGTCTGCTAGTGGTACGGACAGACCTGTCCGCCTATGGGACGGATAGGTCGCTGCCTACCAGCGGAATGGACAGGTCTCATTAAATGCGGAGGCGGCACATCGCCTGCTAGCCGAATGGACAGGCACGCCGCCTGTGGAATGGACAGGGCTCATTAAATGCCGAGGGGGCACATCGCCTGTCAGCGGGATGGACAGGCGGTGTGCCTTATCCGCAATAAATGCAGGGGCCGCGTAACCCGGAGGCCTTACGTCAGGCTCCGCCCGTTGTCTTACGTCATGCGCGGTTGGCCACGTGGCAGCATCGGGTCTCCGCCTGGGCGGGGAGCAGTAGCGCGTGCGGACAGGTCCGCACCAGACTGGGTCTGGACACGTGCCGACACCGAACCCCTGCCTGGGTCCTGTTCACGGCCCGGGTATGTTCTGTCCTGGGACCTTGGGACCCCCCTGTGGCCGGCCCGGACCCCATACGGGGGGGGTCCGGATCCCATTCTAGGGGTCCGGCTGGCACAAGTGGAGGTCTGGGACCGACCCCGGAGGTCCGCCCTGTATATCCGGGGGTCCGGGACCAACCTTGGGGGTTCGGACTGTATATCCAGGGGTCCGGCACTCTCCCGTGGGGTCCGGATTCACTGTTGATGCTTTGGAGTATACCACCTTCTCTGGACATGTGGCGGCTTCGGACCCGCCCATGTGGTGGGGTCGGGCGCTGCTGTGGACCCAGAGTAGCCGTTCGCGACTGGGGCGAGGCGTAGCTTGGTCCCACACAGCTCTTCTGCCACGCGACTAAAGGATAGCCGCGTGGGTTCTGCGTCTTTGTACGGTAGCAGGGGTACCTTAATTTTAGGGTACCGACGGGATCCATGTGAGGAATCGAATAGTAAGGAAATTTCTTCTCTATGGTTCCTATTGTGATCCCTGGTCACTAAATCAATTCTGAAGGTGGAAGTATGCGAGGAGGTTAAACAGATGGTCAGTAGCCTCTTCCCGGACATCATGTCGAAGATTACCAACCAAGTACTAGCTAGCGAATTCAGGCTCAACTTTCTCCACTCACCTAGTAGAACTTTTATTGATGGAAGAGTGACGAGGGAATGTTCCTGCTGCAAGGAAAGGAGATGAGGTGTCAATCTGATAGACAAGTCAAAAAGGCAGCCCACTTTTCAGGAGGGGAGCATATCATGTCTAGGGGTAGGGGTTACAGATATAGGGAATCACAGTCATCAGATTTTATTCATCGATGATGTGTGTGTGTGGAGTTGCCATGGACATCACTCCTATTTTTTTCTTCCGTTAAGGCCCAGATAGTGGGCTGGCCCGGACAGGCCTACGTATGTCCAGTCCAGTCCAGCAGTGTTGACGACCAGCACAAATACGTGCATCTTAAAGTCGAGATTCCCAAGGGCATCTGGAGCACACGCCTCCCCGAATGCCTTTCAGCACTTGAGGTCGCAAGTATAAATAGGACACGTACCTGCTGCACCAATCAGAACAAGTGCACTCAACAAGTTCACAGTTGACGCCAAATCAGCTAGCTTCTTTGCTCTCTTTCTCTCTCTCTCTCTCTAGAGCTTACTAGGCCTGTAGGAAGACTCCTCAAGGCAACCTTTTTTTTTGGTCTCACGACCCTCAAACTTAGCATTCTTGACTAACCTAACCATGTCAAGGGATCCACTAGTGGTAGGACACGTGGTGGGTGACATCTTGGACCCGTTTACTAAAACAGCCTCGCTTAAGGTTCTGTACAACAACAAGGAACTGACCAATGGGTCTGAGCTCAAGCCATCGCAGGTAGCAAATGAACCGAGGGTTGAAATTGGTGGGCGCGACATGATGAACCTTTACACTCTGGTAAGTCCGTAGCTAGCTCATTACTACATTGAGTAGTATTCTTTCTTCTTTTTTTTTTTTGGTTTGGCTTTTCAACCTGCTTTGGTTTTTAAAAAAATTAAAAGTCAACTAAAAGAGTTGGCTTCCACCTAAAGCCACAAGCCCACAACTAAAAGCAGCTTTTGGTAGTAAAAAAATTACAGCAGCCTCCCCTGCTTTTCACTGGCTGCGGAATTAGAAAAGTCTTCGAAATTAGCCACCTGCCGCTGATTATAAAGATAACTAGCACAAATTTCACAATAGCCCCCTTGCTTTCACTGGCTATAAAGTTGGCAAAGTCTACGAAATTTATCCACTTGCCTCGTTTCCGCATAGACGCTCCACCACATCGACCGGCCGCCAGCGGCGGACGTAGGACGAGAACTCATAAGAGGCCAAATAAGGCCGTAAAAAACTAGTGTTGCATAAAATTCAAATTTTATATCAACACACGATACAAGTTCAAATAAGAAAACTATATGAACAAAAAAGTTCTTGCTGACCGAATCGAAGACGTGCCTACCATGTCAAATATCAATCACCTTGAAGATGGATGTTGGGAAAGGGGCAGGGTCAGCTAACATCCCCGTTCAAAAAACGGGCCGCATCGTCGCGGTGAGCGAGATCGGTCTATCAGACGGGCCAACATCACGACGACGACGAGCAGGACGGGGGGCACCGGGAAGGGGTCGAGGTCAGGCAGTGTCACATGTCGGGAAGGGGGGCGACGAGCAACGTCGAGAATGAGACATCTGGATGGACGCGCTTGGACGGTGTCAGGAAGAACGGGGCCAGGCAGATAGATACAAGGACTAGGCCGAGGAGGAGGAAAAAGGTTAGGAGGATTTCACGGTTGGACCAATTCGACGAGGAGACCTAGGATAGAGTTGTTTAGCCCACCCAAAACTTTTCTCATACTTAACACTAAATAAATATTAGATATAAAAGATTAATAAAAATGAGGGGGGTATGGACTACTTTGCCCCCCTTTGGGTCCACCCTTGTCGGCCAGGACGAGTGTGGGCCTGAGGCTGTCTCCAGCAACGTCCTCTATATCTATCCTCTATATCTGTCCTTTACAGTCTTCTCTAAAAGATTTCATCCTCTATATCTCCTTCCTCTCCAACAACGTCCTCTAAATCACGTCCTCTATACTCAAATATCTATATTAGAGACATTTTTTATTTTTATTTTTTGTACATACGTATTTGTCATACTCTCAAATGTATTGTACATATTTTAGTTTTGTTAAACCGGTTATTTAAAGTATTCAAATGGATAGAGAACCGTTTAGAGAAACTCTATATATAGGGAATCCAGCAGCGTCTTCTAAATTTAGAGGACCGTTTAGAGGACGTTGTTGGAGAACGTAGATGACCATTTGATCTTCTATATTTAGGGTACAGAACCATTTAGGGTCCTTTGCTGGGCAAGCACAATTCTAGGTCAGTGGCACTCCATGGCCTGGCCCTAGGTTGGTGGCCCTCCTAAGCCCTAGCACCCCCACCAAAGCACCGCCCCTCACTACAAATTGGCTTGCCATCCGTATGTTTGATTGCATCGGCACCTGTACCTTCATCTTCTACATGGTGCTGACTAGAATCAAAGTTATATCCTCCATAAGTACAGGAATTTTGGATTAACTGTAGTTATATGCAGAAATACATCACATGATATGAGTTTTTGCATTTTAGTTGCATTATGATGATTGACAAGACTGTCATAGTAGTACAATTAAAACAAGTATGTAGCAGAGGAACTTTATTTCATTCATCAGAGTTAATATGTACCATGAAAAATAATATATAGATTGTGCTAGTTAAGCAAATAGTACCTTTGTAATCCTCGGAATAAAGACAAGCGTGGTAACAATTTCAGAGAACAAATGCTAAGCACCTGCTACTGGATAAGGGAACTACTATATTTAGTTGTGGTAAATATTTCCTCAAGATAACAAGCTAACTTGCTACTAGGTGATGGTGGATCCAGACTCCCCAAGTCCAAGTAACCCAACAAAAAGAGAATACCTTCATTGGTAAGACCTGGAACATTTCACAATTATTAGAAACTACTAATTCTACTACATTGATGTGGCAAATCTAAAATAAGTACTTCTCACAGGTTGGTGACAGACATCCCGGAATCAGCAAATGCTAGCTATGGTGGGTTCTTCCATTATGTCCTTCTCAATTTAAATAGCACATAACTTCAATAGTTCTATTAGATTATAAATGCATATATGGTGTTCGTCAACATGACATGTATATATATTATACATCCTTACTACACAACAAAATATTGGTAAGTACATCATCTGCATTTTCTAGAAAAAAAAATGATACTATAAAGGTTACCACAGATTGTGCATACCTGGAAAGTAAGCTGCTGCCTGTCATGTCTACAGCACCTATCAGTATCAGACAACTATTTGAATTATATTGCCAAAAGTTGTGTAATTCAATGGTACCAAAAGTGGATTTAATTAGCTCAACTGAACTTTTATTTTTAGCTCAACGACTGTAGTTTCCATATTCTAAACCCTAAAATTTACCACAACTACTGTTCATCTCACAGTATTTCCACATATGAGAATAATGTTCATACTCACTGTGACATAGTTGAACAAATTTTATTACAGGAAACGAAATCGTCAGCTATGAAAACCCAAAGCCAACTGCTGGAATACATCGCTTTGTCTTTGTACTCTTCCGCCAGCCTGTCCAGCAAACCGTTTATGCACCAGGATGGAGACAAAATTTCAACACGAGAGACTTCTCTGCGTTCTATAATCTTGGACCTCCTGTGGCTGCAGTGTTCTTCAATTGTCAAAGGGAGAATGGGTGTGGAGGCAGACGATATATTAGATAAACACCATCTCATTGACTGCACCGCAAGAAGGAATATTACTTAAATTTGAAAGAAAAGAAAATTGCAAGGCCAGCCACTTCGCAAAGCGATGATAATGCTGGGTCTTAAAATGTAGCTTCATTTGAAAATTAAATTACTTTGTCACATCTGCAGGTGCAATGAAATTAGCTTATAGTTTCATCATCTTGGAGAACAGTCTACGTCTCAAGTGAGGGAAACCCCTGGTGTTGGTTGATATTAAGATTATGGTTGTTCTGGTCGTGCTCAAAAGAGGATATACTCTTTATCAAACTATTAGACTGTATCTTCTTGTCTAAATATAATAGGCCTAGAGTCCAACCCATATAACTTGATATATATGGAATACAGCCCATTCAGGCCTTCTTCGATTGGGTCTAGATCAAAAGGAATTGAGGGCTTAAATCCACTTTTATTCAATTTTGACTAGGGATGAAAACGGTTGAAAACGATCGAAAAAACAGCTAAATTATTTTCGTTTCCATATTTTTTGACCGGGACGAAAACGAAAAAATCAACGGTCGTAATACGGGTTGGGAATTATCGGTTATTCGAAAACGATGGAAAACAGTAAACTCTAGTCGAAAAGATAAATATTTTGTAGTTTCTACAACTACATAATAAAGTGATGTATTGTCTAATTTTAAGATATAAAATACACAAACAACTTTTTTCATCATTGGTATTATTTAGAGTATTTATAACTTTTGTTTTTCTCTTATTCATTCACTTGAACACAAAAAAGTCTATAATTTGAATAAATTATATGCTAGATGTGTCTCATATTATCCTCAAGGTGCTCTCTTCTGAAAAGGTTCAGCTAAATTATCCTCAAGGTGCTCTCTTCTGGCCAACAACCGATCACTCGTCAATTTATAGAGGAAAAGGTTGAACTAGCCATTACCAAAAAGTGGGAGTTTGCAATGTCAACATTTAGTAGAATGCTGAGGGCTGGCATGAAACCCAGTTTAATTTTGTTCAACTCAATCATCAACTCACTGGGGAAGGCTGGCCAAGATGAACTCGCCTTTAGGATGTACCATCTGCTGAAACAATCAGGCCTTAAGCCTGATCAATATACATGGAGCGCACTGTTGTTGGCATTATACAGGTCCGGGCGATGCTGGGATTGCCTAAAGCTTTTCCATGGAATCAAAGGCAAGCATCCGACACTCTTAAAAGATCATCTCTACAACACTGCTTTGATGTCCTGCAAAAAGCTTGGTCAATGGGAACATGGTTTGCAGCTGCTGTGGTTGATGGAAAAAAGAGGACTGAAATTATCAGTGTATCTTACAATCATGTGATAGGTGCTTGTGAGGTTGCTAGCAAGCCAAAAGTTGCTCTTAAAGTGTACCAGCGCATGATTAATCAGAGGTGTTCGCCAGACACATTCACACATTTGTCTATTATACGAGCTTGCATCTGGGGATCTCTTTGGACTGAAGTAGAGGATATATTGGAGGTTACCATGATTTTTGGTAATGTTATTAAGAATATTATGAAGTATTTAAATATTATTTTGTACAATTTTTTATATATATTATTTTCTCCGTCCAACAAAAAAAGTGAAAAACATCCGAATCCGAATTTTATATCAATTATTTAAAAAGATATAGAACAAATTTAATGTTTATTTTTTATGAAGATTAATAGCCTCAATACTAAAAACAAGAATATAAATTTATATAGTAAATTCTATATGTTATTTATTCACAATCGAAGAAAGAAGACCAAAAAATTGACATCCGAATAAATATCCGGATCCATCCCTAAGGTGTACTACCTTGCTGATGAGCCCGGAGTGCACTTCGTTTGGTAGCCCAGCCAAGAGTTATTGGTATTCGCCATGTCACGCGCGTTCGACGACTACTTTGTCAAGGATTGTGGCGTCATATCAGCGTCGGAGGTGACGCAGAGGAGGATCGACAACAATGGCTAGTTCGTCATCCTCGCCACTATCGGGATAGCTTTTATGTCGGTCTGCCTTTAATTCTCTTCACAAATACACACTTGCCTTTTTATTTAAGCAATCGCGTATGGTGGTGCGTGTCTGATAACTAACAATGTACGAGGGAACTTCTTCCGGCAAGTGTGGGATGTATTTTTCAATGATGAGATCATGTAAATAGTGACATATATCGAAGTCTGCATGATAGTCATGGTTACAATATAATGGTAAAATAACTACATTAAAATAACAAAATTTATGCATGATAGTGATGGTTACAATGTAATAGTAAAACAACTACATTAAAATAACAAAATTTACGTATGAATGGATTATGAAACCCTTTTCATATAACACATATTTTATATATAAGTTATTATGATATTATATATTTTTATTACAACGTACGAACACTCACCTAGTTTAAAAAAAAAACATGAAGGTGAATAGTTTGGCAAGTAGGAAGAGGAACGTGAGGCTGGCATAGATGTCTCCCCTTTATTCAGATCCGGACTTTCGAACACGAGCAATTATGTATGTAATTTGCTCGAGAATATTCAAATGGTACGAGCGATACTAGCAAATGACATCAACATTCAACGCTAAAGATAAGAACCGTGATATACATCTGTTATTCAGTTAGAACTAAATCATTAACTCAAAACATATCCTATGTTCCTAACCAGCTAACACTCGTACACATCATGTGATCATGAGTAACTTGTATATACATCTGAATCCGAATCGCCATCGAAAAGATGCCTACATGAGATAGATAATAACAAGGTGAAATGCTGGGCACCTAGAGTTAGGTCTGGCCATAAAACTCTCCTTAAACAAAGGAACATGCTAAGTTAAGCTGACAATCAGTTCCTACAGCGCTTGCTGAAGCTCTGCTTTAAGTTTTGGAGTCTCTGAGAGTATGATATCATCATAATGATGTTCTTGCTTAACTTCTACAAGCCCACGGTTCTTCAGAACCTACAGGTAAAAACACGCACAAGGATTACAAAGGTTTTACTAATTACTAATACTAATAAGCTGCAAAGTGCAGATAATTTCTAGTGAACAGAGTGGAACTATGATGGATGAAATGAAGAAAATGAGATGCCCAAGATCAATACAGCATACCCATTTTTTATTATTATATACTTTAATTTGGCACAAAAAAAGAAAAGAATAGCTCAAGATTAGGATGGAATATGAACAGAAATCGAATTATCATTACCCAATAGCAATACAAAGCCAGATGAAACCTTCAAGAAAGAAATCTGAAGTTACACGGAATATCATTCAAGCAGGAAATTACAGAAACCATACCAGAGTTTCATAGAAGAATAATGCTGCAATTTTCCTCTTTGTCCCTTCAAGGACTTGACTGAGACTCAAAGTAGTAATTCCCTCCTTTCTCTTCTGATCCAGGAATAGCTGATGGAGGATACTGGCTATTTTCCTAAATCAATAAATTTAAATAAGCGATAAGCAACAGGCTAGTAGGGTAGAAGCATGAATAGTTATGAGCAACAGAACAAGATCATTAGCTACCTAGTCCTGGTTGAATTCTGCAAACCTGCAAAACAGCAATGTGCATGTAAGAGCCTGCCAAACTAAAGAAACATCACAGCATAAGCAAAAGCTATAACAGTTCTAAATACCTTCATCTGTGGAGTGTCCTTCGTCCACAATAATATTCTGCGAGTAAATGCCATTTCAAAAGCATTAATTTGCAGCAGAAATTATAGACGATATCAAGCGGGTTTGATGCAAAGCTCACCTCATCTATATTATCTACAGCAGCATTCAGTACTTCAGTGTGCAACAGAATTTGGTTTTCTGATTCATGTAATCCATTCTTCAGTGGTACTTTAGAACTAGGTTCATCTGCTTTGACTTGAGCGCTCTTCTCTTTGATTGTATCTTCATTACATGTACAAACTTCGTCTTGAACAGGCCAACTTTCTGTTTGACAGTCAACACGAACCTCAGAGTCAATTGGCTCTTTCAATTTCCTCTTTCTTGATGTATCTAGAGAGTTTTCTCGTTCTGTGCTTCCAGTATCCTTGCAAACATGAATGGATTCAGATTGTTCATAGGAAAGACGCCTCCGGGCTTTAACTGATTCCTCGTATGAACTTTTAGGTGCCTCTGGCGCAGTAACTCGTGCAAGGGGGATTGAAGTCTGATCTGTCAAAATAAGAGGACACACTCAGTTATTAAAGGCTACATCAATAATTGCACCTAATGAATGATAAATAAGTGGCCTACATGGAATCAGTGGATCCATGAAGGTGTATGACAGAGAACCCAATTTTGCCACCCTCCAAATATCAAGATGAGTGTGAGGTGCCTTCCTTCTCTGCTGCACTAGATCACTTGCATCCTCTATTGCTCCTCTCAACATCCTACAATAAGTAGTAACTACAAGATATTACCAAAATAATTAAATATTACAGTTCAGTGGAACCATTGAACGATCCATATATGCTGATATCACTTCGAAGAAAGTGCAGCCCACCATCTCCCTAGTACAAACAAAAAAGGAAAATGAAGAATATGGAAAACGAAACCCCCTGCCATTCAATTCAGGTGTTCAAAGTGAACAAAACTTCAATGAGAAAACTTCTATGGCTTGTTTGACTTGGTTAGGTTTCTTGAATCACTTCATCTGGTTAAATCATAGCAGTTCAAGATCCACTCAACTATGGTTAGTGAGGCTATATAGCTAAACACCATCAAACCAGCTTTTCGGATTTTGAATTAGCAAGGCATGAACTTAGAATGAAAGCTACTTTGCCATGTTGATTTTTAATACTCAAACAAAATGTTTTATGTTCCTAACCATTATCAAAAGATTATGGTTTAAATTACACATGTTCCCCATTAAAAAATACAGAGAAGGGAAAATCCAACCAAAAAGCTTGTATGAGATAACCCAAGCCCTCTTATGGAAAATGGAAATTCCAACCAAAAAGTTTCAGAATATGACTATGATATATGCATTTTCACATATTTAAGCCTGCTCTTAGACTCAGCCTCTCCCTTTGACTAAATAGCATGTTGTAAAGTTTTAAATCTAACATTGATGGTTCTGTTGTACAGCTTTTCTTACTCCTTTATATATTTATATATATTGCCACAGTAGGGGTTTCCCCTACTGTATTTCCCTAAAAAAAACTTGCTTAAAATATATATGAAAGACAAATGTGTGCCACCTAGATTTATCAGATATGACAAAATCCAGCTTAAGGTGGTAAGGACGGTATAAGGTAACAATAGCTACAACACCAATACATTCAAACAATCAAGTACAAGTATTGCAACTGGTGAAAGAGTTTGTACAAGCAAGCTAGAAGATTTCTTACTTATTTAACAGCACGGTGCCCTCATCATCAAACAATGACCAAGTTAACTTTCTCCTAACCCTCTGCTGGCTTTCTCGTTCCGTCCATATATAATCCTGCTTCCGGTATAATAATGCTCTTCTTCTTTTTCTAGTACTCTGGCTCTTCTCAGTTTTAGCTGGTGTCCTAACCCTAAATCTAGAAAAAGAGGGCCCTGTATCAGAAGTAAAGATGTCCATAATGAGTATGATTAAGACCATAAGTAGAGCATATAATTTTGTCAGAGAACAGACCTGGGGTATCCTCTTGCAAAGGCTCTGGAGTAGAAGGTGATAGCTCATTATCTGGCCTTATTTTACATTTTCTGACAAGAGGTTTAAGTGACTCTTCTCCAGTGTCACTGCCTAGCACTGGAAATACTGCTGCAGGTGGGGCAGTATTCTCCAGTGAATCATTTTCTGATGCTTCAGTTGTGGTGTAATTTGCACTCCTACTTCCACAAGCCATATTCTCCAGAACATTATCAGAGCATTGCAGTTCTTCACTTCTGTTTCAAACATGCTTAACCTGATCAAGATCTATTAACAGTACTACCTAAAGATCTTGATGTAAATGATTAGCTGCACCAAACAAAAATTTGTGGGGAAAATGTAGCTTTTACTCACTCTTGCAGAGGGACAGAAATCATAGTACAATCAGAACCCCTGTTATTCTCATTCATGTTCACTTGTCTTACGGAATTATCCCCAGTTTTGCTTTCCTTTGCAAGATCCTTTGCTTCAGCCATCATCTCAGGTGGAAGAACACTGTTACAAACTCATTTTAGGAATCAACAAGAGAAGAAATGTGTTCTTATGCTGTTAAGGACAGGAAGCCAACAGCAAATATACTTACTCCTTCAATGGTGTGAACCAAGCAGAATCGGCATTCTTGTTTTCTATTTCAGATTTACCCCCTTCGGTGAAGTCTAGAATATTATTTGGAAGAGCACTGCAATACAATGAAGCTCAGAAATCCAGAGGACATAATGTTCTTTTAGCATCATTTGGAGGAAGCTCGGGTGCTTACATGTATTCCGGCAGAAAACCAGCAGAATCAACAGCATATGAACATGACACTCTTTGATAAGGCTGTATCATTGAATAAACTTTAAGGTTCAGTTTTGCAAAGAAATAAGATGAAGCCAGCAATATTGCATATTAATTCAAAGAGTAGCACATGTCTAAGATGAAACGACTGCAATTAACTAATTATTTTGCAAAACAGTTCATGAAAGCAATGAAACTAATTTGTAACTACATATATTAAAAACTAGCATCATGGGTGCATGCGCATGCCAATGTGACCATCCAGATTGTAGAAGAGGGAGCTGCGTACCTCATAAAAATAGGGGGCATGATGTCTCTCATCTCTCAATAAAATATCTACAAAAAACAAAGCAGGGGATGTATAAAATGTTTAGCAATCAAAAGGAAACAGGCTACATATTTGTAACTTTTTAATTATATGCATTGCTAGGTCCAAAATGCAGAGGTCTGATTGAAGTATCCCAAGAAAACAAAATGGACGAGAATAGAATGGTATAACTAAAGGCAAATGGTAGTGACATTGTTACCTTGGTGTGCCAACTGATGGTGGTCATCACCTTCATCATCTCTGCCATAAAAGGTTGAAAGTATAGCTAAGAAACATGTTCCATGTAACTAATAATGAGACTAGTATATGACCAGGATTTCTTACATATCTTCAGCAATCCCCAAATTGAAAGAGTCAAGCTCAAATGATCTTGGAATTGTGAAGGTTGGCAGACCATCTGGCAAACGTGTTTCTTTGATTACCACAGATATCCCTAGAGTAACTTCTGTTTCTACCCTTACAGAGTGGCCTTCACTTGATATTGCACTAGAGACTTCAGTTGTTCTCACAGCATGAACAGTTTTTTGTACTTTGCAGGTGTTTTGCTGGCCTACCACTAACCTTCCTACACGGACATCTTTATTCGCTTGCTTCAAAACTCCGGGTGTCAACCTTCCACTTGACAAAGTAGGTTCAGCAAGTTGACTTAGTCGAAATGACCGAGAAAGCTCATTGAAATCATGGAGGAGGAACTCCATTTTCTTGGAGAATATCCTAACAATTCCAAACAGAAGCTTTGCCAGTACTGCAAGGTGAAGTCCATGGGGGCTGCGGACATCCAACATAATCTCGCCTGCCAATGGTGAAATGAAAAGCGCTTGCGTTACAAAAAAAAAACACTAGGAGGATTCCTGAGAACAAGATATTTTGGTTTATGAAAAGAAAGCTGCCCCCTTTATATTGACACCATACGGCACTTGTACAGATCACCATCCAATTCAAGGCTATAAGTTGGCAGCAAGATGGGTGAACTGGTCGACATGGTAAGTAAGTCTGTATGGTGCACCCGATTGTCGGGATTATGCTCACATGACGTCAAAAAAACCCTCTCTGACCAAAAACCCCTATACCTTGCACTCAACAAAACCGTCTATAAAGATACAACCCAAGACAGTTGAGAGTGGCAAAATAGCTTTTTTTTTCGAGTTACACAAACACCACACATCAGGAAAAAACCACCAAACACAGAAAGAGCCTTCGTCCCCTCGTGACCATGTTCTCTGAGACCAGATTCCCCTGGCTTTTTTTAGACCTAAACCCCTGCATAAACCCTTCCCTTCTCCGGTTCTACCCGCTTCTCCCACTGTTCGAAACCAACATCACATATTACTCCCCTCTGGCCCAACCCCTACCCTTGCACAAACTGGTCCAACAAACCAATGACAGAGAGAGAAAAAAAAACGGGCGGGAGTGGACACGGAGAGTCGTTACCAACGGAGGCGACGATGTCCGTGCCCGCGACCTTGTCCCGGCTGAGCTCTGACTCTTTGCAGAACGACGCCTTCCACACCGTGTGGACCGGTCCCTTCTTCCACAGCAGGGCGTTGGAGTGGACCATCTCGGCCCCTCCCTCGTAACCACCGCTCGCGCGAAACGCCGAGCCCCGCCGCCGCCGCCGCCACGGCCTCAGGCTGCGCCAACGGGCACCGGGAGTGGAAAACCAGAGCGATCGAGCACTCCGCGCGCGGGGCGGTGCCGGCTGCGTGGTTTTTGGACGGTTTCTGGGGAGTGCGAGTGTCTGTCTGACGAAATACAGGGGGGGCTTCGAGGGGAAGGAGGAGCCGAGGAGGGGGACAACTGTGAGAAGTTAAACGGCTCTCGCCTCTCGGTCTCGGGCGTGTGCAAGTGACGTGACTGCCCCTCGGTTTGAGGATTTCTGGGAGACATTTTTGGGTATTATTTATTCGTTTATTTTCCTTTTTTATCGGATTTTTGTTTACTCCCTAGTATTTTATATAGTATTTTATATGAACACCCCCACATACTTTAAATAATATATATGCTAATTAAAATTTAAGTGGAAATCTATCTCCGTGTGAAACAGAAATGAGAAAATATTATCCTCGTAAGCGTTCGTAAGGATCACAGCGAGAAAATTTTACGTCGAGTAAATAGATATAGAAAGCTATTCTCCGACTACGAATTTTCCGTTGCCATTCCTACCTGCGCTCCACCGATACTGTGTACAGAAGGTGGAAAATATTCGCTGCAAACCCTCTGCAGTCATTTCTCCTCCTCCTTCGCCTTCACTGTGCGGATGAGCGACGGGACCCAACTCGAGGCAATGCAGAACAGACCGATATTATTATTTACGAGTTACGAGGCCAGGTAAAAAGAAGGCGAGCTCAACTGAGGCGGTATATCACTCGCTTCCAAGTGGGCCTGCTGTATCATGGGCCAACCGTAAGCGGCACTGTTGACTGAGATAGACACACTCGCCGACGGCTTCCAGGGGCAGCGCATCGTTTTACAGCCCTGACCGAGGGTGCGTGCAAGTGCGAGGCCCGCTGGTTGGCCAACACGTGGACCGGCGGATGACAGGTGCGGGAAGCGGACTCGTTCACCTTCCTCGGCGGCGGCAAGTCCTGCCGTTGTCGGACGCCGGGCAGCGTGCGCCGACGTGGGTCGCAGGCTGCCGTGGCGGTCGACTGTTCGAGTTTGCTGCCGCCCGGGCTAGAGATGGCAATGGGTACCCGAAACCCGAAACCCGATGGGTTTTTACCCCATTAGGGTACGGGTTTGGGTCAATTTTTATACCCATGAGTTTGTTAACGGGCATAAATCTGTACCCAGCGGGTTTATGGGTACGGGTTTGCTCCTATAGTACCCAAACCCGTGAACCCGTGGGTTTTTTAAACCTGACCAAACCTAGTGCATATTGTCATTTTATTTTATAAACGAACAACAAATTTGTTATTCCTTATTTACTTCATATTTTTTTATCAATTGGTGAATGTATCAGTAGTCGGTGAGAGTGTTGCTTGCTTGATATTATAGTTTTTACTAGCGTTATATATGTGGTGGATGGATAACTTAGTGCAAGGTCACTTAATTATACAACTTATTATTTGTATTTCATTCTCTCTACTAATAATTTTTATACCAAATCATGAACTCGTTGTTCATTACATAGATTTTGGATCATGATATCATTAATCATTACGATACTTATTGATTATGAGAAGAACAAGTATATTGGAGATGAAACCCGCGGGTAACCCATGGGTACCCGTTAACCCGATGAGTACGGGTTTGGGCAAAATCTCAAACCCGTCATGGATACGGGTTTTTTAATGGGCATAGATATTTTTCACGGGTACGGGTTTAGGACGGTAAAACCCAGCGGGTTTGTACCCGTTGCCATCTCTAGCCCGGGCCGGGGTGGGTAATCCAGTAGCCACACAACGACAGCACATACTTCCTCCAGTGCAGTAAAGGTAGTCGTTTAGGACATGATTGTGCATACTAAGGAGTGATTAATTATCATAGAGTTTTCCCTGTTTGCCCCTATTAAATAGGGATATGGGTGCATTAATGTCACTAAAACAATCAGGCTTGATTGGTTGCTGCAGCAGCTCCAAAGCATTCTAGACTGGAGGTCTCAAGTTCGATTCCTCTTAAATGCATCTTTTTTTGTGCAATTACTAGGGGCAATAACGTCTAAATCCCAGACTCACGCGCGCTATGACTTCTTTTTGTGTTCGCTCGGTCACGTGCAGGATGACTTCTTTTACTGCACCGGAGGGAGTATGTTTACTTCTAAGCGCGCACCATCAGTACTAGTACAGAGGCTAATCAATCAATCATAATGCGAACTGACAAGCTTACCCGTACACGGACACTTCCGAACTCCAATGACAAAACGGAAAAAAAAACTCAAATACAACGGTCATCCCACGTTATCTATATATATACTATATTAAAGCACCAGTTTCAACGGTCGTCTCATGTTATCTATATCTATACTATATTAAAGTATCAGTTTCAACGATCGTCCCGCGTTATCTTTTTACAAATAACATCTCACAGAGCAGGAGACACTAGGACAAGATTTCTAACCAGTAGAACATTATACTCAGGTGTTTTTAATATTGGATATAAATTATACATATGTATATACGTTTTTGTTGGTTTTAAACATTAGTAATTGCTACGAAGTACCATAATTTGTATGGAGCGTATCCAGTTTTTATTGATGACTGACTTTAACAATCACTCCATATTTTGATCTATCTTTTTTATAAGTTTAAGTTCATGTGACTTATTTTAGAAACTTGAGCTCACAAACTTCCTCTTATTTGATTTTTATATGGTGGAATTATGTCATTCTATAATCTCTGTTTGTTCAGTTGACGTTGTAAACTCTCTTCTAATCGCTCCCTTCATCGGCTGTGTTGTACCAAGACATTGGATGGAGTAAACAACAACATCAGTTAGTCAAACCAAAAAAGTATTATGTGGAGAGCGAAGACAATCAATAAAAACTCTTTATATCTTTTTGGTGGATAGTTTATATGGGTATTGTTGTGACGTCGCAGCGCACGGGCAACCGACTAGTATAGATTAATAAAGCCATGCATGGAAATTTTCATCCAATGACAAAACGGAAAAGAAACCCCAAATGCATTTCGTACCATCTGAAAAGTAATATATTTTGTATTATATCTAAATTTATTATTGTTTATTTGAATGTGTACATAAAAAAATGGCAAGAAACAACTATATTTTAGGATAAATCAAGTACTTATTATTCATCCTAAACAATTACTTGGACCGAAAATTACTATTTAAACAGGACAAATAGCCGAAAAAAATAATATATAACTAATTAGCATCTAAGAGCATCACCGAGAATCTGTCTTAAAATATAGGACTTTAATACCAAAAAATTGCTCTAACAGGAATTCTATTTTCTCTCATTTGTTAGAGCTCTATCCTCGTTTTATATAGTATTTGTAACCTTTTATTTTTCTAATAGGGTGATATAGGACTCAACTATTGGAGCTGCAAATGTTTTTGTGATCCTAAACACTTTAAATTGGTTCGTATTTTAAGTTTTAGGACTTAAATGTATGACTTCTTGTTGGAAATGCTCTAATAAATCATGTATAAACAGGCTAAATAATTGTTGGACGAATAATATCTTCTTTAGACTTTCGCTTTGGCTGCTATTGAGTCCAATGCCTTTTTGAACCAGTGTCAAAATACTAATTTCATTGCCATTTGTCATTTGCATATTATAAGACCACTTCTTCAAGTGTTATGGAAGACAAGGAAGAGAAAAGCCCATTCTTATTCCTGTACAAACAAACTTGGAGCAAGATAAAAAAAAAGAGTGGACAATTTTACCACAAGTATTGAAGATTCGTTGGCTCCTCTTATGACCAAACAAGTTTCTAACATTGCAGAGACCATAAGGATGGCGAAAGAATGGAGTGCAAGAAAAAAAACTTCCGTTATGTATACAACCATATTGCTCATTATGAAACCTGAAGTTAGAAAAATCCTCAGTTTGTTAGAGACAAATGAAGGGGGACTTATTGGGTAAAGAGGGAACATGAGATAAAGTTGGCACGAATCTTTATTTGTGTGTTGGAGCACTTTTTTCTTGTCTTTAGAACTATTATCTTCGTATTTTTTGGAACAATATTTTCTTGTTTGTGTGTTACGGATTGTAATATGAATGCTAAACGTTAGGTGGGTGTGTTATAAACAAAATTACGTATGTGAACCTTTGTGTATATAATTGGTCTCATTTTTGTCTTGTCTTTTATAATATTACATGTTCATATATGTTGGAAACAATACTTTCGTATTGATGTGGTATAAACTGTAACATGTATATGTGAAAACCATTATGTTGGTGTGTTATAAACTAATTTTTTAAAATGTGTAGATGGATGCATCTATGGAAAAATGGTAAAGATAGGGCACAAGGGACTACAACTTGTGACAGAGTTATCCAAACATGTTGCCACCATAGGTCACTTAGGTGAGCAAGATGTTCTTAAACAAAAGTGGTTATATAGTCCCTCAACAATTTGGAATCGAATGGGTCAAAAAGTGTTTAGGATGACTCCCGAGGTATTCATATCACTTCATGATTTACTCATCTCCACCTATGATTTGAAGTCAACAAGTAATGTTTCATCTATGGTCACTAGCCGGATTTTTATGGATTGTTGGCGACCTTCAATCTTTCTCCCAAGGTCCCACGAGTCAATCGACAAAAGCGAGAAACCAGCAACAAGGCTATTTGTTAGGCTCATATGAACAATTCAGTGATTCACACAAAAATAAGTACTATTATGTTTACGAAAATTAGCAAAAGAGAATATCAAACCAATAGATCCTGCTTTCAGTACAGAGTATGGAAAGGTTAAAGAAAATTGTTTCTTCTCTCATTTCAAAGGTGTTATTGGTGTTATAGATGGATCACACATCCTAGTTATGGTGCCCGTAGATGAGGTTATTAACCATACATGTCGACATGTACCCATGTACATGTCTAAGAATATTCTTGCAATATATGACTTTAATATATGGTTTATATTTCGAGTATGTTTGTTTTCCCTTACTAAACTTTAGCACTGCACTTTTGGCTAAAATTTAGCTACTAAAGAAACAAATAGTGTGGCTAAAAGTGTTGTACTAAAGTTTAGCACCTATTAGCACTTTAAGGTGTTGTTGGTTCGTGGCTAAATGTGTCATACTTTGCCTAAAGTTAGTCGTTCGAATTGAAGAACTAACCTTAGGCAGAAAAGTTAGGCAAAATGTGGCAAGTTAGGCATCAAACCAAACAGGCACTAATTGCACCAAAATTGCTAAACTATGCTAAAATTAGTCATCAACCCCATTTTTCATTGAATACCCCTTCTCTCTCTCACCACTGGTCGCGTGCTCCTCGTGAACAGCAAGTGCTAAAATTTAGCACTTTATTCAAACAACTCTCAAGTGCTAAAGTTCAGCATATGCTAAATTTTAACAGTTACTAAACTTTAGCACTAAAGAAACATGCACTCATAAATTTTAGTGATCAATTTCCAAAACCCCCCCTGTAGGTAATGATGGTAACTTTTTTCATTTAGGTAAACTTAAAATTAATACCCTCAACAAATATTTAACTTTGTATTTTTAATTATTTGTCTTCGCAACATCATTGAGCATTCTTTCGGGGTTCTCAAAGCAAAGTGGGGATACCAAGCTTTTCACCGTATACATAGAAACATATCATAATTGTTTGCATCACATCACACATTTTTTGTGATAACACATTGAGAGATGAGGAGTTCAAGAAATGTGATAAAGATAAGAACGTGAAGGTCCGAGAAATGACACAACTGCGAGGATGACACTGTTGATAAGGAGAATGAGATTACCATAAACACCATTCCCGAAAACATAGCTAATGCTTTGATTACTGCATGATAATATAGTTATAAGAATGAGGTTAATATTTTGTATTAACTACAATGATAATCTGATCAATTAGCATATATACAGTATTCATAATGTCATAAACCTCATAACGATGACTATTGGTGTCGGTCGGAAACAAACCAAAAATGGCCTACGTTAATGTTGCTTGTGGAATAATTAATCTAATGCAGGGACAACATACTAAGCATGACGGTTAATGTTGCTTGTGCATTAATCTAATGCATAGACAAAAAAACTACGAAAGGTCTGACGTGTAAGGTTGTGCTCAGCAGAGATATCTGCATATAGCCAAAACACAATATTTTTGCACTGCAGACTAAAGTGTTTATAAAGTTGAGTTTGAAATTAAAGAATGGCACAGCACACCTTACGATACTCTACATGCTAACTTTCACTTTATTTATTCCGAGAACCAAATCGCTTCGTGTTTTTCTGTAAGCAATGTTATATAACGGTCAACAACCTATACAACAAAAATACATGCAAATAGTCTCCAAAAAATACTTAGCCAAAATGGTTACAGTAATTTACAAGGAAGGATAGTACACTGACCACCATGGTTCACTAGTAAGAGATGAACGCTTTTGAAGGCCGGCCACAAAATTTAGCCACTTAGGTACAATAAGCTGACAGCCATCAAGCTTCCTATCTTGAAGCAGCCACAGCTTAGCTGCAGACGTGTTATACAACAATCGTAGTGAGTTTCACAAACTCTGAGCCCTAGAAAAGTACATACTGATGGAATAATCATAAGCTAACAAGAAACAGAAAAGCAATCTCCCAGTCATGGCTACCAGAAAAACTGCGTGCAGGTGCACAAGCAACAACAGGTCATCATCATGCATGTCACCTATTGTTCTTAAACAATTGGTCACATATACGACCAACTGCTCAATAACATACGATGATTCCAGTGTTGGACTTATCTCGATAACAGTTATCCTCCTGCTATTCCACATTCGTCTTAAAAATTGTTTCCTGAACAAGTACTAACCCATTTGGCGCCGAAGAACAAGAACCTACTACTTACTTCTAAACCTACTACTTACTTCTAACTCAAGCAATGCGTTAACCAACAGAGGAGCAGAGAGCATATAAGACAGAAGATGCACCGCATAATGAATAACCAGAAATTCAAAGTGATTTCTCTCCTCAGTTACAAAATTAAAAACATGAAGATGGAAGGTAAATACCAAATAGATGTTAGATGCACGCATTAGTTCAAGATCCAATTTTATTTTGTGGACATGTCACAGTTAAATCACCTATATATATTGGCAGTGCACATAAGTTCGGAAAAGCACTCCAATGGTAGCTATGAACTCAAACTGGTTTCTTGTAGTTGAAATGGCAACGAGAATACGTCCATTCAAGAAATATATCACGTAGGTCATTTCTTGAAATCATTTTCGTTTTCAGCTTTCTAATATGGGAGCAACTGCTCTGTAAATGCTATGTGCTCTGCACACAAGCACGACACGGCCAGCACATCAAAATGAAACATATTGCATTAACACTAAGTCTGTTCACATAAATAGTGATATGATATCGTTCACATAAATAGTGATATGATATCATGCATTTCGTGCAGCTGATCTTTCAGTGAAGAACTCCCACACTCACTAGTTTTTAGTTAGCAACACATCACTTGCAGCAATTGGCTTTTCATACATTACCTTCTAAGTTGTATTAATGCCATTGATTTCCTGATGAAAGCAAAAGGCATCCTTCCCCTGCGCTTCTTTCGTCTCTTGCAAACAAAACGCAAAGATCAAAAGAAAAGGCACAAGGAGCATAAAGAAAACTAATAATGATGATGTTTCGTTTTAAATTTAAATCCAACACACTGGACATTGTTTACAACGTACCAATCTGGAATATTTTACATAGAGAAGTTCCAAAGGTGAAACTGGTGTAACCAATAAAAGCCAACACGCCACACCTTATGATGCAGGTAGATTATATTTGCTTTTATGATCGATCTGGATGAAGCGTTAATCCTGCAACAAAATTTCTATGATGGGCCACAAGGAGAAACCTTATCCATTTAAACCGGTACCAAGCCTGCTAAAGAACACTATCAGTTGCTGCTAGACACCGAGAAGATGTGATACTTCATGTCCATGGCACCTCACCTCAGAAGATATCTAACCTCGTGAACTCAGGATTTCAGTGTGAAGCATAACAGTTAGGACGGACAGGACCCAATCAAGTGCTTCTAGTTCAGCCAAAAATCCCATGGTTGCCTATGTTCCCTTGCAGACCCAATCAAGTGCTTCTAGTTCAACCAAAAAGCCCATGGTTGCCTATGTTCCCTTGCAGTTCTTTCAAACGTTGCTCTTCCAGAGGATCAGGACTCTTCAGATACCTTCTGGAACGCCTGTGTATTTTCAAATTATATATGGAAATCAATTTGGATGTATGAAATAGAACCACGTAAACTGAGCCTAAGTGGGAGAGGAAGTTAAAAATTTACCTGTCAAGTTCATTAAGAGCAGGGAATGTTGGCATGAAGTCCTTTGATTTAGGTAGAGGAACTTCAGAGAACCATTTGTGCTTCAGAGCTTCGTCTGCTGATATGCGCTGTACGAGAGAAAAAAGTGTGCTCAGTCTGGTATGCATGATGATAATAAAAATCTAAAAACAAATGCCAATTTGAGTAAAAACTGCACCTTATCAGGGTCATAAGTCAGCAGTCTGTTCAATAGATCAAAACCAGCTTCAGACAGGATTGGTCGCCCAGAAAAAGAAGCGGCTGGGAACTTATCCCTTAGTCTATTATACCTAACAATAAGAACAAAAAAAAGATATCCTGTCATACAAAAATGACACTTTGTAAAACAACAACTGAAGTATAAATGGTAGAGACACTTACGGTTGTTTAACAAAATTTACTTTCACACCTGGTAATTTAGCATAGCCAGGCCAAATCTTCTCATTAGGTGTGCCGAGTGTTCTAAAAATCTGCCAAAGAAGTAGCTTCAACATGAGATATCATCGATAAATGTTTATATCAAGAGCTGCAGGAATAGGAGTTCAGAGCAAATTAAAAACCTTATCTAGCTGTTCAAACTCTGTTTTTCCATTGAATAACGGTTCTTTGGCAAGAAGCTCAGCCATTATACAGCCCACAGACCACATATCAATAGCAGTAGAATACTCCTTTGTTCCTAACAACAGTTCTGGGGCCCTGTAGCCACAAGGAGCAAGAAAAGTGAGTCCTTGATTTGACCAAACAGAACTCTCGACTGAATAACTTTAGAAGAAAACCAAAATACTGCTGAGGATCTGATGTTGTCCGATGACCTACCTGTACCACAAAGTCACAACCAGTTGAGTATAAGGTTTTAATGGGCTTCCATATTGACGAGACAGTCCAAAATCACATATTTTTAACTCACCACGGTTATTCAACAAAAGATTTGAGGTCTTCAGATCCCTGTAAAAAAGCTGGCCATGTATCAACAACACAATAACGGATTCAAGACAACACGTGAACCGAAAAAAGAAAGCAAACAATAATTACCTATGAAGCACCCAATTGTCATGTAGATATTTTACACCTTCTAGCAGCTGAAGCATCAAACACTTTACCTCGCTTTGGGTATATGGTTGTTTCATGGTCTCCATGACACCTTTAAGATCATGTTCCATGTACTCCATAACCATAAAAATACTATCTAGACTACTTCCAACTACTACTTCCTTAACATCCACAATTGAAGGATGGTGGAAAGACAAGAGGATATTTATTTCCCTAAGAGAGGTTAATGGGAAACCTTCTCGCTCCTTCTCCATCTTTACCTTCTTCAATGCAACAATCTCACTTGTCTTCTTATCCCTTGCTCTGTATACAACACCATATGTGCCCTCGTTAATTTTGTTGAGCCTCTCAAACTCATCAACACTTCTGCAATCTTGAAGCATATTGATACACCTGTGTGGTGCCTTCTCTCTTTCAGGGGTTTCAGGTCTGTGTATTTCATTGTCTGAGTCAGTATCTGACATACGGTTTTCTGTATCACTGTCACTAGCATGTCCCTTGTCGACATCCATATAGTCATCTTCATTTGCCTCAAAATCTTCTTTCTCATCATTACTCATTTTCCCAGAGTCAGATGACCTAGACATTGTCCTTCCTCCAGATACTTCACCAGGTTCTGGACTTGCTCTTTTCCACTGCCCTGCCACAGAGGAGTCCACAGGAGACAGACTTTTCTTCTTCACTGGAGCTGCCCCATCATCATCATTAGCACCAGCCCATCTTGAAGTCGATATGTTCCTCATTGTTGCATACTCCTCTTCCTGCTCTGTCACCTTATTCACCTCATGTTCCAGCAACTGCACAGCACTCTCTGTACCAACAGTAGGTTCTATATCCATAAGTGACTTCTCCACAGCCAACCTCAGTGTGATGTGGTCTTGTGGAGGCAACGGCGGGGGCGGAGGGAGCTCAGAAGGCACAGGTTCTACAGCTTTCTTGTCCCTGGCTGCATCAGAATGTGGTGGCTTTGGGCTATCCCTGTCCCAAATTATCGGTGAGAATTTCCTCTTCTTGCTCGGCGAAGATATCCCTGTGACTGCCATCACATCACCATCCCTGCCGGAACTGAGCACGCCATTCTCCCTCCTCCTATGCGACCTCCCACCGGAGTCATCAGTGACTGCCATCACATCACCCTCCCTGCCGGAACTGAGCACGCCATTCTCCCTCCCTCTATGCGGCCTCCCACCGGAGTCATCAGATGCACTACCGCTCAGCACCTCGCCAGGCTCACGGTCACCAAGCCTTCCCGCCAGCCGGCTCCGGGGTGGCGGCGAGCGTCGGCGACCGTAGCCGTTGGTAAAGTCTCTGCCACCCCTGCTGCGCCCGCCATCGCGGTGGCGGTCCACGTCGCGGTGGCGGCCGCCGAGATGGTGGTGCTGCTCCTTGCTCCTCCTGGAGGCCTCCGCGTCGAGCTCCCGCTCCCTCGCTTCGTAGTCCCTGTAACCCCCATGGCGCCCAGCGGCCATGAGCGAATCGAACGAATCCGCAGCAGGAAAACCCTAGATCCGTACCAAAAAACTGAAAATATCGGCGTGACGCGGACCGGGGCGGGTTCTGATCTGGCCTTGATCGAGCCGCGCCGTGGGCGCCGGTGGCCGAGCGCGCGGGGTGGCGGGCGCGGAGACGGCGGCGGCGAGAACGGTCGGGAAGGCAGCGGTGCACAGTGGGTTGGGCGGCGAAGCGAATACGAGAGGAAGGGGGACGGCGGACGGGACACGGGAGCGACGGCTATAGGCTGACGCTCCGCGTTGTTACGGGTCGCCTCCAGGCCTTTTCTATTCGGGCCTTGTGTGTTGACTGTTGACCTTCGTTTGGTTCATTTAGGGCGTATGGTTTGTGGCTAAGTATGCATTATTTTGTCTAAGGTTAGTCGTTTAAACTAAAAACTAATCTTAAATAAAAATAAATAAATAAAATATAGTAAATTAGGTAGCAAACCAAACAGACCCCTACTATAAGATTAAAGTTTAGTTATGAGACTTAGTCTTTAGTATGTTTGGATATAGAAACTAAAACTATTTAAAACATATTAAATAAATTATAAGATGACTAAAATACTTCTTAGCATTCTCCCATCATTAGTGCAGTTGAACTAAAGGAGGGACAAAAGGTAGAATTTATATGGTTTAGCCACTTTTAGTCACTCATTGAGGGACTAGAGGCAAACAGTTTAGTCCCACCGTTTGGCAAATTGGTGACTAAAATGGATAGACTAATCTTTAGTCCCTCAAACCAAACGGGTCTGAGAAAGCCAAATAAGGCCACGTTTGATTTGAGGGACTAAAGATTAGTCTCTCCATTTTAGTCATATTTAGTCCCTAAATTGTCAAACAAAACACATATTAATTATATAAAAAACACAAATTATTCAATAAAATATTAGAGCACAAGGATTATATAAAAACAAAACACGTATTATCATTGACTTCAATCTCTCAGAATTTTTTGTCAACAATTAATACAGAACTAAATCAAATTACAGTTCCAAGTCGCGATGCGAGGCGTCATAGTACTTCTTAGAGAGTTGTTGGGCTTGGATGAGGCGTTGACGGGCATCAGCCAATATGTCGTCGCGGCTACGTAGGAGGGTGTCGGCCGTCGCCATGCTTGTCGTCCCCGACTGGTATGGCAACATGGGCAGGGGCGATCGCCCGTAGACCACCAGAAGGGTGTGGCACGCAGGCCGAGTGGTACGAGGTGTTGTAACAGTGCTCCGCCCATGGCAGCCAGTCCAGCCAAGCACGCGGTCGGTCACCTGTCACACAACGCAAGTACATTGCGATCACTTTGTTAACAACTTCGATTTGCCCATCCGTCTGGTGGTGGAACGCCATGCTCATGTGCAATGTGACGACGATCATCTTGAAGAGGTCGCGCCACACATGTCTGGTGAACACGGGGTCCTTGTCGCTGACGATGGAGGGAACCCGTGTAGCCCCACAATGCCCTCAAAGGAGCGAGCAACTGATGTCGCGGTGTAGGGATGTCCGAGCATGATGAAGTGGACATACTTGGAGAAGCGTTCTCTCCCTATGCGCAGCGGGCCCCGCCCGTCAGCGTAGTTACCCGTTCGCGCCACGCCCTCTCTCTCGCTGCGCCGTGGGACCCCCTGTCAGCTACGCCTTCCCCGCGAACCACCGCTGACCAGCGCGCACGCACGCCGAGAACCCCAACCACGCCGCATGCCCATGCCCTCCGTCTCCCTGTTGAGCCCCGCCCGCACCCTCACTCTCTCCCCTGCCTCATTTCGCCCACTCTCACCATCTCTCGCGCTTTGCCGCCACCGCCAGAGCTCGCCCGGAGGAAAGCGCCTGCTGTGGTGTTAGCCCCCGTGCGCCAGATCTCAGCCGCCCGCTCACGATCCAACGGTCTGGATCTCCAGATACCGCTTTGAGCGTGCACCCTACCGCTGGGTCCCACCCGTCGGTTGCCCGTGCCCCCTAGCGTTGGGCCCGACAGGTCATCCCACCTTTCCCCCCGAGTCGCTGACCGCCCTGGCCCGCTTGTCCGCGCTCGCTCGCGCCCGTGCGCACGCGCTCGGATCTTATCTCGTCTGTTGATCTGTGATCGGACGATCGAAGGCGCTGGATACACGTTCGCTTGGGAATTTTGTTAAGAAACCCCTCGGTTCTTAGAAAACAACCCTCAGTCCTGCTTTATTGCGCCCAGGCCCCTGGTTCCTTGCAGAGAAGCCCCTAACTTTATTTTAATCGCACAAATAGGTTTAATTTAATGTTTTTGAATTCTAAAACTTGTATATTTCATATCTTTTGCATATGAACTCCAACTTTGGTGGTTCAAATTGCAAAATGTTCATAATGTTACTCTTTATTTATTTAAATTATAACCATTCATTGTTTGCATGTCTTAATTTTATGGCTAGACTCTAGGTTAATTCAAAGTGATAGAATATTTATTAAAGGTAAAATGAAAGTGAAACCCTAATGAATGTGCAAGTGCTTAACTTTGTAGATTTAACTTCAATTAATGTATGATCCCATTCCTGGAATAACTTTGTCTAAATAAGTAGTTCACTAAGATAGACATGGTTAAATGGTTAATCTACTGAGATAGGCAGTATTTAGAGAACAACATACCTCTAGGTATATTAACCCACCCTAGGACCTAGAGTTCTTCTATGTGCTTGTATCTTTTATTGAACCTATGTTTGCTCTATTGCATATGTTTGGTGTACTGTTAAAAGGGAAATGTACCCTTGGGACCTTTCTATAATTGTTTTGGTGATTAGATGCCCAACACATTGTTTTGAGTTCATATGTGCTAACTAAGTGAGAAGTGCAAATCAAAGAGAAAGGTATGTCTCTGCACTTAGTTAATTGTTATTGGTTACTAACATGTTTTATCTAAGTGCTAGAGACATGACCAAGAAAAGAAAAAAGGGATGGAAGAAAGAATGGCTAAGTCAGCCAAACCAGCACCAACCTGTGGCACACCAGATTGATCGGTGATGCACCGGACAGTGTCCGGTGCCCAGGCTGGCCCGGCGGCATACTGGCCGCTCTCGGGAATCGGCGAGGCGATGTGGTTATAAATCACCGGACTGTCCGGTGAGTCATCAGCGCTCGCGCCCAAGTCTTCGGCGACGAACTCGTCGCTCTCGGAAAAGAAAAAGACATCGCGGGTAAAAATCATCGGACCGTCCGGTGGTGCACCAGACTGTCCGGTGAGTCAACGGCGCCAGCGGCCAACGGTCGCCTGCGCGATCAGCGGGCGACACGTGGCTTAGCCAACGGTCGGATGGTCGCACCGGACTGTGTCCAGTGTGCCAGCAGATCCGAAGATCCAACGGTTGGCTTCGATAGAAAAGGTAAGAGATCACGCACCGGACTACTACAGTAGCTGTCCGGTGGTGCACCGGACTGTCCGGTGCACCACTCGACTGAAGGTAAGAATTGCCTTCCAAGTTGATCTCCAATGACTCCTAGGTGCCTTGGGGCTATAAAAGGGACCCCTAGGCGCATGGAGCAGTACACCAAGCATTCACTAAGCATCCTAAGACTCCCAGACTCCGCCTCCACGCATTTGATCGATTGTGTTAGTGATTTGAGCTCCGTTTGAGTTGTGAACCCTCTGTGTTGTGTTTCGAGCTCAAGTCTTGGCTTGTGTGTGTGTGTGTGATGCGGATTTGAATCTTGTGTGTGTTACTCTCCCTCACTTACTACTATGCTTCTCTTGTGATAAACTTGCAAGGGCGAGAGGCTCCAATCTGTGGAGATTTCTTGCAAACGAGAGAAAGATTACTAAGGAAGATAGTCGTGGTACTCAAAGTTGATCATTGGAACACTTGAGAGGGATTTAGTGCAATCCTTGACCGAAGGAGGTCACCACAACATGGAAGTAGGCATTGGCCGAACCACGGGATAAATCACTGCGTCTTGAGTCCATCTTATTTGTGATTGTCTTTCTTCTAGAATTCACACTTTAGCAACTTGGTTTTAATTGCACTAACATTTCATAACCAAGTGTTAGCTATTTAGTGTTGAAATTCCTAGGATCACCTATTCACCCCCCTCTAGGTGCTCTCAACTGTTCCTTTATCATTTCTCAAGTGTGTTGAATGAATGATCGTTTTGCGTAGACAATGAGGAGTCTGAGGTTTCCGAGTGTGTTGTAGGAGACTTCCCTGAGCAGCAACCTGGTGAAGGCAAGTGTCCTCTGACCCATTATGTCATATTTACTTTATAATTCACTGTCCCGCATACCATGAACAACATAATGATTGACTAGTATTTTGTTTTCCTATCCTTGTTTACCCTCTAGGAATTGGTTACTGTGATTAGTATTATGCTACTGCTTTACTTTAATCAATGAACATGATGATAACATTTATGATGCATTGATGATATCTTGATTATTGCTAATGAACTTGTGATACTTTAGGGGACTCATATTTTTCCCGAGTACCTCTCCGTAAGGACCTGTTTGTTGGATGACTATCCGGGAAAACAGTACAACAGTGAGGGTGGAATGGGATGCCCTTAGCTGATTAATTGGAAGAACTTGGGGTGTAGTTTGCTTCGCCGTTGTGCCGTCAATGGAGGCCGGGGCATAGTGCTTGCTCTGCTAAGGGTGGGTGCCGAGGTTCATTTGATTTGATTTTGTTAGTCACCCACCTTAGGAAGGAGTACTATGTTTGTACAACTGGCGAAACCTAACAGGCAACTACACACCAGGGGAATCTTTGTAAAGGCTACATAGTGAATCCCTGGCCATTCACCTCGGTAGTGAAGATCGGGTCTGTACAACCTGGGCTGGGAAGGGATCACAACTCGTGGGTAAAATGTGCAACCTCTACAGAGTGTTAGAAACTAGTATATCAGTCGTGCTCGTGGTTATGAGTAGCCTTGGGAGCTCCTTTGATTAGAGTAACTCTGAATACTTTTATGATGATGCTTAATGATGATGACTATCTTTATGGTATTTGGTATTTCCTCTTGGAGGGAGTGCCACTGGGTAATAACTTGAGAGTATTGATAACTTAGCTCTCTACTAGTAATAAATACCTGACCGACTAAAAGCAATTGCTTTAAGCTTAACTCCACATACAGCTAGTCCACTTTAGCCAAACGGGACATTTGTTAAGTATGTTGATGTGTACTCACCCTTGGTTTAAAAACACCTAACCCTAGGTTGTCCCCATTGCGACCAATGCTCAGGAGAAGATGAAGGCTGAAATTCGCCTAGAGGGGGGGGTGGATAGGCGGAAACTGAAATTTACAACTTTAAATGCACTACAAGTCGGGGTTAGCGTTAGAATAAAAACGAGTCCGGGAGGGAGGGGAAAACAAATCAACCAAGAAATAAAGCGGATGACACGGTGATTTGTTTTACTGAGATTTGGTTCTAAAGAACCTAGTCCCTGTTGAGGTGGTCACAAAGACCGGGTCTCTTTCAACCCTTTCCCTCTCTCAAATGGTCACTTAGACCGAGTGATGCTTCTTCCTTAATCTCATGGGTCACTTAGACCCCGCAAGGATCACCACACAATTGGTGTATCTTGCCTCGCTTACAAAGCACTTGAGAGTAAGATGTGAGAAAGAAAAGAAAGCCAAGCCAAGCAAACAAGAGCAACAAGGAACACAAAGAATCCTCTCACAAGTCCTAATGCGCTAGAGTTGAATTTAAGACTTTGAGCGGATTGATCACTTGAATTGTGTCTTTGGAGTGAAGTGTATTACTCTTGTATTGAATGCACTGTTGTGAATGCTTGGATGGTTGGAGTGGGGGTGGTTGAGGGGTATTTATAGCCCTCAACTACCAAAACAACTGTTGGGGGTGGCTGCTCTCGATGGGCGTACGGGACAGTCCGGTGCGCCAGCCACGTCACCCAACTGTTAGGGTTCTGGCGCAGACGACCGTTGGAGGCTTTGTCTTCTAGTGGCATCGGACAGTCCGGTGCCGCACCGGACAGGCACTGTTCATTGTCTGGTGCGCCTCTGGCGGCTGCTCTGACTTCTGCGTGCACTGTCCGCGTACTGTAGCGTTGCAGGCGTCCATTGCAGTCAATCGTTGCGCTGGATAGCCGTTGCTCCGGTGATGCACCCGACAGTCCGGTGAATTATAGCGGAGCGCGGCTGTTGGGGACTTGTTCTCAAATGCTTCGAGTTAAGAACAAGGCAACACAAAAAATGTTAAACGTTAATGCCCTTCGTCCTTCGAAACATTATTTCCCTTAGGATATAATGATCTTCAGACGAAGGTCATGAAGGACATACCTTCATCATTGCAATATGCGATAATAAAAGAAGAATCATGTAAAATGTAAGAGATAGCATGAATAATTATGTAATATTATTAGCTCATTTCTATTTTATTATCATGGACAAATAGAAACGATATCAAATTACAAATGTACCTTCGGCTTGATAGAAGGTAAAAGTACAAGTGTGACGCACAAGCAAATACCAGTCAGCGTGAACAGTACGGGAGCACTGTTCATCTATTTATAGGCACGGGACGCAGCCCATGTAAAATTACACCCATGCCCTTTACATTTGCTAATGACTCTATAGTGATCCATCGAGGTCTAAATGGCCTTTTCCCTTTTAAGTCGGTTCTCTTTTCCGCTGTCATGCCGAAGCTCCCTTGCGTGTAGCTTCGGCGCTGCATCAACCTTCGTATTCTTTGTGCTTCTCACACTGTGGTTCTGACCCGAGTCCGAAGGTACCTGTTCATGTATTATACTCCAGAAACATTGTTAAATCATGTTTTTGAGGACCTTCGGAAGACGAAGGCCCCCAACAGTAGCCCCTCGCAATATTAATTTGTTAGAATAACGAATTCAAATTGCGATATGGACGAAGGCCTTAAGCCGAAGGTCCGAAAAAACACCTTCCCTTTGCTAGAATAGCAACAGTCGATGACAGACGGGCCCCTCTAATTTGGAACGCACTGGGCGTATAAATAGGAACTTACCCCGAGCACATTTGGTACGCTATCTGCCGCCTGCTTTGCTTGCTCAGTTTTTTAGCTCTTGCCTACCAACGCTTGCTTGGTTTTTTAGACTTTCTAAGCTTCAGCTTTAAGAACACATTTTCGCCATTTCCGAAGAGAAGATGTCTCAAGACAAAAAAGTTATTGCTGAGATGAAGTTGAGCGAAGAGGAGAAGCTCCTTGAGGAGAAGACTGCTGGATTTGTTGAATCAATAGCAAAGACAAATACAGAAAAGATTACTAAGGAAATTCTAGAAGGCTTATCTGAAGATACTGATGACAGTGACAGTTATGATGCAGAAAGTGGAGGCGAAGACTCTGAAGATCGGCCCTGGCGACCAAGTCATGCAGTCTGCGGGAAATCGACTATCAAACAGAGTCATCTTGATAATATGAGAGGAAGGTATTTGTAACACCCATTTGTAAATTGCTAGGAAAATATACCAATAGAGAAAACAATTTCTCTTTATGTGAGTTTGATCTTTATGCATCATCCCATGTGAACAACATATTCAAAAGCAAATAATTAATAAAAAGAATATATGCCATTAAAAATTTTGCATCATGCTGGATTTATTTTTTTGTGTATTTTGTGACAACGTAAAAAGACAGGAAATATATTAAAGCCCATAGTGGAATTTAAATTCTAAAAGGAATTCCAGAATTTAGATAAGAGAATAAAAATATATTATCCCTGCATTAGGGTTTGAATTTGTGTAACTTACTCAAAAGAAATTCATAACAAGATTCAAATTTAAATTTGAAGTTTAAATGAAAAGGAAAATGAAAATATAAAAAGAAAAAGGGAAGTCCCACTGTTGGGCCCAAACTCACCATTTCGGCCCAACATTCCCCCTCCCCTGCGCGGCCCAAACCCCACTCCTCCACGCGGCGCTGAGTCGCTGGCTCTCGGGCCCCACCGGGCGGTCTCTCTTGCGCGCTCACTGGTTTTTCCCTACGCCACTTCCACGCGGGGCCCACACGTCATCGCCCACCTCGCGCGTACTCCGCGGAGCTTCACCGGAAGTCGTGGAGCGGCATGCACGGAACCAACTCCGCCTGATTTCCAGGCCCCGACCTGGGTATATGACCTCCGCGCCGCGTCCCTTCTACCTTCTCGGTGATTTCTCCAACTCCTTGCCACCATAATCGCGTCGCCGCGAACACCACAGGTGAAACCCGCCGCCGCCGTGCCTTTCCCCCATTCGCCGTCGATTGGAACCGTGGGGAGGACCGGGGGTCATAACCGGAGTACCCGGAGCTAGCGCGGGTGATCTGTGGACCTCGGAGGGGGGAAACACCGTTGGGAATCGCCCACCGGTGTACGACGACTGCATCGCACCGCGAGTCACCGTGGATTGGGTTCTTGCGTGCGCCATCCTCGGTGAGCATGCCTTCCATTGCTTCGCACTGTTCTTCGCTACGCATATCATAGGGCGGATTAGAGAATAGCCGTAGGATTCGTCGGGCGGGTGTTGACCGGCGATGGCGCCGCCGTGTGCAGTCTTCGCGCCGCCGTGTCTGTTTGCCGAAGGAGCTGGCGATGGGAGCGACGCGTAGAAGCCGTCGATCTCTGGATTAACGGTTAGGATTAAATCGGCCGCTTACCCTTTCGCCCATTGAACGCGGGTCGTGGATCGTCCATCCGATGGCCAGGGTGGGTCATAGCTGCGGACCGTTGATTTTGGATCCAAGGGGCGTGATCTCATTCCATCCGCGATGTAATCTGGGCCGCATAGCTCTAATCGGGCGGCTCTGAGTACTCCATACCCCTTCGCGATGTAACATTTTCTAAAGAGACCCCGTAGATGTTGGATATCAACCCGCCGTCCTCATCAGTGGCGCTCTGTGTCTTGGGACCTTTTGCTCCGAGCCCCCTGGGTTCTCTGGAAATTGTGTGCCCAGTTCAGAACATAATAAAACCAGAGAAAATGATTTATAAATGGATTTTTAATAGGAAAATAATGGTTAGAATTTCAATAATTCATAGAAAATGCATATGAACTCCAAATTACTTCATTCCACTTCCTAAAATTTTGTAATTTAATTCTTTATCACCTAGAGCCTCTGTTATGTCATGAAAACAGTAAGAAAAGTTATTTCTCACTTAATCCTATTTAAAACACATAAAACCTTTGAAAATGCATAACTTAAAATCTATAACTCAGAAAATTATGATTCCTGTTCCTAGAATTTTATTTTAATGTGTAGATTATTACTGTGTATTTTGTATATATGTTTGGTGTAATGTTAATTTCTCTATATGCATTGTGCTTGTTTGTATTGTGGCGAGTAGAAGAGCCCGTTGCTGAGGATCCTGGTGAGCAGCAGGTTGAAGTAGCTGAGCAGGAGCTCATTGAAGGCAAGTTGTGCCCTTGACCACTTTTTACCCAATAATGTTCCTTAATTTCACATACTCATGCATAGGTTAATTTTGATGGGACCCAGTAGGTCACCCTAGATTGTTTATCTCATTACCTTGTTTACCCCTGAATCACTTGGGTAGTTTGCTATTGCTTTATATGGTTTTGGGATAATCATTTATTACCTCTATGTTCCAATTCTTGTTGTTATTCTGTTTATGTTCATGTTGTTATCATTAATGTTAATTAGAACATAGAGCTTAACTTGAGAACCACGTGCCACCACAAGGGTGGAATGGGACGCCCTTGGCTGACTAATTAGGAAAGCTAGTGGAAGACTACCTTACCCGAAAGGGGCAAGGGCAGTAGGGGAGAGGTCAGTGCGGGGAGGTCCCTGGTTGATTTTGCTGCGATGGCGGTCAGCCAGGAACCCTTTACTGGATCTTTCCATAAACTGTAGCGGGTTTTCGGAAGCTAGTGGAACTTTGTAAAGGCCTCGTAGTGTTGCCCTGCCGTGCTTCCTAGGTAGAGGTATATGGGGAGTCGCGACCCCTTGGCAGATGGGTAACATGACTTGTGGGTAAAGGGTACAACCTCTGCAGAGTGTAAAACTGGTATACTAGCCGAGCTCACGGTCATGAGCAGCTCAGGACTCTCTGATGTTTAATTTATGGAACTTAAATTCAATTTTGTCATTTGCATTGCATGGGTTTGTTATTAATTTTGTTCTATTACTTTACTTATGGTTTGGTATTTACTTACACTCAGTAATTGCTAATAAAATTTTGACCAACTACTTAAAAGCAATGCTCAGCTTTAACCCCTATCATTGATTAGCCTTACACATCACATGAACTCACACCTTTGTGAGTTTATGTCCACTGGTTCCCCACAACTTGTTGAGCTATGATCATGTGTGAGCTCACCCTTGCTGTCTCACACCCCCCCCCACAGGAGAAGAGCAGGTGGTTCAGGAGGAGCCGCCTAACACTGAGGAGTTCGATCTGATCTAGGTGGCGTTTCCCAGTCGACATTGGCGCCAACGATCCTTAGTTTGTTTTATCTTTATTATTTTGTAATAAGTCTTCCGCTATGTAATAAATACTCTGATGTTAATGACATTTATCTCTATACACTCTGTTATTATATATGATGTCTTCTTGGCGCATGTATGAGATGCACCCGGCTTTGTTCCTTAAAACCGGGTGTTACAGAAGTGGTATCAGAGGCAAATGTTGACTGTAGGACGAGACCTAGATAGAAATGGACAACCCTTACCTACTTATCTTACTCTGATTCTTTCTATACTTATCTTGATCCTGTCTCACCTTCTACTGTTCTACTCTGATCATTCTTATCTTTTCTACTCTTAGACAAGATGGATTTCACACCTTGGAATCCCTACCCCTATGACATTTTTAAGAGATAGGAAGCCTAAGACAAAAGTAAAACTATTTTCTCTATTAAAAATATTGGTTGATTGTTCTGATGATCAATGTCTGATTTGCTTCTTTGATTGATTGGAATAGTATAGATGGACATCTTAGCATGTACCACCATAAGGTAATGTATTAGCTTTAGTGGATAACACACTAACCTACTTAACTAATAAATCCCCCGCAGTAACATTCCTCATAATTACTCGCCTTGTCTACAATTCTTTCTTTCTTACCCTGTATTTCTAACCCAGATGGACCCTATACTGTTAGAAGAGAGCAGTATAGACTTGATCCTTGGTATGTCATGGTTAAGAAAGGCAATGGTGGTTTATACACTGCGCTAAGGGAACCGTAGAACTCACCAGTTCCAAAGGAGAAAGATTTGAAGTTGGAATTGCAGTAACTACTGCCACCAGATATGGAAGTTGAGTTGGTCATTAATCTCTTACCTAAGACTGCCCCTATTTCTAAACGGCCATACGTGATGTCCATAGAAGAGCTAAAGGAACTTAAGAAACAATTAACGGAATTACAAGAGGATGGATACATTCGTCTGAATTCTTCACCTTGGAGAGCACCAGTTTTGTTTGTAAAGAAGAAAGATGGATTGCAAGGGATGTGCGTGGATTAAAGGTCCCTTAATGATGTCACTGTGAAGAACAAGTTTCGGTTACCCCGCATTAAGGATTTATTTAATCAGATGAGAGGAGCAAGAGTATTTTCGAAGATTGATCTTCGACCCGGTTACCATCAAATGAAGATTAGGCCATCAGATATTCCCAAGACAGCTTCTTCGACCCGATATGGATTATATGAGTTCACGGATATGTCGTTTGGATTAAATAATGCACCAGCTTATTTTATGGATTTGATGAATAAGATGTTTTTGGAGTATTTGGACAGATTCGTCGTGGTGTTCATCGACGATATTCTTATCTATTCTAAGAATGAGAGTGACCATGAAGAACATCTAAGGTTGGTGCTACAGAAGTTACGAGATAATCAACTCTACGCTAAGTACAGCAAATGCGAATTTTGGATTGGCGAGGTGCCATTTCTTGGACATATCATTTCTAATGGAGGGATATCAGTGGATCCTGCTAAAGTCAAGGAGATAGTGGTGTGGAGCATACCCACTACGGTTACGGAGGACCGAAGTTTCTTGGGACTTGCAGGACATTATTGGAGATTGATTGAAGGATTTTCTAAGATTGCTAAGCTTATGACCTCGCTTTTGGTGAAGGAAAGATAATTCAAATGGGACGAGAAGTGCCAAGTATATACGGATCATAAGAGTTTGAAGTATATATTCACTCAGAAGGATCTCAACCTTAGGCAACGCCGTTGGTTGGAGCTTATTAAGGATTACGATTTGGAAATTCACTATCACCGGGGCAAGGCAAATTTGGTTACAGATGCCTTGAGTCGAAAGGAGCATGTTCATTTAGCTGTTGTTGCCCAGCTACTCGATGAGATTGTTGAGAAATTCAGGAGACTTAACCTGGGGATAGTTGCTCACACTAAAGGAGTTATTATTGATATGGAACCTACCTTGGAGCAAGAGATCCGCAAAGGACAAAATGGTGATGCTAAGATACAAGAGATTAAGGATCTGATTACTGAAGATCGAGTTCCAGAATTCACGGAAGATGAGCAAGGCACCGTATGCTTCAAGGACAAGAGATGTGTTCCGGAGATTGAAAGCCTTCGTGGGACTATATTGAAGAAAGCCCATGACTTGGATTATTCTATTCATCCTGGTAGTACCAAGATGTATCGGGATTTAAAGCAGAAGTGCAGGTGATATGGACCGGAGAGAGATATGGCTGCACATGTGGTTATGTGCGATGTGTGCCAAAGAGTTAAGACCGATCACCAAAGACTAGCTGGACTATTACACCCACCAAAGATGTCCAAGTGGAAGTAAGAAGAGATTGATATGGATTTCATTACTGGATTGCCTCGCACCCAGAAAGGATATGATGATATATGGGTTAATGTGGATAGACTGACCAAAGTGGCTCATTTCATTCTGGTCAAGACTACTTATAAGGGATCTCAATTGGAGAGTGTATATGGCTCGGATTGTGTTTCTACACGGTGTACCAAGGAAGATCGTTTCAGATAGAGGATCAAAGTCTACCTCCAGATTTTGGAAAAGTTTTCATGAGAATATGGATACGAAGCTGAAATTTAATGCAGCCTATCACCCTCAGACTGACGGACAGACTAAAAGGACTAACCAAGTATTGGAGGATATGTTGAGAGCTTGTGCCCTTCAGTATGGTAGTAGTTGGGATAAGAGTCTACCTTATGCTGAGTTCTCATATACTAGTTAACAGGCCAGTCTGAAGATATCACCGTTCGAGACTCTGTATGACAGGAAATGCAGGACTCCTCTATGTTGGACTAGACTAGAGGAAGACAGTTCTTTGGACCTGGACTTATTCAAGAGGCAGAAGAACAAGTGCGTATACTTCGAGAAAATTTGAGAGTGGCTCAAACCAGGCAAAAGAGCTATGCTGATAATAGAAGGAGACCATTGGAGTTTGAAGAAGGAGATTATGTGTATCTCAAGGTGTCACCACATCGTGGAATGAGGAGATTTAAAGTTAAGGGCAAATTGTCCCCTCGCTATATTGGACCGTTCTGAGTCTTTAGGCAAGTTGGAGAGATGGCCTATCAACTCGAGCTATCAGATAATCTATCTGATGTACATAATGTATTTCATGTGTCTTAACTAAATAAGTGTCTCTGTGTTTCCGAGGAACAGTTACCTGTAGATGAGCTCAGTGTTCAAGGAGATTTGACTTACACGGAGTACCCGATCAAGATTTTAGATACATTGACTTGAGTTACAAGAAATAAGGTGATAAAGATGTGTAAGGTACAATGGAGTCACCACGGAGAAGATGAAGCAACTTGGGAAAGAGAAGAAGAGCTTCGCATCGATTTTCCCCACCTTTTCCCTAGATCTTCTAAAATCTCGAGGACGAGATTATTTTTAAGGGGGGTAGGATTTGTAACACCCATTTGTAAATTGCTAGGAAAATATACCAATAGAGAAAACAATTTCTCTTTATGTGAGTTTGATCTTTATGCATCATCCCATGTGAACAACATATTCAAAAGCAAATAATTAATAAAAAGAATATATGCCATTAAAAATTTTGCATCATGCTGGATTTATTTTTTTGTGTATTTTGTGACAACGTAAAAAGACAGGAAATATATTAAAGCCCATAGTGGAATTTAAATTCTAAAAGGAATTCCAGAATTTAGATAAGAGAATAAAAATATATTATCCCTGCATTAGGGTTTGAATTTGTGTAACTTACTCAAAAGAAATTCATAACAAGATTCAAATTTAAATTTGAAGTTTAAATGAAAAGGAAAATGAAAATATAAAAAGAAAAAGGGAAGTCCCACTGTTGGGCCCAAACTCACCATTTCGGCCCAACATTCCCCCTCCCCTGCGCGGCCCAAACCCCACTCCTCCACGCGGCGCTGAGTCGCTGGCTCTCGGGCCCCACCGGGCGGTCTCTCTTGCGCGCTCACTGGTTTTTCCCTACGCCACTTCCACGCGGGGCCCACACGTCATCGCCCACCTCGCGCGTACTCCGCGGAGCTTCACCGGAAGTCGTGGAGCGGCATGCACGGAACCAACTCCGCCTGATTTCCAGGCCCCGACCTGGGTATATGACCTCCGCGCCGCGTCCCTTCTACCTTCTCGGTGATTTCTCCAACTCCTTGCCACCATAATCGCGTCGCCGCGAACACCACGGGTGAAACCCGCCGCCGCCGTGCCTTTCCCCCATTCACCGTCGATTGGAACCGTGGGGAGGACCGGGGGTCATAACCGGAGTACCCGGAGCTAGCGCGGGTGATCTGTGGACCTCGGAGGGGGGAAACACCGTTGGGAATCGCCCACCGGTGTACGACGACTGCATCGCACCGCGAGTCACCGTGGATTGGGTTCTTGCGTGCGCCATCCTCGGTGAGCATGCCTTCCATTGCTTCGCACTGTTCTTCGCTACGCATATCATAGGGCGGATTAGAGAATAGCCGTAGGATTCGTCGGGCGGGTGTTGACCGGCGATGGCGCCGCCATGTGCAGTCTTCGCGCCGCCGTGTCTGTTTGCCGAAGGAGCTGGCGATGGGAGCGACGCGTAGAAGCCGTCGATCTCTGGATTAACGGTTAGGATTAAATCGGCCGCTTACCCTTTCGCCCATTGAACGCGGGTCGTGGATCGTCCATCCGATGGCCAGGGTGGGTCATAGCTGCGGACCGTTGATTTTGGATCCAAGGGGCGTGATCTCATTCCATCCGCGATGTAATCTGGGCCGCATAGCTCTAATCGGGCGGCTCTGAGTACTCCATACCCCTTCGCGATGTAACATTTTCTAAAGAGACCCCGTAGATGTTGGATATCAACCCGCCGTCCTCATCAGTGGCGCTCTGTGTCTTGGGACCTTTTGCTCCGAGCCCCCTGGGTTCTCTGGAAATTGTGTGCCCAGTTCAGAACATAATAAAACCAGAGAAAATGATTTATAAATGGATTTTTAATAGGAAAATAATGGCTAGAATTTCAATAATTCATAGAAAATGCATATGAACTCCAAATTACTTCATTCCACTTCCTAAAATTTTGTAATTTAATTCTTTATCACCTAGAGCCTCTGTTATGTCATGAAAACAGTAAGAAAAGTTATTTCTCACTTAATCCTATTTAAAACACATAAAACCTTTGAAAATGCATAACTTAAAATCTATAACTCAGAAAATTATGATTCCTGTTCCTAGAATTTTATTTTAATGTGTAGATTATTACTGTGTATTTTGTATATATGTTTGGTGTAATGTTAATTTCTCTATATGCATTGTGCTTGTTTGTATTGTGGCGAGTAGAAGAGCCCGTTGCTGAGGATCCTGGTGAGCAGCAGGTTGAAGTAGCTGAGCAGGAGCTCATTGAAGGCAAGTTGTGCCCTTGACCACTTTTTACCCAATAATGTTCCTTAATTTCACATACTCATGCATAGGTTAATTTTGATGGGACCCAGTAGGTCACCCTAGATTGTTTATCTCATTACCTTGTTTACCCCTGAATCACTTGGGTAGTTTGCTATTGCTTTATATGGTTTTGGGATAATCATTTATTACCTCTATGTTCCAATTCTTGTTGTTATTCTGTTTATGTTCATGTTGTTATCATTAATGTTAATTGGAACATAGAGCTTAACTTGAGAACCACGTGCCACCACAAGGGTGGAATGGGACGCCCTTGGCTGACTAATTAGGAAAGCTAGTGGAAGACTACCTTACCCGAAAGGGGCAAGGGCAGTAGGGGAGAGGTCAGTGCGGGGAGGTCCCTGGTTGATTTTGCTGCGATGGCGGTCAGCCAGGAACCCTTTACTGGATCTTCCCATAAACTGTAGCGGGTTTTCGGAAGCTAGTGGAACTTTGTAAAGGCCTCGTAGTGTTGCCCTGCCGTGCTTCCTAGGTAGAGGTATATGGGGAGTCGCGACCCCTTGGCAGATGGGTAACATGACTTGTGGGTAAAGGGTACAACCTCTGCAGAGTGTAAAACTGGTATACTAGCCGAGCTCACGGTCATGAGCAGCTCAGGACTCTCTGATGTTTAATTTATGGAACTTAAATTCAATTTTGTCATTTGCATTGCATGGGTTTGTTATTAATTTTGTTCTATTACTTTACTTATGGTTTGGTATTTACTTACACTCAGTAATTGCTAATAAAATTTTGACCAACTACTTAAAAGCAATGCTCAGCTTTAACCCCTATCATTGATTAGCCTTACACATCACATGAACTCACACCTTTGTGAGTTTATGTCCACTGGTTCCCCACAACTTGTTGAGCTATGATCATGTGTGAGCTCACCCTTGCTGTCTCACACCCCCCCCACAGGAGAAGAGCAGGTGGTTCAGGAGGAGCCGCCTAACACTGAGGAGTTCGATCTGATCTAGGTGGCGTTTCCCAGTCGACATTGGCGCCAACGATCCTTAGTTTGTTTTATCTTTATTATTTTGTAATAAGTCTTCCGCTATGTAATAAATACTCTGATGTTAATGACATTTATCTCTATACACTCTGTTATTATATATGATGTCTTCTTGGCGCATGTATGAGATGCACCCGGCTTTGTTCCTTAAAACCGTGTGTTACAGTATTTTCGAGATATGTCTATTATGAGGGCTGACGCAGACAGGGTTGTTCCTGCTCCCGAAGAAAACGAAGTTGTAATCTACCGAAGCTTCTTCAAAGCTGGACTTCGGTTCCCCTTAAGCAGATTTGTGGTTGAAGTTTTAAAGATATATCATATTTTCCTTCACCAGATTACTCCTGAAGCAATTATCAGAATGGGGATCTTCGTCTGGGCCGTGAGGAGTCAAGGTTTAGAGCCAAGCGCAAGATGTTTTTGCAGTATGCACGAGCTTTCGTACGAGACGAAGCCCTGGGGTAAGGAACAATATCATAACAATTTTGGGTGTTATAGCTTCGTTGCTCGCTCTGGCGCAAGCTACCCAGTGCCAACGTTTCGGAAGAGGTGGCCCAGGGCCTGGATGGAAGACTGGTTTTACGTGAAGAATGATTTAAAAGCAAGAGAAGATATTAAAGAAATCATCATGCGACCCATTTGGTCCCGCTTCGGCCTCCGAAAGCCGAAGGTAGAAATTGATGAGGCAGCTGAAGCATGCCGAAGGGCCTTCAGCACAATTTGCTCTTTTATTGGGACAAGAGACTTAATTCAAGAACATATAGCCTACAGGATATGGCCATTGATAGACTGCTGGGAAATGCCGAAAGAAACCATCACCAACCCTAGCGAAGGCGGTTTGGTTCGATTGAAATACACCTTCAGATTTGGAGATCAGTTTGTCGAACTAGATGATGACTGGCTGAAGTGTGTTGAAAATACTAGTGATGAACTGCTTGGAACATATTCCAAGGCTGAAGATAATGCTCTATCTGCGGCCTTTGGGAGCCGAAAAAAGAAAAGGCTAATTAGGGTTTTTGATGCTATTGGATTTGTGTACCCTGACTATCGCTACCCGCCGCGGGGGCAGAAAAGAAAGGGTGCAACTTCTGGGAAGGCTACTGCTTCGGCTGCCCCAAGCGAGCCCGCACCGAAGAGGAAAGAGTTGAAGGTCCTTACTCACCGACCGCGCTACATTGAACCGGCCACAATGCCTGAATTTGGCGATGAGACTTCTTCAGCTATTGAAGCCAAAGGACCTGCTCTTACGCAGAGGATTGAAGAGCCGGCTGCAATGCCGAAGGCTGACAAAATTGAAGAACCGAGAATCGAGGGGACGAAAACATTAGAAGTTCTAAGCCCTTCGGCAGTAGTGGAGGTGCCGAAGACACAAAAAGGTATAGCAGCGACCCCAAGAGAAAAAGGATGGCTAGTGTACTAGATGTGTTGGAGACAATAAAAGCTTCAAGCTCTACTCCAGGGAAAGTTGCCAAGGCTTCGAAAGCGCAGATTGAAACCGAGACAAAGCTGACCGAAGCCGAAGCTACAATGAGCCGGGCTGACGCCGAAGCTGGACCTTCAGAGCCCGCCAAGGAGAAATCCTCAGAAATTGGAGAAAAGGCAGCGGAGGAAGAAGCTATAGAACAGATTTTGCCTGAAAAAGCTGCCGCTCCTACTCCCGAAGCGCCTTCTGAAGTCCTTGATTATATTATTCGACACGCTTCGGGAAAAAGATTATCTGAAGAAGAAATTTTTGAAGCTAAACACTACGCCCGAGAACTGAAGTACCCGAAAGGGGCCTTAGTGTTTAATGACACAGATGAAGATGACTTCTTGTACTGCCTCCCAGACAACAAAGAATAATCTGTCTGCCAGGAGATGGCCAGAAGTATGGGGTTCCCGAAGCTTGAAGCTGGCCTCTGCGCCATTACGAAGAACGATCTTGCGGATAGCCTTGCATATAACAGTCTGAAGGTACAAAGATCGTGTATTTGGAAATTTATGAATTTTGAATTATTCTTTTGTTCTTATATTAACCCATTCATTCTTTTCATATAGGGTTTAATACTTAGCAACGCCTTAAGGGCGCAAAAGAATGTCGAAGACGAGAGTTGCACTATTGCTCTCAATAACCTTCAAGCAGAGGTTATCAAACTAAGGAACGAAGCCTTGGAAAAAGACAAAATTCTACTTACATTGGTGGACAAAGTAAAGGGGGATGAAGCTAACTTCAAGGCTCAATCTGAAATCCAAAGGAATGAGATTGAAAACCTTCAAAAATAATTGGCCGAAGCCAAATTGAAATGCGCTATTGCCGAAGCTGACCGAGATGTCAGTGAGTACTGGAAAAATTATTTTGAAAAAACAGTTGCAGAGCTTCGCTCATCAAAAGAAAGATGCTTTAAAAAATCTGTGGAATGCGTGAAAAAGATAAAAACTAGCTTCGCCAACGTTGGCACATATTCAAGCGAAGATAACTTCATACGGGGTGACCCCGAAGGCGTAATCGAGTGGATCAGCGGTGAGGTCGAAGCCTTTGAAGAGATTTTGAGTGACCGCGGGGACGTCTATGCCTTCTCTGGTGCAAGAGGAGTTGCAGCTATTTTGGAGAAAGCAGGGTGCGAACATGTTAAAACTTTGGCCCAGGCCGAAGCTGCCTTCTCCATCGATGATATAAAGGACCCCTCGGCCGAAGCAAACTCAATAGGTGGAAAAAATTTCACTGATATCTGGGAAAATGGTGGCCGAGGGATGGCCCACAAAATAATAAAGAAAAACAAAAAAGTTATTCATGACACTCAAAAGTCAATAAAAGCAGCTGAAAAGGCTGCGGAGCTTGAGAGACGAATAGGTATTACTTAATGATTCTTACCTTTGTTGTTTATTTTTGTGACTTCGAACTGATTTATGTTTTCTACCGCTGCTGAACTATCTCCTCCCCCAGAGCCCTTCGAGTCATTAGCCGACCCAGAGGCAAAGGGATCAACAGAAATTATTAACATGGCCGAAACTATTGTAGATGAAGTCATTACCCAACTGCTGACCGAAGCTGTAGATAAAGTTTTGAAGGAAGAAGAGTAGCTATTGTAAAAACATTGCTAAATATTAATGTAACATTTGCTGGACTATGCTTGTAATATTTGGTGCTCCTAGGTTTTGAATGTAATATATGAATGGTTTTGTAATTCATTTCTTTGCGATGCATGAAACTTTTATGTACATACCGTTTTTGAGCCTTCGGCGAAAAAACACATTCCCTTCTTTTCATGCTTCGTAAAGAAGAGCTTTTATGCTTCGTGAAAAATCTTCCAATCATCGCAAAAACATTAATGCTTCGTCAACAATAGATTTTTTCCTCCACATCAGAGCTTATGAAGTTGTATTTCTTCAAAATTTATTTTGTGCCTGTTGGAACTTGCTCTCAGCTGCAAGGGGATCCAACAAGGGTGAACAGTGATGACAACAGGGCACTCGCGCTAGATGGCAAAAGCTCTGTTAATCTGGCCTCCCACGGGCACTGTACAGGGGTATTTATAGGTACCTGAGCGCGCAGCACCTCGACCTAAGGACGCATGTGCCCTCAGGTACCTAGGTTATCCCAAGAATATTCCCATAAAGCGGGGTTACAGACCGTAATTATAGGAATGCTTTTACAAAATAGGCCCGTAACACAGGGCGGCCAAGCGGGGCCCGTTACGACGGGCCGGATTGCACGTGGGCCTCCGAGCTGGGCGAGGCCGCGCCGTGGGATGCCCTTCGTCGCCAGTCTTCGCCTGGAGCGGAAGAAGCGAAGGGTGTCCCCGCCTGTTTTGTTTCTGTCAGTTCAGCTGCTGCAGCGAAGGCTTCGAGCGAAGGGTGGCGCCTTTGCCTTCGCCCCAACATTTGCCCTCCGAGGGACCAGTTCGACAAAGTCACCTGGTGCCGAAGACGTCGTTAGATGGCGGAGACGCTGCCCTCGCTCGAAGTGGTTCCGCGGGGGTTTTTGATGTGACCGTTGATTGACGGCGTACTGTTGGATTGCGGGTTTCCCGAAGCGCCGCGCCCTGTTGGATTGCGGGTTTCCCGAAGAGCCACGCCCTGTCTATAAAAGGGGGTGGGGGTCGGCGCTTTTTGAACTTCACCTTCCGCGCTCCGCGAAAACCCTAGCCGCCCTTTCCGCCGACTTGCTGCTCGCCTGCCTGCCGCGGTCTTGTTCGCCGGAGATCTGGCTCGAGTGAAGCAGACCGCCCGCCACCGCCGACGGTACGTTGCGATGCCGTCCTCGTCTTCTTCCGCTGCCGCTACACCGCCGGCCGTTCCCTCGCCGCCGGCCGCCGCCTCGTCTGAGGAGACGCTGAGTAGCTTAATGGTGGAGGAGTTGCACGCCGGCGACTCTGTTGATTTCGGCGTATCGCGGATGTCGTCGGCCCGCGTGCAAGATATGCAGCGGTTGGGTTACTTCGGCGGCGGAGTTGGTCGAGTCCCGGGGGCGGAGGAAGTCCCCGAGCCAGAGGGCGAGTTGGTCGTTTTCGAGGCGTTCTTCGCCGCCGGGCTCCGCTTGCCTGCGCACCGATTTGTTGGCGAAGTCCTGCGCAGGTTCAATGTTCAAATACACCAGCTGACACCGAATGCCATAGTGGCACTGTCGAAGTATGTCTGGGCGACGACTTCGTACGGCGGACAACCATCGGTGGAAGTTTTTGCGAAGTATTATTGTTTGCATTGGCAGAAGAGGATGATTGGAGGCGAAGTCGCTCAGTTTGGATCCTGCACATTCACGCCGAAGACCGGCAAAACCACGATGCAGGTGGTCGAGTTGGTTCCTTGCGCCCGCAACAAGTGGGGCAACTGGAATGAATTTTGGTTTTACGTCGCTGAGGGTACCGTCGAAGGCCATGAGGGACTCCCCGTGTCCGCGATGTGTTCTCATTTTTACTCAGCGTATCCGCCCTTTGAAGTGGCGGAGGAGGATGAGGACGAAGGGGCTCTTCGGTGCGCCGCCGGCCTGAGCAGTGGGCGCGACTTGGTTGAAGAGTTTGCGGCGTACGGGGTGTGGCCATTGGCGCGTGGCTGGGCGTTGGGCGAAGTATGCCCTCGCCAGATGCCTTTTCATGGTGGAAGGGTGGTGCAGAGTCCCGCCTTCGCCCTGAATCTGCAAAGTCGCGATCCGGCCGCCGTTGTGCGTGAGGCGGAGGATGGGGCGGTGCGGCTTGTTGGACGCTACGTGCCGAGGACAGAGGGCCAGCGCAGCTGGGATATCCGCGGGTCGAATGACCGCTTGAACAGGGTTTTTGAATTAAATCAATTGCCGTATGACGGCTACCCTGGTCAAGACGATGTGGACCGCCGTGGGAAGAGACCGGCGGTGGAGACCGGAGACGACCCTGCGCCGGCGGCCGCCCCGTCCTCTAAAAAGAGAAAATTAGGTACTGCTATGGGAGGACTTGGGGTTTCTGATCGTTTTGCTAGAGAGTTGACGAAGACGTGCGCGGCCCCGGGGGAAAGGATGTCTTTGCCCGAGCTCCGGGAGTCTTCGGCTCGGATGCTGAGGGTTACCGGGGGTTGTTGGCCTAGGAATGTCCCTGTCCCCCGCGCGGCTGGCGAGGACTTTTTTACATCTCGCATGGTTCGTGAATGGAGGGTTTTTCCTTACGGGCGGAATATTGCTGCTGTTGTGTCAGCAGTGATGGACAAGGATCGCTAGGGAGCTGCACAAAAGCGCCAGGCGGCTATCAGGCTCGTTGAAGCCAGGCCGAAGAGGCAGCGGGGGACTGCGAAGGCTGCGGCCTCCGGCGGAGGCCGGCCGCCGCAGGCGGCGAAGTCGAGCGTCCCTGCATCTAGCAAGGCGCCGGAGGCAACGGCAGGCGCCGAAGGCACGAAGTCGGCGAAGGCGGTGCCGCCGTCCAGCGGAGTGGCGGAGGTCGCGAGGGTGGCCCGAGCGTTGCCGTTGGCGGGCAAACGTGTCGCCGACTTCGTCACCGATATTAGCGTGGACGACTATCTCGGTGGTAGGTCGTTGGTTTTTCTTTTTCTTTTTTTTCCTTTTTTTTAATCGGTTCATTGGTACGCTGCAGGGCTGGGCGAAGGCCAACTTGCTGTGGTTGCGCCTAGCGCGGCGACCACGACGGCTGCCGCAGCGCCGAAGGCGAAGGGCGGGGCTCTTAGCGCCGGTGGCGAGGCGTCGGCCCTCGCGGTTGTCATGGATGAGGCGGGCGCTGCGTCCCGCCGGCTGGCGGAGGCGACGGAGGCGCTACGTCAGGTCCGCTGAGTTGGACCTCGTCCCCCCCCTTTTTTTTAGGACCGCAGTCTTACGATTGTTCTGCAGGTGGCTGACTTCGCTAGCCGCACTGCGTCGGGGGCCCTCACGGCAGCCGTGGCTGCCGAATTTGAAAGACTTCGGACGCAACACGCTGACGCCGTCCGTGAAAAATCGGCCGCCGACAGCAAGTGCCGCAAGCTGGCGGAGAAGGTGGCCACACTGGAGGACGAGAAGGCCGCCCTCCGTCGCCAGCTGGCGGGGGAAAGGAGGGAGACCAACGAAGCCCATGTCAAGGCGCAGGCTGCGCAGGCGGAGGCCAACCTGGCACGGGCGGAGGGCAATCTTGCCAGGGAGCGCGCCGAGCAGTTGCAGGAGCGGCTCACCGCCCTGGAGAGCCGCGTGAAGGGGGCCGAGGCCGCGGCACGAGCGGAGGCAGAGCGGACGTGCCAACTGCTCGTAGATACATACCGTGGCCTGGGCGCGGGGACCGGTGAATTCGAAGTACCGGACCGAGAGCCCGGACTTCGGTGCCTGGAGTGGGTGCAGGAGGAGCTGCAGGCGCTCCCCTCTGTCGTGGAGGGGTTTATGGCGTATGCCTCCCTGGTCACCTGCGAGGGGGCGATGAACGCGCTCTCCCGCGAAGGGTGCCGGCACTTCGAGGTCTTCGACCAAGTCGAAGAGGACTTTGAGCGAGATATCTTCAAGGTCGAGGACCCCGTAGTGAAGGATTCTGCCGTGGCTATCTTCGACCGGCTGTGGGGTCCATACGGGCGCGAGGTGGTCAGGGAGCGCGCCGAGACGGCGAGGGCTCAGGTAATGTTTTCGCTTGTTTGGTATTTGTTGGACGTGGGCTGTGTGCGTGTTTGATGAATTTTGTGTGTTTTGGCTTAGGCGGCGCGTGGCGAGAGGGTCGACGACTTCGGGGCGCTGAACAGCATGTTGGTTGACCCGGAGTCGGCCCCGGCGGAGGCTGTGTCCGAGGTCGCCCTGGCGCCGACCCCGGCCGCATCCGCTGCGGCCGGCGAAGGCCTGCCCCCAGAGGTCGCCGAAGGCGCGCCTGATGCTTCTGCAGCTGCCGCACCGAGTGCTGAGGATCCCGCAGCGGTAGCGGCGGAGATAACAGCGGAAGCAGCGGCAGAGCCAACAGCGGAGGCTCCCGCAGCGTCAGGGCCGTCGCAGGTGGCGTAGTAGGTGTAGAGGGTTGGGGAAGTTTGTACATGTTACTGAATTTTGGTTGCTGCGCAGGTTCAAGATTTTGGGCCTGCGCATGCAACCGCTACTACTAAATTTTTGGCGGCTACGACCGTGGAAGATGGTAATGAATGTGGTGGTTCTTCATCTGAGTTTTTTGATTGTGCTGACTCTGGGAGCTCGATTGAGTGGACGGAGTCGTCGGAGGACTTGGACTACTTCGCGGCCTTGGATGTGGCTGCGACGGAGGCCTCGCCGCACACCGCGGATGCAGGAGATGTGCCAGGTCCTTGCACCGGGCGACGGCGGCGAAGGGCAGTTGCGAAACGTATGGTTAGTGGGGCGGAGGGGGCTCGGCTTCGTGTGAGTGGGGCTGGTCGGCAGGAACTGTTGTCTTTGCCGACCGCCGAGAATATAGGTGAAGGGGAACTGCGAAGTCTTTTTGCGGGTGAGGAGCTCAGGATAATGTTATTTAATTATAGGGAGATGGGAATTATTCCTAAGGTTGAGCCGATGTAGAGTGTGGTGCCCTCGCTTGTATATGTAGAGGCTTGTATGATGAAATTGTGTGCCCTCGCGTGCATATGTCTGTGCGAAGGCGTTGTGTACTTTGTCTGGTTTGTTTTGTTGCGCTGTGTTGGCGTGATTAAAGTTGGTCTTGGCGTGGACGGTTTGATGTTGTCGTTTCAGCCTTTGTTGTGCTAGTCCGGTTGTACCCTTAGGTGTCTTCTGCACAGATAGTCTTCGGTTTTTTCGCACTTGTTGTGCTAACCCGGCTGCACCGTTAGGCGACTTCTGCGCGGATAGTCTTCGCGATAGACTTAGATTTTTTTCGGCACTTGTTGTGCTAATCCGGCTGCACCCTTAGGCGACTTCTGCGCGGATAGTCTTCGCGATAGACTTAGATTTTTTTTCCGCACTTGTTGTGCTAATCCGGCTGCACCCTTAGGCGACTTCTGCGCAGATAGTCTTCGCGATAGACTTAGATTTTTTTTCCGCACTTGTTGTGCTAATCCGGCTGCACCCTTAGGCGACTTCTGCGCGGATAGTCTTCGCGATAGACTTAGATTTTTTCCGCACTTGTTGTGCTAATCTGGCTGCACCCTTAGGCGACTTCTGCGCGGATAGTCTTCGCGATAGACTTAGATTTTTTTTCCGCACTTGTTGTGCTAATCCGGCTGCACCCTTAGGCGACTTCTGCGCGGATAGTCTTCGCGATAGACTTAGATTTTTTTCCGCACTTGTTGTGCTAATCCGGCTGCACCCTTAGGCGACTTCTACGTGGATAGTCTTCGCGATAGACTTAGATTTTTTTCCGCACTTGTTGTGCTAATCCGGTTGCACCCTTAGGCGACTTCTGCGCGGATAGTCTTCGCGATAGACTTAGATTTTTTTCCGCACTTGTTGTGCTAATCCGGCTGCACCCTTAGGCGACTTCTGCGCGGATTTGTCGCACGCGAGGGTAGCTAGCGCTTAGCCTCGCGGTGACCTCGTGTTGGTCGAATGTCGAAGACCGTCATCGCGGTCTTTTTCGACGCATGTCTTTGCGGGGGATTTTTCACGCATATATTACATGGCTCCGCCTCGTTAAAAACCTCACCCCCCCGGGAGGAAAAGAGTGCGGGCCGGTGCAAGATTGTTTTTGTGAATTACAAGGGCGAAGACAGCCCTGAGGAATCAAACAAAAAATTTGCGGAGGTTGTCGATATTCCAGGAGTGCTCCAGGTCCTCGCCGTTTGGCGTTGTGAGCCTGTAAGCGTTGGGGGAAGCTTTTGTCTTGACGATGAAAGGGCCCTCCCACCTGGGCTCCAGCTTGCCCTTGGACTCCGTCCGAGCTGTTCGAATGAGTACGAGGTCCCCCTCGCTGAACTCCCTCGGGATGACTGAGTGGTCGCGCCATGCTTTGGTCTGGGCTTGATATTTGTTCAGGGCCTGTAGGGCGAAGACACGGTCTCCGTCGATGAGATCCTTTGAAGTTGGCTCGTCCACATCAGGGACGGTTGACTGAACTGTTCGCGGGGACCCGTGCTTTATTTCTTGCGGGGTCATGGCCTCCGATCCGTATAGAAGACGGAAGGGAGTAAACCCGGTCGCCCTGCACTCAGTCGTGTTTAGTGCCCAGACTGCCTCAGGTAAGAAATCAGTCCATCTGCCCTTTTTTTCATCAAGGAGCATTTTCTTGATAGCTGTGAAGATTTTCCCGTTGGCGCGCTCCACGACCCTGTTGGACTGCGGATGATAGACTGAGGCGAAGGCAAGCTTGGTGCCAATGGAGAAACAAAAATCCTTGAAGTCTTGGTTGTCAAACTGCTTGCCGTTGTCGACTGTTAGTTCGGACGGTACTCCGAAGCGGCAAACGATGTTCTGCCAGAAGAATTTTTGGGCAGTCTTTGACGTTATTGTAGAAACAGCCCGTGCCTCGATCCATTTGGTGAAGTACTCGACCGCGACGAAGGCGAACTTAAGGTTCCCCTGAGCGGTGGGCAGGGGTCCGACAATGTCGAGACCCTAGCGCTGGAGAGGCCATGTATGGGCGATCAGCTTTGTATACTACGAAGGGCCGCCTGACCGAGGAGAAAACTTCTGGCAGGCTTCGCAGGACCGAGTGACCCGATTTGCGGCGCAGATCATTGCGGGCCAGTAAAAACCCTGGCGGATCACTTTAGCAGCTAGGGCCCTCGGCCCCGCGTGTGAGCCGCACGTGCCACTGTGGACTTCACGTAGAATCTGCATGCCTTCGGCCTCGGTGACGCACTTAAGCATTGGCTGACTGACCCCTTTTTTGTAGAGTTGGCCTTCAATCAGAGCGAAGTCTCGGCTTCGATGTCTGAGACGCTTGGCCTCACTGATGTCGGCTGGATGATAATACCCCTGCAGGAACAGGGTTATGGGTGCCCGCCAGTCTTCGGTCATGATGAGGTTGACTGTACGGTGGCCCTCGCTGTCATTGGTTATTTGGAGCCCTTCGAGGCTCCGGACTGCTGGCGTGCCGATGACATGAAAGAACACGTCGGAGGGCAGAGTTTTGCCCCTGGCCGTGGCCTTGGCCAAAGCGTCGGCCTCCTCATTCTTGGCCCGATCCACATGCTGCAAGGTGAACCCCTTGAACTGCCTCTCGAGACTTCGGATGGCCGCGAGGTACTGCATGAGTGCGGGGTCCTTGGCCGCATAGTCTTTCTCGACTTGGCCGGCAACTACCTTGGAGTCTGTTTTGATGATGCAGGTGGTGACTCCGAGGGCCCTTAGCTTGCGGAGGCCGAGGATGACTGCTTCGTATTCTGCTATATTATTTGTGCATCTGTCGGATTCCAGATTGAAGCTGAGTCATGCTGCATATCTATGCTTGACCCCGGCTGGTGAGGTTATGACTGCAGCGACGCCTGCCCCCGCATGGCACCATGCGCCGTCGCAATGGATCGTCCAAGTCTTCTCTGCGGACGGATCTGGCTATGTTGTTGGCCCAGTCCAGTCGACGACGAAGTCTGCCAGGACTTGAGACTTGATAGCTGTCCTGGGCTCGAAGCAGATGTGGTAGCCGGAGAGTTCGGCCGCCCACTCGGCAATCCTCACCGACGCCTCCGGGTTTCTGAATAATTCGCCGAGTCCCCTGTTTGAGGTGACTCGGACCTTGAATGCTTCGAAGTAATGGCGCAGTTTGCGCGACGACATGACGACTGTGTAGGCAATCTTCTCCAGCTCTGTCATGTTGCACTTGGACGGTGTCAGCACTTCGGAGACATAATACACGGGGCACTGCCGGACCACGCCCTCGACAGTCTGCTCCTGCACTAGTGCCGCGCTGACCGCATGTGGCGAAGCCGCGACGTAGAGCAGCAGGGGGAGCGAGGGGTCGGGGCTGGTAAGGACGGCCAACTCTGTCAGGTACTGTTTTAATGAGGCGAAGGCCACCGCCTGCTCTGGTCCCCAGGCGAAGTCTTTTGCACCACAGAGTGTCTTGAGGAAGGGAAGACTTTGCTCGGCGGACCTGGATATGAATCTGTTGAGAGCGGCCAATCTGCATGTCAGGCGCTGGACGTCCCTAACGGACTGCGGAGGCGTCATGTCCAAGATAGCCTGAATCTTGGTTGGGTTGGCCTCGATGCCGCGGTGTGATACCAGGTAGCCCAATATTTTGCCCTGGCGAACGCCGAAGACACACTTCTTCGGGTTTAGGCGGAGTTGTGCGTCCCGCATGTTCGCGAATGTTTCGGCGAGGTCGGCGAGGTGGTCCTCCTTGCTCTTGCTGGCGACGACAATGTCGTCTACATATGTGAATATGTTTCTGCCAACCTGCCCCTCGAGCACTGTTTTGGTAAGCCTGGAGAAGGTGGACCTGGCGTTCTTGAGCCCCTCCGGCATTCTGATGAAGCAATATGTGCCGAAGGGTGTTATGAAGCTGGTGCTAGCCTTGTCCTCTTCCTTCATGTATATCTGGTGGTAACCGGAGAAGCAATCGAGGAGGGACATGACCTCGCATCCGGCCGCGCTATCGACTATTTTGTCGATCCGTGGCAACGGGAAATTGTCCTTTGGGCAGGCTTTATTGAGACTGGTGAAGTCGATGCACATTCGCCACTTCCCGCTCTTTTTCTGCACCATTACGACATTGGAGAGCCATGTGGGGTAAGCCACCGGCTCGATGAATTTGGCCTCCAGGAGGCGGTGCACTTCTGCCTTGGCGGCCTCCGTCTTTTCGTCGGACATCTTGCGAAGCCGCTGCTTTCTCGGCCGTACCGAAGGGTCGATTCCCAGACTGTGCTCAATTATTGAACGGCTGACCCCGACCAGGTCGAGGGCCGACCAGGCGAAAACATCTTTGTTCTTGGACAGGCAGCAGAGGAGCTTTTCTTCTTCGTGCGAAGTAAGGTCTTCGCTGATAATAACTGTCTGCCTGGGCGTGGCCTGGTCGAGGGGGACGGTCTTGGTCCCGTCGTGGCTCTGCAGCTGCGCCTTGTCATGCTGCTTATTGGTTGGGCTGGCAGGCGCAGGGGCCTCGCGTTGGGCCGTGAGGCAGTGCACGTTTCTTTGACCGGGCACGAAGTCCCGCTCTATGTTACGCGTAGTCTGTTGATTGCCGAAGACTGTGATAACGCCTAACGGACCTGGTATCTTCATACATAGGTACAGTCCGTGAATGGCTGCTTCGAACTTATTGATGGAGCCCCGGCCCATGATGGCATTGTAAGGGTATACCATATCCACAATGTCAAAGGTTATTTGCTCGCTTCGGGCATTGGGTGCTACACCGAAGGAGAGAGGCAGCTCTATTTTGCCGACGGGGAAGGTGCCCTTGCCGCCGAAGCCATACAACGGGTTGTCCGAAGGCTTAAGCAGGCTGTGGCTTATGCCCATGCGATCGAAGGCGTGGAGGAAGATGATGTCCGCCTGGCTGCCGTTGTCAACGAGGACCTTGTGCAGGTCCCAGCCTGCCACGCTGCAATTGATAACCATGGCGTCGCAGTGGGGGGCGCTGCGCAAGTCGACGTCCCGTGCGTCGAAGGTTAGCGGTATGTGGGACCACTTTGTCTGCACGACTGGGCCCGTGACGGCGACATGGTTGATACTGCGGTAGTGGTCCCGCTTCTGCCACTTGGTGTCGAAGTCGGTGCTGGACCCCCCAGTTATCATGTGGATGACTCCGCGATATGGTTGATCGGCGAAGTCTTCCTGCTTTGGGGCATGGGGGATGTTTTGGTGTTGCTGGTGTGGTGGTGGGGGTGGAGGAGGTACGATTTGTACTTCCTGATGGTGTTGGTAAGCGTGGTGCGGTGGATGCGGGGCAGGAGCGTGGATATATGGCGGAGGGGGTTGCTGGTAATTGTGCGCGACAATTCTGGGGTTGTCGGCTGGCTGCGCCCGTGCCATTCTGTCTCTGGTAGCCTTCGTCTCGGGGCAGTCTTTGGTTTGGTGGGCGCAGTCTTCGCCATGGAAGAGGCAGTAGAATCGGCGCGGCGGCTGCGCACGCCCTCGACCCCTGCCACGAGTGCCGTTACCGTGGCCCTGGGGGGGATATTCCTGGCGACGCGGGGGGTCGGCAGCGGGATGCTGGTTGGCGATGTTGTGCACCTGCTGCTGATTGCGGCCGTCTCGACCGGAGTCTGGCTGCGGAGTCCTTGTCCACATGCGGCTGGACTGTGGAGCATCTTTAGGCTTCCTCTGGGACTCAATCTTGCGCTGGTGGAGCTCTTCGGATCTGGCGTACTTTTCAAACAGCTGATATAACTCTTGGAGGTTCTTTGGCGGATCTCTGATGCAGTGGCTGTAAAGGACGCTGGCGCGAAGACCACTGATAGCATAGTGGATGGCAATCTGGTCATCGACTGAGGGTAGCTGTGACTTGAGTGTTAGAAATTTGCGGTAATACTCCCTCAGGGTCTCCTTTTCTAGCTGCTTGCAGAGCGAAAGTTCGGCCAGGGCGTCGGTGTCTGGGCGGTACCCTTGGAAGTTGAGCAGGAACTTGTCCCGGAGACTTCTCCAGGAATCAATGGACAACGGAGGCAACCTGGTGAACCAGGTGAGTGCGGGGCCCTCGAGGGCGATGATGAAAGACTTCGCCATTGTGGCGTCGTCCCCCCCGGATGATGCAACGGCGACCTGGTAACTCATTATGTATTGAGCCGGGTCGGTGCTGCCGTTGTACTTGGGATAGGTCCCTGCCCGGAAGTTAGCTGGCCACGGCGTCACTTGCAGGTGAGGCGCCAGGGGACTTCGCTCATCGAGATAGTTGACCCCTTGGAATGGCGCGGCGTGCGGGAAGGTGTGGTCGCGTTGAGGGAAACGCGGGTCCTCCGGTTGCGCGCGGTGTTGCAGGGGTGGCCCATGCTGCAGGCCGGGGTGGCCTTCGCGCGTGTCTTCGTCTTGTGCGCGCTGCTGGAGGGGTGACTCGTGCTGCAGGCCGAGGTGGCCTTCGCGCTGCATCAGCGCAATCTCCCGCTCGAGTTCCTGGGCCTTGTGCTCTTCGTCGCGTATCATTTGCCGCACTTTGGCTAGTGCGGACACGTGTCGGCGCTTGGCCTCCAGTATCTCCTTCTGCCTCTGGAGATTGCGGTTCTTGAGGCGCAGGGCGCGCAGCTGTAGCTGTTCTTCTGCTGAGACGCCGAGGACCTCACCGTCCTCGGCGAGGTCCGCGCCCTCCGGTGGTGCGAAGCCTGAGGGTGGCTGCGGTTGTCCCTCAGGGTCGCAGGTGCGGAGGGTGTCGTCTTCGTCTGCGCGAGGGACATCGTCTTCAGTGGCCTCTTGGTGGGTGGATTGGGTGAGGGCGAGGGCCTTGCCCTTTCTTGCGGCGAGCAGTGCTGCCTTCGCAGCCTCGTCAGCCTTTGGGTTAGCTCTTTTAGGTGCCATCGCGGGTGGTTTTCTCGTAGCACGAACGGTGGGCGCCAAATGTTGGAACTTGCTCTCAGCTGCAAGGGGATCCAACAAGGGTGAACAGTGATGACAACAGGGCACTCGCGCTAGATGGCAAAAGCTCTGTTAATCTGGCCTCCCACGGGCACTGTACAGGGGTATTTATAGGTACCTGAGCGCGCAGCACCTCGACCTAAGGACGCATGTGCCCTCAGGTACCTAGGTTATCCCAAGAATATTCCCATAAAGCGGGGTTACAGACCGTAATTACAGGAATGCTTTTACAAAATAGGCCCGTAACACAGGGCGGCCAAGCGGGGCCCGTTACGACGGGCCGGATTGCACGTGGGCCTCCGAGCTGGGCGAGGCCGCGCCGTGGGATGCCCTTCGTCGCCAGTCTTCGCCTGGAGCGGAAGAAGCGAAGGGTGTCCCCGCCTGTTTTGTTTCTGTCAGTTCAGCTGCTGCAGCGAAGGCTTCGAGCGAAGGGTGGCGCCTTTGCCTTCGCCCCAACAGTGCCTTAGCACAATTTCACTTTTTTGAAGCATTCTTCGAAGGTCAACATTGTATCCCCTTCTTGTGCCATTGATGCAATATGATGTATGACGTTATGTTATGCGAAATGATGTGATGATGTTATGTTATGCAAAATGATATTTATGTCGAAGACACACACTCACACCCCCATAGTGGAATACACAATCTCTTTGTCGCTTATTTTTCGGCTTCACCGCTTATTTTTCGGTGTATCAGCGCTGACTTTTCGATGTAAGTTCTGCATTCCCTTAGGAACGTCTTTTGAACTTCTTCGCCTTCTATTTCGGCGGTATTCACGTTGACTTTTCGCGCTTCGCCTTATATTTTGGCGGTATTTGGCTCTGCATTCCCTTTGGAACGACTTTTGAGCAGAAAACTTACACTGCGCTCCCTTAGGAACGACTTTTTATAGCTTCGGCAAACTTACGTTGCGTTCCTTAGAACGACTTTTTGTAGCTTTGGCAAACTTACGCTGCGTTCCTTAGAATGACTTTTTGTAGCTTCGGCAAACTTACGCTGCGTTCCTTAGAACGACTTTTTTGTGCTTCCGGTGACTTTTTTAACTTCGTGAGTCTGTGGAGAAGATATATTTCACTATAGCAAGAACGAAGTTATTACAAGAAATTGAAAATAACAAGAGAGCTAGGTTTTCAATAATTGTCCCTTATTAAAAAGAAAGTGACAATGAATGTAAAAACTGCTTCAGGGGTAGGATATCTCTCAATAGATATGCTTCGATTCTGGCACAGTACTGTTGACTGTGCGAGCTTCGGACTCCTCCCTGAAATCTCGCTGCTGACGGGTCTGTTGGCTCCCTTCTGGCTACTGGCCTCGTGAATATGCAGGTTGTAGTGGTGGAGGAGGTGGAGGCTGTGGCCAAGATGCATGTGGCTGGCTAGCCGAAACAACAGAAGCTGCAGGATGGTTACCCACATAATCTAGTATGTAGGGTGAGTGACACGAAGCAGTGTGCATGACCTGCTTCGGCTGGTTCTGCTGAGCTGCGGCTTCTGCTATTTCCTTTTGTTTCTGAATGGTGACATGGCACATCCTTGTAGTATGGCCATTGTCCTCCCCACAGAATAAGCAATAAATTTTCCTAGGTTGATCCCCAAACCTTCCTCCGAAGCCCCTGGCGCCTCTGCCTCTTGGAGCTAGCGGCCGAAAATAGCTTTGTTGCTGCCCCGAAACTTGCGAGGAATATTGTGGCTTCTGCTACTGACTTCCTCTGTCGTCATTCTGGGTGGAGTGGATTGATCTGACATGCCTTGGGTGGACTCTTCCTCCGAAGCCCCTGGTCATCTCAGAGAACCTGTAGGCTTCCTCCCTTCTTTGGCGAAAGTCATTGTCAGTCCGGATGTATTCATCCATCTTTTGAAGCAGCTTCTCCAAAGTCTGTGAAGGCTTTCTAGCAAAATACTGGGCAGTAGGTCCTGGATGAAGCCCCTTGATCATGGCCTCAATGACAATTTCATTAGGCACTATAGGCGCTTGTGCTCTCAGACGCAAGAACCTTCAGACGTATGCCTAGAGATACTCCTCTTGATCTTGCGTGCATTGAAACAGAGCCTGAGCTATGACTGGCTTCATCTGAAAGCCCTGGAAACTTGTCACCAGCATGTCCTTGAGCTTCTGCCATGAAGTGATAGTCACTAGCCGAAGAGAAGAATACCATGTTTGAGCCACATTCTTAACTGCCATGACGAAGGACTTGGCCATGACAGCTGCATTGCCTCCGTATGAAGATATAGTTGCTTCATAACTCATCAAAAACTGCTTCGGGTCTGAATGCCCATCATACATTGGAAGCTGAGGTGGCTTGTATGATGGGGGCCACGGGATAGCCTGCAGTTCTGCTGCCAAGGGAGAAGCATCATCAAAAGTAAAGGTATCATGATTAAAATCATCATACCATCCATCATCGTTGAACAAGCCCTCTTGATGAAGCTCCTTGTGTTGGGGCCTTCGATCTTGCTCGTCTTGAGCAAGGTGGCGTACTTCTTAAGTGGCTTCATTAATCTGCCTTTGAAGGTCAGCTAGTCGGGCCATCTTCTCCTTCTTCTTTTGCACTTGCTGATGAAGCATCTCCATGTTTCTGATTTCTTGGTCCAACTCATCCTCCTAGGGTGTTGGACTAGTGGCCTTCCTCGTCTGGCTTTGGGCCTCTCGAAGAGAAAGGGTCTCCTGATTTGGGTCCAGTGGCTGCAGAGCGGCAGCCTCTAGCGCTGAAACTTTCTTCGGTGGCATGACGAAGGTCAATGCTTGCCGAAGGTGGTCGAAAAGAGTTCACTGGAGGTGGGCGCCAATGTTGGGGACTTGTTCTCAAATGCTTCGAGTTAAGAACAAGGCAACACAAAAAATGTTAAACGTTAATGCCCTTCATCCTTCAAAACATTATTTCCCTTAGGATATAATGATCTTCAGACGAAGGTCATGAAGGTGAGAGCACCTAGAGGGGGGGGGGGGTGAATAGGTGATCCTGTAAAAACTTAAACTTATAGCCACAAAACTTGGTTAAGTGTTAGCACAATGGAATTAAGTGGCTAAGGACCGAGCTCTTGTGAAACACAATGGTCACAAAGAAAACAAGCACAAGAGACACGATGATTTATCCCGTGGTTCGGCTAAGTATAACACTTGCCTACTCCACGTTGTGGCGTCCCAATGGACAAGGGTTGCACTCAACCCCTTTCAAGTGATCCAATGATCCATTTGAATACCACGGTTGTTTTCTTTCTTATACTCTTTCTCGTTTGCGAGGAATCTCCACAACTTGGAGTCTCTTTCCCTTACAATAAAGATCAAAGAGAAAGCACTAGAGTAAGGGAGGGAAGCACACACACATAAATCCGCAGCAATACGCACACACACAACCAAGACTTGAGCTCGAATGAATCGCAACAAGTTCACCAGTAGAACGGAGCTCAAATCACTAAGAAAGTCAATCAAGTGTGCGGAGACAGAGTGTGGAAGATTTAGAATGCTCAAAGTATGCTTAGGTGACTCCTCCATGCGCCTAGGGATCCCTTTTATAGCCCCAAGGCAGCTAGGAGCCGTTGGAGGCATTCTTGGAAGGCAATTCTTGCCTTCTGTCAGGTGGCGCACCGGACACTGTCCGGTGCACATCGGACAGTCCGGTGCCTGAAAGGGAATTAGGCTTACACCTAGTTCCTAATTGATTTTGGTGGTTGAATTGCCCAACACAAATAATTGGACTAACTAGTTTGCTCTAGTCTATAAGTTATACAGGTGCCAAAGGTTCACACTTAGCCAATAAAAAGACCAAGAATTGGGTTCAACAAAGAGAGCAAGGGATAACCGAAGGCAGCCCTGGTATGGCGCACCGGACTGTCCGGTGTGCCACCGGACAGTGTCCGGTGCACCAGGGGACTTCACGCAGAACTCTTCACCTTCGGGAAAATCCAGAGGCGCTCCGCTATAATTCACCGGACTGTCCGGTGTACACCGGACAGTGTCCAGTGCCCCAGGGGAGAGCAACTCTGGAACTCGCCAGCTTCGGGAATTCGCTCCGCTATAATTCACCAGACATGTCCGGTGTACACCGGACTGTCCGGTGAGCCAGCGGAGCAACGGCTACTTCGCGCCAACGGTCACCTGCAGAAGCATTAAATGCGCGCCAGAGCGCGCAGAAGTCAGGCACGCGCGAAGTGGCGCACCGGACACCCTACAGTACATGTCCGGTGTGCCACCGGACATCAAGGCGGGCCCAGCAGTCAGAGCTCCAACGGTCGGAACCCAACGGCCTGGTGACGTGGCTGGCGCACCAGACACTGTCCGGTATGCACCGGACTGTCCGGTGCACCATACGACAGACAGCCTCCACCAAACGGCTAGTTTGGTGGTTGGGGTTATAAATACCCCCAACCACCCCACATTCAAGTCATCCAAGTTTTCACACTTCCAACCACTTACAAGAGCTTGGATTGCTTTCTTCTTTCTCATTCTTTCTTGAGATCAATACTCACTTGTAACCAAGGCAAGAGACACCAATTGTGTGGTGGTCCTTGCGGGGAAGTTTTGTTCCCGGTTGATTTGAGAAGAGAAAGCTCACTCGGTCCGAGGGACCCTTTGAGAGAGGGAAGGGGTTGAAAAAGACCCGGCATTTGTGGCCTCCTCAACGGGGAGTAGGTTTGCGAGAACCGAACCTCGGTAAAACAAACCCGCGTGTCACACTTCTTATTTGCTTGCAATTTGTTTTTCACCCTCTCTCGCGGACTCGATTATATTTCTAACGCTAACACGACTTGTAGTTGTGATTAACTTTGTAAATTTTAGTTTCGCCCTATTCACCCCCCTCTAGGCGACTTTCAATTGGTATCGGAGCCCAGTGCTTCATTAGAGCCTAACCGCTCGAAGTGATGTCGGGAGATCACGCCAAGAAGGAGATGGAGACCGGCGAAAAGCCCACTACAAGCCACGGGAAGGCTTCATCGGAAGAGTCCCGCAAAAAGGGAAAGGAGAAGGAGAAGAAAGCTTCTTCCCACAAGTCGCATCGGAGTGGGGACAAGAAAAAGAAGATGCGGAAGATGGTCTACTACGAGACCGACACCTCATCGCCATCTACCTCTGGTTCCGACGTGCCCTCCATAACTTCTAAGCGCCATGAGCGCAAGAAGTTTAGTAAGATCCCCTTACACTATCCTCGTACTTCTAGACATACTCAATTACTTTCCGTTCCATTAGGCAAACCGCCAACCTTTGACGGTGAAGATTATGCTAGGTGGAGTGATCTAATGAAATATCACCTAACCTCACTCCACAAAAGTATATGGAATGTTGTTGAGTTTGGAGCACAGGTACCATCCGTAGGAGATGAGGATTATGATGAGGACGAGGTGGCCCAAATCGAGCACTTCAACTCCCAAGCCACAACCATACTCCTCGCCTCTCTAAGTAGGGAGAAGTACAACAAGGTGCAAGGATTAAAGAGCGCCAAGGAAGTTTGGGACGTACTCAAGACCGCGCACGAGGGTGATGAACTCACCAAGATCACCAAGCGGGAAACGATCATGGGGGAGCTCGGTCGCTTCCGTCTTCACCAAGGGGAGGAGCCACAAGACATGTACAACCGGCTCAAAACCTTGGTGAATCAAGTGCACAACCTCGGGAGCAAAAAGTGGGATGACCACGAGATGGTTAAGGTTATTCTTAGATCACTTATTTTCCTTAACCCTACTCAAGTTCAATTAATTCGTGGTAATCCTAGATATACACTAATGACTCCCGAGGAAGTAATCGGGAATTTTGTGAGCTTTGAGTACATGATCAAGGGCTCAAAGAAAATTAATGATCTAGATGATCCCTCCACATCCGAAGCACAACCGGTCGCATTTAAGGCGATGGAGGAGAAGAAGGAGGAGTCTATACCAAGTAGACAACCAATCGATGCCTCAAAGCTCGACAACGAGGAAATGGCGCTTGTCATCAAAAGCTTCCGCCAAATCCTCAAGCAAAGGAGGGGGAAAGATTACAAGCCTCGCTCCAAGAAAGTTTGCTACAAGTGTGGTAAGCCCGGTCACTTTATAGCAAAATGTCCTATTTCTAGTGACAGTGACAGGGGCGATGACAAGAAGTGGAGAAGAAAGGAGAAGAAGAGGTACTACAAGAAGAAGGGCGGCGATGCCCATGTTTGTCGCGAGTGGGACTCCGACGAAAGCTCTAGCGACTCCTCCGACAACGAGGACGCCGCCAACATCGCCGTCACCAAGGGACTTCTCTTCCCCAACGTCGGCCACAAGTGTCTCATGGCAAAGGACGACAAAAAGAAGAAGGTTAAATCCAAATCCTCCACTAGATATGAGTCCTCTAGTGATGAGGAAGATAATTTGCGTACCCTTTTTGCCAACTTAAACATGCAACAAAAATAGAAATTAAATGAATTAATTAGTGCCATCCATGAGAAGGATGACCTCTTGGACTCCCAAGAGGACTTCCTAATCAAGAAAAACAAAAAGCATATTAAAGTTAAAAATGCTTATTCTCTAGAAGTTGAAAAATGTGAAAAATTATCTAGTGAGCTAAGCACTTGCCATGAGACTATAGACAACCTTAGAAATGAGAATGCCAATTTGATAGCTAAGGTTGATTCTATTGCTTGTAATGTTTCAATTCCCAATCCTAGAAATGATAATGATAATTTGCTTGCTAAGATTGAAGAATTAAACATTACTCTTGCTAGCCTTAGGGATGAAAATGAAAAATTGCTTACTAAGGCTAAAGAACTAGATGTTTGCAATGCTACAATTTCCGATCTTAGAGATAAAAATGATATATTGCGTGCTAAGATTGTTGAACTTAATTCTTGCAAACCCTCTACATCTACCACCGAGCATGTCACTATTTGCACTAGATGTAGAGATGTTGATATTAATGCTATTCATGATCATATGATTTTAATTAAACAATAAAATGATCATATAGCTAAACTAGATGCTAAAATTGCCGAGCATGAACTTGAAAATGAAAATTTTAAATTTGCTCGTAGTATGCTTTATAGTGGGAGACGCCCTGGCATTAAGGATGGCATTGGCTTCCAAAAGGGGGACAATGTCAAACTTAATGCCCCTCCTAAGAAATTATCTAACTTCGTTAAGGGCAAGGCTCCCATGCATCAAGATAACGAGGGTTACATTTTGTACCCTGCCGGTTATCTTGAGAGCAAAATTAGGAGAATTCATTCTAGGAAGTCTCACTCTCGCCCTAATCATGCATTTATGTATAAGGGCGAGACATCTAGTTCTAGGCAACCAACCCGTGCTAAGTTGCCTAAAAGAAAAACTCCTAGTGCATCAAATGATCATGATATTTCATTTAAAACTTTTGATGCATCATATGTGTTGACTAACAAATCCGGCAAGGTAGTTGCCAAGTATGTTGGGGGCAAACACAAGGGATCAAAAACTTGTGTTTGGGTACCCAAAGTTCTTGTGTCTAATGCCAAAGGACCCAAAACCATTTGGGTACCTAAAGTCAAGAACTAAACTTGTTTTGTAGGTTTATGCATCCGGGGGGCTCAAGTTGGATCATCGATAGCGGGTGCACAAACCACATGACAGGGGAGAAGAAGATGTTCTCCTCCTATGAGAAAAACCAGGATCCCCAACGAGCTATCACATTCGGGGATGGAAATCAAGGTTTGGTCAAAGGATTGGGTAAAATTGCTATATCACCTGACCATTCCATTTCCAATGTTTTTCTTGTAGATTCTTTAGATTACAATTTGCTTTCTGTTTCTCAATTATGTCAAATGGGCTACAACTGTCTATTTACTGATGTAGGTGTCACTGTCTTTAGAAGAAGTGATGATTCAATAGCATTTAAGGGAGTGTTAGAGGGTCAGCTATACTTGGTAGATTTTGATAGAGCTGAACTCGACACTTGCTTAATTGCTAAGACTAACATGGGTTGGCTCTGGCACCGCCGACTAGCCCATGTTGGGATGAAGAATCTTCATAAGCTTCTAAAGGGAGAGCACATTTTAGGATTAACAAATGTTCATTTTGAGAAAGACAGGATTTGTAGCGTATGTCAAGCTGGAAAGCAAGTTGGTGCTCACCATCCACACAAGAACATCATGACGACCGACAGGCCACTAGAGCTCCTAAACATGGACCTATTCGGCCCGATCGCTTTCATAAGCATCGGCGGGAGTAAGTACTGTCTAGTTATTGTGGATGATTATTCTCGCTTCACTTGGGTGTTCTTTTTGCAGGAAAAATCTCATACCCAAGAGTCCTTAAAGGGATTCTTGAGACGGGCTCAAAATGAGTTCGTCTTAAGGATCAAGAAAATTAGAAGCGACAACGGGACGGAGTTCAAGAACTCACAAATCGAAGGCTTCCTTGAGGAGGAGGGAATCAAGCATGAGTTCTCTTCTCCCTACACGCCACAACAAAATGGTGTAGTGGAGAGGAAGAATAGAACTCTATTAGACATGGCAAGAACCATGCTTGATGAGTACAAAACTTCGGATCGGTTTTGGGCCGAGGCGGTCAACACCGCCTGCTACGCCATCAACCGGTTGTATCTACACCGAATCCTCAAGAAGACATCATACGAACTCCTAACCGGTAAAAAGCCCAATATTTCATATTTTAGAGTCTTTGGTAGCAAATGCTTTATACTTGTTAAAAGAGGTAGAAAATCTAAATTTGCTCCTAAGACTGTAGAAGGCTTTTTACTAGGATACGACTCATACACAAGGGCATATAGAGTCTTTAACAAGTCCTCCGGACAAGTTGAAGTTTCTTGTGACGTTGTGTTTGATGAGACTAACGGCTCTCAAGTAGAGCAAGTTGATCTTGATGAGATAGGTGATGAAGAGGCTCCGTGCATTGCGCTAAGGAACATGTCCATTGGGGATGTGTGTCCTAAGGAATCCGAAGAGCCTCCAAATGCACAAGATCAACCATCCTCCTCCACGCAAGCATCTCCACCAACTCAAAATGAGGATGAGGCTCAAGTTGATGAAGGAGAAGATCAAGCAAATGAGCCACCTCAAGATGACGACAATGATCAAGGGGGAGATGTGATAGTCGCCTAGAGGGGGGGTGAATAGGGTGAAACTGAAATTTACAAATATAAACACATCTACAAGTCGGGTTAGCGTTAGAAATAGAAACGAGTCCGCGAGAGAGAGGGTGCAAAAAACAAATCGCAAGCAAATGAAGAGTGTGACACGCGGATTTGTTTTACCGAGGTTCGGTTCTCGCAAACCTACTCCCCGTTGAGGAGGCCACAAAGGCCGGGTCTCTTTCAACCCTTCCCTCTCTCAAACGGTCCCTCGGACCGAGTGAGCTTCTCTTCTCAAATCACTTGGGAATCAAACTTCCCGCAAGGACCACCACACAATTGGTGTCTCTTGCCTTGATTACAAGTGAGTGTTTGATCACAAGAAAGAATGCGAAAGAAAAGAAGCGATCCAAGCGCAAGAGCTCAAATGAACACTACAAATCACTCTCTCTAGTCACTAAGGCTTTGTATGGAGTTGGGAGAGGATTTGATCTCTTTTGATGTGCTTTGCAATGAATGCTAGCTCTTGTATAGTGGTTGGAAGCTGGAAAACTTGGATGCAATGAATGGGGGGGTGGTTGGGGTATTTATAGCCCCAACCACCAAACATGACCGTTGGTGGAGGCTGACTGTCGTATGGTGCACCGGACAGTCCGGTGTGCACCGGACATGTCCGGTGCGCCAGCCACGTCACCAAAGCCGTTGGATTCCGACCGTTGGAGCTTCTGTCTTCTGGGCCCGCCTGGATGTCCGGTGCACACCGGACATGCACTGTTCAATGTCCGGTGCGCCAGTATGGGCGTGCCTGACTTCTGCGCGCTTCTGGCGCGCATTGAATGCACCTGCAGTGACCGTTGGCGCGAAGTAGCCGTTGGTCTGCTGGTTCACCGGACAGTCCGGTGTACACCGGACATGTCCGGTGAATTATAGCGGAGCAGCCGCTGCGTTTTCCCGAGGCTGGCGAGTTCAAGAGGCGGCTCTTCCTTGGAGCACCGGACACTGTCCGGTGTACACCGGACAGTCCGGTGAATTATAGCGGAGCGCCTCTGAAAACTCCCAAAGGTGGCAAGTTTGAGTTCGAGTCCTCTGGTGCACCGGACACTGTCCGGTGTACACCGGACAGTCCGGTGCCCTAGACCAGAGGTGCCTTCGGTTGTCCCTTCGCTCCTTTGTTGAATCCAATATTTGATCTTTTTATTGGCTAAGTGTGAACCTTTTACACCTGTATAACTTATACACTAGAGCAAACTAGTTAGTCCAATTATTTGTGTTGGGCAATTCAACCACCAAAATTATTTAGGAACTAGGTGTAAGCCTAATTCCCTTTCAATCTCCCCCTTTTTGGTGATTGATGCCAACACAAACCAAAGCAAATATAGAAGTGCATAATTGAACTAGTTTGCATGAAGTAAGTGCAAAGGTTGCTTGGAATTGAGCCAATATTAATACTTACAAGATATGCATGGATCGTTTCTTTCATTCTTAATATTTTGGACCACGCTTGCACCACATGTTTTGTTTTTGCAAATTCTTTTGTAAATCCTTTTCAAAGTTCTTTTGCAAAGTAGTCAAAGGTAAATGAATAAGATTTTGCAAAGCATTTTCAAGATTTGAAATTTTCTCCCCTTGTTTCAAATGCTTTTCCTTTGACTAAACAAAACTCCCCCTAAATGAGATCCTCCTCTTAGTGTTCAAGAGGGTTTTGATATATCATTTTTGAAGTACTACTTTCTCCCCCTTTTGAACACAATAGGGTACCAATTGAAAAACTAAGTCTTTGAAATTGGTGGTGGTGGTGCGGTCCTTTTGCTTTGGGCTCATACTCTCTCCCCCTTTGGCATGAATCGCCAAAAACGGAATCATTAGAGCCCTCTAAGTACTTTCTTCCCCTTTGGTCATAAATAAATGAGTTAAGATTATACCAAAGACGAAGTCCTTTTGCTTGGTGCTCATGCTTTCTCCCCCAAAAATGGAGAGTCGCTTGGAGTGACGGTGAAGGAAGAGTTACGGAGTTGGAAGCCTGTGTCTTCACCGAAGACTCCAATTTCCTTTCAATACACCTATGACTTGGTTTGAAATAGACTTAAAAAAACATATTAGTCATAGCATATGAAAGAAACATGATCAAAGGTATATAAAAGAGTTATGTGTGCATTTTAACAAAAGAAGTTCCTAGAATCAAGAATATTTAGCTCATGCCTAAGTTTGTTAAAAGTTTGTTCATCAAGAGGCTTGGTAAAGATATCAGCTAATTGATCTTTAGTGTTAATGTAAGAAATCTCGATATCGCCCTTTTGTTGGTGATCCCTAAGAAAATGATACCGAATGGCTATGTGTTTAGTGCGGCTATGCTCGACGGGATTATCCACCATTTTGATTGCACTCTCATTATCACATAGCAAAGGGACTTTGGTTAATTGGTAACCGTAGTCCCGCAGGGTTTGCCTCATCCAAAGTAATTGCGCGCAACAATGGCCTGCGGCAATGTACTCGGCTTCGGCGGTGGAAAGAGCGACCGGATTTTGCTTCTTTGAAGCCCAAGACACCAAGGATCTTCCCAAGAACTGGCAAGTCCCTGATGTGCTCTTCCTATTGATTTTGCACCCCGCCCAATCGGCATCCGAATAACCAATCAAATCAAATGTGGATCCCCTAGGATACCAAAGCCCAAACTTAGGGGTATAAGCCAAATATCTCAAGATTCGTTTTACGGCCGTAAGGTGAGCTTCCTTAGGGTCGGCTTGGAATCTTGCACACATGCATACGGAAAGCATGATATCCGGTCGTGATGCACATAAATAGAGTAAAGAACCTATCATCGACCGGTATACCTTTTGATCCACGGACTTACCTCCCGTGTCGAGGTCGAGATGCCCATTAGTTCCCATGGGTGTCTTGATGGGCTTGGCATCCTTCATCCCAAACTTGTTTAGAATGTCTTGAGTGTACTTCGTTTGGCTAATGAAGGTGCCCTCTTGGAGTTGCTTCACTTGAAATCCCAAGAAGTACTTCAACTCCCCCATCATAGACATCTCGAATTTTTGTGTCATGATCCTACTAAATTCTTCACATGTAGACTCGTTAGTAGACCCAAATATAATATCATCAACATAAATTTGGCATACAAACAAGTCATTTTCAATAGTTTTAGTGAATAGAGTAGGATCGGCCTTTCCGACTTTGAATTCATTAGTGATGAGAAAGTCCCTAAGGCATTCATACCATGCTCTTGGGGCTTGCTTGAGCCCATAAAGCGCCTTAGAGAGTTTGTAAACATGGTTAGGGTACTCACTATCTTCAAAGCCGGGAGGTTGCTCAACATAGACCTCTTCCTTGATTGGTCCATTGAGGAAGGCACTTTTCACATCCATTTGATAAAGCTTAAAGCCATGGTAAGTAGCATAGGCCAATAATATGCAAATTGACTCAAGCCTAGCTACGGGTGCATAGGTTTCACCGAAATCCAAACCTTCGACTTGGGAGTATCCTTGGCCACAAGTCGAGCTTTGTTCCTTGTCACCACACCATGCTCATCTTGCTTGTTGCGGAAGACCCATTTGGTTCCTACAACATTTTGGTTAGGACGTGGAACTAAATGCCATACCTCATTCCTAGTGAAATTGTTGAGCTCCTCTTGCATCGCCACCACCCAATCCGAATCTTGAAGTGCTTCCTCTACCCTGTGTGGCTCAATAGAGGAAACAAAAGAGTAATGCTCACAAAAATGTGCAACACGAGATCTAGTAGTTACCCCCTTATGAATGTCGCCGAGGATGGTGTCGACGGGGTGATCTCGTTGGATTGCTTGGTGGACTCTTGGGTGTGGTGGCCTTTGCTTTTCATCCTCCTTGTCTTCCTCATTTGCATCTCCCCCTTGATCATTGCCATCATCTTGAGGTGGCTCATTTGCTTGATCTTCTACTTCATCAACTTGAGTTTCATCCTCATTTTGAGTTGGTGGAGATGCTTGCGTGGAGGAGGATGGTTGATCTTGTGCATTTGGAGGCTCTTTGAATTCCTTAGGACACACATCCCCAATGGACATGTTCCTTAGCGCGATGCACGGAGCCTCTTCATTACCTATCTCATCAAGATCAACTTGCTCTACTTGAGAGCCGTTAGTCTCATCAAACACAACGTCACAAGAAACTTCAACTTGTCCAGTGGACTTGTTAAAGACTCTATATGCCCTTGTGTTTGAATCATATCCTAGTAAAAAGCCTTCTACAGCCTTAGGAGCAAATTTAGATTTTCTACCTCTTTTAACAAGAATAAAACATTTGCTACCAAAGACTCTAAAATATGAAATATTGGGCTTTTTACCGGTTAGGAGTTCGTATGATGTCTTCTTGAGGATTCGGTGTAGATACAACCGGTTGATGGCGTAGCAAGCGGTGTTGACCGCCTCCGCCCAAAACCGATCCGAAGTCTTGTATTCATCAAGCATGGTTCTAGCCATGTCCAATAGAGTTCGATTCTTCCTCTCAACTACACCATTTTGTTGAGGGGTGTAGGGAGAAGAGAACTCATGCTTGATTCCCTCCTCCTCAAGGAAGCCTTCAATTTGAGAGTTCTTGAACTCCGTCCCGTTGTCGCTTCTAATTTTCTTGATCCTTAAGCCGAACTCATTTTGAGCCCGTCTCAAGAATCCCTTTAAGGTCTCTTGGGTTTGAGATTTTTCCTGCAAAAAGAATACCCAAGTGAAGCGAGAATAATCATCCACTATTACAAGACAATACTTACTCCCGCCGATGCTTATGTAAGCAATCGGGCCGAATAGATCCATGTGGAGTAGCTCAAGCGGCCTGTCGGTCGTCATGATGTTCTTTAGTGGATGATGGGCTCCAACTTGCTTTCCTGCCTGGCATGCGCTACAAATCCTGTCTTTCTCAAAATGAACATTTGTTAGTCCTAAAATGTGTTCTCCCTTTAGAAGCTTATGAAGATTCTTCATCCCAACATGTGCTAGTCGACGATGCCAGAGCCAGCCCATGTTAGTCTTAGCAATTAAGCAAGTGTCGAGTTCAGCTCTATCAAAATCTACCAAGTATAGCTGACCCTCTAACACTCCCTTAAATGCTATTGAATCATCACTTCTTCTAAAGACAGTGACACCTACATCAGTGAAAAGACAGTTGTAGCCCATTTTGCATAATTGAGATACAGAAAGCAAATTGTAATCTAATGAATCTACAAGAAAAACATTGGAAATAGAATGGTCAGGAGATATAGCAATTTTACCAAGACCTTTGACCAAACCTTGATTTCCATCCCCGAATGTGATAGCTCGTTGGGGATCTTGGTTTTTCTCATAGGAGGAGAACATTTTCTTCTCCCCTGTCATGTGGTTTGTGCACTCGCTGTCGATGATCCAACTTGAGCCCCCGGATGCATAAACCTACAAAACAAGTTTAGTTCTTGACTTTAGGTACCCAAATGGTTTTGGGTCCTTTGGCATTAGACACAAGAACTTTGGGTACCCAAACACAAGTCTTTGACCCCTTGTGCTTGCCCCCAACATATTTGGCAACTACCTTGCCGGATTTGTTAGTCAACACATAAGATGCATCAAAAGTTTTAAATGAGAGGCTATGTTCATTTGATGCACTAGGAGTTTTCTTCTTAGGCAACTTAGCACGGGTTGGTTGCCTAGAGCTAGATGTCTCACCCTTATACATGAAAGCATGGTTAGGGCTAGAGTGAGACTTTCTAGAGTGAATCCTCCTAATTTTGCTCTCGGGATAACCGGCAGGGTACAAAATGTAACCTTCGTTATCCTGAGGCATGGGAGCCTTGCCCTTTACAAAATTAGACAATCTTTTAGGAGGGGCATTAATTTTGACATTGTCTCCCTTTGGAAGCCAATGCCATCCTTAATGCCAGGGTGTCTCCCACTATAGAGCATACTTCTAGCAAATTTAAATTTTTCATTCTCTAAGTTATGCTCGGCAATTTTAGCATCTAATTTTGCTATATGATCATTTTGTTGTTTAATTAAAGCCATGTGATCATGAATAGCATTAATATCAACATCTCTACATCTAGTACAAATAGATACATGCTCAACAATAGATGTAGATGGTTTGCAAGATTTTAATTCTACAATCTTAGCATGTAACATGTTATTCTTAGTTCTAAGGTCGGAAATAGTAGCATTGCAAACATCAAAATCTTTAGCCTTAGCAAGCAATTTCTCATTTTCAATCCTAAGGCTAGCAAGAGAAATGTTCAATTCTTCAATCCTAGCAAGTAAATCATCATTATTATTTCTAGAATTGGTAATTGAAACATTACAAACATTAGAATCAACCTTAGCTAACAAATTAGCATTTTCATTTCTAAGGTTGTCTATTGTCTCATGGCAAGTGCTTAGCTCACTAGATAATTTTTCACATTTCTCAATTTCTAGAGCATAAGCATTTTTAACCTTAACATGTTTCTTATTTTCCTTAATTAGGAAGTCCTCTTGGGAATCCAAAAGGTCATCCTTTTCATGGATAGCACTAATTAATTCATTTAATTTTTCCTTTTGTTCCATGTTAAGATTGGCAAAAAGGGTACGCAAATTATCTTCCTCATCACTAGCATTATCATCACTAGAGGACTCATATCTAGTGGAGGATTTAGATTTAACCTTCTTCTTTTTGCCGTCCTTCGCCATGAGGCACTTGTGGCCGACGTTGGGGAAGAGGAGTCCCTTGGTGACCGCGATGTTGGCGGCGTCCTCGTCGTCGGAGGAGTCGGTGGAGCTCTCGTCGGAGTCCCACTCGCGGCATACGTGGGCATCACCGTCCTTCTTCTTGTGGTACCTCTTCTTTTCTCTCCTCTTGCCCTTCTTGTCGTTATCCCTGTCACTGTCACTTGATAATGGACATTTAGCGATAAAGTGACCGGGCTTACCACACTTGTAGCAAACCTTCTTGGAACGGGATTTGTAGTCCTTCCCCTTCCGTTGCTTGAGGATTTGGCGAAAGCTTTTGATGATTAAAGCCATCTCCTCATTGTCGAGCTTGGAGGCGTCAATTGGTTGTCTACTCGGTGTAGACTCCTCCTTCTTCTCCTCCGTCGCCTTAAATGCCACGGGTTGTGCTTCGGACATGGAGGGTTCATCAAGCTCGTTGATCTTCTTTGATCCTTTAATCATACATTCAAAGCTCACAAAATTCCCGATTACTTCCTCGGGAGTCATTAGTGTATATCTTGGGTTGCCACGAATTAATTGAACTTGAGTGGGGTTAAGGAAAATAAGAGATCTTAGAATAACCTTAACCACCTCGTGATCATCCCATTTCTTGCTCCCGAGGTTGCGCACTTGGTTCACCAAGGTTTTGAGCCGGTTGTACATATCTTGTGGCTCTTCCCCTTGGGGAAGACGGAAGCGACCGAGCTCCCCCTCGATCGTTTCCCGCTTGGTGATTTTGGTGAGTTCATCACCCTCGTGTGCGGTCTTGAGTAAGTCCCAAATCTCCTTTGCATTCTTCAACCCTTGCACTTTGTTGTATTCCTCCTTGCTTAGAGAGGCGAGGAGTATGGTTGTAGCTTGAGAGTTGAAGTGTTCGATTTGGGCCACTTCGTCCTCATCATAGTCTTCATCCCCTACGGATGGTACCTGTGCACCAAACTCAACAACATCCCATATGCTTTTGTGGAGTGAGGTTAGATGAAATCGCATTAAATCACTCCACCTAGCGTAATCTTCACCATCAAATGTTGGTGGTTTGCCTAATGGGACGGAAAGCAAAGGTATATGTTTGGAAATGCGAGGGTAGCGTAGGGGGATCTTACTATACTTCTTGCGCTCTTGGCGCTTAGAAGTGACGGATGCCGCGTCGGAGCCGGAGGTGGATGGCGATGAAGAATCGGTCTCATAGTAGACCACTTTCCTCATCCTCTTTTTCTTATCCCCACTCCGACGCGTCTTGTGAGAAGAGGATTTCTCCTTCTTCTCCTTTTGGTGTGAAGAAGACTTCTTCTCCTTCCCTTTGGAGGAGTTCTTCTTCTCCTTTCTCTTGGTGAGGGATTCTTCTGATGAAGTGCTCCCATGGCTTGTAGTAGGCTTTTCGCCGGTCTCCATCTCCTTCTTGGCGTGATCTCCCGACATCACTTCGAGCGGTTAGGCTCTAATGAAGCACCGGGCTCTGATACCAATTGATAGTCGCCTAGAGGGGGGGGGGGGTGAATAGGGCGAAACTGAAATTTACAAATATAAACACATCTACAAGCCGGGTTAGCGTTAGAAATAGAAACGAGTCCGCGAGAGAGAGGGTGCAAAAAACAAATCGCAAGCAAATGAAGAGTGTGACACGCGGATTTGTTTTACCGAGGTTCGGTTCTCACAAACCTACTCCCTGTTGAGGAGGCCACAAAGGCCGGGTCTCTTTCAACCCTTCCCTCTCTCAAACGGTCCCTCAGACCGAGTGAGCTTCTCTTCTCAAATCACTTGGGAATCAAACTTCCCGCAAGGACCACCACACAATTGGTGTCTCTTGCCTTGATTACAAGTGAGTGTTTGATCACAAGAAAGAATGCGAAAGAAAAGAAGCGATCCAAGCGCAAGAGCTCAAATGAACACTACAAATCACTCTCTCTAGTCACTAAGGTTTTGTATGGAGTTGGGAGAGGATTTGATCTCTTTTGATGTGCTTTGCAATGAATGCTAGCTCTTGTATAGTGGTTGGAAGCTGGAAAACTTGGATGCAATGAATGGTGGGGTGGTTGGGGTATTTATAGCCCCAACCACCAAACATGACCGTTGGTGGAGGCTGACTGTCGTATGGTGCACCGGACAGTCCGGTGTGCACCGAACATGTCCGGTGCGCCAGCCACGTCACCAAAGCCGTTGGATTCCGACCGTTGGAGCTTCTGTCTTCTGGGCCCGCCTGGATGTCCGGTGCACACCGGACATGCACTGTTCAATGTCCGGTGCGCCAGTATGGGCGTGCCTGACTTCTGCGCGCTTCTGGCGCGCATTGAATGCGCCTGCAGTGACCGTTGGCGCGAAGTAGTCGTTGCTCTGCTGGTTCACCGGACATGTCCGGTGAATTATAGCGGAGCAGCCGCTGCGTTTTCCCGAGGTTGGCGAGTTCCAGAGGCGGCTCTTCCTTGGAGCACCGGACACTGTCCGGTGTACACCGGACAGTCCGGTGAATTATAGCGGAGCGCCTCTGAAAACTCCCGAAGGTGGCAAGTTTGAGTTCGAGTCCTCTGGTGCACCGGACACTGTCCAGTGGTGCACCGGACACTGTCCGATGTACACCGGACAGTCCGGTACCCCAGACCAGAGGTGCCTTCGGTTGTCCCTTCGCTCCTTTGTTGAATCCAATATTTGATCTTTTTATTGGCTAAGTGTGAACCTTTTACACCTGTATAACTTATACACTAGAGCAAACTAGTTAGTCAAATTATTTGTGTTGGGCAATTCAACCACCAAAATTATTTAGGAACTAGGTGTAAGCCTAATTTCCTTTCAAGATGCAAATGATCAAGACAAGGAGGATGAAGAACAAAAGCCGCCACACCCAAGAGTCCACCAAGCAATTCAACGAGATCACCCCGTCGACACCATCCTCGGCGACATTCATAAGGGGGTAACTACTAGATCTCGTGTTGCACATTTTTGTGAGCATTACTCTTTTGTTTCCTCTATTGAGCCACATAGGGTAGAGGAAGCACTACAAGATTCGGATTGGGTGGTGGCGATGCAAGAGGAGCTCAACAACTTCACTAGGAACGAGGTATGGCATTTGGTTCCACGTCCTAATCAAAATGTTGTAGGAACCAAATAGGTGTTCCACAACAAGCAAGACGAGCATGGTGTGGTGACAAGGAACAAAGCACGACTTGTGGCCAAAGGATATTCCCAAGTCGAAGGTTTGGATTTCGGTGAAACCTATGCACCCGTAGCTAGGCTTGAGTCAATTCACATATTATTAGCCTATGCTACTTACCATGGCTTCAAGCTTTATCAAATGGACATGAAGAGTGCCTTCCTCAATGGACCAATCAAGGAAGAGGTCTATGTTGAGCAACCTTCCGGCTTTGAAGATAGTGAGTACCCTAACCATGTGTATAAACTCTCTAAGGCGCTTTATGGGCTCAAGCAAGCCCCAAGAGCATGGTATGAATGCCTTAGAGATTTCCTTATCACTAGTGGATTCAAAGTCGGAAAGGCCGATCCTACTTTATTCACTAAAACTCTTGAAAATGACTTGTTTGTATGCCAAATTTATGTTGATGATATTATATTTGGGTCTACTAACGAGTCTACATGTGAAGAATTTAGTAGGATCATGACACAAAAATTCGAGATGTCTATGATGGGGGAGTTGAAGTATTTCTTAGGATTTCAAGTAAAGCAACTCCAAGAGGGCACCTTCCTAAGCCAAACGAAGTATACTCAAGATATTCTAAGCAAGTTTGGGATGAAGGATGCCAAACCCATCAAGACACCCATGGGAACCAATGGGCATCTCGACCTCGACGAGGGAGGTAAGTCCGTGGATCAAAAGGTATACCGGTCGATGATAGGTTCTTTACTCTACTTATGTGCATCTCGACCGGATATTATGCTTTCCGTATGCATGTGTGCAAGATTCCAAGCCGATCCTAAGGAAACTCACCTTACGGCCGTAAAACGAATCTTGAGATATTTAGGTTATACTCCTAAGTTTGGGCTTTGGTATCCCAGGGGATCCACTTTTGATTTGATTGGTTATTCGGATGCTGATTGGGCGGGGTGTAAAATCAATAGAAAGAGCACATCGGGGACTTGCCAGTTCTTGGGAAGATCCTTGGTGTCTTGGGCTTCAAAGAAGCAAAATTCCGTAGCTCTTTCTACCGCCGAAGCCATGTACATTGTCGCAGGCCACTGTTGCGCGCAACTACTTTGGATGAGGCAAACCCTTAGGGACTATGGTTACAAATTAACCAAAGTTCCTCTTCTATGTGATAATGAGAGTGCAATCCGCATGGCGGATAATCCCGTTGAGCATAGCCGCACTAAACACATAGCCATTCGGTATCACTTTTTAAGGGATCACCAACAAAAGGGAGATATCGAGATTTCATACATTAATACTAAAGATCAATTAGCTGATATCTTTACCAAGCCTCTTGATGAACAAACTTTTAACAAACTTAGGCATGAGCTAAATATTCTTGATTCTAGGAACTTCTTTTGTTAGATTGCACACATAGCTCATTCATACACCTTTGATCATGTCTCTTTCATATGCTATGACTCATGTGTTTTCAAGTCTATTTCAAACCAAGTCATAGGTGTATTGAAAGGGAATTGGAGTCTTCGGCGAAGACAAAGGCTTCCACTCTGTAACTCATCCTTCGCCGTCGCTCCGAGCCACTCTCCATCTTTGGGGGAGAGAGCATGAGTCCGAAGCCAAAGGACTTCGTCTTTGGTATAATCTTCACTCATTTATTTATGACCAAAGGGGGAGAAAGTAATTCAAAGGGCTTATATCTCACTCAAGTATCCGTTTTTGGCGATTCATGCCAAAGGGGGAGAAAGTATTAGCCCAAAGCAAAAGGACCACACCACCACCCTAATTTTAAACAAAAATGATTTTCAATTGGAAATTTCAAATTGGTATCTTGTTGTGTTCAAAAAGAGGGAGAAAGTAGTATTTCAAAATTGATAGATCAAAACCCTCTTGAACACTAAGAGGAGGATTTCATCTAGGGGGAGTTTTGTTTATGTCAAAGGAAAAGCATTTGAAACAGGGGGAGAAAAATTTCAAATCTTGAAAATGCTTCGCAAAATCTTATTCATTTACCTTTGACCATTTGCAAAAGGACTTTGAAAAGAATTTACAAAAGAATTTGCAAAAACAAAACATGTGGTGCAAGCGTGGTCCAAAATGTTAAAAATGAAGAAACAGTCCATGCGTATCTTATAAGTATTTATATTGGCTCAATTCCAAGCAACCTTTGCACTTACATTATGCAAGCTAGTTCAATTATGCACTTCTATACTTGCTTTGGTTTGTGTTGGCATCAATCACCAAAAAGGGGGAGATTGAAAGGGAATTAGGCTTACACCTAGTTCCTAATTGATTTTGGTGGTTGAATTGCCCAACACAAATAATTGGACTAACTAGTTTGCTCTAGTCTATAAGTTATACAGGTGCCAAAGGTTCACACTTAGCCAATAAAAAGACCAAGAATTGGGTTCAACAAAGAGAGCAAGGGATAACTGAAGGCAGCCCTAATATGGCGCACCGGACTGTCCGGTGTGCCACCGGACAGTGTCCGGTGCACCAGGGGACTTCACGCAGAACTGTTCACCTTCGAGAAAATCCAGAGGCGCTCCGCTATAATTCACCGGACTGTCCGGTGTACACCGGACAGTGTCCGGTGCCCCAGGGGAGAGCAACTCTGGAACTCGCCAGCTTCGGGAATTCGCTCCGCTATAATTCACCGGACATGTCCGGTGTACACCGGACTGTCCGGTGAGCCAGCGGAGCAACGACTACTTCACGCCAACGGTCACCTGCAGAAGCATTAAATGCGCGCCAGAGCGCACAGAAGTCAGGCATGCGCGAAGTGGCGCACCGGACACCCTACACTACATGTCCGGTGTGCCACCGGACATCAAGGCGGGCCCAGCAGTCAGAGCTCCAATGGTCGGAACCCAATGGCCTGGTGACGTGGCTGGCGCACCAGACACTGTCCGGTGTGCACCGGACTGTCCGGTGCACCATGCGACAGACAGCCTCCACCAAACGACTAGTTTGGTGGTTGGGGTTATAAATACCCCCAACCACCCCACATTCAAGTCATCCAAGTTTTCACACTTCCAACCACTTACAAGAGCTAGGCATTCAATACAAGACACACCCAAGTGATCAAATCCTCTCCCAATTCCACAAAAGGTTTAGTGACTAGTGAGAGTGATTTGTTGTGTTCTTTTGAGCTCTTGCGCTTGGATTGCTTTCTTATTTCTCATTCTTTCTTGAGATCAATACTCACTTGTAACCAAGGCAAGAGACACCAATTGTGTGGTGGTCCTTGCGGGGAAGTTTTGTTCCCGGTTGATTTGAGAAGAGAAAGTTTACTCGGTCCCAGGGACCGTTTGAGAGAGGGAAGGGGTTGAAAAAGACCCGGCCTTTGTGGCCTCCTCAACGGGGAGTAGGTTTGCGAGAACCGAACCTCGGTAAAACAAACCCGCGTGTCACACTTCTTATTTGCTTGCGATTTGTTTTTCACCCTCTCTCGCGGACTCAATTATATTTCTAACGCTAACCCGGCTTGTAGTTGTGATTAACTTTGTAAATTTCAGTTTCGCCCTATTCACCCCCCTCTAGGCGACTTTTAGTGCCCCCAGCCGACCGTTTGCGTGGGCCACGCGTCGCACCCGGATTGCGCGACCGATCGTTGCTTTGGCGGCTGTTGGCTCACTGGACAGTCCGGTGCACCATCGGACAGTCCGATGAATTATAGTCATACGCCGCCACAGTTTCCCGAGAGTGGCCAGTTCGCCGGAGTCCAGCCTGGCGCACCGGACACTGTCTGGTGCACCACCGGACAGTCCGGTGTGCCAGACTGAGCAGAGTCTTGGCTGCTTCGAGCCAAGTTCTTCTCTTCTTTTCTTTTCTCTGATTCTAGCACTTAGACAAATATATTAGTACACAAAAACCAATGTACTAAGTCTAGAATCATACATTCTTGTTGATTTGCACTTCATCCATCATTTGGCATATAGTTACTCACTCAATTTGTGTTGGGCACTTAATCACCAAAATATACTAGAAATGGCCCAAAGGGCACATTTCCCTTTCAATCTCCCCCTTTTTGGTGATTTATGCCAACACATCAAAAAGCAACAAATAGAAGTGCAACATCAATGCAATTGAGAACAAAACTAATCTTTGACAAGATTTGACATATTTGGATCGTTCTTCGCCACCACTTGGTTTGTTTTTGCAAATCTGTAACACCCGGATTTTAGGGGTCCAAAACCCGGGGTTAACATAAACACCAGGTATGCTGGGACCAAGTCTCATACATATGATGTATAGTGGCACAGGATCGAATGTCACAACTTTATATATAACAGGAGTTCTATACAAAATAAATAATTACATTATAAGGAGACAACGGTCCAGCAACCCAAAGTTGACTGGGAGACGACGACCTAGACCTCTCACGAACTCATCGCAGCATCCTCCATGAGCATCATCCTGCGGTACCTGATCTTGACCTGTGGTGTATGTGAGACAGCAAGAGTGAGCTCACATACGTTCATCGCTCAACAAGTTGTGGGGAATAATGTGTATGAACTTGCCAAAGATGGAAGCTCATATGAAGTGTAAGGCTTACCCAAGAGGATGGTTGAAGCTGAGCATTGCTTTTAAAGTTGGTCAAAATTTTATTAGCAGTTACTAAGTATAAGTAAATACCAAACCCAATTAAGTAATAGAACAAAAGTATCAACATCACCTGCAATGCAATGCATATGACAAATTGAATTTAAGTTCCATAATTTAATCATGTGAGGGTCCGAGCTGCTCATGACCGTGAGCACGGCTAGTATACCAGTTTTACACTCTGCAGAGGTTGCGCATCTTTACCCACAAGTCGTGTATCCCATGTCGCCAGGGTTTGCAAGGCCCTTAGACACTTCCGAGGTGAATGGCTAGGGATCCACTACGAGGCCTTTACAAAGTTCCACTAGCTTCCGAAAACCCGCTACAGTTTATAGGAAGATCCAGTGCAGGAATCCCTTGCAGGACCGCCATCGCAGCAAAATCCTCCCGAGGGCCTCCCTACACTGACCTCTCCCCTACTGCCCTTGCCCCTTTCGGGTAAGGTAGTCTTCCACTAGCTTTCCTAATTAATCAGCCAAGGGCGTCCCATTCCACCCTCGTGGTAGCACTGTTTTCCCGGGTGGTTCTCCATGTTCCAATTAACATAATGATCTTATCATGAATAATAAATAACAACTGATAACAAAAGTGTAATCATGAATAATGTATCTCCATACCCAAAACCACATATAGCACTAGCAAGTACTACCCAGAAAGTTCAGTGGTAAACAAGGTATAAAGATAATCAAACTAGGGTAACCTATTGGGTCCCATCAAAATTAACCTATGCAGATCATTATGATTAATCAGAACATGGCTGGGTAAAAAGAAGTGATCAAGGGCACAACTTGCCTGGGCCTTGAGATTCCAGGTACCAGGATGATCCTCAGATGACTCGTGACCTCGCACTAGTCGTAGCAATACAGACAAACATTGTATAGGCAAAATTAACATTACACCAAACATATATGCAAAATACATAGTAATAATCTACATACTAAAATAAAATTCTAGGAACAGAAATCATAATTTTTGGACTTATAGATTTTAAGTTATGCATTTTCAAAGGTTTTATGTGCTTAAAATGGATTAAGTGAGAGATTAAATTTCTAATTGTTTTCATGACAAAACAGAGGTTCTAGGTGGTAGAGAATAAAATTACAAAATTTTAGAAAGTGGAATGGATTAATTTGGACTAAAAATGGATTTTCTATGATTTAAACAAGTTCTAGCATTTATTTATCTATTAAAAATCCATTTATAAATTATTTTCTCTGTTTTATAATACTCTGGACTGGGCCCACTATTATCAGAAACCGCAGGGGCCTCAGCGCAAAATTTTTCCAGACCCAGCGCCCCAACGAGCGGACGGCGGGTTGATTTTGCATAAGGTGAGGGGCTCTTTTGTAAAACAACTTCAGCGAAGGGGTACGGGTGAATGGTGGCCGCGCGATCACAAATCAAGGGTGCAGATTAGAAGCCTAGGCTCCGAACCGGTACGCAAGCGGAGCCCCTCGGATTCCAATCCGACGCCCACAATTTAATGAACCCGCGAACGACGCAGAACCGCACGATCTCGATCTAACGCTCCAGATCCAAATGGCGAAGGGGTACACCAGGTTCTATTTTCAGCCGTCCATCGCCGATCCGATGGCCAGCAGCGTTTTCCCCAATCCCAGCCAGCCCGCGGCGGCGCTGCCACCAAATCGCGGCGGCCCATCGCCGGAGTGGGGTCAGTCAACCGGCCGAACGCGCCAAATTCAAAGGGGATAGGTGCAAAACGTAGGTGGGGGAAATGCGAACAACTTGAGGAGCACCTCACCTTCGATCCCGGTGCCGAGATTTCTAGCGACGACGGAGTGCGGCACCACGGCGGAGGAGGCGCGCCGTTGAGCAATTAACGGCGACGGGGAGCTCCCAACCCGAGGCCGGTGCACGCACACCTTCCCTGGGTCCTGGCGACGCTATTTGACCAAAAACCCGGGGCAAGGCGCAAGCACAGTGGAGGTTTCGCCGTCGGCGGCCGCGAGGTGGCACCCAGCTCCGTTCCCAGCTTCTACGGTGGTATTTCGCTAGTAGCAGACGAGAGAAGGCAAGCCCGGCGTGGAGCACTCTTATAAGGACGCGGTCGTGGCCAGAGCACCCCAACAACCACGCGAAGTCTGCGCTCCAATCGCCCGCGCCGGAAGCGGAGTTTGTTCGGGGAGCGCGCGAGGAAGACGGGGACAGGGTCTTACATGCGGGCCCGCGAGGCAGAGGAAGAACCAAGGCTGACAGGGGAGGCCCGCGTGTGACGGAACCTCCCAAGTAATCAGGCCCACCTACAGTTGTCCTTGTCTAACAGACATCAGACATCCTGTAGATGTTCCTAAGTTACTTGACAAGCTCGGTATCTTCCTTACCTTACGAGGAACGTTTCACCCGTCTTGCAGACATTACAGATTATCGGAGATAAAGAAATGCGGAAGCGATTACATAATCTTACATTTATTTCCAAAGTAAGCTCAAGTTAGGTTATTACAGACCAGGTCTAAAAACGGGTGCATAAAAGTATTAATTATACAAACCAGGGAGACACCACATCTCCCGAAGGACTAGAAACAAAAGATCTTAAGTGGAGGACTGAGTCCTCCCGCACTTCATTCCTGTTTCTCTTCGTTGGGAACCACCTTAGCACAGAAGCAGCAGAAGTCTGCTACTTCCCCACCTAAAAACAACAAAGGGAGAAACCCTGAGTATGGAATTACTCAGCAAGTCTTACCCGACTAAGGAAAAGACTCTCAAGGGTATGCTGGGTATATGGGAGTCAAGGTAAGGCTTCTCAATAGTCAAAGACTTTGTTTTGCAGAAATGCTTACTAAAGTGGATCCTTAAAAATCCAATTTTATTTGTCAAGTTAGGTAAAGTTACCTGCACTAGAGTTCTTTCTACCCTAGTTCAATCACTGGTCCTGCACTAGCCAATTTCTTAACCAAAAACCCATCATCTTTAGTGGAATGCTACGTGTAGGGCAGTGACCAAGTCTTCATAACCGCGAAGGTACGGCGATCCGAATCGATTATACTCAGCTGAGGATCTCCAATCACACGACATATGTAGCACTTAACCCTTGCATATGTCAACCCGCCACCGGGGTTCTTAAGACCGGATCAGGTTCACGCAAACCGAGAGCACAGATACACCACCGTCCAGCCTCTTGCCACGGAGGGTACACGCTACTCTCGCCACCGCTCCACTCCCATTTCGTGTTATCTTATTCCGGCCTTAGTCTGCCCGAGGCAAGGCTTACCCATGACGAGGCATGTGACCAGTTAAAGGGTCCTCGATCATCAAGCCTACATCGAGGCGGTCCTTAATCGACTCAGACGGAGACACTACACCGAGACTCTCTTCTCGTGCAAGTCACCCGCCCGGTCTCAGCTTAATCTTTTTAACCCAAAAACTTGGTACCTGACAGAGGTACATCTTTTCCGATGTTGGACCCATCACGGCCATGATGGATCCACCATCAAGTTTTATTTTTGAAAACATCCCTCCCACTTTGCCAAACATCTTTTGTAAAACAAATCCTTTTGTTTTTCTAAAGCAATACTAAGCATAATTAAACCTTTTTGTAAAAACAGGATTTCAAGGAGGGTAAGCAAGATCAAGGAAGGTAATGCAGGAATTGTTTAATCAATCAACTCCTATCACCTAATGCAGCAAGCAAGTGAGAAAGATTTTAAAAACATCAAGGAAGGTGGCAAATGCACCGGGGCTTGCCTTTGTTATCAGATGGTTCAGGCTCGGATCCACAGATATCAAAATAGAAGCAGCTGTCTGCCTGAGGATCAGAGGTGGGTGGTATCCCTTCTTCAATAACTTCTTCTTCTTCTTCTTGCTCTAATATAACCATATACATACATAAGGATGGATGTCATGGAATGCTCATGAGGATGCAAAGATAACATAAACTTATTAGTTATGTCTTGAATACAACTTTCCTTCACAGAGGTCCGGGAACTTAGGGTTTCCGGAGTCAGTAAAGGAGTTCATAGAGCAGGGGGGGGGTGGTTTTGGGTTTTGTGATCAAACAAGGTCCAAATCAAACCAAACTCTACCCAAGGCTTCTAAATAATGTGAAAAGCTTACATAAAAAGTTTGGGGAATTTTGGACTTATTATTTAATTTCTAAAAATCCAGAACCATTGATTTAGGCTGTTTTAAATATCCTAAAATTCCCTACTTGATCTAAAAATCATGAAACTATTTTTAATAAATTCTATGGAAAATAACAAACCTAGGAAAATTGGTCTCATAATTTTAGCATTTTTCTATAATTTTCTACAGTTTTTCAAAGTTCAGCTGGAAAAGAAAAAGGGAAACGATAAACAGTACTGGGCCGTTTCTGGCCCAACAAGCCCAGGCCCAGGGGAAACAGCGCCCGCGCCCCCGCGCGCGCGTCCGCGCCCAGGCAGTTTTGCAGAAAAGGCCTCGCGTTTCTGGCTAAACAGAAATCGGTCCTATTACTATTGCTCCGAGTCACTGACGATTTGCAGAAAGGTCCTCGAGCTTCTGTTTCTTTCCCGCGATAGCCCCTGACCATGGCGTGCTTGCCGTTCGTCACGGACAAGGTCCGTACCGGCCATGACCGGCGACGAGAGTTCAAGCTAGCTACCGGAGGGGCATTAGCGACTACCAGGGACCTCGGGACATCTAACAATTTGGCATGAACACCCAGAGAACGGCTTGTCCATGTGCACGGCGGAAACCGAGCACAGGAGCATACGTTCCCGCGGATTAGGAGTGGTCTAGTTCGATTCAACGGGTCGGTGAGCATCACAAGCTTATGGAGTTGCAGAAACAACACTCAATTTGGGCAGATCCTTACCAGAGAGGCGTGGCCACGAACGGGCTACGTTTGATGGCGCGACGAACCAAATTGGGGGAAGAAGGCGTCGCGGTGGCTCTGTTTGAAATTGGGGCTGGAGATTGGGACTACTTGGCCGTAAGAAGTGGTGCTTTTACCGTGCGCAATTGATTTGGGAGAAGATGGAGAGATCAGTGGGAATTTCTAGTTGAGCTTGAGCTTACTTCGAAGAACAGCGAGCGCCCGCCGGGGAGCATGGCTATTTATAGCCGCGCCGACCCAGTGGTCACCTCGCGGCCGAGAAGAGCATCACAATGGCATGTCGACCACGTCGGTAAAAGGTACAGGGAGAGAGAACTACGGCATGCGCGCCACCGCGACGGAATTTCACTGAGTCACGGCGGCCGCCGGTGAGTAACCTCGGCCGGGCACAGGAAATGGTGCCACGTACGAGCTATTCTTCCCCGACGTTATCCACTCCCTCACCGTGCACGAATCCGGCGGCGACGGCGCGAATTTTGGCGCGGGGAGGTCGCCGGCGGTGGAAATTGTCGCGCTGGCGATCTGATCTTCAGTAGAGCACTGTACCATGGTGTACACCCCATTCAGAGCGACTGACAGAGCAAGTTCAAGTCACATTTTCTCTAAATCTTCCTTAGCAACTCATCCAAGGCTCTGCATCAAAGTTGTAGTGCTACATACCAGCTACAATCCAACTATAGAACTTGAACACATTTGAGCACTGGATCATGCTCATAATTGAGCTCAAAGTTGGGGTCAGTTCACTGCTAATCAGATTTTCAGATCAAACAGCCTGACAGCCAAACTTTGATGGGGTTTTTCTCTAATTTCTTCATAACAACAATGCTTGCACCCTTTAGCAAAGTTGTTCTCCTATGATTAGGCTACAATTTTGATGTGGTGACCTAGGGCAAAAACCCAATAGGTTGCAAGTTATAAAGCTCCAAAGTTGAGCCCATGCACTGATTTTTCAGACTTAGTGCAAACTCAAGGGAGGTCCATTTTGCAAATAAGTCCAAAACCAAGGGTTTTGCTTGTAAATCTCCTCAAATGTGGACCAAATGACTTTATGGTTTAAAACATACTAGTTTTTACACTTTAGTCCAATTGTGCATCAAGTTTGCACATGGGTCCCTAGGGTTTGGGCTTTGGGTTTTCCAGGGTTCCAATTAGGGTTTTTAACATCCCAGGGGTATAAATGTGATTCAACTTTATTGTTGGGGTCACTTTATGACTTTTACCCTAAAGCCTTTAGGTTTTCTCAACTTTAGTTAAGTTTTACCCCATTAACCACTATTTAGGGTTAAGTCCTTAAACCAAGGTCCTATTTACAAAACAGTAAAACAATACAACTTGTTTGAAATTTTTGCCTAGTGAATGCACTTTAGGTGTATCAAACATATGCAATGCCCATGCTCATGATGCCATGCTCAAGTTTTAGTTATAGTAACACCAGGGGTGTTACATCCTTCCCCCCATAAAAGAATCTCGTCCCGAGATTTAAAATCCTAGGGTGAGGAATGGAAAAGGAAATGTGTCATGTTTTTATTTCCTTATTTTTGGTACAAGGCAGGGGTGGTGTGGGGGTTCACTCCTTTATTACACAACTATACAAGCTTTACAACTTACAAGAGGCTAGAAAGCCTGGGAAATTCTTATCTAAGAATTCTTGGGTTTCCCATGTAGCCTCATCTTCCGAATGTTGGTTCCACTGTATCTTATAAAACTTGAGAGTCTTTCTCCGGGTAACCCTGTCCTTTTGATCCAGAACTCGAATGGGATGTTCCGAGTATGTCAAATCTGGTTCCAGGACAACATCAGTCACTTCAATGGTTCGATCGGGAACCCGAAGACACTTCTTCAATTGTGACACGTGGAACACATTATGTACGGCAGACAATGTTTCGGGGAGTTGGAGTTGATACGCTACTGGTCCATATCTTTGAAGAATAGGGAATGGACCAATATACCTGGGTGCAAGTTTTCCCTTTACCCCGAAACGCGATACTCCCTTCATTGGTGAAACCTTTAAGTAGACATGGTCTCCTTCTAAAAAGAATAAGGGCATTCGCCGTTTGTCTGCATAACTCTTTTGTCGAGTCTGAGCTTCCTTCATATTATGAATGATTTTCTGAACCTTTTCTTCGACCTCTTTCACCATATCAGGCCTAAAGAAATTCCTTTCTCCAGGTTCAGACCAATTTAACGGAGTTCGACACCGTCGCCCATACAAAGCTTCAAAAGGCGCCATCTTGATGCTTTCCTGGTAACTGTTATTGTAGGAAAACTCCGCTAAGGGCAAACACTCATCCCATTTTTGCGGGAAATCCAGGGCACATGCCCGCAACATATCTTCAAGTATTTGGTTCACTCTCTCAGTCTGTCCACTGGTTTGGGGATGGTAGGCCGAACTGTGGAGTAACTTAGTACCCAAAGATTGGTGAAGTGCTTCCCAAAACTTGGCTACAAATTGAGGTCCACGATCCGACACTATGGTCCTTGGAACACCATGCAAACTGAGAATACGGGCAATGTATAACTCCGCATAGGTAATGACAGGATATTTCATTTTGACAGGAAGGAAGTGGGCGATCTTTGTGAGTCGATCAATGATAACCCAAATAGAATCATATCCTTGTGCGGTCCTGGGTAATCCCACAACAAAGTCCATGCTGATGTCTTCCCATTTCCATGTTGGGATTGGCAAGGATTGCAATGGACCAACAGTTTTTAGGTGTATGGCTTTGACACGTCTGCACGTGTCGCACTTAGCCACATAGCGTGCAATCTCAATCTTCATCTTCGTCCACCAGTAATGTTGTTTCAGATCATGATACATCTTAGTGCTTCCCGGATGAATGGAATAGCGACTAAGATGCGCCTCATCTAAGATTTGCTGGCGGAGCTCTTCATTCTTCGGCACTACTATGCGGTTGTTGAACCATAACACACCTTGATTATCTTCCTTAAAACATTGGGCTGTTCCAGCCCTGATCTTCTCTCGGATGTGCTTCATACCCTGATTATCCCTTTGAGCATCAATTATCCTTTGCAAGATGGTTGACTCAAGCTTTAGCTGATTTAGAGTCCCTTGTTGGATCATTCCCAGGTTTAACTTCTCCATTTCTTGACACAAAGTACTTTCGGAGGTCTCAACCATAAGACAGTGGCAGAAAGTCTTACGACTCAATGCATCTGCCACCACATTGGCCTTGCCTGGGTGATAATGGATCTCTAGTTCATAATCTTTAATAAGCTCAAGCCATCGCCTTTGCCTCATGTTTAACTCTGACTGGGTAAATATATACTTCAAACTCTTATGATCAGTGTAGATGTGACAGATATTCCCCAGCAGATAATGACGCCAGATTTTTAGGGCATGAACCACCGCAGCTAACTCCAGATCATGAGTTGGATAGTGCTCCTCATGCCGGCGTAACTGCCTTGAAGCATATGCAATCACTCGGCCTTCTTGCATTAGCACACAGCCGAGTCCACTGCCTGACGCATCACAATATACATCAAAAGGTTTAGTGATGTCCGGTTGAGCCAATACCGGAGCAGTGGTCAATAGTGTCTTCAGTTGTTCAAAGGCTTTATTACATCCAGAAGACCAATTGAACTTGGTATCATTCTTCAATAAACTTGTGATTGGCTTCACAAGCTTAGAAAAATCCGGTATAAATCTGCGATAGTATCCTGCTAGTCCAAGAAAACTCCGGACTTGGTGAACAGTCGTTGGAGGTTGCCACTCCAGAATATCCTTGACTTTGCTAGGGTCTACCGCAATTCCCTTGGATGATAATACGTGCCCCAAAAATTGAATTTCTTCCAGCCAGAACGCGCACTTGCTGAACTTGGCATATAGCTGATGTTCCCTCAGGCGCGTCAATACAATCCGTAAGTGCTGAGCATGCTCCTCTTCATTTTTCGAGTATATCAAAATGTCATCGATGAAGACCACCACAAACTTGTCTAACTCGGGCATGAACACCGAGTTCATCAAATAGGTGAAGTGGGCAGGAGCATTGGTGAGCCCGAAGGACATTACTAGATACTCGAATAATCCATACCGCGTAGTGAATGCGGTCTTCGGTATATCCTCGGGCCGAATACGGATTTGATGATAGCCCGACCTGAGATCAATTTTGGAAAACACCCTCGCCCCAGTCAGTTGATCAAATAAGATGTCGATCCTTGGAAGAGGGTACTTATTCTTAATGGTGACCTCATTTAGGGGCCGATAGTCCACACACATTCGCAAGGTTTGATCCTTCTTTTTCACAAAGATGGCGGGACAACCCCAAGGAGACGAGCTTGGCCGGATAAATCCTTTATTCAGCAGATCTTGCAATTGGATCTTCAATTCTGCTAATTCATTAGGGGGCATACGGTACGACCTTCGGGAAATGGGAGCCGTACCGGGTTTTAGCTCAATTACAAATTCCACATCTCTTTCTGGGGGTAGTCCAGGCAAATCCTCCGGAAACACATCTGGAAACTCACAAACTACCGGAATATTCTTGATCTCCGGTACAATGGCTTCAAAGATTCTACCAGAGGCTTTGACTGGATTGGTCTTGGGGAGAGACAAGAGAATTTCTTCTTGATTATAACTCAACCTGACGGTTCTGAGTTCAGTGTTGAGTACTGCCTTGTGTTGAGTTAACCAATTCATCCCCAAAATTACATCTATATCTTGGCCCTTCAGAACAATCATGTTGGCAGGAAAGTTCCGTTCGGCCATAGTTACTGGCACACCATAGGCCACTTCTTTAGTAAAAATATATCCCCCAGGTGAATGAATTTTAAAACCCTCTTTGGATTCATGACATGGAATATGATGTTGCTCCACAAATGTCTTGCTAATAAAGGTATGTGAAGCACCGGAATCAAAAAGAATTAGTGCAGGGTGGTTGGCCACAGGGAACATACCCATCATCACCGGCTCGCCTTCCGGTGTGGTAGCCACTTGTGTATAATAGACTCGCCCCGTCTTTTTGGTATTTCTGCCCGAAGTAGTCCCCTTGCCTGGAGCTGAAGTTCCTGATCCTTGCTGATTATTGGCCTGATTTTGCCGAGGATAGGGACAATCTTTAATGAAGTGCCCAGATTTGCCACAGTTAAAGCATCCAGTGGAAGAACTTGGCAGTGCAGGGAATCGAGTGCCTGGGGCACCCGGCTGACTTTGGACAGTGGGAGCTTTGTTGGGACGAATAATTATAGGTTGCTTGAAAGGGAAAGGTGGTGCACTTGGACGGTTCTGGTTAGAGGGCCGGAGAATGAACCGTTGCCTCTTTACAGGACCCTGATTAGGCCGATCACCACTGAACCCCTTACTTTTCCCAGAAGTTGCATATTTGGCCTCCACAGATAGGGTTGTGCTGACAGCCTTTCCATAAGTAAGATCAATACATGCAGCCATTTTCCGCTGCATCCGGTCGTTCAGGCCTCTCATAAAACAATTCTTCTTTTTCAAATCTGTGTTCACCTGATCAATTGCGTACTGGGACAGGTGATTGAACTTGTTAAGGTACTGGTTCACAGTATCTCCCCCTTGTTTCAATTTCATGAATTCTTCCTGCTTCATGTGCAGCACTCCCTCAGGAATATAATGCTCGCGGAATGCTGCTTTGAACTCATTCCATGTAATTTGATGATTATCTGGTTGGATGGCCACAAAATTCCCCCACCAAGTGCTGGCAGGGCCTCGAAGTTGCTGAGCCGCAAACAACGGCTTCTGGGTTTCTGAGCAGCGAAGAAGGCCAAATTTCTGTTCTATGACCCGGATCCATTCGTCGGCCTCAAGCGGATCTTCTGCTTTGACGAAGAGAGGCGGACGAGTCTCCGAGAAATCCAGGTAAGTGGTCTCACGGGGACCCTGTTGAAATCCTCTCCCTGCTTGTTGTTGAAGCTGTTGCTGACCCGCCATCTCCCTTAGGAAGCGGGTATTATCGGCTGTAGCGTTTACCAAGGCAGCGATTGCCTCAGCAAGCGTGGGTGGAACGGGAGGTGGATTCGGGGTAGCATCCCCACCCCCGGATGTTCCAGCTGCATCCTGTCCTCGAGTACGGGTCGGCATCTGAGGCAAAAACATTTGAATAAACATAGTGTGCCAAAGAAACCTTCCGTTTTACATTACTGTAAAAAGTAATGGTACAAACTCGACATTACACAACAGGATACATTACCCGTTTTACAAAAGTTTAACCTATTATACAGCCGTACACCCTACAATACACTACACTACTCTAATATAACACTACTCCCTACAATACCCCACTCTACTCTTATTACACCCCTAGTCCTGCTTCCCATCGCTTTTGGCGGCTTCATTGTCGGGGGTAGGAGTCCAGACGTCCACCAACCTTAAAGAAGGAGGGGGCTCAAACAGATCTAGCTCCCCACCCGACGCGCGTCCCGCGGCGTGGGAAGGTCCGGCTTCTGCCTCAGAAGGGGGTATAGGCTCACTAGGATGCAGTTGCGAGTAGAGCACATGCACTTCTTCATGGAGTGTATTGCAGTACACCTGCAGGTCGTCGACAGCTTTGCTTAACTCTCTATTTCGGGCCTGAGCCCTTGCTTCCTTAGCACACACCAACATGTGTGACTGGACTGCCCAGTCAAGTGCTAGGTCCCGGTCAGCTAGCTGATCCCGCAGGTGACGGAGGTCTCTTCTTAAATCATTAATTCTGTCTCCGTCGGCAATCCACGCATTGGTCCTGTGCCGTAGTACTGCTTGAAGTCGATTTACTTCGGCTTCCAAGTCTCCGATGGGATCGTTACTCCCACTACTACTACTTTCTTGGCGAGGGGCCAGTTGGTGCCGGGGTACTCCCCTCGGTCCCGTTGATTTTCGTGCCGTTAGCCTCGTGCGTGGCGGCATCTTTAAGGGGGAAAAAATGTTATTAGTATAATTCTTAGCATGATGCATGAATAAATACAGAATCAACCTTGGTTGATTCAACCTTCTATACGTTGCACTCTTCCTAACTGGTCTTTAATATAAACTCTTCAGACTACTTAGGTAAGAAGAGAAAAGAATCTTTAGGTAAGACTTTTGAAAATCTTTTGAAGATGCCCTGGAATATCTGCAAAGAAGGGCTACGCTCCGATACCAGCTGTGACGGAACCTCCCAAGTAATCAGGCCCACCTACAGTTGTCCTTGTCTAACAGACATCAGACATCCTGTAGATGTTCCTAAGTTACTTGACAAGCTCGGTATCTTCCTTACCTTACCAGGAACGTTTCACCCGTCTTGCAGACATTACAGATTATCGGAGATAAAGAAATGCGGAAGCGATTACATAATCTTACATTTATTTCCAAAGTAAGCTCAAGTTAGGTTATTACAGACCAGGTCTAAAAACGGGTGCATAAAAGTATTAATTATACAAACCAGGGAGACACCACATCTCCCGAAGGACTAGAAACAAAAGATCTTAAGTGGAGGACTGAGTCCTCCCGCACTTCATTCCTGTTTCTCTTCGTTGGGAACCACCTTAGCACAGAAGCAGCAGAAGTCTGCTACTTCCCCACCTAAAAACAACAAAGGGAGAAACCCTGAGTATGGAATTACTCAGCAACTCTTACCCGACTAAGGAAAAGACTCTCAAGGGTATGCTGGGTATATGGGAGTCAAGGTAAGGCTTCTCAATAGTCAAAGACTTTGTTTTGCAGAAATGCTTACTAAAGTGGATCCTTAAAAATCCAATTTTATTTGTCAAGTTAGGTAAAGTTACCTGCACTAGAGTTCTTTCTACCCTAGTTCAATCACTGGTCCTGCACTAGCCAATTTCTTAACCAAAAACCCATCATCTTTAGTGGAATGCTACGTGTAGGGCAGTGACCAAGTCTTCATAACCGCGAAGGTACGGCGATCCGAATCGATTATACTCAGCTGAGGATCTCCAATCACACGACATATGTAGCACTTAACCCTTGCATATGTCAACCCGCCACCGGGGTTCTTAAGACCGGATCAGGTTCACGCAAACCGAGAGCACAGATACACCACCGTCCAGCCTCTTGCCACGGAGGGTACACGCTACTCTCGCCACCGCTCCACTCCCATTTCGTGTTATCTTATTCCGGCCTTAGTCTGCCCGAGGCAAGGCTTACCCATGACGAGGCATGTGACCAGTTAAAGGGTCCTCGATCATCAAGCCTACATCGAGGCGGTCCTTAATCGACTCAGACGGAGACACTACACCGAGACTCTCTTCTCGTGCAAGTCACCCGCCCGGTCTCAGCTTAATCTTTTTAACCCAAAAACTTGGTACCTGACAGAGGTACATCTTTTCCGATGTTGGACCCATCACGGCCATGATGGATCCACCATCAAGTTTTATTTTTGAAAACATCCCTCCCACTTTGCCAAACATCTTTTGTAAAACAAATCCTTTTGTTTTTCTAAAGCAATACTAAGCATAATTAAACCTTTTTGTAAAAACAGGATTTCAAGGAGGGTAAGCAAGATCAAGGAAGGTAATGCAGGAATTGTTTAATCAATCAACTCCTATCACCTAATGCAGCAAGCAAGTGAGAAAGATTTTAAAAACATCAAGGAAGGTGGCAAATGCACCGGGGCTTGCCTTTGTTATCAGATGGTTCAGGCTCGGATCCACAGATATCAAAATAGAAGCAGCTGTCTGCCTGAGGATCAGAGGTGGGTGGTATCCCTTCTTCAATAACTTCTTCTTCTTCTTCTTGCTCTAATATAACCATATACATACATAAGGATGGATGTCATGGAATGCTCATGAGGATGCAAAGATAACATAAACTTATTAGTTATGTCTTGAATACAACTTTCCTTCATAGAGGTCCGGGAACTTAGGGTTTCCGGAGTCAGTAAAGGAGTTCATGGAGCAGGGGGGGGGGGTTTTGGGTTTTGTGATCAAACAAGGTCCAAATCAAACCAAACTCTACCCAAGGCTTCTAAATAATGTGAAAAGCTTACATAAAAAGTTTGGGGAATTTTGGACTTATTATTTAATTTCTAAAAATCCAGAACCATTGATTTAGGCTGTTTTAAATATCCTAAAATTCCCTACTTGATCTAAAAATCATGAAACTATTTTTAATAAATTCTATGGAAAATAACAAACCTAGGAAAATTGGTCTCATAATTTTAGCATTTTTCTATAATTTTCTACAGTTTTTCAAAGTTCAGCTGGAAAAGAAAAAGGGAAACGATAAACAGTACTGGGCCGTTTCTGGCCCAACAAGCCCAGGCCCAGGGGAAACAGCGCCCGCGCCCCCGCGCGCGCGTCCGCGCCCAGGCAGTTTTGCAGAAAAGGCCTCGCGTTTCTGGCTAAACAGAAATCGGTCCTATTACTATTGCTCCGAGTCACTGACGATTTGCAGAAAGGTCCTCGAGCTTCTGTTTCTTTCCCGCGATAGCCCCTGACCATGGCGTGCTTGCCGTTCGTCACGGACAAGGTCCGTACCGGCCATGACCGGCGACGAGAGTTCAAGCTAGCTACCGGAGGGGCATTAGCGACTACCAGGGACCTCGGGACATCTAACAATTTGGCATGAACACCCAGAGAACGGCTTGTCCATGTGCACGGCGGAAACCGAGCACAGGAGCATACGTTCCCGCGGATTAGGAGTGGTCTAGTTCGATTCAACGGGTCGGTGAGCATCACAAGCTTATGGAGTTGCAGAAACAACACTCAATTTGGGCAGATCCTTACCAGAGAGGCGTGGCCACGAACGGGCTACGTTTGATGGCGCGACGAACCAAATTGGGGGAAGAAGGCGTCGCGGTGGCTCTGTTTGAAATTGGGGCTGGAGATTGGGACTACTTGGCCGTAAGAAGTGGTGCTTTTACCGTGCGCAATTGATTTGGGAGAAGATGGAGAGATCAGTGGGAATTTCTAGTTGAGCTTGAGCTTACTTCGAAGAACAGCGAGCGCCCGCCGGGGAGCATGGCTATTTATAGCCGCGCCGACCCAGTGGTCACCTCGCGGCCGAGAAGAGCATCACAATGGCATGTCGACCACGTCGGTAAAAGGTACAGGGAGAGAGAACTACGGCATGCGCGCCACCGCGACGGAATTTCACTGAGTCACGGCGGCCGCCGGTGAGTAACCTCGGCCGGGCACAGGAAATGGTGCCACGTACGAGCTATTCTTCCCCGACGTTATCCACTCCCTCACCGTGCACGAATCCGGCGGCGACGGCGCGAATTTTGGCGCGGGGAGGTCGCCGGCGGTGGAAATTGTCGCGCTGGCGATCTGATCTTCAGTAGAGCACTGTACCATGGTGTACACCCCATTCAGAGCGACTGACAGAGCAAGTTCAAGTCACATTTTCTCTAAATCTTCCTTAGCAACTCATCCAAGGCTCTGCATCAAAGTTGTAGTGCTACATACCAGCTACAATCCAACTATAGAACTTGAACACATTTGAGCACTGGATCATGCTCATAATTGAGCTCAAAGTTGGGGTCAGTTCACTGCTAATCAGATTTTCAGATCAAACAGCCTGACAGCCAAACTTTGATGGGGTTTTTCTCTAATTTCTTCATAACAACAATGCTTGCACCCTTTAGCAAAGTTGTTCTCCTATGATTAGGCTACAATTTTGATGTGGTGACCTAGGGCAAAAACCCAATAGGTTGCAAGTTATAAAGCTCCAAAGTTGAGCCCATGCACTGATTTTTCAGACTTAGTGCAAACTCAAGGGAGGTCCATTTTGCAAATAAGTCCAAAACCAAGGGTTTTGCTTGTAAATCTCCTCAAATGTGGACCAAATGACTTTATGGTTTAAAACATACTAGTTTTTACACTTTAGTCCAATTGTGCATCAAGTTTGCACATGGGTCCCTAGGGTTTGGGCTTTGGGTTTTCCAGGGTTCCAATTAGGGTTTTTAACATCCCAGGGGTATAAATGTGATTCAACTTTATTGTTGGGGTCACTTTATGACTTTTACCCTAAAGCCTTTAGGTTTTCTCAACTTTAGTTAAGTTTTACCCCATTAACCACTATTTAGGGTTAAGTCCTTAAACCAAGGTCCTATTTACAAAACAGTAAAACAATACAACTTGTTTGAAATTTTTGCCTAGTGAATGCACTTTAGGTGTATCAAACATATGCAATGCCCATGCTCATGATGCCATGCTCAAGTTTTAGTTATAGTAACACCAGGGGTGTTACACCGCGCGTCGGTGAGAAGGCGAGAGCGCGCGTGAAGGCAAAGCGAGGCTGACAACTGGGCCCGCCCGGTCAGCGACAGAGTAAGGAGGGCGCAAGCGCGAGAGGAGGAGAGACTGCCCCGTGGGGCCCACCTGTCGGCGCGCGCCCGTGAGGGTTAATGGGCCGCGCGGTGTTAACTCCAGGGTGGGCCGATTTCAGGTTGGCGGCCCATGTAGGATGATTTCGTTTTATTCTTTTTATTTTCTGTTTTCTTTTCTCCATTTTCAAATCCAATTTGAGTTCAAATTCAAATTCAAACTTTGTGTGGATCTTCATTTATAAACTCATTTTTTTGAAATTAAAAATGCTAAACCTGAAGATATTTGGTTATACATTTTATGTATATTTTCATATCTCTTCTCTTTTCTCCCTTTCCCATTTATTTTCTATTTTCTATTCCCAATTCAAATTTATACTTCTATTTTTGTTTTTCAGATTTTTCAAATGTATCAATTGAAACTCAAAGGTGAATATAAACCATACTATTTTATTATTACTAATGTAAGTTTTATTCTCCTTGTTATTTATTTCATGGGATGTATAAATGGTTTCTTTTAAAAGAAAAATTCTTTTCCCATCTTTTTCTTATTTTCCTAGTTTCCAAATTATTATGATACTTTGCTCAGATTTCTTCTACCAATCCCAAATTCAGAATTTGGGTGTTACAAATCCTACCCCCCTTAAAAATAATCTCGTCCTCGAGATTTGTAAGAAAAGGGATGTATGCTCATATTGTTCTCGGAACATATGCACAAACAAAGAAATCTCAGCATGAGGTATAATTTTTTTAACAAAACATAGGGTCAATAGACCTTATTATTTCTTCTAAAATATTATCATATCATCTACTAACTAAAGTAACATCTAAATCTTATAAATCATCATAATTTATATCTATGTAGCTTGGTGAAGCTGGTGGTGGTGGTGGAGGTTGTTGTTGCTGTTGTCTCTCCAACCGTGCTTGTCTTATTTCTTGGCGGGCCTGACGTATTTCTTCGCGTTGTTGTCTTATCTGATTCTGCATCTCGGTCACCAGGTCTGTTAACTGTTGTATTACCAGTCTTTGGGTAGCAACCACTTGATTGATTTCAACAGGTGGAGGATTTGGAGGGTTCATTTTCTGCTTGCTTTTACGTGATAATCTTTCCTTTCCTGGTATTGACCATGAAAGTTAGAAGCATATGGTAATAGTTTTGCAAAGGAATTCATTCAATAAGCGGAATGAATAAGCTAGTAGCTGGTCATAATTCTGAAGATTCTTTAGTAGGGCTTAATCTTTGTTTTATGTCCAGATTGGGGGTAACCAATCATATAAGGTGAATGTCCAAGGGTAAGATAGAATCTGTCAAGATGAGAGATATATATGGGTGAGATAGACTACAAGATGTAGGTTTAAAGTTTGTTTGTTGTTAGGTGGGAATAGAAAGGTTATATCATTCATCATGGTTCTATGGGTTGGGTTAGCTCATGGTTGAATTGATCCAATGTGCTAAGATAAGTTAATACATGGCTAGTGGGGTCTAGTCTCTTCTACTAGTGTCATTAATCTGTTTAAGTGGACCACATTAAGTTAGATAACATTAGACCACACTAGATCAGGTCACATTAGGTAAGATAAGATCTAGATTAAATTGGATATGACTAGATTAGACTAGTTTAGGTTAGATAGGTCCAACAGGGTAGGATAAATATTATTAGGATATGTTAGAATCTTTAGAAGTTAGTTGGATTTATTAGGACCAGATAAAATCTTTTTAAGGTAAGATGAATCCACAAGGATAAGTTAGAATCTTTTCAAGACAAGATGAATCTATTAAAGTAATAGAGTATCTTTCAAGATAAGATGGATCTATTAAGTTAAATATATTTTATTTAGGATAAGTTGGGGTCTTTTGAGATGAGATGGATCTATTATGATAAGAGAGAACCTTGTAAGATAAGATGGCTATTAAACTAGATATATTTTAGGATAAGATGGAACCTTTCAAGATAATATAAATCTATTAAGGAAGAATCTTTTAAGTTTAGAGAGAATCCTTAGAGATAAGATAGATCTATTTGATATATTCTAGTTGGTCTAGTTATTTTGATGATCATTTTTTTTTCTATATGTATATGCAAATGTAATTGTGGACATTACTCCACAACCCATCACACTCAATCAAAGATCCAAATCAGACATGTATCATAAGAACAAACTTTCAAGCATACAAATATTTACAAAAATATTTTTGATTTTGTTCCTAAGATTAGGTATCCTATTCCTAAAGGTCACTTTAAGCACAGGATTTCAAAGAGTGAAATCCACATTTGTCTTTAGAAAGAAAAGATAAGAATAATCAGAGTAAAGCGGAAATAGATGAGGAAAGATTAAGAAAAGTTTTAGAAAAGATCAGAGTAGTAAAGGTAAGTAGATAATGGTTGCCCAGTTCTATCTAGGTTTCGTCCTACAGTCAACATTCCTCTGATACCACTTCTGTAACACCCGGATTTTAGGGGTCCAAAACCCGGGGTTAACATAAACACCAGGTATGCTGGGACCAAGTCTCATACATATGATGTATAGTGGCACAGGATCGAATGTCACAACTTTATATATAACAGGAGTTCTATACAAAATAAATAATTACATTATAAGGAGACAACGGTCCAGCAACCCAAAGTTGACTGGGAGACGACGACCTAGACCTCTCACGAACTCATCGCAGCATCCTCCATGAGCATCATCCTGCGGTACCTGATCTTGACCTGTGGTGTATGTGAGACAGCAAGAGTGAGCTCACATACGTTCATCGCTCAACAAGTTGTGGGGAATAATGTGTATGAACTTGCCAAAGATGGAAGCTCATATGAAGTGTAAGGCTTACCCAAGAGGATGGTTGAAGCTGAGCATTGCTTTTAAAGTTGGTCAAAATTTTATTAGCAGTTACTAAGTATAAGTAAATACCAAACCCAATTAAGTAATAGAACAAAAGTATCAACATCACCTGCAATGCAATGCATATGACAAATTGAATTTAAGTTCCATAATTTAATCATGTGAGGGTCCGAGCTGCTCATGACCGTGAGCACGGCTAGTATACCAGTTTTACACTCTGCAGAGGTTGCGCATCTTTACCCACAAGTCGTGTATCCCATGTCGCCAGGGTTTGCAAGGCCCTTAGACACTTCCGAGGTGAATGGCTAGGGATCCACTACGAGGCCTTTACAAAGTTCCACTAGCTTCCGAAAACCCGCTACAGTTTATAGGAAGATCCAGTGCAGGAATCCCTTGCAGGACCGCCATCGCAGCAAAATCCTCCCGAGGGCCTCCCTACACTGACCTCTCCCCTACTGCCCTTGCCCCTTTCGGGTAAGGTAGTCTTCCACTAGCTTTCCTAATTAATCAGCCAAGGGCGTCCCATTCCACCCTCGTGGTAGCACTGTTTTCCCGGGTGGTTCTCCATGTTCCAATTAACATAATGATCTTATCATGAATAATAAATAACAACTGATAACAAAAGTGTAATCATGAATAATGTATCTCCATACCCAAAACCACATATAGCACTAGCAAGTACTACCCAGAAAGTTCAGTGGTAAACAAGGTATAAAGATAATCAAACTAGGGTAACCTATTGGGTCCCATCAAAATTAACCTATGCAGATCATTATGATTAATCAGAACATGGCTGGGTAAAAAGAAGTGATCAAGGGCACAACTTGCCTGGGCCTTGAGATTCCAGGTACCAGGATGATCCTCAGATGACTCGTGACCTCGCACTAGTCGTAGCAATACAGACAAACATTGTATAGGCAAAATTAACATTACACCAAACATATATGCAAAATACATAGTAATAATCTACATACTAAAATAAAATTCTAGGAACAGAAATCATAATTTTTGGACTTATAGATTTTAAGTTATGCATTTTCAAAGGTTTTATGTGCTTAAAATGGATTAAGTGAGAGATTAAATTTCTAATTGTTTTCATGACAAAACAGAGGTTCTAGGTGGTAGAGAATAAAATTACAAAATTTTAGAAAGTGGAATGGATTAATTTGGACTAAAAATGGATTTTCTATGATTTAAACAAGTTCTAGCATTTATTTATCTATTAAAAATCCATTTATAAATTATTTTCTCTGTTTTATAATACTCTGGACAGGGCCCACTATTATCAGAAACCGCAGGGGCCTCAGCGCAAAATTTTTCCAGACCCAGCGCCCCAACGAGCGGACGGCGGGTTGATTTTGCATAAGGTGAGGGGCTCTTTTGTAAAACAACTTCAGCGAAGGGGTACGGGTGAATGGTGGCCGCGCGATCACAAATCAAGGGTGCAGATTAGAAGCCTAGGCTCCGAACCGGTACGCAAGCGGAGCCCCTCGGATTCCAATCCGACGCCCACAATTTAATGAACCCGCGAACGACGCAGAACCGCACGATCTCGATCTAACGCTCCAGATCCAAATGGCGAAGGGGTACACCAGGTTCTATTTTCAGCCGTCCATCGCCGATCCGATGGCCAGCAGCGTTTTCCCCAATCCCAGCCAGCCCGCGGCGGCGCTGCCACCAAATCGCGGCGGCCCATCGCCGGAGTGGGGTCAGTCAACCGGCCGAACGCGCCAAATTCAAAGGGGATAGGTGCAAAACGTAGGTGGGGGAAATGCGAACAACTTGAGGAGCACCTCACCTTCGATCCCGGTGCCGAGATTTCTAGCGACGACGGAGTGCGGCACCACGGCGGAGGAGGCGCGCCGTTGAGCAATTAACGGCGACGGGGAGCTCCCAACCCGAGGCCGGTGCACGCACACCTTCCCTGGGTCCTAGCGACGCTATTTGACCAAAAACCCGGGGCAAGGCGCAAGCACAGTGGAGGTTTCGCCGTCGGCGGCCGCGAGGTGGCACCCAGCTCCGTTCCCAGCTTCTACGGTGGTATTTCGCTAGTAGCAGACGAGAGAAGGCAAGCCCGGCGTGGAGCACTCTTATAAGGACGCGGTCGTGGCCAGAGCACCCCAACAACCACGCGAAGTCTGCGCTCCAATCGCCCGCGCCGGAAGCGGAGTTTGTTCGGGGAGCGCGCGAGGAAGACGGGGACAGGGTCTTACATGCGGGCCCGCGAGGCAGAGGAAGAACCAAGGCTGACAGGGGAGGCCCGCGCGTCGGTGAGAAGGCGAGAGCGCGCGTGAAGGCAAAGCGAGGCTGACAACTGGGCCCGCCCGGTCAGCGACAGAGTAAGGAGGGCGCAAGCGCGAGAGGAGGAGAGACTGCCCCGTGGGGCCCACCTGTCGGCGCGCGCCCGTGAGGGTTAATGGGCCGCGCGGTGTTAACTCCAGGGTGGGCCGATTTCAGGTTGGCGGCCCATGTAGGATGATTTCGTTTTATTCTTTTTATTTTCTGTTTTCTTTTCTCCATTTTCAAATCCAATTTGAGTTCAAATTCAAATTCAAACTTTGTGTGGATCTTCATTTATAAACTCATTTTTTTGAAATTAAAAATGCTAAACCTGAAGATATTTGGTTATACATTTTATGTATATTTTCATATCTCTTCTCTTTTCTCCCTTTCCCATTTATTTTCTATTTTCTATTCCCAATTCAAATTTATACTTCTATTTTTGTTTTTCAGATTTTTCAAATGTATCAATTGAAACTCAAAGGTGAATATAAACCATACTATTTTATTATTACTAATGTAAGTTTTATTCTCCTTGTTATTTATTTCATGGGATGTATAAATGGTTTCTTTTAAAAGAAAAATTCTTTTCCCATCTTTTTCTTATTTTCCTAGTTTCCAAATTATTATGATACTTTGCTCAGATTTCTTCTACCAATCCCAAATTCAGAATTTGGGTGTTACAAATCCTACCCCCCTTAAAAATAATCTCGTCCTCGAGATTTGTAAGAAAAGGGATGTATGCTCATATTGTTCTCGGAACATATGCACAAACAAAGAAATCTCAGCATGAGGTATAATTTTTTTAACAAAACATAGGGTCAATAGACCTTATTATTTCTTCTAAAATATTATCATATCATCTACTAACTAAAGTAACATCTAAATCTTATAAATCATCATAATTTATATCTATGTAGCTTGGTGAAGCTGGTGGTGGTGGTGGAGGTTGTTGTTGCTGTTGTCTCTCCAACCGTGCTTGTCTTATTTCTTGGCGGGCCTGACGTATTTCTTCGCGTTGTTGTCTTATCTGATTCTGCATCTCGGTCACCAGGTCTGTTAACTGTTGTATTACCAGTCTTTGGGTAGCAACCACTTGATTGATTTCAACAGGTGGAGGATTTGGAGGGTTCATTTTCTGCTTGCTTTTACGTGATAATCTTTCCTTTCCTGGTATTGACCATGAAAGTTAGAAGCATATGGTAATAGTTTTGCAAAGGAATTCATTCAATAAGCGGAATGAATAAGCTAGTAGCTGGTCATAATTCTGAAGATTCTTTAGTAGGGCTTAATCTTTGTTTTATGTCCAGATTGGGGGTAACCAATCATATAAGGTGAATGTCCAAGGGTAAGATAGAATCTGTCAAGATGAGAGATATATATGGGTGAGATAGACTACAAGATGTAGGTTTAAAGTTTGTTTGTTGTTAGGTGGGAATAGAAAGGTTATATCATTCATCATGGTTCTATGGGTTGGGTTAGCTCATGGTTGAATTGATCCAATGTGCTAAGATAAGTTAATACATGGCTAGTGGGGTCTAGTCTCTTCTACTAGTGTCATTAATCTGTTTAAGTGGACCACATTAAGTTAGATAACATTAGACCACACTAGATCAGGTCACATTAGGTAAGATAAGATCTAGATTAAATTGGATATGACTAGATTAGACTAGTTTAGGTTAGATAGGTCCAACAGGGTAGGATAAATATTATTAGGATATGTTAGAATCTTTAGAAGTTAGTTGGATTTATTAGGACCAGATAAAATCTTTTTAAGGTAAGATGAATCCACAAGGATAAGTTAGAATCTTTTCAAGACAAGATGAATCTATTAAAGTAATAGAGTATCTTTCAAGATAAGATGGATCTATTAAGTTAAATATATTTTATTTAGGATAAGTTGGGGTCTTTTGAGATGAGATGGATCTATTATGATAAGAGAGAACCTTGTAAGATAAGATGGCTATTAAACTAGATATATTTTAGGATAAGATGGAACCTTTCAAGATAATATAAATCTATTAAGGAAGAATCTTTTAAGTTTAGAGAGAATCCTTAGAGATAAGATAGATCTATTTGATATATTCTAGTTGGTCTAGTTATTTTGATGATCATTTTTTTTTCTATATGTATATGCAAATGTAATTGTGGACATTACTCCACAACCCATCACACTCAATCAAAGATCCAAATCAGACATGTATCATAAGAACAAACTTTCAAGCATACAAATATTTACAAAAATATTTTTGATTTTGTTCCTAAGATTAGGTATCCTATTCCTAAAGGTCACTTTAAGCACAGGATTTCAAAGAGTGAAATCCACATTTGTCTTTAGAAAGAAAAGATAAGAATAATCAGAGTAAAGCGGAAATAGATGAGGAAAGATTAAGAAAAGTTTTAGAAAAGATCAGAGTAGTAAAGGTAAGTAGATAATGGTTGCCCAGTTCTATCTAGGTTTCGTCCTACAGTCAACATTCCTCTGATACCACTTCTGTAACACCCGAATTTTAGGGGTCCAAAACCCGGGGTTAACATAAACACCAGGTATGCTGGGACCAAGTCTCATACATATGATGTATAGTGGCACAGGATCGAATGTCACAACTTTATATATAACAGGAGTTCTATACAAAATAAATAATTACATTATAAGGAGACAACGGTCCAGCAACCCAAAGTTGACTGGGAGACGACGACCTAGACCTCTCACGAACTCATCGCAGCATCCTCCATGAGCATCATCCTGCGGTACCTGATCTTGACCTGTGGTGTATGTGAGACAGCAAGAGTGAGCTCACATACGTTCATCGCTCAACAAGTTGTGGGGAATAATGTGTATGAACTTGCCAAAGATGGAAGCTCATATGAAGTGTAAGGCTTACCCAAGAGGATGGTTGAAGCTGAGCATTGCTTTTAAAGTTGGTCAAAATTTTATTAGCAGTTACTAAGTATAAGTAAATACCAAACCCAATTAAGTAATAGAACAAAAGTATCAACATCACCTGCAATGCAATGCATATGACAAATTGAATTTAAGTTCCATAATTTAATCATGTGAGGGTCCGAGCTGCTCATGACCGTGAGCACGGCTAGTATACCAGTTTTACACTCTGCAGAGGTTGCGCATCTTTACCCACAAGTCGTGTATCCCATGTCGCCAGGGTTTGCAAGGCCCTTAGACACTTCCGAGGTGAATGGCTAGGGATCCACTACGAGGCCTTTACAAAGTTCCACTAGCTTCCGAAAACCCGCTACAGTTTATAGGAAGATCCAGTGCAGGAATCCCTTGCAGGACCGCCATCGCAGCAAAATCCTCCCGAGGGCCTCCCTACACTGACCTCTCCCCTACTGCCCTTGCCCCTTTCGGGTAAGGTAGTCTTCCACTAGCTTTCCTAATTAATCAGCCAAGGGCGTCCCATTCCACCCTCGTGGTAGCACTGTTTTCCCGGGTGGTTCTCCATGTTCCAATTAACATAATGATCTTATCATGAATAATAAATAACAACTGATAACAAAAGTGTAATCATGAATAATGTATCTCCATACCCAAAACCACATATAGCACTAGCAAGTACTACCCAGAAAGTTCAGTGGTAAACAAGGTATAAAGATAATCAAACTAGGGTAACCTATTGGGTCCCATCAAAATTAACCTATGCAGATCATTATGATTAATCAGAACATGGCTGGGTAAAAAGAAGTGATCAAGGGCACAACTTGCCTGGGCCTTGAGATTCCAGGTACCAGGATGATCCTCAGATGACTCGTGACCTCGCACTAGTCGTAGCAATACAGACAAACATTGTATAGGCAAAATTAACATTACACCAAACATATATGCAAAATACATAGTAATAATCTACATACTAAAATAAAATTCTAGGAACAGAAATCATAATTTTTGGACTTATAGATTTTAAGTTATGCATTTTCAAAGGTTTTATGTGCTTAAAATGGATTAAGTGAGAGATTAAATTTCTAATTGTTTTCATGACAAAACAGAGGTTCTAGGTGGTAGAGAATAAAATTACAAAATTTTAGAAAGTGGAATGGATTAATTTGGACTAAAAATGGATTTTCTATGATTTAAACAAGTTCTAGCATTTATTTATCTATTAAAAATCCATTTATAAATTATTTTCTCTGTTTTATAATACTCTGGACTGGGCCCACTATTATCAGAAACCGCAGGGGCCTCAGCGCAAAATTTTTCCAGACCCAGCGCCCCAACGAGCGGACGGCGGGTTGATTTTGCATAAGGTGAGGGGCTCTTTTGTAAAACAACTTCAGCGAAGGGGTACGGGTGAATGGTGGCCGCGCGATCACAAATCAAGGGTGCAGATTAGAAGCCTAGGCTCCGAACCGGTACGCAAGCGGAGCCCCTCGGATTCCAATCCGACGCCCACAATTTAATGAACCCGCGAACGACGCAGAACCGCACGATCTCGATCTAACGCTCCAGATCCAAATGGCGAAGGGGTACACCAGGTTCTATTTTCAGCCGTCCATCGCCGATCCGATGGCCAGCAGCGTTTTCCCCAATCCCAGCCAGCCCGCGGCGGCGCTGCCACCAAATCGCGGCGGCCCATCGCCGGAGTGGGGTCAGTCAACCGGCCGAACGCGCCAAATTCAAAGGGGATAGGTGCAAAACGTAGGTGGGGGAAATGCGAACAACTTGAGGAGCACCTCACCTTCGATCCCGGTGCCGAGATTTCTAGCGACGACGGAGTGCGGCACCACGGCGGAGGAGGCGCGCCGTTGAGCAATTAACGGCGACGGGGAGCTCCCAACCCGAGGCCGGTGCACGCACACCTTCCCTGGGTCCTGGCGACGCTATTTGACCAAAAACCCGGGGCAAGGCGCAAGCACAGTGGAGGTTTCGCCGTCGGCGGCCGCGAGGTGGCACCCAGCTCCGTTCCCAGCTTCTACGGTGGTATTTCGCTAGTAGCAGACGAGAGAAGGCAAGCCCGGCGTGGAGCACTCTTATAAGGACGCGGTCGTGGCCAGAGCACCCCAACAACCACGCGAAGTCTGCGCTCCAATCGCACGCGCCGGAAGCGGAGTTTGTTCGGGGAGCGCGCGAGGAAGACGGGGACAGGGTCTTACATGCGGGCCCGCGAGGCAGAGGAAGAACCAAGGCTGACAGGGGAGGCCCGCGCGTCGGTGAGAAGGCGAGAGCGCGCGTGAAGGCAAAGCGAGGCTGACAACTGGGCCCGCCCGGTCAGCGACAGAGTAAGGAGGGCGCAAGCGCGAGAGGAGGAGAGACTGCCCCGTGGGGCCCACCTGTCGGCGCGCGCCCGTGAGGGTTAATGGGCCGCGCGGTGTTAACTCCAGGGTGGGCCGATTTCAGGTTGGCGGCCCATGTAGGATGATTTCGTTTTATTCTTTTTATTTTCTGTTTTCTTTTCTCCATTTTCAAATCCAATTTGAGTTCAAATTCAAATTCAAACTTTGTGTGGATCTTCATTTATAAACTCATTTTTTTGAAATTAAAAATGCTAAACCTGAAGATATTTGGTTATACATTTTATGTATATTTTCATATCTCTTCTCTTTTCTCCCTTTCCCATTTATTTTCTATTTTCTATTCCCAATTCAAATTTATACTTCTATTTTTGTTTTTCAGATTTTTCAAATGTATCAATTGAAACTCAAAGGTGAATATAAACCATACTATTTTATTATTACTAATGTAAGTTTTATTCTCCTTGTTATTTATTTCATGGGATGTATAAATGGTTTCTTTTAAAAGAAAAATTCTTTTCCCATCTTTTTCTTATTTTCCTAGTTTCCAAATTATTATGATACTTTGCTCAGATTTCTTCTACCAATCCCAAATTCAGAATTTGGGTGTTACAAAATCAAATTCATTTTCCTATCTCTAAGTTAAACACACATGTTTAGACACAAGGAGAGATAATCCAAGAGTAAAAATGATGAAGAGCCAAAAACTCTCCCTTTTCCCATAATCAAACATTCTCCCCACAAGAGACCAAATTTTGATAGTAAGAGTTATTTTGCCAATACTCTACTCTTTTTTCAAAAATTTCACAAGTGGTAGCTGATCCATTTGCTTTGGCCTTATTTTCTCCCCCTTGGCATTAAGCACCAAAACAGGATCAATCTTGGCCCTTAAACCCCATTGCCTCACCAAAATTGTCAATTACGAGTAAAAAGGCAATAAGAGTATGGAGATGAACTTGGAGTAAATTACCCTCTCATCGGAGTGCAGTGGAAGTCTTGCATAGTCTAAGTTCACCTTTCCCTTTCAATCCACCTTTGAGACTAAATTAAGTAAACTCAAGCACACGGTTAGTCTCAAAGGGTCAAGTTGTAGCACATCTCCCCCTAAATATGTGCATCACTCACATATGGACTTTTGAGGTTCGAGGATTGCTTGCACAACTTGAGCACCATAAATAAACAACAAAATGCATAAAGGAACCTGATCAAAGACATAACACACATGGATGCTATAGATCAATCCAAGTTATGCGAATCTAAGACATTTAGCTCACTACGCAGCCCGCAAAAGGTCTTCTCATCTAAAGGCTTGGTAAAGATATAGGCTAGCTGGTTCTCGGTGCTAACATAAAACACTTCGATATCTCCCTTTTGCTGGTGGTCTCTCAAAAAGTGATGCCGGATGTCTATGTGCTTTGTGCGGCTGTGTTCAACAGGATTGTCCGCCATGCGGATTGCACTCTCATTATCACATAGGAGTGGGACTTTGCTCATATTGTAGCCATAGCCCCAGAGGGTTTGCCTCATCCAAAGTAGTTGCGCGCAACACTGACCTTCGGCAACATACTCGGCCTCAGCGGTGGATAAGGCAACAGAAGTTTGTTTCTTAGAACTCCAAGACACCAGGGACCTTCCTAGGAATTGGCACGTCCCTGATGTACTCTTCCTATCAACCTTGCATCCAGCATAATCGGAGTCTGAGTATCCAATCAAGTCAAAGGTTGACCCCTTTGGATACTAGATCTCGAAGCAAGGCGTAGCAACTAAATATCTAAGTATTCACTTAACGGCCACAAGGTGACACTCCCTTGGGTCAGATTGAAATCTAGCACACATGCATAAGGTTAGCATAATATCCGGTCTACTAGCACATAAATAAAGCAAAGAACCTATCATAGACCGGTATGCCTTTTGATCAACGGACTTACCTCCTTTGTTGAGGTCGACATGTCCGTCGGTTCCCATGGGTGTCTTTGCGGGCTTGGCGTCCTTCATCCCAAACCGCTTGATCAAGTCTTGCGTGTACTTCATTTGGGAGATGAAGGTGCCGTCCTTGAGTTGCTTCACTTGGAATCCAAGGAAGTAGTTTAACTCGCCCATCATCGACATCTCAAATTTCTGAGTCATCACCCTGCTAAACTCTTCACAAGACTTTTGGTTAGTAGAACCAAATATTATGTCATCGACATAAATTTGGCACACAAATAAGTCACCATGACAAGTCTTAGTGAATAGAGTTGGATCGGCTTTCCCAACCTTGAAAGCATTAGCGATTAGAAAATCTCTAAGGCATTCATACCATGCTCTTGGGGCTTGCTTAAGTCCATAGAGCGCCTTAGAGAGCTTACACACGTGGTCAGGGTACAGTTCATCCTCAAAGCCAGGGGGTTGCTCTACGTATACCTCCTCCTTGATTGGCCCGTTGAGGAAAGCGCTCTTCACATCCATTTGGAACAACCTGAAGGAATGGTGAGCGGCATAGGCTAATAAAATGCGAATAGACTCTAGCCTAGCCACAGGAGCAAAAGTCTCCTCAAAATCCAAACCCGCGACTTGGGCATAACCTTTTGCCACAAGTCGAGCCTTGTTCCTTGTCACCACTCCGTGCTCGTCTTGCTTGTTGCGGAACACCCACTTGGTTCCCACAACATTTTGCTTTGGACGTGGCACCAGGGTCCAAACTTCATTTCACTTTAAGTTGTTGAGCTCTTCCTGCATGGCCAACACCCAGTCCGGATCTAGCAAGGCCTCTTCTACCCTAAAAGGCTCAATAGAGGAGACAAACGAGTAATGCTCACAAAAATTAACTAATCTAGAGCGAGTAGTTACTCCCTTTCTTATATCACCCAAAATCTGGTCGACAGGATGATTCCTTTGAATCGTCGCTCAGACTTGAGTTGAAGGGGCCTGTGGTGCTTCTTCCTCCATAACATGATCATCTTGTGCTCCCCCTTGATCACACGCCTCTTCTTGATGAACCTGTTCATCATTTTGAGTTGGGGTGCACCATTGTTGAGGAAGAAGGTTGATCTTGCTCTTGGTGTTCCTGTGGTCGCACATCTCCAATAGCCATGGTGCGAATTGCGTCCGTTGGAACATCATCTTCATCTACATCATCAAGATCAACTTGCTCTCTTGGAGAGCCATTAGTTTCATCAAATACAATGTCGCTAGAGACTTCAACCAAACCCGATGATTTGTTGAAGACTCTATACTCCTTTGTATTTGAGTCATAACCTGACAAAAACCCTTCTACAACTTTGGGAGCAAATTTGGAATTCCTACCTTTCTTCACTAGAATGTAACATTTACTCCCAAATACACGAAAGTATGAAGCGTTGGGTTTGTTACCGGTTAGAAGTTCGTACGACGTCTTCTTGAGGAGGCGATGAAGGTAGACCCGGTTTATGGCGTGGCAAGCTGTGTTCACAGCTTCCGACCAAAACCGTTCGGGCGTCTTGAATTCACCAAGCATCGTCCTTGCCATGTCTATAAGCGTCCTGTTCTTCCTCTCTACCACATCGTTTTGCTGCGGTGTGTAGGGAGTGGAGAACTCGTGCTTGATTCCTTCCTCCTCAAGGTACTCCTCCACTTGAAAATTCTTGAACTCGGACCCGTTGTCGCTCTTATCTTTTTCACCTTGAGCTCAAATTCGTTTTGTGCTCTCCTTTGGAAGCGCTTTAGGGTCCCTTGGGTTTCTTTTTTATCCTGCAAAAAGAATACCCAAGTGAAGCGGGAAAAATCATCAACAATAACAAGACCATACTTACTTCCCCCGATGCTGAGGTAGGCGACGGGTCCGAAGAGGTCCATGTGAAGTAGCTCCAAAGGCCTTGATATGGTCATCACATTCTTGCTATGATGAGAACTTCCCACCTGTTTACCTGCTTGACAAGCTGCACAAGGTCTATCTTTTTCGAAGGTTACATTGGTTAGACCTAACACATGTTCTCCCTTTAGAAGTTTATGGAGATTCTTCATCCCAACATGTGCTAGACGGCGATGCCACAACCAGCCCATACTAGTCTTAGCGATTAAGCATGCATCTAGAACAGCCTCCTCCTTCGAAAAATCAACTAAATAGAGTTTGCCATCTAGTACACCCTTAAAAGCTAATGAACCATCACTCCTTCTAAAGACAGACACATCTACATTGGTAAATAAGCAATTGTAACCCATATTACATAGTTGACTAACGGACAACAAGTTATACCCGAGCGATTCAACTAAGAACACGTAGATATGGAATGCTCGGATGAAATAGCTATTTTTCCTAGTCCTTTAACCTTGCCTTGATTCCCGTCTCCAAAGATGATCGAATCTTGGGAATCTTTGTTCTTGACGTAGGAGGTGAACATCTTCTTCTCCCCTGTCATGTGGTTTGTGCATCTGCTGTCGATAATCCAGCTTGAGCCCCCGGATGCATAAACCTGCAAGGCAAATTAGGCTTGGGTCTTAGGTACCCAACTCTTGTTGGGTCCTACAAGGTTAGTTACAATATCCTTTGGGACCCAAATGCAAGTCTTATCTTCCTTGCATTTGGCCCCCAACTTCCTAGCAACCACTTTCTTATTTTTACATGAAAGTACAAAATTAGTGTTGCAGGCATGAAAAACAGTAGCAGATTCATTAGGCATTTTCTTAGGCACATGATGAATAACATTTCCCTTCCTAGGCATACTTCTACCATGCACAAAAGTAGAACTTGAAGCAATCATAGCATGTGAATCATATGCACCATAACTTCTGTTATAATGAGTATTCCTAGAAACTTTTCTATCATAAATGAACGCATGATTCTTTTGAATGCAACTAGCCATAGGAGCCTTCCCTTTTTCCTTGTTGAAAATGGGAGCCCTTTGGCTTGTTAAGTTCTTGGCTTCCTTCTTGAAGCCAATCCCATCCTTAATTGAGGGGTGTCCACCAATAGTGTAGGCATCCCTTGCAAATTTTAGTTTATCAAAGTAATTTTTGCAAGTCTTAAGTTGAGCATTAAGACTTGTCACTTCATCATTTAATTTTGTAATAGAAGTAAGGTGCTCAACACATGCATCAATATCAAAATCCTTACACCTATTACAAATCACAACGTGCTCTACACAAGGACTAGATTTATTAACTACTTCTAGCTTAGCATTTAAATCATCATTCAAAGTCTTCAAGCTAGAAATAGATTCATTGCAAATAGATAACTCAGAAGCTAGTAATTCATTCCTTTTAATCTCTAAGGCAAGAGACTTTTGAACACTAATAAATTTGTCATGTTCCTCATACAAAATGTCCTCTTGCCTCTCTAGCAGTCTATCTTTTTCATTCAAGGCATCAATCAACTCATTAATCTTTTCTACTTTAGCTCTATCTAATCCTTTGAACAAGCTAGTGTAATCTACTTCATCATCACTAGAGTCCTCATCACTAGAAGTAGAGTACTTGGGGGAATCTCGAACACTCACTTTCTTTTCCTTGGCCATGAGGCAGGTGTGGCGTTCGTTGGGGAAGAGAAAGGACTTGTTGAAGGCTGAGGCAGTGAGTCCTTCATCATTGGAATCAGAAGATGAGCAGTCCGAGTCCCATTCCTTTCCGATGTGTGCCTCGCCCTTTGCCTTCCTATAGCTCTTTTGCTTCTCTTTCTTCCCGCCCTTTCCTTGTTCCTGGTCACTAGAGTTATCGGGACAATTTGCTATAAAATGACCAGTCTTACCGCATTTGAAGCAGGAGCGCTTTTCCCTTTGCCTTGTTCTTGTTTGAGTACTCCTTGCGTCCCTTCAATGCGGTCTTGAAGCGCTTGATAATGAGGGCCATTTCATCCTTGTTTAGCTCGTCCGCTTCAACTTGCGCCACCTTGCTAGGTAGCGCCTCCCTGCTACTTGTTGCTTTGAGAGCAATCATTTGAGGCTCGTAGATGGGCATTGGACCATTCAATGCCTCATCAACGTATCTTGCTTCCTTGATCATCATACGCCCGCTTACGAACTTTCCGAGTATTTCCTCGGGCGTCATCTTGGTGTACCTAGGATTTTCACGGATAGAGTTCACAAGATGAGGATCAAGTATAGTGAAGGACCTGAGCATAAGTCGGACGACGTCGTGGTCCGTCCATCTCGTGCTTCCATAGCTCCTGATCTTGTTGACCAGGGTCTTGAGCGTGTTGTACGTTTGGGTTGGCTCCTCCCCCCTGATCATTGCAAACCTTCCTAGTTCGCCTTCCACCAACTCCATCTTGGTGATCATGGTGGCATCATTCCCCTCATGAGAAATCTTGAGGGTGTCCCAAATTTGTTTGGCGTTATCCAAGCCGCTCACCTTGTGGTACTCGTCCCTGCACAAGGATGCTAGCAAAACAGTGGTAGCTTGTGCATTTTTATGGATTTGCTCATTAATGAAAATGAGGTTGTCAGTACTATCAAAAAGCACTCCGTTTTCAACGATCTCCCAAATACTTGGATGGAGAGAGAATAGGTGACTACGAATTTTGTGACTCCAAAATGAGTAGTCTTCTCCATCAAAGTGCGAAGGTTTCCCAAGTGGAATTGAAAGTAAATGAGCATTGGAGTTAAACGGAATACGAGAATAGTCAAAAGAAAAGTTTGAGTTAACCGATTTTTTCTTCTCGTCGTCGTCGTCTCTTTGGGAAGAAGAAGACTCGTCACTGTCGTAGTAGACTATCTTCTTGATGCGCCTCTTCTTCTTCCTGTCCTTCTTCTTGTGACTCGAGCCAGAGTCAGTGGGCTTATCGTCTCTTGGCTCGTTGAAGATGGACTCCTTCTCCTTATCGTTGACCACCATCCCCTTTCCCTTAAGATCCATCTCTTCGGGCGATTACTCCCTTTCGTGAAGAGAACGACTTTGATACCAATTGAGAGCACCTAGAGGGGGGGGTGAATAGGTGATCCTATAAAAACTTAAACTTATAGCCAGAAAACTTGGTTAAGTGTTAGCACAATGGAATTAAGTGGCTAAGGACCGAGCTCTTGTGAAACACAATGGTCACAAAGAAAACAAGCACAAGAGACACGATGATTTATCCCGTGGTTCGGCTAAGTATAACACTTGCCTACTCCACGTTGTGGCGTCCCAATGGACGAGGGTTGCACTCAACCCCTTTCAAGTGATCCAATGATCCACTTGAATACCACGATTGTTTTCTTTCTTATACTCTTTCCCGTTTGCGAGGAATCTCCACAACTTGGAGTCTCTTGCCCTTACAATAAAGATCAAAGTGAAAGCACTAGAGTAAGGGAGGGAAGCACACACACATAAATCCGCAGCAATACGCACACACACAGCCAAGACTTGAGCTCGAATGAATCGCAACAAGTTCACCACTAGAACGGAGCTCAAATCACTAAGAAAGTCAATCAAGTGCGTGAAGACGGAGTGTGGAAGATTTAGAATGCTCAAAGTATGCTTAGGTGACTCCTCCATGCGCCTACGGGTCCCTTTTATAGCCCCAAGGCAGCTAGGAGCCGTTGGAGGCATTCTTGGAAGGCAATTCTTGCCTTCTGTCGGGTGGCGCACCGGACAGTCCGGTGCACCACCAGACATCCACTGTTCATTGTCTGGTGCGGATCTCCTTCCATTCCTGGCGCAGCCGACCGTTGGATCTTTGGGCTGGTTGGCGCACCGGACACTGTCCGGTGCACACCGGACAGTCCAGTGCCCTCAGCCGACCGTTGGCGTGGGCCACGCGTCGCGCCCGGATTGCGCGCCCGACCGTTGCTCTAGCGGCCATTGGCTCACCGGACAGTCCGGTGCACCACCGGACAGTCCGGTGAATTATAGCCGTATGCCGCCGTAGTTTCCCGAGAGTGGCCAGTTCACCGGAGTCCAGCCTGGCGCACCGGACACTGTCCGGTGCACCACCGGACAGTCCGGTGTGCCAGACTGAGCAGAGTCTTGGCTGCTTCGAGCCAAGTTCTTCTCTTCTTTTCTTTTCTCTGATTCTAGCACTTAGACAAATATATTAGTACACAAAAACCAATGTACTAAGTCTAGAATCATACCTTCTTGTTGATTTGCACTTCATCCATCATTTGGCATATAGTTACTCACTCAATATGTGTTGGGCACTTAATCACCAAAATATACTAGAAATGGCCCAAAGAGCACATTTCCCTTTCAGAAGGACATACCTTCATCATTGCAATATGCGATAATAAAAGAAGAATCATGTAAAATGTAAGAGATAGCATGAATAATTATGTAATATTATTAGCTCATTTCTATTTTATTATCATGGACAAATAGAAACGATATCAAATTACAAATGTACCTTCGGCTTGACAGAAGGTAAAAGTACAAGTGTGACACACAAGCAAATACCAGTCAGCGTGAACAGTACGGGAGCACTGTTCATCTATTTATAGGCACGGGACGCAGCCCATGTAAAATTACACCCATGCCCTTTACATTTGCTAATGACTCTATAGTGATCCATCGAGGTCTAAATGGCCTTTTCCCTTTTAAGTCGGTTCCCTTTTTTGCTGTCATGCCGAAGCTCCCTTGCGCGTAGCTTCGGCGCTGCATCAACCTTCGTATTCTTTGTGCTTCTCACACTGTAGTTCTGATCCGAGTCTGAAGGTACTTGTTCATGTATTATACTCCAGAAACATTGTTAAATCATGTTTTTGAGGACCTTCGGAAGACGAAGGCCCCCAACAGCGGCCTCAGAAACCCGAAGGTGGCGAGTTCGCGGTTGTACGGTCCTGGTGCACCGGACACTGTCCGGTGGCACACCGGACAGTCCGGTGCGCCAGACCAGGGCACACTTGGATTCTTTTGCTCATTTCTTTTTGAACCCTAACTTCGAACTTTTATTGGTTTGTGTTGAACCTTTATGCACCTGTAGAATATATAATCTAGAGCAAACTAGTTAGTCCAATTATTTGTGTTGGGCATTCAACCATCAAAATTATTTATAGGAAAAGGTTAAACCCCATTTCCCTTTCAAAGGCAACATGGAGGACTTTCAGGAGTTTCAGGACTTCGATGAGTTCTAGTTGTGTTTAGTGGCAAACCCCAGTCAACTGTTTGTGAAGGCCTTATCGTACTACGTTTCGTATTCGCACTTTGATTATGGCTATGACTTAAGTTAATGACTCTATGGATGTCTTGAACATCGTGATGTAACAAAGTACTGAATTCCGCTATTATTTTGAGCAATGTGTGATGATGTCCAATTATGTAATTGTTGTGTACGTGAATTTTTGATCCTGGCACGTACATGATTCGCATTTGGTTTGCCCTCCAAAATCGGGTGTGACAGTCACCTTTGGGTTTTTCTGGTTTTTCAACGAGCGAACGGTCCGCACCTGAGGCTGGACGGTCTGAGCTTGATCCCGAAGGGTGCTCCCTTCTCCTTCAGACAGTCCATAGTGTAAATGCATGTTTTGCATGCTTCCTATCTGAGACACACCTTGGTGTCGCAGACGATCCACCGGAAGGGCCCGAATGGTCCGCACATAAGTGTAATTTCCAAAAAGCTTCTCTTGTTCGGAATAATCTACGGTATTCCGGACAATCGACTTATAAATTGATATAGATGGACTTATGCACCTGAGAAATAATCAACTAGGCAAACTAGTTAGCCCATAAGATTTGTGAAGGTCATCAAGCACCAAAATCAATTATAAAAAATGGTTAAGGCCATTTCCCTTTCACCATCCTTCGATGTATTTTTTATTTGATATCACCATTACCTTCATACTTATCTTTATGCTTGCTCTTTAAAAATCTCCTCTCTTCCATCTCAATTTGAAAGTGGCAATCTACCTATCTGGCCCTTGGACGTACCCTCTTCTTTTCCACTTGTAGGTCATGTCTAAACTTCATTCTTTATGGCACACCAGACACTGTCTGGTGCGCCAGACCAGGGCACACTCGGTTTCTTTTGCTCCTTTCTTTTTGAACCCTAACTTTAATCTTTTATTAGTTTGTGTTGAACCTTTATGCACCTGTAGAATATATAATCTAGAGCAAACTAGTTAGTCCAATTATTTGTGTTGGGCATTCAATCATCAAAATTATTTATAGGAAAAGGTTAAACCCCATTTCTCTTTCAATCTCCACCTTTTTGGTGATTGATGCCAACACAAACCAAAGCAAATATATAAGTGCAGAATTGAACTAGTTTACATAAGGTAAGTGCATATGTTACTTGGAATTAAACCAATTTATAGTTTCACTAGATATGCATGGTTTGCTTTCTTTTATTTAACATTTTGGACCACGCTTGCACCACATGTTTTGTTTTTGCAAATTCTTTTGGAAAGTCTTTTCAAAATCTTTTTGCAAATAGTCAAAGGTATATGAATAAGGTTGTGAGAAGCATTTTCAAGATTTGAAATTTCTCCCCCTATTTCAAATGCTTTTCCTTGGACTTAAACAAAACTCCCCCTGAATGAAATTCTCCTCATAGCTTTCAAGAGGGTTTTAATAGATATCAATTGGAAATATATTAAGATGCTAATTTTGAAAATATACCAATTGAAAATCATCATACCATTTGAAATATATTAAAAATATTTCGAAAGGTGGTGCGATCCTTTTGCTTTGGGCTAATACTCTCTCCCCCTTTGGCATTAATCGCCAAAAACGGAGACTTTGAGAGCCCTTTATATTTTCTCCCGATTGGTACAAGGAAATATGAGTTAAAGACTATACCAATTTGGAGTGCGGAGTAACGACGAGGGATAAAAGATACCGGTAGAGTGGAGTGGAAGCCTTGTCTTCGTCGAGTACTCCATTTCCCTTTCAATCTACGACTTAGTATAGAAATACACTTGAAAACACATTAGTCATAGACATAAAAGAGATATGATCAAAGGTATATAAATGAGCTATGTGTGCAATGTTTCAATCAAAGTTCTGAGAATCAAGTATATTTAGCTCATTTCTAAGTTTGTTAAAAGTTTTCTCATCTAAAGGCTTGGTAAAGATATCGGCTAATTGTTCTTTGGTGCTAACATAAGCTATCTCAATATCCCCCCTTTGTTGGTGATCCCTCAAAAAGTGATACCGAATGTCTATGTGCTTAGTGCGGCTGTGTTCAACGGGATTATCCGCCATGCGGATTGCACTCTCATTGTCACATAGGAGAGGGACTTTGCTCAATTTGTAGCCACAGTCCCTGAGGGTTTGCCTCATCCAAAGTAATTGCGCACAACAATGACCTGCGACAATACTCAGCTTCGGCGGTAGAAAAAGCTACAGAGTTTTGTTTCTTTGAAGCCCAAGACACCAGAGATCTCCCTAGAAACTGATAAGTCCCTGATGTGCTCTTCCTATCAATTTTACACTCTGCCCAATCATCATCTAAATATCCTATTAAATCAAAGGTGGATCCCTTGGGTACCAAAGTCCAAACTTAGGAGTGTATACTAAATATCTCATGATTCTTTTCACGGCCCTAAGGTGAACTTCCTTAGGATCGGCTTGGAACCTTGCACACATGCATACAGAAAGCATAATATCCGGTCGAGATGCAGATAAATAGAGTAAAGATCATATCATCGACCGGTATACCTTTTGATCTACGGACTTACCTCCCGTGTCGAGGTCGAGATGCCCATTTGATCCCATGGGTGTCTTGATGGGCTTGGCATCCTTCATTCCAAACTTGGTAAGTATATCTTGAATGTACTTTGTTTGGTTGATGAAGGTGCCTTCTTGGAGTTGCTTGACTTGAAATCCTAGAAAATACTTCAACTCCCCCATCATAGACATCTCGAATTTTTGAATCATGATCCTACTAAACTCTTCACAAGTAGATTTGTTAGTAGACCCAAATATGATATCATCAACATAAATTTGGCATACAAACAAATCTTTTGCAATGGTTTAGTAAAGAGAGTAGGATCGGCTTTTCCGACTTTGAAGCCATTAGTGATAAGAAAATCTCACAAGCATTCATACCATGCTCTTGGGGCTTGCTTGAGCCCATAAAGCGCCTTTGAGAGTTTATAAACATGGTTAGGGTACTCATTATCTTCAAAGCCGGGAGGTTGCTCAACATAGACCTCTTCCTTGATTGGTCCATCGAGGAAAGCACTTTTCACGTCCATTTGGTAAAGCTTAAAGCCATGGTAAGTAGCATAGGCAAGTAATATACGAATTGACCCAAGCCTAGCTACGGGTGCATAGGTTTCACCAAAATCCAAATCTTCGACTTGTGAATAACCCTTTTGCCACAAGTCAGGCTTTGTTCCTTGTCACCACACCATGCTCATCTTGTTTGTTGCGGAATACCCACTTGGTTCCTACAACATTTTGGTTAGGACGTGGAACTAAATGCCATACCTCATTCCTCGTGAAGTTGTTGAGCTCCTCTTGCATTGCCAACACCCAATCCGAGTCTCTTAGTGCATCCTCCACCCTGTATGGCTCAATAGAGGACACAAAAGAGTAATGTTCACAAAAATGAGCGACTCTAGATCGAGTTGTTACCCCCTTATGAATATCACCAAGAATGGAGTTGACAGGGTGATCTCTTTGAACCGCTTGGTGGACTCTTAGGTGTGGCGGTCTTTGACCCTGATCATCTTCCTTGTCCTTATCAACTTCATCTCCCCCTTGATCATTGTCCTCCTCTAGTGGTGGCTCATCTTCTTGATCTTGATCTTCATCATCTTGAGCCTGATCCTCATCTTGAGTTGGTGGAGATGCTTGATTGGAAGATGATGGTTGATCTTGTGCTTGTGGAGGCACTTCAGATTCCTTAGGACACACATTCCCAATGGACATGTTCCTTAGCGCAACGCACGAAGCCTCTTAATCATCTAGTTCATCAAGATCAACTTGCTCCACTTGGGAGCCATTAGTCTCATCAAACACAATGTCACAAGAAACCTCAACTAATCCAGTGGATTTGTTGAAGACTCTATATGCCCTTGTGTTTGAGTCATAACCGAGTAAAAAGCCTTCTACAGCCTTAGGAGCATATTTAGATTTTCTACCTCTTTTAACAAGAATAAAACATTTGCTACCAAAGACTCTAAAATATGAAACATTGGGCTTTTTAGCGATGAGGAGTTCATAAGATGTCTTCTTGAGGATTCGGTGAAGATATAACCGATTGATGGAGTAGCAGGCAGTGTTAATCGCCTCAGCCCAAAACCGGTCCGGAGTCTTGTATTCATCAAGCATGATCCTCGCCATGTCCATTAGAGTTCTATTCTTCCTCTCCACTACACCATTTTGTTGAGGTGTGTAGGGAGAAGAGAACTCATGCTTGATGCCCTCATCCTCAAGGAAGCCTTCTATTTGAGGGTTCTTGAACTCCGTCCCGTTGTCGCTTCTTATCTTCTTGATTCTCAATCCGAACTCATTTTGAGCCCATCTCAAGAATCCCTTTCAGGACTCTTGGGTGTGTGATTTTTCCTGCAAAAAGAATACCCAAGTGAAGCGAGAATAATCATCCACAATTACAAGACAGTACTTACTCCCGCCGATGCTTATATAGGATATCGGGCTGAATAAATCCTTATGGAGTAACTCCAGTGGCATGTCCGTTGTCATGATGTTTTTGTGTGGATGATGGGTTCCAACTTGCTTTCCTGCTTAACATGCACTACAGACCCTGTCTTTCTCAAAATGAACATTGGTTAGTCCCAAAATATGCTCTCCCTTTAGAAGCTTGTGAAGATTCTTCATCCCAACATGGGCTAGTCGGCGATGCCAAAGCCAACCCATATTAGTCTTAGCAATTAAGTAAGTATCGAGTTCAGCTTTGTTAAAATCAACTAAGTATAACTGACCCTCTAATACTCCCTTAAATGCTACTGAATCATCACTTCTTCTAAAGACAGTAACACCTATATCCGTAAAAAGACAGTTGTAGTCCATTTTACATAATTGAGAAACAGAAAGCAAATTGTAATCTAAAGAATCTACAAGAAAAATATTGGAAATAGAATGGTCATGTGATATAACAATTTTACCAAGTCCTTTGACCAAACCTTGATTTCCATCCCCGAATGTGATAGCTCTTTGGGGATCTTCGTTTTTCTCGTAGGAGGAGAACATTCTTTTCTCCCCTGTCATGTGGTTTGTGCATCAGCTATCAATAATCCAACTTGAGCCCCCGGATGCATAAACCTGCAAAACAATTTAGGTATTGTTCTTAGGTACCCAAACGGTCTTGGGCCATTTCACATTAGAAACAAGCACCTTAGGTACCCAAACACAAGTCTTGGAGCCCTTGTGTTTGCCCACAACATATTTGGCAACTACTTTGCCTGATTTTTTAGTAAGCACATAAGAAGCATCAAAAGTCTTAAATGAAATGTTAGGTTCATTTAATGCAGTAGAAGTTTTCTTCTTAGGCATTTTAACATGCGTAGAATGCCTAGAGATAGATGCCCCATTCTTATATATAAAAGCATGGTGAGAAACAGAATGAGATTTCTTAGCATGAATTCTCCTAATTTTGTGTTTGGGATAACCAGCAGGATATAAAATATAGCCCTCGTTATCCTGAACCATGGGAGCCTTGCCCTTAACAAAATTAGACAATCTTTTAGGGGCTTTAAGTTTGACATTGCTTCCTTGTTGGAAACCAATGCCATCCTTGATGCCAGGGCGTCTCCCATTATAGAGCATGCTTCTAGCAAATTTAAAATTTTCATTCTCTATCTCAAGCTCATTAATTTTACTAGTTAATTGAGCTATATGATCATTTTGTTGTTTAATTAAAGCAAGGTGATCATGAATAGCATCAATATTAACATCTCTACATCTAGTACAAATAGAAACATGATCAACGGTAGATGTAGAAGGTTTGGATAATTTTAATTCTTCTATCTTAGCATGTAATATGGCATTCTCATCTCTAAGACAGGAAATAGAATCATTGCAAACATTTAAATCCTTAGCCTTGGTTATTAAGCTAGCATTCTCAGTTTTAAGGCTAGAAATTGATTCATTCAATTTGTCATTCTTAGCAATTAAACTAGCATTTTCATTTCTAAGATTGGCAATTGAATCATGGCAAACATTTGGTTTTTCAACCTTAGCAATTAAACTAACATTCTCAGTTCTAAGGTTGGAAATAGTGTCATGGCAAATGCTAAGCTCCTTAGTCAAATTTTCACATTTTCAACTTCCTAAGCATAAGCATTTTTAACTTTAACATGTGTTTTGTTTTCCTTAATAAGGAATTCCTCTTGGCTATCCAAGAGTTCATCCTTCTCATGAATATCACCTATCAATTCATTCAATTTTTCTTTCTGTTGCATGTTAAGGTTGGCAAAAAGGGTAAGCAAATTATCTTCATCTTCACTAGAGCTACCCTCATCACTATATGTTGTATATTTGGTGGAGGCTCTAGATATTACCTTCTTCCTTTTGTCGTCCTTTGCCATGAAGCACTTGTGGCCGACTTTGGGGAAGAGAAGTCCCTTGTTGACGGTGATGTTTGCGGCATCCTCGTCGGAGGAGGAGTCGGTGGAGCTCATGTCGGAGTCCCATTCCCGACACATGTGGTCATCACCGCCCTTCTTCTTGTAGTATTTCTTCTTTTCCTTCTTCCTCCCCTTCTTGTCGTTGTCCCTGTCACTATCACTAGACATAGGACATTTAGCGATAAAATGACCGGGCTTACCACATTTTAGCACACCCTTTTTGTCGGCGTTTCGAGACCGGGGGGTCCCTGGGCCGACGAGTGAAATGTCGCCGCGTGCCCCAGCCCAGATGGGTCGGCGCGAGACGGAGCGCGAAGGGGGGAAAAGGCAGCCGGAGAGAGAGGGAGGTGGAAATCCCGCGGCCTTCGTGTTTGTCCTGCGCCCAGGTCAGGTGCGCTTGCAGTAGGAGGTTACAAGCGTCCACGCGGGAGAGGGAGCGAGCGGCCTCACGTGAGCACCTGTCCCGTCCTCTTCCCCGCGCGGCCAACCCTCTGTAAGAGGGCCCTGGTCCTTCCTTTTATAGGCGCAAGGAGAGGATCCAGGTGTACAATGGGGGTGTAGCAGAGTGCTAACGTGTCTAGCGGAGGAGAGCTAGCGCCCTAAGTACATGCCATCGTGGCAGCCGGAGAGGTTTTGGCACCCAGTTCGTGTGGTGTCGTGGCCGTCGGAGGAGCGCTGGAGCCTGGCGGAAGGACAGCTGTCGAGGCAGTTGAGTCCTTGCTAACGTCCTCTTGCTTCCATAAGGGGGCTGAGAGCCGCCGTCATCATAGAGCGTGCGGGGTGCCATCATTACTTGTCTGGCGGAGCGAGCCAAATGGGACGCTGGTCTTTTTCCCTGTAGCCTGAGTCAGCTTAGGGTAGGGTAATGATGGCGCCTCCTGTTGACGTGGTCGGTCCGCGCCCTAGGTTGGGCGATGTGGAGGCTCCTCCGAGGTCGAGGTCGAGTCTGTCTTCCGAGGCTGAGCCCGAGTCCGAGCCCTGGGGTCGGGCGGATCAGAGTTTGCCGTCTTCCGGGGCTGAGCCCAAGTCCAAGCCCTGGGGTCGGGCGGATCGGAGTTCGCCGTCTTCCGGGGCTGAGCCCAAGTCCGAGCCCTGGGTCGGGCGGAGCGGAGTTCGCCGTCTTCCGGGGCTGAGCCCAAGTCTGAGCCCTGGGTCGGGCGGAGCGGAGTTCGCCATCTTCCGGGGCTGAGCCCGAGTCCGAGCCCTGGGTCGGGCGGAGCGGAGTTTGCCGTCTTCCGGGGCTGAGCCCGAGTCCGAGCCCTGGGTCGGGCGGAGCGGAGTTTCCTATGGCGCCTGAGGCCGGGCCTGACTGCCTATCAGCCTCACTCTGTCGAGCGGCACAACAGTCGGAGTGGCGCAGGCGGCGCTGTCCTTCTGTCAGGCCGGTCAGTGGAGCGGCGAAGTGACTGCGGTCACTTCGGCTCTGTCGACTGGAGGATGTGCGTCAGGATAAAGGTGTCAGGCCGCCTTTGCATTAAATGCCCCTGCGATTTGGTCGGTTGGCGTGGCGATTTGGCCAGGGTTGCTTCTTGGTGAAGACTGGGCCTCGGGCGAGCCGGAACTTTGTTCGTCGCTGGAGGGGGGCCTCGGGCGAGACGGAGATCCTCCGGGGTCGGCTGCCCTTGCCCGAGGCTGGGCTCAGGCGAGGCGTGATCGAGTCCCTCGAATGGACTGATCCCTGGCTTAGTCGCACCCATCAGGCCTTTGCAGCTTTGTGCTGATGGGGGTTACCAGCTGAGAATTAGGAGCCTTGAGGGTACCCCTAATTATGGTCCCCAACAGTAGCCCCCGAGCCTCGAAGGGAGTGTTAACACTCGCTTGGAGGCTTTTGTCGCACTTTTTTGCAAGGGGACCAGCCTTTCTCGGTTGCGTTTTGTTCCGGTGGGTGCGCGCGAGCGCACCCACCAGGTGTAGCCCCCGAGGCCTCGGAGGAGTGGTTTGACTCCTCCGAGGTCTTAATGCCTCGCGCAATGCTTCAGCTGGTCTAGTTGTTCCCTCATGCGAGCTGGCCGTAGCCCGGGTGCACGGTCGGGTCCCAAGTTCTCGGGCTGGTATGTTGACGCTGTCAACGGTTTGGCCGGAGCCGGGTTTGCGAGAGCAGCCCCCGAGCCTCTGCACAGGGCGAGAGGACGGTCAGGGACAGACTCGACTTCTTTACATACGCCCCTGCGTCGCCTTTCCGCAAGGAGGAGGGGGAAAGTGCCATGTTGCCCTCGGAGGGCGCCGAACATGGTGTCTCCGGTGAGCTGCTGGCGGGTAATCCGAGAGGACGCCCGTGCCCCATTTGTTAGGGGTCGGCTAGAGGCCCGGAGGCGCGCCCAAAAGTACCTGCGGGTGATCTGCCGGACCCGGTCCTCTATCGACGGGGTCCGAGGGCTCGATGCCTCCCTCTGATGGGATTCCGTTACAAGATCGTTCCCGCTGGTCTCGGAAATGTCCTAGGGTACCTCGGGAGTGTAGCCCGAGCCTTGGTTATGTATCGAACGTACCCATGGTCATCCCTCGCTCCGTGTCTGAGGCGGCTGTGAACCCTTCGAGGGCTAGCCTACGAACCCCTGATCAGTAGTGGGCGCGGAGCCCGAGTAGCCTGAGGCGGCCGTTGAACCCTTCCGAGGGGCCGGCCTTCGAACCTCTGACCAGTAGTGGGTGTGGAGCCCACGCGCTCTGAGGCGGCTGTTAAACCCCTCTGAGGGGCCAGCCTTCGAACCTCTGATCAATAAGGAGGCTCGGAGCCTGTTTCCTTCACGAAGAAGGATCCTTTTCGGGGTATCCCCCTTTCCCGGTCCCTGTTGTAAGAGAGAGAAAGAGGAAAAGGAAAAGGATACGAAATCAAATGACGTGGCATACCTTTTTTGACGCGGTCATTATGGCGAAGGCGAAGCGTCGCTTGCTTCCTCTGCCAGAGGCGCCGCCTGTCCCGCCGCGGAGTTAATGCGACGGGGCGAGTGGTTCGCGGGGCGGCCGTTGCGCGTGCGTGAGCCGTTCGAGGAACGGAACACGGGCGCGCCTTCTTCACGCCGTGAGAGAGGTTTCTCTCGCTGTCCCTGGATGGGACGTAAGCTCGGCTGACGACGTGACCGCTGCTCCTGCCCGCCTGCCACCGCCATTACTGCCGGCCCAGTTTCGGCCGTATTGACCGTCGCGCCAGGCTGGCACTGCTGGGTCGTACGCAGGGTCGCCTCGAGTCGCGGTACTGGTTCCGCAGTCGAGGAGGCGTGGTAGTGGTGCGAGTGGCGGTGCAGTTGCTTGCACGTAGCGACCGGCGCACCGGTTGCATGACGCGTGGGCGTGGGCCCCCATGCTGGGTGCGTTGGAAGTCGGAGGGGCGCGCCCACTTGGCGCGGTTGCATGCCGCCTGCATGGCTGCCCGCCCTTTCGCCCGCTGGTCTGGGCAAAAGCGGAGGAATGCTCGTAACCGCTGGGCGGTTGCATGCACCGCGCGCGGCGTTTGGCTTCTTTTGTTCTGGGCCAGCTTGCATGACGCGTGGGACCCAGCCCCCACGTCGTAGGGGGAGGACCTTGGAGCGTGTTGGAGAAGACTCAGCCCACGACGGCTAGGGACGCAAGTAAGGAGAGTCGCCTTTAAAAGGAGGGCGGCCCCCTTGAAAGGCGACCATGTCTTCGCGCTCCCTTATGCATCGTGTCTTTTCACCTTCCGAGCCCCCGGATGGGGGGCACCCGCAATCCTTCCGCCTTGTCGTTGGGGGAACGCAACTCTATGGGAGTTGGTACCTTTCAGCCATCGTTCGGCTTCAAGGATTTTCATCATGCAGCCCGGCTGCACCCCTCCGCCGGCGGTCACCCAAGACGGTGACCTCCAATTCGTTGGCGGGGGAAAGCAAGCCGGGCTGCGGCCTCTGCCCCTCCCTCAGCCTCAAGGATTTTCATCATTGGTGCTGGGGAGGGGAGTGTGCCGAGTTGGGGTCGGCCCCTGCGCGGGCAGCGGCCCGCTCCTTCCCTCAGTGATCGCGGGGAAGGGCGTTCGCCGTTCGTGGCGCTGGCAGCTGCCGCGTGCCTGGCTCTCTGACCCGAGTGGCTTCGGAGCCGCTCCCGGCGCCGCCTTCCGCCACGGCAGCTGGAAGAGGTTCTTCCGCCGACGAGATAGCCGGGGTCGCCCACGGACCGACCTCCAACTCTACGGCCTTCTGCCCGTCCTTGCCTCACGAGTTTGGGCACGGGCGAGGGCCTCATGGCAGCAGCATCCGCCCTGAGGTCATCGCTGCTGCTGTTCGGCCCCCCGGAGCAGAAGTCGTCGTCGTCGCCGCTGCTGGAGCGGGTGACGGCGTGCCGTTCGTTGGTCTTCTGTTGCTCCGCAGGCCCCCCAATCGTGTGGGGTTGTTCGTACCTGCGGAGGTGGAACCGGGGTTCCGCTTGTAATGGCACCTTGAATGCCGGTCTTTTGTTCATTGTGGCTGTCGGGGCCTGAACGTGTATGTATTTTTGGCGCGGAGCCGTGTTTTTTCCTCATTTTTGAGCACTAAGACTCGCCTGTTGGTTGTCTGAACCGCTTCACCAAGCGTGAGTCGCCCCGTGCAAAGGTGACGAGTGAGGTATCCGTATCCCGGAGGCGTAGGAGTCCCTCGGCTCGGTCGGCCTTGCTATCTGAGGCTTCTCTTGCTTAGTTAAAGGAACCCCTCGGCCGCTCTTCGATGAGCCGAAGCCAGGGGTAGCGGTGTTAGCATGGACAGAGGCAGAGTTGGCTCGAAAAGAAGACTTGGTCGGCCGGAGCCTGGCCGGGTCGTCCGTTAGCGGGACCGACGCCGGAGTTGATCTGCCGAGGCCTCGGGCTAGGCTGATGTCTTCGGGGGCAGCTGGCCGAGGCCTCGGGGTGACCAGCCGAGCCGCCTGCTCGAGCCGGATTCTTGGAGAAGACCCTGGCGGCGATGGCCCGGGCGTGATGATGATGTCGTCCTTCAGAGTGGAGATCCTCGGACCGCGTCGCCGTCCGAGGCTAGGTCGGACCTCGCCGAAGGTGCAGTCAAAATCCGAACCTACAGGATCGGATTATCTTGTAGTGTGTGTTTTCTGCGGCCGCCGAGGCCCAAACACACCCTTGCCGTGTTGTAAAACTGTGCTTCTTTTCCTCTTGTTTCGAGTATCTGGACTTTTTCATCGATAACAGAATTGTCTATGCGAGCGAGAGTTGCTTTTCACGGAAGGTGATGAGTGAGGTATCCGTATCCCGGAGGCGTAGGAATCCCTCGGCTCGGTCGGCCTTGCCGCTTACGCGCACTCTTGCCCGTCCATAGAGTTCTGTCACCGACGCAGTCGAGAAGGCCCGAAGAATCACTTCGGCAGAGGGGCTTTTGAGCGTGAAGACTTGTTCGGTCCGCGGAATCACCTATCCGAACGCGAGTTACTTATCGCAGAAGGTGATGAGTGAGGTATCCATATCCCGGAGGCTTAGGAGTCCCTCGGCTCGGTCAGCCTTGGCTGCTTACGTGTACTCCGTCGTTTTCAGGATCCACTTTTGAAGTAGTCGAAAAGCACGAAAGACATTCTGGCAGAAAGGATCTTTTTTCGAGGAAAATTTCGACGCAGAGGGGGTTCCCCCTTTTAGCCCCCGAGGGAGGGTCGGGCTTTGCCGAGGCAAGGCTGACCCTTCCTTGATGACTAAACTTTGCGTGGGAGCGAGGTATACGAACAACTTGAAAGCATCTTAAGGGTAGAAGCGGCGTAGCTGTTGGATGTTCCAAGCGTTGCTGTAGACCTCACCTTGACTGTTGGCCAGCTTGTACGTTCCGGGCTTCAGAACTTTGGCGATGACGAACGGCCCTTCCCAGGGAGGCGTGAGCTTGTGCCGCCCTCGGGCGTTCTATCGCAGCCGAAGCACCAGGTCGCCCACCTGGAGGTCTCGGGACCGGACCCCTCGGGCGTGGTAGCGTCGCAGGGACTGCTGGTACCACGCCGAGTGTAGTAAGGCCATGTCCCGAGCCTCTTCCAGCTGGTCCAGCGAGTCTTCTCGACTAGCTTGGTTGCTTTAGTCGGCGTAGGCCCTCGTCCTCGGGGAGCCATATTCTAAGTCTATGGGCAAGATGGCCTCGGCCCCATAGACTAGAAAGAACGGTGTGAAGCCCGTGGCTCGGCTCGGCGTTGTCCTCAGACTCCAGACCACCGAGGGGAGTTCCTTCATCCATCGCTTGCCGAACTTGTTGAGGTCGTTGTAGATCCGAGGCTTGAGTCCTTGCAGAATCATGTCGTTGGCACGCTCTACTTGCCCATTCGTCATGGGGTGAGCCACGACGGCCCAGTCCACCCGGATGTGGTGATCCTCGCAGAAGTCCAGGAACTTTCTGCCGGTGAACTGGGTGCCGTTGTCGGTGATGATGGAGTTCGGGACCCCAAAACGATGGATGATGTTGGTGAAGAACGCCACCGCCTGTTCGGACCTGATGCTGTTTAGGGGTCGGACCTCGATCCACTTGGAGAATTTGTCGATGGCGACCAACAGGTGCGTGTAGCCCCCGGGTGCCTTATGCAAGGGGCCGACGTGGTCCAGACCCCACACAGCAAAAGGCCAGGTGATGGGTATCGTCTGTAGAGCCTGGGCGGGCAGGTGGGTCTGCCTCGCGTAGAACTGACACCCTTCGCAGGTGCGGACAATTCTAGTGGCGTCGGCCACCGCCGTCGGCCAGTAGAAACCTTGTCGGAAGGCGTTTCCAACAAGGGCTCGAGGTGCTGCGTGATGGCCGCAAGCCCCCGAGTGTATCTCTCGTAGGAGCTCCTGACCTTCGGCGATGGGGATGCATCGTTGGAGGATGCCTGAGGGGCTGCGGTGGTAGAGCTCCTTCCCATCCCCCAGCAAGACGAACGACTTGGCGCGCCGCGCCAACCGCCGAGCTTCGGCTCGGTCGAGGGGTAGTTCTCCTCGGTGGAGATATTGCAGGTACGGGGTCTGCCAGTTTCGATTAGGCGTGACCCTGCTTCGCTCCTCCTCGACGCACAGTGCCTCACCCTCGGGGGCCGAGGGTACCTCGGACTGAACCGAGGGTGCCTCGGGCTGAGCCGAGGGTACCTCGGGCTGGGCCGAGGGTGCCTCGGGCTCGGGCGTGTCGTCGATCTTGACGGAGGGCTGATGCAGGTCTCGGGAGAAGACGTCCGGGGAACCGTTGTTCGCCCCGAGGCTATTTTAGCCAGCTCGTCCGCAGTCTCGTTGTAGCGCCGGGCGATGTGGTTGAGCTCGAGCCCGTAGAACTTGTCTTCCAGGCGCCGAACCTCATCGCAGTAGGCCTCCATCTTCGGGTCGCGACAATGGGAGTTCTTCATGACTTGGTCCATGACGAGCTGCGAGTCACCGCGAGCGTCGAGGTGTCGGACCCCTAGCTCGATGGCGATCCGCAACCCGTTGACCATAGCCTCTTACTCAGCCACATTGTTGGACGCCGGGAAATGGAGGCGTGGCACATAGCGTAGGTGCTTCCAGAGGGGTGAGATGAAGAGTAGGCTTGCGCCGGCTCCTGTCTTCATCAGCGACCCATCGAAGAACATGGTCCAGAGTTCCGGCTAGATCGGAACTGTTGGGAGCTGGGTGTCGACCCATTCAGCCACGAAGTCCGCCAAGACCTGGGACTTGATGGCCTTCCGAGGGGCGAACGAGATTGTTTCGCCCATGATTTCCACCGCCCACTTCGCGATTCTACCCGAGGCCTCTCGGCACTAGATGATCTCTCCCAGGGGGAAGGATGACACCACAGTTACCGGGTGAGACTCGAAGTAGTGTCGCAACTTCCGCCGCGTCAGGATCACCGTGTACAACAGCTTCTGAACTTGTGGGTAGCGGATTTTGGTCTCGGATAGTACCTCGCTGATGAAGTAGACCGGCCTCTGGACGGGCAATGTATGCCCCTCTTCTCGTCTCTCAACCACAATCGTGGCGCTAACCACCTGAGTGGTCGCGGCGACGTAGATCAAGAGGGCTTCTCCGGCAGCGGGGGGCACTAAGATGGGCGCATTCGTGAGGAGCGCCTTCAGGTTCCCGAGGGCTTCCTCGGCCTCAGGGGTCCAAGTGAAGCACTCGACCTTCCTTAAGAGGCGGTACAGAGGCAGGCCTCTTTCGCCGAGGCGTGAGATGAAGCGGCTCAGAGCCGCAAGACATCCCATGACTCTCTGTACGCCTTTCAAGTCCTTGATGGGCCCCATGCGGGTGATGGCTGCGATCTTCTCCGGGTTGGCTTCGATGCCCCGCTCGGAGACGATGAACCCCAAGAGCATGCCTCGGGGTACCCTGAAGACACACTTTTCGGGATTGAGCCTCACGCCTTTCGCCTTGAGACATCGGAATGTCACTTCAAGGTCGGAAAGGAGGTCGGAGGCTTTCCTCGTCTTGACTACGATGTCATCGATGTAGGCCTCGACCGTCCGGCCAATGTGTTCGCCGAACACATGGTTCATGCACCGCTGGTACGTCGCACCCGCATTCCTCAAGCCGAACGGCATGGTGACATAGCAATACATGCCGAAGGGCGTGATTAAAGAAGTCGCGAGCTGGTCGGACTCCTTCATCCTGATTTGGTGATACCCTGAGTAGGCATCAAGGAAAGACAGGGTTTCGCACCCAGCAGTGGAATCCACGATTTGATCGATGCGAGGCAGAGGGTAGGGAACCTTCGGACATGCTTTGTTTAGACCAGTGTAGTCTACACACATCCGCCATTTCCCTCCTTTCTTTCTCACAAGCACAGGTGTCGGCGTTTCAAGACCGGGGGGTCCCTAAGCCGACGAGTGAATGTCGCCGCGTGCCCCAGCCCAGATGGGTCAACGCGAGGCCGAGCGCGAAGGGGGGAAAGTGAGGCGGCCGGAGACCAGCGTGAGAGAGGTGGGAATCCCGCGGCCTTCGTGTTCGTCCCGCGCCCAGGTCGGGTGCGCTTGCAGTAGGGGGTTACAAGCGTCCACGCGGGAGAGGGAGCGAGCGGCCTCACGCGAGCGCCTGTCTCGTCCTCGTCCCCGCGCGGCCAACCTTCTCTAAGAGGGCCATGGTCCTTCCTTTTATAGGCGTAAGGAGAGGATCCAGGTGTACAATGGGGGGTGTAGCAGAGTGCTACGTGTCTAGCGGAGGAGAGCTAGCGCCCTAAGTACATGCCGTCGTGGCAGCCGGAGAGATTTTGGCACCCAGCTGGTGTGATGTCGTGGCCGTCGGAGGAGTGCTGGAGCCTGGCGGAGGGACAGCTGTCGGAGCTGTTGAGTCCTTGCTGACGTCCTCTTGCTTCCATAAGGGGGCTGAGAGCCGCCGTCGTCACAGAGTATGCGGGGCGCCATCATTGCCTATCTGGCGGAGCGAGCCAGATGGGACGCCGGTCTTGTTTCCCGTGGCCCGAGTCAGCTCGGGGTAGGGTGATGATGGCGCCTCCTATTGACTTGGCCGGTCTGCACCCTAGGTTGGGCGATGTGGAAGCTCCTCCGAAGCCGAGGTCGAGTCTGTCTTCCGTGGCCGAGGTCGAGTCCGAGCCCCTGGGTCGGGCGAGGCGGAGACCGTCGGCTGAGGCCAGGGCGTAGTCCGAGCCCTAGGGTCGGGCGAAGCGGAGTTCGTCGTCTTCTGGGGCTGAGCCCGAGTCCGAGCCCTGGGTCGGGCAGAGCAGAGTTCGTCGTCTTCCGGGACTTAGCCCGAGTCCGAGCCCTGGGTCGGGCGAAGCGGAGTTCGCCGTCTTCCGGGACTTAGCCCGAGTCCGAGCCCTGGGTCGGGCAGAGCGGAGTTCGCCGTATTCCGGGACTTAGCCCGAGTCCGAGCCCTGGGTCGGGCGAAGCGGAGCTTCCTATGGTGCCTTCGGCCGGGCCTGACTGCCTGTCAGCCTCACTCTGCCAAGCGGCACCGCAGTCGGAGCAGCGCTGGCGGCGCTGTCCTTCTGTCAGGCCGGTCAGTGGAGCGGCAAAGTGACGACGGTCACTTCGGCTCTGCCGGCTGGGGGGCGTGCGTCAGGATAAAGGTGTCAGGCCATCTTTGCATTAAATGCTCCTGCGATTTGGTCGGTCGGTGCGGCGATTTGGTCAGGGTTGCTTCTTGGCGAAGACAGGGCCTCGGGCGAGCCGGAAATATGTTCGCCGCTGGAGGGGGGCTTGGGCGAGATGGAGAGCCTCCGGGGTCGGCTGCCCTTGTCCGAGGCTAGGCTCGGGCGAGGCGTGATCGAGTCCCTCGAATGGACTGATCCCTGACTTAATCGCACCCATCAGGCCTTTGCAGCTTTATGCTGATGGGGGTTACCAGCTGAGAATTAGGAGCCTTGAGGGTACCCCTAATTATGGTCCCCGACAGTAGCCCCCGAGCCTCGAAGGGAGTGTTAGCACTCGCTTGGAGGCTTTCGTCGCACTTTTTGCAAGGGGACCAGCCTTTCTCGGTTGCGTTTTGTTCCAGTGGGTGCGCGCGAGCGCACCCGCCGGGTGTAGCCCCCGAGGCCTCGGAGGAGTGGTTTCACTCCTCCGAGGTCTTATTGCCTCGCGTAATGCTTCGGCTGGTCTGGTCGTTCCCTCATGCGAGCTGGCCGTAGCCCGGGTGTACGATCGGGTTCCAAGTTCTCGGGCTGGTATGTTGACGCTGTCAACGGTTCGGCCGGAGCCAGGTTTGCGAGAGCAGCCCCCGAGCCTCTGCACAGGGCGAGAGGGCGATCAGGGACAGACTCGACTTTTTTACATACGCCCCTGCGTCGCCTTTCCGCAAGGAGGAGGAGGGGGGGGGGAAAGCGCCATGTTGCCCTCGATGGGCGCCGAACATGGTGTTTCCGGTGAGCTGCAGGCGGGTAATCCGAGTGGACGTCCGTGCCCCATTCGTTAGGGGTCGGCTAGGGGCCCAGAGGCACGCTCAAAAGTACCTGCGGGTGATCTGCCGGACCCGGTCCCCTGGCGACGGGGTCCGAGGGCTCGATGCCTCCCTCTGATGGGATTCCGTTACAAGATCGTTCCCGCTGGTCTCGGAAATGTCCTAGGGTACCTCGGGAGCGTAGCCCGAGCCTTGGTTATGTATCGAACGTACCCATGGTCATCCCTCGCTCTGTGTCTGAGGCGACTGTGAACCCTTCGGGGGCCAGCCTTCGAACCCCTGATCAGTAGTGGGCGCGGAGCCCGAGTAGCCTGAGGCGGCCGTTGAACCCTTCCGAGGGGCCGGCCTTCGAACCTCTGACCAGTAGTGGGTGTAGGGCCCACGCGATCTGAGGCGGCTGTCGAACCCTTCCGAGGGGCCAGCCTTCGAACCTCTGATCAGTAGGGAGGCTCGGAGCCTGGTTCCTTCACGGGGAAGGATCCTTTTCGGGGTATCCCCCTTTCCCGGTCCCTGCTGCAAGAGAGAGAAAGAGGGAAAAAGGAAAAGGATACGAAATTGAACGACGCGGCGTACCTTTTTTGACGCGGTCATTACGGTGAAGGCGAAGCGTCGCCCGCTTCTCCTGCCAGAGGCGCCGCCTGTCTCGCCGCGGAGTTAATGCGACGGGGCGAGTGGTTGGCGGGGCGGCCGTTGCGCGTGCGCGAGCCGTTCGAGGAACGGAACACGGGCGCGTTGTCTTCACGCCGTGAGAGAGGGTTCTCTCGTTGCCCCCGGATGGGACGTAGGCTTGGCTGGCGACGTGACCGCTGCTCCTGCCCGCCTGCCACCGCCATTACTGCCAGCCCATTTTTGGCCGCATTGACCGTCGCGCCAGGCTGGCGCCGCTGGGTCGTGCTCTGGGTCGCCTCGAGTCGCGGTATCGGTTCCGCAGTCGAGGAGGCGCGGTGGTGGCGCAAGTGGCGGTGTAGTTGCATTCACGAAGCACTCGGCGCGCCGGTTGCATGACGCGTGGGCCTGGGCCTCCATGCCGGGCGTGTTGGGAGTCGGAGAAGTGCGCCCACTTGGCGCGGTTGCATGCCGTCTGCATGGCTGCCCGCCCCTTTCGCCCGTTGGTCTGGGCAAAAGTGGAGAGTCGCTTGTAACCGCTGGGTGGTTGTACGCACCGCGCACGGCGGTTTGGCTTCTTCTGCTCTGAGCCAGCTTGCATGACGTGTGGGACCCAGCCCCCGCGCCGCAGGGGAGGACCTTGGAGCGTGTTGGAGAAGACTCAGCCCGCGACGGCTGGGGACGCAAGTAGGGAGAGCCACCTTTAAAAGGAGGTTGACCCCCTTGGAAGGCGACCATGTCTTCGTGCTCCCTTATGCATCGTGTCTTTCCACCTTCCAAGCCCCCAGATGGGGGATACCCGCCGTCTTTCCGCCTCGTCGTTGGAGGAACGCAACTCCGTGGGAGTTGGTACCTTTCAGCCATCGTTCGGCTTCAAGGATTTTCATCAGCCAGCCCGGCTGTACCCCCCCGCTGGCGGTCACCCAAGACGGTGACCACCAGCCCCTGGGTGGGGAGAAGCAAGCCGGGCTGCGATCTTGGTCCCACCCTCAGCTTTAAGGATGTTCATCATCCTCGCTGGGGTGGAGGCCGGGCTGAGCCGGAGCTCTACCTCCCGCGCGGGTTCGTGGGTCAGCCTCTCCTGCGGCGTTCGAGGGAGAGGGCGCTCACTGGCCCTGCGGGCGGGTCGGACTTCGACAACGCGGGGCTGGTCGACGGCGGGTGTCGTCAGCCTCAGCGTGTCGAGCTCGTCGGCTTGGCTCCCGGTGCCCCCTCCTGCCGGAAGGCGGCTGCCGCGCCGTGTGCACGGGAGGACCGCCCAAGATGTCGCGTGCTGCTAGGGCGGCGTTCGTGTTCTGGGGCGGTCCTGCCTTTGCACCGGTATGGCGCCTTCGCGCGGAGGTTGGTGCCCCACTCGTCCGGGAGGATCTGAGTGGGGATCTGTCGGAGGGCTGACGGTCCCTGTCGTCGGTGCCGAGGTGGAGGCGGCTCGAGAAGTCCCCGTTACCGACGGGATCACCGCCACCATCCGCGCTTCGGGCCTCCGGCTCTTTGTACTTGTCCTCGCCCCTCGAGCGTCGGCGTGGGCGAGGGCAAGATTGCAGCAGCACCCGCCCTGAGGCCTACGCTGCTGTAGTTCGGCCACCCGGAGCGGGGGTCGTTGTTGCTGCTGCCAGAGCGGGCGGCGGCGAGCCGCCCGTCAGTCTTCTGTTGCTCCGCAGGCCCCCCCATCGAGTGGGGTTGTTCGTACCTGCGGAGGTGGAACCAGAGTTCCGTTTGTAATGGCACTTTGAATGCCAGTGTTTTTGTTCATTGTGGCTGTCGAGGCCTGAACATGTATGTAATTTCGGCATGGAGCCGTGTTTTTTCCTCATTTTCGAGCACTAAGACTCGCCTGTTGGTTGTCTGAACCGCTTCACCAAGCGTGAGTTGCCCTGTGCAAAGGTGACGAGTGAGGTATCCGTATCCCGGAGGCGTAGGAGTCCCTCGGCTCGGTCAGCCTTGTTGCTCGAGGCTTCTCTTGCTCAGTTAAAGGAACCCCTCGGCCGCTCTTCGATGAGCCGAGGCCAGGGGTAGCGGTGTCAGCGCGAACAGAGGCAGAGTTGGCTTGAAAAGAAAACCTGGTCGGCCGGAGCCTGGCCGGGTCATCCGTTAGCGGGACCGACGCCGGAATTGACCAGCCGAGGCCTCGGGTCGGGCTGACGTCCTTGGAGGACAGCTGGCCGAGGCCCCGGGGTGACCGGCCGAGCCGCCTGCTCGGGCCGAATTCCCGGAGAAGACCCTGGCGGTGACGGCCCGGGCTTGGTGATGACGTCGTCCTTCAGAGTGGAGATCTTCGGACCGCGTCACCGTCCAAGGCTAGGTCGAACCTCGCCGAAGGTGTTGTCGACGCCGAGGGTGCCGCTGCTCCCTTCAAGCGTCAAGATCCGAGCCTGCAGGATCGGATTGTCTTGTAGCGTGTGTTTCCTGCGGCCGCCGAGGCCGAAACACACCCTCGCCGTGTTGTAAAGCTGCGTCTCTTTTCCTTTTGTTTCGAGTATCTGGACTTTCTTATCGGTAACAGAAATGTTTGTGCGAGCGAGAGTTGCTTCTCACGGAAGGTGACGAGTGAGGTATCCGTATCCCGGAGGCGTAGGAGTCCCTCGGCTCGGTCGGCCTTGCCGCTTACGCGCACTCTTACCCGTCCATGGGGTTCGGTCACCGACGCAGTCGAGAAGGCTCGAAGAATCGCTCCGGCAGAAGAGCTTCCGAGCGTGAAGACTTGTTCGGTCCATGGAATCACTTATCCGAACGTGAGTTACTTATCGCAGAAGGTGATGAGTGAGGTATCCGTATCCCGGAGGCGTAGGAGTCCCTTGGCTCGGTCAGCCTTGGCTGCTTACGTGTACTCCGTCGTTTTCAGGATCCACTTTCGAAGTAGTCAAAAAGCACGAAAGACATTCTGGCAGGAAAGATCTTTTTTCGAGGAAAATTTCAACGCAGAGGGGGTTCCCCCTTTTAGCCCCCGAGGGAGGGTCGGGCTTTGCCGAGGCGAGGCCGACCCTTCCTTGATGACTAAACTTTGTGTGGGAGCTATAACACCCCAGGTGTTACCATGGCTAGAGCACACCTTGGCACTAAGGACTGTGATCATATGTGGTAGAGGCTTAAGGCAACACATAAGAACTTTGGAGATCATGTGTTAATCAAAGTTGTCAATGACCTAAGAAGCATTACTCTAATCCTTGCACACTTACTACCTTGGATAAGAGGGGAGAAGAACCCTAGACCTCTCTTAAACCCTATCTCCCAAAACCCTAGATAAGAGGGAAAGGAGAGTGAGCAAATGTGCAAAACATGAGTAATCTTTACCCAAACCTTAAGTAACCTTATAATCAACAATTAGGGGGAGGAAATATTGCAAAAAAACCCCTGGAGAAACCCCAAATCAAATCTCCAAGTGGAGAGAGAGCTAGAGCTCTCTATTCCTCTCTAAGTTAAAAACTACACCTACACTAAAGATCAGTCGTGTTCACCTCGAAGCTGGCACCAAATTTACCTATGTCCTATACCAAAAATGTGGCATACCACCCAAGGCACCCACTGGAAAAAGCTGAGCCCGAGACTTGGACGTTTGACATGCCTTGGCATGGTTTTTGTCGCGAAGTGGGCAGTGTGACACACCCGATTTGGCGACCAGAGATCTCCCTACCTAGGCCATATCTTCCATGGCAGCTCACAGATGAGAGACAGCCCTAGGTGCCAGGAAAAGACTCGCGCCGGATTTTTGCCAAGATTCGCACGTTTGCGACTTGGGTGAGCTGTGGAACACGGGCAGATTGAAAGCTCCACGTGTTCGACGCGCTCTGTGTGCGCCAGAGCACGCCGGCGCGCGCCCCGCGTCGCGCCAACGGCCAGCCGGCGCCCTGTCCCACGCCCGCGCCTATAAAGCCCACCCAGGCGTCGGCTACACTCTTCCGCGCACGCTTAAACTTCACCGGAGCTCAGTTCACCGCCGTTTGCCCGTGCGCGGCGTGTCCGCGGCCACCCAAGCCACTGCCGCCGTAGACCGGCCAGTCCAGCTTTCCCCAGCCCCATCCAACCCTCTGAGACGAGTGAGCACACCTCGGTGAAGCTCCCCGGGCAAGGAATCGAAGCCTACTTCACCGGAGAGGCCAGTCCAAGGTCGCCGGAGCTCTCAACCCCGCCGGAGTGCGTGGACCGGGTAAATCACTGAGCCATTTCTCGATTCACTGCACAGATAGCCTATACGTCACCCCAGGAAGCTCACCGTGCCCTTGGATTGAACCAGATCGCCGTGGTTTGGCCGGTACACTCGCCGCCGACGAGAACACCCGCCTGCGTTCGTGGACCGGGCGATTCCGGCCATCCCCGCCGTCAAGCCGCACCTCGCTGTGACCGCCAGAGCCTCCCCGAGCCAACCCTGCCCTTCGCCGGACCTATCTCGCCGCCGGTAAGCCGCGCCACCCTTTTCTTTCCCGCGGGTACTGTTTACATTGGGGGAAGGACTGCGGGTGAGAGGAAGAAAAGGTCAGGGGGCTTTTTGAACTGTCAGCGACCCAGGGGAATAGTGGCGCAAGGGTAGAACTACGAGGATTGATTTAGTTTAACCCAGGGACCTCGGTGTAAACTGTTTTTCCAGGAAACTCTTATTAAATCTGTTTTTAATTTGAACAGAGACTTTAAAAAATTCATAACTTCTGTTTAGTTCATCCAAATTTGGTCAAACCAATTTTGTCATACTCTAATTAATGTAACCCACTTAAGAAAAATATAAAACCCCCTATGAACTATAGAAAACTTTAAAGTTCTGATTTAATTATAGTTTTAGCCAAAAGCTCAATAATAGAAAGAAAAATAGTTGTGCTATTTGACTAGGGTTAGAAAAATTTGGAGAAGTGTATATCTACCTACTGACCTGTTTAAAAATGTTAAACCTCTCTGTCCACTCCATTAAGTTAGTTTTTACCCCTTATTCTATAATATGCTTAAGGTTAAGAAAAATAGAAAAGGTAATGTAAATAATGAACCAGAGGGCACCCCTATTTTTGTTAAGGTACTTATTCAATGTAGTTCACTGGAAAAATCTATCATACCCTGGTTTAGTATAAAATAAGTGGGATACCTTTTATTTAAATAAAACAAGGAAAACTTAGAAAAACCCTACAAAAATAACCCCAAGGTGAAAACACCCCCCACCCTTGGGATAGTTAATGTTTTGTTATTAAGAACTCAAGAAAAATATGAAATCTGTTGTTTGACATTTTTCAAATAACCATGTAGTAGAAAGTGCCTTTTAGGCATTAAACTTTAGAAAATCATAACTAAATAACCACCCCTTAGCTTTCTGTGATTTTTGGCACAGAAGCCTATTATTACTGTTAGATGCTAGCAAAAATAACCTTTAGGGCAGAACCCACACTTAATTAGGAGATGTAGTGTAAGTGGCCCATTTTACACCACTCTTGCTATTTTTTTTGTCTAAAGCATAGCCTTTATATTTTAAGCCTCAAATTCTTAAAACATGCTAGAATAGCAAATGGCAACCCACTGTAATTTTTACAGAATTTTTGAAAAATATTAAACCACTGTCGTAGTTCAAACCTACACTAGAAACTATAAGTAGAAATTAAAGAAAGGAAAAATGAATAATGGTAATTAGTGTCATTCTAGAAACCCTTGTAATTTGTCCACTGAAATGTATCAAGACAACACAAATCCACTATGTTATCCTCAATGAAAACCTAAGCCTAAAAAGTAATAAGCCTAACCCACTGGAAGCCCCGCATGACTAAGAAACCCTAAGTTACTTCTTGACTTAGTTTCTTTTTAGCATAATGTTATTAAATCCTGCATAATCATGACATACATGTTCATTGCATTTCGATAGACTGTAACCTTGCTGACGGAGAGTACGTCCTCGTGCCGGAGCAAGGAGCTGCTCAGGAGGTAGCCCCAGAGCCAGCACCAGAGCCTGCACCAGAGGACCTGCCTACCACTGCTTTGGAAGGCAAGCCCCGGTTTATGCATAACCGTTTATATATATGCTATTTTACTACACTTATTGTTTGTAGGCTTGTACTGTGCACTTAAGTGTAGGAGTTGACTGAAACCCTAGTTGCATGAACTCAGGATTCCTTTTGAGATGGATACTGGTATGCTAGGTCGAGTAGTTGCTTTATTTAATTAGGATCTCGGTAGAAGACGAGTGATTTTTCTAGTACTCGCGCGAGATCGAGGAATTGGTTGTACCCACTTTTCATATCATAATGATAGTTGGTTGGTGGACACGGATCCATGGGGATGCGTGGTCTACGAGATGAAATTGGAATAAGGATTAACGTGCGGATACCTGTGTCAAGCGATTGAACGTACTAAACACATGCCGAGAAATATGGTAAATCAGTAAGCCTAGTACCTGATTGAACCTGGCAGCAGATTGCCCTCCTCACGCGACCTGAGACGAGGTCTCCCCTTCCGGTTATGGTGGGTACAAGTGCGGTCACTGCACGACGGCAGTCAGGGTCAGTGAGGCATTGTACGCTAAGGCGGTGAGCCCCTCTCTGCTGACGGGGGATCGATGGGGACGGTTGATGTGTGTGGGGACGGAGTGCCCCTATATGTCGTGTGTTTAGGTTTACCTTGCAAGGATAAAAACTCGATTCGAATCGTCTGCTTCTCGCAGCTAATGAGATTGCTTGATCCATTGTACTGCATTGAGTAACAAGTGGAAATGTGATGAGTTGATATAAGCTGTTGATTGCCAATAATGCTTGCTACCATGTATGAATAGATAGTCCACCTTTAGCCTTAAGAGAGTCACACTTAAATTGACAAAGTTAAAACTTGACTTAGAAACTCAGCTAGTGCTTTTGGCAACCAAACCCCACAGCCAAACAGCTGCATGTCTAGAGGTAGAGGAGTAGACTCCTCACACCGGGTAAGTCTAGCTGAGTATTAGTATACTCAGCCTTGCTTGTGGCATAATTTTTACAGGTTCTCTGGAGGAAATGGTTGCTGGAGTGACTTGGCCGTCCATCTTGCAACCGGGTTGGACTGTCGAGTGGGACCTGCCTCGGCTGAGGAGGAGCATGAGGAGTGATGGGACAGGCTTCCCCATCTCTCTGTTTAATTACCGTTAGTTTTATTCCGCTGCACTTCGAACACTGATGGCTATTTTTGCAAAACTCCGATGGTGATGTAATAATTTTAATACTCTTACCTGCATGGTTTTATGCTTTATTGTATTTGCTCTGTGACTCACCTTCGAGTGAGATTGTGGTACTTGATCCTGTCAGTGGCCGTGTCGGACTAGATCCGAGGGATTGACGGGTTATTCCCCTTTAAGTGTGGCCCAGCCTCTAAGGCGGGGCTTAGGCACTTAAGTTGGAATAATTCGGGCAGTTCCGCCACAGGAGCGAGGTATATGAACAACTTGAAAACATCTTAAGGGTAGAAACGACGTAGCTGTTGGATGTTCCAAGCGTTGCTGTAGACCTCACCTTGACTGTTGGCCAGCTTGTATGTTCCGGGCTTCAGAACTTTGGCGATGACGAACGGCCCCTCCCAGGGGGGCGTGAGCTTGTGCCGTCCTCGGGCGTCTTGTCGCAGCCGAAGCACCAGGTTGCCCACCTGGAGGTCTCGGGACTGGACCCCTCGGGCGTGGTAGCGTCGCAGGGACTGCTGGTACCGCGCCGAGTGTAGTAAGGCCTTGTCCCGAGCCTCCTCCAGCTGGTCCAACGAGTCCTCTCGACTAGCTTGGTTGCTTTGGTCGGTGTAGGCCCTTGTCCTTGGGGAGCCGTATTCCAGGTCTGTGGGCAAGACAGCCTCGGCCCCGTAGACTAGGAAGAATGGCATGAAGCCCGTGGCTCGGCTCGGCGTTGTCCTCAGGCTCCAGACCACCGAGGGGAGTTCCTTCATCCATCGCTTGCCGAACTTGTTGAGGTCGTTGTAGATCCGAGGCTTGAGCCCTTGTAGAATCATGTCGTTGGCACGCTCAACTTGTCCATTTGACATGGGGTGAGCTACGGCGGCCCAGTCCACCCGGATGTGGTGATCCTCGCAGAAGTCCAGGAACTTTCTGCCGGTGAACTGGGTGCCGTTGTCGGTGATGATGGAGTTCGGGACCCCGAAGCGATGGATGATGTTGGTGAAGAACGCCACCGCCTGTTCGGACCTGATGCTGTTTAGGGGTCGGACCTCGATCCACTTGGAGAATTTGTCGATGGCGACCAACAGGTGCGTGTAGCCCCCGGGTGCCTTCTGCAAGGGGCCGACGAGGTCTAGACCCCACACAGCGAAAGGCCAGGTGATGGGTATCGTCTGTAGAGCCTGAGCGGGCAGGTGGGTCTGCCTTGCGTAGAACTGACACCCTTCGCAGGTGCGGACAATTCTAGTGGCGTCGGCCACCGCCGTCGGCCAGTAGAAGCCTTGTCGGAAAGCATTCCCGACGAGGGCTCGAGGTGCTGCGTGATGGCCGCAAGCCCCCGAGTGTATCTCTCGAAGGAGTTCCTGACCTTCGATGATGGAGATGCATCGCTGGAGGATGCCTGAGGGGCTGCGGTGGTAGAGCTCCTTCTCAACTCCCAGCAAGACGAACGACTTGGCGCGCCGCGCCAACCGCCGAGCTTTGGCTCGGTCGAGGGGTAGCTCTCCTCGGTGGAGATATTGCAGGTACGGGGTCTGCCAGTTTTGATCAGGCGTGACCCTGCTTTGCTCCCCCTCGACGCGCAGCGTCTCGCCCTCGGGGGCCGAGGGTACCTCGGGCTGAACCGAGGGTGCCTCGGGCCGAGCCGAGGGTGCCTCGGGCTGTGCCGAGGGTGCCTTGGGCCGTGCTGAGGGTACCTCGGGCTGGGCCGAGGGTGCCTCAGGCTCGGGCGTGTCGTCGATCTTGACGGAGGGTTGATGCAGATCCCGGGAGATGACGTCCGGGGGAACCGTTGTTCGCCCTGAGGCTATTTTAGCCAGCTCATCCGCAGTCTCGTTGTAGCGCCGGGCGATGTGGTTGAGCTCGAGCCCATAGAACTTGTCTTCCAGGCGCCGAACCTCATCGCAGTAGGCCTCCATCTTCGGGCCGCGGCAGTGGGAGTTCTTCATGACTTGGTCGATGACGAGCTGCGAGTCACCGCGAGCGGCGAGGCGTTGGATCCCTAGCTCGATGGCGATCCGCAACCTGTTGACCAGAGCCTCATACTCGGCCACATTGTTGGACGCCGGGAAATGGAGGCGTAGCACGTAGCGTAGGTGCTTCCCGAGGGGCGAGATGAAGAGTAGGCCTGCGCCGGCTCCCGTCTTCATCAGCGACCCATCGAAGAACATGATCCAGAGCTCCGGTTGGATCGGAGCTGTCGGTAGCTAAGTGTCGACCCATTCAGCCACGAAGTCCGCCAAGACCTGGGACTTGATGGCCTTCCGAGGAGCGAACGAGATTGTCTCGCCCATGATTTCCACCGCCCACTTTGCAATCCTACCCGAGGCCTCCCGGCACTGGATGATCTCCCTCAGGGGGAAGGATGACACCACAGTTACCGGATGAGACTCGAAGTAGTGTCGCAACTTCCGCCGCGTTAGGATCACCGCGTACAGCAGCTTCTGAACTTGTGGGTAGCAGATCTTGGTTTCGGACAGTACCTCGCTGACGAAGTAGACTGGCCTCTGAATGGGCAATGTATGCCCCTCTTCTTGCCTTTCTACCACAATCGCGGCGCTAACCACCTGAGTGGTCGCGGCGACGTAGACCAAGAGGGCTTCTCCGGCAGCTGGGGGCACCAAGATAGGCGCCTTCGTGAGGAGCGCCTTCAGGTTCCCGAGGGCTTCCTCGGCCTCAGGGGTCCAAGTGAAGCGCTCGGCCTTCCTTAAGAGGTGGTACAGAGGTAGACCTCTTTCGCCGAGGCGTGAGATGAAGCGGCTCAGAGCCGCGAGACATCCCATGACCCTCTGTACGCCTTTCAAGTCCTTGATGGGCCCCATGCTGGTGATGGCTGCGATCTTCTCTGGGTTGGCTTCGATGCTCCGCTCGGAGACGATGAACCCCAAGAGCATGCCTCGGGGCACCCCGAAGACACACTTCTCGGGATTGAGCTTGACGCCTTTCGCCTTGAGACATCGGAACGTCACTTCAAGGTCGAAAAGGAGGTCGGAGGCTTTCCTCGTCTTGAATACGATGTCATCGACGTAGGCCTCGACCGTGCGGCCAATGTGTTCGCCGAACACATGGTTCATGCACCGCTGGCATGTCGCGCCCGCATTCCTCAAGCCGAACGACATGGTGACATAGCAGTACATGCCGAAGGGTGTGATGAAAGAAGTCGCGAGCTGGTCGGACTCTTTCATCCTGATTTGATGATACCCTGAGTAGGCATCGAGGAAAGACAGGGTTTCGCACCCAGCAGTGGAATCCACGATTTGATCGATGTGAGGCAGAGGGTAGGGAACCTTCGGACATGCTTTGTTCAGACCAGTGTAGTCTACACACATCCGCCATTTCCCCCCTTTCTTTCTCACAAGCACAGGGTTGGCAAGCCATTCGGGATGGAATACCTCTTTGATGAACCCTGCCGCCATTAGCTTGTGGATCTCCTCGCCTATGGCTCTGCGCTTCTCCTCGTCGAATCGGCGCAGAGGCTGCTTGACGGGTCGGGCTCCGGCTCGGATGTCCAGCGAGTGCTCGGCGACATCCCTTGGTATGCCGGGTATGTCTGAGGGACTCCACGCGAAGACGTCGGCGTTCGCGCGGAGAAAGTCGATGAGCACTGCTTCCTATTTGGGTTCGAGCCTGGAGCCGATCCGGATCTGCTTGGAGGCGTCGCCGCTGGGGTCGAGGGGGACGGCCTTAACCGTCTCCGCTGTCTCGAAGTTGCCGGCATGACGTTTCACGTCTGGCATCTCCTTAGAGAGGCTCTCTAGGTCGGCGATGAGGGCCTCGGACTCGGCGAGGGCCTCGGCGTACTCCACGCACTCCACGTCGCATTCGAACGCGTGTTTGTACGTGGGGCCGACGGTGATGACCCCGTTGGGGCCCGACATCTTGAGCTTCAGGTAGGTGTAGTTGGGGACAGCCATGAACTTCGCGTAGCATGCTCTTCCCAGCACCGCGTGGTAGGTTCCTCGGAACCCGACCACCTCGAACGTCAGGGTCTCCCTTCGGAAGTTGGAGGGTGTTCCGAAGCAGACGGGAAGGTCGAGTTGTCCAAGGGGCTGGACACGCTTCCCGGGAATGATCCCATGGAAGGGCGCAGCGCCTGCTCGGACGGAGGACAGATCGACACGCAGGAGCCCGAGGGTCTCGGTGTAGATGATGTTGAGGCTGCTGCCTCCGTCCATGAGGACTTTGGTGAGCCTGATGTCGCCGATGACGGGGTCGACGACGAGTGGGTATTTCCCCGGGCTCGGCACATGGTCGGGATGGTTGGCTCGGTCGAAAGTGATGGGCTTGTCGGACCAGTCTAGGTAGACTGGCGCCGCCACCTTCACCGAGCAGACCTCCCGGCGCTATTGCTTGCGGTGCCGAGCCGAGGCATTCGCCGCTTGCCCACCGTAGATCATGAAGCAGTCGCGGACCTCGGGGAACTCTCCTGCCTGGTGATCTTCCTTCTTGTCATCGTCGCGGGCCCTGCCACCCTCCGCGGGTGGCCCGGCCCTGTGGAAGTGGCGCCGAAGCATGACGCACTCCTCAAGGGTGTGCTTGACGGGCCCCTGGTGATAGGGGCATAGCTCCTTGAGCATCTTGTCGAAGAGGTTGGCACCTCCGGGGGGTTTCCGAGGGTTTTTGTACTCGGCGGCGGCGACAAGGTCCACGTCGGCGGCGTCGCGTTTCGCTTGCGACTTCTTCTTGCCCTTCTTCTTGGCGCCGCGCTGAGTTGACACCTTGGGGGCATCTTCCGATGGGCGGCCCTGGGGCTGCTTGTCCTTTCGGAAGATAGCCTCGACCGCCTGCTGGCCGGAGGCGAACTTGGTGGCGATGTCCATCAGCTCGCTCGCCCTGGTGGGGGTCTTGCGACCCAGCTTGCTCACCAGGTCGCGGCAGGTGGTGCCAGTGAGGAACGCGCCGATGACATCCGAGTCGGTGATGTTTGAAAGGGAAATGTGCCTTTGGGCCATTTCTAAGTATTTTGGTGATTTAGTGCTCAACACAAGTGCCTAATTGTAAAATAGGACAAAGTACCAATCATGGAGAAAAGGTATGTTTCTAACCCTTAGTACATTGGTTTTGTGTACTAATATATTTGTCTAAGTGTTAGAAACAGAAAAGGAGATGAAAAGAAAAGAGGAGAAAGTCCAGCTCGGCCTGGAGCACCGGACTGTCCGGTGTGCACCGGACAGTGTCCGGTGCGCCAGGCTGCCTCGGCTCAAACTGGCCGCTCTCGGGAATTCGCCGACGGCGTACGGCTATAATTCACCGGACTGTCCGGTGTGCACCGGACTGTCCGGTGAGCCAACGGTCGGCCAGGGCCAACGGTCGGCTGCGCAATCCGCGCGAGACACGTGGCCGAGCCAACGGTCGGGAAGGAACACCGGACTGTCCGGTGTGCACCGGACATGTCCGGTGCGCCAACTGAGCGCAGATCTGGAGCAGCCAGCAACGGTCAGAAGTGCTGTTTTTGGAAACAAATCGGGCACCGGACAGTGTCCGGTGTGCACCGGACTGTCCGGTGCGCCACGAGACAGAAGGCAAAGATGGCCTTCCAGATTTGTTCCCAACGGCTCCTAGCTGCCTTGGGGCTATAAAAGGGACCCCTTGGCGCATGGAGGAAGAACACAAGCATTCCTTGAGCACTCTTGATCACTCACACATCAATCTTGCGCACTTGTTTGAAATTCTAGTGATTTGAGCTCTGTTCTAGTGTGTTAGCCTCTTGAGCTCAAGTCTGGGTTTTGTGTGTGCGTATTCGCTGTGATCTTTGTGTTGTGTGTGAGTTGCTAATCCCTCCCTTACTCCGTGATTCTTTGTGAACATCTTTTGTAAGGGCGAGAGGCTCCAAGTTGTGGAGATTCCTCGCAAACGGGATTGAGATAAGAACAACAAAACACCGTGGTATTCAAGTGGGTCTTTGGACCGCTTGAGAGGGGTTGATTGCAACCCTCGTCCGTTGGGACGCCACAACGTGGAAGTAGGTAAGCATTGGCTTGGCCGAACCACGGGATAAACCACCGTGTCCCTCTGTGCTTGATTCTTGTGGTATTGTGTTTTGTTGAAGACTTCACCTTAGCCACTTGGCATTAACTGTGCTAACGCTTAACAAGTTTTTGTGGCTTAAGTTTGAAGTTTTTACAGGATCACCTATTCACCCCCCCCCTCTAGGTGCTCTCAATTGGTATCAGAGCCGTTCTATTCACAAAGGGACTAACCGCCCGAATAGATGGATCCTAAGGGGAAGGGTATAGTGATCAACGACAAAGAGAAGGAGACCTTCGTCAACGAGCCGAAGGACGACAAGCCTACCGACTCCGGCTCGGGTCAAAGACGAAAGGATGGGAAGAAGAAGAAGACCAGGCGCATCAAGGAGATCATCTACTACGACAGCGACGAGTCTACTTCTTCCCAAAAGGATGAGGACCACAACAACTACGAGAGGAGAAAACCGGTTAATTCGAACTTTTCCTTTGATTACTCTCGTATTCCGCAAAGTTCACATTCTCATTTGCTCTCCATTCCACTTGGCAAGCCCCCACACTTTGATGGAGAGGACTACGGATTTTGGAGTCACAAAATGCGTAGTCACCTATTCTCTCTCCATCCTAGTATATGGGAGATTGTAGAGAGTGGAATGCACTTTGATAGTTCGGATAGTCCCATGTTCATTAATGAACAAATTCATAAAAATGCACAAGCTACTACTGTTCTTCTAGCTTCCTTGTGCAGGGATGAATACCATAAGGTGAGCGGCTTGGACAACGCCAAGCAAATCTGGGACACCCTCAAGATTTCTCATGAGGGGAACGACGTCACCTTACTCACCAAGATGGAGTTGGTGGAGGGCGAGCTTGGACGGTTCGCGATGATAAGGGGCGAGGAGCCAACGCAAACGTACAACCGGCTCAAGACCCTTATCAACAAGATAAGAAGCTACGGGAGCACGCGATGGACGGACCACGACGTCGTTCGCCTAATGCTCAGGTCCTTTACCGTACTTGATCCTCATCTCGTGAACAATATTCGTGAGAATCCCAGGTACACGATGATGACGCCCGAGGAAGTGCTTGGAAAATTCGTGAGCGGGCGGATGATGATCAAGGAGGCAAGATACGTCGACGACGCGTTGAACGGACCACTCCACGAGCCTCAACCCATTGCTCTAAAGGCAACGAGGAGCAAGGAGTCGCTACCTAGCAAGGTGGCGCAAGTTGAGGCGGCTGGCCTTAATGATGAAGAGATGGCTCTCATCATTAAGAGATTCAAGACGGTGCTTAAAGGTCACAAGGGACAACCAAGCAAGACCAAAGCCAAGGGGAAGCGCTCATGCTTCAAATGCGGTAAGCTTGGTCATTTCATTGCTAACTGTCCCGATAATGAAAGTGACCAGGAAAAGGGGAACAAAAGAGAGAAGAAGAAGCAATACAAGAAGGCAAAAGGCGAGGCGCATCTAGGAAAGGAGTGGGACTCGGATTGCTCCTCCTCCGACTCCGACAACGAAGGACTCGCCGCCACTGCCTTCAACAAATCGGCTCTCTTCCCCAACGAGCGTCTCACTTGCCTTATGGCAAGGGAGAAGAAGGTGAGTATTCAAGACTCCACTTATGCTTCATCTAGTGATAGTGAGTCTAGTGATGATGACATAGATTATTCTTGCTTGTTCAAGGGCTTAGATAGATCTAAGATAGAGAAAATCAATGAATTAATTAATGCATTGAATGAAAAGGATAGGCTTTTAGAAAAGCAAGAAGATTTATTGTATGATGAACATGATAAATTTGTAGAGGCACAAAAATCATATGCTTTAGAAGTGAAAAGAAATGAAATGCTTTCTAGTGAAATATCTTCCTGTCATGAAACCATTTCTACCTTAAGAAGTGTTAATATTGATTTAAGTGCTAAACTAGAAGTAGCTAGTAAATCAAATTCTTGTGTTGAACATGTTGAAATTTGTACTAGGTGTAAGGATTTTGATGTTAATGCTTGTAGTGAACACCTAGTTCTAATTTCCAAATTAAATGATGAAGTGGCTAGTCTTAATACCCAACTTAAGACTAGCAAGAATGAAGTTGATAAAATAAAATTTGCAAGGGATGCCTACACGGTTGGTAGACACCCCTCAATTAAGGATGGGCTTGGCTTCAAGAGGGAAGCCAAGAACTTAACAAGCCATAAGGCTCCCATCTTCGTCAAGGAGAAAGGGAAGGCCCCTATGGCTAGTAATACTAAAAAGAACCATGCTTTTATGTATTATGATAGGAGAAATGCTAGAAATGCCTATAATGATTTTGATTCACATGTTTATGATTCTCATGCCATGTTTGCCTCTAGTTCATCTTATAAGCATGATAGGAGGAATGTTGTATATATGCCTAGGAGAAATATTGCTCATATGCCTAGAAAGAATGCTATTCATGCTCCTAGGAAAATAGTGAATGAACTTTCTACCATTTATTATGCTTGTAATGCTCCTTTTGCTATTTGTAGAAAGGGTAAGAAGGTTGTTGCTAGGAAATTAGGGGCTAGATGCAAGGGAGATAAAACTTGCATTTGGGTCCCTAAAGATATTTGTGCTAACCTTGCAGGACCCAACATGAGTTGGGTACCTAAGACCCAAGCCTAAATTTGCCTTGCAGGTTTATGCATCCGGGGGTTCAAGCTGGATTATCGACAGCGGATGCACAAACCATATGACGGGGGAGAAGAAGATGTTCACCTCCTACGTCAAGAATAAGGATTCCCAAGATTCAATTATATTCGGTGATGGGAATCAAGGCAAGGTAAAAGGGCTAGGTAAAATTGCAATTTCTAATGAGCATTCTATTTCAAATGTATTCTTAGTGGAGAGTCTTGGATATAATTTGCTATCTGTTAGTCAATTATGTCAAATGGGATATAATTGTTTATTTACAAATGTAGATGTGTCTGTCTTTAGAAGATGTGATGGTTCACTAGCTTTTAAGGGTGTACTAGACGGCAAGCTTTATTTAGTTGATTTTGCAAAAGAAGAGGCCGGTCTAGATGCATGCTTAATGGCTAAGACTTGCATGGGCTGGCTGTGGCATCGCCGCTTAGCACATGTGGGGATGAAGAACCTCCACAAGCTTCTAAAGGGAGAACACGTGATAGGTCTAACAAATGTTTATTTCGAAAAAGATAGACCTTGTGCAGCTTGTCAGGCAGGTAAACAAGTTGGAGGAGCACATCACAGCAAGAATGTGATGACCACGTCAAGACCTCTGGAGCTGCTGCATATGGACCTCTTCGGACCCGTCGCTTATCTAAGCATAGGAGGAAGTAAGTATGGTTTAGTTATTGTTGATGACTTTTCCCGCTTCACTTGGGTGTTCTTTTTGCAGGATAAGTCTGAAACCCAAGGGACCCTCAAGCGCTTCCTCAGGAGAGCTCAAAATGAGTTTGAGCTCAAGGTGAAGAAGATAAGGAGCGACAACGGGTCCGAGTTCAAGAACCTTCAAGTGGAGGAGTTTCTTGAGGAGGAAGGGATCAAGCACGAGTTCTCCGCTCCCTACACACCACAGCAAAATGGTGTGGTAGAGAGGAAGAACAGGACGCTAATTGATATGGCGAGGACAATGCTTGGAGAGTTCAAGACCCCCGAGTGCTTTTGGTCGGAAGCCGTGAACACGGCTTGCCACGCCATCAACAGGGTCTACCTTCATCGACTCCTCAAGAAGACTTCGTATGAGCTACTAACCGGTAACAAACCCAATGTATCGTACTTTCGTGTATTTGGGAGCAAGTGCTACATTCTAGTAAAGAAGGGTAGAAATTCTAAGTTTGCTCCCAAAGCTGTAGAAGGGTTTTTATTAGGTTATGATTCAAATACAAAGGCGTATAGGGTCTTCAACAAATCATCGGGTTTGGTTGAAGTCTCTAGCGACGTTGTATTTGATGAGACTAATGGCTCTCCAAGAGAGCAAGTTGTTGATTATGATGATGTAGATGAAGAAGATGTTCCAACGGCCGCTATACGAACCATGGCAATTGGAGACGTTCGGCCACAGGAACAGGATGAACGTGATCAACCTTCTTCCTCGATGACGGTGCATCCCCCAACTCAAAATGATGAACAGGTTCATCAAAAGGAGGCGTGTGATCAAGGGGGAGCACAAGATGATCAAGTGATGGAGGAAGAAGCGCAACCGGCACCTCCAACCCAAGTTCGAGCGATGATTCAAAGGGATCATCCCGTCGACCAAATTTTGGGTGACATTAGCAAGGGAGTAACTACTAGATCTCGATTAGTTAATTTTTGTGAACATTACTCGTTTGTCTCCTCTATTGAGCCTTTCAGGGTAGAGGAGGCCTTGCTAGATCCGGATTGGGTGTTGGCCATGCAGGAGGAACTCAACAACTTCAAGCGCAATGAAGTTTGGACGCTGGTGCCTCGTCCCAAGCAAAATGTTGTGGGAACCAAGTGGGTGTTCCGCAACAAACAGGACGAGCACGGAGTTGTGACAAGGAACAAGGCTCGACTTGTGGCAAAAGGTTATGCCCAAGTCGCAGGTTTGGACTTTGAGGAGACTTTTGCTCCTGTGGCTAGGCTAGAGTCCATTCGTATCTTGCTAGCATATGCCGCTCACCATTCTTTCAGGTTGTACCAAATGGATGTGAAGAGCGCGTTCCTCAACGGGCCAATAAAGGAGGAGGTGTACGTGGAGCAACCCCCTGGCTTCGAGGATGAGCGGTACCCCGACTACGTGTGTAAGCTCTCTAAGGCGCTCTATGGACTTAAACAAGCCCCAAGAGCATGGTATGAATGCCTTAGAGATTTCTTACTTGCTAATGCTTTCAAGGTTGGGAAAGCCGATCCAACTCTCTTTACAAAGACATGTGATGGTGATTTGTTTGTGTGCCAAATTTATGTCGATGACATAATATTTGGTTCTACTAATCAAAAGTCTTGTGAAGAGTTTAGCAGGGTGATGACGCAGAAATTCGAGATGTCAATGATGGGCGAGTTGAACTACTTCCTTGGGTTCCAAGTGAAGCAACTCAAGGACGGCACCTTCATCTCCCAAACGAAGTACACGCAAGATCTGCTGAAGCGGTTTGGGATGAAGGACGCCAAGCCCGCAAAGACTCCGATGGGAACCGACGGACACACCGACCTCAACAAAGGAGGTAAGTCCGTTGATCAAAAAGCATACCGGTCAATGATAGGATCTCTACTTTATTTATGTGCTAGTAGACCGGATATTATGCTTAGCGTATGCATGTGTGCTAGATTTCAATCCGATCCTAAGGAGTGTCACTTGGTGGCGGTGAAGCGAATTCTTAGATATTTAGTCGCTACGCCTTGCTTCGGGATCTGGTATCCAAAGGGGTCTAACTTTGACTTGATTGGGTACTCAGATTCCGACTATGCTGGATGTAAGGTCGATAGGAAGAGTACATCGGGGACGTGCCAATTCTTAGGAAGGTCCCTGGTGTCATGGAATTCTAAGAAACAAACCTCCGTTGCCCTATCCACCGCTGAGGCCGAGTACGTTGCCGCAGGACAGTGTTGTGCGCAACTACTTTGGATGAGGCAAACCCTCAGGGACTTTGGCTACAATCTGAGCAAAGTCCCACTCCTATGTGATAATGAGAGTGCTATCCGCATAGCGGAAAATCCTGTTGAGCACAGCCGCACAAAGCACATAGACATCCGGCATCACTTTTTGAGAGACCACCAGCAAAAGGGAGATATCGAAGTGTTTTATGTTAGCACCGAGAACCAGCTAGCCGATATCTTTACCAAGCCTTTAGATGAGAAGACCTTTTGCAGGCTGCGTAGTGAGCTAAATGTCTTAGATTCGCGGAACTTGGATTGAATTATAGCATACATGTATTCATGCTTTTGATCATGTTCCCTTCTGCATATTGTTGCTTATTATGGTGCTCAAGTTGTACAAACACTCCCTGGACCTCACAAGTCCGTTGCAATGTGATGCACATGTTTAGGGGGAGATGTGTTACAACTTGACCCTTTGAGACTAACCATATGTTTGAGTTTGCTTGTGTTAGTCACAAAGGAGAATTGAAAGGGAAAAGGTGGACTTGGACCATGAAAGACTTCCACTGCACTCCGATGAGGGGTAACTTATTCCAAGTTCATCTCTGAACTCTTATTGCCATTTGCTCTTAATTGAAGATTTTGGTGAGGCAATGGGGTTATAGGGCCACAATTGATCCCGTTTTGGTGCTTGATGCCAAAGGGGGAGAAAATAAAGGCCAAAGCAATAAATGGATCAGCTACCACTTGAGAGATTTTGAAAATAGTAGAATAGAGTTTTGGTTTGTCAAAATTTTTAAGTTGTCTCTCTTGTCAAAAGTTGGCTTCTTGTGGGGAGAAGTATTGATTATGGGAAAAAGGGGGAGTTTTTGAAATCCTTGATCAATCTCTTTTTGAATGACTCTCTTTTTGCTTAAACATGTGTGTTTCACTTAGAGATAGAGATTTGTGTTTGATTCGCAAAAACAAACCAAGTGGTGGCAAAGGATGATCCATATATGCCAAAATTGAATCAAAATAAATTTGAGTTATTATTTGAAGTATTTTTGTACTTGTTCAATTTGCTTTATGTTGTGTTGGCATAAATCACCAAAAAGGGGGAGATTGAAAGGGAAATGTGCCTTTGGGCCATTTCTAAGTATTTTGGTGATTTAGTGCTCAACACAAGTGCCTAATTGTAAAATAGGACAAAGTACCAATCATGGAGAAAAGGTATGTTTCTAACCCTTAGTACATTGGTTTTGTGTACTAATATATTTGTCTAAGTGTTAGAAACAGAAAAGGAGATGAAAAGAAAAGAGGAGAAAGTCCAGCTCGGCCTGGAGCACCGGACTGTCCGGTGTGCACCGGACAGTGTCCGGTGCGCCAGGCTGCCTCGGCTCAAACTGGCCGCTCTCGGGAATTCGCCGACGGCGTACGGCTATAATTCACCGGACTGTCCGGTGTGCACCGGACTGTCCGGTGAGCCAACGGTCGGCCAGGGCCAACGGTCGGCTGCGCAATCCGCGCGAGACACGTGGCCGAGCCAACGGTCGGGAAGGAACACCGGACTGTCCGGTGTGCACCGGACATGTCCGGTGCGCCAACTGAGCGCAGATCTGGAGCAGCCAGCAACGGTCAGAAGTGCTGTTTTTGGAAACAAATCGGGCACCGGACAGTGTCCGGTGTGCACCGGACTGTCCGGTGCGCCACGAGACAGAAGGCAAAGATGGCCTTCCAGATTTGTTCCCAACGGCTCCTAGCTGCCTTGGGGCTATAAAAGGGACCCCTTGGCGCATGGAGGAAGAACACAAGCATTCCTTGAGCACTCTTGATCACTCACACATCAATCTTGCGCACTTGTTTGAAATTCTAGTGATTTGAGCTCTGTTCTAGTGTGTTAGCCTCTTGAGCTCAAGTCTGGGTTTTGTGTGTGCGTATTCGCTGTGATCTTTGTGTTGTGTGTGAGTTGCTAATCCCTCCCTTACTCCGTGATTCTTTGTGAACATCTTTTGTAAGGGCGAGAGGCTCCAAGTTGTGGAGATTCCTCGCAAACGGGATTGAGATAAGAACAACAAAACACCGTGGTATTCAAGTGGGTCTTTGGACCGCTTGAGAGGGGTTGATTGCAACCCTCGTCCGTTGGGACGCCACAACGTGGAAGTAGGTAAGCATTGGCTTGGCCGAACCACGGGATAAACCACCGTGTCCCTCTGTGCTTGATTCTTGTGGTATTGTGTTTTGTTGAAGACTTCACCTTAGCCACTTGGCATTAACTGTGCTAACGCTTAACAAGTTTTTGTGGCTTAAGTTTGAAGTTTTTACAGGATCACCTATTCACCCCCCCCCCCCTCTAGGTGCTCTCAATGTTGGGCAGCTCGGTGCGCTGCTTCGAGAATCGTCGGATGTAGTCCCGGAGAGACTCTCCCGGCTGCTGTCGGCAGCTTCGGAGGTCCCAGGAATTCCCGGGGCGCACGTACGTGCCCTGGAAATTGCCGGTGAAAGCTTGGACCAGGTCGTCCCAGTTGGAGATCTGCCCCGGAGGCAGGTGCTCCAACCAGGCGCGAGCGGTGTCGGAGAGGAACAGGGGGAGGTTGCGGATGATGAGGTTGTCATCGTCCGTTCCACCCAGTTGGCAGGCCAGACGGTAGTCCGTGAGCCACTGTTCCGGTCTCGTCTCCCCCGAGTACTTTGTGATAGTAGTCGGGGGTCGGAACCGGGTCGGGAACGGCGCCCGTCGTATGGCCCGGTTGAAGGCCTGCGGACCGGGTGGCTCGGGCGAGGGACTCTGATCCTCCCCGCTGTCGTAGCATCCCCCACGCCTGGGGTGGTAGCCTCGGCGCACCCTCTCATTGAGGTGGGCTCGACGGTCGTGGTGATGGTGCTCGTTGCCGAGGCGACCCGGGGCCGCAGGCGCTGTGTTGCGCGTGCGCCCGGCGTAGACCGAGGCTTCCCGCATGAATCGGGAAGTCGCGGCATGAGGTTCCGAGGGGTACCCCTGCCTTCGGGAGGCGGAGCTCTCGGCCCGTCGAACCACGGCGCCTTCCAGGAGATTCTTGAGCTCTCCCTGGATTCGCCGCCCCTCGGTGGTTGATGGCTCCGGTATCGCGCAGAGAAGCATTGCCGCTGCAGCCAGGTTCTGGCCGACCCCACTAGAAGCGGGTGGCGGCCTTACCCTAACATCGTCGGCGATGCGGTGCTAGATACCCTGGGGTAGATGACGCATTTCTTCGGCCGGAGGTTGGCCCGCCTATTCCTGCCCGACGTCCCGACGGATCGGCTCAAGTGCTCCTGCTCCCTCGTCGAGCCTGGCCGGCACCCCGCGGATTTGCTCGAGCTGTGGGTCATGACCCCCCGCCAGAACGGGGACCACAGCTAGCTCCCGTGGGATGTCAATGCGAGGCACCGGCCTAAGGAGATCACCGTCCTCCGGCATGCCGAGATGGTTGCCTTCGGAGGGACCCCCTAGATCGACGTGGAAGCATTCGCGACTTGGGCCGCAGTCCTCGTCGCCGGGCTACGGCTACCGTCGGAACAGTCGGAAAGGCAGTAGTCGCATGCGGTCATGAAGTCCCGCATGGCACTGGGGTTGCCAAGTCCAGAGAAATCCCAACAGAAGCTGGGCTCGTCGTCTTCCTCGGACCCAGAGGGCCCGTAGGTCGAGACGTCCGTCAGCCGGTCCCAAGGTGACCGCATACGAAACCCCAGAGGGTTTGGACTCGCCTCTACGAGAGCGCCCGCCAAAGCGAAGCCGCTAGGCGGGTCAAGGCTGAATCCGAATGACGTGGGATGGGAATCGGTCGGTACCTCTTGGTCGACGAGCGGTGATGAAGTCACGTCGGGGACTGACTGCACTGTCGTCTCAGGTACGAGGGTGACACCTAGCAAGCCTTCCGCGAGCGTGCTGGCATCGTCCGTTTGCTCGGGATTGGCGTGTTGCGTGGAGACGGCGCTCGTCTTCGTCTCAAACATGAGGTCGATGCCCGACGCGCCCCCGTTGGGGTGCTGGCGCTGTCGACTCGCTCGACAGTCGACGAGGCGCTGCCTCCTGCTTGGCCTTGGTTGCCCCGCCTCCTCCTCCGTTGGAGGGGGAGAGGATGGGGCGAGCTCGAATGTTGGTCCTCCACCACGCGGGGAAGATGTCGTCGATTCCACCTGCCGGCGGGCGGGTTGTCGGCCGCCGTTGCCGCTGCCGCTCGGCGGTGGAATGAGTATCATGTCGTTGCTGCCGTCGAGGGACATGAACTCAAGACTCCCGAAATGGAGCACCGTCCCGGGTTTTAGAGGTTGCTGGAGACTGCCCATCTGGAGCTTGACGGGAAGTTGTTCGTCAACATGCAGCAGGCCCCTACCTGGCGTGCCAACTGTCGGCGTTTCGAGACCGGGGGGTCCCTAAGCCGACGAGTGAATGTCGCCGCGTGCCCCAGCCCAGATGGGTTGACGCGAGGCCGAGCGCGAAGGGGGGAAAGTGAGGCGGCTGGAGACCGGCGTGAGAGAGGTGGAAATCCCGCGGCCTTCGTGTTCGTCCCGCGCCCAGGTTGGATGCGCTTGCAGTAGGGGGTTACAAGCGTCCACGCAGGAGAGGGAGCGAGCGGCCTCACGCGAGCGCCTGTCTCGTCCTCGTCCCCGCGCGGCCAACCTTCTCTAAGAGGGCCCTGGTCCTTCCTTTTATAGGCGTAAGGAGAGGATCCAGGTGTACAATGGGGGGTATAGCAGAGTGCTACGTGTCTAGCGGAGGAGAGCTAGCGCCCTAAGTACATGCCGTCGTGGCAGCCGGAGAGATTTTGGCACCCAGCTGGTGTGATGTCGTGGCCGTCGGAGGAGTGCTGGAGCCTAGCGGAGGGACAGCTGTCGGAGTTGTTGAGTCCTTGCTGACGTCCTCTTGCTTCCGTAAGGGGGCTGAGAGCCGCCGTCGTCACAGAGTATGTGGGGCGCCATCATTGCCTATCTGGCGGAGCGAGCCAGATGGGACGCCGGTCTTGTTTCCCGTGGCCCGAGTCAGCTCGGGGTAGGGTGATGATGGCGCCTCCTGTTGACATGGCCAATCTGCGCCCTAGGTTGGGTGATGTGGAAGCTCCTCCGAAGCCGAGGTCGAGTCTGTCTTCCGTGGCCGAGGTCGAGTCCGAGCCCCTGGGTCGGGCGAGGCGGAGACCGTCGGCTGAGGCCAGGGCGTAGTCCGAGCCCTGGGGTCGGGCGAAGCGGAGTTCGTCGTCTTCTGGGGCTGAGCCCGAGTCCGAGCCCTGGGTCGGGCGGAGCGGAGTTCGTCGTCTTCCGGGACTTAGCCCGAGTCCGAGCCCTGGGTCGGGCGGAGTGGAGTTCGCCGTCTTCCGGGACTTAGCCCGAGTCCGAGCCCTGGGTCGGGTGGAGCGGAGTTCGCCGTCTTCTGGGACTTAGCCCGAGTCCGAGCCCTGGGTCGGGCGAAGCAGAGCTTCCTATGGTGCCTTCGGCCGGGCCTGACTGCCTGTCAGCCTCACTCTGTTAAGCAGCACCGCAGTCGGAGCGGCGCAGGCGGCGCTGTCCTTCTGTCAGGACGGTCAGTGGAGCGGCGAAGTGACGGCGGTCACTTCGGCTCTGCCGGCTGGGGGGCACGCGTCAGGATAAAGGTGTCAGGCCACCTTTGCATTAAATGCTCCTGCGATTTGGTCGGTCGGTGCGGCGATTTGGTCAGGGTTGCTTCTTGGCGAAGACAGGGCCTCGGGCGAGCCGGAAATATGTTCGCCGCTGGAGGGGGGCCTCGGGCGAGACGGAGAGCGTCCGGGGTCGGCTGCCCTTGTCCGAGGCTAGGCTCGGGCGAGGCGTGATCGAGTCCCTCGAATGGACTGATCCCTGACTTAATCGCACCCATCAGGCCTTTGCAACTTTATGCTGATGGGGGTTACCAGCTGAGAATTAGGAGCCTTGAGGGCACCCCTAATTATGGTCCCCGACAACAGGGTTGGCAAGCCATTCAGGATGGAATACCTCTTTGATGAACCCTACCACCATTAGCTTGTGGACCTCCTCGCCTATGGCTCTGCGCTTTTCTTCGTCGAATCGGCGCAGAGGCTGCTTGACGGGTCGGGCTCCGGCTGGGATATCTAGCGAGTGCTCGACGACATCCCTCGGTATGCCAGGCATGTCCGAGGGACTCCACGCGAAAACATCGGCGTTTGCACGGAGAAAGTCGACGAGCACTGCTTCCTATTTGGGGTCGAGCCTGGAGCCGATCCGGATCTGCTTGGAGGCGTCGCTGCTGGGGTCGAGGGGGATGGACTTATCCATCTCCGCTAGCTCGAAGTTGCCGGCGTGGCGCTTCACGTCTGGCACCTCCTTCGAGAGGCTCTCCAGGTCGGCGATGAGGGCCTCGGATTTAGCGAGGGCCTCGGCATACTCCACGCACTCCACGTCGCATTCGAACGTGTGTCGGTACGTGGGGCCGACGGTGATGACCCCATTGGGGCCTGACATCTTGAGCTTGAGGTAGGTGTAGTTGGGGACGTCCATGAACTTCGCGTAGCATGGCCTCCCCAGTACTGCGTGGTAGGTTCCTCGGAACCCAACCACCTCGAACGTGAGGGTCTCCCTTCGGAAGTTGGAGGGTGCTCCGAAGCAGACGGGAAGGTCGAGTTGTCCGAGAGGCTGGACGCGCTTCCCGGGGATGATCCCGTGGAAAGGCGCAGTGCCTGCCCGGACCGACGACAGATCAACATGCAGGAGCCCGAGGGTCTCGGCATAGATGATGTTGAGGCTGCTGCCTCCGTCCATGAGGACCTTGGTGAGCCTGATGTCGCCGATGATGGGGTTGACAACGAGCGGGTATTTCCCCGGGCTTGGCACATGGTCGGGGTGGTCGTCTTGGTCGAAGGTGATGGGCTTGTCAGACCAGTCTAGGTAGACTGGCGCCGCCACCTTCACCGAACAGACCTCCCGACGCTCTTGCTTGCGGTGCCGAGCCGAGGCGTTTGCCGCTTGCCCACCATAGATCATGAAGCAGTTGCGGACCTCGGGGAACTCACCTGCCTGGTGATCCTCCTTCTTGTCGTCGTCGCGAGCCTTGCCACCCTCCGCGGGTGGCCTGGCCCTTTGGAAGTGGCGCCGAAGCATAGCGCACTCCTCAAGGGTGTGCTTGACGGGCCCCTGATGATAGGGGCACGGCTCCTTGAAGAGGTTGGCACCTCTGGGGGGTTTCCGAGTGTTCTTGTACTCGGCGGCGGCGACAAGGTCCGCGTCGGCGGCGTCGCGTTTCGCTTGCGACTTCTTCTTGCCCTTCTTCTTGGCGCCGCGCTGAGTTGACGCCTCGGGGGCATCTTCCGGTGGGCGGCCCTGAGGCTGCTTGTCCTTCCGGAACATAGCCTCAACCGCCTCCTGGCCAGAGGCAAACTTGGTAGCGATGTCCATCAGCTCGCTCGCCCTGGTGGGGGTCTTGCGACCCAGCTTGCTCACCAGGTCGCGGCAGGTGGTGCCGGCGAGGAACGCGCTGATGACATCCGAATCGGTGATGTTGGGCAGCTCGGTGCGCTGCTTCGAGAATCGCCGGATGTAGTCCCGGAGAGACTCTCCCGGCTGCTGTCGGCAGCTTCGGAGGTCCCAGGAGTTTCCAGGGCGCACGTACGTGCCCTGGAAATTGCCGGCAAAGGCTTGGACCAGGTCGTCCCAGTTGGAGATCTGCCCCGGAGGCAGGTGCTCCAATCAGGCGCGAGCGGTATCGGAGAGGAACAGGGGGAGGTTGCGGATGATGAGGTTGTCATGTCCGTTCCACCCAGTTGGCAGGCCAGCCAGTAGTCTGCGAGCCACAGTTCCGGTCTCATCTCCCCGAGTACTTTGTGATAGTAGTCGGGGTTCGGAACCGGGTCGGGAACGACGCTCGTCGTATGGCGCGGCTGAAAGCCTGCGGACCGGGTGGTTTGGGCGAGGGACTCCGATCCTCCCCGCTGTCGTAGCGTCCCCCACGCCTGGGGTGGCAGCCTTGGGGCACCCTCTCGTCGAGGTGGGCCTGACGGTCGCGGTGATGGTGCTCGTTGCCGAGGCGACCCGGGGCCGCAGGCGCTGTGTTGCGCGTGCGCCCGGTGTGGACCGAGGCTTCCCGCATGAATTGGGAAGTCGCGGCGCGATGTTCCGAGGGCTACCCCTGCCTTCAGGAGGCGGATCTTTCGGCCCGTCGGACCGCGGCGCCCTCCAGGAGATTCTTGAGCTCTCTCTGGATTCGCCGCCCCTCGGTGGTTGATGGCTCCGGCATCGCGCAGAGAAGCATTGCCGCTGCAGCCAGGTTCTGGCCGACCCCACTGGAAGCGGGTGGCGGTCTTACCCTAACATCGTCGGCGATGCGGTGCTAGATACCCTGGGGTAGATGACGCATTTCTCCAGCCGGAGGTTGGCCCGCCCATTCCTGCCCGACGTCCCGACGGATCGGCTCAAGTGCTCCTGCTCCCTCGTCGAGCCTGGCCGGCACCCCGCGGATTTGCTCGAGTTGTGGGTCATGACCCCCCACCGGAACGGGGACCACAGCTAGCTCCCGTAGGATGTCAACGCGAGGCACAGACCTAGGGAGATCACCGTTCTCTGGCATACCAAGATGGTTGCCTTCGGAGGGACCCCCTAGATCGACGTGGAAACATTCACGACTAGGGCCGCAGTCCTCGTCGCCGAGGCTGCGGCTACCGTCGGAACAGTCGGAAAGGCAGTAGTCGCATGCGGTCATGAAGTCCCGCATGGCACTGGGGTTACCAAGTCCGGAGAAGTCCCAACAGAAGTCGGGCTCGTCATCTTCCTCGGACCCCGAGGGCCCGTAGGTCGAGACGTCCGTCATACGGTCCCAGGGTGACCGCATACGATACCCCAGAGGGTTCGAACTCGCCTCTACGAGAGCGTCCGCCAAAGCGAACCCGCTTGGCGGGTCGAGGCTGAATCCAAGAGGCGTGAGATGGAAATCGGTCGGTACCTCTTGGTCGACGGGCGGTGATGAAGTCACGTCAGGGACTGACTGCACCGTCGTCTCAGGTACGAGGGTGACGCCCAGTAAGCCTTTCGCGAGCGTGCTGGCGTCGTCCGTTTGCTTGGAATTGACGTGTTGCGGGGAGACGGCGCTCGTCTTCGTCTCAAACGCGAGGTCGATGCCCGACGCGCCCCCCGTTGGGGCGCCGGTGACGTCGACTTGCTCGACAGCCGACGAGGTGCCGCCTCCTGCTTGGCCTTGGTTGCCCCGCCTCCTCCTCCGTCGGCGGGGGAGAGGGCGGGGCGAGCTCAAATGTTGTTCTTCCACCACGCGGGGAAGACGTCGTCGATTCCGCCGCCGGCGGGCGGGCTGTCGGCCGCCATTGTCGCTATCGCACGACGGGGGAAGGAGTATCATGTCGTAGCTGCCGTCGAGGGACATGAACTCAAGACTCCCGAAACGGAGCACCGTCCCGGGCTAGAAAGGTTGCTGGAGACTGCCCATCTGGAGCTAGACGGGAAGCTGTTCGTCAACACGCAGCAGGCCCCTACCTGGCGCGCCAACTGTCGGCGTTTCGAGACCGGGGGGTCCCTGGGCTGACGAGTGAAATGTCGCTGCGTGCCCCAGCCCAGATGGGTCGGCGCGAGACGGAGCGCGAAGGGGGGGAAAAGGCAGCCGGAGGGAGAGGGAGGTGGAAATCCCGCGGCCTTCGTGTTTGTCCCGCGCCCAGGTCGGGTGCGCTTGCAGTAGGGGGTTACAAGCGTCCACGCGGGAGAGGGAGCGAGCGGCCTCACGCGAGCGCCTGTCCCGTCCTCTTCCCCGCGCGGCCAACCCTCTGTAAGAGGGCCCTGGTCCTTCCTTTTATAGGCGCAAGGAGAGGATCCAGGTGTACAATGGGGGTATAGCAGAGTGCTAACGTGTCTAGCGGAGGAGAGCTAGCGCCCTAAGTACATGCCATCGTGGCAGCCGGAGAGGTTTTGGCACCCAGTTCGTGTGGTGTCGTGGCCGTCGAAGGAGCGCTGGAGCCTGGCGGAAGGACAGCTGTTGGGGCTGTAGAGTCCTTGCTGACGTCCTCTTGCTTCCGTAAGGGGCTGAGAGCCGCCGTCGTCATAGAGCGTGCGGGGTGCCATCATTACTTGTCTGGCGGAGCGAGCCAGATGGGACGCCGGTCTTGTTCCCCGTAGCCTGAGTCAGCTTGGGGTAGGGTAATGATGGCGCCTCCTGTTGACGTGGTCGGTCCGCACCCTAGGTTGGGCGATGTGGAGGCTCCTCTGAGGTCGAGGTCGAGTCTGTCTTCCGGGGCTGAGCTCGAGTACGAGCCCTGGGGTCGGGCGGATCGGAGTTCGCCGCCTTCCGGGGCTGAGCCCAAGTCCGAGCCCTGGGGTCGGGCGGATCGGAGTTCACCGTCTTCCGGGGCTGAGCCCAAGTCCGAGCCCTGGGTCGGGCGGAGCGGAGTTCACCGTCTTTCGGGGTTGAGCCCAAGTCCGAGCCCTGGGTCGGGCGGAGAGGAGTTCGCCATCTTCTGGGGCTGAGCCCGAGTCCGAGCCCTGGGTCGGGCGGAGCGGAGTTTGTCGTCTTCCGGGGCTGAGCCCGAGTCTGAGCCCTGGGTCGGACGGAGCGGAGTTTCCTATGGCGCCTGAGGCCGGGCCTAACTGCCTGTCAGCCTCACTCTGTCGAGCGGCACAGCAGTCGGAGCGGCGCAGGCGGCGCTGTCCTTCTGTCAGGCCGGTCAGTGGAGCGGCGAAGTGACTGCGGTCACTTCGGCTCTGTCGACTGGAGGACGTGCGTCAGGATAAAGGTGTCAGGCCGCCTTTGCATTAAATGCCCCTGCGATTTGGTCGGTTGGCGTGGCGATTTGGCCAGGGTTGCTTCTTGGCGAAGATTGGGCCTCGGGCGAGCCGGAAGTTTGTTCGTCGCTGGAGGGGGGCCTCGGGCGAGACGGAGATCCTCCGGGGTTGGCTGCCCTTGCCCGAGGCTGGGCTCGGGCGAGGTGTGATCGAGTCCCTCGAATGGATCGATCCCTGGCTTAGTCGCACCCATCAGGCCTTTGCAGCTTTGTGCTGATGGGGGTTACTAGCTGAGAATTAGGAGCCTTGAGGGTACCCCTAATTATGGTCCCCGACACTTTTGGAGCGGGGTTTATAGTCCTTCCCTCTCCTTTGCTTGAGGATTTGGCGAAAGCTCTTGATGATGAGCGCCATCTCCTCGTTGTCAAGCTTGGAGGCATCGATGGGGAGCCTACTTGATGTAGACTCTTCTTTCTTCTCCTCCGTCGCTTTGAATGTGATGGGTTGCACCTCGGATGTAGAGGTGCCGCCTTGCTCCAAGCTGACAATTTATTTGGAGCCTTTGATCATCAATCCAAAGCTCACAAACTTTCCTATAACCTCCTTGGGAGACATTAACTTATATCTAGGATCACCACGTATTAATTGAACTTGCGTAGGATTGCGAAAAATGAGTGATCTTAGAATAACCTTGACCATTTCATGGTCATCCCATTTGGTGCTCCCGAGGTTGCGCACTTGATTCACCAAGGTCTTGAGCCGGTTGTACATTGCTTGTGGCTCCTCTCCTTGGTTGAGAACGAAACGACCGAGCTCCCCCTCGATCGTCTCCCATTTGGTGATCTTGGTCACCTCATCTCCCTCGTGCGCAGTCTTGAGCACGTCCCAAATCTCCTTGTCGCTCTTCAACCCTTGCACTTTGTTATACTCCTCTCGACATAGAGAGTCGGGGAGTATAGTAGTGGCTTGAGAGTTGAAGTGCCGGATTTGGCGACCTCATCCGAGTCATAGCCTTTGTCCCCCACGGATGGTACCTGCACTCCAAACTCAACAATATCCCATATACTTGCGTGGAGTGAGGTTAGGTGATGCCTCATTTTATCACTCCACATACAATAGTCCTCACCATAAAAAACCGGTGGTTTGCCTAATGGGACGGAAAGTAAAGGAGCGCGCTTTGAAAAACGGGGATAGCGTAGGGGATCTTACTAAACTTCCTGCACTCATGGCGCTTAGAAGTGACGGACGCGGCATCGGATCCGGAGGTGGAGGGCTGTAACGCCCCGAATTTTAGAGTTAATTTTTTCTTTCTCCATCACTCACCAAATTCGGGCGTTACCCTTCCTTTTTCTTTTTCTTCTCGCTAAGCCTTGTACATTTTCAAAGTTCTAGCGAGATTTAGCTCGAGACCTTGTGTGAGTAAACCCTAGAAATATTTTCCTTGGTTGTTGCATTATGCCGGACCATGATTTTCTTGCTTGTGATTGAGTGATTTATGAAGAGTATTCTTGGAGTGGAAGTTATAACTAAATAGGAAAATGGATAATAGGAAAATAAAAATAAAATAGAAAAGGAACATCTCTCCCTCTCTCCTTTCAGCCCCGACGTGACCTGCTTCCCCCCCCCACGTGGCCCGGCCTAGCGTGCGCGGCCTGGCGTGGCCTGCCCCGCTCCCCCTCGCTCTCCCTTGGGCCGGCTGGCTGGCGCGGCCCAGCTCACCCCCGTGCGGCCCAGCCGGCTCCCCCGTGTCCCTCGCGCGTGGCGCGTGCGGGCGGTTACAGCCGCCGCCCTGGTGGGGCCCACCCGTCATTGCCCCGGTCACCCCTGTTCATCTCTCTTCTCCCTCCCACGTCACTCAGCGCCTTCTCTCTCCTCCACCTCGCCCTCACCGCTCGGAACCGCCGCCCCTGCCCCGTCCGAGCCGTGGTCGCCCTCCCCCCCCCCCCCGAGGTGAGCTCGCCCCGTCTCCCTTTCCCCATCCCCTCCGCCCCATCTCCCTCATCCCTATGTCCGCGGCGCGGCTTGGAGCTCGGCCCGGCGTGCGGCCTGGAGCTCAGCCGGAACGCGCGGTGCCTCGGTTCGGCGTTCGGCGCGCGCGACCCTCCCCTCTTCGCGGCGCGGCGTGCCCGCCCCGGCTTGCCCTGCCCCAGCTCGCCGCGGCCATGGCGCGCACCCGCCCCGGCCCCCTCCCTTCCCTGCTGGCGCGTCCGTGGCATGGCGCAGCCCTCCCCTCGTTCCCCCGTGGCGCGGCCAGGCCTTGGCGTGGTGCGCGCGGAGCCTCGGCGTGGCCTGCCCAGCGCGCGGTGCCCCCGGCGAGGCTCGCCGCACCCGCGGCTCGCGACCCTCCAGTCCTCGGCATAGCGTGACCCGACCTCCCCCTCCCCGAGCCCCCTGCCCGGCGCGACCCCCTGCCGCCCTGGCGTGCGCACGACCCCTCCCGTGTGTCTGCGGTGCACGGCCCGTGGCCCTCGCACGTAGCGTGCGCGTCCGCGGCGGCTCAGCCCCCGGCGCGGCTCCCGCTGCCAGCGTGCGGCGTGCCCGATGCAGCCTGCCCGCGGCGTGACCCCTTCCTTGCTCGCGGTGCGCAGCGCGTCGTGCGCGCAGCTTGTTCGCGGCACGCGCGACTCGGCCAGCTCGTGGTGCCCCTGGCCCTGGTCAGTGCGGCCTTGGGCACGCTAGTGCTCGCGCGATGCACGCGGCTAGCTCGACTGACGATTGTTCCTATTGTTAATATTATTATTTACTTGACTTAATTTTCGTCTTACGAATAGAACGCCGATGAATCACGTTAATGGTTTAGCTCTTTTATATATATATAGTAAGAGTACCACTTGTACGTTAACAACAGTAACCTGACTTGCCTCGACGCATGCTTTCACAAGTTATGTAACTACTTGTTCATTCAATAAGTAATTTAATAAAGACTAGTCTATGTGTAGTTAGGTCACCTCACGTGTTTTAACTTGATAAGATATGAATGTGTCGTCAAGCTGGAAGTTTTTTACGTAACATGTGTGGTCTCACGCGTCGTCGCATGCCATTCCGCTAACACTAGTTTGGCATGATTGTAAGTGCGAGGTTTATGTCTTGTGCGCGTGTAACTGATTTGTTTCCTTATATGGTGTATTGTTCCTTTTCTGATTTAAGATGTGAATGTATGTTTGCACTCGCATAGAGAACGGTCTGGTTGAGGAATCCGAAGAACAGGAAGGAGAAGCCCCTGAGCAGCAGCTGCTTGGTGGAGGCAAGTGTCCCTTAACCTATCTTTGTCCTATACATTCTATAATTCACTATCCGCATTTACACAGCTATACCTAAGGATTGACTAGCTTTTGTTATCCATGTCCTTGCTTACCTATTTGGGTTGGATTATTATGGTTTAGCTTTATGCTAGTGCTTAACATTAATCAATGAACATGATGAGATTTATTTATGATACGCCGTTTTCCTTCTTATTTATGGTGATATACTTGTGGCATTTAAGGGGACTCGAGCGGTTTCTCGAGTGCCTCTCTGTAAGGACCTGTTCGTTGGATGACCGCCCGGGAAAACAGTGCAACCATGAGGGTGGAATGGGACGCCCTTAACTGAATAATTAGAGGAACCGAAGTGTAGTTTGCTTAGCCGTCGTGCCGTTAATGGGGCTCGGTGTATGCGACTCGCTTTGCCAAGGTTGGTTCACCCCTTGGGGAGGAGTGCGGTGCATTTAGGAAACCTAACGGGCGGCTACAACCCCGGGGAATCTTTATAAAGGCAACATAGTGATACCCTGCTAGGTCACCTTGGTAGTGATCAATGGAGAGTCATGATCTCCGGGCAAAAAGGGAATCACAGCTTGTGGGTAAAGTGTGCAACCTCTGTAGAGTGTTTGAAAACTGATATATTAGCCATGCTCACGGTTATGAGCGGCCAAGGGAGCTCCATTGATTAGAGATACTTGATCAGAGATGTTCGGATTATAGGTGACAACGAGAATGGTGGTTTTGGTATTGACTCTGGTGATGGTAAGTGGTATTCTTTCCGTTTGGAAAGGGTACTTCTGGGTTAACAACATGGGTTAATACTAAAACTTGGCTCTCTCTACTAGTAATAATAATCTGACCAACTAAAAGCAACTGCTTGACTTACCCCCACATAAAGCTAGTCCACTACAGCCAAACAGGACACTTGTTGAGTATGTTGATGTGTACTCATCCTTGCTCTACACACCAAACCCCCCTTCCCCAGGTTGTCCGCATTGCAACCACTGCTCAGGAGAAGATGAAGGCGTGGAAGGAGACCTCTAGGAGTTCCAAGATTACAACGAGTTCTAGGCGTGGGTTAGCGGCAACCCCTAGTTGGCTGCCTGTGAAGGCCGCGTGTATCTATGTTTCTTTTCCGCACTTTGATTATTGTAAAGACTATGTGGATGTCTCAGACATATGATGTAATCGACTATTATTCCCCTTTTATATTATGATTTGAGCACTGTGTGATGATGTCCAGTTATATAACTGCTGTGTACGTGAATTGCTGATCCTGGCACGTACATGGTTCGCATTCGGTTTGCCTTCTAAAACCGGGTGTGACATAGGTGGTATCAAAGCCGTGCTGACTGTAGGTCCGCTAACTTAGAGTAGAATGGTCGTTCTAAGGATTATAGATCCCTATTATCTCCTTGACTTTGGGATCCCTTCAAAAGTTGGTCATATCGACCAAACCTATGTTCTACTATATATTATACCTTGCTAAAAAAATTCTTTTTGTTTATTCTAATTCCTCATTTTATTTATGGTTTATTACTTGCTGGTCATATTAGTTCTGTTCTCACTCTTATGCTTACGATGTCTTTTGTAGATGGCTCGTCTTAGACACACTGCACGAAAGTCCGTCATCCCCTTCTTGCCCTCTCGTCTCGCTGAGCGTCCGCTTCGCCGTCCAATGACTGGTCAGTCTAGCCACTTGGAGAGGCTGCACCACCGCTTGCACAAGGAGCAGGAGCGTCGATGACAGGAGCAGGAGCAGCAGGGCTCTTCTTTCTCGCTCCAGTAGGAGATAGAGTCTGTGAGGAGCTGCTCCCTCGTGCTTCCGCTGGAGGCGCCCCCTGCACCACCACTGAGCGTCCCAGCCCCTGGAGTAGTTGCTGGAGGAGACCCAAACGACGGAGGAGGTGACAGCAGCTCAAGCTTCAGCACCGACCTTTCAGCCGACCAGGAGCCGGAAGGATGGGTCACCCGACCCATGACTCGCGACGCTGCTCGCGGGTGTCAATTCCACGACGCGCTCGACACCCTACTACGCTAGGCACTCGACCGGCGTACTTGGTCCATCGAGTATCGCTGTGTGGTCTTCCAGCACAGTCGCGAGGTTTACCCGGACCGCTGGGAGGCGACCTGTTTGGTGCGCCGTCCGGAGAACAGTCTCCGGGGTGCGGAGGTCTGCTCAGTGCACTATTCCATCTCTGAGCGGGACTCAGCTGAGGCAGCCATGCAAGATGTCGCACGGCGTGCGCTTTCGCACTACTGCTTAGTGCTCGGCGGGGTAGCCGATGGTCTCAACCTGAAGTATTACCCCGTCGTCCATCTGGCAGCACAGGAGGCGTGATTGTCTCACCTGTTGGTGAGGACAATCCTAGGTTGAGCAGCACAGTCAACCTAGCCGCCGTGCTAAACACAGAGCTGGACCATGCACTAGACGAGCTAAGTAGGGCTCGTGCTGAGATCGCCCAGCTGCGGGCTGAGCGCGCGGAGCATCGTCACCTGGAGGATGGCTCCCCCGCTCCCGTTGGGACTTAGCACCCGTACCGTTCACCTCGGCGTGGACACCAGGCTTATGGCAACCCCGACTGCAGGACCAAGATAAATTTAGAACCATAGATCGTCAGCGTTGGGTCCTGTAATAAATGCTTAATATAGAAGTTTTAGTCTTAGTCTTAGTCTTAGTCTCAGTTTTACTGTTAGTTAGTCTTAGTTAGACAGGGTAGTTTGCTTATCCTGTGCTTTTATGTTTGTCATGATGAACTATGTTGGATTTGAATCTTTGTAATGACTGTCACCAGAGTGTGGGCATCCACTGCACCTTGGTTTACCTATTAAATGTTAATAGAGTTAGTTATCTAGTTGGGAAGCCTTTTTTTTATTCCACTTTCCTCTTTATCTGAGAAGCTGTGTTGGTCTGTTTTGGAAATCAGTGAAGATGTTCATCTGTTCAGTGTTGTGGAAGGATTCTATACTCTTTTCTTATGCTGCAAGTTGCAAGATCAGTTCTGATGTGTGATTGCATTCTGAAGATGTCAGAGAACAGGTGCAGAGGAGGAAGGAGTGCTCAGCAGGAGCAGGCAGCATCGTAGGATGAGGCACCCCAGCAACAGCAGCTGCCACCCCCACCCCCGATGACCATCAAGCAAATGTTTTTGATGCAGTCTTAGGTAGTTCAAGCCATTGGTCAGACTCTGGCCGCCATTCAGCAGCAGCAGCCACCACCTCAGCCTCAGATGCCTCATATGCCCAGGGACAAGCGTGCCGAATTCATGAGAGGTCATCCCCCAGTGTTTGCTCACTCTTCTGACCCCATGGATGCTAAAGACTGGCTGCGCACAGTGGAGCGGGAGTTGCACACCGCTCAGTGTGATGACAGGGAGAAAGTTTTGTATGGTCCCCGTCTGTTGAGAGGAGCAGCTCATTCTTGGTGGGAGTCTTACCTCGCCACCCATGCCAACCCCGACACCATCACCTGGGAAGAATTCAGAGATAGCTTCCGTCAGTACCATGTTCCTACAGGTCTGATGACACTGAAGAAGGAGGAGTTCCTGGCACTCAAGCAAGGGTCAATGTCCGTTAGTGAGTACCGAGACAGGTTTCTGCAACTGTCTCGCTATGCTCCTGAAGAAGTCAACACCGACGCCAAGAGGCAGTATCGTTTCCTGAGAGGCTTGGTCAACCCTCTGCAGTATCAGCTGATGAATCATACCTTCCCCACATTCTAGCACTTGATTGACAAAGCAATCATGACAGAGAGGAAGCGTAAAGAGATGGAGGATCGCAAGCGCAAGATCAGTGGGCCCCAGCCTAGAAGCAGCAATCGCCCTTATTTCTCGGGCAACCCACCTCAGCAGTTTAGGCAGAACCAGTGTCCACCTCAGCAGCAGCAGTTTCAAAGACAGTATCCTTAGCACCAGTAGCAGAATCGCCATAACAATCAATCAGAAGGAGGTCAGTTCTAGAGGCAGAATCAGCAGGCACCTCATCTCCCTGCCCCAGCAAACCAGCAGAACAGTCAAGCAGCACCAGTTCATGGCGGAAGCAGGGCATGTTTCCACTGTGGAGAGCAAGGCCATTGGGTGATGCAATGTCCGAAGAAGGCAGCCCAGCAGCAGTCAGGCCCCGGCGCCCCAGCAAAGCAGAATGTGTCTCAGCCTAGAGCAGACAACCGCTCTCAGTCACGTTACAATCATGGGAGACTGAATCACTTGGAGGCTGAAGCAGTTCAGGAAACCCCCGACATGATAGTAGGTATGTTTCCAGTCAACTTCCATATTGCAGAAGTGTTATTTGATAATGGAGCAACGCATTCATTCATTACTGCATCATGGGTAGAAGCACATAATATTCCAATAACTACCATGTCAACCCCCATTCAAATTGACTCAGCCAGTGGTAGAATTCGAGTCGATAGCATTTGTTTGAATGTAAGTGTGGAAATAAGGGGGATAGCGTTTCTTGCTAATCTCATAGTAATGGGTACTCCGGGAATAAATGTCATCCTAGGGATGAATTGGCTAGATAAGTATCAGGCGGTTATCAGTTGTGACAAGAGGACAATCAAGTTGATGTCCCCACTAGGAGAGGAAGTGGTGACCGAGTTAGTCCCACCTGAGCCAAAGAAAGGAAGTTGTTATCAGATGTCTGTTGATAGCAGCGAAGCAGATCCACTGGAGATTATCAAGGTTGTGTCCGAATTCCCAGATGTGTTTCCAAAGGACTTACCGGGCATGCCACCTGAGCGAAAAGTTGAGTTTGCCATAGAGCTTCTTCCTAGATCCGCCCCCATTTTTAAAAGAGCTTACAGAGTATCTAGGCCAGAGTTAGTTGAACTCAAGAAGCAGATCGATGAGCTATTAGAGAAAGGCTACATCCGGCCAAGCACCTCGCCTTGGGCTGCCCCTGTCCTATTCGTGGAGAAGAAAGATGGCACTAGAAGGATGTGTATCGATTATCGAGCTCTGAATGAGGTCACGATCAAGAACAGTAACCCTTGCCCAGAATAGAAGATCTGTTCGACCGGTTGAGAGGAGCCAGCGTGTTCTCAAAAATAGATCTGAGGTCAGGTTATCACCAGCTCAGGATTCGACCCTCAGACATTCCGAAGACGGCATTCATTACCAAGTATGGGTTTTATGAGTTCACTGTGATGTCTTTTGTTTTGACAAATGCACCGGCCTTCTTCATGAATCTGATGAACAGTGTATTAATGGATTATTTTGACAAGTTTGTGGTGGTATTTATTGATGACATTCTTATATATTCTCAAAGTGAGGAGGAGCATGAAGATCATTTGAGGATGGTATTGCAGAGATTGCGAGAGCACCAGCTGTATGCAAAGTTGAGCAAGTGCGAGTTCTGGATTGATGAAGTTCTGTTCCTGGGTCACATAATCAACAAAGAAGGATTGGCTGTGGATCCGAAGAAAGTGACATACATTCTAAACTGGAAAGCGCCAACAGATGCTCGAGTAATCAAGAGCTTTATTGGAATGGCCGGATATTATCAGCGATTCATTGAAGGGTTCTCGAAGATTGCGAAACCGATGACAGCTTTGCTAGGCAACAAGGTTGAGTTCAAGTGGACCCAGAAATGCCAAGAAGCCTTCGAAGCGTTGAAAGAGAAGTTGACTACAGCGCCCGTCTTAGTCTTACCTGATGTGCACAAGCCCTTCTCGGTGTATTGTGATGCTTGTTACACTGGTTTGGGATGCGTGTTGATGCAAGAGGGAAGAGTTGTGGCTTACTCGTCCCGACAGCTGAAGGTTCATGAGAAGAATTACCCAATCCATGACCTAGAGTTGGTAGCAGTGTTCACGCACTCAAGACATGGAGGCACTATCTGTATGGGCATAAATGCGATGTTTACATAGACCACAAGAGTCTGAAGTACATATTCACTCAGTCAGAGTTGAATATGAGGCAACAAAGATGGTTAGAGTTGATCAAAGACTATGACTTGGAGATTCATTACCATCCAGGCAAAGCAAACGTAGTGGCAGATGCGTTGAGCAGGAAGAGTCAAGTCAATATGATGGTCGCTCATCCGATGCCTTATGAGTTGGCCAAAGAGTTTGACAGGCTGAGTCTCAAATTTCTGAACAATATGCAAGGAGTAACAGTTGAGTTAGAACCCACCTTGGAGCGGGAAATCAAAGAAGCACAGAAGAATGATGAGAAGATCAATGAAGTCCGGCAACTGATTCTAGAAGGCAGAGGCAAAGATTTTCGGGAAGATGCAGAAGGTGTGATATGGTTCAAGGACTGCTTGTGTGTTCCCAATGTTCAGTCCATTCGGGAGTTGATCCTTGTTGGGGGTCTTCGTCCTCCGAAGGTCCTCAAAAACGTAATTTAACAGTGTTTGTCAAGTTTGATTTATAAACAGGTACCTTCGGATTCAGGATTAATACTGCGAGGGGCTACTGTTGGGGACCTTCGTCCTCCGAAGGTCCTCAAAAACGTAATTTAACAGTGTTTTTCAAGTTTGATTTATAAACAGGTACCTTCAGATTCAGGATTAAAAGGCATATAGGATGAGGACATGATCGTGATGGAGGTTGTCGCCGCTCCGAAGCTATGCACAAAGGAGCTTCGGCTCAATCATGGGAAAAGGAACCGACTTAAAGGGGAAAAGGCTATCCAGCCCTCATAGATTTTTCTATAAGCCAATAGTAAATGTAAAGGGCATGACTGTAATTTCTCATAGGCTGTGTCCTGCACCTATAAATAGGTGAACAGTACCTCCGTACTGTTCACGATGACTTGTACCTGCTTTTGCGTCACGCTTGTGCTTTTTTGCCTTCTGACAAGCCAAAGGTACCTTTGTAATTCAATATTGTTCCTGCTTTTACATGATGATATAATGAATAATAATGAGTTAATAATGTTATATGATAGTTTATGTTGTTTCATATGTCATATGCTCCTTCTTTTATTTAACGTATATTGTGATGATGAAGGTATGTCCTTCATAACCTTCGTCTGAAGATCATTATATCCTAAGGGAAATAATGCTTCGAAGGGCGAAGGGCATTAACATTTAACATCTTGTGTTGCCTTGTTCTTAATTCATAGTATTTGAGAACAAGTCCCCAACATTGGCGCCCACCTCCGGTGAACCCTTTTTCGACCACCTTCGGCAAGCACTGACCTTCGTCATGCCGCCAAAGAAAGCTTTAGCGCCAGGGGCTGCTGCACTTCAGCCACTGGACTCAAATCAGGAGACCCTCTCTCTTCGAGAGGCCCAAAGCCAGAAAAGAAAGGCCACTAGTTCAACACTCTAGGAGGAGGAGTTGGACCAGGAGATCAGAAACATGGAGATAATCCATCAGCAGGTACAACGGAAGAAGGAGAAGATGGCCCGACTAGCTGATCTTCAAAGGCAGATCAATGAAGCTACTGAAGAAGTACGCCATCTTGCTCAAGACGAAGACGAACAAGAACGAAGGCCCTAGCATAGGGAGCTTCACCAAGAAGGCTTATTCAACGAGGATGGATGGTATGATGATTTTAATCATGATACCTTTACCTTTGATGATGCTTCTCCCTTGGCAGCAGAACTGCAGGCTATCCCATGGCCTCCATCATACAAGCCACCTCAGCTCCCCATGTATGATGGGCATTTAGATCTGAAGCAGTTCTTGATGAGTTAAGAAGCGATTATATCTTCATACGGAGGCAATGCAGCTGTCATGGCCAAGTCCTTCGTCATGGCAGTTAAGAATGTGGCACAAACATAGTATTCTTCTCTTCGGCCAGGGACTATTACTTCATGGCAGAAGCTTAAGATATGCTAGTGACAAGTTTCCAAGGCTTCTAGATGAAGCCAGTCACAGCTCAGGCACTGTTTCAATGCACGCAAGATCATGAGGAGTATCTCCAGGCGTATGTCCGAAGGTTCTTGCGTCTGAGAGCACAAGCGCCTACAGTGCCCAATGAAATTGTCGTTGTCACACCCGGTTTCGGAAGGCAAACCGAATGCGAACTATGTACGTGCCAGGATCAGAACTCACGTACACAGCGATTACATAAATGAACATCATCGCACAATGCTCGAATAATAACATAAAAGGGTATTAACTTATTACATCACAGAGTCATAGACATCCACATAGTCATCATCTTAACAGATAAATCAAAGTGCTAGCGAAACGCAGTAAAGATAAGGCCTTCACAGGCAGCTGACTGGGGGTTGCCGCCAACCCACACCTAGAATTCGTCGTAGTCTTGGAACTCCTGGAAGTCTCCTTCCACGACTTCGCCTTCTCCGGAGCAGTGGTTACAATGCGGACAACCTGGTGTTTTGTGGTAAAGCAAGGATGAGTACACATCAACGTACTCAGCAAATGTCCCGTTTGGCTGAGGTGGACTAGCTTTATGTGGGGTTGGGTTCCAGCAGTTGCTTTTAGTTGGTCAGGTATTTATCATTAGTAGAAGCCAGATTTTATCGTTAACCAACCCACGAACCAGTTCCTCATCGAGGAACAACGTCATCATATTCGAACCAAAACCATAACATAATTCTTATATCTCGAACCATCTGTATCTCTAATCAAAGAGGATCCCAAGGCTGCTCTTAACCGTGAGCACGGCTGATATATCAGTTTCACTACCCTCTGCAGAGGTCGCACACTTTACCCATGAGTCATGATTCCCTTTCTGCCCGGGGAGAGCTAATCCCCATTGACCACTACCTAGGTGGTCCGGCAGGGTATCACTACGTAGCTTTTACAAAGATTCCCTAGAGATCATAGCTGCCCGTTAGGTTTCTCCAGTTTGATAAACACAGTACTCCTCCCCGCAGGAGAGTGACTAACAAAAGCAAAACGAAAGAACCTCGGCACTCAGCCTCGGTAGAGCAAGCACTGTGCCTGGACCCCATTGACGGCACGACGGCGAAGCAACTACACCTCTAGTTCCTCTAATTAATTAGCTAAGGGCACCCCATTTCACCCTCATGGTTGCACTGTTATCCCGGGTTGTCTCTCAACGAACAGGTCCTTACGGAGAGGTACTCAGGAAACAGCCTGAGCCCCCTAGAGTATCACAAGATCATCAACATCATCAGGATAACAGTATCATAAATATTCACATCATGTTCATTGATTAAGTTATGGCAGTAGCAGAATGCTAACCATAATAGCCCATAAGGTCATCAAGGATAAAGTAAAGTGTAAAGCTAGTCAATCCTTAGGTTTCAAGTAAGTAATGCGGGGTAGTAAGTTATAAATGAATAGGACATAATGGGTCAGAGGACACTTGCCTTCACCAAACTGCTGATCAGGAACTTCCTCTGCAACTCCCTCGGGAAACACAGACTGCTCGTTGTCTACGTAAAGTAATCATTCACACTATGCACTTGGGAAATAACAAACAAAAACAATATACCAAACATATGCAGCAGAGAGATCACAAGTTCACAATAGAAAAGGGATAGGCACTCTGGTATTCCCTAGGTCTAGGGTAGAGGACTATACAAAAGGATTCATATCCACTAATCAGATTTAAGTCAGTGGTGGGATTAAATCATTATCTGGTTTTAAGTTCCTAAACTTAGGTGTTTAAGTCCATAAACTTAAGTGCTCCAACTTTTATTAAAGTCTACTATCTTTTATTTATCTCAAATAAGGTTCCAATAACCTTAATCCTATCCTAATGATTAACCATTAATTGGGACATGGAAACAGCAGGGAAACATTGCATAAACAGATAGATAATAATTTTATGAACATTTTGCAATTTGAAGCACCTAATTTGGAGTTCATATGGCAAAGTTATGAATTTTACAAGTTTAGGGATTAAAAATATGCCTTAAATACTTATTTTGGATTAAATAAAAGGTCCGAGGACCTATCTGTAAGAAACCAGGGACGACGGGCGCAATTTCCAGAAACCAGGGGTCTCTTTAAGAATTTGCGCGGGCGAAGGGGTATCGGACGCTAATAGCCGTTGGATCTCGGATCGACGGCCAGGATTAGATCGTGGGCGGGCGCGCGAGCGCGCGGCGGCGATGAGCGGCTGACAGGCGGGGTCGGGCGGGCAGCGCGGGGCGCAGGCAGGCTGACAGGCGGGGCCAGCGGGCAGCGCGGGCGCGGGCGACTGGCAGGCGGGGCCGGGCGGGCAGCGCGAGCGCGAGCGCGGGCGACTGACGGGCGGGGCCCAGCTGGCAGAGAGGCGGGGCGCGGGGGAAACGGCTCTGGGCCGTTGGATCTTGGGCGGACGGTTAGGATTGGACTCGGCCTATTTAAAACGGGATCGTCCGATCTGAGATGGACGGCGGGGATGGGATGGCTGGCTGCTGTCTTCTTCCCCAACCGGCCGAGGCGGCGGCGCCCGTCCCGCGGCGGAGAACTCGCCGGAGACGAGGGGCGCGGGGGCCCTGCGGGTTCCCGGGGCGACCTGAGTGGCCGGGGAGGTTGGGGAGGGCACGGGGAATTCTCTGGTGGGGTCTGGGTCGGGGCAGGGGCACCGGAGGGGGGCGGTTCACGGCGGAGTGGCTCGGCGGCGGCGCTAAACAACTCCGGCGAGGAATTAAACGCGATAGAGAGCAAAACAAAGGTCAATAGGGGCGGGAGAGGTTCCTTACCTCAAAGCAAACTCCGGGGACTCCTCGGTGGCGGCGATAACGCGACGGCGGCCCGGGTCGACGGTGGCGGCTGCACGGAGGACGGCGGGTGAGCGCGGGCAGAGAGAAATAGGGAGGGGAAGGGGAAATTGGAGCGCGTTCCGGGTTGCGGACGTCGGGGCGGAGCTTACCGTGGCAATGGACACGGCGGAGCTCCAACGACGACGGGGAAACGAGCTCGGGACGGCTGCGGTTCGCGGCGATGGCGCTATGGCGTGCGCGCAGCGAGGGGGAGGCGAGAGAGAGGTCGGCAGGTGCGCAAATGAGGGAGGGGGAGAGGGCGAGTGGGGTTCGGGGCTCTAGTGGCCGAGGCGAGGGCGGTTGCGAGCTTCACGCGCGTCGTGGGCGCGGAGACCGCGGGCGCGCGCAGCTCGGGCGGCGGTTACGCGAGGACGAGGGAGCTGACTGAGGGGGCCCACGGGCAGAGAGAGAGCGAGGGAGCGGGCGCATGCGCGGGGAAGCGGCAGCGCCGACAGGTAGGGCCGGGCGAGCAGAGAGAGCGGAGGAAGCGGACGCGGGCGCGGGGCGGTTGCGCTGACAGGCCGGGCCCGCGGCGCAAAGAGAGAGGGAGGCGGGCGCGGAGACGGCGGCCGCGCCGACAGGCCGGGCCCGCGGCGCAGAGAGAGAAGGGGGGGGGAGGGCGCGCGCGGGGGAGATGGGCCGACTGGGCCGAAAGGCCGAGGGGAGCGGGGGAGTGGGCTTCTTCCTTTTTTCTTTTTATTCTAGAATTGTTTTTCCCTTTTCTTTTTATTTTCTCTTTTTGATTCAAATCCAAATGAGCCACAAATTCAAATTAGACTTTTTGAGAATTATGCACCAAACAAAAGTGAAATCTAGGGTTCAACATGATGCAACAATTCACACTCCCTTAGGGTTTGAGCTAATAGACTATAATTATAAATAAAATAACCCCTTTTCTCCTATAGAGATGAGAGAGAGGAGATTGGGGAAGGATGAGAAAAGGGAAGTAACACCTGAATTTGTGAATATGAGCAAAGAAATTTTATACCCCCAAATTCAGGGTGTTACAAACCTATCCCCCTTAAAAGAATCTCGCCCCCGAGATTCAGGGTTGGTCAGCAAAGAGTTCAGGGTATTTGGCTTTCAGATCATCTTCTCGTTCCCAGGTTGCTTCTTCCTCCGAGTGGTGACCCCATTTGACTTTGCACATTCTGATGGTATTCCTCCGGGTGACTCTATCTGCAAACTCCAGAATCTGCGTTGGCTTCTCTATGTAGGTCAGATCCTCCTGGACTTCCAAACCCTCCACTGGCAACTGTTCTTTCGGTACTCGCAGACACTTCTTCAATTGCGACACGTGGAACACATTGTGCACTGCCGACAAACTTTCTGGTAGGTTGAGTTGGTAAGCCACTTCTCCACGCTTTGCTTGAATCTGATATGGTCCAACGTACCGGGGTGCTAACTTGCCTTTAACTCCGAACCTTCTGACTCCCCTGATAGGTGACACCTTCAGATAGACGAAATCTCCCACTTCAAAACTCAGTTCTCTTCTCCTTCTGTCTGCATAGCTTCGCTGTCTTGACTGGGCTATCTTCAGGTTCTTCCGAACCATTTTGATATTCTCTTCGGCTTCAAGCAGGATGTCGGGGCCAAACACCTGTCTCTCTCCAGGCTGGTCCCAATGCAGCGGAGTCCTACAACTCCGTCCATAGAGTGCCTGAAACGGTGACATCTTCAAGCTAGCCTGATAGCTATTGTTGTAGGAGAATTCTGCATAAGGTAACCTTTTGTCCCATCCTGACTTGTCTTGCAACGCACAGGCTCTCAGCATATCTTCTAGGATCTGATTAGTTCTTTCAGTCTGCCCGTCTGTCTGCGGATGATAAGCCGAGCTGAAGTTCAAATGGGTGCCCAAAGCTTCTTGTAGCTGCTGCCAAAAATGAGAGGTGAACTGCGTTCCTCGATCTGACACTATCTTCTTCGGCACACCATGAAAGCAGACTATCCGTGACATGTATAATTCAGCTAACGTTGCTCCGGTGTATGTGGTCTTCACAGGTATGAAATGGGCCACCTTTGTTAAGCGGTCCACAACCACCCAGATGGAATCATAACCGGCCCAGGTACGGGGTAGGCCAACTATAAAATCCATCCCGATCTCATCCCACTTCCACTGAGGAATCCGCAATGGCTGCAACAATCCGGCGGGCCTTTGATGCTCTGCTTTGGTTCTTTGACAGCTATCACAGATGGCGACATATTCTGCGATCTCTCTTTTCATGCCATACCACCAAAACCTCCTTTTTAAATCCTGGTACATCTTTTCACTTCCAGGGTGTATGGAGTAGGCTGTCTCATGAGCTTCCTTTAGGATCAGTTCCCGAATAGGTTTGAGGTCGGGGACACACAATCGGTCCTTGAACCATATTATCCCCTCTTCATCCTCTCGAAAGTCTTTGCCTCTTCCTTCTAAGATTAGCTGCCGGATCTTGTTGATGTTTTCATCATCCTTCTGCCCTTCTTTGATCTCCCGCTCTAGGGTGGGCTCTAATTCCACTGTTACTCCTTGCGTACTGTTCAGGAAACCGAGACTCAGTCTGTCGAACTCCTTGGCTAACTCATATGGCATTGGGTACGTGGCCATCATATTGACTTGACTCTTCCTGCTCAGAGCATCTGCAACCACATTGGCTTTGCCTGGATGGTAATGTATCTCCAACTCATAGTCCTTGATCAATTCCAACCATCTTCGCTGTCTCATGTTTAACTCTGACTGGGTGAATATGTACTTCAGACTTTTATGATCTGTGTAGATGTCGCACTTCTGCCCATACAGGTAATGTCTCCAGGTCTTCAAAGCATGAACTACTGCTGCCAACTCCAGGTCATGTGTGGGATAATTTTTCTCATGAATCTTCAGCTGTCGAGATGAATATGCTACAACTCTTCCTTCTTGCATTAGCACACATCCCAATCCGGTGTAAGAAGCATCGCAATACACTGAGAATGGCTTGTGAACATCAGGCAGGACTAACACCGGAGCTGTAGTCAATCTATTTTTCAGTTCTTCAAATGCTTCTGACACTTTTGGGTCCACTTAAACTCAACTTTCTTCGCTAGTAACGCTGTCATTGGTCTAGCAATCTTTGAAAAGCCTTCGATGAAACGTCTATAATACCCAGCCATTCCAATGAAGCTCTTGATCCCACGAACATCCTTTGGTGCTTTCCAGTTCAGGATATCTGCCACTTTCTTTGGATCCACTGCCAACCCATCTTGATTTATGATGTGACCCAGAAACAAGACTTCATGAATCCAGAACTCGCATTTACTCAGTTTGGCATACAACTGATGCTCTCGAAGTCTTTGCAATACCATCTTCAAATGCTCTACATGATCTTCCTCACTTTGAGAGTATATGAGAATATCATCGATAAACACTACCACAAACTTGTCCAGATAATCCATGAACACACTGTTCATCAGGTACATAAAGAAGGCTGGCGCATTGGTCAAACCAAAGGACATAACTGTGAATTCATATAACCCGTACTTGGTGATGAATGCCGTCTTCGGTATGTCCGAGGGTCGGATTCTGAGTTGATGGTAACCTGATCTCAGATCTATCTTCGAGAATACGCTGGCACCTCTGAGCTGGTCGAACAAATCTTCTATCCTTGGCAGGGGGTACTTGTTCTTGACAGTGACTTCATTCAAGGCTCTGTAGTCTATGCACATCCTTTTGGTACCATCTTTCTTCTCTACAAACAACACTGGAGCGGCCCAAGGTGAGGTACTTGGTCTGATGTAACCCTTCTCTAACATCTCATCTATCTGCTTCTTGAGTTCCACCAATTCTGGTCCAGACACTCGGTAGGCTCTTTTGGAGATGGGGGCGGTACCAGGTATAAGCTCTATGGCAAACTCAACTTTTCTCTCGGGTGACATGCCCGTTAGCTCCTCGGGAAATACGTCCGGAAAGTCCGACACAACCTTGATAGCCTCGAGCGGGTTGGGCTCCTTACTATCAACTGAAATCTGGTGACAGACACCCTCCGCTGGTTTAGGCACCCTTAGCTCGGCCACTACCTCTTCTCCTGACGGGGACTTCAATGTTACGGTCCTCTTGTCACAGCTAACATTCGCTTCATACTTCATTAACCAATTCATCCCTAGAATGACATCTATCCCAGGGGTGTCTATTACTATTAGATCACTGGGGAACCCTATCCCCCTTATTTCCACCCTTATATTTGAGCATATTTTATCTGTTTGCACCTTGCCACCAACCGAATTAATCCTCATGGGCGGCATCAGTGCCTCTACTGAGATGTTATGCAATTCTACCCAGGTTGCAGTGACAAATGAATGAGTTGCACCAGTATCAAATAACACTTTCGTGGGATGAGATTCGACTGAGAACATACCTACTGCCACATCTGGTGCATCCTGGATCGCTTCGGCCTCCAAGTGGTTCACCTTTCCACGGTTGTACGCTTGGTTACGATTGCCTGCTGCCGGCTGCAGCACACCTTGCCTTGTTGGAGCATTGGGGTTGGTCTGCTGCTGCGCCGCCTTCTTTGGGCACTGCATCGCCCAGTGGCCTTGTTCTCCACAGTGGAAACATCCTCTGCCTCCTCCTTGTGCTGGGGCTGCTTGGTTGCTCTGGTTTGCTGCTGGGGCAGGAAGGCGAGGTGCCTGGTTGTTCTTCTTCTGATACTGATTACCTCCCTGCTGGCTGTTCTGACGATACTGCTGCTGTTGCTGCTGTTGATACTGCCTCTGAAACTGCTGCTGATGCGGACGCTGGTTCTGATTCTGATATCCTTGTGGGTGACCGGGCCTGCCTTGCTGAGATGAACTGCCTGAGAAACGTGGACGGCTGATGCCTCCGGTCTGGGGTCCACTCATCTTGCGCTTCCGATCTTCCATATCCTTACGCTTCTTCTCAGTCATAACTGCCCTATCGATCAGGTGCTGGAAGGTGGGGAAGGTGTGGTTCATCAGCTGGTAATGCAGGGGATCCACCAAACCTCTCATGAACCTGTACTGCCTTTTAGCATCAGTGTTGACATCCTCAGGTGCATAACGAGATAGCTGCAGAAACTTGTCTCTGTATTCACTAACAGACAGGGGCCCCTGCTTCAGAGCCAGAAACTCCTCCTTCTTCACGATCATCAGTCCCTCCGGCACATGGTATCTGCGGAAACTCTCGCTGAATTCTTCCCAGGTGATGGCTTCGGGGTCAGCATGTGTGGCGAGGTAGGACTCCCACCAGGACTGTGCTGCTCCCCTTAGCTGACGGGGACCATACAGAACCTTCTCCCTGTCGTTACATTGAGCGGTGCGCAGTTCTCTTTCCACTGCGCGCAACCAGTCTTCTGCATCCATGGGGTCGGCAGAATGGGCGAAGGTAGGAGGGTGCCCTCTCATGAACTCACCACGCTTATCCCGTGGCATCTGGGGCATCTGCACTTGCAATTGGGGTTGCATGGCTGCCAGAGTCTGCCCAATGGCCTGCACTGCCTGGGTCTGCATCAAGAACATCTGCTCCACTGTCATCGGGGGTGGCGGGGGAGGCTACCTCTGTTGTTCCTCCTGCTGGTCATGCTGCTCTTGCTGAGCACGCCTGTTGCATCGGCGCCTGTTGTCAGACATCTGTGGAAGACATTCATACATCAGCGTTGATCATACAACCCTCCAGCATAAGAAAAGAGAATACAGAATTCTTCATGACACTGAGTGAACAAAGAGCTTCACTGATCCTCATTATGATTCAACACAACCTCTCAGATAAGAAGGAAAGTAGAAGTAAATGGCTTCCCAACTAAATAACTGACTTTACTAACATTATAGCTAGGCCAAACTGCAGGGGAAACCCACAGGTTGGCAACAGTCATTACAAAGATTCAAATCCAGTACAAGTTCATCATAACAAGCATGCAAGCAACTGATAAGCAAACTAAGCTAATTGGAAGCAACTGATAAGCAACCTTAACTAACTATCTAAGACTGAGACATCTGACTTAAGAATTATTACAAACTTCGACGCTAACGATCTAAGGATCCAGATCTATCCTGGTCTTACAGGCAGGGGAACCATAAGTGTGGTGACCACGTGGCGGCGAGCGGTATGGGTGCTGAGTCCCAACAGGAGCGGGAGAACCACCCTCCTGGTGATGGCGCTCTGCCAGCTCAGCACGCAACTCCGCAATCTCCGTTCGAGCCCTGCTCAGCTCGTCCAGAGAGTGATCCAGCTCAGTGTTAAGCACTGCGACTAGGTTGACTGTGCTGCTCAACCTAGGGTTAGCCTCACCAACAGGTGAGACAACCACACTCTCTGTGCTGCCAGTAGGGCGGCGGGGGTAGTACCGAAGGTTAAGACCGTCGGCCACGCCACCGAACAAAGAACAGTACTGAGAGAGTGCACGTCGTGCTGCATCCTGCATAGCCGCCTCTGCAGTGTCCCTCTCGGAGATGGAATAGTGCTCCGAAACGGCCTCCGCACCCCGGAGGTCATCCTCCGGACGGCGAACTAGGCAGGTAGCCTCCCAGCGGTCTGGGTACCTCCCGCGACTGTGCTGGTAGACTACACAACGATACTCGATCGACCAGGTGTGCCGGTCAAAAGCCTGGCGCAACAAGGTGTCGAGTGCGTCGTGGAAGTGACAACCGCGAGCAGCGTCACGGGTGATGGGTCGGGCGACCCATCCTTCCGCCTCCTGTGGCTCAGAAGACTCCGTGCTGTGGTCTGAGTCGTCGTCGTCGGGGTCCCCTCCAAGACCTCCTACAGTAGCTCCTCCAACAGCCGGGGCGTCCCGCGGTGGTGCAGGGGGCGCCTCCAGCTGGGCAACAGAGGAACGGGGCCTCACGGACTCCACCTCTTGCTGGGATGAGGAGGAAGAGCCCTGCTGCTCTCTGTGCTGGCGCCGGCGTTCCTGCTCCTCACGCAGGCGGTGGTGCAGTCTCTCCAGGTGACTCGACTGACCGGACACGGTGCGGTGCAGAGGACGCTCCGCAAGTCGAGACGGCAGGAAAGGAATCACCGACTTACGTGCAGTGTGTCTAAGGCGAGCCATCTACAAAAGACACCGTAAGCATAAGAGTAAGAGCAGAACTAATATGACAAGTGAATAAACCATAGACGGAATAAGATAAAAATTTTAACAAGGCATAATATAGTATATATATATATATGTAGTAAAACATAGGGTTGGTCGAGGTGACCGACTTTTGAAGTAACATCAGAGGTCAAGGTGAGAGGGAAGGTCAATAGTCCTTAGTACGACCAGTGCTACTCTAGGTCAGTGGTCCTACAGTCAGCACGGCTTTGATACCACTTATGTCACACCCGGTTTCGGAAGGCAAACCGAATGCGAACTATGTACGTGCCAGGATCAGAACTCACGTACACAGCGATTACATAAATGAACATCATCGCACAATGCTCGAATAATAACATAAAAGGGTATTAACTTATTACATCACAGAGTCATAGACATCCACATAGTCATCATCTTAACAGATAAATCAAAGTGCTAGCGAAATGCAGTAAAGATAAGGCCTTCACAGGCAGCTGACTGGGGGTTGCCGCCAACCCACACCTAGAATTCGTCGCAGTCTTGGAACTCCTGGAAGTCTCCTTCCACGACTTCGCCTTCTCCGGAGCAGTGGTTACAATGCGGACAACCTGGTGTTTTGTGGTAAAGCAAGGATGAGTACACATCAACGTACTCAGCAAATGTCCCGTTTGGCTGAGGTGGACTAGCTTTATGTGGGGTTGGGTTCCAGCAGTTGCTTTTAGTTGGTCAGGTATTTATCATTAGTAGAAGCCAGATTTTATCGTTAACCAACCCACGAACCAGTTCCTCATCGAGGAACAACGTCATCATATTCGAACCAAAACCATAACATAATTCTTATATCTCGAACCATCTGTATCTCTAATCAAAGAGGATCCCAAGGCTGCTCTTAACCGTGAGCACGGCTGATATATCAGTTTCACTACCCTCTGCAGAGGTCGCACACTTTACCCATGAGTCATGATTCCCTTTCTGCCCGGGGAGAGCTAATCCCCATTGACCACTACCTAGGTGGTCCGGCAGGGTATCACTATGTAGCTTTTACAAAGATTCCCTAGAGATCATAGCTGCCCGTTAGGTTTCTCCAGTTTGATAAACACAGTACTCCTCCCCGCAGGAGAGTGACTAACAAAAGCAAAACGAAAGAACCTCGGCACTCAGCCTCGGTAGAGCAAGCACTGTGCCTGGACCCCATTGACGGCACGACGGCGAAGCAACTACACCTCTAGTTCCTCTAATTAATTAGCTAAGGGCACCCCATTTCACCCTCATGGTTGCACTGTTATCCCGGGTTGTCTCTCAACGAACAGGTCCTTACGGAGAGGTACTCAGGAAACAGCCTGAGCCCCCTAGAGTATCACAAGATCATCAACATCATCAGGATAACAGTATCATAAATATTCACATCATGTTCATTGATTAAGTTATGGCAGTAGCAGAATGCTAACCATAATAGCCCATAAGGTCATCAAGGATAAAGTAAAGTGTAAAGCTAGTCAATCCTTAGGTTTCAAGTAAGTAATGCGGGGTAGTAAGTTATAAATGAATAGGACATAATGGGTCAGAGGACACTTGCCTTCACCAAACTGCTGATCAGGAACTTCCTCTGCAACTCCCTCGGGAAACACAGACTGCTCGTTGTCTACGTAAAGTAATCATTCACACTATGCACTTGGGAAATAACAAACAAAAACAATATACCAAACATATGCAGCAGAGAGATCACAAGTTCACAATAGAAAAGGGATAGGCACTCTCGTATTCCCTAGGTCTAGGGTAGAGGACTATACAAAAGGATTCATTATCCACTAATCAGATTTAAGTCAGTGGTGGGATTAAATCATTATCTGGTTTTAAGTTCCTAAACTTAGGTGTTTAAGTCCATAAACTTAAGTGCTCCAACTTTTATTAAAGTCTACTATCTTTTATTTATCTCAAATAAGGTTCCAATAACCTTAATCCTATCCTAATGATTAACCATTAATTGGGACATGGAAACAGCAGGGAAACATTGCATAAACAGATAGATAATAATTTTATGAACATTTTGCAATTTGAAGCACCTAATTTGGAGTTCATATGGCAAAGTTATGAATTTTACAAGTTTAGGGATTAAAAATATGCCTTAAATACTTATTTTGGATTAAATAAAAGGTCCGAGGACCTATCTGTAAGAAACCAGGGACGGCGGGCGCAATTTCCAGAAACCAGGGGGTCTCTTTAAGAATTTGCGCGGGCGAAGGGGTATCGGACGCTAATAGCCGTTGGATCTCGGATCGACGGCCAGGATTAGATCGCGGGCGGGCGCGCGAGCGCGCGGCGGCGATGAGCGGCTGACAGGCGGGGTCGGGCGGGCAGCGCGGGGCGTAGGCAGGCTGACAGGCGGGGCCAGCGGGCAGCGCGGGCGCGGGCGACTAGCAGGCGGGGCCGGGCGGGCAGCGGGCGCGGGCGACTGGCGGGCGGGGCCCAGCTGGCAGAGAGGCGGGGCGCGGGGGAAACGGCTCTGGGCCGTTGGATCTTGGGCGGACGGTTAGGATTGGACTCGGCCTATTTAAAACGGGATCGTCCGATCTGAGATGGACGGCGGGGATGGGATGGCTGGCTGCTGTCTTCTTCCCCAGCCGGCTGAGGCGGCGGCGCCCGTCCCGCGGCGGAGAACTCGCCGGAGACGAGGGGCGCGGGGGCCCTGCGGGTTCCCAGGGCGACCTGAGTGGCCGGGGAGGTTGGGGAGGGCACGGGGAATTCTCTGGTGGGGTCTGGGTCGGGGCAGGGGCACCGGAGGGGGGCGGTTCACGGCGGAGTGGCTCGGCGGCGGCGCTAAACAACTCCGGCGAGGAATTAAACGCGATAGAGAGCAAAACAAAGGTCAATAGGGGTGGGAGAGGTTCCTTACCTCAAAGCGAACTCCGGGGACTCCTCGGTGGCGGCGATAACGCGACGGCGGCCCGGGTCGACGGTGGCGGCTGCACGGAGGACGGCGGGTGAGCGCGGGCAGAGAGAAATAGGGAGGGGAAGGGGAAATTGGAGCGCGTTCCGGGTTGCGGACGTCGGGGCGGAGCTTACCGTGGCAATGGACACGGCGGAGCTCCAACGACGACGGGGAAACGAGCTCGGGACGGCGGCGGTTCGCGGCGATGGCGCTATGGCATGCGCGCAGCGAGGGGGAGGCGAGAGAGAGGTCGGCAGGTGCGCAAATGAGGGAGGGGGAGAGGGCGAGTGGGGTTCGGGGCTCTAGTGGCCGAGGCGAGGGCGGTTGCGAGCTTCACGCGCGTCGTGGGCGCGGAGACCGCGGGCGCACGCAGCTCGGGCGGCGGTTACGCGAGGACGAGGGAGCTGACTGAGGGGGCCCACGGGCAGAGAGAGAGCGAGGGAGCGGGCGCACGCGCGGGGAAGCGGCAGCGCCGACAGGTAGGGCCGGGCGAGCAGAGAGAGCGGAGGAAGCGGACGCGGGCGCGGGGCGGTTGCGCTGACAGGCCGGGCCCGCGGCGCAGAGAGAGAGGGAGGCGGGCGCGGAGACGGCGGCCGCGCCGACAGGCCGGGCCCGCGGCGCAGAGAGAGAAGGGGGGGGGGGAGGGCGCGCGCGTGGGAGATGGGCCGACTGGGCCGAAAGGCCGAGGGGAGCGGGGGAGTGGGCTTCTTCCTTTTTTCTTTTTATTTTGGAATTGTTTTTCCCTTTTCTTTTTATTTTCTCTATTTGATTCAAATCCAAATGAGCCACAAATTCAAATTAGACTTTTTGAGAATTATGCACCAAACAAAAGTGAAATCTAGGGTTCAACATGATGCAACAATTCACACTCCCTTAGGGTTTGAGCTAATAGACTATAATTATAAATAAAATAACCACTTTTCTCCTATAGAGATGAGAGAGAGGAGATTGGGGAAGGATGAGAAAAGGGAAGTAACACCTGAATTTGTGAATATGAGCAAAGAAATTTTATACCCCCAAATTCAGGGTGTTACAGTCATTGAGGCCATGATCAAGGGGCTTCGTCCAGGACCCACTGCCCAGTATTTTGCTAGAAAGCCTCCACAGACTCTGGAGAAGCTGCTTCAAAAGATGGATGAATACATCCAGGCTGACAATGACTTTCGCCAAAGAAGGGAGGAAGTCTACAGGTTCTCTGAGATGACCATGGGCTTCGGAGGAAGAATCCACCCGAGGCATGTCAGGTCAATTCACTCCACTCAGAGTGATGACAGAGGAAGTCAGCTGCAGAAGCCACAATATACTTCACAATCTTCGGGGCAACAGCAAAGCTCTTTCCGGCCGCCAGCTCCAAGAGGCAGAGGCGCCAGGGGCTTCGGAGGAAGATATGGGGATCAGCCCAGGAAGATCTACTGCCTATTTTGTGGTGAAGCCAAGGGCCATACTACAAGAATGTGCCAAATCACCATCCAAAAGAAGAAGGAAATCGTAGAAGCCGAAGCTAGGCAAAGTCAACCGAAGCAGGTCCTGCACACTGCTTCGTGTCATTCACCCTACATACCAGAATGTGTGGGTAATCATCCTACAACTTCGGTTGCTTCGGCTAGTCAGGCATAGGCTTCTTGGCCACAGCTTCCACCTCCACCACTACTACAACCTGCTTATTCACGAGGTCTGCAACCAGAAGGGAGCCAGCAGACCCATCAGCAGCAAGATTTCAAGGAGGAATCCGAAGCCCGCACAGTCAACAATACTGTGCTGGAATCAAAACACATCTATTAAGAGATATCCTACCTCCGAAGCATTTTTATATTCATTGTTATTTTCTTTTTAATAAGGAACAATCGATGCAAACTTAGTTTCCTTACCATTTTTAAATTCTTGTAATAGCTTCGTTCTTGTCATAGTGAAATATATCTTCTCCACAGACTCACGGAGCTCAAAAATTGCTGAATACTGAAGCTCAAAAGTCGTTCCTAAGGGAATGCAGAGTTAAAAATCGCATTGCAAGTCTCACCGAAGCTACAAAAAGTCGTTCCTAAGGAGCGCAGTGTAAGTTGCTGAAGCTACAAAAAGTCGTTCTTAAAGGAGCGCAGTGTAAGTTTTCTGCTCAAAAGTCGTTCCAAAGGGAATGCAGAGCCAAATACCGCCGAAATATAAGGCGAAGCGCGAAAAGTCAATGCGAATACCGCCGAAATATAAGGCAAAGCGCGAAAAGTCAACGCGAATACCGCCAAAATAGAAGGCGAAGAAGATCAAAAGACGTTCCTAAGGGGATGCAGAACTTACACCGAAAAATAAGCAGTGAAGCCGAAAAATAAACGACAAATAGATTTTGATCGTTCCTAAGGAAACGCACAGATTCTATCTTCGGCATTAGCATCATTCCTTGCATCATGTCATCGCATCATATCGCATAGCATCACATCATACTTCATATCATATCAATGACATGAGTTGGAAACGAAGCCGATCTTTGGAGAATGCTTTACAGAAATGAAAAAGTGCTAAGACACAAAGTGAACTGAGGATTACAGCTTCATCAGTTCCGATGTGGAAGAAGGGACCTGTTGTTTACGAAGCATTGATGTTTTTATGAAGTGTGGATGTTCTTACGAGGCATAAAAAGTTCTTCTTTACGAATCATGAAAAGAAGGGAAGGTGTTTTTTCGCCGAAGGCTCAAAAACGGTATGTAAAATTTCATGCATCGCAAAGAATTAAATTATAAACAACTTACATATTAGATTCAAAATTGTAAACATAAAATATTACAAACTTAGTTCAGCAAATGTTACATTAATATTCTAGAAATGTTTTTACAATAGCTACTCTTCTTCCTTCAGAACTTTTTCTGCAGCTTTGGTTAGCAGTTTGGTAACAACTTCGTCTACAATAGCTTCGGCCATATTAATAATTTCTATTGCTTTCTTTGTCTTTGGGTCGGCCAGTGGGTCAAATGGCTCTGGGGGAGGAGGTAGTTCAGCTGCGGTAGAAGACATAAATTAGTTCGAAGTCACAAAAATAAACAACAAAGCTAAAAGCCATTAAGTAATACCTATCCGTCTTTCGAGTTTCGCAGCTTTTTTAGCTTCTTTTGTTGCTTCTCGAGCGTCATGAATATCTTTTTCGCTCTTCTTCATTATTTCATGAGCCATCCCTCGGTCGCCATTTTCCCAGATATCAGTAAAAAATTTGCCGCCCAATAAACTTGCTTCGGCCGAAGGGTCCTTCGTGTCGTCAACAGAAAAGGCAGCTTCGTCCTGGGCCAAGGTTTTAACATGTTCGCAACCCCCCTTCTCCAGGATGGCTGCAACTCCTCTCGCGCCAGAGAATGCGCAGACGTCCCCACGGTCACTCAAAATCTCCTCAAAAGCTTCGGCTTCATTACTGATCCACTCGATGACGCCCTCAGGGTCGCCCCGTATGAAGTTGTCTTCGTTTGAGTAGGCGCCCACGTTGGCGAAGCTAGTCTTTATCTTTTTCACACACTCCATAGATTTTTCAAAACATTTTTCTTTGGATGCGCGAAACTCTGCAACTGATTTTTCAAAATAATTTCCCAGTATTCGTTGGCATCTCGATCAGCTTCGGCAACAACGCATTTTAATTAGGCCTCAACTAATTGCTTCTGAAGGTCTTCAATTTCACTCTTTTGGGCCTCAGCTTGAACTTTGGAACTAGTTTCGTCTTCCTTTACATTGTTTACCAATGAAATTAATATTTTATCCTTTTCAAGGCCTTCGTTCCTTAGTTCAATCACCTCTGAACCTTAGTTCAATCACCTCTGAACGAAGATTGTTCAGAGCCATTATGCATCCTTCATCTTCGATATTTTTCTACGCCCTGAGGACATTGCTAAGGATCAAGCCCTGCAAGAGGAGTATAGTATTAAGTATAAATAAATAATTCGTTTTCAAATACAAAAATTGATTTTCATACCTTTATGCTATTATATGCTATACTGTCAGCTAATTCATCCTTCGACAGTACTGAGAGGCCATCTTCTAACGTTGGGAATCCGAAGCTTCTACCCATCTCCCGGCAAACAGATATCTCTTCGCTATCCGGGAGACAGTACAAAAAATCTTCTTCTCTGCTGCCATTGAACACTAATGCCCCCTTAGGATATTTCAGCTTCTGGGCATAGTGTTGAGCTTCTCGTTCTTCTTCTTTAGAGAGTCTTTTTCCTGAAGCATGACAGATGATATATTCAATATTTTCTTCTAAAGCTTTGGGAGCAGGAGTGGCAGCTTTTTCAGGAAAAGTTTGATCTACAACCTCTTCCTCCGCTGCTTTCTCTTCAATTTCCGAAGGTTTTTTCTCAGTAGGCTCTGAAGGCCCATCTTCGACACGAGCTTGGCCTACTCCAGCTTCAGTTTCGGCTGGCTCTGTCTCAGCTTCGGTTTGCATTTTCGAAGCCTCAACAATTTTCCTTGAAGGAGTAGAGCTTGAAGCCTTTACTGTTTCTAGTGCGTCTAGTACATTTACCATCCTTTTTCTTTTCGGGGTTGCCGCAAGACTTTTTTGTGCCTTTGGCACTGTTACTTCCGCCGAAGGGCTTAAAATTCCTAACATTTTTTCAGTTTTTGGCTCTTCGACCTTATCTTTACCAGTCTTTGCCTCAGCTTGCTCGGCTGAGGGTGCCTTCGGCATGGTAGCCGGTTCTTTAGTTTTCTGCGTAGGAGGAATGGGCTCCTTTGATTCAGCAGCTGAAGAGATCTTCTCGCCAAGCTCAGGTACCACAGCCGGCTCAATATAGCGTGGCCGATGGGTAAGAACTTTCAACTTCTTGCTCTTCGGTGCAGGCTCATCTGGAGTGGCCGAAGCAGTAGCTTTGGTCGAAGCAGCAATCTTCCTCTTCTTTCCCCGTCCCCGCAGCGGGTAGCAGTAGTCGAGGTAAACAAAACCAATGGCATCAAAAACTCTATTCAATCTCTTTTTTTCCCCGGCCACCAAAGGATGCAGATAATGCATTATCTTCTGCTTTGGAATACGACCCAAGCAGTTCATCACTTATAGCTTCGATACTTTTTAGCCAGTCATCATTCACTTCATCAAATTTATCTCCGTACCTGAAGGTGTATTTCAATCGAACCAGGCCGCCTTCGCTAGGGTTAGTGATGGTTTCTTTCGGCATTTCCCAGCTGTCTATAAGTGGCCATATCCTGTAGGCTATATGTTCTTGAAGTAAGTCTCTTGTCCCAATAAAAGAGCAAACTGTGCTGAAGGCCCTTCGGCATGCTTCGGCTGCCTCATCAATTTCTACCTTCGGCTTTCGGAGGCCGAAGCGGGACCAGATGGGGCGCATGATGATCTCTTTAATGTCTTCTCTCGCCTTCAAATCATTTTTCACATAAAACCACTCTTCCATCTAGGCCCCGGGCCATCTCTTCCGAAACGTTGGCCCTGGGTAGCTTGCGCCAGAGCGAGCAACAAAGCTATATCAACCAAAATTGTTATGATATTGTTCTTTACCCCAGGCCTTTGTTTCATACGAAAGTTCATGCATACTGCAAAAACATCTTGCACTTGGCTCTAGACCTTGACTTCTCACAACCCAGATGAAGATCCCCATTCTAATAACTGCTTCGGGAATGATTTGGTGAAGGAAAATCTGGTATGTCTTTAAAACTTCAACCACAAATCTGCTCAACGGAAACCGAAGTCTAGCTTTGAAAAAGCTTCGGAAGATCACAATTTCGTTTTCTTCGGGAGCAGGAACGGCCCTGTCTACGTCAGCCCTCACAATAGACATATCTCAAAAATACCTTCCTCTCATATTATCAAGATGACTCTGTTTGATAGTCGTTTTCCCGAAGACTACATGACTTGGTCGCCAGGGCCGATCTTCAGAGTCTTCGCCTCCACTCTCCACATCATAGCTGTCGCTATCATCAGTATCTTCAGACAAGCCTTCCAGTATCTCTTTAGTAATCTTCTATGTATTTGTTTTTGCTATTGACTCAACAAATCCTGTAGTCTTCTCCTCAAGGAGCTTCTCCTCTTCGGTTAGTTTTGTCTCAGCAACTGTCTTCTTGTCTTGAGACATCTTTTCTTTGGAAATGGCGAAAATGTATCCTCCAAACCGAAGCTTAGAAAGCTTGAGAAACTAGGCAAGCTTTGGTGAGAAAGAGCTATAAAATTGAGCAAACAAAGCAAGTGGCAAAAACAGCGTACCAAATGTGGTCAGGGTGAGTGCTTATTTATACGCTCGGTGCGTTCCAAATTGGAGGGTCCCGACTGTCATTGATTGTTGCTATTCTAGCAAAAGGAAGGTGTTTTTTTGGACCTTCGGCTTAAGGCCTTCGTCCATGTCGCAGTCTGAATTCGTTATCCTAAAACAAATTAATACTGCGAGGGGCTACTGTTGGGGACCTTCGTCCTCCGAAGGTCCTCAAAAACGTAATTTAACAGTGTTTTTCAAGTTTGATTTATAAACAGGTACCTTCGGATTCAGGATTAAAAGGCATATAAGATGAGGACATGATCGTGACAGAGGTTGTCGCCGCTCCGAAGCTATGCACAAAGGAGCTTCGGCTCAATCACGGGAAAAGGAACCGACTTAAAGGGGAAAAGGCTATCCAACCCTCATAGATTTTTCTATAAGCCAATAGTAAATGTAAAGGGCATGACTGTAATTTCTCATAGGTTGTGTCCTGCGCCTATAAATAGGTGAACAGTACCTCCGTACTGTTCACGCTGACTTGTACCTGCTTTTGCGTCACGCTTGTGCTTTTTTGCCTTCTGACAAGCCGAAGGTACCTTTGTAATTCAATATTGTTCCTACTTTTACATGATGATATAATGAATAATAATGAGTTAATAATGTTATATGATAGTTTATGTTGTTTCATATGTCATATGCTCCTTCTTTTATTTAACGTATATTGCGATGATGAAGGTATGTCCTTCATAACCTTCGTCTGAAGATCATTATATCCTAAGGGAAATAATGCTTCAAAGGACGAAGGGCATTAACATTTAACATTTTGTGTTGCCTTGTTCTTAATTCATGGTATTTGAGAACAAGTCCCCAACAATCCTCAAGGAAGCTCATGAGACAACTTATTCTATACACCCTGGAAGTGAGAAGATGTATCAGGATCTGAAGAAAAAGTTCTGGTGGTACGGAATGAAGAGGGAGATCGTAGAGCATGTGGCTATGTGTGATAGTTGTCGACGGATCAAGGCAGAGCATCAGAGACCACCTGGGTTGTTGCAACCGTTGCGAATTCCTCAGTGGAAATGGGATGAAGTCGGAATGAACTTCATAGTCGGATTGCCTCGCACTCGAGCCGGCTACGATTCCATTTGGGTAGTGGTGGACCGCTTAACCAAGTCAGCCCACTTCATACCTGTTAAGACCAACTACAGCAGTGCAGTATTGGCAGAGTTGTACATGTCCCGGATCGTTTGTCTTCATGGTGTGCCAAAGAAGATAGTGTCAGATAGAGGAACGCAATTCACCTCTCATTTCTGGCAGCAGTTGCATGAAGCCTTGGGTACACATCTGAATTTCAGTTCAGCTTATCATCCACAGACAGACGGTCAGACCGAAAGATCTAATCAAATCCTCGAAGACATGTTGAGAGCCTGTGCGTTGCAAGATCAGTCCGGATGGGACAAGAGGTTGCCTTATGCAGAGTTCTCCTATAACAACAGTTACCAGGCCAGCTTGAAGATGTCACCATTTTAGGCGCTTTATGGGAGGAGTTGTAGAACTCCATTGCAATGGGATCAGCCTGGAGAAAAGCAAGTGTTTCGGCCAGACATTCTGCTCGAAGCTTGTCGGCGTTTCCCCCCCGGGGGGGTCCCTGGACCGACGAGTAAATTGTCGCCGCGTGCCCCAGCCCAGATGGGTCGGCGCGAGACGGAACACGAAGGGGGGGAAAAGACAGCAAAGGGGAACCCGCGGCCTTCGCGTTGTCCTGCGCCCAGGTCGGGTGCGCTTGCAGTAGGGGGTTAAAAGCGTTCGCGTGGGAGAGAGAGAGGGGCCCGTTCTCCCGCGCGGCCAACCTTCTTGTACGAGAGCCCTAGACCTTCCTTTTATAGGCGTAAGGAGAGGGCCCAAGTGTACAATGGGGGGTGTAGCAATGTGCTAACGTGTCTAGCTCAGAGGAGCCAGCGCCCTAAGTACATGCCGTCGTGGCTGTCGGAAAGGTTTTGGTGCCCTGTTCATGTGATGTTGTGGCCGTCGGAGGAGCGCTTGAGCCCCATGGAAGGACAGCTGTCGGGGCTGTTGGATCCTTGCTGACGTCTCCTTGCTTCCGTAAGGGGCTGAGAGCTGCCGTCGTCATGGAGCGTGCGGGGTGCCATCATTGCTTGTTTACCGGGGCGAGCCAGATGGGACGCCGGTCTTGTTCCCTGTAGCCTGAGCTTGCTAGGGGTAGGGTAATGATGGTCCTCCTGTGACGTGGTCGGTCCGAGCCCGGGGTCGGGCGAGGCGGTGACTCCTCCGAGGTCGAGGCTGAGTCCGAGCCCTAGGGTCAGGTGAGGCGGAGTCCGTCTTCCGAGGTCGAGGCTGAGACTGAGCCCTAGGGTCGGGCGAGGCAGAGTCCGTCTTCCGAGGTCGAGGCTGAGTCCGAGCCCTAGGGTCGGGCGAGGCGGAGCTTCCTATGGCGCCCGAGGCTGGACTTAGCTGCTGTCAGCCTCACTCTGTCGAGTGGCACTGCAGTCGGAGCGGGGCAGGTGGCGCTGTTTTCCTGTCAGGTCGGTCAGTGGAGCGGTGAAGTGACTGCGGTCACTTTGGCCCTGTCGACTGAGGAGCGCGCGTCAGGATAAGGTGTCAGTCGATCCTTGCATTAAATGCTCCTGCGATACGGTCGGTTGGCGTGGCGATTTGGCCAAGGTTGCTTCTCCACGAAGCCTAGGCCTCGGGCGAGCCGAAGGTGCGTCCGTTGCTTGAGGGGACCCTCGGGCGAGACGTGAATCCTCCTAGGTCGGCTGCCTTTGCCCGAGGCGGGGTTCGGGCGAGGCAGGATCGTGTCCCTTGAGTGGACTGAGCCTCGACCTTAATCACGCCCATCAGGCCCTTGCGGCTTTGTGCTGATGGGGGTTACCAGCTGAGATTAGGAGTCTTGGGGGTACCCCTAATTATGGTCCCCGACAGTAGCCCCCGAGCCTCGAAGGGAGTGTTGGTACTCGCTTGGAGGCTTTGTCGCACTTTTTTGCAAGGGGACCGGCCTTTCTCGGTTGCGTTTCGTTCTGGTGGGTGCGCGCGAGCGCACCCGCCGGGTGTAGCCCCCGAGGCCTCGGAGGAGTGGTTTGACTCCTTCGAGGTCTTAGCGCGTTTCGTGATGCTTCGGCCGGTCTGGTTGTTCCCTCATGCGAACTGGCCGTAGCCCGGGTGCATAGTCAGGTTCCAAGTTCTCGGGCTGGTATGTTGACGCTGTCAACGGTTTGGCCAGAGCCGGTTTTGCGAGAGCAGCCCCCGAGCCTCCGCACAGAGCGAGAGGACGGTCAAGGACTGACTCGGCTTTTTTCATACGCCCCTGCGTCGCCTTTCCGCAAGGAGGAGGGGGGAAAGCGCCATGTTGCCCTCGGAGGGCGCCGAACATGGTGTCTCCAGTGAGTTGCTAACGGGTGATCCGAGTGGACGCCCGTGCCCCGTTCGATAAGGGTCGGCTAGTGGCCCAGAGGCGCGCTCCAAAAGTACCTGCAGGTGATTTGCCGGACCCGGTCCCGTTTGATAGGGTCCGAGGGCTCGATGCCTCCCTCTGATGGGATTCCGTTATAGAATCGCTCCTGCTGGTCTCGGAAATGTCCTAGGGTACCTCGGGAGCGTAGCCCGAGCCTCGGCCATGTATCGGACGTACCCAGAGTCATCCCTCACTCTGCGTGCTCTGAGGCGGCTGTCGAACCCTTCGGGGGCCAGCCTACGAACCCCTGATCAGTAGTGGGCGTGGAGCCCGAGTGGCTTGAGGCGGCTGTCGAACCCATCCGAGGGGCCAGCCTTCGAACCTCTGACCAATGGTGGGCGCGGAGCCCGAGTGCTCTGAGGCGTCTGTCGAACCCTTCCGAGGGACCAGCCTTCGAACCTCTGATCAGTAGGTGGGCTCGGAGCCCGAGCGCTCTGAGACAGCTGTCGAACCCTTCCGAGGGGCCAGCCTTCGAACCTCTGATCAGTAGGGGGGCTCGGGCCCGCTTCCTTCGCGGAGAAGGATCCCTTTTGGAGCATCCCCTTTCCCGGTCCCTGTAGCAAGAGAGAGAAAGAGGAAGAGGAAAAGGATACGAAATTTAAACGACGTGGCACACCTTTTTTAACGCGGTCATTATGGCGGAGGTGAAGCGTCGCCTGCTTCGCCTGCCAAAGGTGCCGCCTGTCCTGCCGCAGAGTTAACGCGACGAGACGAGTGGTTCGCGGGGCAGCCGTTGTGCATGCGCGAGCCGTTCGAGGAACGGGACACGGGCGCGTCGTCTTCACGCCGTGGGAGAGGGCTCTCTTGCTATCCCCGGAGGGGACGTGAGCCTGTATACGACTTGACTGCTGCTTCCGCCCGTCTGCCACCGCCATTACTGTCGGCCCACTTTTGGCCATATTGACCGTCGCGCCTTCTCCCGCGGCTGACTGACCCGTGACCGATGTGCTCGGTTGACACTGTTGGGTCATGCGCAGGGTCGCCTCGAGTTGCGGCACTGGTTCCGCAGTCGAGGAGGTGCGGTACTGGCGCAAGTGGCGGTGCAGTTTCTCGCACGTAGTAACCGGCGCGCCGGTTACGTGACGTGTGGGCCTAGGCCCCCACGCTGGACGCGTCGAAGTCGAAAGGGTGCGCCCCCTTGGTGCGGTTTGCATGCCGCCTGCATGGCGGTCCGCCCTTTCACCCGCTGGTCTGGGCGAGAGTGGAGGAGCGCTTGTAACCGTTGGGCAGTTACGCGCATCGCGCACGGCGGTTTGGCCTCTTCTGTCCTAGGCCAGCTTGCATGACGCGTGGGACCCAGCCCCCGTGTCATAGGGGGAAGACCTTGGAGCGCGTTGGTGAAGACTTAGTCCGCGACGGCTGAGGACGCAAGTGGGGAGAGTCATCTTTAAAAGGAGGGCGACCCCCTTTGGACGACAACCATGTCTTCGCACTCTCTTCATGCATCGCGCCCTTCCACCTTCCGAGCCCCCGCATGGGGAGTGCTCGCGTTGCTTTCGTCTTGTCGCCGTTGGAGGAACGCAACTTCGCGGAAGTTGGTACCTTTCAGCCATCGTTCGGCTTCAAGGATTTTCATCAGGCAGCCCGGCTGCATCCCCTTGCTGATGGTCACCCAAGACGGTGACCACCAGTTTGATGGTGGGGAGAAGCGAGCCGGGCTGCGGCCTCCGCCCCTCCCTCAGCTTCAAGGATGTTCATCATCAGTGCTGGGGAGGGGAGTGCGCCGAGTTGGGGCCTGTCTCCGCACGAGCAGCGGCCCGCTCCTTCCCTCAGTGATCGGGGGGAAGGGCGTTCACCGTTCGTGGCGCTGGCAGCTGCCGCGTGTCTGGCTCTCCGGCCTGAGTGGCTTCGGCCCTGCTTCCGGTGCCACCTCCCACCGAGGCAGCCGGAAGAGGTTTCTCTGCCGACGAGATAGTCGGTGCCACCCGCGGACTGACCTCCAACTCTACGGCCTTCTGCTTGTCCTCGCCCCTCGAGTGGGGACGTGGGCGAGGGCCTTATGGCAGCAGCATCCGCCCTGAGGTCATCGCTGCTGTTGTTCGGCCGCTCGGAGCGGAGGTCGTCGTCGCTGCTGCCGGAGCGGGCGGCGGCGAGCCATCTGGGGTTTTGTCGCCCCGCAGGCCCTCCAACGTGGGGGGTTGTTCGTACATGCGGGGGCGGAACCGGAGTTCCGTTTGTAATGGCACCTTGAGTGTCGGTGTCTTGTTCATTGTGGCTGTCGGGGCCTGAACATCTAGGTATTTTTGGTGTAATACCATGTTTTTTCCTCATTTCGAGCACAAGGACTCGCCTGTCGGCTAACTGAACCGCTTAACCAAGTGTGAGTTGCCTCGTGCGAAGGTGACGAGTGAGGTATCCGTATCCCAGAGGCGTAGGAGTCCCTCGGCTCGATCGGCCTTGCCGCCCGAGGCTTCTCTTGCTTAGTTAAACAAACCCTCGGCCGCTCTGCGATGAGCTGGAGCCGGAGGCAGCGGTGTCAGCATGGATAGAGGCAGAGTTGGCTTGAAAAGAAGACTTCGTCGGCCGAAGCCTGGCTGGGCTGTCCACTGGCGGGACCAGCGCCGGAGTCGGGTTGCCGAGGCCATGAGCCGGGCTGATGTCCTCGGGGGACAGCTGGCTGAGGCCACGGAGCGGCCGGTCGAGCCGTCTGCTCGGGATGGGTTCCTGGAGGAGGACCTGGCGGTGATGGCTCAGGCGTGGTGCCGACAGGTTCCTTCGAGGCGGAGGTCTTCCGATCGTGTCGTCATCTGAGGCCGGGTCGGATCCCGCTGAAGGTGGAGTCGACGCCGAGGGTGCTGCTGCTCCCCCGCTGATGTCTGATCCTGTAGGAACAGTTTATCTGTAGTGTGCGTATGTTTTTTGCGGCCGCCGAGGCCCAAACATAACGTTGTCGTGTTGTAAAGCTGTGTTTCCTTTACCCTTGTTTCGAGTATCAGGACTTATTTGTCGGTAACATAATTGTTTGTCCGAGCGAGAGTTACTTATCACGGAAGGTGACGAGTGAGGTATCCGTATCCCGGAGGCGTAGGAGTCCCTCGGCTCGGTCGGCCTTGCCGCTTACGTGTACTCTTACTCGTCCGTAGGATTCTGTTATCGATATAGTCGAGAAGGCACGAAAAATCGTTTCGGCAGAAGAGCTTTCGAGCGTTAAGACTTGTTCAGCCAGCGGAATCGCTTATCCGAGCGTGAGTTACTTATCGCAGAAGGTGATGAGTGAGGTATCCGTATCCCGGAGGCGTAGGAGTCCCTCGGCTCGGTCGGCCTTGGCTGCTTACGTGTACTCCATCGTTTTTGGGATCCCACTTTTGAAGTAGTCGAAGAGCACGAAAGACGTTTCTGGCAGAAAGATTTTTTTCTGAGGAAGATTTTGACGTAGAGGGGGTTCACCCCTTCTAGCCCCCGAGGGAGGGTCGGGCTTTGCCGAGGCAAGGCTGACCCTTCCTTGATGGTTAGACTTCATATGTAAACGAAGTATATGAACGACTTGAAAACATCTTAAGGGTAGAAGCGACGTAGCTGTCGGATGTTCCAAGCGTTGCTGTAGACCTCGCCTTGACTGTTGGCCAGCTTGTATGTTCTGGGCTTCAAAATCTTGGCGATGATGAATGACCCTTCCCAGGGAGGCGTGAGCTTGTGGCGTCCTCGGGCGTCTTGTCGTAGCCGAAGCACCAAGTCGCCCACCTGGAGGTCTCGGGACCGAACCCCTCGGGCGTGGTAGCGTCGCAGGGACTGCTGATACCGCGCCGAGTGTAGCAAGGCCATGTCTCGAGCCTCTTCCAGCTGGTCCAGTGAGTCTTCTCGGTTGGTTCGATTGCTTCGGTCGTCGTATGCCTTTGTCCTCGGGGAACCGTATTCTAAGTCTGTGGGCAGGATAGCCTCGGCCCCATAGACTAGAAAGAACGGCGTGAAGCCCGTGGCTCGGCTTGGCGTCGTCCTCAGGCTCCAGACCACCGAGGGGAGTTCTTTCATCCATCGCCTGCCGAATTTGTTGAGGTCGTTGTAGATTCGTGGCTTGAGTCCTTGCAGAATCATGCCGTTGGCACGCTCTACTTGCCCATTCGTCATGGGGTGAGCTACGGCGGCCCAGTCCACCCGGATGTGGTGATCCTCGTAGAAGTCCAAGAACTTTCTGCCGGTGAACTGGGTGCCGTTGTCGGTGATGATGGAGTTCGGGACCCCAAAGCGATGGATGATGTTGGTGAAGAACGCCACCGCCTGTTCAGACCTGATGCTGTTTAGGGGTCGAACCTCGATCCACTTGGAGAATTTGTCGATGGCGACCAGCAGGTGCGTGTAGCCCCCGGGTGCCTTCTGCAAGGGACCGACGACGTCCAGACCCCACACAGCAAACGACAAGGTGATGGGTATCGTTTGCAGGGCCTCAGCGGGCAGGTGCGTCTGCCTTGCGTAGAATTGAAACCCTTGGCAGGTGCGTACAACCCTAGTGGCATTGGCCACCGCGGTTGACCAGTAGAAACCCTGTCGGAAAGCGTTTCTAACAAGGGCTCAAGGTGCTGCATGGTGACCGCAAGCCCCCGAGTGTATTTCTCGTAATAACTCCTGACCTTCGGCGATGGATATGCATCGCTGGAGGATGCCTGAGGGGCTGCGGTGGTAGAGCTCCTTCCCGTCACCCATCAAGACGAACGACTTGGCGCGGCGCGCCGCGCCAGTCGCCGAGCTTCGGCTCTGTCGAGGGGTAGCTCTCCTTGGTGGAGATATTGCAGGTACGGGGTCTGCCAGTTTTGATTAGGCGTGACCCCATTCCGCTCTTCCTCGACGCGCAGTGCCTCACCCTCGGGGGCCGAGGGTGCCTCGGGCTGAGCTGAGGGTGCCTCGGGCAGGGCCGAGACCTTCTCGGGCTCGGGCGTGTCGTCGGTCTTGACTGAGGGTTGATGTAGGTCTCGGGAGAAGACGTCCGGGGGGACCGTTGTTGCCCCGAGGCTATCTTAGCCAGCTCGTCCGCAGTCTCGTTGTATCGTCGGGCGATGTGGTTGAGCTCGAGCCCGTAGAACTTGTCCTCCTGGCGCCGAACCTCATCGCAGTAGGCCTCCATCTTCGGGTCGCGGCAGTGGGAGTTCTTCATGACTTGGTCGATGACAAGCTGCGAGTCGCCACGAGCGTCGAGGCGTCAGACCCCTAGCTCGATGGCGATGTGCAACCCGTTAACCAGAGCCTCGTACTCGGCCATGTTGTTGGATGCCGGGAAATGGAGGCGCAGCACGTATCGGAGGTGCTTCCCGAGGGGTGAGATGAAGAGCAGGCCTGCGCCCGCTCCTGTTTTCATCAGTGACCCGTCGAAAAACATGGTCCAGAGTTCCGGTTGGATCGGAGCTGCTGGAAGCTGGGTGTCGACCCATTCAGCCACAAAGTCCGCCAAGACTTCGGACTTGATGGCCTTCCGAGGAGCGAACGAGACTGTCTCGCCCATGATTTCCACCGCCCACTTTGCAATCCTACCTGAGGCCTCTCGGCACTGGATGATCTCTCCCAGGGGAAAGGATGACACCACAGTCACTGGATTAGACTCGAAGTAGTGTCGCAACTTTCGCCGCGTCAGAATTACCGCGTACAGTAGCTTCTGAATTTGCGGGTAGCGGATTTTGGTCTCGGACAGTACCTCACTGATGAAGTAGACCGGCCTCTGGACGGGCAATGTGTTCCCCTCTTCTCGTCTCTCGACCACGATCGCGGCGTTGACCACCTGAGTGGTAGCGGCGACGTAGATCAAGAGGGCTTCTCTAGCAGCGGGGGGTACCAAGATGGGCGCACTTGTAAGGAGCGCCTTTAGGTTCCCGAGGGCTTCCTCGGCCTCGGAGGTCCAAGTGAAGCGCTCGGTCTTCCTCAGGAGGCGGTAGAGAGGCATGCCTCTTTCGCCGAGGCGCGAGATGAAACGGCTCAGAGCCGCAAGGCATCCCATGACCCTCTGTACTCCTTTCAAGTCCTTGATGGGCCCCATGTTGGTGATGGCCGCGATTTTCTCCGGGTTGGCCTCGATGCCCCGCTCGGAGACGATGAACCCCAGGAGCATGCCTCGGGGGACTCCGAAGACACACTTCTCGGGGTTGAGTTTTACGCCTTTCGTCTTGAGACATCGAAATGTCGTTTCAAGGTCGGAGAGGAGGTCGGAGGCTTTCCTCGTCTTGACTACGATGTCATTGACGTAAGCCTCCACCGTTCGACCAATGTGCTCTCCGAACACGTGGTTCATGCACCTTTGGTATGTCGCACCCGCATTCCTCAAACCGAATGGCATAGTAACGTAGCAGTACATGCCAAAGGGTGTGATGAAAGAAGTCGCGAGCTGGTCAGACTCTTTCATCCTGATTTGGTGATACCCTGAGTAGGCATCGAGGAAAGACAGGGTTTCGCACCCAGCAGTGGAATCCACGATTTGATCGATGCGAGGCAGAGGGTAGGGAACTTTCGGACATGCTTTGTTTAGACCAGTGTAGTCTACACACATCCGCCATTTCCCTCCTTTCTTTCTCACAAGCACAGGGTTGGCAAGCCATTCAGGATGGAATACCTCTTTGATGAACCCTGCAGCCATCAGCTTGTGGATCTCCTCGCCTATGGCTCTGCGCTTTTCTTCGTCGAATCGGCGCAGAGGCTGCTTCACAGGTCGGGCCCCAGCTCGAATATCCAGCGAGTGCTCGGCGACATCCCTCAGTATGCCAGGAATGTCCGAGGGACTCCACGCAAAAACTTCAGCGTTCGCGCGGAGAAAGTCGACGAGCACTGCTTCCTATTTGGGGTCGAGTTTGGAGCCAATCCGGATCTTCTTGGAGGCGTCGTTGCTGGGGTCGAGAGGGACAGACTTTACCATCTCAGCTGGCTCGAAGTTGCCGACGTGGCGCTTTGCATCTGGCGCCTCCTTCGAGAGGCTCTCCAGGTCGGCGATGAGGGCCTCGGATTTGGCGAGGGCCCCGGCGTACTCCACGCACTCCACGTCGCATTCGTACGCGTGTCGGTACGTGGAACCGACGGTGATGACCCCGTTGGGGCCCGACATCTTGAGCTTGAGGTAGGTGTAGTTGGGGACGGCCATGAACTTGGCGTAGCATGGCCTTCCGAGCACTGCATGGTAGGTTCCTCGGAACCCGACCACCTCGAACGTGAGGGTTTCCTTTCGGAAGTTGGAGGGAGTCCCGAAGCAGACGAGCAGATCAAGTTGCCCAAGGGGTTGGATGCGTTTCCCGGGGATGATCCCGTGAAAAGGCGCCGCGCCGGCCCGGATCGAGGACAGATCGATCTGCAGGAGCCCGAGGGTCTCGGCGTAGATGATGTTGAGGTTGCTACCTCTGTCCATGAGGACCTTGGTAAACCTAATGTTGCCGATGACAGGATCGACAACGAGCGGGTACTTCCCTGGGCTCGGCACGTGGCCCTAGTCGAAGGTGATGGGCTTGTCGGACCAGTCTAGGTAGACTGGCGCCGCCACCTTTACCGAGCAGACCTCCCGGCGCTCTTGCTTGCGGTGCCGAGCCGAGGCGTTCGCCACTTGCCCACCATAGATCATGAAGCAGTCATGGACCTCGGGGAACTCCTCTGCCTTGTGATCCTCCTTCTTGTCGTTGTTGTGGGCTCGGCCACCTTCCGCCGGTGGCCCGGCCCTGTGGAAGTAGCGCCGAAGCATGACGCACTCCTCAAGGGTGTGTTTGACGGGACCCTGATGATAGGGGCACGACTCCTTGAGCATCTTGTCGAACAGGTTGGCGCCTCCAGGAGGCTTCCGAAGGTTCCTGTGCTCGGCGGCGGCGATAAGGTCAGCGTCGGCGGTGTCGCGTTTCGCTTGCGACTTCTTCCTCGCGCCGCGCTGAGCGGACGCCTCGGGGACGTCTTCCGGCTGGCGCTCCTGAGGCTGACTATCCTTCCCGAATATGGCGTCGACCGCCTCCTGACCAGAGGCGAACATGGTGGTGATGTCCATCAGCTCGCTCGCCCCGGTGGGAGTCTTGCGACCCAGCTTGCTCACCAGGTCGCGACAAGTGGTGCCGGCGAGGAACGCGTCGATGACATCCGAGTCGGTGATGTTGGGCAGCTCGGTGCGCTGCTTCGAAAATCGCCAGATGTAGTCCCGCAGGGACTCTCTCGGCTGCTGGCGGCAGCTTCGGAGATCCCAGGAGTTCCCAGGGCGCACGTATGTGCCCTGGAAGTTGCCGGCGAAGGCTTTGACCAGGTCGTCCTAGTTGGAGATCTGCGCAGGAGGCAGATGCTCTAGCCAGGCTCGGGCGGCGTCGGAGAGGAACAGGGGAAGGTTGCGGATGATGAGATTGTCATCGTCCGTTCCGCCCAGCTGGCAGGACAGCCGGTAGTCCGCGAGCCACAGTTCCGGCTTCGACTCCCCCGAGTACTTGGTGATAGTAGTCGGGATTCGGAACCGGGTCGGGAACGGCACCCGTCGTATGGCCCGGCTGAAAGCTCGCGGACCGGGTGGTTCGGGCGAGGGGCTCCGATCCTCCCCGCTGTCATAGCATCCCCCACGCCTGGGGTGGTAGCCTTGGCACACCTTCTCGTCGAGGTGGGCTCGACGATCGCGGAGGTGGTGCTCATTGCCGAGGCGACCCGGGGCCACAGGCGCTGTGTCCCGCGTGTGCCCGGTGTGGACCGAGGCTTCCCGTATGAACTTGGAAGTCGCGGTGCGATGCTCCGGGGGGTACCCCTGCCTTCGGGAGGCAGAGCTTTTGGCCCGTCAGACCGCGGCATCTTCTAGGAGATTCTTGAGCTCTCCCTGGATATGCCGCCCCTCGGTGGTGGATGGTTCCGGCATCGCTCGAAGTAGTATTGCCGCTACGGCCAGGTTCTGGCCGACCACACTGGAAGCCGGGGGTAGCCTTGCCCTGGCATCGTCGGAGATGCGGTGCTGGACGTCCTGGGCTAGATGACGCGCTTCTCCGGCTGGTGCCCGGCCTGCCCACTCCTGCCCGACAATTTGCCGAAGCTGCACAAGTTGTCCTGCTTCCTCGTCGAGCCTGGCCTGCATCTCGCGGATTTGCTCGAGCTGTGCGTCCTGACCCCTCGCAGGGACTGGGACCACATCTAGCTCCCAAAGGATGTCAACGCGAGGCGTAGGACTAGGGGGATCACCGTCCTCCGGCATACCAAGATGGTTGCCTTCGTCGAGACCCCCTAGATCGACGTGAAAGCATTCGTGACTCGGACCATAGTCCTCATCGCCGAGGCTGTGGCCGCTATCGGAGCAATCGGAGAGGCAGTAGTCACATGCGGTCATGAAGACCTGCATGGCACTGGGGTCACCGAGCTCGGAGAAATCCCAACCAGAGTCGGGCTCGTCATCTTCCTCGGAACCCAGGGGCCCATAGGTCGAGACAGCCGTCAGTCGGTCCCAGGGTGACCGCATATGATACCCCGGAGGGTTTGGACATGCCTTTATGAAAGCGTCCACCAAAGCGGGGTCGCTTGGCGGGCCGCAGCCGAATTTAAAAGGCATGGGATGGGAAACGGACGGTACCTCTTGATTGACGGGTGGTGACGAAGTCGCGTCAGGGACGGACTGCACCATTGTATCAGGTACGAGGCTAACGCCCAGTAAGTCCTTCGCGAGTGTGCTGGCGTCGTCCATCTGCTTGGGGTTGGCGTGTTGCGGGGAGACGACGCTCGTCTTCGTCTCAGACGCGAGGTCAACGCCCGACGTATCCCCCGCTGGGGCGCCAGCGCCGTCGACTCGCTCGACAGCCGACGAGGTGCCGCCTCCTGCTTGGCCATGCCTGCCCCGTCTCCTCCTCCGTCGGCGGGGAGGGTGACGGGACAGTCCCGGATGTTGCTCTTCCGCCACGTGGGGAAGACGTCGTCGATTCCGCCGCTGGCGGGCGGGCTGACGGCCGCCATTGTCGTTGTCGCGCGGCGGAGGAAGGAGTATCTTGTCGTAGCTGCCGTCAAGGGACATGAACTCAAGACTCCCGAAACGGAGCATCGTTCCGGGTTGAAGAGGTTGCTGGAGACTACCCATCTGGAGCTTGACGGGAAGCTGTTTGTCAACACGTAGCAGGCCCCTACCTGGCGCGCCAACTGTCGGCGTTTCGACCCCGGGGGGTCCCTGGACCGACGAGTAAATTGTCGCCGCGTGCCCCAGCCCAGATGGGTCAGCGCGAGACGGAACACGAAGGGGGGAAAAGACAGCAAAGGGGAACCCACGGCCTCCGCGTTGTCCTGCGCCCAGGTTGGGTGCGCTTGCAGTAGGGGGTTACAAGCGTTCGCGTGGGAGAGAGAGAGAGGGGCCCGTTCTCCCGTGTGACCAACCTTCTCGTACGAGAGCCTTGGACCTTTCTTTTATAGGCGTAAGGAGACGGCCCAGGTGTACAATGGGGGTGTAGCAATGTGCTAACGTGTTTAGCTGAGAGGAGCCAGCGCCCTAAGTACATGCCGACGTGGCTGTCGGAGAGGTTTTGGCGCCCTGTTCATGTGATGTCGTGGCCGTCGGAGGAGCGCTTGAGCCCCGTGGAAGGACAGCTGTCGGGGCTGTTGTATCCTTGCTGACGTCTCCTTGCTTCCATAAGGGGCTGAGAGCCGCCGTCGTCATGGAGCGTGCGGGGTACCATCATTGCTTGTTTACCGGGGCGAGCCAGATGGGACACCGGTCTTGTTCCCCATAGCCTGAGCTAGCTAGGGGTAGGGTAATGATGGCCCTCCTGTGACGTGGTCGGTCTGAGCCCGGGGTCGGGCGAGGTGGTGACTCCTCCGAGGTCGAGGCTGAGTCCGAGCCCTAGGGTCGGGCGAGGCGGAGTCCGTCTTCTGAGGTCGAGGCTGAGTCCAAGCCCTGGGGTCGGGTGAGGCGGAGTCCGTCTTCCGAGGTCGAGGCTGAGTCCGAGCCCTGGGGTCGGGCGAGGCGAAGCTTCCTATGGCGCCCGAGGCTGGACTTAGCTTCTGTCAGCCTCACTCTGTCGAGTGGCACAGCAGTCGGAGCGAGGCAGGCGGCGCTGTTTTCCTATCAGGTCGGTCAGTGGAGCGGCGAAGTGACTATGGTCACTTCGGCCCTGTCGACTGAGGAGCACGCGTCAGGATAAGGTGTCAGTCGATCCTTGCATTAAATGCTCCTGCGATACGGTCAGTTGGCGTGGCGATCTAGCCAAGGTTGCTTCTCCGCGAAGCCTGGGCCTCGGGCGAGCCGAAGGTGCATCCGTTGCTTGAGGGGACCCTCGGGTGAGACGTGAATCCTCCTGGGTCGGCTGCCTTTGCCCGAGGTGGGGTTCGGGCGAGGCGGGATGTTGTCCCTTGAGTGGACTGAGCCTCGACCTTAATCGCGCCCATCAGGCCTTTGCGGCTTTGTGCTGATGGGGGTTACCAGCTGAGATTAGGAGTCTTGGGGGTACCCCTAATTATGGTCCCCGACAAAGCTGAAGAGAACATCAAGATGGTTCGGGAGAATCTGAAGATAGCGCAATCAAGGCAGCGAAGCTATGCAGACACAAGAAGAAGAGAGCTGAGTTTCGAAGTTGGAGATTTTGTTTATCTGAAAGTGTCACCTATCAGAGGAGTCAGAAGATTCGGAGTCAAAGGCAAGCTAGCACCCCGCTACATTGGTCTGTATCAAATTCTCGCAAGGCGTGGAGAAGTGGCCTATTAGCTCAGTCTGCTAGAAAATTTGTCTGCTGTGCATAATGTCTTTCATGTGCCTCAGTTGAAGAAATGTCTGTGTGTGCCAGAAGAGCAGTTGCCAGTGGAGGGTCTTGAAGTCCAAGAAGACTTGACCTATATTGAGAAGCCAACGCAAATTATTGAGACTGCAGGCAGAGTCACTCGAAGGAAGACTATCAGAATGTGCAAAGTTAGATGGGGTCATCACTCTGAAGAAGAGGCAACTTGGGAGCGTGAAGATGATCTGATGGCTAAATATCCTGAGCTCTTTGCTAGCCAACCTTGAATCTTGAGGGTGAGATTCTTTTAAGGGGCGAAGAATCGGTCTCGTAGTAGACCACTTTCTTCATCATCTTCTTCTTGTCGCCACTCCGGTGCGACTTGACGCGAGGGGGTGGTTCCTCCCTTCCTTTGGCGCCAGACTCTCTTGATGGAGCCTTCCTGTGGCTTATGGCCGTTTCCATCTCCCTCTTGGTGGATCCTCCTGATATCACTTTGAGTGGTTAGACTCTAATGAAGTACCAATTCTGATACCAATTGAAAGTCACCTAGAGGGGGTGGATAGGTGGAAACTGAAATTTACAACTTTAAATGCACTACAAGCTGGGGTTAGCGTTAGAATAAAAACCGAGTCCAGGAGAGAGGGGAAAACAAATCAACCAAGAAATGAAGCGGATGACACGATGATTTGTTTTACCGAGGTTTGGTTGGGTTTAAAGATCAGGAAGTAAACAGGGAGATAACAAATCAACCAACTACTTATACATTCACCATTTGCTAAAAATCAGGAAGTAAACAAAGAGATAACAAGTTTGTTGTTCGTTTATAAAATAAAATGACAATATGCACTAGGTTTGGTCGGGTTTAAAAAACCATGGGTTCACGAGTTTGTGTACTGTGGGAACAAATCCGTATCCATGAACCCGTCGGGTATAGATTTATGCCCATTAACAAACCCATGAGTATGAAAATTGACCCAACCCCATACCCTAATGGGGTGAAAATCCACCGAGTTTCGGATACCCATTGCCATCTCTATGTGTTGGTGGAGTTCATACTAGCTGTTAGGTTTTATCACTACAAATAAATTTAAGGTTTCATATATTGTTAACTGAAACTTATCTTGTTTTGTAGGAACTATTGGAGGCTAAAGCTATCATTTTGTGTGCACAAACAGAGGGACAACGAGCTCTCCAAACTACTTGGCTGCAAGAGAGGCGTTGGGACCATTGACAAAGTCTCTAGATACAACCATTGAAGGTCATAGAACCGCATAAGAGGTGTGTCTATGGCAAGCGGCATAGTCTCAGCAACCACGCTAGATGGTGTAGGAAGCACAGGAATGACGTCGTCGGTTGGCGTAGGAACAACACCGTCGACCACCGTGGATGCCACGACGCCGTCCTCAATTGGCGTTGAACCCACAAGCAGGACAACGTCCCTAACCTCCGAATCTATAGGCATGATGTCGCCCAACGCTAAGGATGCTGGCAATGGCGGGAATCCATCATCCATGTGACACCTAAAACTGTAGCTCAAAGAGAAGGGACGAGAGGAGACAGAAGGGAGGAGAAGTGCGAGACAAAGACGAACACAAGGGTAGCTTTGTCCTCTCCTCTCGCACGAATGGCAGAATGCCGGTAACCAGTTGACAGTGCTAACATTAGGAACCAGAGAGGATTATAATGTGTTTCTTCCAATTAGGCCTCGTTCGTTTTAGTTGGTTTGGCTTATTCCAGGTCTGGTTCCGAGTGGAAAAAATGAGCCAGTTTGAAATTCGCTCGTCTCTCCATGAATCGTTCGTTTCGAACCGAATCAAAAACAAAAGCGATCTGGTTTGGAGTTTCCTCTCCCACTATTGCCCGGTACGAATCTCGGTCTTCTACCCTCCGGGTCGAATCTCGGCGAGACGGCGCAGCACAAGTGAGTGGCGATCGAGGAGGCTGAGCGAAGTGATGGCACAACGCAGCCTCGACGGTGACCCTCTCGTCCCCTTCTCACTAGTAAGTGCGCATCCTACCCTCATGTTCTTGATGTCGTTGAGCACCACGACGACAGGGATTCATGTCCGATTCCCGCCGCCCAGAGAACCAGACCCACACGGGGGGGCTCTGTCCCGACACTAGATGCAGGTGTGCCCCTCGAGCTTGCAGCCCCATCTCCTCTGCCTCATCTGCCCCCTTTCTCCTCATCCCATCCCTGCTAAGGTTCGTCGTTACTACTAAGGATCCTCGTGTTATGAATGGTTTTTTAATGTACATGCTACTACTTGAAAGGATCACGATGCCCAAGAGGGGGTGAATTGGGCTTTTCTAAAAATCAACACTAATTAAACCCTAAGCAAGAGCCCAACTTCACCCCAACAACTAGCACTAAGAGAATAATACTAGAAATACAACAATGCTAAGACAATACTTCAAATACTTGCTAAACAAATACACAATGTAAAATGCTTGAATTAAGTGCAGAATGTAAAGCAAGGTTTAGAAGACTCCTCCAATTTTTCCCGAGGTATCGAAGAGTCAGCACTCTCCACTAGTCCTCGTTGGAGCACCTGTGCAAGGGTATCGCTCCCCCTTGGTCCTCGCAAGAACCAAGTGCTCACTACGAGATGATCCTTTGCCACTCCGGCACGGTGGATCCCTCACGACCGCTTACAAACTTGAGTCAGGTCACAAACAAGATCTCCACGGTGATCACCGAGCTCCCAACGCCACTAAGCCGTCTAGGTGATGCCGATCACCAAGAGTAACAAGCCATAGACTTTCGCTTGACCAAGAGAAGCCTAATGCAAGTGGTGTGTGCTTTAGGTGGCTCTCGTTAGCGCTAATGAGGTCCAAATGCGGGATTAGGATTCTCTAATCTCCTCACTAGGCTTTTGGTGCTTGCAATGCTCTTCCAATGTGTAGGAATTAATGTGGGCAGCAAGACATTGAATATGGTGGGTGGAGGGGGTATAAATAGCCCTCACCCACCAACTAGCCGTTACATGCAATGTTCTGCGCATGGGCGCACTGGACAGTCCGGTGCGCCACCGGTCGACTCCAACTGCTAGTTCTGACAGCTAGCCATTGGGCAGATGGCACACCTGACAGTGAACAGTCACTGTCCGGTGCACACCTGACAGTCCGGTGCACTGTCCGGTGCGCCACTAAAATTCCACTCGGGAACCTTGCGCTCTCGGTTTCTGCGTGGGGAAACCCTTCCCCTGGGCCAGCCTGGCCCCACCTGGCAGAGGGCGCATCGGACAGTTTGGTGCCCCAAGGCCAGAAACCCTATTTTCTATTTTCCGCTGTTTTTCAAGTCGGTTTTCATTCTAACTTGTGAGTATGTTCTAGAGTGCCACCTAGCACTATATTTGAGTGTGAATATGCACCAACACTACACTAGAACTCTCTTGGTCAAACTACTCATCGACAACCCCTCTTTATAGTATGGCTAAACCAGAATAAAAGACCTAACTAAAGCACGAGTGTCCACAACTCCTTGACACTCGGACTGCGTAGTCCTTCACTTTTTGTTTCGTTGTTTTAGCCGTCGCTTCGAGTTCTTATCTCCGAGATTGTTTTCACTGTTGTAGTACTTCTACCTGTAATGCGACCTAACTTACCATTTGTCTCTGCAAAACACACGTTAGTCACATATAACATTATGTTGCCATTAATCACTAAAACCAACCAGGGCCTAGATGCTTTCAATCTCCCCCTTTTGGTGATTGATGACAACCCTACAAGATTTGTGAGAGTAGTTTTTTTTGAAATTTCTGTCAATAGAGAAGATGGTTAGTTATACTCAGTAAGAATGAGCACATACACATCGTAAGTTTCTTGTTCATATAAAAGTGAAATCAAATCGATGAACAAGAACTAGAAGACTGGTGATTACATATAAGGTGAAAACATAATACACACATAGTCAACATAAGCATTGAGAGTATATAATAGAGTTTGTGAGCCAAAAGCATCATACAAAAGTGGAGCTAGTACTGAGAGTAACAAGCACATATATTACATCAAAATGACTCTCTACTAACTCTCTAACTCCCCCTAGCTCTCACAACTCATATCTCTCCCCCTTTGGCATCAAACACCAAAAGGGAACCCGAACCTACACATCAGAAGAGGAGGAGGTGGCGGGGGCGCATCCGGTCGTGGTCGTGGCAGTAGAGCGAACGCCAGCTGTGGGTCAGAGTCAGTCTCGAATCCAGGATCTGTTGTAGAAGCTGGAGCTGGTACTGACTCAGACAGAGGCTGCGCTGCAGGAGCTGCCGGAGCCGAAGAAGTCACAGACACCGCCACAACGGCAGTGGTAACAGCAGGAGCTGGCGACACTGGCGGCTGAGGGCTGACGGAGCTGATGACTGGCAACGTGAAAACCAGGGTGACCTGCCAGAGCGGAGAGGAAGAAGGACCAGCTGTAGGAAGAGGGGTCCTGGCTAAATAGTTAGCACAATAGGAGCCTGAAGAGGTGGAGGTGGTGCTGACTAAACTTGGGGAAACGACACACCAGTATGCTGAAGCATGAGAGTCATGAATGCCCTGTTCTCAGCCCGGTCCTGGAGAAGTTGCTGCTGCAGAGTATCCTGCCTGTCCTAAATCGTCTGAAACATCGAGAGCATTCTCTCGAACATCTGCTGCTGGACCACTGCTAAGTGAGCCTTCTGCTGAGTAAGAGTCTGGAGGATCGCCGCAAGAGCAGGGTCAATGCAGGAGGGGCAGCACCACTGGATCTCCTAGCCTCATGATCATGAGTGCGTGGAGGCATAGGAGGCGGAGGTGGAACCCCAAAGTCGTCATCATCATCATCGTTAGGGACTGCTGCTCCCTGAGTCTCGAACTAGTGAAAAGTGGTATCCTCGGCCTGAGTGTCAACCACTAGAGCAGGTGTCGGCACAGTATCCTCTGGAGCTGGACGGTAGGACCCAAAGAGGAGGCGAGAGGCCTCAAGAGTACCCTGAAACTGTGGTGGCTGAATCAGCTGAGCAAAGATGTGACACAGATAGTGAGCATAAGGCAGTTGTCGACGAGCGCGTAGACCATCCAGTACGGTGTCCTTGATCTTACAAATGAGGAAATCCACAACATCAAACTCGGAGTGAGAGACCAGGGCATCAAGTAGCCAAAGCTAAATATGAGTGGCAGCCTCCCTGTACCCCATCCGTGGTAGAAGCGTCCATCTCATGAGCTGATAGAGAAACTTGGCCGCTGTGGTGAAGTCTGCCAGAGAACGTTGCGACCCATCTGAGAAGGGCGGTCGGAACAAAGCCGCGACGTGAGCTGTACCAGGAGCAACTCCGCCGTGAGGGCGACGAGGAGGATCAGAGGTGCCGTAGCACAAGCTGTGAAGACGAGTCGATGACTCGTTGAATCCAAACAACTGGCGAATCTGACTGGCATGAATGGTAATATCCTCTCGCTCAAATCGGAATATCATCTAGTGGTTATCCGGGTCGATCCATATAGTAGCATAGAAAACTCGGACCCATTCCTCAACATATCTGCCGCTAGTAGTCAAAAGAGTGAGAAGTCTAGGCAGATAGGAGAGGTGTACCTCAGAGTCAGCACTGGCCCTCAGAGTCAGCACTGGCAGCAAGCAGAAACGCAGGAAGGTCCAAAAGCCGGTGCACTCGCAGAGCAATCTGTGCAAACATCTATGCTCTGAAGAAGGACTCCTAAATACGGGTGCTAAAGAGGTCAACTGCAGCAGGGTCCCTCTGAGTCGGTAACCAAGTCTCCACTGGTACGTGTCTAAACCGACGTACCCGTGCCGATGTAGCACGCTGAAGATCAAACAGTATGGGATCCACAGCCAGAGGTCGCACCTCAGTCTCATCGCGCTCCCGGAATGGAGCAGGTGGGATAGGAGGAGCGGAAAGGGGACCAAGAGGAGGAGCAGTGGAAGCTGGAGTAGTGGAGGTGGTGAGTATGGCTGAGGTGGTGGATGGCGCAGGAGTGACGGGAGCAGGCGAAGTGGGTGGTGGAGTGGAGGTAGTGGTGGGAGTGGTAGGAGTGGAGGAGCGAGGACGAGAGGCGAGACGACGAACTCGATAGGCAATCTGATCGGAAGGAATCTGCAACTGAGCTCCTCGCTCTGCCTACTCAGCGGCTGCTACTGCTATCGCTGCTCGGGCTGCTCTGTCCAGACGCCGCTTCTTGCGGCCTTCCTGCTGCTCCAAATGCACAGTCTTCCCCTTGACCTACCTAAAGGGGCAAGGAGGGTCCTCGTCATCTCCTCCCCCTGGCGCCGACACATTCTTCGTGTGCGACATCCTGACCTGATGACTGCAAATGATAGAGCAAAGCTAAGCACAAGTTGATAACGGTCGATAGGATGTCAAAAGAACAAACAGCTACTTGGAAATCCCACACGAGAGGAAGAGAATCCAAGCAGGGCAGGAGACGGCTCACGGGAAGGCAAGGTCACTGAAATGATAGAAGAGGTGAGCACGTATTAGTCACATAGTCATAAGTGTATGAAATGTGAATAAATACATACATAGAGTATTATGGCACAGAAATATGGCGATCGAGAGGTCAAACGACGCGAAAATGACGTTTGAACGAGAAATAGTGCCGTAGGAGGTTTGAAATTCGAAATGATGTAGAATTGAGTCGATACTTCACGAATAGGTTTATATGAGTAAATATGAGTGAAGTGTGTGCTTGGTTTAAATTTAGGCAAAGAAAATGAAATTTAGGCACTCGGCTCGGAATTGATCGCTCGAAACAGGGAATTGTGTGAAATTGAAGCATGGTATATCGGATTGGCATGAAATTGCGCGAATATGTTACTGAAGGTGTTGTGAAGGTGCCTGAAAAGTTTGGGTTCAATTGGAGCAATTTTGAGTGGTTTGGGCATTTCACCGAGCATGTGGCGTGCGGTGAATTAGGGTTCTGGAGAAATGCCTATTTGAGGTGGTGAAACCCTCCCAAAGGGAGCTCAAAACCAGCAGAAGGATCTAGGTAGTACTACGAACACACACATTCACTTGATTCAAACATTTTGACAGGAATTTGAGAGTACGTGCAAGGGGGCTGGAGAGAGGGGCACTGCACAAAGAAGCAGTGAGACAGAGAGGGAGGGAAGACAGGGGAGAAGCTCACCGAGAGGAGAAAGAAGACGAGCACTGGGTGATCGCCGGAGCACGGTGGTCGCCGGTGAAGGAAGATCACCGGCGAGGGGGAGGCAGAGAGACAGAGATAGAGAGCCAGAGAGAAATAGAGAAGTGTGTCTCTGGCTCGGTGATCGGGCTCGAGGCCTTTTTTTAAAACGCATTATGGGCGCACCGAACAGTCTACAGTGCATGTCCGGTGCACACCGGACAACGCATAGGAAAAGGAGTTCTTGCGCGCGCGCGGCCGGTGCACCGGACAATGCACACTGCAGTGTCCGGTGCACACCGGACTGTCCGGTGAGCCCAGACAGAGGGAAGTTTTGAAATTTTTGAAATTTTCTATCTAGTTTTCAACTAAACCAAATCCCAACTTATAGTCACACAAAATAAAACTTGTTGGGACAGGTATTGGCACCCTCATATATTTTCTCATAATTTTCAAATTATGTTGCCATAGGCTAGATAATTTTTAGAGAAAATAGGCAAATGGTGAGATTTGCATTTTGGTGTTGCACTAGGGGTTTTCATGAAAGATTTGAGTTTTGAATACTCCCCCTAAGTGTAGTGCCTCATGCATATCTCAAGAACCAACAATTACATTGTGACGGAACCTCCCAAGTAATCAGGCCCACCTACAGTTGTCCTTGTCTAACAGACATCAGACACCCTGTAGATGTTCCTAAGTTACTTGACAAGCTCGGTATCTTTCCTTACCTCACCAGGAACGTTTCACCCGTCTTGCAGACATTACAGATCATCGGAGATAAAGATATGCGGAAGCGAATTACATAAAATTACATTTATTTCCAAAGTAAGCTCAAGTTAAGTTATTACAGACCAGTTCTAAAAGCGAGTGCATAAAAGTAATAATTATACAAACCAGGGAGACACAAACTTCTCCCAAAGACTATACACAAAAGATCCTAGATGGAGGACCGAGTCCTCCCGCACTTCAGTCTTGGTTTTCTCCCTTGGGAACCACCTTAGCACAGAAGCAGCAAAAGTCTGCTACTTCCCCACCTAAAAACAACAAAGGGATAAACCCTGAGTATGGAATTACTCAGCAAGTCTTACCCGACTAAGGAAAAGACTCTCAAGGGTATGCTGGTTATATGGGAGTCAAGGTAAGGCTTCTCAATAATCAAAGACTCTGTTTTGCAGAAATGCTTACTAAAGTGGATCCTTAAAAATCCAATTTTATTTGTCAAGTTAGGTAGAATTACCTGCACTAGAGTTCTTTCTACCCTAGTTCAATCACTAGTCCGGCACTAGCCAATTTCTTAACCAAAAACCCATCATCTTTAGTGGAATGCTACGTGTAGGGCAGTGACCAAGTCTTCATAACCGCGAAGGTACGGCGATCCGAATCGATTATACTCAGCTGAGGATCTCCAATCACACGACATATGTAGCACTTAACCCTTGCATATGTCAACCCGCCACCGGGGTTCTTAAGACCGGATCAGGTTCACGCAAACCGAGAGCACAGATACACCACCGTCCAGCCTCTTGCCACGGAGGGTACACGCTACTCTCGCCACCGCTCCACTCCCATTTCGTGTTATCTTATTCCGGCCTTAGTCTGCCCGAGGCAAGGCTTACCCATGACGAGGCATGTGACCAGCTAAAGGGTCCTCGATCATCAAGCCTACATCGAGACGGTCCTTAATCGACTCAGACGGAGACACTACCCCGAGACTCTCTTTCTCGTGCAAGTCACCCGCCCGGTCTCAGCTTATTCCTTTTTAACCCAAAAACTTGGTACCTGACAGAGGTACATCTTTTCCAATGTTGGACCCATCATGGCCATGATGGATCCACCATCAAGTTTTGTTTTTGAAAACATCCCTCCCACTTTGCCAAACATCTTTTGTAAAACAAATCCTTTTGTTTTTCTAAAGCAATACTAAGCATAGTAAAAGCTTTTTATAAAAACAGGATTTCAAGGAGGGTAATCAAGATCAAGGAAGGTAATGCAGAAATTGTTTAATCAATTAACTCCTATCACCTAATGCATCAAACAAGTGAGAAAGATTTTAAAACATCAAGGGAGGTGGCAAATGCACCGGGGCTTGCCTTTGTTATCAGAGGTGTCCTGCTCGGATCCACAGATATCAAAATAGAAGCAGTTGTCTGCCTGGGGATCAGAGGTGGGTGGTATCCCTTCTTCAAAAACTTCTTCTTCTTCTTCTTGCTCTAATATAACCATATACATACATAAGGATGGATGTCATGGAATGCTCATGAGGATGCAAAGATAGTATAAACTTGTTATTTATGTCTTGAGTACAACTTTCCTTCACGGTACTCCGAGAACCTAGGGTTTCCGGAGTCAGTAAAGGAGTTCATGGAGCAGGGGGGGTGGTTTTGGGTTTACTGATCAAACAAGGCCCAAATCAAACCAAACTCTACCCATGGCTTCTAAATAATGTGAAAAGCTCACATAAAAAGTTTGGGAAATTTTGGGCTTATTATTTATTCTCTAAAAATCCAGAATCCATAGTTTAGGCTATTTTAAATATCCTAAAATTCCCTATTCAAATTAAAAAACATAAAACTATTTTTATTAAATACTATGGAAAATAACAAACCTAGGAAAATTGGTCTCATAATTTTACCATTTTTCTATAATTTTTAATAGGTTTCTAAAGTTCCACTGAAAAGAAAAAGAAAAAACTCTTCAACAGTACTGGGCCGATTCCAGGTCCAGCGGCCCAAGCCTGCGCGAAATCGCGCGCGCGCCCGCGCCCGCGAAGGAAGTTTTGCGCAGAGACCCTCGGGTTTTTGGTTAACTGGGAACGAGTTCTTTTACTATTTCACAGAGTCGCTGACAGTTCACGAAAAAGCCCTCGGGGTTCTGTCAATTCACAACACGAGGTCCCCGACGGCGCTCAAGCGCGGCCGCGCTCCGGCGAGCAGCAGACCGGCCGATTGGGGCAGTGACTGGGTTCTCCGAGCGACATACACGGAATTAAACCCCTAAGGAGCATTTCCCCTAACCTAATTGCACTGTTGGTGGATCGTGGAGCTCCGGCCACGGTGGCCGTAAGCACAACGGCGACATGAGCGTGTTCCCGGCGATAGGCGCCGGTCTAGTTCAATTAAAGGACTCGGCAAGCATCACGGTGGTATGAGCATGCACAAACGAAGGCGCAGAGGATAGGAACAGACCGGAGTTGGGCTGGCGACGGTGAGCTCGATTCACGGCGGCGGAAAACCGATTTGGGGGCAACGCGAAATTCAGGCGAGCTGGTGGACGATTGAGTGTGGGAGCGGTTGCGATAGCTAGCAAAATACATGGCGAAGCTGAGGGGGGGCTCAATTTATAGGAAGCGATGGCGGCGGCGATCAATTTGAGTAGGCTGCGCTGGCGGCCGGATGGAAGGAAGAAGCAAAGCCCTCATGAGTTCGTGGCCACGACGTGGCGGTAACTTTGGTGAGCCACGGAGGGGTCAGAGAAGGTCACGGCGACACGGTGAAAGTGTAGAGCCACGTGGCGCCCGGCCGAGAGGCGGCGGTCGACGGCGATCCTATCTCCAGCCGCAAAATCGAAGGAAGACAGGGGGGGGAGGGTCGTCGGAGTGGTGGCCAGCTCACCGGTGACGAGAATCTTTACCGCGACGGGCTTATCTGATGACCGCCGAGCACGAATCACGGCGACGACGATCGACGGCGATGGCTATCGGCGGTGAGGACGAAGAGATTCTTCTTCAGTTAAACCGGTCACTGTACCATGGCGAAGACTCATCAGTGCTTCTGACCGAGCGACTTTAGAGTTAATTTTCTCCCGATTTCATGTGACAACAGGTCCAAGTCTCTGCACCAAAATTGTAGTGCTACATACCAGCTACAACTCCACTATAGGACTTGATCACATTCGAGCACTGGATCATGCTCAAAATCTAGCTTGAAGTTGATGTCAGACACCTGCTGAACTGAACTTCAGATTAAACAGCCTGACAGCCAGTTTTGGACTGGGTTTTTCTCCAAATTTCTCATAACAACTATGCTTGCACCCTTTAGCAAAGTTGTTCTCCTAATATTGGTCTTCAACTTTGATGTGGTGACCTAGGGCAAAAACTCTATAGTTTGCAAGTTATAAAGCTCCAAAGTTGAGCCTATTCACTGATTTTTCAGACTTAGAGTAAACTTAAATGAAGTCCATTTTGCATTTAGGTCCAAAACTTAAGGTTTGGCTTGCAAAATCACATATTTGTGAACCAAAGGACGTAAAATACTTATTTGGCTTGGTTTTTGCACTTTAGCCCAAAAGTGGACTAATTTTGCACTTAGGCCCCTAGGGTTTGGTTTTAGGGTTTTCCAGGGTTCCAATTAGGGTTTCTGGCATCCCAGGGGTATAAATGTGATTCAACTTAGTGTTTGGGGATATTTTATGACTTTTCTCACAAGCCCTAAAGTTTTTCTCAACTTGGGTTAAGTTTTACCCCTTTAATCACTATTTAGGGTTAAGTCCTTAAACCAGGGTCCTATTTGTAAAACAGTAAAACACTACAACTTGTTTGAAAATTTTGCCTAGTGAATGCACTCTAGGTGTGTCAAACATATGCAATGCCCATGCTCATGATGCCATGCTCAAGTTTTAGTTATAGTAACACCAGGGTTGTTACATCCTTCCCCCCATAAAAGAATCTCGTCCCGAGATTTAAAGTCCTAGGGTGAGTAATGGAAAAGGAAATGTGTCATGTTTTTATTTCCTGATTTTTGGTACAAGGCAGGGGTGGTGTGGGGGTTCATTCCTTTATTACACAGCTATACAAACTTTACAATTTACAAGAGGCTAGAAAGCCTGGGAAATTCTTATCTAAGAAATCTTGGGTTTCCCATGTAGCCTCATCTTCCGAATGCTGGTTCCACTGTATCTTATAAAACTTGAGAGTTTTTCTCCGGGTAACCCTGTCCTTTTGATCCAGAACTCGAATAGGATGTTCCGAGTACGTTAAATCTGGTTCCAGGACAACATCAGTCACTTCAACGGTTCGATCGGGAACCCGAAGACACTTCTTCAATTGTGACACGTGGAACACATTATGCACGGCAGACAATGTTTCGGGAAGTTGAAGTTGATACGCTACTGGCCCATATCTTTGAAGAATAGGGAATGGGCCAATGTACCTGGGTGCAAGTTTTCCCTTTACCCCGAAACACGATACTCCCTTCATTGGTGAAACCTTTAAGTAGACGTAGTCTCCTTCTAAGAAGTATAAGGGCATTCGTCGTTTGTCTGCATAACTCTTCTGACGAGCCTGTGCCTTCTTCATATTATGAATAATTTTCTGAACCTTATTCTCGGCCTCTTTCACCATATCAGGCCTAAAGAAACATCTTTCACCAGGTTCAGACCAATTTAGCGGAGTTCGACACCGACGTCCGTATAGAGCTTCAAAAGGTGCCATTTGGATACTTTCCTGATAACTGTTATTATATGAAAATTCCGCCAAAGGTACGCATTCATCCCATTTCTGTGAGAAATCCAGGACACATGCCCGCAGCATATATTCCAGTATTTGGTTCACTCTCTCAGTCTGCCCACTGGTTTGAGGATGATAGGCCGAACTGTGGAGTAACTTAGTACCCAAGGATTTGTGAAGTTCTTCCCAAAATTTGGATACGAACTGAGGTCCACGATCCGACACTATGGTCTTTGGAACACCGTGCAAACTGAGAATACGGGCAATGTACAACTCCGCATAGGTAATGACAGGATATTTCACTTTGACAGGGAGGAAGTGGGCAATCTTTGTGAGTCGATCAATGATAACCCAAATAGAGTCATACCCTTTTGCGGTCATGGGCAATCCCACAATGAAGTCCATGCTTATGTCTTCCCATTTCCAAGTTGGTATTGGTAATGACTGTAATGGACCGGCGGCTTTCATGTGTATGGCCTTGACACGTCTGCAAGTGTCACACTTAGCCACATAGCGTGCAATTTCAATCTTCATCTTTGTCCACCAGTAATGTTGTTTTAGATCGTGATACATCTTAGTGCTTCCTGGATGAATAGAATAGCGGCTAAGATGCGCCTCATCTAAGATTTGCTGGCGGAGCTCTTCATTCTTCGGCACTACTATGCGGTTGTTGAACCATAACACACCTTGATCATCTTCCTTGAAACATTGGGCTGTTCCAGCCCTTATCTTCTCGCGTATGTGCTTCATGCCCAGATTGTCCTTTTGAGCATCAATTATCCTTTGCAAAATGGCTGACTCAAGCTTTAGCTGATTCAGAGTTCCTTGTTGGATTATCCCCAGGTTCAACTTTTCCATTTCTTGACACAAAGTGTTTTCGGAGGTCTTTACCATAAGACAGTGGCAGGAAGTCTTGCGACTCAATGCATCTGCCACCACATTGGCCTTGCCTGGGTGATAATGGATTTCCAGTTCATAATCTTTGATGAGCTCAAGCCATCGTCTTTGCCTCATGTTTAACTCTGACTGGGTAAATATATATTTTAAACTCTTATGATCTGTATATATATGACAGATATTTCCCAGCAGATAGTGACGCCATATTTTCAGGGCATGAACCACCGCAGCTAACTCCAGATCATGAGTTGGATAGTGCTCCTCATGCCGGCGTAACTGCCTTGAAGCATACGCAATTACTCGGCCTTCTTGCATTAACACACAGCCGAGTCCACTGCCTGACGCATCACAATATACATCAAAAGGTTTAGTGATGTCCGGTTGAGCCAATACCGGAGCAGTGGTCAATAGTGTCTTCAGTTGCTCAAAGGCTTCATTACATTTAGAAGACCAGTCGAACTTAGTATCATTCTTCAATAAACTTGTGATTGGCTTCACAAGCTTAGAAAAATCAGGTATGAATCTGCGATAGTATCCCGCTAGTCCAAGAAAACTCCGGACTTGGTGAACAGTCGTTGGAGGTTTCCACTCCAGAATATCCTTGACTTTGCTAGGATCTACCGCAACTCCCTTGGCTGATAACACGTGCCCCAGAAATTGAATTTCCTCCAGCCAGAACGCGCACTTGCTGAACTTGGCATACAGCTGATGTTCCCTCAGGCGCGTCAATACAATCCGTAAGTGCTGAGCATGCTCCTCTTCATTTTTAGAGTATATCAAAATATCATCGATGAAGACCACCACGAACTTGTCTAACTCGGGCATGAACACCGAGTTCATCAAATAGGTGAAGTGGGCAGGAGCATTGGTGAGCCCGAAAGACATTACTAGGTACTCAAACAATCCATACCGCGTAGTAAATGCGGTCTTCGGTATATCCTCGGGCCGAATACGGATTTGATGATAGCCCGACCTGAGATCAATTTTGGAAAACACCCTCGCCCCAGTCAGTTGATCAAATAAGATATCAATTCTTGGAAGAGGGTATTTATTCTTGATGGTGACCTCATTTAGGGGCCGATAGTCCACGCACATGCGCAAGGTTTGATCCTTCTTCTTCACAAAGATGGCGGGACAACCCCACGGGGACGAGCTTGGCCGGATAAATCCTTTATTCAGCAGATCTTGTAATTGAATCTTCAATTCTGCTAACTCATTAGGGGGCATACGGTACGATCTTCGGGAAATGGGAGCCGTACCGGGCTTTAGCTCAATTACAAATTCTACATCTCTTTCAGGGGGCAGTCCAGGCAAATCTTCCGGAAATACATCTGGAAACTCACATACTACCGGAATGTTCTTGATCTCCGGTACAATGGCTTCAAAGACTCTACCAGAAGCTTTGGCTGGATTGGTTTTGGGGAGAGACAGGAGAATTTCTTCTTGATTATAACTCAACCTGACGGTTCTGAGTTCAGTGTTGAGAATTGCCTTGTGTTGAGTTAACCAATTCATCCCCAAAATTACATCTATATCCTGGCCTTTTAGAACAATCATGTTAGCAGGAAAGTTCCGTTCGGCCATAGTTACTGGCACTCCATAGGCCACTTCTTTAGTAAAAATGTGTCCCCCAGGTGAATGAATTTTAAATCCCTCTTTTGATTCATGACATGCAATGTGATGTTGCTCCACAAATGTCTTGCTAATGAAGGTATGCGAAGCACCAGAATCAAAAATAATTATTGCAGGGTAACTGGCCACAGGGAACGTACCCATCATCACCGGCTCTCCCTCCGGTGTGGTAGCCACTTGCGTATAATATACTCGTCCCGTTTTCTTGGTATTCTTGCCCGAAGTACTTCCCTTGCCTGGAGCAGAACATCCCGATCCTTGCTGATTATTGGCCTGATTTTGCCGAGGATAGGGACAATCTTTAATAAAATGCCCAGATTTGCCACAGTTAAAACATCCAGTTGAAGAACTTGGCAGAGCAGGGAATCGAGTGCCTGGGGCACCCGGCTGACTTTGGACAGTGGGGGCTTTGTTGGGACGAATAATTACAGGCTGCTTGAAAGGGAAAGATGGTGCACTTGAACGGTTCTGGTTAGAGGGCCGGAGAATAAACCGTTGCCTCTTTACCGGGCCCTGATTAGGCCGATCACCACTGAATCCCTTGCTTTTCCCAGAATTTGCATATTTGGCCTCCACAGATAAGGCTGTGCTGACAGCCTTCCCATAGGTAAGATCAATACATGCAGCCATTTTCCGCTGCATCCGGTCGTTCAGACCTCTCATAAAACAATTCTTCTTTTTCAAATCTGTATTCACCTGATCAATTGCGTACTGGGACAGGTGATTGAACTTATTGAGATACTGGTTCACAGTATCTCCCCCTTGTTTCAATTTCATGAACTCTTCTTGCTTCATGTGCAGCACTCCCTCAGGAATATAATGCTCGCGGAATGCTGCTTTAAACTCGTTCCATGTAATTTGATGATTATCCGGTTGGATGGCCACAAAGTTCCCCCACCAAGTACTGGCAGGGCCTCGGAGCTGCTGCGCTGCAAATAATGGCTTCTGGGTTTCTGAACAGCGAAGAAGGCCAAATTTCTGTTCAATGACCCTTATCCATTCGTCGGCTTCGAGCGGATCTTCTGCTTTGACGAAGAGAGGCGGGCGAGTCTCGGAGAAATCCAGATAAGTGGTCTCACGGGGACCCTGTTGAAATCCTCTTCCTGCTTGTTGCTGAAGCTGTTGCTGACCCGCCATCTCCCTCAGGAAACGGGTATTGTCGGCTGTAGCATTTACCAAGGCAGCGATTGCCTCGGCAAGCGTGGGTGGAACGGGAGGTGGATTCGGGGTAGCATCCCGACCCCCGGATGTTCCGGCTGCATCCTGTCCACGAGTCCGGGTCGGCATCTGAGGCAAAAACATTTGAATAAACATAATGTGCCAAAGAAAACCTTCCGTTTTACATTACTGTAAAGAGTAATGGTACAGACTCGACATTACACAACAGGATACATTACCCATTTTACAAAAGTTTAACCTATTATACAACCGTACACCCTACAATACACTACTCTAATATAACAGTTTACCCTACAATACACTACTCTACTCTTATTACACCACTAGTCCTGTTTTCCATTGCTTTTGGCGGCTTCATCATCAGGTGTGGGAGTCCAGACGTCAACCAACCTCAAAGAAGGAGGGGGTTCATACAGGTCTAATTCCCCACCCAACGCGCGTCCCGCGACGTGAGAAGGTCCGGCTTCCGCCTCAGCAGAGGGTGTAGGCTCACTAGGGTGTAGTTGCGAGTAGAGCACATGGACTTCCTCATGTAATGTATTGCAGTAAACCTGCAGGTTGTCAACAGCTGTGCTGAGTTCTTTCACTCGGGCCTGAGCCCTTGCCTCCTTGGCCCATGCCAATGAACGAGATTGAACAGCCCAATCGAGTGCCAAATCCCGATCGGCCAGCTGGTCTTGTAGATGGCGAACGTCTCTTCGTAACTCATTGATACGGTCACCATCTCCAATCCATATAGCTGTCCTGCGGCGGAGTTCCAATTGGAGCCTGCTTACTTCTGCTTCCAGATCCCCTATAGGATCATTGCTCCCACTACTACTATCTACATCTCGCGGAGCAAGTTGATGTCGAGGTACTCCGATTGGTCCAGTCGACTTACGCGCGGTCTTCCTTGTGCGCGGCGGCATTTTCTAAGGGGGAAATTTATTAGTATAATTCTTAGCATGATGCATGAGTAAGTACAGAATCAACCTTGGTTGATTCAACCTTCTATATATTGCACTCTTCCTATCTGGTCTTTAAGATAAACTCTTTAGAATACTTAGGTAAGAAGAGAAAAGAATCTTTAGGTAAGACTTTTGAAAATCTTTTTGAAGATGTCCCATAATATCTGCAAAGAAGGGCTACGCTCCGATACCAGCTGTGACGGAACCTCCCAAGTAATCAGGCCCACCTACAGTTGTCCTTGTCTAACAGACATCAGACACCCTGTAGATGTTCCTAAGTTACTTGACAAGCTCGGTATCTTTCCTTACCTCACCAGGAACGTTTCACCCGTCTTGCAGACATTACAGATCATCAGAGATAAAGATATGCGGAAGCGAATTACATAAAATTACATTTATTTCCAAAGTAAGCTCAAGTTAAGTTATTACAGACCAGTTCTAAAAGTGAGTGCATAAAAGTAATAATTATACAAACCAGGGAGACACAAACTTCTCCCAAAGACTATACACAAAAGATCCTAGATGGAGGACCGAGTCCTCCCGCACTTCAGTCTTGGTTTTCTCCCTTGGGAACCACCTTAGCACAGAAGCAGCAAAAGTCTGCTACTTCCCCACCTAAAAACAACAAAGGGATAAACCCTGAGTATGGAATTACTCAGCAAGTCTTACCCGACTAAGGAAAAGACTCTCAAGGGTATGCTGGTTATATGGGAGTCAAGGTAAGGCTTCTCAATAATCAAAGACTCTGTTTTGCAGAAATGCTTACTAAAGTGGATCCTTAAAAATCCAATTTTATTTGTCAAGTTAGGTAGAATTACCTGCACTAGAGTTCTTTCTACCCTAGTTCAATCACTAGTCCGGCACTAGCCAATTTCTTAACCAAAAACCCATCATCTTTAGTGGAATGCTACGTGTAGGGCAGTGACCAAGTCTTCATAACCGCGAAGGTACGGCGATCCGAATCGATTATACTCAGCTGAGGATCTCCAATCACACGACATATGTAGCACTTAACCCTTGCATATGTCAACCCACCACCGGGGTTCTTAAGACCGGATCAGGTTCACGCAAACCGAGAGCACAGATACACCACCGTCCAGCCTCTTGCCACAGAGGGTACACGCTACTCTCGCCACCGCTCCACTCCCATTTCGTGTTATCTTATTCCGGCCTTAGTCTGCCCGAGGCAAGGCTTACCCATGACGAGGCATGTGACCAGCTAAAGGGTCCTCGATCATCAAGCCTACATCGAGACGGTCCTTAATCGACTCAGACGGAGACACTACCCCGAGACTCTCTTTCTCGTGCAAGTCACCCGCCCGGTCTCAGCTTATTCCTTTTTAACCCAAAAACTTGGTACCTGACAGAGGTACATCTTTTCCAATGTTGGACCCATCATGGCCATGATGGATCCACCATCAAGTTTTGTTTTTGAAAACATCCCTCCCACTTTGCCAAACATCTTTTGTAAAACAAATCCTTTTGTTTTTCTAAAGCAATACTAAGCATAGTAAAACCTTTTTATAAAAACAGGATTTCAAGGAGGGTAATCAAGATCAAGGAAGGTAATGCAGAAATTGTTTAATCAATTAACTCCTATCACCTAATGCATCAAACAAGTGAGAAAGATTTTAAAACATCAAGGGAGGTGGCAAATGCACCGGGGCTTGCCTTTGTTATCAGAGGTGTCCTGCTCGGATCCACAGATATCAAAATAGAAGTAGTTGTCTGCCTGGGGATCAGAGGTGGGTGGTATCCCTTCTTCAAAAACTTCTTCTTCTTCTTCTTGCTCTAATATAACCATATACATACATAAGGATGGATGTCATGGAATGCTCATGAGGATGCAAAGATAGTATAAACTTGTTATTTATGTCTTGAGTACAACTTTCCTTCACGGTACTCCGAGAACCTAGGGTTTCCGGAGTCAGTAAAGGAGTTCATGGAGCAGGGGGGTGGTTTTGGGTTTACTGATCAAACAAGGCCCAAATCAAACCAAACTCTACCCATGGCTTCTAAATAATGTGAAAAGCTCACATAAAAAGTTTGGGAAATTTTGGGCTTATTATTTATTCTCTAAAAATCCAGAATCCATAGTTTAGGCTATTTTAAATATCCTAAAATTCCCTGTTCAAATTAAAAATCATAAAACTATTTTTATTAAATACTATGGAAAATAACAAACCTAGGAAAATTGGTCTCATAATTTTACCATTTTTCTATAATTTTTAACAGGTTTCTAAAGTTCCACTGAAAAGAAAAAGAAAAAACTCTTCAACAGTACTGGGCCGATTCCAGGTCCAGCGGCCCAAGCCTGCGCGAAATCGCGCGCGCGCCCGCGCCCGCGAAGGAAGTTTTGCGCAGAGACCCTCGGGTTTTTGGTTAACTGGGAACGAGTTCTTTTACTATTTCACAGAGTCGCTGACAGTTCACGAAAAAGCCCTCGGGGTTCTGTCAATTCACAACACGAGGTCCCCGACGGCGCTCAAGCGCGGCCGCGCTCCGGCGAGCAGCAGACCGGCCGATTGGGGCAGTGACTGGGTTCTCCGAGCGACATACACGGAATTAAACCCCTAAGGAGCATTTCCCCTAACCTAATTGCACTGTTGGTGGATCGTGGAGCTCCGGCCACGGTGGCCGTAAGCACAACGGCGACATGAGCGTGTTCCCGGCGATAGGCGCCGGTCTAGTTCAATTAAAGGACTCGGCAAGCATCACGGTGGTATGAGCATGCACAAACGAAGGCGCAGAGGACAGGAACTGACCGGAGTTGGGCTGGCGACGGTGAGCTCGATTCACGGCGGCGGAAAACCGATTTGGGGGCAACGCGAAATTCAGGCGAGCTGGTGGACGATTGAGTGTGGGAGCGGTTGCGATAACTAGCAAAATACTTGGCGAAGCTGAGGGGGGGCTCAATTTATAGGAAGCGACGGCGGCGGCGATCAATTTGAGTAGGCTGCACTGGCGGCCGGATGGAAGGAAGAAGCAAAGCCCTCATGAGTTCGTGGCCACGACGTGGCGGTAACTTTGGTGAGCCACGGAGGGGTCAGAGAAGGTCACGGCGACACGGTGAAAGTGTAGAGCCACGCGGCGCCCGGCCGAGAGGCGGCGGTCGACGGCGATCCTATCTCCAGCCGCAAAATCGAAGGAAGACAAGGGGGGGGGAGGGTCGTCGGAGTGGTGGCCAGCTCACCGGTGACGAGAATCTTTACCGCGACGGGCTTATCTGATGACCGCCGAGCACGAATCACGGCGACGACGATCGACGGCGACGGCTATCGGCGGTGAGGACGAAGAGATTCTTCTTCAGTTAAACCGGTCATTGTACCATGGCGAAGACTCATCAGTGCTTCTGACCGAGCGACTTTAGAGTTAATTTTCTCCCGATTTCATGTGACAACAGGTCCAAGTCTCTGCACCAAAATTGTAGTGCTACATACCAGCTACAACTCCACTATAGGACTTGATCACATTCGAGCACTGGATCATGCTCAAAATCTAGCTTGAAGTTGATGTCAGACACCTGCTGAACTGAACTTCAGATTAAACAGCCTGACAGCCAGTTTTGGACTGGGTTTTTCTCCAAATTTCTCATAACAACTATGCTTGCACCCTTTAGCAAAGTTGTTCTCCTAATATTGGTCTTCAACTTTGATGTGGTGACCTAGGGCAAAAACTCTATAGTTTGCAAGTTATAAAGCTCCAAAGTTGAGCCTATTCACTGATTTTTCAGACTTAGAGTAAACTTAAATGAAGTCCATTTTGCATTTAGGTCCAAAACTTAAGGTTTGGCTTGCAAAATCACATATTTGTGAACCAAAGGACGTAAAATACTTATTTGGCTTGGTTTTTGCACTTTAGCCCAAAAGTGGACTAATTTTGCACTTAGGCCCCTAGGGTTTGGTTTTAGGGTTTTCCAGGGTTCCAATTAGGGTTTCTGGCATCCCAGGGGTATAAATGTGATTCAACTTAGTGTTTGGGGATATTTTATGACTTTTCTCACAAGCCCTAAAGTTTTTCTCAACTTGGGTTAAGTTTTACCCCTTTAACCACTATTTAGGGTTAAGTCCTTAAACCAGGGTCCTATTTGTAAAACAGTAAAACACTACAACTTGTTTGAAATTTTTGCCTAGTGAATGCATTCTAGGTGTGTCAAACATATGCAATGCCCATGCTCATGATGCCATGCTCAAGTTTTAGTTATAGTAACACCAGGGTTGTTACATACATAGTAAGTAAGAATTTAAGTACTAAAAGCTTAAAACTAAGACTTGTCAAGTTTGAGCCCGAGTTAAGTTTTTTCACTCGCTTTGTTGGCGGTTATCTTAACTAGGTTAGACAAGCCCTAGATGCAATACAAGAAATTTAAATATGCAATGCAAGCTTGACAACACCATTTGACATCTTAAATAAAATTTCTGAGATCAAGTATATTTAATTCATTCCTCAACATGCAAAAGCGGGTCTTATCAAGTGGCTTAGTGAAAATATCCGGTAATTGATCTTCCAACCTCACTCCTTCTAAAATGATATCTCCTTTCGCAACATGATCTCTAAGGAAGTGATGACGGATATCAATGTGCTTGGTGCGAGAGTGTTGTAAAGGATCATTGGTAATTTTAACAGCACTCTCATTGTCACACAACAAAGGTACCTTTTCTAGAACTACGCCATAGTCTAGAAGAGTTTGTTTCATATATAAAATTTGTGTGCAACAAGCACTCGCGGTAATGTATTCTGCTTTGGCGGTTGACAAGGCAATACTATTTTGCTTTTTGGATGTGCATGATACTAGTGATCTCCCAAGCAAATGGCACCCCCAGAAGTACTTTTTCTATCAATTTTGCAACCGGCATAATCCGAATCGGAATAGCCAATTAAGTCAAAAGTAGCTCTTTTGGGATACCACAGACCAACTCTTGGGGTGTGCCTGAGATATCTAAGAATTCTTTTAACAGCGCGAAGATGAGCTTTCTTAGGATTAGATTGAAATCTAGCACACATGCAGACACTAAACATGATATCGGGCCTAGATGCGGTAACATACAATAAACTACCAATCATAGAGCGGTAGAGAGTTTGATTAACCAGGTTACCTCCCTCATCTAGGTCGAGATGTCCATTTGTTGGCATAGGTGTCTTGATTGGTTTGCACTTCTCCATGTCGAACCTTTTCAACAAGTCCTTGGTATACTTCTCTTGTGAGAGGAAGTTACCATCTTTCATTTGCTTGACTTGAAAGCCGAGGAAGTACGTCAGCTCACCAATCATTGACATCTCGAACTCCTTCGACATCAACTCACCAAATTCCTTGCAATGATAGTCATTTGTCGAGCCAAAGATTATGTCATCAACATATACTTGACAAATGAAAATATCACTGTTATGTTTCTTTGTGAATAGAGTTGTGTCGACGGTCCCGAACTTGAAGCCCTTTTCGATGAGGAAGTCACGAAGACGCTCATACCAAGCCCTTGGAGCTTGTTTTAGCCCATATAGCGCCTTGGACAACTTGTAAGCATGGTTAGGATATCTAGGGTCTTCAAATCCAGGTGGTTGCTCAACATATACAAGTTCATTTATGAAACCATTCAAAAATGGACTTTTTACATCCATTTGATAAAGCTTTATATCATAGCATGATGCATATGCGAGTAGGATACGGATGGCTTCCAGTCGAGCAACCGGTGCAAAGGTCTCTCCAAAATCTAAGCCTTCAACTTGAGAGAATCCCTTTGCAACAAGTCTTGCCTTGTTCCTTACAATCACGCCTTGATCATCTTGTTTGTTTCTGAACACCCACTTTGTTCCAATGATTCTTGCATCTTGTGGGGGCTTCTCTAGGATCCAAACTTGGTTACGGGTGAAGTTGTTAAGTTCTTCATGCATGGCGTTCACCCAGTCCGGATCCTGTAGCGCCTCATCTATACATGTAGGCTCAACACAAGAAACAAAGGAGTGATGTTCGATAAAAGAAGCATGTCTATGTGATCGAGTAATAACCCCTTGTGAAGGACTCCCAATGATTTGGTTTTGAGGGTGTGCTTAAAGTAGTGATGAGTTTCTCCTGTCAACCACTTGGGAAGAAGATCCTAGAGCATCAACATCTTCGGCTTGTACCCTTGCTTGTTCATGCGAGACAAATGTATCTTCATTTGCATGCCTCTCATCTTTTTCATCATCTTGTGGTACATTTGATGAAGAAGGCTTGTCAATGTTTTGCACCTCTTCTTCATCTTCTTTTGGTTTGATAGCTCCAATTGGCATGTTCTTCATTACTTCCCTAAGTGGCTCATCACCTACATCATCAAGATTTTCAAGTGCTCCTTGGGAGCCATTAATCTCATCAAATTCCACATCATATGTTTCTTATACCACGCCAGTGGCATGATTGAATACTCGATATGCTTTGGACTTTAATGAATAACCCAATAGAAAACCAATATCACAACATCTTTGAAACTTCCCTAGGTGATGGCATTTCTTGTAGATGTAGCATTTGCATCCAAACACCCGGAAGAAGGAGATGTCTGGCTTTTTCCCATTTAGCAGTTCATAGGGAGTCTTTGCAAGTAGCCGGTGAGGAAATAGCCTGTTTGATGCATAACATGCAGTGTTGACAGCTTCGGCCCAAAACCTCTCCGGTGTGTTATACTCATCAATCATTGTTCTTGCAAGTGTGATCAAGGTCCTGTTTTTCCTTTCAACAACTCCATTTTGTTGAGGTGTATATGTTGCAGATACTTCATGCTTGATCCCAATCTCATCACAGTACTCATGAATGTAGGTGTTGTCAAATTCTTTACCATTATCACTTCTAATCTTCTTGATCTTGCAATCAAATTCATTTTGAGCTTTCTTGGTAAACTTCTTGAATATAGATGCAACTTCAGATTTATCATGGAGAAAGAACACCCAAGTGTATCTTGAGAAATCATCAACAATCATCAGACAGTAGAGGTTGCCACCAGCACTTACATAATTTGTAGGTCCAAATAAATCCATATGAAGTAGTTCCAGTGGCCTTGATGTTAACATGAAAGCTTCTGTAGGATGTGTGTTAGCAACTTGCTTCCCAGCTTGACATGCACTACAAGGCTTGTCCTTTTCAAATACAACATCCTTTAATCCTCTAACCATGTCCTTCGTTAATACCTTCTTGAGTGTGCTCATCCCAACATGTGCAAGCCTCCTATGCCAGAGCCATCCAAGTGATGCTTTGGTGAAGAGACAAGTTCTTAAGTCTGCATCTTCTGAGGTGAAATCCACTAAGTAGAGATTGTTGTATCTAAATCCTTTGAACACCATTGATTCATCATCCATTTTTGATACAATAACCTCTGTTGGAGTGAATAAGCATTGAAGTCCAAGATCACAGAGTTGGCCCACTGATAATAAGTTGAAGCTCAAAGGTGCAACCAAGAGAACATTTGAAATTGATAGATCATTAGAAATTACCACCTTGCCAAGTCCTTGAACTTTTCCTTTTGAATTGTCCCCAAATGTGATTTTGTCTTGTCCATCAACATTCTCATCAAGTGAGGTGAACATCCGTGGGTTGCCTGTCATATGTTGTGTGGATCCACTATCAATAACCCAATGGCTCTCACTGGTCTTGTAGTTCACCTACATCCACAGACAAATCAAGCTTGAGTTTTGAGGGCCCTATATTGCATAGGACCAGTGACTCTCAATTAAGGACTTTGCAACCCAAATTTGTCTAGGTCTACTCTTGCTTGGTGGACCTAGGAATGTAACTATGACCTTTCCATTTGCAACTTTTCTTAGAACATAATGAGCATTGAAAGCAAATGTTCTTGAGTGCTTAGGCAAGGGAGTTGGTGGTTTGGCTTTGCAGTTGTGGGCAAGGTGACCTTCTTTTCCACACTCAAAGAATTTGATAGGCTTATGAGTCTGCTTTGACTTGTATTGAGTAGTAGCTTTCTTTTGCACAAAAGCATTGTATCCAATACCACTCTTGTTGTTTTTTATGATAGTGTTCATGAGCAACTCATTTTGGAGGTATTGGCCCTTGTTGAACTTTTGCACACTTGTTGCAAGATGTTCATTTTCACTCTTAAGTTTCTTGACCTCATTTTTAAGCCTTTCATTATCCACTACCAACTCATTGTTGAAATCATTGTTCACAATGACAACCTTTCCTTTAGTAGTTGCATCAGTCAAGTATCTCTTCAATTTTTGGTTGTCTAAAGTCAAGACTTCAACTTTTTCGGTCCATTCATCATGTAGGCTAGTTTGATATCCTTGACTCAAATCATCACATGAGGTTGCTACATCAATCTTAACAACAAGGTTAATAGCCTCATGTGTATTGCAAGATAAAAGTTCATTTTCAACAAGGAGATTATCATGATCATATTTAATCCTAGTATAGTCTTCCTTGATTTTCACTAGTCTATCTTTCAACTCCCTATTAGCTTCATTTAACTTGTCACATTTATACTTAGCATCTTTTAGGGAGGATGTGAGCTCATTTACAGTGGATGACATAGTTTTGTTTTCTTCTTTCATTTCATCAATAGCTTTCATAACTATGTCATATTTGGCATTCAAAGATTCATTTTCATTTTTCAACTTATCACATTTAGCTTTTGACTTCCTAATGATTTGAGTGTATTCTTTAAGCAAGTCAGCTAGTTCATCATAAGAAGGTGAAGCAAATTCCTCATCACTATCACTATCACTATCATCAGTAATATCAATATCATTTTGTACCTTATGTTCACCTCTAGCCATGAGGCATAGGTGAGAAGTCGATGATGGCGATGGTGGTGGTGAAGAGAAGTCCCCGGCGATGGCGACAACTTTTTCATCATTCTCTTCTTCACTTGAAGAAGATCCACTTGATGATTCAATGTCAGTGAGCCAGTCACCAACAATATATGCCTTTTCATTTTTCTTTTTGTGGAACCTCTTGTGCTTCCTGTTGGGGGCCTTCGTCCTCCGAAGGTCCTCAAAAACATGATTTGACAATATTTTCCAAGTGAATTATATGAACAGGTATCTTCGGACTCAGATCATGAACATGGAGTATGGTCAGAACGAAGCTGATTACCAAGCTGTACGAAGGATGGTGCACAGCCGAAGCTATGCGCAGAAAGCTTCGTCGCGATAGCAGAAAGGGGAACCGACTTAAAGATGAAAAGACTACTTAGACCTTAGTAGATTCCCATAAGTCATTAGCAAATGTAACGGACATGAATGTAATTTTGCATGGGCTGCGTCCCACGCCTATAAATAGATGAACAGTACTCCCGTACTGTTCACGCTGACTTGGCATTTGCTTTCCGTCATCCTTGTACTTTTGCTTTCCTGCAATCCGAAGGTACACTTGTAATCTAAAATCATTTCTATTTTTATATGATAATAAAATAGAAATGACGTTATGATAATATTTAAATGTTTATATTGCTTTTATGATGCATGTAAGTTCTTCGTCATAGTTTATTGTGCTTACGAAGATATGTTGTTTGTGACCTTCGTCCGGAACACATTATATCCCGAAGGGAAATAATGTTTCAAAGGACGAAGGACTTTATCATTTAACACTTTTTATGTTGCCTTGTTCTTAATCCGAAGCATTTGAGAACAAGTCCCCAACATTGGCGCCCACCTCCGGTGAACTCACTTCCACTCTTTGAGTCTTTGAGCGCCCTCGGCGATCATCAACCTTCGCTATGGCGCCGAAGAAAGCTTCAGCAGCTGGCACTGCAGCTCTCCAACCGCTGGACCACAATCAGGAGACTGTCTCTCTTCGGGAGGCCCGAAGCCAGAAGAGGAAGGCTGTCAGCCCGACGCCTCAAGAGGATGAGTTGGACCAAGAGATCAGAGATATGGAAATGCTTCATCAACAGGTGCAAAGGAAGAAGGAAAAGATGGCCAGGCTAGCTGAACTGCAAAGGCAGATAGACGAAGCTTCTGAAGAAGTTCGCCATCTTACTCACGATGAGCAGAATCGAAGGCCTCAACAAAAGGACCTTCATCAGGAGGGTTTCTTCAACGAATATGACTGGTATGACAATTTCCATCATGGAAATTTTGTTTTCGATGATGCTTCTCCCTTGTCCGCTGAGCTGCAGGCTACACCTTGGCCTCCGTCCTATAAGCCGCCCCAGCTTCCCATATTCGATGGCCATTCAGACCCGAAGCAGTTTTTGATGAGCTACGAAGCAACAGTATCTTCGTATGGAGGCAATGCTGCAGTCATGGCAAAGTCTTTTGTTATGGCTGTCAGGAGTGTTGCTCAAACCTGGTATTCCTCCCTTCGACAAGGAACGATCACTTCATGGCAAAAACTGAAGGACATGTTGTTAACAAGCTTCCAAGGGTTTCAGACGAAGCCGGTCACTGCTCAGGCCTTGTTCCAATGCACTCAGGATCATGAAGAATACCTTCAGGCGTATGTCAGAAGGTTCTTGCGTTTGAGGGCGCAGGCACCAACGGTGCCCAACGAAATTGTTATTGAGGCCATGATCAAGGGACTTCGGCCTGGACCTTCAGCTCAATACTTTGCTAGGAAGCCTCCTCAAACTTTGGAGAAACTGCTCCAGAAGATGGACGAGTATATTCGTGCCGACAACGATTTTCGCCAAAGAAGGGAGGAGGCCTTCAGATTTTCTGAAATGACCAGGGGCTTCGGAGGAAGATTTTATCCGAGGCATGTCAGGTCCATCCACAACTCTACTCAAAATGATGATAAGGGGAGTCAGCAGAACAGGTCGCAGTGCTCCTCATAGGCTTCGGGGCAACAGCAAAGTTTCTTCCGGCCACCAGCTCCAAGAGGCAGAGGCGCCAGGGGCTTCGGCGGAAGATTTGGAGATCAACCAAGGAGAGTATTTTACTTATTCTGTGGTGAAAACAAGGGCCATACCACCAGGATGTGCCATGTTACCATTCAGAAGCAAAAGGAGATAGCCGAAGCTGCAGCGCAACAAGCTCAGCCGAAGCAGGTCATGCATACTGCTTCGTACCATCCGCCTTACATCCCAGAATACATAGGCAACCACCCTGCAGTTTCTGTTGCTTCGGCGAGTCAACCTCAAGCTTCCTGGCAACAGCCTCCGCCTCCACCACCGTTGCAACAAGGCCAACAGCCAGAAGGGAGCCAATATGCTCCACACCAAAGGGATCTCAGAGAACAATCCGAAGCTCGCACAGTCAATAGCACTGTGCCAGAGTCGAAGCACATTTATTGACAAATATCCTACCAGTTTTTTCCATTCAGTTCTATTTTCTGTGTAATAAAGGACATTTTTTAGTTTTCATGTAAAAGTTTCTTTGCTTGCTCCAAGGAAAAGGTATTTTTTCAGGCTTAAGTTGCTGAAGCTTAAAAATTTACGATAACAAGGCGGACCTTCCAATTATCAAAAATCCTTCGAAGCAACAAAAAGTCGTTCCAAAGGGAACGCAGTGTAAGTTTTCTGCTCCAAAGTCGTTCCAAAGGGAATGCAGAGCATACAGCGAAAAGTCAACGCTGATACCGCCTAAGTAAAGGGCGAAGAAGCTCCAAAGTCGTTCCTAAGGGAATGCAGAGCTTACAGCGAAAAGTCAACGCTGATACCACCTAAGTAAAGGGCGAAGAAGCTCCAAAGTCGTTCCTAAGGGAATGCAGAGCTTACAGCGAAAAGTCAACGCTGATGCCGCCTAAGTAAAAGGCGAAGAAGCTCCAAAGTCGTTCCTAAGGGAATGCAGAGCTTACAGCGACAAGTCAGCGCTGGTACAAAAATATTTTGTGTTTTACGGGATATGTGTGTATCTTCGGAACAAATGTCATCTACATAACATAACATCATCACATCATTTTGCATAGCATAAGCATCATACATCATGTTGCATATGGCAAAAGAAGGGGACACGGTATGAACCTTCGGAAGGATATTTTGAGCAAGTGAAAATCGTGCTAAGTCACAAGTGGATACAATATTGATCTTCGGAATACAGTTTCGGAGAATATTTTCATGAAGCTTGGATATCCTTCATCAGAGCACTATGAACATTGTCGTGATGCATAAAAGTTTTTCTATCTTCACGAAGCATGAAAAGAAGGGAAGGTGTTTTTTCGCCGAAGGCTCAAAAACGGTACGTATGTAAAGTTTCATGCATCGTAAAGAATCGAATCATTAAAAGCAAATATATCACAGGATTACAAAATGTCATACATATTTCATTTCAGAAGTCATTACAAAAGTGCTTAATCTTCTCTCAAAACAGCTTCGGCAGCTTCGTTCAGGAGCCGGTCAACAACTTCATCCATGATAGCTTCAGCCATCTTTTTAATTTCGTCGTCTCCTTTCGGATGAGGCCCCGGAGACGCTTTAGTAGGATCTGAAGGAGGACATGATGCGGCCATATTGCTATTACAAATTGCGAACGAAGTTTAAAATCAAAGATTACAACACAATAAGAACCATTAGCTAATACCTATTTGCCCTTCAGGCTCTGAGATTTTGTCAGCAGCCTTAGCTACTTCTCTAGCGTCGTGAATGCCTTTCTCACTTTTCTGAATAATTTCTCGGGCCATTTCTCGGCCACCATTGTCCCAGACGTCGGTGAAAAATTTTTCACCAGCTTGGCTAGCTTCGGCCGAGGGGTCTTTAATACCTTCAGGGGATAAGCTGGCTTCGGATTGTGCAAGAACCTTAATATGATCGCAGCCTTTTTTCTCCAGTATAGTAGCAATCCCCCTGGCACCCGAGAAGGCGCAAATGTCTCCACGACTGCTTAGAATTTCTTCGAAGGCTTCAGCTTCGTGGCAGATCCATTCGATCGGTCCTTCTGGGTTACCTCTCACAAAATTTTCTTCACTCGAAAATGCGCCAACACTGGCGAAGCTGGTTTTTATTTTCTTTACGCATTCCATGGATTTTTCGTAGCACCTTTTCTTAGAAGACCGAAGCTCTTCAACGGTTCCTTCCAAATGATCAGCCCATTGGTCGCTACATTCCCGCCTTGTTTCTTCAAGTATGCGTTCTTCTTTCGCCCAGGCCAATTGCTTCCGAAGATCGTCAATCTCGTACTTTTGGGCCGCAATTTGTGCCTTGGACGCAGCTTCGTTCTCCTTTACTTTATCCACTAATGTAACTAGAATCTTGTCCTTTTCCAGGGCTTCGTTCCTTAGCTTGATAACCTCTGTTCGAAGGTTGTTGAAGGCAATTCATAGCTTTCGTCTTCGGCACTCTTTTGCGCTCTCAGCGCGTTGCTTAGTATTAATCCCTATATGTAAAAAGTTAGTATAAGAATAAAACAATAGATTTCGAATCATAAAGTTTCCAAAATGCGCAATTCTCGCACCTTTAGACTATTATATGCAAGGCTATCCGCAAGATCCTCCTTCGTCATAGCGCACAGTCCAGCTTCATGCTTCGGAAACCCCATACTCCTAGCCATCTCCCGGCAGACAGATAATTCTTTGTTGTCAGGGAGACAGTATAGGAAGTCATCTTCGTTTGTCCCATTGAACACTAGTGCCCCCTTCGGATATTTTAATTCTTTGGCATAGTGGTTGGCTTCATAAATCTCCTCTTCAGATAATTTCTTCCCCGAAGCATGTCGCACAATGTAATCGCATGTGGTGGAAGGAGCTTCGGGGGCAGCAGTGTCAATTTCTTCAACCAAAATTGGCTCTGACATTTTTATTTTTTCTTCGGTTTCCAAAGGTTGTTCCTTGGTGGGCTCTGAAGTCCTAGCTTCAACTTCAAGTTGTTGCTTCGAAGCTTCAGCAACTAAAGCTTCAGTAGACACTTTGGAAAGTTCAACAGTCTTCTTTGGAGTTATGCTTGAAGACTTAATTGTCTCCAAAACATCTAGCACGTTCACCATTCTTTTTCTTTTCGGGGTTCCCGATGGACCCTTTTGATTTTTTATTGTTTCAACATTTGCTGAAGGACTTAAGATTTCTAATATTTTTGGTCCTTCAATTTTCGGTTTTTCTGCTTTCTCTGCTGAAGGTACTTCAGTTTTTCCTTCGATCTTCGGCACTGGAGCTGGCTCTGTAACTTCAGTGGCCAAGGAGACTTTACCGATAAATTCAGGCACCGTGGCCGGCTCAATAAAACGTGCCCGGTGGGTAAGCACCTTCATCTTTTTTCTTTGCGGCGCTGGCTCACTAGAAGCACTTGTGGCAACTTCTGTTGCAGGAGAAGTATTTTTTCTTTTGCGGCCCAGCACCGGATAATGATAGTCAGGGTAGACAAACCCGATTGCATCAAATACCCGGTTGAGCCTCTTCTTTCGGCCTCCGAAGGCTGCCGATAATGCAGTGTTCTCAGCCTTCGAGTATACCCCAAGCAGTTCGTCACTTAATGTTTCAATGCTTTTTAACCAGTCGTCATCAGGTTCATCAAACTTATCCTCGTATTTGAATGTGTATTTTAGTCTGACTAGTCCACCTTCGTCAGACTCTTTGATGGTCTCCTTCGGCATTTCCCACTTTCCTGCAAGTGGCCACACCCTGAAGGCAATATGCTCTTAGACCAGATCCCTTGTCCCAATAAAAGAGCAGATTACGCCGAAGGCTCTTTGGCATTCTTCGGCCGCTTCATCCATTTCAACCTTCGGCTTTCGGAGTCCGAAGCGTTGCCAGATGGGGCGCATAATGATACTTTTAACATCTTCCTGCGCTGTCAAGTCATTCTTTACATAGAACCATTCTATCATCCAGGTCCCGGGCCACCTCTTCCGAAAGGTTGGCACAGGGCAGCTTGACCCGGAGCGGGCACCGAAGCTGTAACAACCAAAGTTGTTGTGATATTGTTCTTTCCCCCAGGGCTTCGTCTCATATACCAACTCATGAATATTGCAAAAGCTTTTAGCATTTGGTTCTAAACCTTGGCTTTTTGCAGCCCAGACAAAAATTCCCATTCTTATGATAGCTTCGGGAGTAATTTGATGAAGGTAGATTTGAAATGTCTTCAGGACTTCGACAACAAAGCTGCTTAGGGGGAACCGAAGCCCAGCCTTGAGAAAGCTTCGGAAGATCACGACTTCATCTTCTTCGGGGGTAGGAGAAGTCTTTTCTCCAGCATCAGCCCTCACAATAGATATATCTCGAAAATATCTCCCCCTCATATTGTCAATATGACTCTGCTTAATAGTGGTTTTCCCGAAAACCGTGTGACTTGGCCGCCATGGTCGATCTTCAGACTCTCCCCCGCCGCTTTCTACATCATAACTGTCGCTGTCACCAGTATCTTCAGATAAACCTTCTAAAATCTCTTTGGTGATCTTTTCTGTATTGGTCTTCGACATCGCCTCAAGAAAGCCCAGGTTCTTCTCTTCAGAGAGACTTAGCTTCATCTCGACAACAGCCTTCTTCTCCTCAGACATCTCTTCGGAGATTTCTCGCTTCCGAAGCTTAAAACTAGGAAAGAAAACAAATATTTTTGCGCAGAAAGTTTTATAGGCAGGAAAAACAGATGGCAAGGTGAGCGTGCCAAATCAAATGAGGCGGGCTCCTTTTTATACACTCGATATGACGGAAACTGTGTGGTCCCAGGTGTCAGTGACTTTTGCTATTCTAGCAAAGGGAAGGTGTTTTTTCGGACCTTCGGCTTAAGGCCTTCGTCCATATCACAATCTGAATTTAACACTAACAAATTAATATTGCGAGGGGCTACTGTTGGGGGCCTTCGTCCTCCGAAGGTCCTCAAAAACATGATTTGACAATATTTTCCAAGTGAATTATATGAACAGGTATCTTCGGACTCAGATCATGAACATGGAGTATGGTCAGAACGAAGCTGATTACCAAGCTGTACGAAGGATGGTGCACAGCCGAAGCTATGCGCAGAAAGCTTCGTCGCGATAGCAGAAAGGGGAACCGACTTAAAGATGAAAAGACTACTTAGACCTTAGTAGATTCCCATAAGTCATTAGCAAATGTAACGGACATGAATGTAATTTTGCATGGGCTGCGTCCCACACCTATAAATAGATGAACAGTACTCCCGTACTGTTCACGCTGACTTGGCATTTGCTTTCCGTCATCCTTGTACTTTTGCTTTCCTGCAATCCGAAGGTACACTTGTAATCTAAAATCATTTCTATTTTTATATGATAATAAAATAGAAATGACGTTATGATAATATTTAAATGTTTATATTGCTTTTATGATGCATGTAAGTTCTTCGTCATAGTTTATTGTGCTTACGAAGATATGTTGTTTGTGACCTTCGTCCGGAACACATTATATCCCGAAGGGAAATAATGTTTCAAAGGACGAAGGACTTTATCATTTAACACTTTTTATGTTGCCTTGTTCTTAATCCGAAGCATTTGAGAACAAGTCCCCAACACTTCCCATCCTTCCTCTTGAAGAATCTTTTTTCCTTTTTCTCATCATCGCTATCATCTTCTTTCTTGCCCTTGAACTTGTTCTTCTTGGGCTTGTTACATTGATGAGCAAGATGACCAAGCTCTCCACAGTTGTAGCAATCCATCTCAGAAATGGGCTTTCTTTTGCTGGAAAAGAATTTCTTCTTTCTTGAATCAAATTTGATGCCTTCTTTGTTGAGCTTCTTTAACATCTTGGTGGTCTTCCTCACCATCAAGGAATTGTTAGCATCAAGCTCATCATCACTTGAGGATTCTTCCTCAATTTGTACTTTAGCTTTTCCTTTTCTTTCTTGATTTGCTTTGAGAGCCAAATCCTTTCTCTTGGAAGATGACTCATCCTTGTTGTCGGTACCCTGAATCAGGGGTACCCCTTACTACGGTATGAAGGCACAGTGCCTGTGCGGCAATCTCTAGCCGCGCGGTAAACAGCACCCGACCCCACCGCGTGGACGACTCCAGGGGCGCCACGTGGCCAGAAAAGATGATATATCCTAGGATGCAATCAGTTAGACCGGACTTCCACGAGGAAGCACCATACCCCTGTACGCACAGCCCGGACCCCCGAATACGGTCCGGGACCCCCAAGTAAGCATGTCGGGTCACTAGGATGGGGTCCGGATCCCTCCGAGTAAGGACCGGGCCACCCATAACAAGGTCCCAGAACAGGGGATACCCTGGCCTAAGCAAGGGTCCGGTATTGACATGTGTCCTGGCTTTATCCTGTGCGCTTGCGCTCCCCGCTTAGACGGAGACCCGATGCTGCCACGTGGCTTGTTGCCCATGACGTAAGCCAGCGGGCAGAGCCTGACGTAAGGCCTCTGGGTCGCGCGGTCTCTGCATTTATTGCGGAGAGGACGCGCCGCCTGTCCACCCTGCTGAGGGCGATGTGCCGCCTCAGCATTTATTGTGACCTGTCCACTCAACTGGCAGGCGGCGTCCAGGCCATCCTGCAGGCGGCGTGCCTGTCCAGTCCAATGCCAAACAGTACGCCCGTGCTACAAGGTGCACTGTGGCCATCATCACTTATGTGTTGCCAGGGAAGCTTCCCCTGCACGCCAATACCACGCAGATCGCGGATGTCAGGGTGCAAGAAGATTGCTCCAAGCAACTCCAAGTATTACATCCATTATATTTCTGAGCCCACATGTCGGGGCTCAGCACCCTTGTACGCGCCCCCTTGAGCTATAAAAGAGGAGGCATGCAACGTTGCAAAGGGACACAGACACTCGAACAGACACACTCAGACAACCACACTCGGACGGACACACTCGGTCGGACGACGCACACTTAGACCTAGCCTAGGCTCACAAGTTCAAACAAGCTCAATACATTACACAGTGGAGTAGGGTGTTATGCTCTAGCGGCCCGAACCACTCAAAACTCTTGCGTGTTCTTGAGTTCATCGTTCATCTACCAACAGGCATAACGCTTAAGCCGCCTCCTCATCTTAGGATTAGGGCGGGTGCATTCCGCCACCCAGCTGGAGATTTCCCTCTCCGACATTTGGTGCGCCAGGTAGGGTGCTTGGCATTAGGTTTTTGCTTGTTTTCTCGCTCAGCATGATGGTGCAAATCATTGAGCACCGTGCCGAGACTTCGGTGGATTTCGTGGTGGAGGAAGAAGCTATTTCTTCCATGCCACAGGTTCCCAACCGCCCTGTGCCGGGCACTGCTGCTGTGCACGCTGCACGGCAGCATACAACTGCGTAGACATCCCGGACTCCGTCGAGGATGGCACCGGGAGCATTGTCTGCAGCTAGGGAGTTGTTGCGCCACCCTCCAAGCTCCACGGCCTCGTCAGGGGCCATGAAGCAGTGGCGCGACGACGTCGACCGACTGTTCGGCATGGCGCATTCCACCTCGACCAGGTCCAAGCCTCGGTCGTCCCGATGCCAACGTGAGGCGATGGCATCTGTGCGCTCACCCTCAGTAAGGGGCGCGCAGACCGACGACCTCCGGGCAGAGCTCAACCGCAGGCGTGCGGGAGAGGACGCCCGGATCTCTTTAGAGAGGACGCACGAGCACCGTCAAAACATTGAGGGTCGCAACCTCGATCAAGACTTCGCTGCGGTAGCACCGCAGGCCCCAATTGGCACCCGGTCCCAAGCGAGTGTCCCCTTGGCCGGCGTGGGCTGCGCCAGCCTCGCGGATCATCTCCGTGCGGCGTCATGGCCATCCAAGTTCCGGCCGCACCTGCCGGAGAAGTACGACGGTACGTCAAACCCGTCGGAGTTCCTGCAGGTGTATGTCACTACTATCACAGCAGCAGGTGGAAACACCACTATGATGGCGACATATTTTCATGTCGCCTTGTCTGGGCCTGCCCGGACTTGGCTCATGAACCTCGCCCCAGGGTCAATCTACTCCTGAGAAGAGCTCTGCGCATGGTTCGTTGCGAACTTCGCCAGCACTTACCAGCAACACGGTGTGGAGGCCCACCTCCACGCAGTAAGGCAGGAGCCCGGGGAGACTCTCCGGACGTTCATCTCCCGCTTCACCAAGGTGCGAGGTACTATACCTCGCATTTCTGATGCTTCCACCATCACGACCTTCCGTCAGGGAGTACGTGATGAGAAAATGTTAGAAAAGTTGGCCACGCATGACGTGGAGACTATCCCCACACTCTTCGCTCTGGCCGACAACTGCGCCAGAGCCACCGAGGGCCGTGCATGGCACTCGCCCCCACAGACCGGGGTTACCCAAATGGGTGGCTCAGGTACCGTCCCCGGGGACGGCAAAAAGAAAAAGAAGAAGGACCGCGACCACCAGAAGCCGCGATCCACCGCTCTAGTCGTCGCAACCGCGACTGGGGGCCGCGGCGACCGCAACAAATACCCACGGCCGCAGAGGGGTAACAGCGACTCATGCCTTGTGCACCCCAATGGTCACCATAGCGCCACGGAGTGTCGCGAGATCATCGACCTCGCAAAACGCGTCAACGAGCGGCGCGAGCAGTCTTCCAAGGACGACTCCCCACCTCGTCGCCGACCAGGCAAGGAAAGGGTCGACGACGGTGAGGTGGTCGCGGCTGAACGGGACCTCGGGTATCAGTCACCCAAGGGGGACCTGAAGGATGTCTTCGCCGGAGACTCCTACTCCGGTGGCGACAACAAGATGGACCCCCGGAGGGACCCCGTACTCCCCGGTTTACGGGGCCGAAGCCTACCTTCCCCCGGAAACCCTTCTGGACTCCCCACGGGTCCAGGCTTCTGACAAGTCCATGCAGAAATGGCTACAGCACGAGGACGAGGACTTCGTCATCAAACGCAGATGGGAACCCAGGGTCAGGACCTAGTCCTACGGCAAGTACCAAACCAAGAAGGGCTTCGCAACTCTCCCCCAGCTAGGAAGGACCCTTCAAGGTGACAGGAATACGCCGACCCAGGGGTGACTATCCTGCTACGACTGAAGGAGTACCTCTTCCTGACCACTGGAGCACCTCTGTAAGTTCTATCCATAGGAGCAAGTCTGAGGGGTCGAATTTTTCTCCCTTTTGTAACTAGGTAACGCATACATGTACGCCAGCCCGGTGAGGTCCGCCCTCAGAAGCCCGGTCTGTTGGTCTGCACCCATGCATGATAGGTTATAAAGAAAAGATTTACCCCCTTAGATGTGCCTCTATGATAGTTTTATCCTACTGCTCCATGGTCTTACCTTGTAGTTTTCCGGATGTTATTCTATCTAACCCACCCAAGCAGTTCCCATTCCATCAGACATGATGACATCCGAATTGAATAGCCAGGCTTGCAGTTTAGGACCTCTCTGCGAAAGCAGGAGGGCCCGACAGCCTGGGGGCTGGTTCTAAAGAACGGGAGCCAGTTCCATGGGGTGGTCTGAAGCCTATGTGGCCACTTAGCCTGGTCCCGTACCCGAAAGCCTGCACACTCCACCACTCCATGACGGGTACCCTAGTACTTGGAGCTATAAGTCCTGTGGGTCTGGCAACCTGGGGTCCGGAACTAGAGAATGGACACTTGTCTCCTAGGGTGGTCCGAGGCCGTGTAGCCGCTCAGCCTGGTCCCGTACCGTGGACCTGCACGCTCCACTACTCTGTGACGGGTGTCCTAGTATCTAGAACCACCATCCAGGGGGTCCGGACGCACAACTTGGCTTCCCAGACTAGACCCTGCAGGTCCCGAGCATGTATCAAAGGATGGCTAGTGTCAGATGGCGGGTCCTGTGGGTGTACTACTAATGCTCCCTAGCCGAAGCTGTGTGCAGGCCTATAGGTCCTAGTCGAGGCTACCTCCTGGGGGCATTGCCAACTCTTTCTTAGGTATGCTGGTCTGCAGCCTCGACAAACCAAGCCTACATCCCAGGGGGGCCAGGTACCAAGGAGGAATCGGTTACACCACACAACAGGGACAAGTGGTACATAGATAAGTGCTAATACTGCTTGATAAATAGTACTCAAAAGTACCTTACAAAAAGCAAAAGTATTACATCCGCCTTCAAGCAGAGTCCTAGCTCCATCTCTACTCTACAGGAATGAACTACCTCCACACCAGTAGGGTCACGTGGGTAGCTAGCTCCGAGCGGCTCGCTAGTGGCGACGACCACCTCTGCACCGGGCAGCCTCACCAGCGGAGGCGACCACCTCTGCACCGACGGCTCGCCAGCGGCGGCGGCCACCTCTGCTCCGAGCGGCTCGCCAACGGAGGCGACCACCTCTGCACCGGCGGCTTGCCAGCAACGGCGGCCACCCCAGCACGTGTGCCATGGCGAAGAGGCCCTCGCCCCCACCCTCCTACGGGGGTGAGGACAAGACCATCCAAGCCATGGAGCTGGGAGCACGGCGACAGATGGTGCTTGCGGTCTGGCCGGGACCGCATAGCCGAAGTTTGCCTCCTTCACAAGGCTGGTGATCATCCTTTTCCTCCGAATGCTGGAGGAAGAGGCGGGTCACCAACCCATGTGGGAGGCGGAGCCGCGGCTCAGCTCGCTCTCCACCACTGCGAGGCTGATGAACATCCTTGAAGCCAAGCACCGGTGGAAGAGCGCCGCTCCCACAAGGCCGCGCACCTCCACCAGAGGAAAGACAAGACCGGCAGGACCAACCTGCTGGGGAGGACAAAGAGCACGAACTCTCTGGCGGCAAGTTCGCCGGGGAGGATGGCGCTGGCGCAAATCCTTCCGCTGAACGCCGGCGCATCCATCCAAGTAGGCGGCACACCATGTCGAGCACCCACTCAGTCTGGGAATGCTCGAGATGAACTTACAAGGCCATGGTAAACTATGGCGACACAAAGCAGAAACCTTGAAGGCAAAGGGGCGCAGAGAGCTTGAAGGCGAAAGGGCACCGCGAGTGGGAGAGAAGCAAGGCATGGCTGCTACTCGAGGGATGAACCCCTTTTTAAAGGCATATTTCCCCGCTCGCACCCCAAAGCATCACGGGCAAAGTCTCCCCCGATGCGCACCAGGGTTCCCATCCTATGACACGGGGGCCAGGCCTCACATGTCATACAGCTGGTCCGAAGCGCGAAGAAGGCGAATCGTCGCACAAGGAGCATGCCACCGCCCCGTGGTAGTGTGCCCCTTCATCTTCGCCACGACCAACGGTCAAGAAGGCGAACCGCCGCACAAGGAGCGTGCTACCGCCCCGCGGTAGTGCGCCCCTCGTCTTCGCTGCAACCAGCGGTCCAACCTCTGGCATGGGGCCCAGGCCCACATGTCATGCACCTGGCGCGCCGGTTTCTGTGTGCGGAGAAAGCGAACCGACGCGTGAAGAGCGCGCCTCTGCCTACGGTAGTGCGCCTCTTCACCTCCGCCAAAACCAACACCCCAGTCCCTGGCACAAGGGCCCGGGCCCACGAGTCATCCTCCTTGGGCGCCGGTTCCTGGGTGCAGAGAAGTCACACCGCCGCTCGTGCCAGTACCGCGCCTCCTCGGGGCCGCCGCAGAAGACTGAGAAGATGAATCTTCAAAACCAATGCAGCGGTATCGAGGCACCCCGCGCGTGACCTAGCGGAACCATCAAGTACGGAAGTCACGGGTCAGTCAGCCGCGGGGAGAAGCGTGACAGTTGGCGTGAGCAGGCAGTAATTACGATAGCAAGCGCGCGGAAGCAGCGTGCCAATCGCCAATCAAACTTTGGCCCCACCTGCAGGCTCATTCCGTCCCCTGAGGCGGGCCCGGGGGCCACTATCAGTACCCTGAATTAGGGGGTACCCCTTACTACGGTATGAAGGCACGATGCCCATGCGGCAATCTCTAGCCGCGCGGTAAACAGCATCCGACCCCACCGCATGGACGGCTCTAGGGGCGCCACGTGGCCAAAAAAGATGATATATCCCAGGATGCAATCAGTTGGACCGGACTTCCACGAGGAAGCACCGGACCCCTGTACGCACAGCCCGGACCCCCGAATACGGTTCGGGACCCCCAAGTAAGCATGTCGGGTCCCTAGGATGGGGTCCGGATCCCTCCGAGTAAGGACTGGGCCACCCAAAATAAGGCCCCGGAACAGGGGATACCCTGGCCTAAGCAAGGGTCCGGTACTGACACGTGTCCAGGCTTTATCCTATGCACTTGCGCTCCTCGCTCAGACGGAGACCCGATGCTGCCACGTGGCTTGTTGCCCATGACGTAAGCCAGCGGGCAGAGCCTGACGTAAGGCCTTTGGGTCGCGCGGTCTCTGCATTTATTGCGGAGAGGACACACCACCTGTCCACCCTGCTGATGGGCGATGTGCTGCCTCAGCATTTATTGTGACCTGTCCACTCAGCTGGCAGGCGGCGTCCAGGCCATCCTGCAGGCGGCGTGCCTGTCCAGTCCAATGCCAAACAGTACGCCCGTGCTACAAGGTGCACTATGGCCATCATCACTTATGTGTTGCCAGGGAAGCTTCCCCTGCACGCCAATACCACGCAGATCGCGGATGTCAGGGTGCAAGAAGATTGCTCCAAGCAACTCCAAGTATTACATCCATTATATTTCTGAGCCCACATGTCGGGGCTCAGCACCCTTGTGCGCGCCCCCCTTGAGCTATAAAAGGGGAGGCATGCAACATTGCAAAGGGACACGGACGGTTGAACAGACACACTCGGACAACCACACTTGGACGGACACACTTGGTCAGACGAGACACACTTAGACCTAGCCCAGGCTCACAAGTTCAAACAAGCTCAATACATTACACAGTGGAGTAGGGTGTTACGCTCCGGCGGCCCGAACCACTCAAAACTCTTGCGTGTTCTTGAGTTCATCGTTCATCTACCAATAGGCAAAACGCTTAATCCCCCTCCTCATCTTAGGATTAGGGCAGGTGCATTCCGCTACCCGGCCGGAGATTTCCCTCTCCGACACTTGTCATTGTTGTGCATGTACATCTCATGAGCATTGATCTTTCCCAATATATGTGTAGGGGTGGTAACTGAAAGATCCATTTGATGCAGTACAGTGACAATGTGTCCATATTTGTCAATTGGGAGGACACTGAGAATCTTCCTCACAACATTCGGTTGTGAAATTTGTGTAAACCCCAATCCATTTACTTCCTCTACAAGAATATTGAGACGTGAGTACATAGCATTGGCATTTTCATTAGCAAGCATTTCAAAAGAATTTAACTTTCTCATAGCAATGTGATATCTCTCCTCACACTCACTTCTAGTTCCTTCATGTAGAGCACAAATGTCCATCCACAAATCATGAGCATTTTTATGATTTCTAACTCTATTAAACACATCTTTGCAAAGGCCTCTAAAAAGGGTGTTTTTGGCCTTAGCATTCCATTTCTCATAATTAAACTCATCACCTACAAGATCTGTGGGATCTCTAGGTTCGGGGAATCCTTGTGTGGCGGCTTTGTAGACACCAATGTCTATAGCCTCTAAATATGCTTCCATACGAATTTTCCAATATGGAAAATTGTCACAATAAAAAACGGGAGGAGGTCCATCCCCACCGGATATCGTTACTCTAGCGGTTAAGCTAATCTAAGAGCAACAAGACTCTGATACCAATTGAAAGGATCACGATGCCCAAGAGGGGGGTGAATTGGGCTTTTCTAAAAATCAACACTAATTAAACCCTAAGCAAGAGCCCAACTTCACCCCAACAACTAGCACTAAGAGAATAATACCAGAAATACAACAATTCTAAGACAATACTTCAAATACTTGCTAAAAATACACAATGTAAAATGCTTGAATTAAGTGCAGAATGTAAAGCAAGGTTTAGAAGACTCCTCCAATTTTTCCCGAGGTATCGAAGAGTCGGCACTCTCCACTAGTCCTCGTTGGAGCACCCGCGCAAGGGTATCGCTCCCCCTTGGTCCTCGCAAGAACCAAGTGCTCACTACGAGATGATCCTTTGCCACTCCGACGCGGTGGATCCCTCACGACCACTTACAAACTTGAGTCGGGTCACCAACAAGATCTCCACGATGATCACCGAGCTCCCAACGCCACCAAGCCGTCTAGGTGATGCCGATCACCAAGAGTAACAAGTCGTATACTTTTGCTTGACCAAGAGAAGCCTAATGCAAGTGGTGTGTGCTCTAGGTGGCTCTCGCTAGCGCTAATGAGGTCCAAATGCGGGATTAGGATTCTCTAATCTCCCCACTAGGCTTTTAGTGCTTGCAATGCTCTTCCAATGTGCAGGAATTAATGTGGGCAGCAAGACATTGAATATGGTGGGTGGAGGGGTATAAATAGCCCTTACCCACCAACTAGCCATTACAGGCAATTTTCTGCGCATGGGCGCACCAACGGTGCTCCAACGGTCGACTCCAACGGCTAGTTATGACAGCTAGCCGTTGGGCAAATGGCACACCAGACAGTGAACAGTCACTGTCCGGTGCACACCTGACAGTCCGGTGCACTGTCCCGTGCGCCACTAAAATTCCACTCAGGAACCTTGCGCTCTCGGTATCTGCATGGGGAAACCCTTCCCCTAGGCCAGCCTGGCCCCACCTGGCAGAGGGCGCACCGGACAGTCCAGTGTCCCAAGGCCAGAAACCCTATTTTCTATTTTCCACTGTTTTTCAAATCGGTTTTCGTTCTAACTTGTGAGTATGTTCTAGAGTGCCACCTAGCACTATATGTGAGTGTGAATATGCACCAACACTACACTAGAACTCTCTTGGTCAAACTACTCATCGACAACCCCTCTTTATAGTACGGCTAAACCAGAATAAAAGACCTAACTAAAGCACGAGTGTCCACAACTCCTTGACACTCGGACTACGTAGTCCTTCACCTTTTGTTTCGTCGTTTTAGCCGTCGCTTCGAGTTCTTATCTCTGGGATTGTTTTCACCGTTGTAGTACTTCTACCTGTAATGCAACCTAACTTATCATTTGTCTCTGCAAAACACGCGTTAGTCACATATAACATTATGTTGTCATTAATCACTAAAACCAACCAGGGGCCTAGATGCTTTCACTACTCAAATCCTGAAGCAATACCCAAGTAATACCAAGTCAGTTTCTTTTTACAGGAAAAAGAAAAGGAGGCAATACCACCATTCTTGCTTCCCTTGAAAAGTGTTGTGTTCAGTTACTGTGGTAACCCTGCAAGATGATTGAAAATGATGGATATACAATGGATCTGAATAGGCAGAGAATCCACTAGTTGCAAGCTGATTCAAATAGTTTCAGTTTGTGTTTCAATTTCTGCTTCAAATTGTCACCATTCTTACAAGTGTATCCATGGTTTATATAAACAAATACACTAGTTGCACATTTGGATGTAAACATATGAGCAGTTCATGTTTCTGCAATAGAATACACTAGTTCACTGTCTGAAAAAATATGAAATGAGGCATATTTAATAGAAGGCTTTGATAGCAATGTGGTTCATGAGGTAAATGATGAAGTTGATGATGTACTCACTGAAAGGAATGAAGATGTGCTTACAAGCTTAGATTGATTCATGAAATTGCTTTGTTTTTGTTGGGGTACCAATTTCTGAGTTTTATTTGTGACATTGTGTGTGGCTGAAAATTTGATTTGAACTGAAGTTATAGGATTCAATCCTTTGCTACCGAACGGACAAAAATGCTTCACTAGATTCGTTCCAGCCGGATTAATTACATGTCCGGAATGAGTGAAATGACTGGCTCCACTGAATCATGACTTGTAACTGTTCCTAGCCTGGATTCGGTCCTGACCTACCGAATGGTCCCTTAAGATGATGGTGTGCGGGCCAACGGAGTAGGAGAGAGATTAGGGAACGGTTTGTATAAGAACTAGTGTATTGTGCGCGCCTTGCGCGCATGTTGACCCGTATTTAACACAGTCACACAAGAGCAGATTTAAGGAAACTTTGGTAAACTGCAGTAGCTTTTGACTAATATTGGAATGGACATTTACATAATAAGCAATAAGAGAGAAGAACGATCATAGGACGTGTCAAAGAAAACAAGAGGATACAAAGCAGAAAAGAGAAAAGGTTTGGTACTAACTGCAAATAACAGCATGTAGTGTACCAATGTTCTCATTCTGTGTGTTTCGTTGGACCAACAGAAAAATGGAAAATTATCTTCCTTGAATCATGAGCACTCTGTTTGCAACAGAGCACGTGAGCAGTTTCAGTCCTTATCAGTGGCTCAGTTCTTACCTGCTAACCGAGTGGTCACGGTGAGAAATATCGTCCATTAACCTGCACCAAGACATTACAACAATTCATCAATATTAAGAATCGATCTTCTAAAATTCTCAGGTAAAGACAAAGGGTCAATTGTAATCATGTGCAGGAATAATTTAAGTCAAAAATCAGTATGTTGCTCTTGATCCATGTGGCCCAGCCCCAAACAAATTGTGAAAATAAAATGTGCTAGAATATGGAGGATTGTGGACGAAGATAGCTTTGCTCCCGAGGAACTCGGATGCTTAGCAGAGACATCGAGGATTGTGGACAATGCTGTTACTAATGTAAAAGCGTAACTGGTAGAGCTGATTATAACTCTCTATAAAAGTTGGTTTTTTTAGAAATGATTATGGATGAAAGTAATTCTCTTTATTATAAATTTTTAAAACCATAATAAAGAATCATTTCACAGAATCATAATAGAGAGTCCTACCAAAGGAGGCATGAGGTAGTAGCAATCTGCAGACAACACAGTGTATGTGATGCTTTCTCTTCATATAACTAATCTACCACAAATGAGCAAGGAACGATCCACTCAGATGTCCTAACCGACTGATAGAGTGATAGAGAGCTTGACATTTGATACTATCACTGCATCTCATTTAGTAAATGTTGTATAGGGTTGTCAGAATCAAGAATGACAGAAAATGTAAACAATAGTAAGCCTAGGAAGTGGGAAGCCCATGGATATACTACTACGTGATGTATTACAAGCCAATATGACATGTCGTTTATGTGGAAAAAACAGAAGTAAAAAAAGGCAGCTGATAAAGGACAAAGGAGCATTGTGCCACAATAATTTCAACTATGGAACAATGCTAACGATATAGCAGCAGGTTTAATTATTCCCGAGACTTTGAACAATGACTGGTTTTGCATTGAACATTATTACCTTGTACATGATAAGCTATGTAGCGCATAAGATGACGGAATCTAGGAGCCCTCCTGGAAAAGCATAATCAATCATGTTAGAAATAAAGTTAGAAATCAACATTGTAGTAGTACACCACAATACTTACTCATAACCATATGGGGGGAAGTACGGTGCTCCATATGATCTATAAGGGTAGCCATGGTAGGGATTATACCAGCGTGGTGGAGGCTGCCTCATCCCAAGGATATTAGTCCTCTTTAGCGCAACCTGTCTATCACAGACGAAAAGATTAAGCAGAAGTAAAAGCGCGGTTGCAAAAGCATTGAATCTCCGCCAAATAGTTATGCACCTAATCTGGCAATGCTGGATTTAGGCTGCAATATTATCATACTATTTTAAAAACAGTTCATATGTCAGCAAGAGTTAGGACTAATGCATCCATATCACTCCATAATTTGTTTCTTCAAGCATTATTTAATCTTCATTTTGAAGTTCACCACATACTCGTTGTTATCATGGAAAAGAATATAAGTTTAATTCTGAATTGGAATTTACAAATTTTCAGTAAATATTTTTCCTATGAGAACACATATCCTTCTACTTTGCAGTAGTCTGAACATTTTTTACACAGTTTATCCCATTCGCCTCACTGATATCCTACAATACAAAGAGTAATTAAATGTACATAATTCATTTAGATGGTGCATAAAAGGAAGAACGTCCGACGCATGGTGTCCCCAAATAATCAATGGTGAGCAGCAACAAGGGCATGTGCACCGTCGAGAGACACAGCTGCGTGGACTTCATCACCATCACACGCACCGGCGAGCACCTCACGGCCCTACCCTCCGCCGTGGCCGCCTCTGAGAGCGTGGTGCGCTGGCGCTCGCCGTGGAGGGTGAATCCTACAGAATTCTAGAATCTAGATTTTGGACAATAAAATCTCTACCTGTATGAGTGTTTGATTCTTAGTTATGGATTCTAGACATTTCAAAGAGTTTTTCTCCAAAATACACGTCTGCACTGTGTCTAATTAGCAGAGTTGTTAAAAAAAGGAATACGTAAGAAAGTACAAAATACATAGGCCCATATGAAGTGCATCTCATCTCCATCCCCATGCGTGTTGGTTGCCGCTCACCCGTAGCACATCCTGTAGCAGGCGATAATCCCACCCAAGAATGAAGATAAGTCACGCAGGAGACAAAAAGAAGATCGCTTAGGTGCTCAACTTCCCTTCCGAGTAGAAAGAAGAGGGAAGAAGAAGGGGAAAGGGAAGGGTTGTGTGTTGGTGTGCGTCCTCCTCCCCTTGTCCCTGGATATAAGGGGCCACCGTCGTAGAGGACGAGGAGGTAGAGGTCGTGCCACCGTACAAGACAGGCCATGTCGCGCGGTGATGCGGACGTAGCGCTAGCCATGGGCGCGGAGCAGGGGTGGCTGGAGGCAGGAGCGCGGAGCTCCGAAGTAGAGATGGTGGCTGTCAGGAGCCTAGCCGTTAGCGTCCGGCTTTAGTACCACCTCGCTAGCCGGAGGGGGCCGTGGTGAGCTTATAAGTGAGATTTCCCCTCCTCTCACAGCTCGAGTTTTGAGAGCGAGTGAAGGGGCTCGCTTGTGTTAGCCCACGAGCGCCGGGAAACGCCCAAAGGTGTAGCGTTGAGTGGGCTAGGTCGGGAAGGTCGCTGACAATTGGTATCAGAGGCAGACAGTCGTCATACCGCCCAAAAAGGGGATGGGATGTCAGGAGCCTAGCCGTTAGCGCCCGGCTTTAGTACCACCTCGCTAGCCGGAGGGGGCCGTGGTGAGCTTATAAGTGAGATTTCCCCTCCTCTCACAGCCCGGGTTTTGAGAGCGAGTGAAGGGGCTCGCTTGTGTTAGCCCACGAGCGCCGGGAAACGACCAAAGGTGTAGCGTTGAGTGGGCTAGGCCGGGAAGGTCGCTGACAGTGGCGCGGTGTATCGCGGATTACGGCCACGGAGTGGATACTGAGGCAGAAGCGCGTCAAGGCGATGACTCCGCATTGCCTTTTGCTGGCCTCTCAGCCTGTTCTCCGGCCTACTCGTAAAAGCGGCACGACGCTTCCGAAATCGCACCGGGCGGCGATGGAGTATTCGCGAAAGAGGGGGCATGCCTGTTGTCAAATGGCGTTCAAATTAGCAGAGTATTCGTCGACGTGGATAGCTCCAGAGGGCGGAAAGAAGAGTGTGCTGGAATTCTCTGGACGGAGTCGACACTACAGATAACTTTTCTCTCACTTTTTTTAATCCGACGATGCTGTTGTTACTTGGGCGCACAGGTAGCGTAGATAGGAAATCAAACGGTTCGCAGTTTAGTGTGCGACGTGGATAGCCTCGTTGCATCCGTTTTGAACCAGCTTTGTAATAAAGGAAATACAATAGAAATAACAGTCTAGAGAATGAAAATAACAGAACATGACATAATCCACATCCACACCTTACTGCCTCAGCAGTAGAAATTTTAGCGTGCCGAGCTCCGTGTCTCCCTAATCCCGCACCCTCTCGAGAAACCATACCAACTGTCATCTGTCATCGGACGGCCCAAAAGTGGACCTCGTGTTCGATTCAGCGGCTACTAGGTCAGTGCACGTGCGTTGCAACAGGAAAATATAATATCTCGATAACTTATATATACAAATATGTGTTATGCAGTTATGAGATAGAGGATGACATCCGCGAGCTGTCCGGGATGTCATCAAAGAGAAACTCGCTCCTGTGACGCACGGGCACTCACCTAGTAGTGCATTATATAAGATAGTCAGTGCTCGTGCATTGCATCTGGAACATATAATATCTCGATAACTTATATATACAAATATGTGTTATATGATTATGCAGTTATGCTACAGATCACGTAGAAGCGAGAGCGTGGCCTGCAGATCGACGCAGCGCAAACACGGCCTGCAACGCAAACGACAAGCGCGCGGCCTACAGATCGACGCAACGCAAACACGGCCTGCAACGCAAACGGCAAGCGCGGCCGCACGCACTGCCCATAGAAAACGTTACCATATCTATCCAAACAATTAGCGCTTTTCATTCCCATGGTAATAGATACCAATTTTATTTATTTACATTAATGTTACCATTACAAGTGCTCAACCAAACGCCACCTGAGTTCGACGCGTTTCGTGGCTCACATCTACATGACAAAGTTTTCACTTACATCTGCATGACGAAATTTCGTGGCCCATGCGCAGTGACCAAGTGACCACCCTATCGTTAATTATGACATCAGCATAACAAAAAGCTTAGTACCAGTATTAGTGGGAAGAACACAACAAATGCATTACTGAACGCGGATAAGTCTGTTCTCTAGTGAACTAACTTATGTAAAAACTGTAGTCACACTTAGATTAGACCAATGACCTATGGTTTGATAGTGTCATTTTAGTTAAATACATAGCGTTATTTCCCCAAGTTTCTGAAAAGAAGATTAGTAGATTACTGGTTTACTGATCTTCCCATTTCTCTTAACCTCTTAATACATTAGCATTAGCGGCACATTAGGTAGTGAGGATGTACATGAATTAAAGAAGAATAATTCCAACCTCAAATATCCCAACAGCAAGGCAAACACAATGATCGTCTTCGCCAAAAGCAAGAGCACAATGGACAACACTCGTTCGACCATCAATCGTGACATAGTTATCCGCAATAACTTTAAACGCACTCTCTTGAAGTTCAATGAAAAAAAATCAAATAGAGCAGTATATCTGTAACCAAAAAAGGTAGCAGCCCTAAGCAATTATAAGAACCAAAAAGCTACAGGTACATACTTCAGTAATTCTTTGCTTTAGATGATAAATCTGAGCCCTCAGCACCCCACAGGGCTACCAACAGCATATTATAAGTATAATTGCAGCTACAAAAAATGTAAAAATAAAAATAAACCATAACATAAATCGAATAGCACAGTAATTATTTGCTTTAGATAATAAATCTGAGCCCCCAACACCCCACAGGGCTACCAACAACATATTATAAGTATAATTTTAGCTACAAAAAAATGTAGCTTATAGAGTAGTAGAGATATATGACAGTTGACAGGCGGTGTTTTGTACATATCAATGGGGCAAAATCAATCCAATTTATTCCTCATCGAGATAGGTGGAGGATTGAGGATGTCTCGAGCTCCATCGGTACAGTATGTTCCTGAAAACGTCGTAAAAGATGAAGTGAGCCTGGTCTTGGTTCAGCTGGAGGGACATGAACCCTTGCCCGTCGTAGAAGAACCGGAGCTTGTCCTTGTTTGGATGGAAGACTCCTCTCCATGCCTTGGAACCGCCTCCGCTTGTGAAATACTGGAGTGGACTAAAAAAGAAGAAGCAATTTCACAAGGTTCAGTAGGTTGGAAACAGACTGAAAGTTACTTGAATTCATCTCTGTATCGTATGGTGCTTGTACCTGTCTCTGCTGCTAATGTGCTCCAGGTAGTGATCGTGTCCATTGATGTAGAAGTCGACACCATTGTCCTGAATGGTGTGGATTTCCCCCCACAGAAACAATGTTATTATTATGGATCTTTCTTAAAGTTGAAACCGATTGAGATTGCTTCTGAAATGTAACCTTGAGGACTGGAAGTAGTAATTCCAGAAGCTCCTCGGTGTCCCCGTGCTCACTCACACTCCTCATGGTGTGATGCCCAACCACAATCTTCCACCTTGCAGTTGATCTCTTCATAGCCACATCCATATCCTGCAACGCAGAACAAAAAAAGTTCTATAAAACGAGCTTCCTTTCACCCGCACTAATATGACTGTGTTCGGAGTGCGCACCTTCAGCAAATTGGCTATGTACTTGCCTCGAGGCGCCACCCCTCTCCAGTCATAACGATGCTTGCCAGGGTGAGTCCAATACTCCAGTTGGAACGGAGTGGTGTCGACAAAGAAGAAGTCCACAAGTTCTGGCAAAGATTAGGAACGAAAATGCCACACACATTTCAGCCTTGCTTGCCTTGTTGCAGTTTTAATTAGGACATCAGTAATCCTCTCCAGGTTCAAATGAATTACGTTTTTCTGTTATACCTGCGTTAACGATGAACGATCTCATGCAAATGAATCGGTCGTCGATCTTCCTCAAGACTGGGCTAAGCTGTGCGAGCGCATTGCCCCTGTAATCATGATTTCCTAGAACTGCAAAAAGGATACCTGCAGTCTTAGTTCGCACAGATTTCGTCACCGGCTGTTCATGCCAAATGGTAATAACCAAGGGCAAATGCGTGGTGGAAGAACATGGGTGATTATACCTGAGTACCATGGCTTCTGTAAGCTTTGAGCTGTGTAGATATCCATGAATGATTCTTTAAATGCCTGGTCGTGCACGCCCTTGAGGCCGTTCTTGTAGAAGTTGTCCCCAGTGGATATAACAAAGTCGATATCGAGCTTCTCCCCGACCCTTCCCATCTACATAAAAATTGATTGCAAATTTCTCAGGCCAAACATATTAGTTAGATCCTAAGTCAAATATTCTGAACTTCAACATTATAGGTCAGTGCCCGTGCGTTGCAACGGGGACATATAATATCTCGATAACTTATATATGCACATATGAAGCATCTGCATTCCCAATTCGATAAATTGTGTCATGAGAATTCAGAAGAACTATATTAGTCAGAGAGAAGTGAACAGTGGTACCTGTAAAATGGACATATCATCACTAACTTCTCCGGGTCGAGAGTCGTCAACTCCTCTACAAAAGGCCAAATGAATTAAGTAATGCCCATAAACCACCAATTACAGATATAGACATTGAGAATAATTACTTCCAACGGATGTTGTTCTTAAGCTTCTTTTCTATCAGTCCTATCCCTTCAAGAACATTAGTGATGTCATATATACGCCTTTTCTGTACCTAAAAAAAGCTATATATGCATATGTTTAACAAAAGAAACCATGACTGGATCAAGGTACCAAAAGGAAAGCACCAACCTCTAGTCAACATCAATATCATCTGAACAGCTGTGATCGACCAAGCCAGCCAGCAGACCAACCTGGATATATATATCGTTGAGCTAAAACAGCATGGTACGGTGGGGCTAACCTAGCTACAGCTAGCAACCAATACGAATTGAAATAAGCTACGAGCGAGCGAGAAGGGGCATAGCGTGGCGCCATGGACGACCCGCCTTGTGCTACAGGTCGCTTAGCTGTGTGGTAGTAGATGAACAGCTGTGATCAACATTTCAGCTGTGATCAGCTCTAGAGTTTCTGCAGCATTATTCAGATCAACAATGCCACCAGGTGCACCTTTTAGCAAGTTCAGGAACTTTGTCAAGAGCCCTAAAAGGCAACAATACCCCGCAATTAAAAAAAGGAAAACTCATCAAGATGTCATGGAGATGTGAACAAAAGAACAGGAAAACCATAGCTGATTCTTCTCACCGAGGGAGCTATCATAGCGGCAGCCACCAACAGAAGTAGAAGGATTGCCCGGAGAACCTGAGGAAGAGTATTTGCAATTGAATTGAGTATTGGTCCCAAATAGGATGATTTATGGTTTACATTACAAGTGTGGCATCACTCACCAAAACCCAAAGGGGTCTGAGGACCAGATTTCTGGCCCTTCGTAGCCTTAGGCTTGGTGGATGCTTTTAAACCTTTCCCTGAAGGGGGTGTAGGAACTGGGCTGCTGCCAGCATTAGCATATCCAGGGCTCATCCAGTCAATTGATTCGGCAGCTTCATTTTCTGTTCTGTCGTTATGTTTCTGTTTCAACTGCAATAGGAAGGTTCTTGTTAGAATCGGAGCTAAATAAGGAGTCACATGCAGATGGTAACGCGTAATGCTTTGAAAAGGATTTGAGATATAATATTTGTGAGCAAAGAGTTAACACTACTAAAAATGCAATATCATCCTGATAGTCTCCACATGCAAACAAGTGTAAAACCTCCTGAGAAAAATGTTGGTATGGCACAACTGGCAGTAGATATACTAGACTGATTAGACAATAGATGTCATGCCCAGCCACACAAAAAACAAATCCTTTTGGTCCTTCTGGAATGGTTGACAATAGATATACTTAATTACTTTATCTTGTTTCACACGTAGTTAGAAAACATTAACATCAAATTGTTATAGGGAGAGTTTGACATTAGCACAAATCAATATACATGATAAAAACGAATTCCACAAGCAGAAATTATATTACCTTGGAGCACCCAACAGTTTGCAACCAGTCAGCCAGCAATGACCATCAAGCTGGAGATAAAATGCTTAGTCTGAAAAAGCAAATGCATAATAAGTTAATCACTTGGACAGAATTGCAGATGCTCAGCATTAAAAATCGGTTTCCCAAGATATTAGGATATACTGGGATACAATGCATTCGAACATGGAATTTTGACAATGTATTACTAACTGATGGATTGTCTGAGCCTAAAATCAACTTAGTTAAACTGCATCTTCCTGTTTTCTTCCTAAAATGTGGCCTAAAATCAACTTAGTTAAACTAACATTGCAATCTCACATCTGTTGGGGACTTGTTCTCAAATGCTTCGAATTAAGAACAAGGCAACATAAAAAGAAGTTAATGATTAATGTCCTTCGTCCTCTGAAGCGTTATTTCCTTTAGGATATAACGATTTTGGACGAAGGTAATGAAGGACATACCTTCATCATCACAGTTTCTATCGATAAAAGGAAAAGCATATGAACATGAAAGAATACATGAATAATCATATGATATTATTAAGTGTCATCATTATATAATTATGGAAGAATAAGAACATTATTGAATTACATTTGTACCTTCGATTTGACGGAAGGCAAAAACACAAGCGTGACGCACGAGCGAATACAAGTCAGCGTGAACAGTACGGGGGTACCGTTCATCTATTTATAGACACAGGACACAGCCTGTGAAGAATTACAATTATGCCCCTCATAAAAATTTACAACATTGACTCGGACCTTTATGGACTAAAAAGTCATTCTATCTTTAAGTCGGTTTGTAGTACCGAAGCTTCATGAAGAGGGACCTTCGGTCATCTTCTGCGAACAGCTTCAGCCGAAGCTGCTTCTTCCTACCGGACCTTCGGCGCGACGAAGCATAGCCCCAACAGTAGCCCCTTTCGCGGCGCTAGATCGTTTTTCGTAACGAGCTTGATCCGTGAAAAAAGTCTCTCAAGCTTCGGGAAGCCGAAGGTCCCAAAAAACACCTTCCCTGAGCTCGTTGTCGAGAAACGATTCAGTTTCCAAGCGCGTGGCAGTCCCACCTTGCAGAGTTACTGTTTGGTTTCTGCGGTCCACCGCGCAGCGAGTGTAAGTGACTGTCCGCCTGGTGTAAAAAATCCTGGCGTTTCGCCTTCTTACCTGCAACACTATATAAACAGACGGGTAGGTGTGAAGTTACCACAGCATTCATTGCTATTTGCACTGTTTTGCTGCCAAAATTTTTAACCACAGCCAAAGCTTGACTCTCGGAATCGAACGAAGGTCCAACTCGAAGTCTGCTTCGTGAGAAGGAAAGGCTTCGAGGGAAAAAAGTATTCAATTTCCCAAAAACTCAGAATTAAATGGCCAGAGTGCGATCTACTGCCAGGGTTGAGCGTGAAAGAGACGAAGCTGAAGGTACGGAGACTGTTCCCATCTCCGAAGCAATGCAACGATCCGGACTGGTAACTTCGGAGGAAATCCCCACTGTTGAAGCAGAAGAAGCAACCGCAACCGCCGAAGCAGAAGATGAGAACATTGAAGAAACTGATCCCGAAGATGATTATCGCATTGCCATGCCAAGTAAGCCCAGCCACCTGGACTTTGGAAAGTCGACCATTTCGAAGGCTGATCTCTCCAAGATGGTAAAGTCAGGTTATTTCAGTGAAAGTCAGAAGAAGCTACTTCGCTTCGGGGGAGAAGAAACTACCCCGAAGCCAGAGAAGGATGAGATAGTCATTTTCAAGAGCTTTCTAAAGGCTGGGTTGAGATTCCCCCTTCATGGGATTATTGCAGATGTATTGAAGAAGTTTGGAATCTACTTTCATCAGTTGACTCCTAACGCTATCGTTAGGCTTAGTGTTTACATCTGGGCCCTCCGAAGCCAGGCGGTGGAGCCGTTTGCCGACAGCTTTTGTCGAGTCCATGAGCTGCATTACCAGACGAAAGCTAGAAAAGATGGGTTACATGATAACTTTGGTTGCTACAATTTTGCCTACCGGAAAACCACAAAGTTTCCTGTTATTAGCTACCGAAGCAAATGGCCGGCAGGCTGGAAGTCAGAGTGGTTTTATGTGAAAGTTGACGAAGACAAAGAGAAGTTGGTACAAAGCCCACTTGAATTGATCTTCGGAGAAACAAGACCGCGATGCCACATGACATTAGAAGGTCCCACTTGGGCTGCACTGGGTGAATTTAAAACTATTTCAGAGCATATCAGTACCAGGGACCTGGTTCAAGAGTTCTTGGCCTTCAGGGTTTTCCCTACTTTAAAAGAGTGGGAAATGCCGAAGCTAGAGGGGGAGAAGAAGGAAGGGGAACTTGTCCGGCTTCCTTACCATTTCAAGTTCAAGAAATACTTTAAAAAACCTTGCCAAGAGTGGCTGGACACAGTTGAAGTAATGTGCAATGAAATTCTTGGGAATTATTCGAAAAAAGAGGATCAATTGATGACCGCGGCCTTCGGCACCCGTCCGAAGCGAAGGCTGAACCGAGTGTTTGATGCCCTGGGTTTTGAGTACCCTGACTATGAACAGCTAAATAAGGGTGCTGAGGGCCAAAAAAGGAAAAGGGTGGCCGAAACTTTGAACAAAGATGAGGAAGAACCATCAAAAAAGAAGAATATTCCAAAGAAGAGAAGAATATCATCTCCGAAGCGAAAATTATCCGATGAAGAGAGGACTCCTGCATCGCCCTCTACCATCGATGTGGAGGAAATCTTAAAGGTAATGACTGAACCCCTGCCCGCGAAGCTAAGTCCATTAGGGCCTCAACTGACGAAGTTTTTTCGAAAGGTGGAGGAGCCGGAAAAAACGAAGAAGATAACCAAAACAAAAAGACAAAGAATTATCGCAGTGACCGAAGTCATTGACAAGACGCCACCGAGGGCTTCAACTCGGAAAGCGCCAGCGGTTGAGGGCACAACAAATGTCGAAGTCGCACCTTCGGAGGTCGCGGCTACCGAAGCCGCTTCGGTCGAAGATTTGAACTTGGAAACTACAATTGAAGATATCGACAAAATACTGCTAGATATGGCCGCAGAAGAAGCTACCACTGCTGCCGAAGAAACCATGGCCCCAGTGCCTGGGAAGGGAAAGGAAATAACCGAAGATACTTCAGAGGACGAAGCCTTCATATTTCAAAATTTAGTTGGGCAAGAACTGTCGAAGGCCGAAATAGAAGAGCTTAAAGAATATGCCGAATCTTGCGGATATAAGCCAGGAGCTCTTCTTTTCGGAGGTATTAACGATGAAAAATTAGGCTGCATCCGGGATCAAACTGGAGCCAAGGTCATCGGTACTCTATCAAAGAGTATCGGTTTTCCGAAGCTAGAAACGGATATCAGCCGCTACCGACGACAACATATCGTTGGTAGCTTATTTTATTCCAACTTCAAGGTAAACAACTTTTCTCTGACTTTTATTGTTTTTAATAATGAAAATGTTCCTAACGAAGGTTGTTTATGTGCAGAGCATGCTACTGAGCAAAGCTTTGAAGATGCAGCAGGATTTAGAGGATAAGAAACACGAAGCTATAATTGAAAATTTAGAAAGCAAAATAAAAGAGCAATCAACTATTATTGAAAAGAAAGACTTCGAACTCCAAACAATTGAAGGCTTATTGGCAGAAACTGAAACTAAAGTAGCAGAATTGAATTCAAAGCTTCTCTGCCAATCAAAACAATTTGAACAAGAGAAGCAAGAGCTTAATTCAAAATTTGAGGCCGAAGTCCAAGAAAATTCAGATTTGAAAAAATCATTGACCAGCCTTCAAGACAAATGTTTGAAATTTAGTAACAACTGTATTCAACAATTAAAAAAGATCTTTTATTCAGTTGGAGCCAGCAGTGGAAAGTTCACCCCTTCAGCTGAAAATTTGCCAAGAACCTTCGAACATATTGAAGCTGAAATTGATGAGCTTGACGAAGTTATAGCCGGGCACGGTGACTTCTGTGCCTGGGTAGCTTCTCGGGGCACTGCTGCAGCGTTTCTGAAGGCTGGCTGTGATCATGGAAAAATCGTCAACAGGCCCAATTTCACACTATCTCCATCAATTCTGGACGATATTCCTGACCTCGCCCGAAGCATTTCAAACAGATTTATAAAAATGATATGGACAAAAGGCGGGCGAGAAAAGGCTGGGGATGAAGCTCGAAGTCATCTTGAACCAGTAAGAAATCATACCTTGTGCTTACCTTCTCCTTCACACTTGATTTTTACTCACAATACCTTGATTCATGTAGGATGACGAAGCTGAAACTGATGCTTAATATGCAGCCGAAGCTGAAGCCCGGTGAAGATTAGTAGGAGTAGACTGTAGAAAAAACTCAAGAGACTTTTGTAATAACTTTTGTAAATACAGCTAAACTGCTCTTAATGAGCTTTGTTCATACCTTGTAATATATCCTTACCCTTCCATTGAGGCGCTTTGATTGTGGACGAAATTAGTATTTTGAGCCGAAGGCGAAAAAACACCTTCCCTTCTTTTCGTACACAACGAAGCATAAAAGACCGCTTCTTCTTTTTGCCGAAACCTTTCTTTTTTTGTACACAACGAAGCATAAAAGACCGCTTCTTCTTTTTGCCGAAACCATTCTTTTTTTGTACACAACGAAGCATAAAAAACCGCTTCTTCTTTTTGCCGAAACCTTTCTTTTTTGGTATGCGAAGAAGCTCTTCTCGTATGCCGAAATAGCCACTTATGCCATGATAATGATTATCCTATATATGCCTGAATGTTTATGAATGCAAATGCTATGATGTAACGTGATGTGCAAATGAATGTCCAAACACATATCCGAAGCCATACCCTTAGCCATTATTTCCTTAGAAACAATCACACATCAGCTCTGCATTCCCTTAGGAACGACTTTGGAGCTTCTTCGCCTTTTACTTTCGGCGGAATCAGCGTTGACTTTTCGCTGTAAGCTCTGCATTCCCTTAGAAACGACTTTGGAGCTTCTTCGCCTTTTACTTTCGGCGGAATCAGCGTTGACTTTTCGCTGTAAGCTCTGCATTCCCTTAGGAACGACTTTGGAGCTTCTTCGCTTTTTCAGTTTTTGGCACTCGATGGTGCGTTCTCAGCTTTTACATTTACATTCCTTGGGGGATTTTGCTCTTATAAAACTAAAAAGGAGATTACATATGATGGCCCCATTAAAAACCTTTCTCCCCCTTTAGAAAGGAAAAGGGTGCCATGAAAAAGAAAAAACATAAGAAAAGTTAGATCATATTACACATAATATCGCCGAAGCTCATCCGCATTCCAAGATCTTGGAATGTCGTTGCCGTCCATGTCCTTCAATCTGTATGAACCAGGTCTTGACGAAGATACTACCAAGAAAGGTCCCTCCCATTTCAACTGTAACTTGCCCACTGTGTCTGGGTTGGCCACTCTCCGAAGCACCAAATGTCCCGGCTCAATATTCTTTAGCCGAACTTTTCTATCTCGCCATTTGACTGTTTCGGCCTGGTATTTATTGATATTCTCCACAGCTTGAAGCCTGATCCCTTCTAAAGCATCTTTTTCCACAAAACAAGCATCTTCAGGGCCTGATTCTGCCGAAGCTACTACTCTTATTGATCCAGTTTTAGCTTCTTCCGGAGTTATTGCTTCGTCACCGAATAATAACTTGAATGGAGTAAAGCCTGTAGACCTTGATGTTGTTGTATTGTGGCTCCACACCACTTTGGTTAACTGATCTGGCCACTTTCCCCTGGGTTGGTTGAAGATTAACTTCATTATTCCTGTCATTATAATGCCGTTGGCTCTTTCAACGAGCCCATTTGACTCCGGATGCCTGACTGATGCAAAATGGATCTTGGTACCAATTTGATCACAAAAATTTCTGAAAGCTTCGGAGTCGAACTGTGTTCCATTATCTACAGTGATGGCCTTCGGTACCCCGAAACGACAAACAATATTCTGCCAGAAAAACTTTTGGACAGTGGCCGAAGTTATTATGGCTAATGGCTTTGCCTCAATCCATTTAGAAAAATACTCCACAGCCACTATAACATATTTTAAATTCCCTTGAGCCGGTGGTAATGGACCTAACAAGTCAAGGCCCCACCTTTGCAATGGCCAGATGGGTTGTATCAGCTGTGTTAAAGACGAAGGTTGTTTTTGATCTCTTGCACATTTCTGACAACCTTCGCACTTTTGAACCAATTCCGCTGCATCCGAAGCTGCCTTCGGCCAATAAAACCCTTGACGGAAAACTTTTCCAAGTAATGGCCTAGATCCAATGTGAGATCCACACAGGCCTGCATGTATTTCTTTCATCAACTCTATACCTTCGGTTCTAGATAAACACTTGAGCAGCGGAGCGCAAACTCCATGCTTGTATAACTCCCCTTCTATCATGACATACGGACGAGCTCTTGCCTCTATCCTTTTGTTATAAGCTTCGTCATCTGAAAGGAACTTACCCTGAAGGTAAGAGATGATCTCAGTTCTCCAATCTTCGCTATAAACAGGAGATATGTTGAGGACTGCTCTTTCAAGGAGCTCCACTGAAGGTGCCTTTATTGTTTCGAAGAACACATCCGAAGGTAACGGCAGCCTCTGTGCTGCTGACTTAGCTAGCAAATCAGCATGCTCATTTTGTCCTCGAGGGATATTTTTGACAGAAAATCCTTCGAAGGAAGCTTCGATTCTTCGGACCGTGTCTAGATATTTCTCAAGCTTCAGATCTTTAGCCTTGCAACTTTTGTCGATATGACCCGAAACAACCTGGGAATCAGTTTTAAGAATCGCCCTTCTGATTCCCATTGCCTTTAATTTCCGAAGGCCCAAGAGCAGGGCTTCGTACTCAGTAATATTGTTTGTACAGCTGAAATCAAGTTTTGCCGCATAACAAGTTTTAACCTTGGATGGTGAGACCAACACAGCGGCTGCTCCTGCTCCGAAGGTTCCCCAAGAGCCATCACAAAACACTGTCCACACTTCGGCATCTTTATTTGCTTCTTCATCCTGAGCCCCTGGCATCCAATCGGCAATGAAATCTGCCAACGCTTGAGACTGGATCGAGGATCTATGCACATAATCAATGCAAAATTCATTGAGCTCTGCAGCCCATTTTCCAATCCGTCCAGTAGCTTCTCTATTTCTCATAATATCCTTCAATGGCTGCGAAGAAGGAACAACAATATTGTATGCTTGAAAATAATGCCGAAGCTTCCTGGATGCCATCAAAACGGCATATAATACCTTCTCCAGTTCTGTATAGTTTTTCTTTGATATACTAAGGACTTCAGATACAAAATACACTGGAACCTGCTTCTTGACTTGACCAACAAGCTTCTCATGGACAAGTGCTGCACTTACTGCTGAGTGCGAAGCTGCCACATATAACAACAATGGAGCCCCTGGCGTTGGTGGAGTTAATGTTGTTAGATCTATCAAATATTGCTTCAGCTCTTCGAAGGCTTTTTGTTGGCTTGGTCCCCATTGAAAGACTTCAGCTGACTTCAGCACCTCGAAGAATGGTAAATTTCTTTCTGCTGATCTGGATATGAATCTATTGAGAGATGCCAGCCTCCCTGTCAATCTTTGGGCCCCCTTTCTTGTAGTTGGTGGCTCCATTCGAAGTATAGCTTCAATTTTATTTGGATTAGCTTCAATTCCCTTTGTTGAAACCAAACATCCAAGAAATTTCCCCTTCTTTACTCCGAAGACACATTTTTCTGGATTCAGCTTCAAACCAGCTTGTCTGAAACTGGCGAAGGTCTCCTGCAAATCAGCAATATGATTCTCCTGCTTCGTGCTTTTTACAATGATGTCATCAACATAAGTTAGCACATTTCTGCCTATCTGAGACTGGAGGACCTTCGCAGTCATTCTGCTGAAACTTCCTCCAGCGTTTTTGAGCCCCTCAGGCATCCAAAGATAGCAATATGTGCCACTTGGGGTTATGAAGCTAGTCTTCGGCTCATCTTCCTTCTTCATCCAGATTTGGTGATAGCCTGAGTAACAATCTAGCAGACTCATGAGCTCTGAAGAAGCTGCTGCATCAACTAAAGAGTCTATCCTTGGCAATGGGAATTCGTCCTTCGGACAAGCCTTGTTGAGATCTGTAAAATCGATACACATTCTCCACTTGCCGTTGGCCTTCTTTACCATAACAGTGTTAGCTAGCCATTCTGGGTACTTTACTTCTCTGATAACTCCTGCACTGAGGAGTCTTTTTACTTCATTGCGAGCCCCTTCGGCCTTGTCATCAGACATTTTCCGAAGCCTCTGCTTTCGGGGTCTGAAGGATGGGTCAACATTGAGCGAGTGTTCAATAACATCCCTATTTACTCCGCAGAGGTCATTAGCTGACCATGCAAAAACATCTTTGTTGTTGAACAAAAACCTTATCAAGGTTTTCTCCTGCTCTTCGGATAATTGAGAACCCAATAGCACCTTCTGCTCTGCTATGTCCTCACATAAGAGCATGGGCTTCGGCTGATCTGCTGAAGCTGCTTTCTCCCTTCTGAATTTGTACTGTTCACAAGCTTCAGCTCCATCTATGTTATGGATTGCTTTGGAGTCAGTCCAGCTTCCTTCGGCCCTTCTAGCAGCTTCCTGGCTTCCATGAATAGCAATAGGCCCTTGGTCCGAAGGTATCTTCATGCAGAGGTAAGCTGGGTGAAGAATTGCTTCGAAGGCATTGAGAGTACCGCGACCAATGATAGCATTGTAAGGATACTCCATGTCAACAATATCAAACACAATTTGCTCAGTCCTTGTGTTGTTAACAAATCCGAAGGTTACTGGCATGGTAATCTTCCCAAGTGCTACAATCTGCCGCCCTCCAAAGCCACAAAGAGGGTGCGTAGCATCATGGATCTTGTCTTCGGGCTCTTGCATTTGTCTGAAGGCCTTAGCAAATATAATATCAGCTGCACTGCCTGTATCAACTAAGACATTGTGGACCAGAAATCCTTTGATCACACAAGAGATAACCATAGCATCATTGTGTGGGTAATCCTTGAGTTGAAGGTCCTCTTGAGAGAAGGTAATAGGAATGTGAGACCATCTCGACTTGATGAAGGGTCCTTGCACCCCGACATGCTGTACCCTTCTCTGTGCTTCCTTCTTCTGCTTCTTGTTGGCTGGCTCTGAACATGAACCGCCTGTTATCGGGAACAGCAGCTTCGGAACCGAAGCAGCTCCAGCTTGATCATTGAACGAAGCCATCAGCTCAGAAAAGTGAAAGTGAGTTCACCGGAGGTGGGCGCCAATGTTGGGGACTTGTTCTCAAATGCTTCGAATTAAGAACAAGGCAACATAAAAAGAAGTTAATGATTAATGTCCTTCGTCCTCTGAAGCGTTATTTCCTTTAGGATATAACAATTTTGGACGAAGGTAATGAAGGACATACCTTCATCATCACAGTTTCTATCGATAAAAGGAAAAGCATATGAACATGAAAGAATACATGAATAATCATATGATATTATTAAGTGTCATCATTATATAATTATGGAAGAATAAGAACATTATTGAATTACATTTGTACCTTCGATTTGACGGAAGGCAAAAACACAAGCGTGACGCACGAGCGAATACAAGTCAGCGTGAACAGTACGGGGGTACCGTTCATCTATTTATAGACACAGGACACAGCCTGTGAAGAATTACAATTATGCCCCTCATAAAAATTTACAACATTGACTCGGACCTTTATGGACTAAAAAGTCATTCTATCTTTAAGTTGGTTTGTAGTACCGAAGCTTCATGAAGAGGGACCTTCGGTCATCTTCTGCGAACAGCTTCAGCCGAAGCTGCTTCTTCCTACCGGACCTTCGGCGCGACGAAGCATAGCCCCAACAACATCAAAACTTGATAACTTGATATATTGCAGCTGCACAAGACTCCACTCAATTAGTAATGATAATTAAGTTTAGTGGTTTCACGGAAACAAACAGTGGTAGGAGTATGCATACGAAGCAACTTCACTGAAGCAAAACATGTGGCCTAATGTAACTTGCTAAGATACGTAGTAGAGCATATGAGCACAGATATAAAGTGGTCTAGATATACAGGAGCAGTATAATTTAACACGTGAAGTCTGAAGCTATCTGAATATGGCTATGGCTAGAACCTAAAAACATGTGGATGTATAAACCAGATAGGTGCAGGCCCAAAATTCATCCCCACCCATACAAACAAAGAGATAAAAAGCATCCAAGTATTGATCTATAAGTCCAAATGGGAGCATTATGATGAGCATTCCTTATCTTGCTTGATCAGCAAAAACCGATGTATGTTATTTATTGTTGAGATAGATTAAAAATTGTTTAAATTAATATAGCAAGTGCATTGTAGATCAAATAGTGTGATATACATGGTAAAAATGAATTCCACGAGCAGAAACTATATTACCTGATCAGGATTGAGAAGTTGCCTTATGTCTGTCCAGTCCCACACTTTATAGACAAAACCTATTGCTACCTTGGAGCACCCAACAGTTTGCAACCAGTGAGCCAGTAGTGACCATCAAGCTGGAAATAAAAAGAATTGGGACATGAACTGTCAATGCAACAGAGATAAAAACAAAAGGAATAAATTCGATAAACAGCATGAACATAATCATGTGTCATTAGCTTTGTACACAATAATTAAAACACTCTTCGACACCAAATTTCCAGTAACGGTCGGTATACATGATTAATTGGTCAAAAAAGACGACATACAAGACGCCTCTGTTTCGTGCTCCGGATGCACACCAAATTAATGCCAAGCAGCTGATGTATTCCTTAGTGAGCAAGTGAGGAATTTCTTTAACGCGATTTCTTTTTCCTGCTTGGTACGGTGGTTGCTCTCTTGCTGGCTGGCTTTGGCTAAAGCATGCTGAGTGAGACGTGCAACTATTACTGCGTAGCTGACAGGAGGAGGCCATTTCCCTTGCGCTGCTTGCATTGCCATTGGGTTCAGATCACAGTACGTAGCAGTAACCAATGAATTGCCCATGCTGGCAAACAGTTTGGCCCTTAATGGCCATTAAACCATTCGGCGTCCTTTCCTACGCTGTTCTTGTCGTAAACTGCACAGTCTGCGCTGCGCGGTGCCCCAGCGGGCGAGATCCATGATCCATCCCATAGGCGAAATCTCCCAGTAGATGAGCTGTGTGTTCAATGTTGGCATTTATAGGTTCCACTGTGCTCTTTTTTTACTTATTGGTCAGAGCTACATAAGTCGGAGCTGGAGAAGCAGGTTCTTCAAGATGCAGAGACCATCAAGATGATTGCTCTTCTCTTCCATCAGCAAGATATGAAGACTCAGGCGCAAGAGTAAAGACAGATCGTGCCGTATGCTGGTCAAGCCTAGGAGACGTCATTTAGTTTAGCATGTGTGCTGTTAAGGCTGAGAGCCATCTAATTGGAACCCTCGTTTGCATTTTTGTCTTGTTAGCGTGGAATATTCTGCTCTTGGGTAGGCTGTAACACCGTGATGGCTGTTGCCTAGGCGAGCAGTATCAGGGTGGGCCATTTAGTTTTGTGTTTCATTCTGAATGTTACGTACTAAACTCTAATTTTGTTACTATCAATGAAATTCAGTTTTGCCAGTGTGGGAAAAAAAGGAAGCTACCATATATGAGAAGTCGCAAAAAAATGCAGCTTAAACTACTGAAAGCACAATGTGCACTAACATAAACCAAGATAGTACAATTTGACAGTGCACAATATGCAAATACAACAGAATCGCATTTTAAATACACTGTCACATTTGAAGACCCTGCAGACATATCATCAATCCATTATTAAGCCAATTAAGAGATAAAGCAATCAGAAAAAAGAACAATTCTAGGAGATCAGTTTGCACAAAAGAAAAATGAACATAGGTATTTCATTCACTTAAGTATAAGTCCACATTTCTTGTCAAAACAAAATAGTATTTGGGGAACAGAAAAGGGGAGCAAAGCAAATAATTGATTGAACATATGAAATTTGACAGACACAAATAAAGCTTTTTCATTAAAAATGAATAGAAAATGCTATAAAAGATACTGAATCTAAATAAACTGCTTGATTGATAACATGTGTGACAATAAAAAATAATGTATTAATACCTGCTCAAATAATCCTTTAGGTAGGAAAGTCAGGATGATGTACTTTGTAGTCGACACAGAATTTCCCTGAGACGTACGAATAAAGCATGAAAAAGAATGTTAGACGTGGAACTAATATTAGATGGCAACAGTGAAAAGGAAAAGTAATATCCTGCCGATTTACTCTGCAGAATTGACAGCTTTCTTGGAGATTGCATCATATCATAAAATATAAAAGAAAAAGAAACTGACCAATCATCATTCATCATTGTCAAACAAACTACTACCTCCATTCAAAATTATAAGATGTTTAAACTTTTCTAGATACATTGTTTTTACTGTGTAACTACTAACTAGACATAGTACAAATCTAAGTGCATAGCATCAAATAACAAATTTTGATGTTTCGACCATCAGCATCAAATAACTCTATAATCAATAACTGGTACAAACCAAAAATAGAAGGGGGCTGTCATTAGTGTGATGCACTCATGCACCAAAGTTCTTGCAAATACACTTAAATATACTACAGCTACAACACTTGCATAACAAGAGAAGGGGGGAAATACTGTTAGTACCAATAGGACCCATTCAAATACAAATTGCAATGGCAAAGGGGTGAGATCAAAAAAGTTTCAGAACAACTTCATGTGTTTGTGTTCCACTGACATTAAACTACAGTTACCAGACCATAGTATGATCCGCAAAGATACAATTAAAGCATGAAAAGCCTTCAGGAAATCCTGTGGAGGTCTAAACTTCACTGCTCCCTGGCAATATAGCAGGGTACCACTTATGCCGCAATAGCATATCAAGCATCTGCCATTACATCTCCCAAAACCAACTGTATAAGCTGTAGGCAAAGCTCCAATCAACTCAGGGCAATCGCGGCTGGGCGGCAACACAATCCTCGTGAAGCGAAATCCTAAACACTCAAGGCGAAGGACAGACCAGCTAGCTTATCGCGCCAGACCACCAAGCTCGAACACAACACAACCACACGATACAAGACATCACCGAGATCCAACCGGCGGGCCGACCAGACCGAATGTCAAAGAATCGGGGGAGGGGGTGGGGTCTGAAACTTCAGATTTTTGTGCAAAAATCTGAGGGTAGGGGGTGGATGACTTTGGACTAATTCATGATGAATACACGAGTACCCCAGATCCAAATTAATGTAACAAAATCGACACATCTGCTAGTCTACGCGTATATGAACCCTAAATCTATCTGTGTATAAATGGAACAGATCTAAGCGAAGAGGGCAGTGAGGAGAGGTATTTCACCTTCCTCGATGACGAGGGACCGAATCGATGAAGAGGACGACGACGGAGATGGGCTGTACTTCCTTTTCTCTGCACTAACCTTCGAGGAGGGAACACAGAGATGGAGGCATTTACAGACGGCGGTTGCGTGCGCCTGCACCTGCACGGCTGGGCCCCAACCCTGGCAGCATAGGCGCCCTCCTCAATGTCCACGACAGGCAGCAGTGGTGAGCATGGATCGAACGTCGAGGCGGGAGAGGATGGTGGCGACGATGACGGCTAGCAACGCCGCGTCCATCACCGGCACCGCCACGCACGGCGCGACGGGGACCGATGGGGGCATGGTGGTGAGGTCGAGGGGGAGCCAGCAGATCGGGCTCCAATACGGCGATGGCTGTCGGCAGTCGCAGACTCAGTCGATGGGGGCGTCGTGGGACGGTGGGAGGTGGCGTCGCGGGGGAGGGTGGTGGGGGCGGACAGCGGTTGTCTCGCGGAGTCGCGGGCATCGCGTAGGGGGATGGACGACATGCGGGGCGAGGCAGGACAGAGTCGGGAATGGGAATAAGAATGAGAACGGTAGAAACAGGAATGGAAATGACAGAACCAGGAATGAGACAGCCTACCCCTTAAAGTCTTAATAGCTAGTATAGATATAGATTTCAGCCCGCCCGTGCCTGCGGCGCCTCCCCACTACTGGCTACTTCCTTCTCCCCTTCAAATTTGCGTAGCGTTGAATCCACGCCCGGAAGCCCAGAAGCCCCGAATCTACCGACGCTCCAACGCTCAATCCAAACGCGAGCCGCGACCCTGACCCTAGCAACCGTGAGTGATGGCGCGCCCAAGGGCTAAGAAGCGTACGACGCCCCAGGCGGCCGCCACTGATTCGGTCGAGCCGGATGCCGCCGTCGGTGCTTCGAGCAAGCTGGAGGAGGCGGCGGCGGAGCCGGCAACTCGGGAGCGGGGGAAGCACGTCAAGGCGCCGCCCAAGCCCAAGCCCGAGACGGAATACTTCGGCGAGAAAGGAAATTTCGTGAGTTGGTTTTCTAGGTTGGACTGGCTTTTGTGGCATTCCCGGGTAATGCTCAAATGTGGCATTCCATGGTTACGTAGGATTATACTTGGGTTTTACTGTTGGATTCTCCTCATCTGAATAGGAAATCGGAATGCACAACTGTGGTGTGGTGTTAGGAATTCGTTGTCGACGAAAACTTTCAAATCTGTGTGCTTTGCGATGCAAGTGTGCAGTTTGATAGGTGTTGATGCCTTTTCGGAGCGCCAAACACTCAACAAGAACCGTGGCGGTGCCCTCTGCACAGGGGCGGACGGTCCGCGCGCAGGGGCCGGACGGTCCGCGGCCTGGTGCGAGGCGCGGTGGTGCTCTCTGCGCAAGGGCGGACTGTCCGCGGCCTGGGACCGAACTGTCCGCGACCTGGTGCGCGGCTAGGGCTCCTGCCTGACGGCCGGACGGTCCGCACCCTGGGGCCGGACGGTCCGCGCGTACGCAGGGACGGCGGAAGATCGCCGACGGCGCCTGGATCTCGCTCCCGGGAGGGACCCCGTCGGGGAGTAGAGATCCTAGGTGGTGTCTAGGCTCGGGTAGACCGACCTAGACTCCTCTAATCGACGTAGAGTCGAGGAGAGACGGAGAATTTGGGGATTGGAAGGCTAAACTAGGGCTAAACTAGAACTACTCCTAAGATAAAATGCGAAATAGAAGTTGTATTGATTCGATTGTTGATTACAAATCGGCCGTATACCTCTCTATTTATAGAGGAGGGGGGCTGGACCCTTTACAAACTAATTCCCGAGCTTATCCCGCGATTTTAGCTAACAACCGTAGCACAAAACTCGGAACCCTAATCTGCTCTGCGCACGCGCGGACCGTCCGGCCCACAGGCGCGGACCGTCCAGACCGCGGACCGTCCGGCCTCAGGGCCGGACAGTCCGCCGGCTCATTTCTGGTTCGAACATATGCCCCCTGCCTTTTGGTGGAGCTGGGCGAATCAAAAGCAACTAACTCGATGTGATCACATCGGTTTTCTTAGGCATCTTGCCACATACTAGGATGGTACTGTTTGAGGAAACGCCCATTCAAAGCCTTAGGTAAATCCTAGCCTTGTAATGTTTGTAGTAAATAAGCGTTACCAGACATCACCTGTTTCACTTTATAAGGACCCTCCCAGCTTGGCGACCATTTCCCGAACTTTCGGTCTTTATTCCTTAGAGGCAGAATGGTCTTCCACACCAAGTCTCCTACTTGAAATGATTTTGCTTTGACCTTCTTGTTGTAGGCCCTGGCTACCATGATCTTGTCCTTTTCTATTGCTCCCAAAGCTATCATCCTCTTGTCGGTCACCTCATCAATATTATCCATCATTGAATTATAATAATCAGTAGCAGTTAGATCACTTTGTCTGGCAAACCTGACAGCATTCAAACTTATTTCCACAGGTAACACTGCTTCCTGCCCATAGACAAGCTCAAAAGGAGATACTTTAGTAGCACTATGTTTAGATATTCTATGAGCCCATAAAGCTTCAGACACAATCTTATGCCAATGTTTAGGATTATCAGATACCTTCTTCTTTATCAAATTAATCAACGTCCTATTACTAGACTCGGCCTGTCCATTGGCCTGAGCATAATATGGAGACGAATTAAGCAGCTTAATTCTGTATAATTCAGCAAATTCACGTACCTCCTTTGACATAAAAGAAGTACCTTGATCTGTAGTCAAGGTCTGGGGAATGCCGAATCTATGAATCATATGCTCAGTTATGAACTCAATTACCTCCTTGTGCGTCATGTTCTTTAGAGCAACGGCTTCAGTCCATTTGGTGAAATAGTCAGTGGCAACTAACACAAATCGATGCCCCTTTGATGATGAAGGATGAATTTCTCCAATAAAGTCTAATCCCCATCCTCTGAACGGCCAAGGCTTAATGATAGGATGTAATTCGGCTGCAGGGACCAACTGTAGGTCGTCGAATTTTTGACACACTTGGCAACCCTTGTAGTACTTGAAACAATCAGCTATCATACTAGGCCAATAAAAACCAGACCTTCGCAACAACCACTTCATCTTTGGATCTGATTGATGGGTACCACAAATTCCTTCATGTACTTCGGCCATGGCTAATATAGCATCATCTGGGCCCAAGCACTTAAGCAGGACATCATTAACCGTTCGGCGGTAAAGTTCATCACTCATCAAAACATACTTAAAAGCTGTTCGCTGAATGTTCTTATCTGTCCTGATATTGGGATTTTGCAAATAATTAAGTATAGGTGTCCTCCAATCACTTGCATCGGCTTCATTGTCAGCCGAATCGATTAAGAGAACATTTCTGGTAACCTCGGACGGTCCGGCGTCATCACGCGGACGGTCCGCGACCTGGGAATTTGGCTCTGCACTGGTTATCAGATTTTCAGTTTTGTGAAATTTCCCTCTCTTTATCCGATAACCTGATGCATCTTTTGCCAAATTGTTAGCTCTATGATTCTCAACTCTAGAGATATGCCGAATACTAAATTCGTCAAAAGAATGGATTATGCTCCAACATTTCTCAAGATAACTATTTAGAGTACCATCAAGACATTGATATTCTTCTAACACTTGTTGGACAACCAGCTGAGAATCACCAAATACCTTCACATGTTTTACTCCCATACCATTTAAAAGTTCTAAACCGAATAGGAGGGCCTCATATTCAGCTTGATTATTAGTGCAATAAGTTTTCAATCGGCTAGAGAAGTCAAAGGAGACATTACTTGGTGAAACAAGCACAATGCCAATTCCTTGCCCTTCATTGCAAACCGATCCATCAAAATATAAAGTCCAAGGAGTAATAGTGAGGTATGACATGTCTAGTTCATGAATATCATTAACCTGATGTTCTACAATAAAATCCGCTACGACTTGGCCTTTCATAGATTTCAATGGTTCATAAGCCAAGTCATATTCTATGAGTGCATAAGCCCACTTACCAATTCTACCACTCATAATTGGGTTATGCAACATGTATTTGATTACATCGGCTTGACCAGAAATAGTGCAATGACTAGACAGTAAATAACATCTACATTTGGTGCATGCATAAAACAAGCATAAGCATAACTTTTCAATAAAAGTGTACCTTGTTTCAGCATCCACCAACCTTCGGCTTAGATATGTCACCACATGCTCCTTCCCCTCAGTTTCTTGTGTCAGAACAGCCCCAATAACCTTGTCTTCAGCTGCAATGTATAATCTGAATGGTGCTCCTACTTGTGGTGCTTTTAACACGGGAGCCGAAGACAAGTATTTTTTAATGAGATCAAATGCTTCCTGCTGCTCTGCCCCCCAAGTGAATTCAGCATCATTCTTAAGCCGAAGGATAGGGGTGAAGGCATCAATCTTCCCGGTTAGATTAGAAATAAACCTTCGTAAATAATTCACCTTCCCGAGAAACCTCTGCACTTCGACCTTACAAGTCGGAGGCCCCACATTCCGAATAGACTTGATTCGGTCAGGGTCTATTTCTATACCATGTTCATGGATGACAAATCCTAAAAACTTACCAGCCGACACTCCAAAAGCACATTTACGTGGGTTCATTTTTAAATCATACCGACGCATTTTATCAAAGGCTTTACGCAAATCAGCTATATGAGAACTAAACTCAGCCGATTTGACTACAATATCATCAATGTAGACTTCCACAGTGTTTCCTAACAACTCATGGAAGATCAGATTCATAGCCCTCTGATAAGTAGCACCAGCATTTTTAAGACCGAATGTCATGACAACCCATTCAAATAAACCAATGAAGCCTGGACATATAAAGGCCGTTTTAGACGCATCTTCTTCGGCCATGAAAATCTGATTATATCCGGCATTACCATCAAGGAAGCTAATAATTCTATTTCCTGATGCATTATTGATTAATGTGTCGGCTATGGGCATGAGATATTCATCTTTAGGAGTTGCTTTATTTAAATTACGAAAATCAATGCATACTCTAAGTTTACCTGACTCCTTCTTCTCCACCGGCACAATATTGGAGACCCACTCTGCGTATCTGCAAGGTCTAATAAAATTAGCTTCTAGCAGCCGGTGGATTTCGTCCTTGATTCGTGGGAGAAGATCTGGACGAAATGTTCTAGCTTTCTGCTTGAAAGGTCTGAAACCAGACTTAATGGGCAGCCGATGTTCGACAATCTCTCGGCTTAGTCCAGGCATTTCAGTGTAATTCCAAGCAAAACAATCTGAATATTCCTTCAATAGACCGATCATCTCATTTCTAGAATCGGTCTCCAGGGTCTTGTTTACAAAAGTCGGCCTTGGAGTTTTACCATTTCCTATGTCAATCTCCTCCAAAGGATCAGCCGATGTAAACCCCTGTCCTAGTTTATCAAGATCTCTGAATTCCTCTATCATGTCCCCCACAGAGGAATCAGATGATCTTTGTGTGATGGCGGACTTTCCAGTCTCGGGGACCGGATCATCCGTAATACTATCTTTTCGCTGTGGTAAATGTTCGGTCTTAAAGTCCGAACTGTTCTGTGAAAGACCAGACCATCCGGCTTTGAGAGCCGAATTGTCCGTGATCAAAGACTCATGAACTTTGTGTGTATTCATCATTTAAACTCTATTTAGGATTTAGCCGATTCTCCATCGGCTCTAGCATTACAGGAATGAAACCTTTCTTATCTATACTTATGAACTGATAATCAGAAAAATCTACCCCTGTGAGACATGTAGCAGTCTCATAAGTCCAGAGTACAGGGGCATCGGCCACAGCGATGCAGGCCGATACATCAACATGTACTTGTTCTACCTCATCGCCTACCCATTGTATTAGCATTTGATGTAATGTAGAAGGTATACATTGGTTGGCATGAATCCAATCTCTGCCTAGAATTAAACTGTAATTCCCTTCTACATCAGCGACGAAGAATGCAGCAGCAAGGGTCTTAGCCCCGATGGTTAATTCAACGGACGTGACTCCCCTGGCTTTTATCGAACTATCCCCAACACCGCTGAGGGTCATGTTGGTTTTGACAAGTTCGTCATCTTGTTTACCTAATTTTCTGTATAGTGAATAAGGCATTAGATTTACAGCCGCCCCTCCATCTACCAACATCTTAGCAATCGGTATTCCATCAATGTGACCGCGCACGAAGAGCGGCTTTAGATGATTTACCGATTCCTTTTGTTTAGTAAAGGCGGCTTCTTTAGGACCAAAATCAAACTGAGCAACAACAGGTTCATCGTCGCCGATAATAGTACAATCGGCAGAAAATGTAATAATATTTACATCCATACCTGGGCGTTCTGGAGAAGCCTCGTAGTCGACCAGGTCTTCTCCCAGCAGGTCGTCCTCTTCCATTGATGTTGTCGTGTCGTTGGAGGCTTCCTGGTGAACGGCGGACGGTCCGCGTGCGGGGGTCGGACAGTCCGCGCCTGGTGCAGGTTGTCCAGAGACTTCCTGGTGAACGGCGGACGGTCCGCGCGCAGGGGCCGGACGGTCCGTGCCTGGTGCAGATTGACTTTCTATTTCTGTGGTCGTTTGTTTTTTCTCAACGGCCTTCGGTCTCCATTTCTTTTGCGGTGGCGGGTATAGTGGATGTGTGTCATTAAATATCTTTTCCGCCTCCTTTTCCTGGCTCTCTTTTGCTCTTAGGCGCTGTAATTTTCTCTTTTGGGACCGTGTCAATCCTGCTGGGCATCATCGAGGCATGGAGTATTTTGGATCGGCTGTTTTGTTGGTAGCCGTATCCTTTTTGGTTGTGTTGGCCGATTTGCCAAAAATCATCGGTCCTTTATCATCTTCCTGTATGACAACATCTGCAGTGCCTATTTTGATGATGTCCTTTGTTGTTTTTTGAGTTGCTGCAGGCATATGCCCCCCTGCCGGATTGGTCGGCCTTGAAGGCCGAGTAGTCCGGCAATCCTGTTGGGTTTGTGCCTGGTGACCGGATTGAGCAGTGCCCAATCGGTCTTGTACTGGTGGCGTCAACCTGTCAAAAACAGATGTTTGGGGTGCCCCCCAGGCGGGGTACTGTGGCATCCCAAATGGATATGATGGCATGCCCCACATTTGATTTGGGACATATGGTGGAGGTAAATATGTGTATGGATATGGCATAGGTGGATATAGAGGTGGAGGTGTCCATGCAGGTATGTTAGGTCTCACTTGTATAGTATGACCTTTCATTTCTTCCGATTGGTGGGATGGTCCAATCGGCCTGACCTGGCGCTGCTCATGAATGGGTGAGCGGGGTCGCTTTGCTGGCCGGTCACTGGGGCCGGCCTTCTTTTTTACGTATTTAGACAATAATTGATCAAAAGTTGGGCCGGCTTTAACCAACCGACCAGCTGCCTTGAATGTATTTGTTTTCCACGTACCTATCTCTGGTCGTCGTGGTTTGAAAGTACGTGGCCGTTGTAAGTCCTGAGTACGGCCGGACCGTCCGCCGGAGCTCTCTGGACCGTCCGGTGGGGTCCCGGACCGTCCGCGCCTACGTGCCGGACCGTCCGGGATACACAACACGTGTTCCTGCATCTGTCTCCCTGTCTGCGCTTGCCCCCCAGTACTGGAGGCTGTGATGGTCACCTTTAGGGTCTCTCCTCCATCGGGAGTCTTCTCAGCTACCACTTTCCTGCAAGAAACTTTATGATCCTCATCGGCCTTTTTAAAATTGCCGATGATTGCCTCTTTGCCTTTGCCTTTATCGGCCGTGTTTGGCCGAACCAGGACTTTCTTGCCCTCAAAGTCGATCACGTTCATTGGAAAGGGCTCTGTATCCACCTGCATTTCCTGAAATTTCAATCGTCCCTCATTAATGGCCGATTGAATCTGTCGTCGGAATACATTACAATCATTAGTGGCATGAGAAAATGAGTTATGCCACTTGCAGTATGCACGACGTTTTAGCTCGTCGGCGGATGGAACAGTGTGATTTATTTTAATATTGCCATTTTTGAGTAATTCGTCAAATATTTTATCACATTTACCAACATTAAACGTAAACTTAACCTCCTCTTGCCGTTTCTTTTGAACCGGCTGCAAGGAGGAACAAGCCGAGGATTTGGCCTGTTTTGGCCAAATCATTTCAGCAGCATATACTTCTGCTGATTCGTCATCTGAGCTACTTTGGTCGCATTCTACTATATGTACGTTGTGACGCATTGTTTTAGCAGTTTCTTTGCTCCGGCTTTCGCAAGCCAAAGCCCTCTGGTGTAACTGTGCTAGTGTAAAAAATTGGATGCCTTCTAATCTCTCTTTTAAATAATATCGTAGACCATTAAAGGCTAATCCTACTAGCTGTTTTTCTGCTAAATGAATTTGAAAGCATCGGTTTCTTGTATCGCGGAATCTCCGGATGTAATCATTAACCGATTCGTCTTTTGTCTGTCGCAATGACACTAAATCTACCAAATCCAATTCATAATCACCGGAGAAAAAATGATCATGAAATTTTTGTTCTAGATCCCCCCATGATGAAATGGAATTGGGAGGTAAAGTGGCATACCATGCAAACGCGGTTCCTGTTAGCGATAATGAAAATAAACGCACGCGAAATGCCTCTGTGTCTGCCAATTCTCCTAATTGTGCTAAGAACTGGCCTATATGTTCACGCGTGTTTTCCCCTTGATCACCCGAAAATTTCGCGAATTCGGGTATTCTAGTTCCCTGTGGGTACGGGTGGTGATCAAATCGGCTGTCATAAGGTTTCCGATATGATTGCCCCCCAGGGACCATGCTTACTCCGAGCTTATCTCGGAACGCCCCGGCTATTTCTTCCCTCACTATATCAATGGCAGCCGGTGCAAGACCACCGGCTCTCTGGTCAAACATAGGTGGGGTTGGTTGCATATTAGTATGTTGTCGTTCCCCCCATTGGTTTGAGCTACGTGGTGCATTCCCATTTGCCCTATATGGCTCATAGGTTTGATCGTTTCTTTCCGGCCTTTTAGGTGGGGCCGGAAAGCTTTCCTGGGCTCTGGATCCTGAATTAATGGGCTGGTGCATTGCATAATGTGATGGGAAGTGTTGCTGGGACGGGCGAGGATTCAGGTAATAATCCTCCTCAAAAGACTCATGCGCGGACTGTCCGAATATGTACCCGGACCGTCCGTGGTCATATGCGGACCGTCCGTCATTGTATGCGGACCGTCCGACTGGGTAATTTGGGTTCTGTGTCATATGTGGTGGCTCGGGCGCATATCTAGGTAACTCATTAAAAATAGGCCCAACTCCTGTTGGCCCGGACGGTCCGCGCTCACGTGCGGACGGTTCGGGCATGTGCAGATCGGCTGGTTTGCTGCCGATTTGCGGTTGCTTAGGGTATATGTCCATCGGCATCCCATAAAGGGGTTGTGACTGGTCGTGACAACCTGTAGCCGATGTGTTACGCGCGTTATCTCCTAACTCAACCTCGTGCGAAGGAAAATTTGCGGTACTAGATTTATCGAATGCACGTACTAGTCTCTTAAGATCGCTTTGCATACCCCCTATGATGTTCTGCATTTGTTCACGCTGATCTTCTACATAATTTCTAAGAGATTGCAGATCGTTGGTATTACTTACATTAGGGATATCTGGCGTGGGTTGGAGCGAAGCCGGATCCGTCGCCCGATGTCGGACGACCTTGTTGTTCCTGTCCACTTTGAAGTTGGCCAAGAACTTTGCTTTCGCCTCCTGGATCATCCGCTCCTTATGCTCCTCAAACTGGAGCTGCTCGTCAGCCGGCAAGGTTTCCCAAGTCGGCTCTATGATGTTGCTTAGAGAAATATCAGAGCTATCCTTTGAACCGGCCATTGAGGGCCGATTTGATGAGCCTAGATGTTTTGTTCCCCAGCGGAGTCGCCAAAAAGTATGTTGACGCCTTTTCGGAGCGCCAAACACTCAACAAGAACCGTGGCGGTGCCCTCTGCATAGGGGCGGACGGTCCGCGCGCAGGGGCCGGACGGTCCGCGGCCTGGTGCGAGGCGCGGTGGTGCTCTCTGCGCAAGGGCGGACTGTCCGCGGCCTGGGGCCGGACTGTCCGCGACCTGGTGCGCGGCTAGGGCTCCTGCCTGACGGCCGGACGGTCCGCGCCCTGGGGCCGAACGGTCCGCGCGTACGCAGGGACGGCGGAAGATCGCCGACGGCGCCTGGATCTCGCTCCCGGGAGGGACCCCGTCGGGGAGTAGAGATCCTAGGTGGTGTCTAGGCTCGGGTAGACCGACCTAGACTCCTCTAATCGACGTAGAGTCGAGGAGAGGCGGAGAATTTGGGGATTGGAAGGCTAAACTAGGGCTAAACTAGAACTACTCCTAAGATAAAATGCGAAATAGAAGTTGTATTGATTCGATTGTTGATTACAAATCGGCCGTATACCTCTCTATTTATAGAGGAGGGGGGCTGGACCCTTTACAAACTAATTCCCGAGCTTATCCCGCGATTTTAGCTAACAACCGTAGCACAAAACTCGGAACCTTAATCTGCTCTGCGCACGCGCGGACCGTCCGGCCCACAGGCGCGGACCGTCCGGACCGCGGACCGTCCGGCCTCAGGGTCGGACAGTGCGCCGGCTCATTTCTGGTTCGAACAATAGGTCAACATTTTCTTATGTTCATGGGTTGCGGCTGGTATCTGAGGCTTGAGAACCATGTATGATTACCACTAAAAAGGTTTTTAAGATAAAATTAGAGCATGATGGCTTTAGAAGCGTTGTCTTGCATGTTGGCTCCAACGGCTTTGTTTTTGGAAATTACGATGACAATTTAGTTTGTGTTTGACTGCTCTGTATAATGGCATTGTTATTTACTTTACATGCATTTTGACCAATGTGTTGTTGCTATGTGTTCAGGAGGATCTATGGTTATCTGCTTTCCCCATTGGTACCGAGGTTTGCTCCTGTGCCTGCCTTCTTTTATTAGTAGCAGTGTGTATGTTAGTGATCCACATTTGGGCATAGCTCACATCTTCTCCTTAACAACTTATATAACTTGCCATATCATCTGCAGTGGGAAAACATCGATAAGATAAAGGAGTTCAACTGGAGCTTTGAAAATTTAGAGGTATGGTGATCGAAGTTGATCTTTAAATCCATTTTGTTTTTTTTAGGATTTAGTCCCCCATTCATGATGATATGTGATTGATGTTGGTGAACAGGAAGCCTTAGAAGAAGGAGGAGAGCTTCATGGGAAGACCCTTTATATGTTTGGAAGCACCGAGCGTAAGAACACTGTTTTCAGCTAGTTTCTAAAATTAATCGTTATTAATTAGTATCTGCAACATTATTTATGTGCTGGGTTTGTAAAGTGGATTTGAGTATAGGCCATCTGTTTCATTTGCTTATTAGTTTCATGAGCCTGTTGATTATTGTTCCATACATGACTAATTGGCTCCTGTCGTCATACAGCCCAGCTATTATATGTTAATGGTGAATCAAAGATAGTGCTTATCCCAATTGTTGTCGCTGTAAGTTCTTGTCTACCTTCTTGGCTGGACAATTATCCTATGTGTATATTTACTCCCCGATTTTGAGTTCCAAAACATGTTATTAGAAACATGAGCTATTGAAATGGCCCCTGTAATTGCGCATCATCTTATGATGAAAAAAAACTTGACCTGCTGGGGGTAAGATAGCCCCTGGGACATTGTATTAAGAAGAATTGACATTGTATTAAGAATAACTCATGCAGGTTGAGGAAACTCCTGAACCCTTATCTCACCCATACACAGTAGCACCATAATACCGATATAAGAACGACCGCGACCAGGGCCAGACCTTAGACTTGTGCTTTGTCGTGGGATGGACGAAGGGATTTTTTAAGCCCGGTCTAAAATTTGCTCACACGAGGAGTCGAATTCAGGACCTGAAGAGTGCTACTGAGACTACTTAATCATCTCAGCCATCTAGCTCTTCTCTTCATCCCTTTCGCTCCCCCCTCTCTTGGGATAACTCTGCTTTTATTGAAAGCAAATAAGGTTCACCATACACTTGCTGGGGATACCAGCTAGCTGCTGGCCGAAGAAGCAAAATCACACAACCGCTGAACATGAAAATCTATTCATCTAGGCCATGGCTATGCCAGCTAAACAATTAAGCAATTCTGTCTGCACTTTTGCATTAGCAAACAATGCATACCATCTCTGGTGGGTGGGTGTTGCTTGCAATTTTTATCTAGTAATATCAACTTCACAGCATTGAAAACATGTCAGTATTTAAGATTAAAAAATGCGACGAACATTTTGAAAGTAAAAAAAGAGAGGCAAGAGACTTAATTTGACTTGTCCATTCTCCATTGATAATTTGATATTACCAAGGTAACTATACTTTGCTAGGAAAATTTAATACCTTATACATTTTTTGTTCTTTAATAATATTGGTGCTGTACAGATAAGGCCTAGTTTGGGTACTCTAGTAATGAGTGGGATTGGAGTGGATTAAAATGTATTGAGAGAGTATTTGATCTTTTGGAGATTTACACCCTCTCCAATCCCTCTAAAACACTCTAATTCTAAAGTATCCAAACTAGGCTAAAGGTTTTTGGCTGGTGATCTTTTCCTTTTCATTGGTGTTTTGATTCTAAAATGCATTGACAAGTGTTTCTTTTTTATATTTGTAGTATGTGGTTGCTCAATCAAACAATTTGTTTATGGGTCAAATATTTTGCTATCTATCTCTGGGTGGTGGGACTCATTTTACACTTGAACTCTTATTTTGCAGGTAGACTGTCCTTTCCCACCTTCAGATAAAATTGGCATAAATTCCGTCCAAAGGGAAAATGAGGAAATAGTGCCAATGAAGGCGATGAAGATGGCATGGGTGCCTTATGTTCCCCTTGAGGACCGGTACTTTTGTATTATCATGTTAAACGATATTTGATACTTGTTGTTTTCTTTATATATCTATGTGTACCTTTTCTCCTAAGTCATTGCAACTTTTTTTTTCTAACTTTGGTTTTGCTTTGTCTTTAGGCTGAGCAGGATTGACATTTTCAAAACAAAAATATTCACGCTCGGATGCACACAGCGAAGGTTAGTGATACAAATTCATGGTTTTGGAATTTCAGGCTTTAGGATTTTATTTTTATTCCTGTTGTTTATTCGTTTACACAGTGAAAGTCGCCTAGAGGGGGGTGAATAGGGCGAATCTGAAATTTACAAACTTAATCACAACTACAAGCCGGGTTAGCGTTAGAAATAATAACGAGTCCGAGAGAGAGGGCGAAAAACAAATCGTGAGCGAATAAAGAGCGAGACACGGTGATTTGTTTTACCGAGGTTCGGTTCTTGCAAACCTACTCCTCGTTGAGGTGGTCACAAAGACCGGATCTCTTTCAACCCTTTCCCTCTCTCAAACGGTCCCTCGGACCGAGTGAGCTTCTCTTCTCAATCAAATGGGAACCAAACTTCCCGCAAGGACCACCACACAATTGGTGTCTCTTGCCTTGATTACAATTGAGATGATCGCAAGAAAGAATGAGAAAAAGAAGTAATCCAAGCGCAAGAGCTCAAATGAACACAACAAATCTCTCTCACTAATCACTAAAGCTTTGTGTGGAATTGGGAGAGGATTTGATCACTTTGGTGTGTCTTGTATTGAATGCTATAGCTCTTGTAAGGTGTAGGAGTGGAAAACTTGGATGCCAATGAATGTGGGGTGGTTGGGGTATTTATAGCCCCAACCACCACAAAGTGGCCGTTGGAAGGCTGCTGTCGCATGGCGCACCGGACAGTCCGGTGCGCCAGCCACGTCAGCAGACCATTGGGGTTCGACCGTTGGAGCTCTGTCTTGTGGGCCCGCCTGGCTGTCCGGTGGTGCACCGGACAAGTCCTGTAGACTGTCCGGTGTGCCACCCGCGCGTGCTCTGTCCTCTGCGCGCGCAGGCGCGTATTTAATGCGTTGCAGTCGACAGTTGCGCGCGAAGTAGCCGTTGCTCCGCTGGCTCACCGGACAGTCCGGTATGCACCGGACACTGTCCGGTGAGCTTTTGGGGTTCGGGATCATAGCGTGAGCTATGGCCAAGTGCCTCCATTCTTCCTCCACGGGATCAAGGCGATAAATACCAGCTTCTTTCCTCCACGGGATTCGTACATCGGATGAGGATTCCTACAACGGTAGATGAATTCTAGAAAGGGCAAAACCTACGGGTGCACCAGGACGAGTACCTTCTTTTTATTGATCCACTGGAATATCTACTAAAGGAAATTTGCAATACACTTGTTCTGGTTCCTTTCATCGGCGTTGTAAGCGCGTTCTTATTCCGTTTTCTTGGATGTTTTAGTCAAAAAATCAATTCTTTTTCTGGAACTCGCAATCTGGAGGATTCGAACCGTAGTGAGATTATCTAGCAATCTCGAAATATCGTATCTACTAGTGCCGGGGGGAGGAATCGAAATCTATATGCCCTCTCGGGTTCTTCCCTTTCCACCAGTCACTCGGAAATCATCTCTCATTTACTTATACTTATGATGCCGACAAGCCACGAAAGGAGGAACTTCACGATGGCTCGCCTCCACTTCTGGGCTTCAACCAGCTACTCAGCAAGAATTAGCACAACAGCTAGCACACTTTCGAGTTGCACTTACCGTCTCTCATATCCGTGAGGAAGGAACATGTGCCACTAGAGGCTAGAAATACTTCTCTTGTCAATTCAAGGAATGAGTCAAGGCAATACCATCTCGGAAGGCGACTCATATACAGAGAAGTCTGCTCACTCAGGTCTAATCTCATCTAGATGATCGGTTATTGGAAGCCGTTCTACAAATCCATGTCCTTGGATCTGACCTTCTCTTTAGCTTTTGGAGTAGTGACTTTCCCTTTGCTTTCTTCCTGTAGGCAGGCAGTAGTAGAACGATACTAGACCCTCTATCTCCTTCCTTAAGTACTAGTATCCCATTCATTCCTTCACAGCTGTTTCACCAGATCTTTGCTTGGAAATATTCTTAGGTTGAATGGTTTGGGTGGCCATCCATATATATCCTATCATCACTCCTCCAGTAAGTAGGCAAGGCATCCGTACTATCCCTATCCTGGTTCCTGGCTTTGCTTTATCCATCGAGACAGACAAGTCAAGTTGTTTGATGCCAGTTCTCATCTAGCCATTTCTCCGGTTCCAATGATAGGAGCTCGCGCTTCCATGATCCCTACCCAACACTGGATGATCCCTTTCTTTCTCTTTAGCCTGCAAGCAATGTTCTGTTTTGCCCACTTTATCCATCCCCCTCTAAAGGTTAGAAGCTGGAATGGTTGTTTCCTTATCTTGTGGGTTCTGTTGAGAGAATAGTGGACTCGCCATCTCCATATCATAGGTTCTAACCTGATCTCTTATTTTTAAGGGTTGGGACAAGCAAGTCTACGAACATAAGTACCCCATAGCCTAGAGTTCCCCAAGGAAGCATAAATCAAGAGTGTTGAAATACGCCGATCTGCTAAAGCTTACTTCTAAACCTGCCCCACCATAATATTTCCAATGCAAGAAATCAAGCTAGGATTCTGGAAACCGGAAGGGTATTCCCAAGCTCACATTCCACTTCTGCAGCAGAGCTAATAGAGATTTGCAGAAAGGGATATGCAGACTAGATGCACGCTAAAAGTGCCAGGTTCCAGTCAAGAAGCAAGGCAAGAGATCCTGATTGTAGGTCCCGTTCCCTCAGATAGACTGGCCTATTTTGCCCCAGCTTCCGAGACCGGACTCGAGGAAGCTGCCCCTCCTGACAGAGATTGGACGCGAAGGATGGAGCATCCGAACATTGAATTCGAGCTAAGATTCTAACGAACAGCTGGAATAAAGAACCTATCCTTTCAGGAATAAGGAATGAGAAATGGAACAGAGAGTGGTTGGATGGAGTATAAAATCTAAAGGTTATATTATATATAGTAGTGGGAAGAAAAAAAGACAAGAAAACGATTGAATGTCAGGCAAAACAGTTCTGTAAGTCGCGGATCAAAGCCTGAAGTGAAGTGCCTGGTTGTCTTAGTATTATAAGTAAAGCATTTCATTCTCCGGTTTTGATTTCATTCTCTTTTGTGACGGTCTACTTGCTTGTGCTAAGGCTGCTGGAATGAGCCTTCTAAGAGTAGGTTTTGAGACAAGATCTTGATTGATCACTTAGTCTACCTTTTACTCATTTCTTCGAACCTCTATAAGTGTAAGAAAAGAGTGCATGTACTTTTAGTGGACTTTACTTTTTTCTATAGTGTGAGAGTACTTTCTGTTCAATCCAGTCGCTCCAGATCTGCCTGAGACAAAGCCTATAAGATCGTTATTAAGTAATGAATTTGCAAATAGAGAACTAAACTATAGGAATCAATCCAATTCTCGTTCTACAACAAGAAGAAGATCCATGAACTGGAACGGATGGAAGATAGCACTAGAAGTAAAAGAAATATTGAAAGGTGCGAAGCAATCACATCGCAACAAATAGGTATGTATTACTTTGAGTTTCTCGCTGAACTCCACTGGACACCGACCTCCTAAAACTGACCTCTCTGCTAATTCGAATCGAGGCTTACTGCCGCTTGGTACTATACTTCTTCCTGCCAGACTCTTTCAACCCTCTTAAGTGTTTTCAAACTTGGCTAGTTTCTTCGAGAATGGAAGCTTTGTCCTACGGCCTGCAAATTCTTCTGCTCCTAAAGGAAGTTTCTGACCCAGCTTTAGATGATAGAGGATTTGACAAAGAGACCTCTTCCTGCCATACTGATCGACTATTCTCTTGAAATGCCATCTCATCCTTCGGCCTAGCTTTTTCATTTCTTCCTTATTGGATTCAAACTGTTTCAAAAGTTTGGTACTTGGTACAAAGTATATACCAACTTTCCTGGCTTCCCTAGAGGTTGTATTAAAGCCGGCTTGCCTAACAGCCTGCTCTTCTTTCCCAGACGAGCGAGACGGATTGTGGATTGAGTTTGAGTTCTTTTGCCGCTTGCGATTGATTAAGTTACATTACCTGCTGCACCGAGCATTGATTTGAACGAATTAATTACCAGACTTATTGGGGAGTGTGTACGACTTAGTGGAGTGTTTCCTTTTTAATAGAATCAGAGCAGAGGATTGAATCGCATGAATGGGTTGAGCATTTTCATAGATATACCCTTTTTCTTAGGCATCGATTCTAGGATTGAAGAAAGGGGAGATTTCCCACACTTGGAAAGATTCACCTATTGGGTGGGGCGTGTTTGAATTACCTACCCGGGATTTTTCATATTAACTGTAGCTAGGGAATTGACTGACTCTGATTAATATCTTTGTCTAGCATTTCCAAATTGCCTCAAGACTGATACAGATTTTACGGAGTTAATTACCACAGGGCGGCTTGCCCTAAGAGTATAGTTAAGTGGGTCAATTCCCAGAACAGACAGGGTTTAGTCAGTTCATTGACTAGTAAATGACTTGATCCACTCATTAGCATTGAGTGTTGTCTGTAATTTACTATATTATATTATATTATATATAGTAGTAATGATGAGCACTTTTACCAGAAAGAGTTGACTGAGTTAATGGATTCGCTTGTTGGCTAATCTGAATCGACTTACTGTGTTACCAGGCTTGGAAAGAAAACTTCTTTATGTGTTTGATTTCCCTAATTTACTGGTACTCAAATACCTGCCAAGCATTCCCAATCTCAGTTTTTGTCACACAATAAGATCCAATTTGTTTAGACTCGTTAGGTTTGGTCACCCATTACCTTGAGTGAGGCCAAAGGTTTACACCTCTTGTCATGAAGATGTGATCATATCCACCGAAAGGTCTTGTTCTAAGCCCAATCCTCTCGTCTTAGGTCCATAAACCAACAATAACGGGAGCTTCTCCTTTTTGGTTGACAACCTATGTTGGTCTGACTAAGCCCACTATCCTAATGGGAGGGTCCCACCTTGTGTCGGGGTAAGGCTCCACCTCATCTTGGGTTAAGGGCGAAGCTTGAAGCCAATTTCTTCACTTTCCGTCTAGGGCTTTGCTTGGCATTGGGCTTCGATATAGCTGGTGCTTTCCTGGTCTTGGATTAAACCTCAGCTCTCCTAATTCCGTCTATAGGTGGTTCAATCTTATAAGTTTAGCTTAGGTACATCGATTCAATCCTGCCCCAGGCGTACCTGAGACAACCCTTTCCTCACCCGAGAATTGCATTTCCGCTTCAGCTTCCGGCGCATCCAACTTTTTCTGGATCTAGGCAAGGATCCTCAGTCCTATAGAAAGAAAAGAATCTAAGTTCATTAGATTATGCTTCCTTGCCCGTGTGGAACATGTGTGAGCATTATGTTTTTCCAACAAGTGATCCGACTGGAAGAAGTGTTATATGAGGACTTCGAGATCAAATAGAGAATCTGTCTCTCCATTCCTCGTGAGCCACTTATTTCTCCGAAATCTGAGATCAGAGTGATTTTCCTCCTTTTTCCCAAATAGTCGACGGTCCATTGGGATACTTCGGATAAACTGGAGTACATATATGAGAGACCGGTGCTAAAACCTTTTCTCGAGATATCTTCCAAATTATTAGGGTCCTTGCTCCGGATCTTGTTCCCCCGGTGCGAAAGCAGTTGGTTCCGTAGTTTGAGAATTCTGCTAATTCCAAGTATTCCATTATTATTATTATAAAAGAGAATATAAAAAGTAAAGAGGAGAAGGCATAACCAGAAGAATTGTGAGAAATAAGTCAATTTATCAAGTTGAGGCATTTCGATTTCCAATCAAACCAACCCTCAAGACAGAAAAAGACTCCCTCCCAAAATAACCAAAAATACTAGTTGCCTTCTAACGCATAGACTAGAGCGTTTGTCCCATCCTTATCTAGTGGGCCAATGACATTACTATTCTACGCGTTTTCTGAGGAGCAACATGAGAGATAGACTTGACACCGACCCACGAAAACGAAACTTTTTAGTCTAGAAAGATTCCCAACCCGATATTGAGATCTGATGACTGAACACTCGTTTGAATAGCTCGAGGTGTCGACGGAGCTAACTTGTGAGACGGAGCTCACTTCTGAGATAGAGCTGTCTTCTTTCTCTTGGTTTCCATCCTTCCGTTACGAGATATCGTTTCGTACAATACTACTCTATGCAATATGCAATTTCGAGAAGAGAGCAGAGCGCATCCATCCAGCCTGAAAGGATTCACTCAACTGGACTCGCAGCTCTAGGTGATCCCAATGGATCCGTACAGGGTGATTTGAACTGCTCCTCTCGAGAAGCAAGCATAGATCGACGGATCGGGCGAGCAAGCAGGGAGAGTGCAGTATTGTGCTTGCGCCCTTAAATCAGAGAAATCGACAGATTTCGAGCCCGAAAAGAGAAAGTATCTCCTCTCCAATGAGAAAGTATCTCTCCAGCGAAAGAATCTCCATCTCCTTCCTTCGGGAAACAAACCTTCCTTCCAGGTAGATAGCATTTCCACAGGAAAGAGAATCCGTATTGATTGACGTATTGAAACAATCAAGTCCGTCAAGATTGACAGGCAAGTGCAAGTCCGTTGACATGACAGGATCAAGTCCGTAGACAGGATCTAGTCCCGATAGGGTTGGTTCAGATCATATAGCTTAGGCTCAAGTAGCAAAGCAAGTCCAGTAGGTTGTTTAGGTTCCGGTCATATACATATAGGTTGAGGTTCCGTTCCGGTCATATAGATGTTTAGGTGGTTCCGGTCATATAGGTCATTCCAGCTATAAGCTATAGATAGGAGATGGGGGGGAAAGCTGCACTACAACTCTTGGTTGGCACTGTCTCTAGGAGTGTGCTACGGGAACTGCAGTAATCACTGGGATTCCTTCTACCTATGATTTCTTTGCTGATGATACGCTTTCTTGGAATTGATTGCTAGCACATGTTCATGCTTTCATTGCAATCTTGATCTTTCAATACGCATTTCTGGTAGCACATGTTGTGGTTGCTGATGGCACAAGATAGAAAAGGGAACTCTTCCTGATAGAGGAATTGTCTCTAATCCCAGCACGAAGCTTGGACATGGAACTCATCCTGGAGCTTGTAATCCTGGCGAGTTCAGAGTCGCTCTCCCTTGGGGCACCGGACACTGTCCGGTGGTGCATCAGACAGTCCGGTGAATTATAGCGAAGCGCCTCTGAAAATTCCCGAAGGTGAAGAGTTGGGCGTCGAGTTCCCTGGTGCACCAGACACTGTCCGGTGGCACACCGGACAGTCCGGTGCGCCAGACCAGGGGACACTTCGATATACTTGGCTCCTTTGTTTTGAACCCTTTTCTTGGTCTTTTTATTGGCTTATTGTGAACCTTTGGCACCTGTAGAACTTATAGACTAGAGCAAACTAGTTAGTCCAATTATTTGTGTTGGACAATTCAACCACTAAAATCAATTAGGAAATAGGTGTAAGCCTAATTCCCTTTCACACAGCATATTTATGCTCATCCATTGGTGTGTTATATTTCCTCTTGTTACCATTGGTTCTAGTTCTAAAATCTCTGCTTCATTCCTTTTGTAGGTCAGCACTGAAGCATCTCAAAATTGAGAGAGTCAAGAAGTTTGACTACTGCATGCCTTGTAAGCTTAATCGAGTTTGTGCATAATATTTTATGACGCCGCATCGGCATCATAGTTAAATGGCTGCAATGGAACTCTATGTCAGTTAATTCATTGGAATTACAGTTGAATAATGTGGCCATGAACAGTGCGGATCTAGAATTTCACGATAGGGTATGCCATCTTAAATTTCCATATATATTCAATCAATCATTTGACAATTCAGAAACAATTTTTACATTAAATTACACAATAAATTGTAAATTTGAAGATTAAGTTAAAAACATAAATAATAAGCCTTAAATTTGAAAATTAAGTTAAAAATATTCATATATTATAATATAAATAGATGAAAAGTCTTACTAGTTTATATGACTTTTTAGTTGAGAACTTCTAAGAGACATAATTAATATCTTAATTATGTTATCTTCATCCACTTAAAAATATAATATCAAATGATTAAATAAATTATATTTGCACGGATTAAATCCTCAGCTCTCACATGTGATTATACAAAAAGTCACATAATCTATACCGAGTTGTTGATCAACCTCGATTCTTCCCTATCACATGTGATTAACGTAAAATTGTTTGTACGTTTTGTCGTTTTCGTAAGAGTCTACATCCACCAGTATAGTCTCCAGCACCATCTCGTGAGTCACGTCCGTCGAAGAATCCAAGCAATCGAGCGTTGGACTGTCGATTTTATGATCGTATTGTCCGTCTAACAGACCATCTCAAGACTTAATTAGATAGATCCCGAGGCCATAAGACTGAACACAAAGGAAACATAATCTACAACACAACACCCTTTTTATGTTAAATGTTCTATTATATATATATATATATATATATACACACACACACCGAGTCCGTGGGGTATGCCAGGGCATACCAGGCATACTCCCTGGCCATGAAGAAACATAGTGTCTGAACTCTCATGTCTCTACTTAGTTGGCTGATTATTGTGCTATTTATGGCTTGAAATTAACTTTTGTAACACGAGTGATGTCCTCGTTCTGAACTCATGTTGTGAAATGTCCAAGCACGTTTTGTTATAAAAATTCCTAGGCAAGCGTCGAGGTGGCACATAGCACGCAATGGCCACCTAAACCTAGGCAGAAATCATAAGCTAGGTGGAATGGTGGTGCTTAGGAACCGTCTAGGTGGATGAGGTCAACACCTTCTAAAACAGTAGATGCAGTCATTTGAAATAACCTAACATTCCCATTGAATCCTTATACAGTCCTACCTCTGTTCTGTCTTATTCACACAATCACACCAATGTTATCAAATTGTCTAATCGATTCTAGCCGCCATGTCACCAGCCAGCCTGACAAATCACGACTAATCGTAGCGCATAACGGATCGCCATGGCACTGGTCAGCTCAACTAATTGTGATTAGTCAGACGACTTGATAGCATTGATTTACACATCCTGGAACTATTCTACTAATTCATTATAAGTCAGTTTAAATATGTATGCCATTATGTGGTTTTATGTTTTTTTCCTGAGTAGTCTTGTCATCTGTGCATGTACCTTGTCTATGATCTCTGCAGATTATATGCCACTGCAACCTCTTGAAGATGAAGAAAACACAACTATCAATTTCTTATATCCTCTAGAACCCCCGGTAAGACTCATTGTTTATTTCAATGAGGGGCATTACCTGCTCAGTCCAAAATGAAAATGAAAATGGAAGTTTTCCTCTATTGTGTGAAGTGACAATAAATCAGCTCACAACCTCACCATTGTTTCCACTTTAACAATTTTAGTAGTTGTTTTTTCCAACATTAGTGTACTTGATGCCTCCTATTTTATGCATGAGTTTTAATTTCATATAGCTGTAGATTGTTGTCATGCTTCACTGTGTTTACTTTGTGCTGCTTGCTGCAGATAGTAGATGAGTTTGACTGGGAAATGGATGATTACGAGGTTTGTGTTAAATGTGTTTTATTCTGCTCAATATGCTAAAGTTGCTACCCATGAAAGTGCATCTGTGTTGAATGACTTGAATTATTGTCTTGCGATGCAGGATTTTGCAGATCAGAAAGTTCAAGAAGGTAGCCTGCCCGAGGGCGAGAAAGAAAAATTCAAGGTGCTGCATTTATTTTGTGCTTAATTTGTGGCTAAGCTAATATCCGGGAATTGGTTACAATTGTGTCTTAAGCTTACAGTTTTGCTGCCATGTTTATCTGATAGGAGTTCCTGAAGGAGAAGGTTAGAGAAAGGAAAAGAGAGCTGAGACAGGTTCACAATCATGGGAACTATTTATTTTATCCACAAGAGATTTGCATTAGTATTCAATGTTTCCACAAACTTATTTAGGCTAAAGAAGCCAGGAAGAAAGCTATTGATGATATGGATCCTGCGATGAAAGAGGCATTCGAGAATATCAAATTTTACAAATTTTATCCTGTGAAAACCCCAGACACGCCTGATGTAAACAATGTAAAGGTATGCAGTGCTGCTGTTAAGCATTCCTCAGTTAAAACATAGCTGAATAGATGTAACTTCGTACATTGTTTTCTGCAGGCTAGGTACATCAACAGATACTACAGGAATGCCCATTATCTGAAGTAAAGGCTCTCCTGATCTCACGTGCTTGACGACGAACTTGTCATTTGAGTTGGTATCAAAAAAATTTGAAACCCGGGGGAGAACAGTTTGGTGACATCTTTGGATGGTCTTACTGTTGTATTGTACTGTACTAGAATTGCCCTCAGACTTTCGCTGTCCGGTGCATACAGTCAGAGAGGTTCAAGGTAGTTTTGAGACTAACCAAATCATGATGGAACAATCTGTTCCTTTGTCATCATGGTTACTGCACACCCTGATGGTTATGCTGTGACTTTTTTTTAACATCTGCTATGAGCAAGCTATGAATTATGCTGTAATCTGTCTGGTGAAGCGACCAGGTACAGTAGGGTTCAGACTGGTTAACAATGGGATAACCTGGCTTCTAGGCCTGTTTGTTTTTTCCAATTAATAATCGGTCTTTTGATCTAATTTAAATTGGTTTCTACTCCCTTTGCCCTACAATGAATGTTGTTTGACTTTTTTGGCATCAAGTTCGACTGACTCGTCTTATTCGAAATATTTATAAAAATGTAGAAAAAAATCAGTTTATAGTTAAATTTAATTATATGATAAACTAAATCAGAATAAAAATAAATGATAAACTAAATCAGAAAAAATATGAGAAAACCGGATACAGAAAAGTTCTTTTGCTACTACAGCACGAACAAAGTGTGCATAAATTCAGGATGGGTGATTGTGTGAAGCTACATTATTAGAGGGTGTTTAGGACTGCCCTACAATGAATGTTGTTGACTTTTTTGGCATCAAGTTCGACTGACTCGTCTTATTCGAAATATTTATCGTCTTATTCGAAATATTTATAAAAATGTAGAAAAAAATCAGTTTATAGTTAAATTTAATTATATGATAAACTAAATCAGAATAAAAATAAATGATAAACTAAATCAGAAAAAAATATGAGAAAACCGGATACAGAAAAGTTATTTTGCTACTACAGCACGAACAAAGTGTGCAGAAATTCAGGATGGGTGATTGTGTGAAGCTACTGTTGACGCCTTTTTGGAGCGCCAAACACTCAACAAGAACCGTGGCGGTGCCTTCTGCACAGGGGCGGACGGTCCGCGCGCAGGGGTCGGACGGTCCGCGGTCTGGTGCGAGACGCGGTGGTGCTCTCTGCGCAAGGGCGGACTGTCCGCGGCCTGGGGCCGGACGGTCCGCGGCCTGGTGCGCGGCTAGGGCTCCTGCCTGACGGCCGGACGGTCCGCGCCCTGGGGCCGGACGGTCCGCGCGTACGCAGGGACGGCGGAAGATCGCCGACGGCGCCTGGATCTCGCTCCCGGGAGGGACCCCGTCGGGGAGTAGAGATCTTAGGTGGTGTCTAGGCTCGGGTAGACCGACCTAGACTCCTCTAATCGACGTAGAGTCGAGGAGAGGCGGAGAATTTGGGGATTGGAAGACTAAACTAGGGCTAAACTAGAACTACTCCTAAGATAAAATGCGAAATAGAACTTGTATTGATTCGATTGTTGATGATTACAAATCGGCCGTAGACCTCTCTATTTATAGAGGAGGGGGGCTGGACCCTTTACCAACTAATTTCCGAGCTTATCCCATGATTTTAGCTAACAACCGTAGCACAAAACTCGGAACCCTAATCTGTTCTGCGCACGCGCGGACCGTTCGGCCCACAGGCGCGGACTGTCCGGACCGCGGACCGTCCGGCCTCAGGGCCGGACAGTCCGGCCGCTCAATATGGTGCTCAACATATGCCCCCCTGCCTTTTGGTAGAGCTGAGCAAACCAAAAGCAACTAACTCGATGTGATTACATCGGTTCTTTTAGGCATCTTGCCACATACTAGGATGGTATTGTTTGAGGAAACGCCCATTCAAAGCCTTAGGCAAGTCCTTGCCTTGTAATGTTTGTAGCAAATAGGCGTTGCCAGACATCACCTGTTTTACTTTATAAGGGCCTTCCCAACTTGGTGACCATTTCCCGAACTTCCGATCTTTATTCCTTAGAGGCAGAATGGTCTTCCACACCAGGTCCACTACTTGAAATGATTTTGCTTTGACCTTCTTGTTGTAGGCCCTGGCTACCATGATTTTGTCCTTTTCTATTGCTCCCAAAGCTATCATCCTTTTGTCAGTCACCTCATCAATATTATCCATCATTGAATCATAATAATCGGTAACAGTTAGATCATTTTGTCTGGCGAACCTGATAGCATTCAAACTTATTTCCACAGGCAACACCGCTTCCTGCCCATAGACAAGCTCAAAAGGAGATACTTTAGTAGCCCTATGTTTAGATATTCTATGAGCCCATAAAGCCTCAGACAAAATCTTATGCCAATGTTTAGGATTATCAGATATTTTCTTTTTTATCAAATTAATCAATGTCCTATTGCTAGACTCGGCCTGACCATTGGCCTGAGCATAATATGGAGATGAATTAAGCAGCTTAATTCTGTATAATTCAGCAAATTCACGTACCTCCTTTGACATAAAAGAAGTACCTTGATCTGTAGTTAAGGTCTGGGGAATGCTGAATCTATGAATGATATGCTCAGTTATAAACTCAATTACCTCCTTGTGTGTCATGTTCTTTAGAGCAACGGCTTTAGTCCATTTGGTGAAGTAGTCAGTGGCAACTAACACAAACCGATGCCCCTTTGATGATGAAGGATGAATTTCTCCAATAAAGTCTAATCCCCATCCTCTGAACGACCAAGGCTTGATGATAGGATGTAATTCGGCTGCAGGGACCAACTGTAGGTCGCCGAATTTCTGACACACTTGGCAACCCTTGTAGTACTTGAAACAATCAGCTATCATACTAGGCCAATAAAAACCAGACCTTCGCAACAACCACTTCATCTTTAGAGCTGATTGATGGGTACCACAAATTCCTTCATGTACTTCGGCCATAGCTAATATAGCATCATCTGGGCCCAAGCACTTAAGCAGGACATCATTAACCGTTCGGCGGTAAAGTTCATCACTCATCAAAACATACTTGAAAGCTGTTCGCCGAATGTTCTTATCTGTCCTGATATTGGGATTTTGCAAATAATTAAGTATAGGTGTCCTCCAATCACTTGCATCGGCTTCATTGTCAGCCGAATCGATTAAGAGAACATTTCTGGTAACCTCGGACGGTCCGGCGTCATCACGCGGACGGTCCGCGACCTGGGAATTTGGCTCTGCACTGGTTATCAAATTTTCAGTTTTGTGAAATTTCCCTCTCTTTATCCGATAACCTGATGCATCTTGTGCCAAATCGTTAGCTCTATGATTCTCAACTCTAGAGACATGCCGAATACTGAATTCGTCAAAGGAATGGATTATGCTCCAACATTTCTCAAGATAACTATTTAGAGTACCATCCAGACATTGATATTCTTCTAACACTTGTTGGACAACCAGCTGAGAATCACCAAATACCTTCACATGTTTTACTCCCATACTATTTAAAAGTTCTAAACTGAATAGGAGGGCCTCATATTCAGCTTGATTATTAGTGCAATAAGTTTTCAATCGGCTAGAGAAGTCAAAGGAGACATTACTTGGTGAAACAAGCACAATGTCAATTCCTTGCCCTTCACTGCAAACCGATCCATCAAAATATAAAGTCCAAGGAGTAATAGTGAGGTATGACATGTCTAGTTCATGAATATCATTAACCCGATGTTCTACAATAAAATCCGCTACAACTTGGCCTTTCATAGATTTCAATGGTTCATAGGCCAAGTCATATTCTATGAGTGCATAAGCCCACTTACCAACTCTACCACTCATAATTGGGTTATGCAACATGTATTTGATTACATCGGCTTGACCAGAAATAGTGCAATGACTAGACAGTAAATAACATCTACATTTGGTGCATGCATAAAACAAGCATAAGCATAACTTTTCAATAAAAGTGTACCTTGTTTCAGCATCCACCAACCTTCGGCTTAGATATGTCACCACATGCTCCTTCCCCTCAGTTTCTTGTGTCAGAACAGCCCCAATAACCTTGTCTTCAGCTGCAATGTATAATCTGAATGGTGCTCCTACTTGTGGTGCTTTTAACACGGGAGCCGAAGACAAGTATTTTTTAATGAGATCAAATGCTTCCTGCTGCTCTACCCCCCAAGTGAATTCAGCATCATACTTAAGCCGAAGGATAGGGGTGAAGGCATCAATCTTCCCGGCTAGGTTAGAAATAAACCTTCGTAAATAATTCACCTTGCCGAGAAACCTCTGCATTTCGACCTTACAAGTCGGAGGCCCCACATTCCGAATAGACTTGATTCGGTCAGGGTCTATTTCTATACCATGTTCATGGATGACAAATCCTAAAAACTTACCAGCCGACACTCCAAAAGCACATTTACGTGGGTTCATTTTTAAACCATACCGACGCATTTTATCAAAGGCTTTGCGCAAATCAGCTATATGAGAACTAAACTTAGCCGATTTGACTACAATATCATCAATGTAGACTTCCACAGTGTTTCCTAACAACTCATGGAAGATCAGATTCATAGCCCTCTGATAAGTAGCACCAGCATTTTTAAGACCGAATGTCATGACAACCCATTCAAATAAACCAATGAAGCCTGGACATATAAAGGCCGTTTTAGACGCATCTTCTTCGGCCATGAAAATCTGATTATATCCGGCATTACCATCAAGGAAGCTAATAATTCTATTTCCTGATGCATTATTGATTAATGTGTCGGCTATGGGCATGGGATATTCATCTTTAGGAGTCGCTTTATTTAAATTACGAAAATCAATGCATACTCTAAGTTTACCTGACTCCTTTTTCTCCACCGGCACAATATTGGAGACCCACTCTGCGTATCTGCACGGTCTAATAAAATTAGCTTCTAGCAGCCCGTGGATTTCATCCTTGATCCGTGGGAGAAGATCTGGACGAAACGTTCTAGCTTTCTGCTTGAAAGGTCTGAAACCAGACTTAATGGGCAGCCGATGTTCGACAATTTCTCGGCTTAGTCCAGGCATTTCAGTGTAATTCCAAGCAAAACAATCTGAATATTCCTTCAATAGACCGATCATCTCATTTCTAGAATCGGTCTCCAGGGTCTTGTTTACAAAAGTCGGCCTTAGAGTTTTACCATTTCCTATGTCAATCTCCTCCAAAGGATCAGCCGATGTAAACCCCTGTCCTAGTTTATCAAGATATCTGAATTCCTCTATCATGTTCCCCACAGAGGAATCAGATGATCTTTGTGTGATGGCGGACTTTCTGGTCTCGGGGACCGGATCACCTGTAATACTGTCTTTTCGCTGTGATAGATGTTCGGTCTTAAAGTCCGAACTGTTTTGTGAAAGACCGGACCATCCGGCTTTGAGAGCCGAATTGTCCGTGATCAACGACTCATGAACTTTGTGTGTATTCATCATTTAAACTTTATTTAGGATTTAGCCGATTCTCCATCGGCTCTAGCATTACAGGAATGAAACCTTTCTTATCTATACTTATGAACTGATAATCAGAAAAATCTACTCCTGTGAGACATGTAGCAGTCTCATAAGTCCAGAGTACAGGGGCATCGGCCACAGCGATGCAGGCCGATACATCAGCATGTACTTGTTCTACCTCATCGCCTACCCATTGTATTAGCATTTGATGTAATGTAGAAGGTATACATTGATTGGCATGAATCCAATCTCTGCCTAGAATTAAACTGTAATTCCCTTCTACATCAGCGACGAAGAATGCAGCAGCAAGGGTCTTAGTCCCGATGGTTAATTCAACGGACGTGACTCCCCTGGCTTTAATCGAACTATCCCCAACACCACTGAGGGTCATGTTGGTTTTGACAAGTTCGTCATCTTGTTTACCTAATTTTCTGTATAATGAATAAGGCATTAGATTTACAGCCGCCCCTCCATCCACCAACATCTTAGCAATCGGTATTCCATCAATGTGACCGCGCACGAAGAGCGGCTTTAAATGATTTACCGATTCCTTTGGTTTAGTAAAGGCGGCTTCTTTAGGACCAAAATCGAACTGGGCAGCAACAGGTTCATCGTCGCCAATGATAGTGCAATCGGAAGAAAATGTAATAATATTTACATCCATACCTGGGCGTTCTGGAGAAGCCTCGTAGTCGACCAGGTCTTCTCCTAGCAGGTCGTCCTCTTCCATGGATGTTGTCGTGTTGTTGGAGGCTTCCTGATGAACGGCAGACGGTCCGCACGCGGGGGCCGGACGGTCCGCGCCTGGTGCAGGTTGTCCAGGGCCTTCCTGGTGAACGGCGGACGGTCCGCATGCGGGGGTCGGACGGTCCGCGCCTGGTGCAGGCTGACTTTCTATTTCTGTGGCCGTTTGTTTTTTCTCAACGGCCTTCGGTCTCCATTTCTTTTGTGGTGGCGGGTATAGTGGATGTGTGTCATTAAATGTCTTTTCCGCCTCCTTCTCCTAGCTCTCCTTTGCTCTTAGGCGCTGTAATTTTCTCTTTTGGGATCGTGTCAATCCCGCTGGGCACCATCGAGGCATGGAGTATTTTGGATCGGCTGTTTTGATGGTAGCCGTATCCTTTTCGGTTGTGTTGGCCGATTCACCAAAAATCATCGGCCCTTTATTGTCTCCCTGTATGACAACATCCGCACTGCCTATCTTGATGGTGTCCTTTTTTGTTGTTCTTTGAATTGCCACAGGCATATGCCCCCCTGCCGGATTGGTCGGCCTAGGAGGCCGAGTAGTCCGGCAACCTTGTTGGGCCCGTGCCTGGTGACCGGATTCAGCGGTGCTCAATCGGTCTTGCACTGGCGGTGCCAACCTATCAAAAACGGATGTTTGGGGTGCCCCCCAGGCGGGGTACTGTGGCATCCCAAACGGATATGGTGGCATGCCCCACATTTGATTTGGGACATATGGCGGAGGTAAGTATGTGTATGGATATGGCATAGACGGATAAGGCGGTGGAGGGGTCCATGTCGGCATGTTGGGTCTCAATTGTACAATAGGACCTTTCATTTCTTCCGATTGGTGAGGTAGTCCAATCGGCCTGACCTGACGTTGCTCATGAATGGGTGAGCGGGGTCGCTTTGGTGGCCGGTCACTGGGGCCGGCCTTCTTTTTCACATATTTAGACAACAATTGATCGAAAGTCAGGCCAGGCTTGATCAGCCGACCAGCTGCTTTAAATGTATTTGTTTTCCACGTACCTATCTCTGGTCGTCGTGGTTTGAAGGTACGTGGTCGCTGCGAGTCCTGAGCATGGCCGGACCGTCCGCCGGAGCTCTCCGGACTGTCCGGTGGGGTCCCAGACTGTCCGCGCCTACGTGCCGGACCGTCCGGGATACGCAGCACGGGTTCCTGTATCTGTCTTCCTGTCTGCGCTTGCCCCCCCAGTACTGGAGGTTGTGATGGTCACCTTTAGGGTCTCTCCTCCATCGAGAGTTTTCTCGGCTACCACTTTCCTGCAAGAAACTTTATGATCCTCATCGGCCTTTTTAGAATTGCCGATGATTGCCTCTTTGCCTTTGCCTTTATCGGCCGTGTTTGGCCGAACCAGGACTTTCTTGCCCTCAAAGTCGATCATGTTCATTGGAAAGGGCTCTGTATCCACCTGCATTTCCTGAAATTTCAATCGTCCCTCATTAATGGCCGATTGAATCTGTCGTCGGAATACATTACAATCATTAGTGGCATGAGAAAATGAGTTATGACACTTGCAGTATGCACGACGTTTTAGCTCGTCGGTGGATGGAACAGTGTGATTTATTTTAATATTGCCATTTTTGAGTAGTTCGTCAAATATTCTATCACATTTACCAACATTAAATGTAAACTTAACCTCCTCTTGCCGTTTCTTTTGAACCGGCTGTAAGGAGGCACAAGCCGAAGATTTGGCCTGCTTTGGCCAAACCATTTCAGCAGCATACACCTCTGCTGATTCGTCTTCTGAGCTACTTTGGTCGCATTCCACTACACGTATGTTGTGACGAATTGTTTTAGTAGTTTCTTTGCTTCGGCTTTCACAAGCCGAAGCTCTCTGGTGTAATTGTGCTAGTGTAAAGAATTGGATGCCTTCTAATCTTTCTTTTAAATAATACCGCAGACCGTTAAAAGCCAATCCTACTAGCTGTTTCTCTGCTAAATGAATTTGAAAGCATCGGTTTCTTGTATCTCGGAATCTCCGGATGTAATCATTAACCGATTCATCTTTTGTCTGTCGCAACGACGCTAAATCTACCAAATCCAATTCATAGTCACCGGAGAAAAAATGATCATGAATTTTTTGTTCTAAATCCCCCCATGATGAAATGGAATTAGGAGGTAAAGTGGCGTACCATGCAAACGCAGTTCCTGTTAAAGATAATGAAAACAAACGTACGCGAAATGCCTCTGTGTCGGCCAACTCTCCTAATTGTGCTAAAAATTGGCCTATGTGTTCACGTGTGTTCTTTCCTTGATCACCCGAAAATTTTGTGAATTCGAGTATCCTGGTTCCCTGTGGGTATGGGTGGTGATCAAATCGGCTGTCATAAGGTTTCCGATATGATTGCCCCCCAGGGACCATGCTTACTCCGAGCTTATCTCGGAACGCCCCGACTATTTCTTCCCTTACTATATCAATGGCAGCCGGCGCGAGACCACCGGCTCTCTGGTCAAACATAGGTGGGGTTGGCTGGATATTAGTATGTTGTCTTTCCCCCCATTGGTTTGAGTTACGTGGTGCATTTCCATTTACTCTATATGGCTCATACGTTTGATCGTTTCTTTCCGGCCTTCTAGGTAGGGCCGGAAAGCTTTCCTGGGCTTTGGATCCTGAATTAGTGGGCTGGTGTATTGCATAGTGTGATGGGAAGTGTTGCTGGGACGGGCGAGGATTCATGTAATAATCCTCCTCAAAAGATTTATGCGCGGACTGTCCGGATACGTACCCGGACCGTCCGTGGTCATACGCGGACCGTCCGTCATTGTATGCGGACCGTCCGGCTGGATAGTTTGGGTTCTGTGTCATATGTGGTGGCTCAGGCGCATATCTAGGTAACTCATTAAAAATAGGCCCGACTGCTGTTGGCCCGGACGGTCCGCGCTCACGTGCGGACGGTCCGGGCATGTGCAGATCGGCTGGTTTGCTGCCGATTTGCGGTTGCTTAGGGTACGTGTCCATCGGCATCCCATAAAGGGGTTGTGACTGGTCGTGACAACCTGTAGCCGATGTGTTACGCGCGTTATCTCCTAACTCAACCTCGTGCGAAGGAAAATTTGCGGTACTAGATTTATCGAATGCACGTACTAGTCTCTTAAGATCGCTTTGCATACCCCCTATGATGTTCTGCATTTGTTCACGCTGATCTTCTACATAATTTCTAAGAGATTGCAGACCGTTGGTATTACTTACATTGGGGATATCTGGCGTGGGTTGGAGCGAAGCCGGATTCGTCGCCCGATGTCGGACGACCTTGTTGTTCCTGTCCACTTTGAAGTTGGCCAAGAACTTTGCTTTCGCCTCCTGGATCATCCGCTCCTTGTGCTCCTCAAACTGGAGCTGCTCGTCAGCCGGCAAGGTTTCCCAAGTCGGCTCTATGATGTTGCTTAGAGAAATATCAGAGCTATCCTTTGAACCGGCCATTGAGGGCCGATCTGATGAGCTTAGATGTGTTTTCCCCAGCGGAGTCGCCAAAAAGTATGTTGACGCCTTTTTGAAGCGCCAAACACTCAACAAGAACCGTGGCGGTGCCTTCTGCACAGGGGCGGACGGTCCGCGCGCAGGGGCCGGACGGTCCGCGGCCTGGTGCGAGACGTGGTGGTGCTCTCTGCGCAAGGGCGGACTGTCCGCGGCCTGGGGCCGGACGGTCCGCGGCCTGGTGCGCGGCTAGGGCTCCTGCCTGACGGCCGGACGGTCCGCGCGTACGCAGGGACGGCGGAAGATCGCCGACGGCGCCTGGATCTCGCTCCCGGGAGGGACCCCGTCGGGGAGTAGAGATCCTAGGTGGTGTCTAGGCTCGGGTAGACCGACCTAGACTCCTCTAATCGACGTAGAGTCGAGGAGAGGCGGATAATTTGGGGATTGGAAGACTAAACTAGGGCTTAACTAGAACTACTCCTAAGATAAAATGCGAAATAGAAGTTGTATTGATTCGATTGTTGATGATTACAAATCGGCCGTAGACCTCTCTATTTATAGAGGAGGGGGGCTGGACCCTTTACCAACTAATTTCCGAGCTTATCCCATGATTTTAGCTAACAACCGTAGCACAAAACTCGGAACCCTAATCTGTTCTGCGCACGCGCGGACCGTTCGGCCCACAGGCGCGGACTGTCCGGACCGCGGACCGTCCGGCCTCAGGGCCGGACAGTCCGGCCGCTCAATATGGTGCTCAACAGCTACATTATTAGAGGGTGTTTAGGACTGCTACACGATATTGTTCGGCTGCAAGTACTGTAGCTTCCTCTGGAAATGCCGCAGCCACAGCAGCTTTCAGCTGTAGCGAACGGCTTGCTACAGTGTTTTATCTTTATGTAATGCTGTCTAAAACATCGAACTATCTTTATGGTCTCGCAAGCACTGTAGCAAGGATGGCTCGAACCGACCTATCAGCAGTTCAACTGACATCCTCCCTACAAATAACGACGTGGGAGAGCGAGAGCGAGAACGCAAGAGCAAGAGGGAGCAATCGAGAGAAGACGACGCAAGACGCAATAAAGAGTCACAGACAGAGACAGGAGCGAAGGACGAGATGGTCGTCTACTTCAGCATCCCCGTCTTCTTTGCCGTCATCATTCTAGCCGCGTGCGGCGTCGTTCTCGCCGATGTCGTCACCAGCATCTGCCATCTGGGGCTTTGCTGTGTCCTCGTTATCGTCATCATCGTCCCAGGTCAAGGCATCGTGGCATTCGCGACCGGTGCTCCTCTTCAGGCTCGGCGGCGTCACCACCCTGAGGCAGAAGCTGAACGACCCGTTCGCCATGTGCCAGGACAGTATGGAGCCCGGTGAGAAGGTCCGCACGCTCTCCTGCAACCACGTGTTCCAATACGGCGCCACCATCAAGTGCCAGAAGACCCTCGACGAATGGCTTCTCAAAGAGGAGATGTCCTGCCCAATCTGCCGCGGGATTCCCCATCCCGTGCTGCCTTGGAATTGGCCACCGCCATCGTTGCTGATGTTGGAGGAGGAGGAGGAGGGTGAGAAAGAAGAGGAGGACTCGGAGGAGTTTCTGCTTCCGTCACACTGTTCGACGAAACACTACTGTAGTAGACAAGCGTGATCGAGCTTGGATGGGACGGAGTTGACGCATCCTGTATTCCTGTGGGGCATTCTGCATCAGTTCTTGTCCTTGAAGGATTCTTTCGACGTTTCTGTCTCTGCATTTTTTGGAACTGATCGAGGCCGGTAGTATGGCGGTGCGAGTTGCCTGATAACCTGGATTAGTTCTTGGAAGATTCTTTCGTTGTTTGTTGTTTCTGGCATTCGCTTTCTTGGAAATGATCGAGCTTAGCAGCGTTCCTGCTCTTTTTGTCCAGAATGGTGTTCAGCCGTGACGAACTGAATTTCTTGATGCCAAGAAACAAAGATTTGTTAGCCCTTGAATCAGTTACAATGTTCTAACTGAAGAAGATAGATCCTTGGTTCACTGCTCTTTCAATTACTTCCGTCGCAATGTGAAATAGTATTTGTTCGCAGCATGCCAGCATTGTTTGCTAATTTCTTGCAATTGTGTTTGACATCAGTTGCTTCATCTGTTAGCCCTTTTTTTGAACCAAAAAGTCTGTTGGATGAAAGCCTTATTTCATGCTTATAGTCTGAACACTGAACTGGCTTTTGATCTGAACTGTGAATGTGAACCGTATTCAAGATGAAACTATTATGAATAAAAAGTAGGATAAGTATACAAACATTTTGATTGGGCATTCGAAAACTTATTACACTGTGACATTTCGTCATCTCTGTATAGGCGTCGAGACAATAGAGGTGGACAGAGAGAAGAGACAAATGAGTACCAGCTTCCCGCATTGGTCAAAAGCAAGGTCGGTTAGTCCCTTTCCCTTTCTGCCGTGATGTTGAATTTAATTTACATCGCCAGATTTGATAATAAAAAAACATGCTGTGATATGCATGTACAGGTTTGTGAGAATGCAGGATTTGGGAGAAGTTTGTTCGAGAGGCTAACATATCTAGAACAGCCCAAGCACCTTCTCGACGTACAGTACATGATGCACCCGTGGATCAGCAAGTTCCCTGTCTCCAGCTTCTACGGCGGCCGGATAACCGACGGCCCCAATGTCCTGAACAGGAACTACGAGAGGCGGCACTTGGCCGGCCTCATGTACGGGTCCTACACGCTGTTACTCTGAAACTTGTGCCTGCCTTCCTGCCCATGCGCCCGGATTGAGATCGCCTGCCTTCGCCCTTTGAAGGTAGAGCACGCAGTCAGCTGCTCTCTACCGTTGGATGAATCGGACGGCTGCTAAAACATGCTGCTACGGGAGATAGGCGAAGTGGAGGGAAAGACCTGCATTTATTGCTGTATGGAGGGAAAATGCCTCCTTCTTACTCTGTTTTGGCGCCAGAAATCTTCATTCTGCAACCTGAGCTCCATCTCTTCTTCCTTTTCTCTTTCTCACGCTGAGATAACATCCCTAATGGAAGAAGATCCAAACAAGAATTACCAAGAAGACAAAAGGTAAATAATACAACTATCATACTTATTATTCTTATTCTGATTTTTTTATAGTTTACGAAGACTGCTAAGCTGCTAGCTTGTTCTCTATTTTTAGACAATCTGTAGCTCTTGTTAAGAATGGAGAGGTGGGAGATGATCCTGGAGGCAGCAGGTCAAAGACACAACTCTTATGTTTGTTGTTCTTCTATTTTTTTTATCGCTCATAAGGAAAACTAATACCCCGCTCTTGATGTTTTAGACATGACGTACTTCCTGTTATGGTGCCTGAAATTGGTATGAAGTTTCAAGATGAGGCAGAGGCTTGGAATTTTTGGAATACATATGGAGGTAACATTGGTTCTGAGGTTAGAAAGAGATATGCAAACAAAAGAAAATCTGATGGAATAGTGAGATCATTTAGATTTGTTTGTGCGAAAGAGGGTCAGCGGAAACAAGATAAAAGAAGTCATCTTGTAAAACGGCCGCGAGCTGAAACTAGAACTAAATGTCCAGTACGAATGAGCCTTATTCTAGATCGAGAGATAGGAGATTATGAAGTGTCTGATCTTATTTTAGACCACAATCATGCTCTTTACCCACCAGAAACACTCCACTTGATGTCATCACAAAGAAATATTTCTGACCTGCAAGCTTTCGAAATTGAAACAGCCGATGACTCTGGAATTGGGCCTAAAGCTGCACATGAGTTAGCTAGTCGTCAAGTTGGTGGGTCATTTAATCTTAGCTACACCCGTCGCGATCACAAAAATTATTTACGTACTAAGAGGCAACGTGAAATGGAATATGGTCAAGCAGGAAGTATGCTGAAATATTTCCAAGACAAAATTGCCGAGAACCCTTCATTCCAGTATGCTTTACAAATGGATTGTGATGAGCAAATAACAAACATATTTTGGGCTGATGCTAAAATGATTGTTGACTATGCACATTTTGGTGATGTCATCACTTTCGACACTACTTTTGGAACAAATAAAGAGTGTAGACCTTTTGGTGTCTTTGTTGGATTCAACCATTTTAGAGAAACAGTAGTTTTTGGTGCAGCTCTTATGTATGACGAAACGTTTGAGTCCTTCAAGTGGTTGTTTGAGACCTTTTTAAAAGCCCACAATGACAAGCAACCTCGTACAATATTTACTGATCAGGATAGTGCAATGGGTAAGGCAGTTGAAAAAGTGTTCATTGAGGCATGGCATGGATTATGTTCCTTCCACATAATGCAAAATGATATCAAACATTTACCTCAGCCTAAGAATGAAGGCTCACATTTACTATCTGATTTTAGTGCATGCATGTTTGAGTATGAAGATAGAGAAAAATTTGAAGATGCATTTAACGCCCTAAGGAGCAAGATGCACAAGCAAACATGGTTGGACAGTATCTACAAGCTTAAGGAAAAGTGGGCTGAATGCTACATGAAAGACGTCTATACATTGGGAATGAGAAGCACCCAATTAAGTGAAAGTTTGAATAGTGACTTGAAAGATCATTTCAAATATGTTTTTGATATGATTCGGTTTCTGAAGCATTTTGAAAGGGTGGTGCAAGAAAAAAGAGATAGAATTAAACTCATTGTTTGAGTCAAAGAAAAAGTTGCCTAGAATTAAAATCAGGACACCTATATTGGTTCAAGCAAGCAAACTGTATAAACCCATTATATTTGAAGCTTTCCAAGCTGAATATGAACGATCTACGGCAGCATGTGCCAAAGCGTTGGATGGAGAAAATGCATATCTTGTGGCAATTGGAGATGAGAACTTAGAATTTGAGAATGAGTATAAAGTTATTTGTAATCCTTTGGAACATACAGTTTCGTGTGGTTGTGGTCAATTTAGAAGGATCGGGATATTATGTAGTCATGCATTGAAAGTTCTTGATTTGATAAATATCAAGTCAGTGCCAACACAATATGTGTTAAAGCGATGGACACAAGAAGCACGTCATGGAATTGTACATGATTACCAAGGAAGAAGGATAATTGAAAATCCGATGTTTGACACTATGCGGCGCTACAAGTATCTCTCACACAAATTTCTCAACTTGGCGCAACAAATAGCAAGGTCACCAGAATGTTGCTTGCTGGTAGATAACACACTTGATATTCTTGGCAAGCAAGTTGAAGATATGATGGTTTCAAGTACAAGTGCTTTAGGGGATCAATATCCAGCTCATGTAGAAGTTCATGCACCAAATGAATCACTGTCTAATGCACGTTTGAAGAAGAAAAATATCCGCACAAAAGCTTCAAGAAGAACAAGAACTTGGCTGGACAAAAAACATAAAGGTAGGAGAATAACTGAAAGTACAGCTCCATATGAAGGGGGAAAAAGCAAGGTATGTTCTTTCAAACAATTACTACACTTCGATCAGTTTTTATCGTACTGTTTTTTATTTATGTTTTTCTTTCCTATCTAGCAAGAAGAAGTTACAAATGAAGGAATGGAAACAAAAAATGTTATGGATTGCACTTCTGGAAACAATCAAAGTAACTATACCGAATATGGAGCTATAAATTGCTTCACTCAGCTACTGATGGTATTTTTTGGTCACCTAATAAGAATGTAATTTTATTTTTCGATTGCAATATTACTAAGTTCTTTCATTATTGTTCAACTTTGCAGCAACCCCCTATGAACGACCTCTGCAATGAAGATATTTTCTAGTCATGGAGCCTATGTGCAGAGCATAGTTTTTGTCTTGCTGTATTTTGAACTGAAGTATTATTGTTCTATCTTTTGGAGATAGAAATATGAACATGCAGTCAATCTGAGCATGCAGTTAGTTTTAATTAAATTTCGCCACCTTTTTTTGTTTATTTGTAAGGTTTCAACGTCATACTTGCTGCTGAAATGAACTAATTTGATCCTAATTTGTTGGTCTTGTTTACTTGTATGTACTTGGTTTATTCTGTTCGGCATCAAAGCAGAGAAATACTGGCAATATGTTGCTAGCCGTCCGATTCATCCAACGGTACAGAGTGGCTGACTGCGTGCTCTACCTTCAAAGGGCGAAGGCAGGCGATCTCCATCGGAACTGGGACCTTTCTGTTGTTCTTGCCTTTTTTTATTACCTTTTTACTTGCCCTCTCTGCATGTTTATTCCTTTTACTACTGCTTCAGTCGTAGTTCAGTTCATCACTCTCCCGCTGTTCACTTTCAGACATGACACAAGCACGGATAAGGAAATATGAAGGATTAATGCAGATGAATAAATAGGAAATATGAATGGAGTATTAACCGTAGCAGTCACCTAAATATGATTACAGATCTAGATGTTCAGCGGAGTTTTCCACTTTTAATTAATTCCAAATAGAAGAAATATAGTAGTTTGCTTTCTTAGAGAATAATTTGCAATTATATAAAACATATATCTGCAATGGTTCTTATCATGTGACTTTGTTAACTGCTTTATAGTGATTTGATTTCCTTTCACATAGACTGAAGCAAACTACTCTATATATTTATGTTCACCAGTTTAGCCATAGGTTCCAAACACTTGCTCATATAAGACTACAGAAACAATCGAAGTAGTTAGCAGAGTGGAACACTGCTGCCTTCTCATCTGAACTTACAGCTACTAAACACAAAGAGGTACGCCATCTTTTCTATATTAAACCTCCTTGGTCTGAGTTTTATACAATATATTATTACTGCTACCTTTTTTACAGTTGCAGATGACCCCTAAGGATTCTAAACTGGTGATGCTAAAAAACTGGTGATACACTACAACCAACAAGGTATGTATGCATTCTGTATTTAAAAAAAATCAATTACACTTCTCTTCCAGCATGAACTTACTGCTATTTCCTTTCTTCTACACCTTGGTGTGTGTTTTATGCAGTTATTTAATAACACTATTACACTACTTTCCTTTTCAACAGATTGATTCGTAGCAAGTGTTTCCTTTTCAACAGATTGATTCGCAACAAGTGTTTGGCAGCAAGTGTATGACAATTTGGAGGTACAGTTTTTAGTAACATTTTTGTAAAATGCAATAATACTTGAGTAATAACAACATTCACTCTTGGCAAACACAATCTTAGTAACAATTACATTATCCTTTGATTTTTTTTTCCAGTTTAGGAATGCTGCTGAAACTGCGTATGCAGGTGAGCCTTCTATTCTTTGTTTCTTCTCACGATTAAAGTGGAGCATCAAACTAAAGTTTTTACAGGCATTAGCTAAAATGCTTTATCAAAGATATTGACAAAATATTTTGTATAAGTTATATAATACATTCTCCAGAAAATTTCAAGATGGCACTAGCAGATGCTCATTCTGTTTGCCTTTGTTACATTTTTAGTAACTTTGTGACAATTTAATCGTGAGAAGAAACGTGTGAGTTTTTTACAGAACCTTCCTAATAAAATCCCTGATCTCAACCTTCACCTGATGCCTTCCTTTTGACAATTTCTGTAACTGTGCAATCTGTGGCATGACAATTTCTACCATAATTTAGATTTAATTCTGAAACCGTGCGACAATCAATAAATGGCTTCAACACTGACTTTAGAACATATGACTATGAAAATTACGACACTGTCTTTAAAAAATGTCAATAGAATCACACGTGCCCTTCTATGGGACCAAAAAGTAGGATATTGTTAGGGAATTTTGTTTGAACAGATTTAACTGCTATTTTGGGTTTATTATTTTGCTCCATTTAGAAGATACTCCTGCCTTATGTCTGTAGTGCGAATGTCATATTAACTCCGTATTTTTAGCTGAGGTGGATCCCTTCCTATATTTTTCTCTGCTCTGTTTCCTTGAATGTGTGGATCTCTTTCCTTTCCAACTTTCTCTATTGATGGAAGGTGGAAATCGGCAGTGTCCTCATCGGCTATAAATATAGCCACACCCCCCAGTTTCTATCTGCTCTCCGTCTTTTCGCGCCTCCAGAATTTGTCACCTATCACAAAAAATTAAGATCACATTGTAGAGTTCATGTGTTGGTTCTCTTCTTCCTCACGCCAACACCAACGCCGGACAGAGGCCGACAACAGCAGCGACACAACATGTCTGTCTCTTTCTGTCGGGGACCATAATTAGGGGTACCCTCAAGACGCCTAATTCTCAGCTGGTAACCCCCATCAGCATAAAGCTACAGAGGCCTGATGGGTGCGATTAAGTCAGGGATCAGTCCATACGAGCGACTCGATCACGCCTCGCCCGAGCCTAGCGTCGGGCAAGGGCAGCCGACCCTGAGGTGTTTCCGTCTCGCCCGAGGCCCCCTTTTTACGGCAGACGCACCTCCGGCTCGCCCGAGGCCTTGCCTTCGTTAAGAAGCAACCCTGACTAAATCGCCGCGCCGACCAACCAAGTCACAGGGGAATCTAACGCAAAGGTAAGCGAGACTGACAGGCCGCCAGGCCTTGCCAAAGGCCCCGGAAGACGGCGAACTCCGCTCCGCCCGACCCAGGGCTCGGACTCGGGCTAAGGCCTCGGAAGACGGCGAACTTCGCTCCGCCCGAACCAGGGCTCGGACTCGGGCTAAGGCCCCGGAAGACGGCGAACTCCGCTCCGCCCGACCCAGGGCTCGGACTCGGGCTAAGGCCCCGGAAGATGGCAAACTCCGCTCCGCCCGACCCAGGGCTCGGACTTGGGCTAAGGCCCCGGAAGACGGCGAACTCCGCTCCGCCCGACCCAGGGCTCGGACTCGGGCTAAGGCCCCGGAAGACGACAAACTCCGCCTCGCCCGACCCCCGGGTCGGACTCCGCTCTAGCCTCTGCCGAACGACCTCCGCCTCGCCCGACCCGGGAGCTCGGACTCGGCCTCGGCCATGCAGGACAGACTCGACCTCGGCTTCGGAGGAGCCTCCACGTCGCCCGACCTAGGGCACAAGTCCACCACGTCAACAGGAAGCGCCATCATCACCCTACCCCGAGCCGACTCGGGCCGCAGAGAACAAGACCGACGTCCCATCTGGCTAGCTCCGCCAGATAGGCAATGATGGCGCCCCGCTAGCCCTATGACGACGGCGGCTCTCAGCTCCCTTACGGAAGCAGGGGGACGTCAGCAAAGACCCAACAGCTCCGACAGCTGTCCCTCCGCCAGGCTCCGTTGCTCCACCGACAGCCACGACACCACACCAGCTGGGTGCCAAGATCTCTCCGGCTGCCACCTTGGCATGTACTTAGGGCACTAGCTCTCCCCCGCTAGACACGTAGCACTCTGCTACACCCCCATTGTACACCTGGATCCTCTCCTTACGCCTATAAAAGGAAGGACCAGGGCCTTCTTAGAGAAGGTTGGCCCCCGCGGGAACGAGGGCAGGGGCAGGCGCCCTCTTGGGGCCGCTCGCTTCCCTCACCTGCGTGGACGCTTGTAACCCCCTACTGCAAGCGCACCCGACCTGGGCGCGGGACGAACACGAAGGCCGCGGGATCTCCGCCTCCCTCACGACCCGGCTCCGGCCGCCTCGCTCTTCCCCCCCTTCGCGCTCGCCCACGCGCTCGACCCATCTGGGCTGGGGCACGCGGCACACTCACTCGTCGGCCTAGGGACCCCCCGGTCTCGAAACGCTGACAGTTGGTGCGCCAGGTAGGGGCCTGCTGCGTGTTGACGAGCAGTTTCCCGTCAAGCTCCAGATGGGCAGTCTCCAACGACCTCTCCAACCCGGGACGGTGCTCCGTTTCGGGAGCCTCGAGTTCATGTCTTTCGACGGCAGCTACGACATGATACTCCTTTCACCGCCGCGCGACGACGACAATGGTGGCCGACAGCTCGCCCGCCGGCGGCGGAATCGACGACGTCTTCCCCGCGTGGGGGGAGAACAACATTCGAGCTCGCCTCGTCCTCTCCCTCGCCATCGGAGGAGGAGGCGGGGCAACCAGGGCCAAGCGGGAGGCTGCGCTCCGTCGGCTGTCGAGCGAATCGACATCCCCAGCGCCCCAACGGAGGACGCGTCGGGCGTCACCCTCGCGTTGGAAGCGGAGGCGAGCGCCGTCCCCCCGCAACACGCCAACCCCGAGCAAGTGGACGACGCCAGCACGCTCACGGAGGGCCTGCAGGACGTCGCCCTCGTACCCAGGACGACGGCGCGATCAGTCCCCGACGTGACTTCGTCGCTCCTCGTCAACCAAAAGGTACCAACTGATTCCCATCCTTCGTCATTTCGACTCGACCTCAACCCGCCTAGCGACCTCGCTTTGGCGGGCGCTCACGTTGAGGCGAGTGCAACCTCTCTTGGGTTTCGTGTGCGGTCGCCTTGGGACCGATTGACGGGCGTCTCGACCTACGGGCCCTCTGGGTCCGAGGAAGATGACGACCCCAGCATCTGCTGGGATTTCTCTGGATCTGGCAACCCCAGTGCCATGCGGGACTTCATGACCGCATGCGACTACTGCCTCTCTGACTGTTCCGACGGCAGCCGCAGCCTTGACGACAAGGAATGCGGCCCGAGCCGCGAATGTTTCCACGTCGAGCTAGGGGATCCCTCCGGAGGCAACCGTCTCGGCATGCCGGAGGATGGTGATCTCCCTATGCCAGTGCCTCGCGCCGACATCCCGCGGGAGCTAGCTGTGGTCCCCGTTCCGGCGGGGGGTCACGACCCACAGCTCGAGCAAGTCCGCGAGGCGCAGGCCAGGCTCGACGAGGGGGCAGGAGCGCTCGAGTTGATCCGCCGGGACGTCGGACAGGTATGGGCGGGCCAGCCCCCGGCCGGAGAAATACGTCACCTGCCCCAGGGTCTCCAGCACCGCATCGCCAACGATGCCAGGGTGTCACACCCGGGTTTCGGGGCACCAAGACCTGGGCGCGAACATAAACACCAGGTATGCTGGGACCAAATCTCATACATATGATGTATAGTGGCACAGGATCGAATGTCACAACTTTATATATAACAGGAGTTCTATACAAAATAAATAATTACATTATAAGGAGACAATGGTCCAGCAACCTAAAGTTGACTGGGAGACGACGGCCTAGACCTCTCACGAACACATCACAGCATCCTCCAAGCGCCTCATCCTGTGGTACATGTTCTTGACCTGTGGGGGGGTGTGAGACAGCAAGAGTGAGCTCACATACGTTCATAGCTCAACAAGTTGTGGGGAATAATGTGCATGAACTCGCCAAAGGTGGGAGCTCATGTGAAGTGTAAGGCTTACCAAAGAGGATGGTTGAAGCTGAGCATTGCTTTTAAAGTTGGTCAAAATTTTATTAGCAGTTACTAAGTATAAGTAAATACCAACCCAATTAAATAGTAGAACAAAAGTAACAACATCACCTGCGATGCAATGCATATGACAAATTGAATTTAGTTCCATAATTTAATCATGTGAGTGTCCGAGCTGCTCATGACCGTGAGCACGGCTAGTATACCAGTTTTACACTCTGCAGAGGTTGCGCATCTTTACCCACAAGTCGTGTTACCCATCTGCCAAGAGACGGCCAATCCCATACACCTCTACCGAGGAGGCGAGGCAAGGTAACACTACGAGGCCTTTACAAAGTTCCACTAGCTTCAGAAAACCCGCTACAGTTTATAGGAAGTTCCAATGCAGGAATCCCTTGCAGGACCGCCATCGCAGCAAAATCCTCCCGAGGGCCTCCCTAGCAGGAATCCCTTGCAGGACTGCCATCGCAGCAAAATCCTCCCGAGGGCCTCCCTACACTGACCACTCCCCTACTGCCCTTGCCCCTTTCGGGTAAGGTAGTCTTCCACTAGCTTTCCTAATTAATCAGCCAAGGGGTCCCATTCCTCCCTTGTGGTAGCACTGTTTTCCCGGGTGGTTCTCCATGTTCCAATTAACATAATGATCTTATCATGAACAGTAAATAACAACTGATAACAAAAGTATGAATATTATGTATCTCAATGCCCAAATCCACATATAGCACTAGCAAGTACTACCCAGAAAGTTTAGTGGTAAACAAGGCATAAAGATAGACAAACTAGGGTAACCTATTAGGTCCCATCAAAATTAACCTATGCAGATCATTATGATTAATTAGAACATGAGTAGGTAAAAAGAAGTGATCAAGGGCACAACTTGCCTGGCACTTGAGATTCCAGTTACCAACTTGCTCTTCAGGTGATTCGTAACCTCGCGCTAGTCGTAGCAATACAACAAACATGGTATAGGCAAAATTTAACATTACACCAACATAAGATTAAACTGCGTAATAATAATCTACGCGTCACTACGAGATCGTGGAATCGAGAACCACCAAGATCGGAGTCATGGTTGCGAAGTTATGACTTATGGGGGATCTATGTGATTTAACCATTAAACTATATTATAAATTAGTTAGTGTGAATCATATGAGAATTTATTCTATAAATAATTATCTCAACTTTTAATCTAAGTTATAAATTAACCATAGATCATATTCTATTAGATTACAATGATAAGCAGTTTAACAAGACTAACCAACATAAGTTAAATAAAGATCTACTTATAAAAGAATGAGACATGATACAATCAATATTGTTACCACGTAGTAAATATTTATTCGATACTAACGCAATTTGAACGGATCAAATCGGAGTTAAAACGGAGGAGTTATGAATTTCTAGAGTTATTTAGTGCTTGGTGTAGAATAGATCAAGTGAATAATTTTAGTTTAAGTTTCATGGCTAAACAAAGGTACTAGGTGATAAATAATATTAAAACAAAATTATTGCAACTGGAATGGGTCAAAAAGGAGCTAAAATGAATTAGTTATGAATTAAATAAGTTTCTGGATTTATTTTAACACTAAAAATCATTTTCTAAATCATTTTCTATGATTTTCCTATCCACTGGACTGCGCCTCAATTAAACAGAAGCGCATGGGTTAACTTAGAAATTTTCCTAAGACCCAGCGCACAGATTAGACTGGACTGCGGGTTGATTTGACTCTCTTCCGGGGTCTCTTTAGAAAATGCTACACCGCGAAGGGGGTATCTGTTGATATGGGCCGCTGGATCGAACGTGGACGGCTCAGATTTTATTTAACGCGATCTATTCTACTCCGTTGAACTCCAGATGGATGGTCTGGATTTTAGCTTGAATGCGACGACTGGAGATCTGATCTCCACCGTCCATCACGTGACCATCGGCGCACGGGCACGTAGCCAACTGCGTGGGGATCAATGGTCCAGACCCACCCCGCCCAATCTCAACCGTTCATCATCAATCGAGCGGTCTCCAGCCCTTCTTCAACCTCGCGCTCCAACCGCACTCCCTCTCACTCGCCTAAGCCGGGACGGTCATGCAACCACTGGCAGCGGCGGTACCACAGGCACACATCCACGCCAATTACCCTCTCCCCTTGCAAGCTAGAACCAGGGCGACCGCTACATCTGGGCGGTCGGCGCCCAGACCGGCCATAATCACCATGCGCGCCAACGTCAACCGCGGCCGTACGAAAAGGAACGGAGAAACGGCAACGCCGGGAGACTCACCGGCTGATGATGAGGTCGCGGTCACCCTGATCCCGTCGACAGACCAAGCTCCGGCGCGAAACCAGCAGCGGCTCCACCCTCTTCTCTCTCCCTCACCTAACCTTCCACGACGACGGCTTCTTTGTCTGTAAGGATCGCTGGCTTAGCATGATGTCTTTGGACGAGCGGAGGTGGCCGGGCTTTATAGGTCGCCCAGCGAAGATCTCGGCCGGAGGTGGTGAAGCGGTCGTGGATCCGTTGGCCGAGCCCGCGCGATTTCTGTGCGCTTCTGTTCACGTGCAAGTCCGCGGAGAAGATATGTCTGACGACGCGGGCCCACACGTCAGCGTCACAAAAGAAAAATGAAAAGGGAAGAGCGTAGAGTGGGCTGTGCGTGACTAGGAGTCAAAGTGGGCCAAAATGCACCCGAGTGACCCAGGAAGGTTATAATTCCTTTTTTATTCTATTTGAATTTCCCTTTACCAATTTGAATTTGGTTTTCAATTTCCAATTCTTATTGAAATTCAAAGTTCATGGAAAATTTGTCTTCACATTTATATGCTCAATTCCTCTTAATATAGTATGGATACATTTTCTTTATTTCTCGATTTATTCTATTTTGCACCGTATTTTCTCTCTTGCTTTACAATTTATTTCCAATTTCCTAAAGTGCACATTTTGGGTTAGCTTCAAATTCTCAATTCCATTATTATATTTTATTATTATTATTATTTTATTATTAAATGCACATACAATTAAAAATCCAACATGAGTGCCAAATATGGTTCTATTTATTATTTTATTCATTTAAGCAAATGCTTTTAAATAGGGAGATGAGACTTCAAATGTTATGGGAGTTCTAAAGAGAGAGAAAAAAAATTCTAATGCAAGATCTTTGAATTTTTACTATATTCTCAAAATGAAATTTAAGGTGTTACAAATCCTACCCCCCTTAAGAGAAATCTCGTCCTCGAGATTTGTAAGAAAAGGGATGTATACTCATATTGTTCTCGGAACATATGCACAAACAAAGAAATCTCGGCATGAGGCATAATTCTTTAACAAAACATAGGGTCAATAGACCTTATTACTCCTTCTAAAATAATATCATATCATCTACTAACTAAAGTAACATCTAGATCTTACAAATAATTTATATATATGTTTATGTAGCTTGGTGGAGCTGGTGGTGGTGGTGGAGGTTGTTGTTGTTGTTGTCTCTTCAACCGCGCTTGCCTTATTTCTTGGCGGACCTGACGTATTTCCTCGCGTTCTTGTCTTATCTGATTTTGCATCTCGGTCACCAGGTCTGTTAATTGTTGTATTACCAGTCTTTGGGTAGCAACCACTTGATCGATTTCAACAGGTGGAGGATTTGGAGGATTCATTTCTGTTTGCTGTTACGTGATAATCTTTCCTTTCCTGGTATTGACCATGAAAGTTAGAAGCATATGGTAATAGTTTTGCAAAGGAAATTATTCAATAAGCGGAATGAATAAGCTAGTAGCTGGTTTAAATCTGAAGATTCTTTAGTAGGGCTTAATCTTTGTTTTATGTCCAGATTGGGGTAACCAGTCGGATAAGGTGAATATCCAAGGGTAAGATAGAATCTGTCAAGATGAGAGATATATATGGGTGAGATAGACTACAAGATGTAGGTTAAAAGTTTGTTTGTTGTTAGGTGAGAATAGAAAGGTTATACCATTCATCATGGATCTATTGGTTGGATCAGATCTCATGCATGTGGCGAGTGGGTTTAAGGCACTAGTTTATTTTTAAGTGCATGAGGGGTATGGACTTATCTCTTGTACCAGCATTAAGTAACTTACTTTAGATTAGATCATAATAGATTAGATAAAATCTAGATTAGGTTGGATATCACTAGATTAGACCGGTTAAGATCTAAGTAAATTTTGGATTATCTCATGGTTGTTATTCTAGAGTGGGATCAATATGCTAATTAGGGCAAGATGAATCCATAAGGATAAGGTAGAATCTTTTGAGGTCAGTTAGATCTATTAGGATGGGATAAATGGTTAGGATAAGATGAATCCTTCAAGATAAGATGAATCTATTAAGCTAGATACATTTTTTAATGAGGGATAATCTAATTTGTCTAGTTACTTTTATAAGCATTTTTTTCATTTATGCATATGCAGGTGTAATTGTGGATATTACTCCACAACTCATCACACTCATTCAAAGATCCAAATCAAACAAATATCATAAGATCAAGCATTCAAGCATATCAATATTTACGAAAATAGTTTTGATTTTTTTTTGTTCCTAAGATTAGGTCTCCTATACATAAAGGTCGCTTTAGGCATGGGATTTCAAACTGTGAAATCCACATTTGTCTTTAGAATGAAAAGGTGAGAATAATCAGAGTAAGCGGAAATAGATGAGAAAAGATTAAGGAAAGTTTAGACAAGAATCAGAGTAGCAAAAGTAAGTAAATAAAGGCTGTCCAGTTCTATCTAGGTTTCGTCCTACAGTCAACATTCCTCTGATACCACTTCTGTCACACCCGGGTTTCGGGGCACCAAGACCCGGGCGCGAACATAAACACCAGGTATGCTGGGACCAAGTCTCATACATATGATGTATAGTGGCACAGGATCGAATGTCACAACTTTATATATAACAGGAGTTCTATACAAAATAAATAATTACATTATAAGGAGACAACGGTCCAGCAACCTAAAGTTGACTGGGAGACGACGGCCTAGACCTCTCACGAACACATCACAGCATCCTCCAAGCGCCTCATCCTGTGGTACCTGTTCTTGACCTGTGGGGGGGGGTGTGAGACAGCAAGAGTGAGCTCACATACGTTCATAGCTCAACAAGTTGTGGGGAATAATGTGCATGAACTCGCCAAAGGTGGGAGCTCATGTGAAGTGTAAGGCTTACCAAAGAGGATGGTTGAAGCTGAGCATTGCTTTTAAAGTTGGTCAAAATTTTATTAGCAGTTACTAAGTATAAGTAAATACCAACCCAATTAAATAGTAGAACAAAAGTAACAACATCACCTGCGATGCAATGCATATGACAAATTGAATTTAGTTCCATAATTTAATCATGTGAGTGTCCGAGCTGCTCATGACCGTGAGCACGGCTAGTATACCAGTTTTACACTCTGCAGAGGTTGCGCATCTTTACCCACAAGTCGTGTTACCCATCTGCCAAGAGACGGCCAATCCCATACACCTCTACCGAGGAGGCGAGGCAAGGTAACACTACGAGGCCTTTACAAAGTTCCACTAGCTTCAGAAAACCCGCTACAGTTTATAGGAAGTTCCAATGCAGGAATCCCTTGCAGGACCGCCATCGCAGCAAAATCCTCCCGAGGGCCTCCCTAGCAGGAATCCCTTGCAGGACTGCCATCGCAGCAAAATCCTCCCGAGGGCCTCCCTACACTGACCACTCCCCTACTGCCCTTGCCCCTTTCGGGTAAGGTAGTCTTCCACTAGCTTTCCTAATTAATCAGCCAAGGGGTCCCATTCCTCCCTTGTGGTAGCACTGTTTTCCCGGGTGGTTCTCCATGTTCCAATTAACATAATGATCTTATCATGAACAGTAAATAACAACTGATAACAAAAGTATGAATATTATGTATCTCAATGCCCAAATCCACATATAGCACTAGCAAGTACTACCCAGAAAGTTTAGTGGTAAACAAGGCATAAAGATAGACAAACTAGGGTAACCTATTAGGTCCCATCAAAATTAACCTATCCAGATCATTATGATTAATTAGAACATGAGTAGGTAAAAAGAAGTGATCAAGGGCACAACTTGCCTGGCACTTGAGATTCCAGGTACCAACTTGCTCTTCAGGTGATTCGTAACCTCGCGCTAGTCGTAGCAATACAATAAACATGGTATAGGCAAAATTTAACATTACACCAACATAAGATTAAACTGCGTAATAATAATCTACGCGTCACTACGAGATCGTGGAATCGAGAACCACCAAGATCGGAGTCATGGTTGCGAAGTTATGACTTATGGGGGATCTATGTGATTTAACCATTAAACTATATTATAAATTAGTTAGTGTGAATCATATGAGAATTTATTCTATAAATAATTATCTCAACTTTTAATCTAAGTTATAAATTAACCATAGATCATATTCTATTAGATTACAATGATAAGCAGTTTAACAAGACTAACCAACATAAGTTAAATAAAGATCTACTTATAAAAGTATGAGACATGATACAATCAATATTGTTACCGCGTAGTAAATATTTATTCGATACTAACGCAATTTGAACGGATCAAATCGGAGTTAAAACGGAGGAGTTATGAATTTCTAGAGTTATTTAGTGCTTGGTGTAGAATAGATCAAGTGAATAATTTTAGTTTAAGTTTCATGGCTAAACAAAGGTACTAGGTGATAAATAATATTAAAACAAAATTATTGCAACTGGAATGGGTCAAAAAGGAGCTAAAATGAATTAGTTATGAATTAAATAAGTTTCTGGATTTATTTTAACACTAAAAATCATTTTCTATGATTTTCCTATCCACTAGACTGCGCCTCAATTAAACAGAAGCGCATGGGTTAACTTAGAAATTTTCCTAAGACCCAGCGCACAGATTAGACTAGACTGCGGGTTGATTTGACTCTCTTCCGGGGTCTCTTTAGAAAATGCTACACCGCGAAGGGGGTATCTGTTGATATGGGCCGCTGGATCGAACGTGGACGGCTCAGATTTTATTTAACGCGATCTATTCTACTCCGTTGAACTCCAGATGGATGGTCTGGATTTTAGCTTGAATGCGACGACTGGAGATCTGATCTCCACCGTCCATCACGTGACCATCGGCGCACGGGCACGTAGCCAACTGCGTGGGGATCAATGGTCCAGACCCACCCCGCCCAATCTCAACCGTTCATCATCAATCGAGCGGTCTCCAGCCCTTCTTCAACCTCGCGCTCCAGCCGCACTCCCTCTCACTCGCCTAAGCCGGGACGGTCATGCAACCACTGGCAGCGGCGGTACCACAGGCACACATCCACGCCAATTACCCTCTCCCCTTGCAAGCTAGAACCAGGGCGACCGCTACATCTGGGCGGTCGGCGCCCAGACCGGCCATAATCACCATGCGCGCCAACGTCAACCGCGGCCGTACGAAAAGGAACGGAGAAACGGCAACGCCGGGAGACTCACCGGCTGATGATGAGGTCGCGGTCACCCTGATCCCGTCGACAGACCAAGCTCCGGCGCGAAACCAGCAGCGGCTCCACCCTCTTCTCTCTCCCTCACCTAACCTTCCACGACGACGGCTTCTTTGTCTGTAAGGATCGCTGGCTTAGCATGATGTCTTTGGACGAGCGGAGGTGGCCAGGCTTTATAGGTCGCCCAGCGAAGATCTCGGCCGGAGGTGGTGAAGCGGTCGTGGATCTGTTGGCCGAGCCCGCGCGATTTCTGTGCGCTTCTGTTCACGTGCGAGTCCGCGGAGAAGATATGTTTGACGACGCGGGCCCACACGTCAGCGTCACAAAAGAAAAATGAAAAGGGAAGAGCGTAGAGTGGGCTGTGCGTGACTAGGAGTCAAAGTGGGCCAAAATGCACCCGAGTGGCCCAGGAAGGTTATAATTCCTTTTTTATTCTATTTGAATTTCCCTTTACCAATTTGAATTTGGTTTTCAATTTCCAATTCTTATTGAAATTCAAAGTTCATGGAAAATTTGTCTTCACATTTATATGCTCAATTCCTCTTAATATAGTATGGATACATTTTCTTTATTTCTCGATTTATTCTATTTTTCACCGTATTTTCTCTCTTGCTTTACAATTTATTTCCAATTTCCTAAAGTGCACATTTTGGGTTAGCTTCAAATTCTCAATTCCATTATTATATTTTATTATTATTATTATTTTATTATTAAATGCACATACAATTAAAAATCCAACATGAGTGCCAAATATGGTTCTATTTATTATTTTATTCATTTAAGCAAATGCTTTTAAATAGGGAGATGAGACTTCAAATGTTATGGGAGTTCTAAAGAGAGAGAAAAAAAAATTCTAATGCAAGATCTTTGAATTTTTACTATATTCTCAAAATGAAATTTAAGGTGTTACACAGGGACAGGCCGCCACCCGCATCCGGCGGGACCGGTCAGGACCTGGCAGCCGCGGCGATGCTCCTCCGCGCGATGCCGGAGTCATCAACCACCGAGGGTCGGCGAATCCAGGGAGAGCTCAAGCATCTCCTGGAAGGCGCTGCGGCCCGTCGGGCCGAGAGCTCTGCCTCCCGAAGGCAGGGGTACCCCTCGGAACCTCGTGCCGCGACTTCCCGACTCATGCGGGAAGCCTCGGCCTACACCGGGCACACGCGCAACACCGCGCCTGCGGCCCCGGGCCACCTCGGCAACGAGTACCCTCATCGCGACCGTCGGGCCTGCCTCGACGAAAGGGTGCGCCGAGGCTATCACCCCAAGCGTGGGGGACGCTACGACAGCGGGGAGGATCGGAGTCCCTCGCCCGAACCACCCGGTCCGCAGGTCTTCAGCCGAGCCATTCGGCGGGCGCCGTTTCCGGCCCGATTCCGACCCCCGACTACTATCACAAAGTACTCGGGGGAAACGAGACCGGAATTGTGGCTCGCGGACTACCGCCTGGCCTGTCAACTGGGTGGAACGGACGACGACAACCTCATCATCCGCAACCTCCCCCTGTTCCTCTCCGACACTGCTCGTGCTTGGTTGGAGCACCTGCCTCCGGGGCAGATTTCCAACTGGGAGGATTTGGTCCAGGCTTTCGCCGGCAACTTCCAGGGCACGTACGTGCGCCCCGGGAATTCTTGGGACCTCCGAAGCTGCCGGCAACAGCCGGGAGAGTCCCTTCGGGACTACATCCGGCAATTCTCGAAGCAGCGCACCGAGCTGCCCAACATCACCGACTCAGATGTCGTCGGCGCGTTCCTCGCCGGCACCACTTGCCGTGACCTGGTGAGCAAGTTGGGTCGCAAGACCCCCACCAGGGCGAGCGAGCTGATGGACATCGCCACCAAGTTCGCCTCTGGCCAGGAGGCGGTCGAGGCCATCTTCCGAAAGGACAAGCAGCCCCAGGGCCGCCCGTCGGAGGATGCTCCCGAGGCGTCTACTCCGCTCGGCGCCAAGAAGAAAGGCAGGAGGAAGTCGCAAGCGAAACGCGACGCCGCCGACGCAGACCTTGTCGCCGCCGCCGAGCACAAGAACCCTCGGAAGCCCCCCGGAGGTGCCAACCTCTTCGACAAGGCACTCAAGGAGACGTGCCCTTACCATCAGGGGCCCGTCAAGCACACCCTCAAGGAGTGCGTCATGCCTCGGCGCCACTTCCACCGGGCCGGGCCACCCGCAGAGGGTGGCGGGGCCCGCGACGACGACAAAAAGGAAGATCACCAAGCAGGAGAGTTCCCCGAGGTCCGCGACTGCTTCATGATCTACGGAGGGCATGCGGCGAATGCCTCGGCTCGGCATCGCAAGCAAGAGCGTCGGGAGGTCTGCTCGGTGAGGGTGGCGGCGCCAGTCTACCTAGACTGGTCCGACAAGCCCATCACCTTCGACCAAGCTGACCACCCCGACCACGTGCCGAGCCCGGGGAAGTACCCGCTCGTCGTCGATCCCATCATCGGCGACGTCAGGCTCACCAAGGTCCTGATGGATGGGGGCAGCTGCCTCAATATCATCTACGCCGAGACCCTCAGACTCCTGCGCGTCGATCTGTCCTCCGTCCGAGCAGGCGCTGCGCCCTTCCACGGGATCATTCCTGGGAAGCGCGTCCAGCCCCTCGGACGGCTCGACCTTCCTGTCTGCTTCGGAACACCCTCCAACTTCCGAAGGGAGACTTTGACGTTCGAGGTGGTTGGGTTCCGAGGAACCTACCACGCAGTATTGGGGAGGCCATGCTACGCGAAGTTCATGGCCATCCCCAACTACACCTACCTGAAGCTCAAGATGCCGGGCCCCAACGGGGTCATCACCGTCGGCCCCACGTACAAACACGCGTTCGAATGCGATGTGGAGTGCGTGGAGTACGCCGAGGCCCTCACCGAATCCGAGGCCCTCATCGCCGACCTGGAGAACCTCTCCCGAGAGGTGCCGGACGTGAAGCGACACGCCGACAATTTCGAGCCAGCGGAGACGGTTAAGGCCGTCCCTCTCGATCCCAGTGGCGACACCTCCAAGCAGATCCGGATCGGTTCCGGGCTCGACCCCAAATAGGAAGCAGTGCTCGTCGACTTTCTCCGCGCAAACGCCGACGTCTTTGCGTGGAGTCCCTCGGACATGCCCGGCATACCGAGGGATGTCACCGAGCACTCGCTGGATATTCGGGCCGGAGCCCGACCGGTCAGGCAGCCTCTGCGCCGATTCGACGAGGAAAGGCGCAGGGTGATAGGCGAGGAGATCCACAAGCTGATGGCAGCAGGGTTCATCAAAGAGGTATTCCATCCCGAATGGCTTGCCAACCCTGTGCTTGTGAGGAAGAAAGGGGGGAAATGGCGGATGTGTGTAGACTACACTGGTCTCAACAAAGCATGTCCGAAGGTTCCCTACCCTCTACCTCGCATCGATCAAATCGTGGATTCCACTGCTGGGTGCGAAACCCTGTCTTTCCTTGATGCCTACTCAGGGTATCATCAAATCAAGATGAAAGAGTCTGACCAGCTCGCGACTTCTTTCATCACGCCCTTCGGCATGTACTGCTATGTCACCATGCCGTTCGGTTTGAGGAACGCGGGTGCAACGTACCAGCGGTGCGTGAACCATGTGTTCGGCGAACACATCGGTCGCACGGTCGAGGCCTACGTCGATGACATCGTAGTCAAGACAAGGAAAGCCTCCGACCTTCTCTCCGACCTTGAAGTGACATTCCGGTGTCTCAAGGCCAAGGACGTCAAGCTCAATCCCGAGAAGTGTGTCTTCGGGGTGCCCCGAGGCATGCTCCTAGGATTCATCGTCTCCGAGTGGGGCATCGAAGCCAACCCGGAGAAGATCGCAGCCATCACCAGCATGGGGCCCATCAAGGACTTAAAGGGCGTACAGAGGGTCATGGGATGTCTCGCGGCCTTGAGCCGTTTCATCTCGCGCCTCGGCGAAAGAGGCCTGCCTCTGTACCGTCTCTTAAGGAAGGCCGAGTGCTTCACTTGGACCCCCGAGGCCGAGGAAGCTCTCGGGAACCTGAAGGCGCTCCTCACCTAGGCGCCCGTCTTGGTACCCCCAGCTGATGGAGAAGCCCTCTTGGTCTACGTCGCCGCAACCACTCAGGTGGTTAGCGCCGCGATCGTGGTCGAAAGGCAAGAAGAGGGGCATGCATTGCCCGTTCAGAGGCCAGTTTACTTCGTCAGCGAGGTGCTGTCCGAAACCAAGATCCGCTACCCACAAGTTCAGAAGCTGCTGTATGCAGTGATCCTGACGAGGCGAAAGTTACGACATTACTTCGAGTCTCATCTGGTAACGGTGGTGTCATCCTTCCCCCTGGGGGAGATCATCCAGTGCCGAGAGGCCTCGGGACGGATCGCAAAGTGGGCGGTGGAAATCATGGGCGAGACAATCTCGTTCGCCCCTCGGAAGGCCATCAAGTCCCAGGTACTGGCGGACTTCGTAGCCGAGTGGGTCGACACCCAGTTGCCGACGGATCCGATCCAACCAGAGCTCTGGACCATGTTTTTCAACGGGTCGCTGATGAAGACGGGAGCCGACGCGGGCCTGCTCTTCGTCTCGCCCCTCGGGAAACACCTGCGCTACGTGCTGCGCCTCCACTTCCCGGCGTCCAACAACGTGGCTGAGTACGAAGCTCTGATCAACGGATTGCGAATCGCCATCGAGCTAGGGGTCCGACGCCTCGACGCTCGCGGCGACTCGCAGCTCGTCATCGATCAGGTCATGAAGAACTCCCACTGCCGCGACCCGAAGATGGAGGCCTACTGTGATGAGGTTCGATGCCTGGAATTCAAGTTCTACGGGCTCGAGCTAAACTACATCGCCCGGCGCTACAACGAAACCGCGGACGAGCTGGTGAAGATAGCCTCGGGGCGAACGACGGTTCCCCCGGACGTCTTCTCCCGGGATCTGTACCAACCCTCCGTCAGGATCAACGACACGCCCGAGCCCGAGGAGCCCTCGGCCCCGTCCGAGGTAACCTCGGCCTAGCCCGAGCCGTCCTCGGTTCAGCCCGAGGTACCCTCGGCTCCCGAGGGCGAGGCGCTGCGCATCGAGGAGAAGCGGAGTGGGGTCACGCCTGATCAAGATTGGCAGGCCCCGTACCTGCAATATCTCCGCCTAGGAGAGCTACCCCTCGACCAGGCCGAGGCACGGCGGGTAGCGCGACGCGCCAAGTCGTTCGTCTTGCTGGGCGATGAGAAGGAGCTCTACCACCGCAGCCCCTCCGGCATCCTTCAGCGGTGCATCTCCATCGCCGAAGGTCAGGAACAACTGCAAGAGATACACTCGGGGGCTTGCGGCCATCATGCAGCGCCTCGAGCCCTCGTCGGGAACGCTTTCCGGCAAGGCTTCTACTGGCCGACGGCGGTGGCTGACGCCACTAGAATTGTTCGCACCTGCGAAGGGTGTCAATTCTATGCGAAGCAGACCCACCTGCCCGCTCAGGCTCTGCAGACGATACCCATCACCTGGCCCTTCGCTGTGTGGGGTCTAGACCTCGTCGGCCCTCTGCAGAAGGCGCCCGGGGGCTACACGCACCTGCTGGTCGCCATCGACAAATTCTCCAAGTGGATCGAGGTCCGACCCCTGAACAGCATCAGGTCCGAGCAGGCGGTGGCGTTCTTCACCAACATCATCCATCGCTTCGGGGTCCCAAACTCCATCATCACCGATAACGGCACCCAGTTCACCGGCAAAAAATTCTTGGATTTTTGCGAGGATCACCACATCCGGGTGGACTGGGCCGCCGTAGCTCATCCCATGTCGAATGAGCAAGTAGAGCGTGCCAACGGCATGATTCTACAAGGGCTCAAGCCTCGGATCTACAACAACCTCAACAAGTTCGGCAAGCGATGGATGAAGGAACTCCCCTCGGTGGTCTGGAGCCTGAGGACGACGCCGAGCCGAGCCACGGGTTTCACGCCGTTCTTCCTTGTCTACGGGGCCGAGGCCGTCTTGCCCACGGACCTGGAATACGGCTCCCCGAGGACGAGAGCCTACGACGATCAAAGCAACCAAGCTAGCCGAGAAGACTCGCTGGACCAGCTGGAAGAGGCTCGGGACAGGGCCTTACTACACTCGGCGCGGTATCAGCAGTCCCTGCGACGCTACCACGCCCGAGGGATCCGACCCCGAGACCTCCAGGTGGGCGACCTGGTGCTTCGGCTGTGGCAAGACGCCCGAGGGAGGCACAAGCTCACGCCCCCCTAGGAGGGGCCATTCGTCATCGCCAAAGTTCTGAAGCCCGGAACGTACAAGCTGGCCAACAGTCAAGGCGAGGTCTACGACAACGCTTGGAACATCCAACAGCTACGTCGCTTCTACCCTTAAGATGTTTCCAAGTTGTTCATATACCTCGCACCCACGCAAAGTTTAGTCAACAAGGAAGGGTCGGCCTCGCCTCGGCAAAGCCCGACCCTCCCTCGGGGGCTAAAAGGGGGGAAACCCCCTCTGCGTCAAAATTTTCCTCGAAAAAAAATCTCTTTTGTCAGAATATCTTTCGTGCTTTTTGACTACTTCGAAAAGTGGGTCCTGGAAACGACGGAGTACACGTAAGCAGTCAAGGCTGACCGAGCCGAGGGACTCCTACGCCTCCGGGATACGGATACCTCACTCATCACCTTCTGCGATAAGTAACTCGCGTTCGGATAAAGTGGCTCCGCGGATCGAACAAGTCTTTACGTTCGGAAGCCCTTCTGCCGAAGCGATCCTTCGAGCCTTCTCGACCAAGTCGGTGACAGGGCCTCATGGACGGGTGAAAGTACGCGTAAGCGGCAAGGCCGACCGAGCCGAGGGACTCCCACGCCTCCGGGATACGGATACCTCACTCATCACCTTCCGCGAGAAGCAACTCTCGCTCGCACAAACATCCCTGTTACCGACAAAAGTCCAGATACTCGAAACAAGAGGAAAAGAGACGCGGCTTTACAAAGCAGCGAGGGTGTGTGTGTTCTGGCCTCGACGGCCGCATGAGGCACACGCTACAAGACAATCTGATCCTGCAGGCTCGGGTCTTGACGCTGGAAGGGGGCAGCAACATCCTCGGCATCGACGGCACCTTCGGCGAGGCCCGACCTAGCCTCGGACGGCGACGCGGTCCGAGGGTCTCCGCTCCGAAGGACGACGTCATCACCACGCCCGGGCAATCGCTGTCAGGGACTTCTCCGGGAATCCGGCCCGAGCAGGCGGCTCGGTCGGTCACCCCTGGGGCCTCGGCCAACCATCTTCCGAGGGCGCCAGCCCGGTCCGAAGCCTCGGCTGATCAACTCCGGTGTCGATCCTGCCAACGGGCAACCCGGCTAGGCTCCGGCCAACCAGGTTTCATTTTCGAGCCAACTCCGCCTCTGTCCATACTGATATCGCTACCCCTGGCCTCGGCTCATCGAAGAGCGGCCAAGGGGTCTCTTCAACTAAGCTAGAGGAGCCTCGGACAGCAGGGCCGACCGAGCCGAGGGACTCCTATGCCTCCGGGATACGGATACCTCACTCGTCACCTTGACACGGGGCGACTCATGCTTGGTGAAGCGGTTCAGACAACCAACAGGCGAGTCTTAGTGCTCGAAAATGAGGAAAAAACACGGCTCCGTGCCAAAATTACATACATGTTCAGGCCCCGAAAGCCGAAATGAACAAAAAACTCTGGCATTCGAAGTGCCATTACAAACGGAACTCCGGTTCCCCCCGTAGGTACGAACAACCCCACTCGATAGGGGCGGGCCTGCGGGGCGGCGGAAGGACCTGCACCCCCCGAGGACGAGAGGCAGCCATTCAGGTCAGGAGACGGAGACCCAGGGCTACTGACGGAGTTGGCAATCTCATCGGTAGAGAAGCCACCTCCGTCCGCCGACGCCTCGGAGCGCGCCGGCAGGTCTTCGCCCTTGCTGGGGCCGCCCAGGGCGTGGGCACTGCCCTCGTGGTGCGCGGCGCAATCGTCGCCCGAACGGAGGGCGCGGCGCTGCGCCCTGACTGTGTGACGACGACCCGCCTCTTCCGGCATGGCTGGAGGAAGTCTCCGTGAAGCTGGAGGATGTCGTTCTCCCCCAGGCGCCCGGGGAAGAAGAGGGCAACCGACCCACACGGAGGCAGCCCCCTGACTCGCCTCGTCCTCCATCTTGGCTTGGACGACGAAAGTCCTTGAGGCCGAGGAAGGGGCAGAGGCCGCAGCCCGGCTCGCTTTCCCCCACCATCAAGCCGGAGGTCACCATCTTGGGTGACCACCGATGGAGGGGTGCAGCCGGGCTGCATGATGAAAATCCTTGAAGCCGAACGATGGCTGAAAGGTACCAACTCCCACGGAGTTTCGTTCCTCCAACGATGAGACAAAAAGACGGCGGTTTCCCCATCCGGGGGCTTGGAAGGTGGAAGGACACGGTGCATCAGGGAGGAAGAAAATATGGTCGCCTTACGGAAGGGGTCGCCCTCCTTTTAAAGGCGACTCTCCCTGCCTGCGCCCCCAACCGTCACGGGCTGAGTCTTCTCCAACACGCTCCGAAGCCCTCCCCTGCGGCGCGAGGGCTGGGTCCCGCATGTCATGCAGACCGGCTCCGAGCAGAAGAAGCCAAACCGCCGCGCACGGCGCACGCAACCACCCAGCGGTTACAAGTGACCCTCCACTTTTGCCCAGACCAACGGGCGAAAGGGGCGGGCGGCCATGCAGGCGGCATGCAACCGCGCCAAGTGGACGCGCCTCTCCGACTCCTGACGTGCCAGCACGGAGGCCCAAGCCCACGCGTCGCGCGACCGGCGCGCTGGATGCTGCATGCAAGCAACCGTGCCACTTGCGCCACCGCCGCACCTCCTCGATTGCGGAACCGATACCGCGACCCGAGGCGACCCAGCGTGTGACCCAGCAGCGCCAGCCTTACGCAGCGGTCAAACGCGGTCAAAAGTGAGCCAGCAGTAATGATGGTGGCAGGCACGTAGGAGCAGCGGTCGCGCCGTCATCCAAGCTCACGTCCCATCCGGAGGCAGCAAGAGAACCCCCTCTCACGGCGTGAAGACGACGCGCCCGTGACCCGTTCCTCGAACGGCTCGCGCACGCGCAACGGCAGCCTCGCCAGCTACTCGCCCCGTCGCGTTAACTCCACGGCTGGACAGGCGGCGCTTCTGGCAGGAACGGCTGGCGACGCTTCGCCTTCGCCGAAACAACCGCGCCAAAAAAAGGTACGCCGCGTCGTTCAATTTCGTATCCCTTTTTTCCTTTTTCCTCTTTCTCTATCTCTTGCAACAGGGACCGGGAAAGGGGATACCCCTAAAGGGATCCTTCCCCGTGAAGGAACTAGGCTCCGAGCCTCCTTACTGATGAGGGGTTCGAAGGCTGGCCCCCCGAAGGGTTCAACAGCCGCCTCAGATCGCGTGGGCCCGACACCCACTACTGGTCAGAGGTTCGAAGGTCGGCCTCCCGAAAGGTTCCACGGCCGCCTCAGGCTACTCGGGCTCCGCGCCCATTTCTGATCAGGGGTTCGAAGGCTGGCCCCCCGAAGGGTTCACAGTCGCCTCAGACACCGAGCGAGGGATGACCAGGGGTACGTTCGATACATAACCGAGGCTCGGGCTGCGCTCCTGAGGTACCCTAGGACATTTCCGAGACCAGCGGGAACGATCCTGTAACGGAATCCCATCGGAGGGAGGCATCGAGCCCTCGGACCCCGTCGCCAGGGGACCGGGTCTGGCAGATCACCCGTAGGTACTTTTGGGCGTGCCTCCGGGCCCCTAGCCGACCCCCAACGAACGGGGCACGGACGTCCACTCGGATTACCCGCTTGCAGCTCACCGGAGACACCATGTTCGGTGCCCATCGAGGGTAACATGGCGTTCTCCCCCCTCCTCCTTGCGGAAAGGCGACGTAGGGGCGTATGTAAAAAAGCCGAGTCTGTCCCTGATCGCCCTCTCGCCCTGTGCGGAGGCTCGGGGGCTGCTCTCGCAAACCCGGCTCCGGCCAAACCGTTGACAGCGTCAACATACCAGCCCGAGAACTTGGGCCCCGACAGTGCACCCGGGCTACGGCCAGTTCGCATGAGGGAATCACCAGACCGGCCGAAGCATTACGCAAGGCATTAAGACCTCGAAGGAGTGAAACCACTCCTCCGAGGCCTCGGGGGCTACACCCGGCGGGTGCGCTCGCGCGCACCCACCGGAACAAAATGCAACCGAGAAAGGCTGGTCCCCTTGCAAAAAAGTGCGATGAAAGCCTCCAAGCGAGTGCTAACACTCCCTTCGAGGCTCGGGGGCTATTGTCGGGGACCATAATTAGGGGTACCCTCAAGACGCCTAATTCTCAGCTGGTAACCCCCATCAGCATAAAGCTGCAGAGGCCTGATGGGTGCGATTAAGTCAGGGATCAGTCCATACGAGCGACTCGATCACGCCTCGCCCGAGCCTAGCCTCGGGCAAGGGCAGCCGACCCTGAGGTGTTTCCGTCTCGCCCGAGGCCCCCTTTTTACGGCAGACGCACCTCCGGCTCGCCCGAGGCCTTGCCTTCGTTAAGAAGCAACCCTGACTAAATCGCCGCGCCGACCAACCAAGTCACAGGGGCATTTAACGCAAAGGTAAGCGAGACTGACAGGCCGCCAGGCCTTGCCAAAGGCCCCGGAAGACGGCGAACTCCGCTCCGCCCGACCCAGGGCTCGGACTCGGGCTAAGGCCCCGGAAGACGGCGAACTCCGCTCCGCCAGACCCAGGGCTCGGACTCGGGCTAAGGCCCCGGAAGACGGCGAACTCCGCTCCGCCCGACCCAGGGCTCGGACTTGGGCTAAGGCCCCGGAAGACGGTGAACTCCGCTTCGCCCGACCCAGGGCTCGGACTCGGGCTAAGGCCCCGGAAGACGACAAACTCCGCCTCGCCCGACCCCCGGGTCGGACTCCGCTCTGGCCTCTGCCGAACGACCTCCGCCTCGCCCGACCCGGGAGCTCGGACTCGGCCTCGGCCATGCAGGACAGACTCGACCTCGGCTTCGGAGGAGCCTCCACGTCGCCCGACCTAGGGCACAAGTCCGCCACGTCAACAGGAAGCGCCATCATCACCCTACCCCGAGCCGACTCGGGCCGCAGAGAACAAGACCGACGTCCCATCTGGCTAGCTCCGCCAGATAGGCAATGATGGCGCCCCGCTAGCCCTATGACGACGGCGGCTCTCAGCTCCCTTACGGAAGCAGGGGGACGTCAGCAAAGACCCAACAGCTCCGACAGCTGTCCCTCCGCCAGGCTCCGTTGCTCCACCGACAGCCACGACACCACACCAGCTGGGTGCCAAGATCTCTCCGGCTGCCACCTTGGCATGTACTTAGGGCACTAGCTCTCCCCCGCTAGACACGTAGCACTCTGCTACACCCCCATTGTACACCTGGATCCTCTCCTTACGCCTATAAAAGGAAGGACCAGGGCCTTCTTAGAGAAGGTTGGCCCCCGCGGGAACGAGGGCAGGGGCAGGCGCCCTCTTGGGGCCGCTCGCTTCCCTCACCTGCGTGGACGCTTGTAACCCCCTACTGCAAGCGCACCCGACCTGGGCGCGGGACGAACACGAAGGCCGCGGGATCTCCGCCTCCCTCACGACCCGGCTCTGGCCGCCTCGCTCTTCCCCCTTCGCGCTCGCCCACGCGCTCGACCCATCTGGGCTGGGGCATGCAGCACACTCACTCGTCGGCCTAGGGACCCCCCGGTCTCGAAACGCCGACACTTTCCTTCTTACTCTCTCTCTCTCCCTGCACGGAGTCTGGCTCTACCGTTAAACTATTTGGATCACTAGATTGGTAGGATAAAACCGAGTGAAGTTCAGTCACAAACTTGGCTTTGTTCTTATTCTTCATACCGATTTATGTTAGTGCCGTTACTATCTGTCTGCTTGAGTAATAACAACATATTGTATGGCACTGAATCATTTGGTGGATAACTGAATTGCGTGAACTTGAAAACGGCCTCGAACCAGGCTGCCTGTATATGCGTGGAGACATATACAATACAATATATTTAGCGAGGGCGTGATTTTAGTTTTTGTCTCCGTGTCTTGTTTTTACCAAGAGAGCAAGTTATGCTACTATATTTAGCAAAAACTATCAGAAGAGAGTATAGCACATACTCAAATTGCCTGTTTTCTCACCATGGACGAGCCAAAAATTAGTTACCAGAATATTATTTTTTTGAAGCAAAGAAATCAATACAAACAAATCAGCATCAGTTGTAAACGAGCTTTTAGGCTGGTGATTACACGTGGAGTGGCAATAGCAGTACAGTTGAACATATAGAAATGTATGGTGGATTACTGAATTGCATGGACTTGGAAACGGCCTCGAACCAGACTGCCTGTATATGCGTGGACAGGAACCCGCGAGGCTGTTCGGTGGAGCTTTACCAAGCTAATGGGGATTAGTGCACCGACTCTCATTACCATGTGTACGAGTGTTTGCGTGCTGCTACGACGACTACTTTCACGCACGCGCACACAGAAAACTCGATGCTACCACTCCATATGACTCTAAGATGATTTGACATGGCTGTTCGGCTGCTTGCCAATAAAGAGTCACGTGGGCCGAAAGGAGAAATTGAAAGGGAATTAGGCTTACACCTATTTCCTAAATGATTTTGGTGGTTGAATTGCCCAACACAAATAATTGGACTAACTAGTTTGCTCCAGTCTATAAGTTATACATGTACCAAAGGTTCACACTTAGCCAATAAAAATACCAAGAAATGAGTTCAACCAAAAGAGCAAGGGACAACCGAAGGCTGCCCTGGTCTGGCGCACCGGACTGTCCGGTGTGCCACCGGACAGTATCCGGTGCACCAGGGGACTCCAAGCCAAACTTCGCACCTTCGGAAATTTTCAGAGGCGCTTCGCTATAATTCACCGGACTGTCCGGTGCTACACCGGATAGTGTTCGGTGCTCCAGAGGAGAGCGACTCTGAACTCGCCAGCTTCGGATTTCCGCTCCGCTATAATTCACCGGACATGTCCGGTGCACACCGGACTGTCCGGTGAGCCAGCGGAGCAACGACTACTTCGCGCCAACGGTCGACTGCAACGCATTAAATGCGCGCCAGCACGCGCAGAGGAGCAGGGCACGCGCGGGTGGCACACCGGACAGTCTACAGGACTTGTCCGGTGCACCACTGGACAGCCAGGCGGGCCCACAAGTCAGAGCTCCAACGGTTGGAACCCAACGGCCTGGTGACGTGGCTGGCGCACCGGACACTGTCCGGTGGCGCACCGGACTGTCCGATGCGCCATGCGACAGCAGCCTCCACCAAACGACTAGTTTGGTGGTTGGGGCTATAAATAACCCCAACCACCCCACATTCAAGTGATCCAAGTTTTCCACCTTCCAACTACTTACAAGAGCTAGGCATTCAATACAAGACACACCCAAGTGATCAAATCCTCTCCCAATTCCACAAAAGCTTTAGTATTAAGTGAGAGTGATTTGTTGTGCTCTTTTGAGCTCTCGCGCTTGGATTGCTTTCTTTCTCATTCTTTGTTGAGATCAAACTCACTTGTAATTGAGGCAAGAGACACCAATCGTGTGGTGGTCCTTGTGGGAACTTTGTGTTCCAAGTGATTGAGAAGAAAAGCTCACTCGGTCCGAGGGACCGTTTGAGAGAGGGAAAGGGTTGAAAGAGACCCGGTCTTTGTGACTGAAAGTCGCCTAGAGGGGGGGGGTGAATAGGGCGAAACTGAAATTTACAAAGTTAATCACAACTACAAGCCGGGGTTAGCGTTAGAAATATAATCAAGTCTGCGAGAGGGGGTGCAAAACAAATCGCAAGCGAATAAAGAGTATGACACGCGGATTTGTTTTACCGAGGTTCGGTTTTAGCAAACCTACTCCCCATTGAGGTGGTCACAAAGACCGGGTCTCTTTTAACCCTTTCCCTCTCTCAAACGGTCCCTCGGACCGAGTGAGCTTCTTCTTCTCAAACACTTGGAACACAAAGTTCCCGCAAGGACCACCACATAATTGGTGTCTCTTGCCTCAATTACAAGTGAGTTTGATCTCAAGAAAGATTGAGAAAGAAAAGAAGCAATCCAAGCGCAAGAGCTCAAAAGAACACAACAAATCAATCTCACTTAATACTAAAGCTTTTGTGGAATTGGGAGAGGATTTGATCACTTGGGTGTGTCTTGTATTGAATGCCTAGCTCTTGTAAGTGGTTGGAAGTGTGAAAACTTGGATGACTTGAATGTGGGGTGGTTGGGGGTATTTATAACCCCAACCACCAAACTAGCCGTTTGGTGGAGGCTGCTATCGCATGGCGCACCGGACAGTCCGGTGCGCCACCGGACAGTGTCCGGTGCGCCAGCCACGTCACCTGGCCGTTGGGTTCGACCGTTGGAGCTCTATCTTGTCGGCCCGCCTGGCTGTCCGGTGGTGCACCGGACAAGTCCTGTAGACTGTCCGGTGTGCCACCCGCGCGTGCTCTGCTCCTCTGCGCGCGCTGGCGCGCATTAAATGCTTTGCAGACGACCGTTGGCGCGAAGTAGTCGTTGCTCCGCTGGCTCACCGGACAGTCCGGTGTGCACCAGACATGTCCTGTGAATTATAGCGGAGCGGGAATCCGAAGCTGGCGAGTTTAGAGTCGCTCTCCTTTGGAGCACTGGACACTGTCCGGTGTGCACCGGACATGTCCGGTGAATTATAGAGAAGCGCCTCTGAAAATTCCCGAAGGTGCGAAGTTTGGCTTGGAGTCCCCTGGTGCACCGGACACTGTCCGGTGGCACACCGGACAGTTCGGTGCGCCAGACCAGGGCAGCCTTCGGTTGTCCCTTGCTCTTTTGGTTGAACCAATTTCTTGGTCTTTTTATTGGCTAAGTGTGAACCTTTGGCACCTGTATAACTTATAGACTAGAGCAAACTAGTTAGTCTAATTTATTTGTGTTGGGCAATTCAACCACCAAAATCATTTAGGAAATAGGTGTAAGCCTAATTCCCTTTCAGTGACCACCTCAACGGGGAGTAGGTTTGCAAGAACCGAACCTCGGTAAAACAAATCCGCGTGTCACCCTCTTTATGTGACGGAACCTCCCAAGTAATTAGGCCCACCTACAGTTGTCCTTGTCTAACAGACATCAGACACCCTGTAGATGTTCCTAAGTCACTTGACAAGCTCGGTATCTTTCCCGACCTCACCAGGAACGTTTCACCCGTCTTGCAGACATTACAGATCATCGGAGATAAAGAAATGCGGAAGCGAATTACATGAACTTACATTTATTTCAAAAGCAAGCTCGAGTTATTTTATTACAGACCAGTCTAAAAGTGAGTGCAGAGTAGTAATATTATACAAACCAAGGGAGACACAAACTTCTCCCGATAAGCTATAAACAAAAGATCCTATGTGGAGGACCGAGTCCTCCCGCACTTTAGTCTTGTTTTTCTTCTTTGGGAACCACCTTGGCACAGAAGCAGCAAAAGTCTGCTACTTCCTCACCTAAAAACAACGAAGGGATAAACCCTGAGTATGGAATTACTCAGCAAGACTTACCCGACTAAGGAAAAGACTCTCAAGGGTATGCTGGTTATATGGGATTCAAGGTAAGGCTTTTCAATAATCAAAGACTCTGTTTGCAGAAAAGCTTACTAAATTGGATCCTTAAAAATCCAGTTTTATTTGTCATGTTAAGTTCAATTACCTGCAACTAGAGTTCTTTCTACCCTAGTTCAATCACTGGTCCTGCACTAGCCAATTTCTTAACAAAAACCCATCATCTTTAGTGGAATGCTACGTGTAGGGCAGTGACCAAGTCTTCATAACCGCGAAGGTACGGCGATCCGAATCGATTATACTCAGCTGAGGATCTCCAATCACACGACATATGTAGCACTTAACCCTTGCATATGTCAACCCGCCACCGGGGTTCTTAAGACCGGATCAGGTTCACGCAAACCGAGAGCACAGATACACCACCGTCCAGCCTCTTGCCACGGAGGGTACACGCTACTCTCGCCACCGCTCCACTCCCATTTCGTGTTATCTTATTCCGGCCTTAGTCTGCCCGAGGCAAGGCTTACCCATGACGAGGCATGTGACCAGTTAAAGGGTCCTCGATCATCAAGCCTACATCGAGACGGTCCTTAATCGACTCAGACGGAGACACTACACCGAGACTCTCTTCTCGTGCAAGTCACCCGCCCGGTCTCAGTTTACTCTTTTTAACCCAAAAACTTGGTACCTGACAGAGGTACATCTTTTCCGATGTTGAATCCATCATGGCCATGATGGATTCACCATCAAGTTTTATTTTCGAAAATATCCTCCCCACTTTGCCAAACATCTTTTGTAAAACAAATCCTTTTGTTTTTCTAAAGCAATACTAAGCATAGTAAAACTTTTTTGTAAAAATAGGGTTTCAAGGATGGTAATCAAGATCAAGGAAGGTAATGCAGGAATTGTTTAATCAATCAACTCCTATCACCTAATGCAGCAAGCAAGTGAGAAAGATTTTAAAAACATCAAGGGAGGTGGCAAATGCACTGGGGCTTGCCTTTGTTATCAGGTGAGTCCTGCTCGGATCCACAAATATCGAAATAAAAGCAGTTGCCTGCTTGAGGATCTGAGGTTGGTGGAGTTCCCACTTCAGTGACTTCTTCTTCTTCTTCGTGTTCTAACATAACCATATATATGCATAAGAATGGATGCCATGGGGTGCTCATGAGGATGCAAAGATAATATAAACTTATTATCTAAGTCTTGAGTACAACTTTCCTTCACGGTACTCCGAGAACCTAGGGTTTCCGGAGTCGGTAAAGGAGTTCATAGGGCAGGGGAGGTGTTTTGGGGTTTGGTGATCAAACAAGGTCCAAAACAATTCAAACTCTACCCAAGGCTTCTAAATATTGTTTTAAGTTCCCATAAAAAGTTTGGGCATTTTTGGACTTACCAATTATTTTCTAAAATTCCATAACTAATACTTTTAACTACTTTAAATACCCTAAAATTTCTTATTTCCACTAAAAATCACAAAACTATTTTTATTAAATTCTAGGGAAAATAACAAGCCTAGGAAAATTAGTTTCACAATTTTAGCATTTTTCTACATTTTTCTATAATTGTTTTGGCTCTGGAGATAAAAGAAAAAAGAAAAACAATTGAATAGCACTGGGCCGAATCTAGCCCAGGCGGCCCAGCTAGGGCAGAAAGGCGCCCGCGCGCGCACCCGCGCTGGCGGCTTTGCAAAAATACCCTCGGGGTTCTCATTAACTGGGATCCGGTCTTTCTACTGTTTTCCTGTGTCACTGACGCTTTGCACAGAGGCCCTTGAGGTTCTATTTCTTCGCAGTGGGCGGTCCACGACGGCGACGCGCGCAGAGAGATTCCGGCGAGGTCCTGGACCGGCCGATTGGGGCTATGGCTGGGTTCTCCGAGCGGCGGACATGAAATCGGAGTCACCATGATCATTTCCCCTAACTTAATTGTGCTATTGATCAACTATGGAGCTCTGGCCATGGTGGCCGTAAGCATAGCGACTATATGGTCGTGTTCCCGGCGACCAGAGGGCTCTTAGTTCAATTCAATGGCTCGGCAAGCATCGTAAACACATAAGAACGCTTAAACAAGAGAACAGAGGGGAGGAGCTAACCGGAGTTGGGCTGACCACAGCGGGGTTGAGCTCACGGTGTTTTAGAACTGATTTGGGGAGAATGCGCAATTCGGGCGTGCTGGTGGACGATCGAGGGTGGGAGCGGGTGCTACAGCTTCACAACTACATGGCGCAGCTACGTGCGAGGTCAATTTATAGAGCTAGCGGGCGGTGGCGATCAATTTAGCCGAGCCGAGCTGGCGGCCGGAGAGGAGGAAGAAGGCGGCGCGGTGAATTCGTGGCTATCGCCGTGGCAAGCTCCCCGTCGACGATGGGACGGGTATAGGGAGTCATGGCGACACGGTGGAAAGTTAAAGCCACGCGGCGCAAGGCTAGGAGGCGGCGGTCACCGGCGTTCTTATCGATCTCCGTCGCGGTGACGCATGTACGGTGGCCGAACTTGTTTATGGCCGGAGTTATCCACGGCGAGGACATTTACGTGATCCAAAGTGTTATCCAGCCAAGCCGAGCTCAGATCACGGCAACCGCAGCACGAATCGCGGCGGAGGGAGCCGTCGGCGGTGAGGACAGCCGCGCTGGCGGTCTGATCCGGTGGGCACTGTACCATCAGGAGCACTTATTCAGAGAACCTGACAGCCAGAGTTGAAGGTCGATTTTCTTCCAAATTTCTGTGGCAACACAAACCAAACTCTGCAGCAAAGTTATAGATCTACTAACCAGCTACAAGTTTGTCATAGATGCCATGGGCAGATTCATGCTGGATCATAGAGGAATCTTTGCTCAAAGTCTCTGTGGTTACACTGTTTTTCTAAAAATTCAGACTCAGTGACCTGACAGTCCAACTTTGGCTGGGTTTTTCTCCAAATTTCTCATAAGACCATGGCTTGAATCCTTAAACAAAGTTGTTCTCCTATAATTGGGCTACAATTTTGATGTGGTGACCTAGGGCAAAAACCCTATAATTTGAAAGATGCAAAGCTCCAAAGTTGAGCCAATTCTCTGATTTTCAGACTTAAAATAGAACTCAAATGAGGTCCATTTTGCATTTAAGTCCAAAACTTAGGGTTTTGCTTGCAAATTCACATATTTGTGAACCAAATGACTTAAAATACTTATTTGGCTTGGTTTTTGCACTTTAGCCCAAAAATGGACTAATTTTGCACATAAGCCCCTAGGGTTTGGTTTCAGGGTTTTCCAGGGTTCCAATTAGGGTTTCTGGTATCCCAGGGGTATAAAAGGAATTCAAGTTTATTCTTAGAGTCATTTCATGACTTTTACCCTAAAGTCTTTAGGTTTTCTTAACTTGGGTTAAGTTTTACCCCTTTAACCACTATTTAGGGTTAAGTCCTTTAACCAGGGTTCTATTTGCAAAAACATTAAAATAATACAACTTGTTTGAAATTTTTGCCTAGTGAATGCACTCTAGGTGTGTCAAACATATGCAATGCCAATGCTTATGATGCCATGCTCAAGTTTTAGTTATAGTAACACCAGGGGTGTTACACTTTATTCGCTTGCGATTTGTTTTGCACCCTCTCTCTCGGACTCGATTATATTTCTAACGCTAACCCGGCTTGTAGTTGTGATTAATTTTGTAAATTTCAGTTTCGCCCTATTCACCCCCCCTCTAGGCGACTTTCAATTGGTATCGGAGCCCGGTGCTTCATTAGAGCCTAACCACTCGAAGTGATGTCGGGAGAACACGCCAAGAAGGAGATGGAGACCAGCGACAAGCCCACTACAAGCCACGGGAAAGCTTCATCGGAAGAGTCCCGCAAAAAGGGGAAGGGGAAGGAGAAGAAAGCCTCCTCCCACAAGTCGCATCGGAGTAGCGACAAGAAAAAGAAGATGAGGAAGGTGGTCTACTACGAGACCGATACGTCATCACCTTCCACCTCCGGCTTCGATGCGCCCTCCGTAACTTCTAAGCGCCATGAGCGCAAGAAGTTTAGTAAGATCCCCTTACGCTATCCTCGCATTCCTAAACATACACCTTTACTTTCCGTCCCATTAGGCAAACCACCAACTTTTGATGGTGAAGATTATGCTAAGTGGAGTGATTTAATGCGGTTTCACCTAACCTCACTCCACAAAAGTATATGGGATGTTGTTGAGTTTGGTGTACAGGTACCATCCGTAGGGGATGAGGATTACGATGAGGACGAGGTGGCCCAAAATCGAGCACTTCAACTCCCAAGCCACAACTATACTCCTCGCCTCTCTAAGTCGAGAGGAGTATAACAAAGTGCAAGGATTAAAGAGCGCCAAGGAAGTTTGGGACGTGCTCAAGACCGCGCACGAGGGAGATGAGCTAACTAAGATCACCAAGCAGGAGACGATCGAGGGGGAGCTCGGTCGCTTCCGGCTTCGAAAAGGGGAAGAGCCACAAGACATGTACAACCGGCTCAAAACCTTGGTGAACCAAGTGCGCAACCTCGGGAGCAAGAAGTGGGATGACCACGAGATGGTTAAGGTTATTCTTAGATCACTTATTTTCCTTAACCCTACTCAAGTTCATTTAATTCGTGGTAATCCTAGATATACACTAATGACTCCCGAGGAAGTAATCGGGAATTTTGTGAGCTTTGAGTATATGATCAAAGGCTCAAAGAAAATCAATGAGCTAGATGATCCCTCCACATCCGAAGCACAACCGGTCGCATTTAAGGCGACAGAGGAGAAGAAGGAGGAATCTACACCAAGTAGACAACCAATCGATGCCTCAAAGCTCGACAACGAGGAAATGGCGCTCGTCATCAAAAGCTTCCGCCAAATCCTCAAGCAAAGGAGGGGGAAAGATTACAAGCCCCGCTCCAAGAAGGTTTGCTACAAGTGTGGTAAGCCCGGTCACTTTATAGCAAAATGTCCTATTTCTAGTGACAGTGACAGGGGTGACGACAAGAAGGGGAGAAGAAAGGAGAAAAAGAAATACTACAAGAAGAAGGGTGGCGACGCCCATGTATGCCACGAGTGGGACTCGGACGAGAGCTCCTCCGACTCCTCCTCCGACGAGGACGCCGCCAACATCGCCATCAACAAGGGCCTTCTCTTCCCCAACGTCGGCCACAAGTGCCTCATGGCAAAGGACGGCAAAAAGAAGAATGTTAAATCCAAATCCTCCACTAGATATGAATCCTCTAGCGATGATAATGCTAGTGATGAGGTAGATAATTTACGTACTCTTTTTGCCAACTTAAACATGCAACAGAAAGATAAATTAAATGAATTGATTAGTGCTATCCATGAGAAGGATGATCTCTTGGACTCCCAAGAGGACTTTCTTATTAAAGAAAACAAGAAGCATATTAAAGTTAAAAATGCTTATGCTCTAGAAGTAGAAAAATGTGAAAAACTATCTAGTGAGCTAAGCACTTGCCATGAGACTATAGACAAACTTAGAAATGAGAATGCTAATTTATTAGCTAAGGTTGATTCACATGTTTGTGATGTTTCAATTCCCAATCCTAGAAATGATAATGATGATTTGCTTGCTAAGATTGAAGAATTGAACATTTCTCTTGCTAGCCTTAGAAATGAAAATGAAAAATTGCTTGCTAAGGCTAAAAATTTTGATGTTTGCAATGCTACCATTTCCGACCTTAGAAGTAAAAATGATATATTGCATGCTAAGGTTGTTGTATTAAAATCTTGCAAACCATCTACATCTACCGTTGAGCACACTTCTATTTGTACTAGATGTAGAGATGTTGATATTAATGCTATTCATGATCACATGGCTTTAATTAAACAACAAAATGATCATATAGCAAAATTAGATGCTAAAATTGCCGAGCATGAACTTGAAAATGAAAAATTTAAATTTGCTCGTAGTATGCTTTATAGTGGGAGACGCCCTGGCATCAAGGATGGCATTGGCTTCCAAAAGGGAGACAATGTCAAACTTAATGCCCCTCCTAAGAAATTATCTAACTTTGTTAAGGGCAAGGCTCACATGCCTCAAGATAACGAAGGTTACATTTTGTACCCTGTCGGTTATCCTGAGAGCAAAATTAGGAGAATTCATTCTAGGAAGTCTCACTCTAGGACTGTCCGGTGAGCCAGCGGAGCAACGACTACTTCGCGCCAACGGTCGACTGCAACGCATTAAATGCGCGCCAGCGCGCACAGAGGAGCAGGGCACGCGCGGGTGGCACACCGGACAGTCTACAGGACTTGTCCGGTGCACCACCGGACAGCCAGGCGGGCCCACAAGTCAGAGCTCCAACGGTCGGAACCCAACGGCCTGGTGACGTGGCTGGCGCACCGGACACTGTCCGGTGGTGCACCGGACTGTCCGGTGCGCCATGTGACAGCAGCCTCCACCAAACGACTAGTTTGGTGGTTGGGGCTATAAATAACCCCAACCACCCCACATTCAAGTGATCCAAGTTTTCCACCTTCCAACTACTTACAAGAGCTAGGCATTCAATACAAGACACACCCAAGTGATCAAATCCTCTCCCAATTCCACAAAAGCTTTAGTATTAAGTGAGAGTGATTTGTTGTGCTCTTTTGAGCTCTTGCGCTTGGATTGCTTTCTTTCTCATTATTTCTTGAGATCAAACTCACTTGTAATTGAGGCAAGAGACACCAATCGTGTGGTGGTCCTTGTGGGAACTTTGTGTTCCAAGTGATTGAGAAGAAAAGCTCACTCGGTCCGAGGGACCGTTTGAGAGAGGGAAAGGGTTGAAAGAGACCCGGTCTTTGTGACCACCTCAACGGGGAGTAGGTTTGCAAGAACCGAACCGCGGTAAAACAAATACGTGTGTCACACTCTTTATTCGCTTGCGATTTGTTTTTGCACCCTCTCTCTCGGACTCGATTATATTTCTAACGCTAACCCGGCTTGTAGTTGTGATTAATTTTGTAAATTTCAGTTTCGCCCTATTCACCCCCCCTCTAGGCGACTTTCAGAAATCATAAATAATAGAAAGCATTATATGGACATGCATTTCTGGGTAAGTTTGTTTCCAATCATTAATGTATTAATATATAGTATCTACATCTAATCCTCATGTGGACATGTATATATATTGTCCAGAGAATGGTTGGTTTTAGTAAACTTCCAAAGTACCATCAGGATCCTACAGCAGAAGAGTTAGCCAAAACACTCGATTGTTGGCCATCAATGAATTATTATATCACGGGTTGTAGATATGTAAGTATGTGTTCATTTCGAATGTATTTATAAAGGATAGTTCTTTGCAATCCTAATGACTGATATTTTGCAGGTTCTTATGCCATAGAAATTCAACGGATGTCGCGCCCTTTTCATAATAGATCATGTTAAAAAGCATGTGACTTTTATCGACTTTACACTGACTCAAGATTGGTGTAAACACATGTCATACAAGAGGTTTACAGAAGCGATTATCATGGCCTTAAAGAAATATAAGATTGCTTACAACAAGAAACGTTCTAGATGAGCGGAGGATATATTTAAGTGGGAACATACAATTCAGACTGGTGTTCCAATTGACTTAAGAGGGTATTTTCTTCGTACCACCTTCTCAGCAGTTTAAATTTTTTTATGATAATCATTGTATAAAACATAGTTATCTAAACATTATTCTATAGGTTTAATACTAGCTACCTTGTTCTACAAGCTATGACCATGTGGAAGAATGAAAGACGAATGAAATTTATTGGGGTGAGTGTAGTACGTTCGTTTTATGTTCAAAACATACATTCCAGCTACCTCGTTTTACAAGATAATATGTTTTGTTCTCTTATGTCTTTGTCTGTAGGATGCAAAGATTCTTCGAAGGAACTTTGTGATTGATCTGCTAAGTTATGAGGACAATTCGTGTCGATATGCCATCCCTGCAAACATACAACAGAGACTTATCGATATTGCTAAAAAGGATTAGCTGATTAGTGTATGGTTGTCGACACATTTGTCTGTAATTAAAAATTCTAAATTAACTTTTTAGAAATAATTTGTGTGGCATTGATAATGTTTTCCACACGGATTTTGCATATTATAGTGATGTTTGTCGTTCCGTATCAATGTTTCATACAAATGTTTTACTTCCGTCGCAACGCACGGGAACATACCTATAACAATATAACACACATATGTACATAAGTTATTGTGTTATTATACGGTTCCATTGTAATGCACGGGCACTCACCTAGTTATACTAATAAGAAGAGAAGTCACCAAGGACGGTAGCCTAAAAAGAAAACTCCAAGAGTATGGACTCGACTTAACAGCACAAGGCCGCTAGCCCTTTTGCTCTTGCACCAGCCTAGAGTTGCGCTTCATCTTTGATTTTTTTTCTTGAAAAACTACGTCATTAGGAGCCTTTGTTCGATTAAAAATGCGGTTGTTTACCTTGAAGATCTTTGTCTATGCACGTCTTACTGCAACTTGCAGATTGCAAAATAGTGGCAAGTTGTAACGTTTCTTGCAAATTGACTGCATACTAGTTTTTTTAAGTTATCAAGCACTACTAGCGAATGCAAACGAGTCTAGATTTTGTGACCATTGTTGGAATTTAAATGCATTTCATTAGTGCTTCGAGTGCTGGTCATTTTTATTTGTGTAGAAAATCTTATAGTAGTTAGATTGATGACACAGGAAAAGATGGTTGACCTGAGTGGGGAGGCTTTTGAATTATCATTGAAACTTACCTCTTTTGCTATTTTCATATAGTTTTGTATTGTTGGGCAACATGTAGCATGTACATGTAGCCCTCAACGCTACATTCGATAATTTATTTCATTTCATCAATTCATCTTTCATGTAGGACCGTGTTGAGCACCAAATTGAGAGGGCGGACGGTCCGACCCTGAGGTCGGACAATCCGCGGTCCGGACAGTCCGCACCTGTGGGCCGGACGATTCGCACAAGCGTAGAATAGATTAGGGTTCCGAGTTTTGTGCTACGATTGTTAGCTAGATTCGCGGAATTCGCTCGGAAATTAGTTTGTAAAGGGTCCAGCCCCCTCCTCTATAAATAGAGAGGTATACGGCCGATTTGTAATGATCAATCGAACTTTCAATCAATACAATTTACATCTTATCCTAGGAGTAGTTCTAGTCTAGTTTAGGTTTAGTCTTCCAATCCCCAATTCTTCGCTTCTCTTCGACTCTACGTCGATTAGAGGAGTCTAGGTCGGCCTGCCGAGCCTAGACATCACCTAGGATCTCTCCTCCCCGACAGGGTCCCTCCCGGGAGCGAGATTCAGGCGCCGCCGACGATCTTCCGCCGCCCCTACGCACGCGCGGACCGTCCGGCCTTAGGGTGCGGACCGTCCGGCAGTCAGGCAGGAAACCCTAGCCTCGTGCCAGGCCGCGGACCGTCCGCCCATGTGCAGAGAGCACCGCCGCTGGTTCGTGTTGAGTAATTGGCGCCCTAAAAAGGTGTCAACAGACCGAAAACTTGAAGTTGATGACTAATGATAGATGTGTTGGGGCTCAGTAGTGTGATTATGCAACTAAACATGTTCTTGTTGTTCAGGCCTATGCCTAATCGGTCTCTTGTACTCCCTCTGCCCCAATATATTGTTCGTTTCAGCTTGTTACTTTTGTGTCCATATTCAAGTAGATGACAATGAATCTAGACACATATATAATATATACATGCATCAAATATTGTATGAATCCATTAACACCTTAAAACAAATACTATTTTAAGGTGGAGGGATTACATTGTAAGAGAGATTTTTGTTGCAAAGCTGACACTCCTAGATGTCATTTTGTCTTTCTCCTCATTGCAGGAAGGTAATTTAAAAAAAAGGCATCCAGAATATTTACACATTAATGCCCATAGAGAACCAAGAAGATTGGGTAGTGACAACTTGTGCTAAAATTCCACGTAAGAACGGAGTTTCAATTGCCAAGAAAATTTCTCACAACCAAGACCTTAAGGCCTGGTTTGAAAACTCAAATCCTCTCCAGTATTAAAGAAGACTAAGGAGAAAATGAACTAATTTTCCCTCAATTCCCTCCAATCTCGAAGGAGATTTGAGTTTTCAAACTAGCCCTAATAGTCAACATGTACAAGGTTTTCACTTATTGGTGCAATGAGTATATTAAAACATAGGTTTTAAATACGCCCAATGTATCATTTTAGCTGTGTCTTATACTTGGAGTAGCATGCAGTAGTGCCAGAGTTGTACATGCTCTAAGATGCTACCGGTCCTTAGTTTGAAATCGCTCACCAATCACAAACACTTGGTCTATTTACAAGGGATTTAATCCCTCTCAATTCCTATCAATCCCCATAGTTTTGAGAGAAAACAATCGCACACTAATGCTGAAATGCTTTTCTCAATCTGTTGCAACATTCTCTCTAAACCCTCAGAACTTGTTTCCTTAATCCTCTAGATTAGATTCTAATAGAAAGGAAAAATAGGATGTGATGAAGATACTCTAAAATGACTTGATGTATTTCATTGCATGGTGTTCTAGTGGCTACCTGGTCCCTTGAGGTTGAGACCATTAATCTTAAATTCATCTGTGTCTAGGTCAAGATCTTCTATCCTAGTTATTTTTAGGTAAGTACTTCTGTCCTAATTATAATATGTTTTTGTCGTTTCTAAATATACTAGTTGAATGCCCGTGCGTTGCAACGGGAATATATAATACCAGTATACTACGATAACTTATATACAAAATATGTGTTATACCGTTATGAGAAAATGTTTCATAATCAATTTGTGATTCTGGCCATACATAAATTTTGTTATTTATAATCTATCTGTTTCACCACTACATTTCAACCATCAGTATCATACAGACTTCGATATATGCCACGATTTGCACGGTCTCATCATTGGAGAGCATGTTCCACACATACCGGAAGAAATTCCCTCGTACATCGTTAGTCATCAGACACGTACCACCCTACGTTTTTGCTTAAACAAAAAGGCAAGTGTGTTTTTGCGAAGAGAATTAAAGGCAAGCCGGCACAAAAGCTACCCCAACGGTGGCGAGGATGATGAACTAGTCATTGTTGTCGGTCCTCCTCTGCGTCACCTCTAGCGCCAAGATGACGCCACAGTTCTTGATATAGTAGTCGTCGAACGTGCGCGACATACCAAGTACTGATGACTCTTGGCTAGGCTGTAAAACAAAGTGCACCCCGGGCTCATCAGCAAGGTAGTACCCCTAGCCGTTGCACCATCGGATGCGCTACTCCTCTACATACATCGTGTTTGAGGACACTCATACAACGTCAGCAACCACCATCGTCTCAGCGCACAAGAATTCATGGCCAATCAGTAGCGACTTATGTGACAGGTTGAGCTTCAGGTGGACGATGAGCTGGACGACGTGATGGCGTCGTCGTCGAATGCGGTGCCTAGAACAACCCGAGAGTCGCCGACGTTGGCGACGACCATGAGGTCCCCCTGCTTGATGATGGACAACGCAGAGCAGCCGCTCTGCACCGCGTCCAAGCGGCGGCTGCGCCGGAGCTTGTCGTACATAGCGGCACATGCGGCCACGTAGGACTGTTTCTAGAGGTCGAACTCGCAGTCGCCAAGTTTCTTCTTGTCGCCGATGAGCGACCCCAACGCGAGTGCCTCTTGCTAATGGTGTTTGTTCGGGGTTTTCAAGTAAGAAGCATGGATTCATATTTGGCGTTGGTTTAAAAAATGACTCACAAGTCAGATCAATGGAAAAAATATTACGAATAATAAATGTCACGCATGCAAAAAAGGAATTTAAGTTGAAAACATTATTCAAACAAAAGAAATTGCATGCAAGGTTCTTCTTTAAATACTACTCCCTCCATCCAAAAATATAATTCAAGAATCTCGGTGATACTTATCTACTACTACGTATTGTGCAAGGGTAGCAGGTGGGCTTGGGGAGAGATGTAGTAGATGTGTTTTCTGTTATAGATGTAGACATAAACACACCTGTGGTGTAGTGGTAGCTACTGCTAGCATTTGCTTGACAAGTCGTGGGTTTGAATCCCCTTGGGGCCATGTGTATTTTTTTAATTTTAGCTGTACGGGGGAATGAGAATGGGAATGTGCTTTTGTAAAGCCCAAATTTGATAGAAAAAAATATAAAATAAATAAGTAAATAAATAAATAAGTTTACGATAATGTTTGGACAATTATGAAATCCATAGAAATTCATTGGATCCTTTCTTTACATAATTAATTAATGTCATTAAATTAATTAAGTAACAAATAAATGAATAAAAGAAAAGTGCATCTCTTGTGGATGACTTTGTTTTGCGGTACTTTATTGAACACATAAATTTGACCTCAAAGTATAAATGAAAAACATAGAATAGAAAATGAGTAAAAAGGAAAAGAATGTACAGAAAAATATAAATAGATAAATATAATTCCTCATACTGGTATTTATAATTGTGTACTCAATTGGTGAGTAAAGCTCACAAACAAATTTGAAATCAAATTCAAATCTGAAATTCAAATAGAAAACTAAAAATAGAAAAGAAAAAGGAAGGAAGCAGAAATAAATAAAAAGAAGAGACCCCTTGCGCATTGGGCCAAGATTTTCGCCCGTCCCTTCAGCCACCTCGCTCGGCACAACTTCGCTTTAAACGCACCAGCCCACAACCTCATGCGCGCCAGCCAGCCAACCTTGCTCCCTGGGCGCGCCGACGGGCGGGCCCCAGTGCTCAGCCCCTTGCTTCATTCCCCGCGCTCCCTGTATGCCGGCCGGTGGGGCCTTCTTGTCAGTTCTATCCCCTTCGTCACCACCTACCAACAGATTGAAGTCTGTTGAACCAAACGCGCGAATCGGACTCCGTTTTCTCCGCTGGTCGGGTTCATCGCCAACCTCACGGAAGGCTCGCTGCCGCAACCGATTGCGCGGGATACGCGGCCCAGCCATTATCCGCTGTTTTCCCTTCTCGCCTTGGGTCGCTGGCACCGTGGGACCTGATGACCAGGTCCATCTTCTCCTTCCTATCGCCCGCAACGGAATAGGCCGTAGTTCACGCAGGAAGATCCGGTCTCTTCGCCCTCCCATCCGGACTTCCTCGCTGCTGTGGCCGCGTGACTCCTTGCCGAGGCTATATATAGGTAAGCCACGCGCTCTTCCTTTCTCATCCCATTGAGCCAACACACCTTATCCCGTGCCCTATTGCCGCGCTCGTGACGCTCGGGGCCATGCAGGCTGTGGACTCCTTCCTGGCTTCCTGCGAGTCGCATCCACGGACTGGTATGTGGTAACAACCCTCGCCGCCGCCGGTGTCTGCCCGTACGCCCGCTGCCCTGGGGACTTTCATCGGTGGTGTCGCCTGTAAGGGGAAGCCGAGAGAGAGAAAGAGCAATAATGGATGGCGCCGCCGCGAGCTACAACCCCCCCCCCCGTCGTGCCACTGGTGTTCCTGGACGGGTGACGGGGCAGGCTGATGGACCGAGCCCAGGGCGATTTCTCGCCGTATCTCATCCACCGCCGTGGATCCCCACCTGACCGTGGATTGGCGCCGCTGCACTGCGTGGCGAACGGCTTCGCAACTCCGAGGCCGGTAAGACCCTCTCTGCAACCTCCGCTTTGTCCTTCTTATTGCGATCGAACCCGTCGGGTTGCAGACTGGGCAGCGGGTCATCGGCCGTGGCCTCGCCGGAGAGCAGCGCCGCCGTGTCCGGCTGACCCATTGGGAAGATGGTGTCCAGTCCGCTAATCTCGTGATAGACGGTAGGATTAGATGGGGGCGATAAGAGAAAGAGTTCGCCGCAGGATTTTTCATTTGACGATCCAGATCAACTGGGTGCACTGCTTCAGCTAGGCGCGTGGTCAGCTGATCGATCGCGGTTGGACGGCTACGATTAAATCATCATGTACCTGTTCGCGAAATAAAATCTGTGCCGCGGATGGACGATCCGATGGCTGGGTCATGTTGGTGGCGTGGCACTTTCTGGGCCGTTGATCGGATCAGTCGGCCGTCTGCGCATACCTGTTGGGGCAACTGTGGATCTAATCAGAACCGTTGGTTTTGAATCTAACGGCTCTAATGCCGTGATACCCCTTCGCGAGTGCGATTTACAAATGAAACCCTGAGCTTTTAACATTTTAAACCCGCCGTCCACGCCAGGGGCACTCTGTGTCTTAGGAATACTTGTGGCATTGCCCCTGCATTTCTGGTTAATTGAGGCGCAGCCCAGTGAATAAGAAAAGCAGAGAAATTGAATTATTAATATAAAAATAATTCTAGAATCTTATTTAATCCTTAGAAAATTCATATGATGTCCAAATTAATCCATTCCAATTGCTATAATTTTTTAATATTATGGTTTCTAATTTAGTACCACTGTTTTGACATGAATGTCACAATAAAATTTATATCCTAACTAACCTTATATCAACTACATAAAACCATCAGAAATTCATAACTCCTCCATTTTAACCCCGATTTGATCCGTTTAAGTTGCATTAGTTTTTTTATAAATATTTACTATGCAATAACAACATTGATTATACCATGTCTCATACTTTTATAATTAGATATTTATTCACCCTATGTATTTGGGTTAATCTATTGGATTAACCTCTGATCTTATGGTTATAAATTGACTAAATGATCTTTAATCAAATAATTACTTAGAATGAAGTGAGATAAGTAGAATAACCTCTCATAATATTTATACTAACCAATTTATAATATACTTTAATATTTTAATACCATAGATCTCCTATAGAATCATAACTCCGATCGTAGTAGTTCTCGATTCCATGATCTCGTAGCAACGCGTAGATCATTATTTTGCAGTTTGTACTTGTGTTTGGTGTGATGTTAATTTTGTCTATACCATGTTTGTTTGTATTGCTACGACTAGCAGCGAGGTTTCGAGTCACCTGAAGATCACCCTAGTAACTGGAATCTCAAGTCTCAGGCAAGTTGTGCCCTTGATCACTTCTTTTTACCTACTCATGTTCTGATTAATCATAATGATCTGCATAGGTTAATTTTGATGGGACCCAATAGGTTACCCTAGATTGTTTATCTCATTACCTTGTTTACCCCTGAATCACTTGGGTAGTTTGCTATTGCTTTACATGGATTTGGGATAATTATTTATCATATCTATGTTCCAGTTATTTTGTTATTCTATTTATGTTCATGTCAAGATCATTAATGTTAATTGGAACATAGAGCTTAACTTGAGAAACACGTGCCACCACAAGGGTTTATGGACGCCCTTGGCTGATTAATTAGGAAAGCTAGTGGAGGACTACCTTACCCAAAAGGGGCAAGGGCAGTAGGGGAGTGGTCAGTGTAGGGAGGTCCTTGGTTGATTTTGCTGCGATGGCGGTCAGGCAAGAACCCTGCATTGGAGCTTCCTATAAACTGTAGCGGGTTTTCTGAAGCTAGTGGAACTTTGTAAAGGCCTCATAGTGTTACCCTGCCTCGCCTCCTCGGTAGAGGTGTATGGGAAGTCGCGATCCCTTGGCTGATGGGTAACATGACTTGTGGGTAAAGGGTACCACCTCTGCAGAGTGTAAAACTGGTATACTAGCCGAGCTCACGGTCATGAGCAGCTCAGGACTCTCTGATGATTAATTTATGGAACTAAATTCAATTTGTCATATGCATTGCATCGCAGGTGATGATGTTACTTTTGTTCCACTACTTAATTGGGTTGGTATTTACTTATACTTAGTAACTGCTAATAAAATTTTGACCAACTTTAAAAGCAATGCTCAGCTCTAACCATCCTCTTTGGTAAGCCTTACACTTCACGTGAGCTCCCACCTTTGGCGAGTTCATGCACATTATTCCCCACAACTTGTTGAGCGATGAACGTATGTGAGCTCACTCTTGCTGTCTCACACCCCCCCCCTCAGGTCAAGAACAGGTACCGCAGGATGAGGCGCTTGGAGGATGCTGTGGCGAGTTCGTGAGAGGTCTAGGTCGTCGTCTCCCAGTCAACTCTGGGTTGCTGGACCGTTGTCTCCTTATAATGTAATTAATTATTTATGTCGGGGACCATAATTAGGGTACCCTCAAGACGCCTAATTCTCAACTGGTAACCCCCATCAGCATAAAGCTGCAGAGGCCTGATGGGTGCGATTAAGTCAGGGATCAGTCCATACGAGCGACTCGATCATGCCTCGCCCGAGCCTAGCCTCGGGCAAGGGCAGCCGACCCTGAGGTGTTTCCGTCTCGCCCGAGGCCCCCTTTTTACGGCAGACGCACCTCCGGCTCGCCCGAGGCCTTGCCTTCGTTAAGAAGCAACCCTGACTAAATCGCCGCGCCGACCAACCTAGTCACAGGGGCATTTAACGCAAAGGTAAGCGAGACTGACAGGCCACCAGGCCTTGCCAAAGGCGCCATAGGAAGCTCCGCCCGACCCAGGGCTCGGACTCGGGCTAAGGCCCCGGAAGACGGCGAACTCCGCTCCGCCCGACCCAAGGCTCGGACTCGGGCTAAGGCCCCAGAAGACGGCGAACTCCGCTCCGCCCGACCCAGGGCTCGGACTCGGGCTAAGGCCCCGGAAGACGGCGAACTCCGCTCCGCCCGACCCAGGGCTCGGACTCGGGCTAAGGCCCCGGAAGACGGCGAACTCCGCTCCGCCCGACCCAGGGCTCGGACTCGGGCTAAGGCCCCGGAAGACGGCGAACTCCGCTCCGCCCGACCCAGGGCTCGGACTCGGGCTAAGGCCCCGGAAGACGACAAACTCCGCCTCGCCCGACCTCCGCCTCGCCCGACCCGGGAGCTCGGACTCGGCCTCGGCCATGCAGGACAGACTCGACCTCAGCTTCGGAGGAGCCCCCACGTCGCCCGACCTAGGGCACAAGTCCACCACGTCAACAGGAAGCGCCATCATCACCCTACCCCGAGCCGACTCGGGCCGCAGAGAACAAGACCGACGTCCCATCTGGCTAGCTCCGCCAGATAGGCAATGATGGCACCCCGCTAGCCCTATGACGACGGCGGCTCTCAGCTCCCTTACGGAAGCAGGGGGACGTCAGCAAAGACCCAACAGCTCCGACAGCTGTCCCTCCGCCAGGCTCCGTTGCTCCACCAACAGCCACGACACCACACCAGCTGGGTGCCAAGATCTCTCCGGCTGCCACCTTGGCATGTACTTAGGGCACTAGCTCTCCCCCGCTAGACACGTAGCACTCTGCTACACCCCCATTGTACACCTGGATCCTCTCCTTACGCCTATAAAAGGAAGGACCAGGGCCTTCTTAGAGAAGGTTGGCCCCCGCGGGAACGAGGGCAGGGGCAGGCGCTCTCTTGGGGCCGCTCGCTTCCCTCACCCGCGTGGACGCTTGTAACCCCCTACTGCAAGCGCACCCGACCTGGGCGCGGGACGAACACGAAGGCCGCGGGATCTCCGCCTCCCTCACGACCCGGCTCCGGCCGCCTCGCTCTTCCCCCCTTCGCGCTCGCCCACGCGCTCGACCCATCTGGGCTGGGGCACGCGGCACACTCACTCGTCGGCCTAGGGACCCCCCGGTCTCGAAACGCCGACAGTTGGCGCGCCAGGTAGGGGCCTGCTGCGTGTTGACGAGCAGTTTCCCGTCAAGCTCCAGATGGGCAGTCTCCAACGACCTCTCCAACCCAGGACGACGCTCCGTTTCGGGAGCCTCGAGTTCATGTCTTTCGACGGCAGCTACGACATGATACTCCTTTCACCACCGCGCGACGACGACAATGGTGGCCGACAGCCTGCCCGCCGGCGGCGGAATCGACGACGTCTTCCCCGCGTGGGGGAAGAACAACATTCGAGCTCGCCTCGTCCTCTCCCTCGCCATCGGAGGAGGAGGCGGGGCAACCAGGGCCAAGCGGGAGGCTGCGCTCCGTCGGCTGTCGAGCGAATCGACATCCCCAGCGCCCCCACGGAGGACACGTCGGGCGTCACCCTCGCGTTGGAAGCGGAGGCGAGCGCCGTCCCCCCGCAACACGCCAACCCCGAGCAAGCGGACGACGCCAGCACGCTCACGGAGGGCCTGCAGGACGTCGCCCTCGTACCCAGGACGACGGCGCGATCAGTCCCCGACGTGACTTCGTCGCTCCTCGTCAACCAAAAGGTACCAACTGATTCCCATCCTTCGTCATTTCGACTCGACCTCAACCCGCCTAGCGACCTCGCTTTGGCGGGCGCTCACGTTGAGGCGAGTGCAACCTCTCTTGGGTTTCGTGTGCGGTCGCCTTGGGACCGATTGACGGGCGTCTCGACCTACGGGCCCTCTGGGTCCGAGGAAGATGACGACCCCAGCATCTGCTGGGATTTCTCTGGATCTGGCAACCCCAGTGCCATGCGGGACTTCATGACCGCATGCGACTACTGCCTCTCCGACTGTTCCGACGGCAGCCGCAGCCTTGACGACAAGGACTGCGGCCCGAGCCGCGAATGTTTCCACGTCGAGCTAGGGGATCCCTCCAGAGGCAACCGTCTCGGCATGCCGGAGGATGGTGATCTCCCTAGGCCAGTGCCTCGCGCCGACATCCCGCGGGAGCTAGCTGTGGTCCCCGTTCCGGCGGGGGGTCACGACCCACAGCTCGAGCAAGTCCGCGAGGCGCAGGCCGGGCTCGACGAGGGGGCAGGAGCGCTCGAGTTGATCCGCCGGGACGTCGGACAGGTATGGGCGGGCCAGCCCCCGGCCGGAGAAATACGTCACCTGCCCCAGGGTCTCCAGCACCGCATCGCCAACGATGCCAGGGACAGGCCGCCACCCGCATCCAGCGGGACCGGTCAGGACCTGGCAGCCGCGGCGATGCTCCTCCGCGCGATGCCGGAGTCATCAACCACCGAGGGTCGGCGAATCCAGGGAGAGCTCAAGCATCTCCTGGAAGGCGCTGCGGCCCGTCGGGCCGAGAGCTCTGCCTCCCGAAGGCAGGGGTACCCCTCGGAACCTCGTGCCGCGACTTCCCGACTCATGCGGGAAGCCTCGGCCTACACCGGGCGCACGCGCAACACCGCGCCTGCGGCCCCGGGCCACCTCGGCAACGAGTACCCTCATCGCGACCGTCGGGCCCGCCTCGACGAAAGGGTGCGCCGAGGCTATCACCCCAGGCGTGGGGGACGCTACGACAGCGAGGAGGATCGGAGTCCCTCGCCCGAACCACCCGGTCCGCAGGTCTTCAGCCGAGCCATTCGGCGGGCGCCGTTTCCGGCCCGATTCCGACCCCCGACTACTATCACAAAGTACTCGGGGGAAACGAGACCGGAATTGTGGCTCGCGGACTACCACCTGGCCTGTCAACTGGGTGGAACGGACGACGACAACCTCATCATCCACAACCTCCCCCTGTTCCTCTCCGACACTGCTCGCGCTTGGTTGGAGCACCAGCCTCCGGGGCAGATTTCCAACTGGGAGGATTTGGTCTAGGCTTTCGCCGGCAACTTCCAGGGCACGTACGTGCGCCCCGGGAATTCTTGGGACCTCCGAAGCTGCCGGCAACAGCCGGGAGAGTCCCTTCGGGACTACATCCGGCGATTCTCGAAGCAGCGCACCGAGCTGCCCAACATCACCGACTCAGATGTCATCGGCGCGTTCCTCGCCGGCACCACTTGCCGTGACCTGGTGAGCAAGTTGGGTCGCAAGACCCCCACCAGGGCGAGCGAGCTGATGGACATCGCCACCAAGTTCGCCTCTGGCCAGGAGGCGGTCGAGGCCATCTTCCGAAAGGACAAGCAGCCCCAGGGCCGCCCGTCGGAGGATGCTCCCGAGGCGTCTACCCCGCTCGGCGCCAAGAAGAAAGGCAGGAGGAAGTCGCAAGCGAAACGCGACGCCGCCGACACAGACCTTGTCGCCGCCGCCGAGCACAAGAACCCTCAGAGGCCCCCCGGAGGTGCCCACCTCTTCGACAAGGCACTCAAGGAGACGTGCCCTTACCATCAGGGGCCCGTCAAGCACACCCTCGAGGAGTGCGTCATGCTTCGGCGCCACTTCCACCGGGCCGGGCCACCCGCAGAGGGTGGCGGGGCCCGCGACGACGACAAAAAGGAAGATCACCAAGCAGGAGAGTTCCCCGAGGTCCGCGACTGCTTCATGATCTACGGAGGGCATGCGGCGAATGCCTCGGCTCGGCATCGCAAGCAAGAGCGTCGGGAGGTCTGCTCGGTGAGGGTGGCGGCGCTAGTCTACCTAGACTGGTCCGACAAGCCCATCACCTTCGACCAAGCTGACCACCCCGACCACGTGCCGAGCCCGGGGAAGTACCCGCTCATCGTCGATCCCATCATCAGCGACGTCAGGCTCACCAAGGTCCTGATGGATGGGGGCAGCTGCCTCAATATCATCTACGCCGAGACCCTCAGGCTCCTGCGCGTCGATCTGTCCTCCGTCCGAGCAGGCGCTGCGCCCTTCCACGGGATCATTCCTGGGAAGCGCGTCCAGCCCCTCGGAAGGCTCGACCTTCCTATCTGCTTCGGAACACCCTCCAACTTCTGAAGGGAGACTTTGACGTTCGAGGTGGTCGGGTTCCGAGGAACCTACCACGCAGTATTGGGGAGGCCATGCTACGCGAAGTCCATGGCCATCCCCAACTACACCTACCTGAAGCTCAAGATGTCGGGCCCCAACGGGGTCATCACCATCGGCCCCACGTACAAACACGCGTTCGAATGCGATGTGGAGTGCGTGGAGTACGCCGAGGCCCTCGCCGAATCCGAGGCCCTCATCGCCGACCTGGAAAACCTCTCCCGAGAGGTGCCGGACGTGAAGCGACACGCCGGCAACTTCGAGCCAGCAGAGACGGTTAAGGCCGTCCCTCTCGACCCCAGTGGCGACACCTACAAGCAGGTCCGGATCAGTTCCGGGCTCGACCCCAAATAGGAAGCAGTGCTCGTCGACTTTCTCCGCGCAAACGCCGACATTTTTGCGTGGGGTCCCTCGGACATGCCCGGCATACCGAGGGATGTCGCCGAGCACTCGCCGAATATTCGGGCAGGGGCCCGACTCGTCAAATGGCCTCTGCACGGATGACGCCCGGGGGCTGCGCCCTTCCCCCGCTCACACACGAGTATCAGTCATCAAGGAAGGGTCGGCCTCGCCTTGGCGGAGCCCGACCCTCCCTCGGGGGCTAAAAAGGGGGAACCCCTCCGCGTCGAAATTGGACGCACTTTTTCGCGTCAAAAAATTTTTCGATCAAGAAGGGGCTTTTGCGTTCTCCCGGATGTCAGAAGAAGGGTCTCGAGGAGCGAACATGGGTACGAATAAGTGGCGAGACCAACTGAGCCGAGGAACACCTATGCCTCCGGGCTAGGGACACCTCACTCATCGCCTGCCACGAAAAAGGACCCAACTCGGGAAATCACCCTATTGTTGACAAGTCAGGCCAGGCGCGCAGATTGAAAGAGAAGAGAGTACGACTTCACGCAAGAAAAGTAAAGTGTCCAGGCCTCGGTGGCCGCGGTAAAGCACGCATCCAACAGAAACTGCCCCAACAAAAGTTAGACGTCGCCTCGGGAAGGCGTCGCGCCCTCAGTTCTGCCCCCCGCCGTCGGTAAGGTCCACCTCCGCTTCCAGCGGCGGCGCAGGAGGAAGGATCTCCGCCTCAAAGGTGGTCGCCAGCGCCGCGCTCGGACCCGCGGCGACCGCGTCGAGCCGCTGAACTTCTGCCAGGGCGGCTTCGTCTTCGTCAGGAAGACAATACCCCTCACTGACCCGCTCTAGGTCCACAACGTAATGGGAAGCGAGCACGGCGAAGGCCCGCCTGACGCCGTGGTGTAGCGCCCCGCGGACTTTACCGCGCGCGTAATCACCTAAGGCTTGAAGACGGCTTTGAGGGGAGCTTCCTGAAGGGACGTCGCCGGGGCCAAGGATCCGATAAACATCCGAGACGGCCTCGGACATGGCCGCGAGGTCGGCCTCCCTCTGCTCGGCAGCTCCAGCAAGCGCCTCGGCGAGCGCTTTGACAGACTCGTCAAGGGCAGACTCGAGCTCTGCGAACAACCAGAAGAAAGACCTCAAGCACAAGCAGAAGAAACGGACAAGAATAAGAACCAAGGACGGTCGAGGCATACCTCCGGCTCGGACGCACTGCTCCGAGGCCGCGACTTGGGCTGCGGCTAGATCGGCCGCGAGGGTCTTAGCCCGGCTTTCGGCCTCGGCAGCCTGGCCCCGAGATTGGTCCCGCTCCTCGGCAACCCGGACGGACTCTGACCGCTGCCGTAGCGCCTCCGCACGCGCCGCCGCCGCCTCGGCCCTCAGGTCAGCACAGAGCAACTGGAGGTCCGCTATCTTAGCGTCCTGCTGAGAAAGGCGCGCGGTAGCCCCGGCGAGCGAGGTCCTCAGGGATCGCAGCGAGCCCCAGACGTCGGCCTCGCGGCGGATGAACGACGACTTGGCGGTGCTCCGATCCGTCAGATCCTGGGAAAGGAAAACAAGGCGTCACGACAAACGCCTCACTCACAGAAAGGAAAAGGTATGCCTGAAACCGTTACCTGGAGGATTTTGGGGACGTCCCCACAGAGAACCTCCAACAACGATCGGAGCGACCCCACCGTTGCTTCCGCACGCTTGCGGAGCTCGTCCCAGGACTGGTCCTCCTCTTCATCGTCAAGGACGAAGATAGGGTCCGAGGCCTCTCGGGTCCGGAATCGGAGCAACTGGCGCCGGGCCTCGGGGCTCCGCCGCACAGCAACGAGGCTGCCGCCCGCATGGGTAAACTGCGCGTCCACGCCCGCCTCTTCCGAGGCCTTGGGCACCGACGCCACAGCCGTCTCGACGCTGGCAGCAACCAGCTGCCCTCCGACTGGGCCGGCGGCGACCGCGGTGGCGGCAGGCGCCGGCATTGCCGGCGCGGCAGGCGGGCTCGGGACCGCGTCGGCGTCGGCCGCCTCCCCGATCACGATGGCCGCCTCGACAGAAGAGCCCGCCTCGGGAACCTACTCCCCCGAGACAGGCGACGCCCGGGCCCCATGCGGCGAAACGCCCTGCGAAAGGGTCGGCTGAGCGGCATGGCCCGGGGTGGCGCCAGCCGTCCGGACCGACGCCGTCTTAAGGGCTTTCCGGGGCGCCAGGTCAGTATGACCATGGCTTCGCTTGCTGGAAAAAAGAAGAAAGGGAAAATCACGGCCAGAACGTATGAATGAAGCGCCGGGACGAAGACATTCCGAGATACTTACCCGCTCCGGGCCATGATCAACCATGCCTGGGGGGAGGTCTCTCGGCTCCCGCTCCCTGGAACCGCCACCGAGGTCCGCTTCGCCGACAGCTTCGGCGCCACCCCCGCTTTGGGCGCCCCTGACGCCCGGGAGGCGGACTGCCCAAGCGCCGCCATGGCGACCTGAGGACCGCTCCTCCACGCTGTCGGCGCAGGTGGTGGCTCTCGAGGGACGGGTACCTCGGCCCGGCTCCCTGGAGTCGCGTCAGCTCCTCCAGCCGAGGGGTCAAGTACCCTCTCGGGTTGCCCCCGCCCCTCGGGTCGGGGATCCGGCGTCCTGGCCCCAGGAACCGACGGCATCGGCCTGCTCGGGGGCTGACTCGACGGCTCCTGGCCACACCCCAAGCTGGGGCTGAGGCCGAGACGGGCGGCCATGTCGTCCTCCTCCTCCTCACCATCGTCATCATCGTCATCGGATGTCTCCGGCGACGGCTCCCTTGGGAGCCCTTCCCTCTCCTGTTGGCGACGGCGTTTCTCCAAGGCGTCCCGGGCCCGCCTCCGCTTGCGGGCCCGGGCCTTCTCCGCATCCTTCTTCTTCTTCTCCTCCTCCGCGGCGACCCGCCGCGCTGCCCGGTTCACCGCGTCCTCCGGGACCCGCGGCAGGGAGGGTTTGTGCCACCCCACCTCCTAAAAAGGGGAGGAAAGAAACCCAGTCGTGAGAACCAGGAGCAACCCGGTGTACGAAGAAGGAAGGAGCGAACACTCACCAGAGTCACGCACCCCTGGTCGGGGCGCATCCGAGGCTGGGAGAAGGCGTGGGGGTCCGGCTTCCCCATCGCGACTGACACCCGCCATTGGAGGGCGTCGAGGGGAAGAGAGTCAGGGGACATTCGCGACCCCTCCCAGTCGGCCTCCGGGGTCATCTCCCAAAGCGGCAGCCGCCGCTCCGCCAAGGGGAGCACTCTCCGACGGTGGATGGCGGCAACCACTCCCGCGGCGGTGAGTCCTCCCTCCCGCAACGCCTTCAGGGCCTGGAGAAGAGGTTCAAGGTTCTTCTGCCTCTCGTGTGGAGTCCCGTGGCGCCAGGCGTCGGCGGCGGCGGTGACGACCCGTTGAGAGAACGGTGGGAGCAACTCTTCGTCATTCCGGAGGTAGAACCACCGGCGCTGCCACCCCTTGTTCGAGGACGCGAGGACGGCAGGGATGTACTGCGACGACCGCGACTGCCTCAACAAAAGGGTGCAGCCGCCAGCCCACACCGCTGCGCGGACCTTCCTCTCCCCCGTCGGTAAGGCAAAAAGCTCGGCGAAGAAGAGATGGGTCCACAAATCCCAATGGGGGGCGATCCCCAAATACCCTTCGCACACCGCTACGAAGATAGCGGCCTGTGAGATGGAGTTGGGGGTGAGGTTATGCAACTCCACCCCATAATGGAACAGGATGGCCCGCATAAAGCGGCTCGTCGGCACACCGAATCCCCGCTCATGGAAGGAGACGAAGCTCACGACATACCCCGGCGGTGGGGATGGAGTGGCTCCGCCCGTGGGAGGAATCCACTCCGGCCGCTGCTCATCGGTGAGAGGACGGAGCAAACCCTCGCCGACAAGATCCTCCAGATCACTCGCCATCACCGTGGAGAAGGGCCATGGGTCGCGCGGCGAGATGATGGTCACGCGGTCAGCCATCGCCGAGCGGAAGGGGTGGCGGCGCGAAGGACAGGGAGGGCGGTTTTCTTTTCCCTGGCTAGGTCTCTCAGGCTGCAAAAAACCTAAGAGGGAGACAAGAGGCGGAGTCAAGAACCGTCACCGGACCCTCTCCGGGGTATATAAAGACCAAGGCGAAAACGGTTCCAACGTTCCGCCCGGACTGGACGCGGGGTTCAAAAAACACGGAGCGAAACAGCTGTTCCTCGAGCGGCTCGCGCACGCGCAACGACAGCCTCGCCAGCTACTCGCCCCGTCGCATTAACTCCACGGCTGGACAGGCGGCGCTTCTGGCAGGAGCGGCTGGCGACGCTTCGCCTTCGCCGAAACAACCGCGCCGAAAAAGGTACGCCGCGTCGTTCAATTCCGTATCCCTTTTTTCCTTTTTCCTCTTTCTCTATCTCTTGCAACAGGGACCGGGAAAGGGGATACCCCTAAAGGGATCCTTCCCCATGAAGGAACTAGGCTCCGAGCCTCCTTACTGATCAGGGGTTCGAAGGCTGGCCCCCCGAAGGGTTCAACAGCCGCCTCAGATCGCGTGGGCCCGACACCCACTACTGGTCAGAGGTTCGAAGGTCGGCCTCCCGAAAGGTTCCACGGCCACCTCAGGCTACTCGGACTCCGCGCCCATTACTGATCAGGGGTTCGAAGGCTGGCCCCCCAAAGGGTTCACAGTCGCCTCAGACACCGAGCGAGGGATGACCAGGGGTACGTTCGATACATAACCGAGGCTCGGGCTGTGCTCCCGAGGTACCCTAGGACATTTCCGAGACCAGCGGGAACGATCCTGTAATGGAATCCCATCGGAGGGAGGCATCGAGCCCTCGGACCCCGTCGCCAGGGGACCGGGTCCGGCAGATCACCCACAGGTACTTTTGGGCGTGCCTCCGGGCCCCTAGCCGACCCCCAACGAACGGGGCACGGACGTCCACTCGGATTACCCGCTTGCAGCTCACCGGAGACACCATGTTCGGTGCCCATCGAGGGTAACATGGCGTTCTCCCCCCCCCCCCCCCTCCTCCTTGCGGAAAGGCGACGTAGGGGCGTATGTAAAAAAGCCGAGTCTGTCCCTGATCGCCCTCTCGCCCTGTGCGGAGGCTCGGGGGCTGCTCTCGCAAACCCGGCTCCGGCCAAACCGTTGACAGCGTCAACATACCAGCCCGAGAACTTGGGCCCCGACAGTGCACCCGGGCTACGGCCAGTTTGCATGAGGGAATCACCAGACCGGCCGAAGCATTACGCAAGGCATTAAGACCTCGAAGGAGTGAAACCACTCCTCCGAGGCCTCGGGGGCTACACCCGGCGGGTGCGCTCGCGCGCACCCACCGGAACAAAATGCAACCGAGAAAGGCTGGTCCCCTTGCAAAAAAGTGCGATGAAAGCCTCCAAGCGAGTGCTAACACTCCCTTCGAGGCTCGGGGGCTACTGTCGGGGACCATAATTAGGGGTACCCTCAAGACGCCTAATTCTCAGCTGGTAACCCCCATCAGCATAAAGCTGCAGAGGCCTGATGGGTGCGATTAAGTCAGGGATCAGTCCATACGAGCGACTCGATCACGCCTCGCCCGAGCCTAGCCTCGGGCAAGGGCAGCCGACCCTGAGGTGTTTTCGTCTCGCCCGAGGCCCCCTTTTTACGGTAGACGCACCTCCGGCTCGCCCGAGGCCTTGCCTTCGTTAAGAAGCAACCCTGACTAAATCGCCGCGCCGACCAACCAAGTCACAGGGGCATTTAACGCAAAGGTAAGCGAGACTGACAGGCCGCCAGGCCTTGCCAAAGGCGCCGTAGGAAGCTCCGCCCGACCCAGGGCTCGGACTCAGGCTAAGGCCCCGGAAGACGGCGAACTCCGCTCCGCCCGACCCAGGGCTCGGACTCGGGCTAAGGCCCCGGAAGACAGCGAACTCCGCTCCGCCCGACCCAGGGCTCGAACTCGGGCTAAGGCCCCGGAAGACGGTGAACTCCGCTCCGCCCGACCCAGGGCTCGGACTCGGGCTAAGGCCCCGGAAGACGGTGAACTCCGCTCCGCCCGACCCAGGGCTCGGACTCGGGCTAAGGCCCCGGAAGACGGCGAACTCCGCTCCGCCCGACCCAGGGCTCGGACTCGGGCTAAGGCCCTGGAAGACGGCGAACTCCGCTCCGCCCGACCCAGGGCTCGGACTCGGGCTAAGGCCCCGGAAGACGACAAACTCCGCCTCGCCCGACCCGGGAGCTCGGACTCGGCCTCGGCCATGTAGGACAGACTCGACCTCGGCTTCGGAGGAGCCTCCACGTCGCCCGACCTAGGGCACAAGTCCGCCACGTCAACAGGAAGCGCCATCATCACCCTACCCCGAGCCGACTCGGGCCGCAGAGAACAAGACCGACGTCCCATCTGGCTAGCTCCGCCAGATAGGCAATGATGGCGCCCCGCTAGCCCTATGACGACGGCGGCTCTCAGCTCCCTTACGGAAGCAGGGGGACGTCAGCAAAGACCCAACAGCTCCGACAGTTGTCCCTCCGCCAGGCTCCGTTGCTCCACCGACAGCCACGACACCACACCAGCTGGGTGCCAAGATCTCTCCGACTGCCACCTTGGCATGTACTTAGGGCACTAGCTCTCCCCCGCTAGACACGTAGCACTCTGCTACACCCCCATTGTACACCTGGATCCTCTCCTTACGCCTATAAAAGGAAGGACCAGGGCCTTCTTAGAGAAGGTTGGCCCCCGCGGGAACAAGGGCAGGGGCAGGCGCTCTCTTGGGGCCGCTCGCTTCCCTCACCCGCGTGGACGCTTGTAACCCCCTACTGCAAGCGCACCCGACCTGGGCGCGGGACGAACACGAAGGCCGCGGGATCTCCGCCTCCCTCATGACCCGGCTCCGGCCGCCTTGCTCTTCCCCCCTTCGCGCTCGCCCACGCGCTCGACCCATCTGGGCTGGGGCACGCGGCACACTCACTCGTGGGCTTAGGGACCCTCCGGTCTCGAAACGCCGACAATTTATTTTGTATAGAACTCCTGTTATGTAGTAAAGATGTGACATTCGATCCTGTGCCATGATTCATCATATGTGTGAGACTTGGTCCCAGCACACCTGGTGATTATGCTCGCGCCCGGGTCTTGGTGCCCCTAAAACCCGGGTGTGACAGAAGTGGTATCAGAGGAATGTTGACTGTAGGACGAAACCTAGATAGAACTGGACAACCATTGTCTACTTACCTCTGCTACTCTAATTCTTTCTAAACTTATCTTAATCTTTTCTCATCTATTTCCGCTTTACTCTGATTATTCTTATCTTTTCTTTCTAAAAGACAAAAGTGGATTTCACACTTTGAAATCCTGTGCCTAAAGTGACCTTTAGGAATAGGTGATCTACTCCTAGGAACAAAAACAAAACTATTTTTATAAGTATTTGTATGCTTGAGTGATTGTTCTTATGATACATGTTTGATTTGGATCTTTGATTGAGTGTGATGAGTTGTGGAGTAATGTCCATAATTACATCTGCATATATATATATATAGACAAATAGAATTCATGAGATAACTAAATAACTTAGATTATCCTCCATTAAAGTATATCTATTTTAAATAGATCCTTCTTACCTTAAAAGATTCTTTCTTACTTTAATGGATCCCTCTTATCTTAAAGGACTCTCTCTTATCTTAAAATGATCCATCCTATCTTAAAAGATACTCTCTTACCTTAATAGACCCATCTCATCTAGGAAGGATTCTCATCTTATCCTAATAGATCTAACTAATCTTAAAAGATTCTACCATGATCTTTGAGATTTATCTTGTTCTAATAAGCATACTTACCTCCACCACTTTGCTTATCTCATAATGGTGTGACCGACATAATCTATTCTAAAATAAACTAAGTAGATCTTATCTAGATTAATCTGGTCTTGCCTAGACCCCGTTCAACCTAAACTGGCGTCTTAAGACAACTCGTCTGGGAATCCACGACCTAATCTATATTATAAGTTGCCCAACCCATTTATCTTACAAGCAAAAAAAACTCTGTTCAATCTACCTACCCCATGTACCCACACTTATCCCAACTATGTCCCTAGTTATGGTAACACCAATACCCATTATCCTTGATGATAACATCAAACTTGACCGATATAACAGGTTATATAACTTATCCAACCAATCTAGAAGCAAAACAACAAGACAGACTCTGCTTAAACTTATTTAACTCATAACCACCTATTAACCTATTTCGTTTACCTAAGAATCTGCCTTCACTACATGTCCCAAATTCGGATAACAACTTCAAAAACGAAGATTGAAGATGATCGACCTCATCAAATCAAGGAAGGATAAGATTCAAGCCAGATCTTCAAAGGAATCAAGATCCACAATCTTGGATGGAGTACTTCCTTACCCTATCCTTTCTTGCCCAAACCTATCTATGCTTTAAGGGCATCTTCTACCCTACATGATAAAGTGGACATACATACATACATCCATGCTTTCCTAACCACGAGCTCCACCAAGCTACATAAACATATATATACGTTACTACTATTTGTAAGATCTAAATGTTACTTTAGTTATTAGTTAGTATTTTGCTATTTTAGGAATAATAAGGTCTAATTGAACCTATGTGTTGCTAATAAATAAAGCATCATGCTGAGATTTTTGGTTGCGCATATGCGTTGAGACAATATGAGTATACACCATTTCCTTACAAATCTCGAGGACGAGATTTCTGTTAAGGGGGGTAGGATTTGTAAAGCCCAAATTTGATAGAAAAAATATAAAATAAATAAGTAAATAAATAAATAAGTTTACGATAATGTTTGGACAATTATGAAATCCATAGAAATTCATTGGATCCTTTCTTTACATAATTAATTAATGTCATTAAATTAATTAAGTAACAAATAAATGAATAAAAGAAAAGTGCATCTCTTGTGGATGACTTTGTTTTGCGGTACTTTATTGAACACATAAATTTGACCTCAAAGTATAAATGAAAAACATAGAATAGAAAATGAGTAAAAAGGAAAAGAATGTACAGAAAAATATAAATAGATAAATATAATTCCTCATACTGGTATTTATAATTGTGTACTCAATTGGTGAGTAAAGCTCACAAACAAATTTGAAATCAAATTCAAATCTGAAATTCAAATAGAAAACTAAAAATAGAAAAGAAAAAGGAAGGAAGCAGAAATAAATAAAAAGAAGAGACCCCTTGCGCATTGGGCCAAGATTTTCGCCCATCCCTTCAGCCACCTCGCTCGGCCCAACTTCGCTTTAAACGCACCAGCCCACAACCTCATGCGCGCCAGCCAGCCAACCTTGCTCCCTAGGCGCGCCGACAGGCGGGCCCCAGTGCTCAGCCCCTTGCTTCATTCCCCGTGCTCCCCGTATGCCGGCCGGTGGGGCCTTCTTGTCAGTTCTATCCCCTTCGTCACCACCTACCAACAGATTGAAGTCTGTTGAACCAAACGCGCGAATCGGACTCCGTTTTCTCCACCGGTCGGGTTCATCGCCAACCTCACGGAAGACTTGCTGCCACAACCGACTGCGCGGGATACGCGGCCCAGCCATTATCCGCTGTTTTCCCTTCTCGCCTTGGGTCGCTGGCACCGTGGGACCTGATGACCAGGTCCATCTTCTCCTTCCTATCGCCCGCAACGGAACAGGTCGTAGTTCACGCAGGAAGATCCGGTCTCTTCGCCCTCCCATCCGGACTTCCTCGCTGCTGTGGCCGCGTGACTCCTTGCCGAGGCTATATATAGGTAAGCCACGCGCTCTTCCTTTCTCATCCCATTGAGCCAACACACCTTATCTCGTGCCCTATTGCCGCGCTCGTGACGCTCGGGGCCATGCAGGCTATGGACTCCTTCCTGGCTTCCTGCGAGTCGCATCCACGGACTGGTATGTGGTAACAACCCTCGCCGCCGCCGGTGTCTGCCCGTACGCCCGCTGCCCTGGGGACTTTCATCAGTGGCATCGCCTGTAAGGGGAAGCCGAGAGAGAGAAAGAGCAATAATGGATGGCGCCGCCGCGAGCTACAACCCCCCCCCCCCCGTCGTGCCACTGGTGTTCCTGGATGGGTGACGGGGCAGGCTGATGGACCGAGCCCAGGGCGATTTCTCGCCGTATCTCATCCACCGCCGTGGATCCCCACCTGACCGTGGATTGGCGCCGCTGCACTGCGTGGCGAACGGCTTCGCAACTCCGAGGCCGGTAAGACCCTCTCTGCATCCTTCGCTTTGTCCTTCTTATTGCGATCGAACCCGTCGGGTTGCAGACTGGGCAGCGGGTCATCGGCCGTGGCCTCGCCGGAGAGCAGCGCCGCCGTGTCCGGCTGACCCATTGGGAAGACGGTGTCTGGTCCGCTAATCTCGTGATAGACGGTAGGATTAGATGGGGAGATAAGAGAAAGAGTTCGTCGTAGGATTTTTCATTTGACGATCCAGATCACCTGGGTGCACTGCTTCAGCTAGGCGCGTGGTCAGCTGATCGATCGCGGTTGGACGGCTACGATTAAATCATCATGTACCTGTTCGCGAAATAAAATCTGTGCCGCGGATGGACGATCCGATGGCTGGGTCATGTTGGTGGCGTGGCACTTTCTGGGCCATTGATCGGATCGGTCGGCCGTCTGCGCATACCTGTTGGGGCAACTGTGGATCTAATCAGAATCGTTGGTTTTGAATCTAACGGCTCTAATGCCATGATACCCCTTCGCGAGTGCGATTTACAAATGAAACCCTGAGCTTTTAACATTTTAAACCCGCCGTCCACGCCAGGGGCACTCTGTGTCTTAGGAATACTTGTGGCATTGCCCCTGCATTTCTGGTTAATTGAGGCGCAGTCCAGTGAATAAGAAAAGCAGAGAAATTGAATTATTAATATAAAAATAATTCTAGAATCTTATTTAATCCTTAGAAAATTCATATGATGTCCAAATTAATCCATTCCAATTGCTATAATTTTTTAATATTATGGTTTCTAATTTAGTACCACTGTTTTGACATGAATATCACAATAAAATTTATATCCTAACTAACCTTATATCAACTACATAAAACCATCAGAAATTCATAACTCCTCCATTTTAACCCCGATTTGATCCGTTTAAGTTGCATTAGTTTTTTTATAAATATTTACTATGCAATAACAACATTGATTATACCATGTCTCATACTTTTATAATTAGATATTTATTCACCCTATGTATTTGGGTTAATCTATTGGATTAACCTCTGATCTTATGGTTATAAATTGACTAAATGATCTTTAATCAAATAATTACTTAGAATGAAGTGAGATAAGTAGAATAACCTCTCATAAGATTTATACTAACCAATTTATAATATACTTTAATATTTTAATACCATAGATCTCCTATAGAATCATAACTCCGATCGTAGTAGTTCTCGATTCCACGATCTCGTAGCAACGCGTAGATCATTTTTTTGCAGTTTCTACTTGTGTTTGGTGTGATGTTAATTTTGTCTATACCATGTTTGTTTGTATTGCTACGACTAGCAGCGAGGTTTCGAGTCACCTGAAGATCACCCTAGTAACTGGAATCTCAAGTCTCAGGCAAGTTGTGCCCTTGATCACTTCTTTTTACCTACTCATGTTCTGATTAATCATAATGATCTGCATAGGTTAATTTTGATGGGACCCAATAGGTTACCCTAGATTGTTTATCTCATTACCTTGTTTACCCCTGAATCACTTGGGTAGTTTGCTATTGCTTTACATGGATTTGGGATAATTATTTATCATATCTATGTTCCAGTTATTTTGTTATTCTATTTATGTTCATGTCAAGGTCATTAATGTTAATTGGAACATAGAGCTTAACTTGAGAAACACGTGCCACCACAAGGGTTTATGGACGCCCTTGGCTGATTAATTAGGAAAGCTAGTGGAGGACTACCTTACCCGAAAGGGGCAAGGGCAGTAGGGGAGTGGTCAGTGTAGGGAGGTCCTTGGTTGATTTTGCTGCGATGGCGGTCAGGCAAGAACCCTGCATTGGATCTTCCTATAAACTGTAGCGGGTTTTCTGAAGCTAGTGGAACTTTGTAAAGGCCTCGTAGTGTTACCCTGCCTCGCCTCCTCGGTAGAGGTGTATGGGAAGTCGCGATCCCTTGGCAGATGGGTAACATGACTTGTGGGTAAAGGGTACCACCTCTGCAGAGTGTAAAACTGGTATACTAGCCGAGCTCACGGTCATGAGCAGCTCAGGACTCTCTGATGATTAATTTATGGAACTAAATTCAATTTGTCATATGCATTGCATCGCAGGTGATGATGTTACTTTTGTTCCACTACTTAATTGGGTTGGTATTTACTTATACTTAGTAACTGCTAATAAAATTTTGACCAACTTTAAAAGCAATGCTCAGCTCTAACCATCCTCTTTGGTAAGCCTTACACTTTACGTGAGCTCCCACCTTTGGCGAGTTCATGCACATTATTCCCCACAACTTGTTGAGCGATGAACGTATGTGAGCTCACTCTTGCTGTCTCACACCCCCCCTCAGGTCAAGAACAGGTACCGCAGGATGAGGCGCTTGGAGGATGCTGTGGCGAGTTCGTGAGAGGTCTAGGTCGTCGTCTCTCAGTCAACTCTGGGTTGCTGGACCGTTGTCTCCTTATAATGTAATTAATTATTTATTTTGTATAGAACTCCTGTTATGTAGTAAAGATGTGACATTCTATCCTGTGCCATGATTCATCATATGTGTGAGACTTGGTCCCAGCACACCTGGTGATTATGCTCGCGCCCGGGTCTTGGTGCCCCTAAAACCCGGGTGTGACAGCTTTGCGGGGAGGGGGAATGAGAATGATAGATATAGAATGGTGGGAGAACATGGGAATGAACTGTGCGTGGGGAGAGGGAATCGGAAAGGCAGAACACGGAATGGGCAGAACAGGGAATGACAGACTACTATTGCAGCCTTAATAAGTAGTAGAGATTATTTTATAGGCTTGATGATGAGCAAGTGCTAGTGCGGTGCATAGGGCCCCAAAATGATGGCCCCCATTTTTTTTCTTTGGCCTATTAACAAACAGTAAGTAGATGTCAATACCACCACTACTTTTGGCATGTTTATCCGTTTTATGCCACGGTGATTAGATTAGAATAGATTACATCGAAGCGTCGTTGTTTAGGTTTGATGTAAGTTATTTGAGTGGTTGAAAGTATGCCTTAGCTATACTATATATATATGTATATATATATTGTATATTAGGAGCCCTGGGGCTTCCAATAACTAAAGGAAGCCCAAGCCAGACAGTGCAATCCGGTCGAGCCGGACCAGGTCCAGACGTCTATAAAAGAAAATCCGTAGTGCTAGGGTTCAGTTTTTCACGCCCCATCTCGATTCATTAGCGATGGTGTTTGCCAGATAGCGCGCGCGGCGGTGGACCCCCGGCCGGTGGCCGCGGCTCCCCGACCTCGACATGCGGTGGCGGCGGTTCCCAGGCTGGCGGCGGCGGCCCCCGATCCAGAGGGCGAGCGACGGCAGTGCCCTTGTGCGGTGGCGGCGGTTCCCAGGCCGGTGGCGGCAACTCCATTACCTCGATGCGCGGTGGCGGAGGTTCCTCGATCCGGAGTAGTGGCGGCGGTTCCCCGATCCAGAGGGCGAGCGACAGCGGGGCCCTTGTGCGGGCAAGCGGCAGCGTCCCCGAAGCCCCGAGGAGGCGGCACTTCCAGGGCCGGCGAGCAAGCGACGCCCGTCGACGTGCGAGCGACGGCGACGCATGAGGCGCGATGTTCGAGCGAGCGACGTCACGGAAGGCGCGAGATGCGCGCAGCGATGATCGCGCATGACATCCTCCGATCCGGCGCAGTTTTCTTTTCGATTATTGTGTTTTATGCCTACCACATGTATTATTTACGCTAAAAATTGTACCATTTTATGCTTGAACACAGAGTTCGTATATCAGTTTACTGCATGCACATTGGAAAGGCAATTCCTTGATTTATGATGTTCGTAATTTGCGCGCATGCAATGGAAACTCCCACGATTTTGCCATAATTTTTGGATCTTTATAAAAATAGAAACTGCATGCATGCGGCTGCCATGTTTTTCGGATCTGTCATAAAAATAGGATCGTAATAACAACCTACTAAAGCTATCAACCTCTAATTGACTCGGTATCTACGCTTATAATTGAAGGATTTTATGCTCAAAACTTAAGGTTTTTACGCTCCACCCGGAGATGCGTCCACCAGTGAATAACATGCTAGATTTTTTACGTAGTGTAAGAAATTGCATAAATACCTACACCGTGTAGTATAATTTGTTTCAGTATACATCATAAACTAGTTCTAATGCGTTTAGCTGCATGGTTGTTGGAGGGATCCTATATTTATCAAGTAAATAAAACATTAAATGCGATTTTTTTGTTTCTATACATGCAATTTATTTCCTTTCATTGCATATTCTTTCCATCATAAATTCGTGTGCATGCAGCTGGTAGCAGATTTTTATGCAGTATACCGAATTGCATAATTATCTACATAGTGTAGCATATTTAGTATCAGTATATATCATAAAATGGTCATTACGAGTTTTAGTTGCATGTCTGTTGCAGCGATCCTAAATTTATGGAGGAAATAAAGCATTTAAAATAGAAACCATCACACATATCTTTCCTAAATTTACGCGTATGTAAGGGAACGTGTTTGACTCATGCATGCATTTTGCCATAATTTTTGGATCTGTATAAAAATAGAAACTGCATGCATGCGGCTGCCATATTTTTTGAATCTGCCATAAAAATAGGATCGTAATAACAACCTACCAGAGCTATCAACCTCTCACATTGGCCAGATATTTACGCTTATAATTGAGAGATTTTCTGCTTAAAACTTAAGGTTTTTACGCTACAACCTGGAGATGCGTCCACCAGTGAACAACATGCTAGATTTTTTTATGCAGTGTACCGAATTGCATAAATACGTACACCGTGTAGTATAATTAGTATAAGTATAAGTCATAAACTAGTTCTAATGTTTTTAGGTGCATGGTTGTTGGAGGGATACTATATTTATGAAGCAAATTAAACATTAAATACGATTTTTTGTTTCTATGCATGCAATTTATTTTCTTTCATTGCACATTATTTTCATCATAAATTCGTGCGCATGCAGCTGGTAACAGATTTTTACGCAGTATACCGAATTGCATAATTATCTACACAGTGTAGCATATTTAGTCTCAGTATATATCATAAAATGGTCCTTTACGTGTCTAGCTGCATGCAATGGAAACTCCTTGATTTATGTTGTTCGTAATTTAAACACGGAGTTCGTATATCAGTTTACTGCATGCACATTGGAAAGGCAATTCCTTGATTTATGCTATTCGTAATTTGCGCGCATGTAATGGAAACTCCCACGTTTTTTGCCATAATTTTTGGATCTGTATAAAAATAGAAACCACATGCATGTGGCTGCCATGTTTTTGGATCTGTCATAAAAATAGGATTGTAATAACAACCTACTAGAGCTATCAACCTCTCACATTGACTCGGTATTTACGCTTATAATTGAGGGATTTTATGCTCAAAACTTAAGGTTTTTACGCTCCACCCGGGGATGCGTCCACCAGTGAACAACATGCCAGATTTTTTACGCAGTGTGACGAATTGCATAAATACCTACACAGTATGGCATATTTAGTATGAGTATATATCATAAAATGGTCATTACGAGTCTAGCTGCATGGCTGTTGTAGCGATCCTAAATTTATGGAGGAAATAAAGCATTTAAAATAGAAACCGCCACACATATCTTTCCTAAATTTACGCGCATGCAAGGGAATGTGTTTGACTCATACATGCATTTTGCCATAATTTTTGGATTTGTATAACCGCATGCATGCCGCTGCCATGTTTTTCGGATCTGCCATAAAAATAGGATCGTAATAACAACCTACTAGAGCTATCAACCTCTCACATTTCGGTATTTACGCTTATAATTGAAGGATTTTATGCTCAAAACTTAAGGTTATTACGCTCCAATCCGGAGATGCGTCCACCAGTGAACAACATGCTGGATTTTTTACGCAGTGTAACGAATTGCATAAATAGCTACACCATGTAGTATAATTTATATCAATATATATCATAAACTAGATCTAATGTGTTTAGCTGCATGGCTGTTGGAGGGATCCTATATTTATGAAGGAAATAAAACATTAAATACGATTTTTTGTTTCTATGCGTGCAATTCATTTCCTTTCATTGCACATTATTTTCATCATAAATTCGTGTGCGTGCAGCTGGTAACAGATTTTTACGCAGTATACTGAATTGCATAATTATCTACACAGGATAGCATATTTAGAAGCAGTATATATTATAAAATGGTCCTTACGAGTCTAGTTGCATGGCTGTTGCAGCGATCCTAAATTTATGGAGGAAATAAAGCATTTAAAAATAGAAACCGTCACACATATCTTTCCTAAATTTATGCGCATGTAAGGGGACATGTTTGACTCATGCATGCATTCCTTTTTTTGCACGCACAGACGTGGGCGCGGGTGGTGCAACCGACAACCTGATTCAGTCGATGCGCTGGGTTGAACTAGGTTGCAGGGATGATCGACCTGGGCTTCCTTTAACTATTGGAAGCCCAGGGCTCCCGTTATACCTGCCCTATATATATAGTATTTAGAGCCCTGGGCTCTATTTAACTACAGGAAGCCCCGACCAGGGGCGCAGACCGCACCGGACCTTTTTTGGCATATTGTACCTAACTGTGCTTACGCTAAATTATAATACGAGTTATGCTGATGTGTGTATCAGTTTATGCAAATATAGTCTGCGCATATTACGTGCATCGGGCCCACGATTCGGCCCACGCGCTCACAATTATCCAGTCCCACGCCGCCACTATAAAAACACCCTGAAAGTCGCCTAGAGGGGGTGAATAGGGCGAAACTGAAATTTACAAAGTTAATCACAACTACAAGCCAGGTTAGCGTTAGAAATATAATCGAGTCCAAGAGAGAGGGTGCAAAACAAATCGCAAGCGAATAAAGAGTGTGACACGCGGATTTGTTTTACCGAGGTTCGGTTCTTGCAAACCTACTCCCCATTGAGGTGGTCACAAAGACCGGGTCTCTTTCAACCCTTTCCCTCTCTCAAACGGTCCCTCGGACCGAGTGAGCTTCTTCTTCTCAAACAAATGGAACACGAAGTTCCCGCAAGGACCACCACACGATTGGTGTCTCTTGCCTCAATTACAAGTGAGTTTGATCTCAAGAAACAATGAGAAAGAAAGAAGCAATCCAAGCGCAAGAGCTCAAATGAACACAACAAATCTCTCTCACTAATCACTAAAGCTTTGTGTGGAATTGGGAGAGAATTTGATCACTTGGGTGTGTCTAGAATTGAATGCTAGAGCTCTTGTAAGTAGTTGGAAGGTGGAAAACTTGGATGACTTGAATGTGGGGTGGTTGGGGGTATTTATAACCCCAACCACCAAACTAGCCGTTTGGTGAAGGCTGCAGTCGACGGGCGCATCGGACAGTCCGGTACGCCACCGGACAGTGTCCGGTGCGCCAGCCACGTCACCCGGCCGTTAGGGTTCGACCGTTGGAGCTCTGACCTGTGGGCCCGCCTGGCTGCCCGGTGGCGCACCGGACAAGTCCTGTAGATTGTCCGGTGTGCCACCCGCGCGTGCTCTGCTCCTCTGCGCGCGCTGGCGCGCATTTAATGCGTTGCATACGATCGTTGCGCTTGAAGTAGCTGTTGCTCCGCTGGCTCACCGGACAGTCCGGTGTGCACCGGACATGTCCGGTGAATTATAGCGGAGCGGATTCCCGAAGCTGGCGAGTTCAGAGTCGCTCTCCCCTGGAACACCGGACACTGTCCGGTGTAGCACCGGACAGTCCGGTGAATTATAGCGAAGCGCCTCTGAGAATTCCCGAAGGTGAAGTGTTCAGCTTGGAGTCCCCTGGTGCACCGGACACTGTCCGGTGGTGCACCGGACAGTCCGGTGCGCCAGACCAGGGCACACTTCGGTTATCCCTTGCTCTTTTTATTGAACCCTTTTCTTAGTCTTTTTATTGGCTTTTTGTGAACCTTTGGCACCTGTATAACTTATAGACTAGAGCAAACTAGTTAGTCCAATTATTTGTGTTGCGCAATTCAACCACCAAAATCATTTAGGAAATAGGTGTAAGCCTAATTCCCTTTCAATCTCCCCCTTTTTGGTGATTGATGCCAACACAAACCAAAGCAAATATAGAAGTGTATAATTGAACTAGTTTGCATAATTTAAGTGCAAAGGTTACTTAGAATTGAGCCAATATGAATACTCATAAGATACGCATGGATTGTTTCTTTTATTTTTTAACATTTTGGACCACGCTTGCACCACATGTTTTGTTTTTGCAAATTCTTTTTGTAAGTTCTTTTCAAAGTCCTTTTGCAAATAGTCAAAGGTAAATGAATAAGATTTTGAGAAGCATTTTCAAGATTTGAGATTTTCTCCCCCTGTTTCAAATGCTTTTCCTTTGACTAAACAAAACTCCTTCTCAATGAAATTCTCCTCTTAGTGTTCAAGAGGGTTTTTAAGATATCAATTTTGAAAATAATACTTTCTCTACTTTCTCCCCCTTTTGAACACAATAAGATACCAATTTGAAATTTACCAATTGAAAATCATTAGTTTTAAAATTAGGTGGTGGTGCGGTCCTTTTGCTTTGGGCTAATACTTTCTCCCCCTTTGGCATGAATCGCCAAAAACGGATACTTTGAGTGAAATATAAGCCCTTGGAATTACTTTCTCCCCCTTTGGTAAAAGACATATGAGTGAAGATTATACCAAACTCGGAGAGTTGCTCGGAGCTACGACAAAGGGTGAGTTGCGAAGTGGAAGCCTTTGTCTTCGCCGAAGACTCCAATTCCCTTTCAATACACCTATGACTTGGTTTGAAATTCACTTGAAAGCACATTAGTCATAGCATATGAAAGAGACATGATCAAAGGTATACTTATGAGCTATGAGTCCAAGACATCAAAAGAAATTCCTAGAATCAAGAATATTTAGCTCATGCCTAAGTTTGTTCATCTAGTGGCTTGGTAAAGATATCGGCTAATTGATCTTTAGTGTTAATATATGCAATGTCGATATCTCCTTTTTGTTGGTGATCCCTTAGAAAATGATACCGAATGGCTATGTGTTTAGTGCGGCTATGCTCAACGGGATTATCCGCCATGTGGATTGCACTCTCATTATCACATAGAAGAGGAACTTTGGTTAATTTGTAACCATAGTCCCTAAGGGTTTGCCTCATCCAAAGCAGTTGTGCGCAACAATGTCCTGCGGCAATATACTCGGCTTCGACGGTAGAAAGAGCTACGGAATTTTGCTTCTTTGAAGCCCAAGACACCAAGGATCTTCCCAAGAACTGGCAAGTCCCCGATGTGCTCTTTCTATTAATTTTACAACCCACCCAATCGGCATCGGAATAACCAATTAAATCAAAAGTGGATCCCCTAGGATACCAAAGCCCAAACTTAGGAGTATAAGCCAAATATCTCAAGATTCGTTTTACGGCCGTAAGGTGAGCTTACTTAGGGTCGGCTTGGAAACTTGCACACATGCATACGGAAAGCATAATGTCCGGTCGAGATGCACATAAATAGAGTAAAGAGCCTATCACTGACCGGTATACCTTTTGATCGACGGATTTACCTTCCGTGTCGAGGTCGAGATGCCCATTGGTTCCCATGGGTGTCTTGATGGGTTTGGCATCCTTCATCCCAAACTTGCTTAGAATATCTTGAGTATACTTTGTTTGGCTTAGAAAGGTGCCCTCTTGGAGTTGCTTCACTTGAAATCCCAAGAAGTACTTCAACTCCCCCATCATTGACATCTCGAATTTCTGTGTCATGATCCTACTAAATTCCTCACATGTAGATTCGTTAGTAGACCCAAATATGATATCATCAACATAAATTTGGCATACAAACAAATCATTGTCAAGAGTTTTAGTAAATAAAGTAGGATCGGCTTTTCTGACTTTGAAGCCATTAGCGATAAGAAAATCTCTTAGGCATTCATACCATGCTCTTGGGGCTTGCTTGAGCCCATAAAGCGCCTTAGAGATTTTATAAACATGGTTAGGATACTCACTATCTTCAAAGCCGGGAGGTTGATCAACATAGACCTCTTCCTTGATTGGTCCATTGAGGAAGGCACTCTTCACGTCCATTTGGTAAAGCTTGAAGCCATGGTAAGTAGCATAGGCCAATAATATACGAATTGACTCAAGCCTAGCTACGGGTGCATAGGTTTCGCCAAAATCCAAACCTTCGACTTGTGAATATCCTTTGGCCACAAGTCAGGCTTTGTTCCTTGTCACCACACCATGCTCGTCTTGCTTGTTGCGGAAAACCCACTTGGTTCCTACAACATTTTGATTAGGACGTGGAACCAAATGCCATACCTCATTTCTAGTGAAGTTTTTGAGCTCCTCTTGCATCACCACCACCCAATCCGAATCTTGAAGTGCTTCCTCTACCCCGTGTGGCTCAATAGAGGAAACAAACGAGTAATGCTCACAAAAATGTGCAACACGAGATCTAGTGGTTACCCCCTTATGAATGTCGCCAAGGATGGTGTCGACGGGGTGATCTCGTTGGATTGCTTGGTGGACTCCTGGGTGTGGCCGCCTTGGTTCTTCATCCTCCTTGTCTTGATCCTTTGCATCTCCCCCTTGATCATTGCCATCATCTTGAGGTGGCTCATTTTGTTGATCTTTTTCTTCATCAACTTGAGTCTCATCCTCATTTTGAGTTGGTGGAGATGCTTGCGTTGAGGAGGATGGTTGATCTTGTGCATTTGAAGGCTCTTCGGATTCCTTAGGACACACATCCCCAATGGACATGTTCCTCAGTGCGATACACGGAGCCTCTTCATCACCTAACTCATCAAGATCAACTTGCTCTACTTGAGAGCCGTTAGTCTCATCAAACACAATGTCATAAGAAACTTCAACTAGTCCGGAGGACTTGTTAAAGACTCTATACGCCCTTGTGTTTGAGTCATATCCTAGCAAAAAGCCTTCTATAGTCTTAGGAGCAAATTTAGATTTTCTTCCCCTTTTAACAAGAATAAAGCATTTGCTACCAAAGACTCTAAAATATGAAATATTGGGTTTTTTACCGGTTAGGAGTTCGTATGATGTCTTCTTGAGGATTCGGTGTAGATATAACCGGTTGATGGCGTAGCAAGCGGTGTTGATCGCCTCGGCCCAAAACCGATCCGAAATCTTGTATTCATCAAGCATGGTTCTTGCCATGTCCAATAGAGTTCAATTCTTCCTCTCTACTACACCATTTTGTTGTGGGGTGTAGGGAGAAGAGAACTCATGCTTGATGCCCTCCTCCTCAAGGAACCTTCAATTTGAGAATTCTTGAACTCCGTCCCGTTGTCGCTTCTTATTTTCTTGATCCTTAAGCCAAACTCATTTTGAGCCCGTCTCAAGAATCCCTTTAAGATTTCTTGGGTATGAGATTTTTCCTGCAAAAAGAATACCCAAGTGAAGCGAGAATAATCATCCATAATAACTAGACAGTACTTACTCTCGCTGATGCTTATGTAAGCGATCGGGCCGAATAAATCCATGTGTAGGAGCTCCAGTGGCCTGTCAGTCGTTATGATGTTCTTGTGTGGATGATGAATACCAACTTGCTTCCCTGCTTGGCATGCGCTACAAATCCTGTCTTTCTCAAAATGAACATTTGTTAATCCTAAAATGTGCTCTCCCTTTAGAAGCTTATGAAGATTCTTCATCCCAACATGGGCTAGTCGGCGGTGCCAGAGCCAACCCATGTTAGTCTTAGCAATTAAGCAAGTGTCGAGTTCAGCTCTATCAAAATCTACTAAGTATAGCTGACCCTCTAACATTCCGTTAAATGCTATTGAATCATCACTTCTTCTAAAGACAGTGACACCTACATCAGTAAAAAGACAGTTGTAGCCCATTTGACATAATTGTGAAACGGAAAGCAAATTGTAATCTACTGAATCAACAAGAAAAACATTGGAAATGGAATGATCAGGAGATATAGCTATTTTACCCAGACCTTTGACCAAACCTTGGTTTCCATCCTCGAATGTGATAGCTCATTGGGGATCTTGGTTTTTCTCGTAGGAGGAGAACATCTTCTTCTCCCCAGTCATGTGATTTGTGCACCCGCTGTCGATGATCCAACTTGAGCCCCCGGATGCATAAACCTACAAAACAAGTTTAGTTCTTGACTTTAGGTACCCAAATGGTTTTGGGTCCTTTGGCATTAGACACAAGAACTTTGGGTACCCAAACACAAGTCTTTGACCCCTTGTGCTTGCCCCCAACATACTTGGCAACTACCTTGCTGCATTTGTTAGTTAAAACATAAGATGCATCAAAGGTTTTAAATGAAATGTCATGATCATTTGATGCACTAGGAGTTTTCTTCTTAGGAAACTTAGCACGGGTTGGTTGCCTAGAACTAGATGTCTCACCCTTATACATAAAAGCATGGTTAGGACCAGAGTGAGACTTTCTAGAATGAATTCTCCTAATCTTGCTCTCGGGATAACCGGCAGGGTACAAAATGTAACCCTCGTTATCCTGAGGCATGGGAGCCTTGCCCTTAACAAAATTAGATAATCTTTTAGGAGGGGCATTAAGTTTGACATTGCCTCCCTGTTGGAAGCCAATGCCATCCTTAATGCCAGGGCGTCTCCCATTATAAAGCATACTACGAACAAACTTGAATTTTTCATTTTCTAGTTCATGCTCGGCAATTTTGGCATCTAATTTAGCTATATGATCATTTTGTTGTTTAATCATGGAAAGGTGATCATGTATAGCATTAATATCAACATCTCTACATCTAGTGCAAATAGTGACATGCTTAGTGGTAGATGTAGAGGGTTTGCAAGAATTAAGTTCAACAATCTTAGCACGCAATATATCATTTTTATCTCTAAGATCGGAAATTGTAACATTGCAAACATATAGTTCTTTAGCCTTAGCAAGCAATTTTTCATTTTCATTTCTAAGGCTAGCAAGAGTAACATTTAATTCTTCAATCTTAGCAAGTAAATCAAAATTATCATCTTTAAGATTGGGAATTGAAACATTACAAGCATTTGAATCAACCTTAGCAATTAGACTAGTATTTTCATTTCTAAGGTTGTTGATAACATCATGGCATGTGCTTAGCTCACTAGTTAATTTTTCACATTTTTCAACTTCTAGAGCATAAGCATTTTTAACCTTAACATGCTTTTTGTTTTCCTTGATTAGGAAGTCCTCTTGGGTATCCAAGAGGTCATCCTTTTCATGGATGGCACTAATTAATTCATTTAACTTTTCTTTTTGTTGCATGTTTAGGTTGGCAAAAAGGGTACGTAAATTATCCTCCTCATCACTAGCATTATCATCACTAGAGGACTCATACTTACTGGAGAATTTGGATTTAACCTTCTTCTTTTTGCCGTCCTTTGCCATGAGGCACTTGTGGCCGATGTTGGGGAAGAGAAGGCCCTTGTTGATGGCGATGTTGACGGCGTCCTCGTCGGAGGAGGAGTCGGAGGAGCTCTCGTCCGAGTCCCACTCTCGGCATACATGGGCGTCGCCACCCTTCTTCTTGTAGTATTTCTTCTTCTCCTTTCTTCTTCCCTTCTTGTCGTCGCCCCTGTCGCTGTCACTAGAGATAGGACATTTTACTATAAAGTGACCGGGCTTACCACATTTGTAGCACACTTTCTTGGAGCGGGGCTTGTAATCCTTCCCCCTCCTTTGCTTGAGGATTTGGCGGAAGCTCTTGATGACGAGTGCCATTTCCTCATTGTCGAGCTTTGAGGCGTCGATTGGTTGTCTACTTGATGTAGACTCCTCCTTCTTCTCCTCCATCGCTTTGAATGCGACCGGTTGTGCTTCGGACGTGGAGGGGCCGTCAAGCTCATTGATCTTCTTCGAGCCTTTGATCATCAATTCAAAGCTCACAAAATTCCCGATTACTTCCTCGGGAGTCATTAGAGTATATCTAGGATTGCCACGAATTAATTGAACTTGAATAGGGTTAAGGAAAACAAGTGATCTTAAAATAACCTTAACCATTTCGTGGTCATCCCATTTTTTGCTCCCGAGGTTGCGCACTTGGTTCACCAAGGTTTTGAGCCGGTTGTACATGTCTTGTGGCTCCTCCCCTTGGCGAAGTCGGAAGCGACCGAGCTCCCCCTCGATCGTTTCCCGCTTGGTGATTTTGGTCACCTCGTCTCCTTCGTGCGCGGTCTTTAGTGTGTCCCAAATCTCCTTAGCACCTTTCAACCCTTGCACCTTATTATACTCCTCTCGACTTAGAGAGGCGAGGAGTATAGTTGAGGCCTGGGAGTTGAAGTGTTGGATTTGGGCCACTTCATCCTCATCATAATCTTCATCCCCTACGGATGGTACCTGTACACCAAACTTAACAACATCCCATATACTTTTGTGGAGTGAGGTTAGGTGAAAACGCATCAAATCACTCCACCTAGCATAATCTTCACCATCAAGCGTTGGTGGTTTGCCTAATGGGACGGAAAGTAAAGGTGTATGTTTAGGAATGCGAGGATAGCGTAGGGGATCTTACTAAACTTCTTGCGCTCATGGCGCTTAGAAGTTGAAAGTCGCCTAGAGGGGGGTTGTGACGGAACCTCCCAAGTAATCAGGCCCACCTACAGTTGTCCTTGTCTAACAGACATCAGACACCCTGTAGATGTTCCTAAGTTACTCGACAAGCTCGGTATCTTTCCTTACCTTACCAGGAACGTTTCACCCGTCTTGCAGACATTACAGATCATCGGAGATGAAGATATGCGGAAGCGAATTACATAAACTTACATTTATTTCCAAAAGCAAGCTCGAGTTATTTTATTACAGACCAGTTTAAAAGTGAGTGCATAGAAGTATTAATTATACAAACCAGGGAGACACAAACTTCTCCCGAAAAACAAAAGATCCTAAGTGGAGGACCGAGTCCTCCCGCACTTCAGTCTTGGTTTTCTTCTTTGGGAACCACCTTAGCACAGAAGCAGCAAAAGTCTGCTACTTCCCCACCTAAAAACAACAAAGGGATAAACCCTGAGTATGGGATTACTCAGCAAGTCTTACCCGACTAAAGAAAAGACGCTCAAGGGTATGCTGGTTATATGGGAGTCAAGGTAAGGCTTCTCAATAGTCAAAGACTCTGTTTTGCAGAAATGCTTACTAAAGTGGATCCTTAAAAATCAATTTTATTTGTCAAGTTAGGTAAAATTACCTACACTAGAGTTCTTTCTACCCTAGTTCAATCACTGGTCCTGCACTAGCCAATTTCTTTAACAAAAGCCCATCATCTTTAGTGGAATGCTACGTGTAAGTCAGTGGCCAAGTCTCCATAACCGCGGAGGTACGGCGATCCGAATCGATTATACTCAGCTGAGGATCTCCAATCACACGACATATGTAGCACTTAACCCTTGCATATGTCAACCCGCCACCGGGGTTCTTAAGACCGGATCAGGTTCACGCAAACCGAGAGCACAGATACACCACCGTCCAGCCTCTTGCCACGGAGGGTACACGCTACTCTCGCCACCGCTCCACTCCCATTTCGTGTTATCTTATTCCGGCCTTAGTCTGCCCGAGGCAAGGCTTACCCATGACGAGGCATGTGACCAGTTAAAGGGTCCTCGGTCAGCAGGCCTACATCGAGACGGTCCTTAATTGACTCAGACGGAGACACTACACCGAGACTCTCTTTCTCGTGCAAGTCACCCGCCCGGTCTCAGCTTAATCTTTTTAACCCAAAAACTTGGTACCTGACAGAGGTACATCTTTTCCGATGTTGGACCCATCATGGCCATGATGGATCCACCATCAAGTTTTATTTTCGAAAACATCCCTCCCACTTTGCCAAACATCTTTTGTAAAACAAATCCTTTTGTTTTTCTAAAGCAATACTAAGCATAGTAAAACCTTTTTGTAAAAACAGGATTTCAAGGAGGGTAATCAAGATCAAGGAAGGTAATGCAGGAATTGTTTAATCAATCAACTCCTATCACCTAATGCAGCAAGCAAGTGAGAAAGATTTTAAAAACATCAAGGAAGGTGGCAAATGCATCGGGGCTTGCCTTTGTTATCAGAGGTGTCCTGCTCGGATCCACAGATATCGAAATAAAAGCAGTTGTCTGCTTGAGGATCAGAGGTGGGTGGTATCCCCTCTTCAGAAACTTCTTCTTCTTCTTCTTGCTCTAATATCAGCATATACATGCATAAGAATGGATGTCATGGAATGCTCATGAGGATGCAAAGATAACATAAACTTATTATTTATGTCTTGAGTACAACTTTCCTTCACGGTACTCCGAGAACCTAGGGTTTCCGGAGTCAGTAAAGGAGTTCATGGAGCAGGGGGGGTGGTTTTGGGTTTAGTGATCAAACAAGGCCCAAATCAAACCAAACTCTACCCATGGCTTCTAAATAATGTGAAAAGCTCACATAAAAAGTTTGGGAAATTTTGGACTTATTATTTATTTTCTAAAAATCCAGAACCAATGGTTTAGGCTATTTTAAATATCCTAAAATTCCCTATTTATCCTAAAAATCACGAAACTATTTTTATTAAATTCTAGGGAAATTAACAAGCCTAGGAAAATTGGTCTCATAATTTTACCATTTTTCTATAATTTTTAACAGGTTTCTAAAGCTCTGTGGAAAAAGAAAAAGGAAAAACTTTAACAGTAACGGGCCGAAACCAGCCCAGGTCGGCCCAACAGCAGCAGAATCGCGCCCGTGCGCGCGATGGCGGCTTTGCAGAAAAGCCCTCGAGGTTTCATCTAACAGGAAGTGGGTTCGGTTACTATTTCTCCAAGTCGCTGACACATCACAGAAAGACCCCTACGTTTCTATCTATTCTGCGTTTCAAGTCCTCGACGGCGTTCAAGCGTGGCCGTGCTCCGGCGAGCAGCTACGCCGGCCGATTGAGGCTAAGACCGGTGCTAATCTTCGGCTGAGACCAAATTCGAGTCCCTATGAACGTTTTCCCCAACTAAATTGCATTATTGGTGGGCTAGGGAGCTCCGGCCACGGTGACCGTAAGCATCACGGCGAGATGATCGCGTTCCCGGCGACCAAAGGCTACTCCGTGCAAATCCAAGGTTTGGCAGGCATCACAACGATGTGAGAGTGGTCAAACAAGAGAGCAGGGGACGAGAACTGACCGGAGTTAGGCTGGCGACGGGGAGCTCGGTTGCACGGTGGCGGAAAGCGGATTTGGGGGAAATCCAAAATTCACGAGTTCTAGCGAGGGCCGGCTAACGATTAGTGGTGGCTGAATGCGTGAGGATGTGGTGAAGCTCCCGGCGGGGTCAATTTATAGAGCCCCGAAGCGGTGGCGCTTAATTTGACCGCGAGGCGTGGGTGGCCGGAGAGGAGGAAGAAGCACTGGCTTCGTGAGTACGTGTCTACCGCCGTGGCAACTCTCCCGGCGATGATGGGACAGTCGTAGGACATCACGGCGGTGCTGTGAAACGTCTAGGCCACGCGGCGCACGGTCGGGAAGCGGCGGTCGACGGCGAACTTATCGCCAGCCGCAAAGTCGAAGGAAGACAGGGGGGAGGGATCGTCGGAGTGATGGCCAGCTCACCGGTGACGAGGACCTTACCGCGACAGACTTATCTAGTGACCGCCGAGCACGAATCACAGCGACGACGATCGACGGCGACGGCTACCGGCGACGGGCACAGGAAAGATCTTCTTCAGGTTAACGGTTACTGTACCATGGCCATAGTTCATCAGTGCTCCTGACTGAGCGAGTTTAGAGTCATTTTTCTCCAGATTTCATGTGACAACAGGTCCAAGTCTCTGCACCAAAGTTGTAGTGCTACATACCAGCTACAACTCAACTATAGGACTTGATCACATTTGAGCACTGGATCCAAATCAAAATCAAGCTCAAAGTTCACCCCATAGCACTGTAACTCTGAAATTCAACTTCAAGCAGTCTGACAGCCAGTTTTGGACTAGGTTTTTCTCCAAATTTCTCATAACAACAATGCTTGCATCCTTAAGCAAAGTTGTTCTCCTTTGATGGGTCTTCAACTTTGATGTGGTGACCTAGGGTAAAAACCCTATACTTTGTAAGTTACAAAGCCCCAAAGTTGAACCCATTCACTGATTTTTCAGACTTAGAGTAAAACTCAAATGAGGTCCATTTTGCATTTAAGTCCAAAACTTAGGGTTTGGCCTTCAAAGCCACATATTTGTGATCCAATTGACTTAAAATACTTATTTGACTTGGTTTTTGCACTTTAGTCCAAAAGTGGTCAAATTTTGCACTTAGGTCCCTAGGGTTTGGTTTAGGGCTTTCTAGGGTTCCAATTTGGGTTTCTGGTATTCCAGGGGTATAAATGTGATTCAACTTAGTGTTTGGGGATATTTTATAACTTTTCTCACAAGCCCTAAAGTTTTTCTCAACTTGGGTTAAGTTTTACCCCTTTAACCACTATTTAGGGTTAAGTCCTTTAACCAGGGTCCTATTTGTAAAACTTTAAAACAATACAACTTGTTTGAAATTTTTGCCTAGTGAATGCACTCTAGGTGTGTCAAACATATGCAATGCCCATGCTCATGATGCCATGCTCAAGTTTTAGTTATAGTAACACCAGGGGTGTTACATCCTTCCCCCCATAAAAGAATCTCGTCCCGAGATTTAAAGTCCTAGGGTGAGTAATGGAAAAGGAAATGTGTCACGTTTTTATTTCCTGATTTCTGGTACAAGGCAGGGGTGGTGTGGGGGTTCATTTCTTTACTATACAGCTATACAAAATTTACAACTTACAAGAGGCTAGAAAGCCTGGGAAATTCTTATCTAAGAAGTCTTGGGTTTCCCATGTAGCCTCATCTTCCGAATGTTGGTTCCACTGTATCTTATAAAACTTGAGAGTCTTTCTCCGGGTAACCCTGTCCTTTTGATCCAGAACTCGAATGGGATGTTCCGAGTACGTTAAATCTGGTTCCAGGACAACATCAGTCACTTCAACGGTTCGATCGGGAACCCGTAGACACTTCTTCAATTGTGATACATGGAACACATTATGCACAGCAGACAATGTTTCGGGGAGTTGGAGTTGATACGCTACTGGCCCATATCTTTGAAGAATAGGGAATGGACCAATGTATCTGGGTGCAAGTTTTCCCTTTACCCTGAAACGCGATACTCCCTTCATTGGTGAAACCTTTAAGTAAACGTAGTCTCCTTCTAAGAAGAATAAGGGCATTCGCCGTTTGTCTGCATAACTCTTTTGTCGAGTCTGAGCTTTCTTCATATTATGAATGATTTTCTGAACCTTTTCTTCGACCTCTTTCACCATATCAGGCCTAAAGAAGTATCTTTCTCCAGGTTCAGACCAATTTAGCGGAGTTCGACACCGTCGCCCATATAAAGCTTCAAAAGGTGCCATCTGGATACTTTCTTGATAACCGTTATTATATGAAAACTCCGCTAAGGGCAAACATTCATCCCATTTTGTTGAGAAATCCAGGACACATGCCCGTAGCATATCTTCAAGTATTTGGTTCACTCTCTCAGTCTGCCCACTGGTTTGAGGATGATAGGCCGAACTGTGGAGTAACTTAGTACCCAAAGATTTGTGAAGTGCTTCCCAAAACTTGGCTACAAATTGAGGTCCACGATCCGACACTATGGTCTTTGGAACACCATGCAGACTAAGAATACAAGCAATGTACAATTGGGCGTAGATAGTAACCGGGGAATTTGTCTTGACCGGCAGAAAGTGAGCAATCTTTGTAAGTCGATCAACAATCACCCAGATAGAGTCATACCCTTTTGCGGTCCTGGGCAATCCCACAATGAAGTCCATGCTTATGTCTTCCCATTTCCATGTTGGTATTGATAATGACTGCAATGGACCGACAGTTTTCATGTGTATGGCCTTGACACGTCTACAAGTGTCACACTTAGCCACATAGCGTGCAATTTCAATCTTCATCTTCGTCCACCAGTAGTGCTGTTTTAGATCGTGATACATCTTAGTGCTTCCTGGATGAATAGAATAGCGGCTAAGATGTGCCTCATCTAAGATTTGCTGGCGGAGCTCTTCACTCTTCGGCACTACTATGCGGTTGTTAAACCATAACACACCTTGATCATCTTCCTTGAAACATTTGGCTGTTCCAGCCCTTATCTTCTCGCGTATGTGCTTCATGCCCAGATTGTCCTTTTGAGCATCAATTATCCTTTGCAAAATGGTTGACTCAAGCTTTAGCTGATTCAGAGTTCCTTGTTGGATTATCCCCAGGTTTAACTTCTCCATGTCTTGACACAAAGTGTTTTCGGAGGTCTTTACCATAAGACAGTGGCAGGAAGTCTTACGACTCAATGCATCTGCCACCACAGATAGGGCTGTGCTGACAGCCTTCCCGTAGGTGAGATCAATACAGGCAGCCATTTTTTGCTGCATTCGGTCATTCAGACCTCTCATAAAACAATTCCTTTTCTTCAAGTCTGTCTTCACCTGATCAATTGCGTATTGTGACAGGTGACTGAATTTGTTGAGATACTGGTTAACAGTATCTCCCCCTTGTTTCAGTTTCATAAACTCTTCTTGTTTCATGTGCAGCACTCCCTCAGGAATATAATGCTCGCGGAATGCTGCTTTGAACTCGTTCCATGTAATTTGATGGTTGTCCGGTTGGATGGCCACAAAGTTTCCCCACCAAGTGCTGGCAGGGCCTCGGAGTTGCTGTGCCGCAAACAATGGCTTCTGGGTTTCCGAACAACGAAGAAGGCCAAATTTCTGTTCAATGACCCTTATCCACTCGTCGGCTTCGAGCGGGTCTTCTGCTTTGATGAAGAGAGGTGGACGAGTCTCGGAGAAATCCAGATAAGTGGTCTCACGGGGACCTTGTTGAAAACCTCTTCCAGCTTGTTGCTGAAGCTGTTGCTGACCCGCCATCTCCCTCAGGAAGCGGGTATTGTCGGCTGTAGCATTCACCAAGGCAGCAATTGCCTCGGCAAGTGTGGGTGGAACTGGAGGTGGATTCGGTGTAACATCCCGACCCCCGGATGTTCCGGCTGCGTCCTGTCCGCGAGTCCGGGTCGGCATCTGAAGCAAAAACATTTGAATAAACATAATGTGCCAAAGAAAACCTTCCGTTTTACATTACTATAAAGAGTAATGGTACAGACTCGATATTACACAACAGGATACAGTACCCATTTTACAAAAGTTTAACCTATTATACAACAGTACACCCTATAATACACTACTCTACTTTATTACACTATTAGTCCTGCTTTCCGTTGCTGTTGGCGGCTTCATTGTCAGGTGTGGGAGTCCAGACGTCAACCAACCTCAAAGAAGGAGGGGTTCATACAGGTCTAACTCCCCACCCAACGCGCGTCCCGCAACGTGAGAGGGTCCGGCTTCCGCCTCAGCAGAGGGTGCAGGCTCACTAGGGTGTAGTTGCGAGTAGAGCACATGGACTTCCTCATGCAATGTATTGCAGTAAACCTGCAGGTTGTCGACAGCCGAGCTGAGTTCTTTAATTCGGGCCTGAGCCCTTGCTTCCTTAGCACATACCAACATATGTGACTGTACTGCCCAGTCAAGTGCCAAGTCCCGATCAGCCAGCTGATCCTGCAAGTGACGGATGTCCCTTCTTAAGTCATTTATTCTATCTCCGTCTGCAATCCAAGCATTGGTCCTGTGTCGCAGCGTTGCTTGAAGTCGACTTACTTCGGCTTCCAAGTCTCCTATGGGGTCATTACTCCCGCTGCTACTGCTCTCGTGTCGAGGGGCCAGTTGATGCCGGGGTACTCCAATTGGTCCTGTTGATTTTCGTGCCGTTAGCCTCGTGCGTGGCGGCATCCTTCTAAGGGGGAAAACTTATTAGCATAATTCTTAGCATGATGCATGAGTAAGTACAGAATCAACCTTGGTTGATCCAACCTTCTATACGTTGCACTCTTCCTATCTGGTCTTTAAGATAAACTCTTCAGAATACTTAGGTAAGAAGAGAAAAGAATCCTTAGGTAAGACTTTTGAAAATCTTTTTGAAGATGCCTTAATATCTGCAAAGAAGGGCTACGCTCCGATACCAGCTGTGACGGAACCTCCCAAGTAATCAGGCCCACCTACAGTTGTCCTTGTCTAACAGACATCAGACACCCTGTAGATGTTCCTAAGTTACTCGACAAGCTCGGTATCTTTCCTTACCTTACCAGGAACGTTTCACCCGTCTTGCAGACATTACAGATCATCGGAGATGAAGATATGCGGAAGCGAATTACATAAACTTACATTTATTTCCAAAAGCAAGCTCGAGTTATTTTATTACAGACCAGTTTAAAAGTGAGTGCATAGAAGTATTAATTATACAAACCAGGGAGACACAAACTTCTCCTGAAAAACAAAAGATCCTAAGTGGAGGACCGAGTCCTCCCGCACTTCAGTCTTGGTTTTCTTCTTTGGGAACCACCTTAGCACAGAAGCAGCAAAAGTCTGCTACTTCCCCACCTAAAAACAACAAAGGGATAAACCCTGAGTATGGGATTACTCAGCAAGTCTTACCCGACTAAAGAAAAGACGCTCAAGGGTATGCTGGTTATATGGGAGTCAAGGTAAGGCTTCTCAATAGTCAAAGACTCTGTTTTGCAGAAATGCTTACTAAAGTGGATCCTTAAAAATCAATTTTATTTGTCAAGTTAGGTAAAATTACCTGCACTAGAGTTCTTTCTACCCTAGTTCAATCACTGGTCCTGCACTAGCCAATTTCTTTAACAAAAGCCCATCATCTTTAGTGGAATGCTACGTGTAAGTCAGTGGCCAAGTCTCCATAACCGCGGAGGTACGGCGATCCGAATCGATTATACTCAGCTGAGGATCTCCAATCACACGACATATGTAGCACTTAACCCTTGCATATGTCAACCCGCCACCGGGGTTCTTAAGACCGGATCAGGTTCACGCAAACCGAGAGCACAGATACACCACCGTCCAGCCTCTTGCCACGGAGGGTACACGCTACTCTCGCCACCGCTCCACTCCCATTTCGTGTTATCTTATTCCGGCCTTAGTCTGCCCGAGGCAAGGCTTACCCATGACGAGGCATGTGACCAGTTAAAGGGTCCTCGGTCAGCAGGCCTACATCGAGACGGTCCTTAATTGACTCAGACGGAGACACTACACCGAGACTCTCTTTCTCGTGCAAGTCACCCGCCCGGTCTCAGCTTAATCTTTTTAACCCAAAAACTTGGTACCTGACAGAGGTACATCTTTTCCGATGTTGGACCCATCATGGCCATGATGGATCCACCATCAAGTTTTATTTTCGAAAACATCCCTCCCACTTTGCCAAACATCTTTTGTAAAACAAACCCTTTTGTTTTTCTAAAGCAATACTAAGCATAGTAAAACCTTTTTGTAAAAACAGGATTTCAAGGAGGGTAATCAAGATCAAGGAAGGTAATGTAGGAATTGTTTAATCAATCAACTCCTATCACCTAATGCAGCAAGCAAGTGAGAAAGATTTTAAAAACATCAAGGAAGGTGGCAAATGCACCGGGGCTTGCCTTTGTTATTAGAGGTGTCCTGCTCGGATCCACAGATATCGAAATAAAAGCAGTTGTCTGCTTGAGGATCAGAGGTGGGTGGTATCCCCTCTTCAGAAACTTCTTCTTCTTCTTCTTGCTCTAATATCACCATATACATGCATAAGAATGGATGTCATGGAATGCTCATGAGGATGCAAAGATAACATAAACTTATTACTTATGTCTTGAGTACAACTTTCCTTCACGGTACTCCGAGAACCTAGGGTTTCCGGAGTCAGTAAAGGAGTTCATGGAGCAGGGGGGTGGTTTTGGGTTTAGTGATCAAACAAGGCCCAAATCAAACCAAACTCTACCCATGGCTTCTAAATAATGTGAAAAGCTCACATAAAAAGTTTGGGAAATTTTGGACTTATTATTTATTTTCTAAAAATCCAGAACCAATGGTTTAGGCTATTTTAAATATCCTAAAATTCCCTATTTATCCTAAAAATCACGAAACTATTTTTATTAAATTCTAGGGAAATTAACAAGCCTAGGAAAATTGGTCTCATAATTTTACCATTTTTCTATAATTTTTAACAGGTTTCTAAAGCTCTGTAGAAAAAGAAAAAGGAAAAACTTTAACAGTAACGGGCCGAAACCAGCCCAGGTCGGCCCAACAGCAGCAGAATCGCGCCCGCGCCCGCGCGCGCGATGGCGGCTTTGCAGAAAAGCCCTCGAGGTTTCATCTAACAGGAAGTGGGTTCGGTTACTATTTCTCCAAGTCGCTGACACATCACAGAAAGACCCCTACGTTTCTATCTATTCTGCGTTTCAAGTCCTCGACGGCGTTCAAGCGTGGCCGTGCTCCGGCAAGCAGCTACGCCGGCCGATTGAGGCTAAGACCGGTGCTAATCTTCGGCTGAGACCAAATTCGAGTCCCTATGAACGTTTTCCCCAACTAAATTGCATTATTGGTGGGCTAGGGAGCTCCGGCCACGGTGACCGTAAGCATCACGGCGAGATGATCGCGTTCCCGGCGACCAAAGGCTACTCCGTGCAAATCCAAGGTTTGGCAGGCATCACAACGATGTGAGAGTGGTCAAACAAGAGAGCAGGGGACGAGAACTGACCGGAGTTAGGCTGGCGACGGGGAGCTCGGTTGCACGGTGCACTACAAGAAAACGTTGAAGGAGTGTCGGTTATTTAAAGAGTGTCGGGGCCAACACTCTTAATGGAAGTAAAAGTGTGGGTTTTACGGCACCGACACTCTTAATTTAAGAGTGTCGGGGTCCCGCAGAAACCGACACTTTTAATTTAAAAGTGTGGGTGTTTTCCACACCGACACTCTTATAGAAATTACCCTAATCCCCAATCCTCTTCTACCGTCGCGCGTTTCCTACCAATTATCCTTTTGCCAGGCCACCGTGCGCCGCTCCTCCGCTCCACCGTGCGCCGCCTGCTCGTTCTGGCGACCTCGCCGAGCCGTGCGCTGCTCCTCCGCTCCCCCGTGCGCTGCTCCTCCGCTCCGCCGGTCGTGCTCCTCCTGGCCCGCCGTGCGTCTCCTCGCCAGACGTCCTCCGCCGGCGCAGCAGGCGGGTGAGCCCCGGCGAGAACCACCTTGGGCAGCGGAACTCGCCCCTGTGGATCTTGCGGTGGTGCGCCTCCTCGCCAGTCCTCCCGCCGCTGCTCGTTCTGCGCCGCTCCCTGAGGTCCTGCGCTGCTCCGCCGGCCGTGCGCCTCCCTGGCACAGTCCTCCGCCGGCCGCGCGCGACTGAGGTAATCCGCCGTGTCCTCCGCCGTCGGTATCGCGCAGTGCTATAGCGCGTCTCAGTCCTCCGCCGTGCGTCGCTCCCTGTGCAGTTCGCCTGTGGTCGTGGTGGGGACCAGCGGCGCGGGGCTCCGGGCGGCCTCGCCGAGGCGGGCGGCCAGCGGCCTCTCCGAGCTCCTGGCGACCTCGCCGAGCCGAGGCGAGCATCTTCCTCGCAGAGCAGGGCTGCCTCGCCGAGCCGGGCACCGCAGTGCATCACCAAGCTCTTCGCCACGCGCTCGCACACCGTCGCGACACAGGTAATTTATTGCATAACCTTCATGTTGTGGTGCTGGTTCAGTTAAAAATGTTGATTCTAGTATATAGCTGACATTGTCTGCTTCAAATAATAAATGTTGTTTTGTCCTCATTTGGTCACTGGGATGATTCTAGTGTAGTCCGCTAATTGAGTGCGTGCAAGAGTTAAATTTAGTTATCTCAATCTCAGCTACTGCCTTGACCACGCTCAATTTGATTTGGCTGAAATTTAGTAGTCCGATAATGTTGTTACTCGTATCCTTGATTATATATTTTTCTAATGTGTAATTGTAGTGATGCATTAACCTGTTGATTAACCTATAATTGCTTTAGTGTTTAACTGTTTATAAATGGCCTTTTGTACCTAAGTGTATATATGTTGTTAAATATGTGTTGTTTCTTTAGCTTTGAATATGAGTGACGATCGAAGAAGGGCGATGTACGATGGATTCGACAATGTCACTCATGGGCACTCTGATGCATGGGTGAGAGTTGCAGATGAATTCGTGGCACTCGCATTTGCTGGTGATGCTCGTTTAGCGAAGTGCCCATGTATAAAATGTCAGAACTTGGTTCGGTTGAAAAAAGTGGAGCTCTCGTATCATGTTTTCAAACATGGCTTTATGTCGAACTATCTGGTATGGCATGAGCATGGAGAGGTGGACCATACTATTGAGTCGGATGGGGACCAGGATGTAGACCGAATGGAAGAGATGTTGGAAGATATTAGAAATGAGTACCCAGAACTACAGAATAATCAAGCTTTTCCAGAGGATGTGAGAGAGTTCTACAAACTTCTTGAAGCCTCAGAGGCTAAAGTGCATGAAGGAACCAGTGTGAGCGTACTGCAGGTGGTAACACGTCTTATGGCGATGAAGTCAAAGTACACCTTCTCAAACAACTGTTACAACGATATTGTGAAACTGATTATTGATATCAGCCCACCGAATCATAACATGCCGAAAGACTTGTACCATTGCAAGAAGCTCGTAGCTGGTCTCGGTATGAACTACCAAAAGATTGATGCTTGCGAGGACAATTGCATGTTGTTCTGGAAGGAGCATGAAAATACCACACATTGCATCCACTGCAGTAAGTCAAGATATGCAGTGGTGCTAGATGAGGATGGAAACGAGGTTACGACAAAGGTGCCGATCAAGCAACTCCGGTACATGCCTATCACTCCACGGCTTAAGCGTCTCTTTCTAAATCAAGAGACAGCAAAGCAAATGAGGTGGCATAAAGAAGGGGATCGTCAGGGTCAAGATCCGGATGTCATGGTGCATCCCTCAGATGGTGAGGCCTGGCAGGCTCTCGACCGTTTTGATCCAGAATTTGCAAGAGACCCTAGGAGTGTTCGTCTTGGTTTGTCGACGGATGGATTCACTCCTTACTCCAATAATTCCACTTCTTACTCATGTTGGCCAGTTTTTATGATGCCCTATAATCTCCCTCCTAACAAATGCATGAAGGAAGAGGTCATGTTTCTTGCCCTTATTGTTCCAGGTCCGAAGGATCCTGTAACGAAAATCAATGTATTTATGGAACCGTTGATTGAAGAACTAAAAATGTTGTGGCAGGGGGTTGAGGCATATGATAGTCATCTGAAATGTCGTTTTACTCTACGCGCAGCATATCTATGGTCAATTCATGATCTGCTAGCATATGGCATTTTTTCTGGTTGGTGTGTCCACGGCATACTGCGTTGTCCGATATGTATGGGTGACTCACAAGCATATAGGTTAGAACATGGTAAGAAGGAAACATTTTTTGATGTTCACCGACGCCTCCTTCCCTATAATCATCCTTTTAGAAAGGATACAAAGTCATTTCGAAAAGGCAAGAGGGTTAGAGATGGGCCACCGAAGCGACAAACTGGTGAAAATATCATGAGACAACATCGTGACCTAAAATCGGGCGTAGGAGGTCGGTTTCAAGGGTATGGTAAAGAACACAATTGGACACACATCTCGTTTATCTGGGAGCTACCTTACACGAAGGCATTGCTGTTACCACATAATATAGATTTGATGCACCAAGAACGTAATGTTGCGGAAAGCATCATAAGCATGTGCTTCGACTTCACCGGTCAAACCAAAGATAACATGAATGCAAGAAGAGACTTAGCTGAACTTTGTGATCGTCCACACCTTGAGCTTAGAAAAAATCCAAGTGGATCTGAGAGTCGGCCACAAGCTCCTTATTGTCTGAAACGACAAGAGCGAGAAGAGATATTTCAATGGTTGAAAAAGCTGAGGTTCCCAGATCGCTATGCGGCTAATATAAAACGGGCAGTTAACCTCGACACTGGTAAACTCGTTGGGTTGAAGAGTCATGACTATCACATTTTGATTGAAAGACTAGTGCCGGTAATGTTTCGTGGATACTTTAGTCCCGATGTGTGGAAGATATTTGCAGAACTCAGTTATTTTTATAAGCAGATATGTGCTAAGGAAATCTCAAAGAAATTGATGTTGAGGTTTGAGAAGGAAATCGTTGTCCTTGTATGTAAGATGGAAAAAGTATTCCCACCTGGATTTTTTAATTGTATGCAACATTTGCTTGTGCATCTACCTTGGGAAGCGTTGGTAGGAGGACCTGCACAGTTCAGGTGGATGTATAGTCAAGAAAGAGAATTGAAAAAACTCAGAGGAATGGTGCGGAATAAGGCAAGGGTTGAGGGGTGTATTGCAGAGGCGTTCGCAGCTAGAGAGATCACATTATTCTCAAGCAAGTATTTTTCAGACACAAACAACGTGCATGCGCAAACGACACGGTACCATGTTGCCGAGCAAGCTCCAATCACTGATCTAAGTGCTTTTAAGTGGGACGGTAAAGGTGTCGGAGCTTACACATCACATCTTGTGGGAACGATAGAGCGTAACAAGACCCTGCTTTTTTTGTATGTCAATATGCCAGAACTTCATCCTTATTTCCAAATCTTTGATAGCATATATAAACCCAACAAACAGCTTACTCAAAAGCAGTTGGATGACCTACGCTTGAAAGGGTTACACGGTGGCCCGTCCTTCGTGCAGTGGTTCCACGAGCATGTAATTTCCTCCATGCCTATCTTTTTTCTAACTTAAGTTCAGATGTTACATAGTATTTATTTTTATCCATTCCTCATTTTTGTAGTGTAAGAAACCTGAAGCCGGTGTCTCCAAAGACTTGCTACAAATATCACATGGTCAATTGACCGCAAGAAAATTTGATCGCTATGATATTAATGGATACCGTTTTCGAACAGCAAAACTAGAAGCGAGTCGTCCACTTGCAGCTACAACAAACAACGGAGTTGTAGCAAGTTCGTATAGCGACGATGGACAATTGGAGGACTATTATGGTATTGTTCAAGACATAACCGAGTATACATTTGGAGGTCACAAACCTTTGAGACTTGTGACGTTTGATTGTATATGGTTTGATCCACATGTTGGCACGCGAGTTGACGAATTCGGGATGGTGGAGGTAAAGCACGCATCAAGGTATAAAGGCAATGAGTACAACAATATCATCCTGGCACATCAAGCGCATCAGGTGTACTATTTGAGTTATCCTCATAAAAGTTTTAAAACCTGGTGGGTTGCATATAAAGTTAATCCAGAGGTTCACCCTTACCGATATCAAAACTATAATTTAAGCACCAATGATGATGATGATGATGTTGTCTTCCAAGAAGTCGGTGATCAAGCAGACGATAGCGACAATGATAGTATTGTATCCGAAGGGGCAGGACTAAATGAGTTAGCTTCTCTTACCATAGAGTTAATGGAGGAACCAATTTCATCAAATTCAAAACGTCAAAGGTTTGAAGAAACAGTTCTTGAAACACAACAATGGGTTGAACAACTTAATACACGTGTCGCCGAAGAGGACTCTGATGCCGACGATTTTTGATACATAATTCATAGATGTAATGGCACACTCTTGTTTTTGTTTATTTAATATGCATTACTTTGTGAAAAATTTATACATACTTACTATTTTGTGAATTATTGCAGATGTTCAGGATGGATTCGTCTGGTAGGAGACCCAGATCACGAAGGTCGAGGGGTTCCAGTGGTGCTCCTAACATGTTTGAGGTACTTGTTTTTTTCTTAGTTTAGTTACTGGGGCCAGCTAACAATCTAAAATTGTTTACATTTCAGGGCACCACAACAAGCAGGAGCAGGCAAGAGCAGTTGCTTGCCTCCCTAGAGCAGATGCGGGGTAGCAGCGGACCCTCCAATACAGAAGGGACTACTTCGCGTGCAGCTGATTTAGTGGCACCTACTATGGCACCTACTGCGGAGGCGGCTGTGGACGCGGAGGCTGAGGAAGCTGCCGCAGAACTGGACGATGGAGAGGAGACATCGGGAGCAGACGCTTCTACAGAGGAGGCTGCCACACAGGCTGCGCCACGGCGTGCCATCAGGTATTCTTATTATAGAGTTGAAGTTTTATTGTCAAGTTGAAGTTTTAAGTAAATGATTTGCATTGTTAAATAACAAACTTTCATTTGTAGGTATCGTCGGTCCCTCACATTGAAGCCTTCTAAACCCTTCGATCAGCGGAGGGTTATTGAACCGAAAGGCACCAGGGCGTGGAAGGAGGTTAGTTGGGACGGGACAGGGCATCGCACACCAATCCTCACAGAGTTGGGGATTTGTTTGCGATTCGCCTACCCGGCGATGGTTACAGAGGGCGGTCAAGAGATAGCTGCTCATTACTGGGCTCATTGGGATCTCAAGCCGTACGGGAACGACGGGACACACACAAGCAAAGTGTGGGATTTGTTTTGGGTAAGTCCCTTATGATATTCAAATTGAATTCAGATTTTGCATTTGTAAGTCTCTGGTGATCTTCAAATTTGCAGGGCCAATTTCGCGTGTGCGACCCCTATACCTTGGATGATTCATATGTGCGTGAGGTATTCAATGGCTCAGCAGATAGAGCTGTAAAGGGTATGATGTATAAAGCACGATTGAGGGCCGTCACGGTGTACCAAAAGCGTCAGGGGAACTATTGTGACGCGAATATGGCAAAGGAAATTCACCTGACGGCTCAGCAGTACAAAGAGAGTGAGGTGGATTGGTTGAGCCACCATTCGGATGCTTGGGCGTGGATGTGCGAGTATTGGGCTTCTGAGGAGTTCTTGGCCATATCTAATAGAAATCGTATGAATCGGTTGAGCAAGCCAGGGGTCCACTTCTTCGGGGCAGATGGACACATTGGCAAGGCCGCACGTATGGTATGTGTCAAATTGCCTGGTCAATTGTTAATTGCATAGACTTGTCTAGACTTTCTAATCATGTGTTGCAGGCGGCTCGAAATGGAGTGGAGCCTACTTTGCTTCAAGTCTTCGTCGAGGGACACAAGGGTCCCGATCCGAATCACCCGGAAATACTGAATGACAGTAATGCGACAGAGAAACTGGTAAGTATGAAAATCGACTCTAAGATGAACATGATATGCCTTTGTTGTGACTTGGATGATTTTTTCACAGGCTCGCTACATTGACAACGTGAGAGAGAAAAATGGTCCAGATGCGGATTGGCTCACTGGTGAGTTCGATACGGAGGCGGCTTATAAGGCTGGTGGAGGCGTGCCACATGGGAGGTATATGCGCTTGTCACATTGTTACTGTTTAGTGATGTCTTGTCATTTACTACATATATATATATATATATATGATACTCTTACAGGTTAGCAATTGGTGACGGTGTTGTCCCCCGTCGGAGTTACACTAGACGGTCCAATTTCTCAGCTGGGTCAAATCGACCCCGACGACCATCTGCACGTGAAGGAGAGCTGCTTGAGAAGATGACTCAAATGGAGGAGAGTATGGCCCAATATAAGCAACAAGTACAGCAACAGATGCAACAAATGCAAAATTGGATGCTACATCAGGTATCAATTTTTTGTTATTTCGTTGTTTCTCAAGTCCGATTAACTGAAAAACTGATGAATAATCTATTTGCAGATGTACGGAGGTGCCGGAACTCAGTTCGGCATGCCGCCTTTTCAACAACCCCCTATCATCACACATCCGGTGTCTGGACAATCATCGGACCGCTCCACTGCAGCGGCGGATGGATCACAGGTACAATCGTCTACTAAACATCATTTGTCTGATAATCATTGGTTGCTTGCTCTCTGTCTTTCTACATGTTTGCTTTTACATGATCTATTTTAAACTTTTGTCATTCGCATGATCTATAGTTACTTTTATTGTTGATCATCGTAACTTCTTAATCATAAACAAGAGTGTGTCTTCTGTTTCAGGGTTCTGCAACTTCTGTCCAAGACCAATTGATGGCATCGGGTGTGATAGGAGGGCAAATGATGCCGTGGGCACCTCGCCAGCCAGGCATTTGGCCACCGATGCAAACACAGATGTCACCGCCGATGCCGTGGGGATTTCCTCCTCGCGTGCAGTCACAATCACCAGGATTGCCCTCACACTCACCAGGATCAGTACGTTAAGTTGATATCCTTTGCATCTCTATTTGCTTCGTTGTTTAAGCAGTTACTAGAAAACATGCATGTATATGTTGCAGTCTATGTATATGTTTAATTAGTTACTCGGTAAACTAACAAATGTTTGTTTCTTTTAAAGGGTTCGGGCTCACATCATGCTAGTCCGCCTCCGGATCCGAGCACGTTTATGGACTTATTGATGAACACAAGTGGCGGCGGCTCCAATGACCCACCAACGGAATAAATTAATATAGAGGCTTATGTGGAACTTACTATCATTGCGTTTTGTATGGACTTTAACTTGTTTTAGATGGATTTGAACTTCTTTCTTATGGACTTGAACTTGTATGAATATTGAATATGGTGCTTGTGTTATGTTATGTTGAATATGGTGCTTGTGTTGTGATATATTGAATGTTGTGATATATTGAATGTTGTGATATATTGAATATTGTGTTTGTATTGTGCTGTTATGGAGGCTTCCCATCCGGGGAGGGAGAAAAATAAAATTGGGTATTAAAAAAAATTATTCACTAAGAGTGTCGGCCCCCACATTCTTATATGCGCCCAGCTAGGCTTCTGGCCGTGCGCGCAGTAAGAGTGTCCGCCATGTGGCTGGCCGACACTTTTAAAATAAGAGTGTCGGTTGCGTGTTGAACCGACACTTTTAAAATAAGAGTGTCGGTCCCCACACTTCTATACGAGTAAGAGCGTCCATTTTAGAGTGACGGCTAAGAGTGTCGGTCAACCGACACTCTTATACTTAGAGTGTCGGCTTATTTCAGTAAGAGTGTGGGGTTTTGGCCGACACTCCTTGCCTTTTTTCTTGTAGTGGTGGCGGAAAGCGGATTTGGGGGAAATCCAAAATTCACGAGTTCTAGCGAGGGCCGGCTAACGATTAGTGGTGGCTGAATGCGTGAGGATGTGGTGAAGCTCCCGGTGGGGTCAATTTATAGAGCCCCGAAGCGGTGGCGCTTAATTTGACCGCGAGGCGTGGGTGGCCGGAGAGGAGGAAGAAGCACTGGCTTCGTGAGTACGTGTCTACCGTCGTGGCAACTCTCCCGGCGATGATGGGACAGTCGTAGGACATCACGGCGGTGCTGTGAAACGTCTAGGCCACGCGGCGCACGGTCGGGAAGCGGCGGTCGACGGCGAACTTATCGCCAGCCGCAAAGTCGAAGGAAGACAGGGGGGAGGGATCGTCGGAGTGATGGCCAGCTCACCGGTGACGAGGACCTTACCGCGACAGACTTATCTAGTGACCGCCGAGCACGAATCACAGCGACGACGATCGACGGCGACGGCTACCGGCGACGGGCACAGGAAAGATCTTCTTCAGGTTAACGGTTACTGTACCATGGCCATAGTTCATCAGTGCTCCTGACTGAGCGAGTTTAGAGTCATTTTTCTCCAGATTTCATGTGACAACAGGTCCAAGTCTCTGCACCAAAGTTGTAGTGCTACATACCAGCTACAACTCAACTATAGGACTTGATCACATTTGAGCACTGGATCCAAATCAAAATCAAGCTCAAAGTTCACCCCATAGCACTGTAACTCTGAAATTCAACTTCAAGCAGTCTGACAGCCAGCTTTGGACTAGGTTTTTCTCCAAATTTCTCATAACAACAATGCTTGCATCCTTAAGCAAAGTTGTTCTCCTTTGATGGGTCTTCAACTTTGATGTGGTGACCTAGGGTAAAAACCCTATACTTTGTAAGTTACAAAGCCCCAAAGTTGAACCCATTCACTGATTTTTCAGACTTAGAGTAAAACTCAAATGAGGTCCATTTTGCATTTAAGTCCAAAACTTAGGGTTTGGCCTTCAAAGCCACATATTTGTGATCCAATTGACTTAAAATACTTATTTGACTTGGTTTTTGCACTTTAGTCCAAAAGTGGTCAAATTTTGCACTTAGGTCCCTAGGGTTTGGTTTAGGGCTTTCCAGGGTTCCAATTTGGGTTTCTGGTATTCCAGGGGTATAAATGTGATTCAACTTAGTGTTTGGGGATATTTTATAACTTTTCTCACAAGCCCTAAAGTTTTTCTCAACTTGGGTTAAGTTTTACCCCTTTAACCACTATTTAGGGTTAAGTCCTTTAACCAGGGTCCTATTTGTAAAACTTTAAAACAATACAACTTGTTTGAAATTTTTGCCTAGTGAATGCACTCTAGGTGTGTCAAACATATGCAATGCCCATGCTCATGATGCCATGCTCAAGTTTTAGTTATAGTAACACCAGGGGTGTTACAGGGGTGAATAGGGCGAAAACTGAAATTTACAAAGTTAATCACAACTACAAGCCGAGTTAGCGTTAGAAATATAATCGAGTCCGAGAGAGAGGGTGCAAAACAAATCGCAAGCGACTAAAGAGTGTGACACGCGGATTTGTTTTACCGAGGTTCGGTTCTTGCAAACCTACTCCCCGTTGAGGTGGTCACAAAGACCGGGTCTCTTTCAACCCTTTCCCTCTCTCAAACGGTCCCTCGGACCGAGTGAGCTTTCTCTTCTCAAATCAACCAGGAACAAAACTTCCCCGCAAGGACCACCACACAATTGGTGTCTCTTGCCTCAGATACAATTGAGTTTTGATCACAAGCAAAGAATGAGAAAGAAGAAAGCAATCCAAGCGCAAGAGCTCAAAAGAACACAACAAATCACTCTCACTTAACACTAAAGCTTTTGTGGAATTGGGAGAGGATTTGATCACTTGGGTGTGTCTTGTATTGAATGCCTAGCTCTTGTAAGTGGTTGGAAGTTGGAAAACTTGGATGACTTGAATGTGGGGTGGTTGGGGGTATTTATAACCCCAACCACCAAACTAGCCGTTTGGTGGAGGCTGCTGTCGCATGGCGCACCGGACAGTCCAGTGCGCCAGCCACGTCACCAGGTCGTTGGGTTCCGACCGTTGGAGCTCTGACGTGTGGGCCCGCCTAGCTGTCCGGTGGTGCACCAGACGGGCACTGTAGGCTGTCCAGTGTGCCACCCGCGCGTGCCCTGCTCCTCTGCGCGCGCTGGCGCGCATTAAATGCGTTGCAGTCGACCGTAGGCGCGAAGTAGCTGTTACTCCGCTAGTTCACTGGACAGTCCGGTGTGCACCGGACATGTCCGGTGAATTATAGCGGAGTGGATTCCCGAAGCTGGCGAGTTCAGAGTCGCTCTCCTCTGGAGCACCGGACATGTCCGGTGAATTATAGCGAAGCGCCTCTGAAAATTCCCGAAGGTGCGAAGTTTGGCTTGGAGTCCCTGGTGCACCGGACACTGCCCGGTGGCACACCGGACAGTCCGGTGCGCCAGACCAGGGCTGCCTTCGGTTATCCCTTGCTCTCTTTGTTGAACCCAATTCTTGGTCTTTTTATTGGCTAAGTGTGAACCTTTGGCACCTGTATAACTTATAGACTAGAGCAAACTAGTTAGTCCAAGTATTTGTGTTGGGCAATTCAACCACCAAAATCATTTAGGAACTAGGTGTTAGCCTAATTCCCTTTCAATCTCCCCCTTTTTGGTGATTGATGCCAACACAAACCAAAGCAAATATAGAAGTGCATAATTGAACTAGTTTGCATAATGTAAGTGCAAATGTTGCTTGGAATTTAGCCAATATAAAACTTATAAGATATGCATGGATTGTTTCTTTTATTTTTAATATTTTGGACCACGCTTGCACCACATGTTTTGTTTTTGCAAATTCTTTTGTAAATCCTTTTCAAAGTTCTTTTGCAAATAGTCAAAGGTAAATGAATAGGATTTTGTGAAGCATTTTCAAGATTTGAAATTTTCTCCCCCTGTTTCAAATGCTTTTCCTTTGACTTAAACAAAACTCCCCCTAGATGAAATCTCCTCTTAGTGTTCAAGAGGGTTTTAAGATATTGATTTTGAAAATACTATTCTCTCCCCCTTTTGAACACAATGAGATACCAATTTGAAAATCATACCAACTGAAAAACTCTTTCTAAAATTGGTACCAATTGAAAAACCAAAATTTTTAAATTGGTGGTGGCGCGGTCCTTTTGCTTTGGGCTCATGCTCTCTCCCCCTTTGGCATAAATCGCCAAAAACGGAATCATTAGAGCCCTTTGAACTACTTTTCTCCCCTTTGGCAAATAAAACATATGAGTGAAGATTATACCAAAGCCGGAGAGTTGCTCGGAGCGACGACGAAGGATGAGTTACGGAGTGGAAGCCTTTGTCTTCGCCGAAGACTCCAATTCCCTTTCAATATATCTATGACTTGGTTTGAAATTTACTTGAAAACACATTAGTCATAGCACATGAAGGAGACATGATCAAAGGTATATGAATGAGCTATGTGTGCAAATCAACAAAAGAAGTTCCTAGAATCAAGAATATTTAGCTCATGCCTAAGTTTGTTAAAAGTTTGTTCATCAAGAGGCTTGGTAAAGATATCGGCTAATTGATCTTTAGTATTAATGTATGCAATCTCAATATCTCCCTTTTGTTGGTGATCCCTTAAAAAGTGATACTGAATGGCTATGTGTTTAGTGCGGCTATGTTCAACGGGATTATCCGCCATGCGGGTTGCACTCTCATTATCACATAGAAGAGGAACTTTGGTTAATTTGTAACCATAGTCCCTAAGGGTTTGCCTCATCCAAAGTAGTTGCACGCAACAATGACCTGCGGCAATATACTCGGCTTCGGCGGTAGAAAGAGCTACGGAATTTTGCTTCTTTGAAGCCCAAGACACCAAGGATCTTCCCAAGAACTGGCAAGTCCCTGATGTGCTCTTTCTATTAATCTTACACCCCACCCAATCGGCATCCGAATAACCAATTAAATCAAAAGTGGATCCCCTAGGATACCAAAGCCCAAACTTAGGAGTATAAACTAAATATCTTAAGATTCGTTTTATGGTCGTAAGGTGAGCTTCCTTAGGGTCGGCTTGGAATCTTGCACACATGCATACGGAAAGCATAATATCCGGTCGAGATGCACATAAATAGAGTAGAGAGCCTATCATCGACCGGTATACCTTTTGATCCACGGACTTACCTTCCGTGTCGAGGTCGAGATGCCCATTGGTTCCCATGGGTGTCTTGATGGGCTTAGCATCCTTCATTCCAAACTTGTTTAGAATGTCTTGAGTATACTTTGTTTGGCTTAGGAAGGTGCCTTCTTGGAGTTGCTTCACTTGAAATCCTAAGAAGTACTTCAACTCCCCCATCATTGACATTTCGAATTTTTGTGTCATGATCCTACTAAACTCTTCACATGTAGATTCGTTAGTAGACCCAAATATAATATCATCAACATAAATTTGGCATACAAACAAATCATTTTCAAGAGTTTTAGTGAATAGTGTAGGATCGGCCTTTCCAACTTTGAAGCCATTAGTGATAAGAAAATCTCTTAGGCATTCATACCATGCTCTTGGGGCTTGCTTGAGCCCATAAAGCGCCTTAGAGAGTTTATAAACAAAGTTAGGGTACTCACTATCTTTAAAGCCGGGAGGTTGCTTAACATAGACCTCTTCCTTGATCGATCCGTTGAGGATGGCACTCTCCACGTCCATTTGATAAAGCTTGAAGCTATGGTAAGTAGCATAGGCCAATAATATGCGAATTGACTCAAGCCTAGCTACGGGTGCATAGGTTTCACCAAAATCCAAACCTTCGACTTGTGAATATCCCTTGGCCACAAGTCGGGCTTTGTTCCTTGTCACCACACCATGCTTATCTTGCTTGTTGCGGAAGACCCATTTGGTTCCTACAACATTTTGATTAGGACATGGAACTAAATGCCATACCTCGTTCCTAGTGAAGTTGTTGAGCTCCTCTTGCATCGCCACTACCCAATCTGAATCTTGTAGTGCTTCCTCCACCCTGTGTGGCTCAATAGAGGAAACAAAAGAGTAATGCTCACAAAAATGTGCAACACGAGATCTAGTGGTTACCCCCTTATGAATGTCGCCGAGGATGGTGTCGACAGGGTGATCTCGTTGGATTGCTTGATGGACTCTTGGGTGTGGCGGCCTTGGTTCTTCATCCTCCTTGTCTTGATCATTTGCATCTCCCCCTTGATCATTGTCGTCATCTTGAGGTGGCTTATTTCTTTGATCAACTTGAGCCTCATCCTCATTTTGAGTTGGTGGAGATGCTTGCGTGGAGGAGGATGGTTGATCTTGTGCATTTGGAGGCTCTTCGGATTCCTTAGGACACACATCCCCAATGGACATGTTCCTTAGCGCGATGCACGGAGCCTCTTCATCACCTATCTCATCAAGATCAACTTGCTCTACTTGAGAGCCGTTAGTCTCATCAAACACAACGTCACAAGAAACTTCAACTTGTCCCGAGGATTTGTTAAAGACTCTATATGCCCTTGTGTTTGAATCATATCCTAGTAAAAAGCCTTCTACAGTCTTATGAGCAAATTTAGATTTTCTACCTCTTTTAACAAGAATAAAACATTTGCTACCAAAGACTCTAAAATATGAAATATTTGGCTTTTTACCGGTTAGGAGTTCGTATGATGTCTTCTTGAGGATTCGGTGTAGATATAACCGGTTGATAGCGTAGCAAGCGGTGTTAACCGCCTCCGCCCAAAACCGATCCGATGTCTTATACTCATCAAGCATGGTTCTTGCCATGTCCAATAGAGTTCTATTCTTCCTCTCCACTACACCATTTTGTTGTGGGGTGTAGGGAGAAGAGAACTCATGCTTGATTCCCTCCTCCTCAAGGAAGCCTTCAATTTGAGAGTTCTTGAACTCCGTTCCGTTGTCGCTTCTAATTTTCTTGATCCTTAAGCCAAACTCGTTTTGAGCTCGTCTCAAGAATCCCTTTAAGGTCTCTTGGGTATGAGATTTTTCCTGCAAAAAGAACACCCAAGTGAAGCGAGAATAATCATCCACAATAACTAGACAGTACTTACTCCTGTCGATGCTTATATAAGCTATCGGGCCGAATAGATCCATGTGTAGGAGCTCCAGTGGCCTGTCAGTTGTCATGATGTTTTTGTGTGGATGATGAGCACCAACTTGCTTCCCTGCTTGGCGTGCGCTACAAATCCTGTCTTTCTCAAAATGAACATTTGTTAATCCTAAAATGTGCTCTCCCTTTAGAAGCTTATGAAGATTCTTCATCCCAACATGGGCTAGTCGGCGGTGCCAGAGCCAACCCATGTTAGTCTTAGCAATTAAGCATGTGTCGAGTTCAGCTCTATCAAATCTACTAAGTATAGCTGACCCTCTAACATACCCTTAAATGCCATTGAATCATCACTTCTTCTAAAGACAGTGACACCTACATCAGTAAAAAGACAGTTGTAGCCCATTTGACATAATTAAGATACGGAAAGCAAATTGTAATCTAATGAATCAACAAGAAAAACATTGGAAATGGAATGGTCAGGTGATATAGCAATTTTACCCAATCCTTTGACCAAACCTTGATTTCCATCCTCGAATGTGATAGCTCGTTGGGGATCTTGGTTTTTCTCATAGGAGGAGAACATTTTCTTCTCCCCAGTCATGTGGTTTGTGCACCCGCTATCGATGATCCAACTTGAGCCCCCGGATGCATAAACCTACAAAACAAGTTTAGTTCTTGACTTTAGGTACCCAAATGGTTTTGGGTCCTTTGGCATTAGACACAAGAACTTTGGGTACCCAAACACAAGTCTTTGACCCCTTGTGCTTGCCCCCAACATACTTGGCAACAACTTGCCGGATTTGTTAGTTAAGACATATGATGCATCAAAAGTTTTAAATGAAATGTCATGATCATTTGATGCACTAGGAGTTTTCTTCTTAGGCAACTTAGCACGGGTTGGTTGCCTAGAACTAGATGTCTCACCCTTATACATAAAAGTATGGTTAGGGCCAGAGTGAGACTTCCTAGAATGAATTCTCCTAATTTTGCTCTCAGGATAGCCGGCAGGGTACAAAATGTAACCCTCGTTATCCTGAGGCATGGGAGCCTTGCCCTTAACAAAGTTAGATAATTTCTTAGGAGGGGCATTAAGTTTGACATTGTCCCCCTTTTGGAAGCCAATGCCATCCTTAATGCCAGGGCGTGTCCCACTATAAAGCATACTACGAGCAAATTTAAATTTTTCATTTTCAAGTTCATGCTCGGGAATTTTAGCATCTAATTTTTCTATATGATCATTTTGTTGTTTAATTAAAGCCATGTGATCATTAATAGCATTAACATCAATATCTCTACATCTAGTACAAATAGAAGTGTGCTCAACGATAGATGTAGAGGGTTTGCAAGATTTTAATTCTACAACCTTAGCATGCAATTTATCATTTTTACTTCTAAGATCAGAAATGGTAGCATTGCAAACATCAAAATCTCTAGCCTTAGCAAGCAATTTTCCATTTTCATCTCTAAGGCTAGCAAGAGAAAGGTTCAATTCTTCAATCTTAGCAATCAAATCATCATTATCATTTCTAGGATTGGGAATTGAAACATCACAAATATGTGAATCAACCTTAGCTAATAAATTAGCATTCTCATTTCTAAGGTTGTCTATAGTCTCATGGCAAGTGCTTAGCTCACTAGATAGTTTTTCACATTTTTCTACTTCTAGAGCGTAAGCATTTTTAACTTTAACATGCTTCTTGTTTTCTTTAATAAGGAAGTCCTCTTGCGAGTCCAATAGATCATCTTTCTCATGGATAGCACTAATCAATTCATTTAATTTCTCTTTTTGTTGCATGTTTAAGTTGGCAAAAAGAGTATGTAAATTATCTTCCTCATCACTAGCATTATCATCGCTAGAGGATTCATATCTAGTGGAGGATTTGGATTTAACCTTCTTCTTTTTGTCGTCCTTTTCCATGAGGCACTTGTGGCCGACGTTGGGGAAGAGAAGTCCCTTGGTGACGGCGATGTTGGCGGCGTCCTCGTCGTCGGAGGAGTCGCTAGAGCTTTCGTCGGAGTCCCACTCGCGACAAACATGGGCATCGCCGCCCTTCTTCTTGTAGTACCTCTTCTTTTCCCTTCTTCTCCCCTTATTGTCGGCGCCCCTGTCACTATCACTAGATAATGGACATTTTGCGATAAAATGACCGGGCTTACCACATTTGTAGCACACTTTCTTGGAGCGGGGTTTGTAGTCCTTCCCCCTTCTTTGTTTGAGGATTTGGCGGAAGCTCTTGATGACAAGCGCCATTTCCTCGTTGTCGAGCTTTGAGGCGTCGATTGGTTGTCTACTTGATGTAGACTCCTCCTTCTTCTCCTCCATTGCTTTGAATGCAACCGGTTGTGCTTCGGATGTGGAGGGATCATCTAGCTCATTGATCTTCTTTGAGCCCTTGATCATATACTCAAAGCTCACAAAATTCCCGATTACTTCCTCGGGAGTCATTAGTGTATATCTAGCATTGCCACGAATTAATTGAACTTGAGTAGGGTTAAGGAAAATAAGTGATCTAAGAATAACCTTAACCATCTCGTGGTCATCCCACTTTTTGCTCCCGAGGTTGCGCACTTGGTTCACCAAGGTTTTGAGTCGGTTGTACATGTCTTGTGGCTCTTCCCCTTTGCGAAGTCGGAAGCGACCGAGCTCCCCCTCGATCGTTTCCCATTTGGTGATCTTGGTTAGCTCATCTCCCTCGTGCGCGGTTTTGAGCACATCCCAAACTTCCTTGGCGCTCTTTAGTCCTTGCACCTTGTTGTACTCCTCCCTACTTAGAGAGGCGAGGAGTATGGTTGTGGCTTGGGAGTTGAAGTGCTCGATTTGGGCTACTTCATCCTCGTCATAATCCTCATCCCCTACGGATGGTACCTATGCTCCAAACTCAACAACATTCCATATACTTTTGTGGAGTGAGGTTAGATGAAATTTCATTAAATCACTCCACCTAGCATAATCTTCACCGTCAAAGGTTGGCGGTTTGCCTAATGGAACGGAAAGTAATGGAGTATGTTTAGGAATGCGAGGGTAGCATAGGGGGATCTTACTAAACTTCTTGCGCTCATGGCGCTTATAAGTTACAGAGGGCGCGTCGGAGCCGGAGGTGGAAGGTGATGAAGTATCGGTTTCGTAGTAGACCACCTTCCCCATCTTCTTTTTCTTGTCGCCACTTCGATGCGACTTGTGGGAAGAGGCTTTCTTCTCCTTCCCTTTCCCCTTTTTGTGGGACTCTTCCGATGAAGCCTTCCCGTGGCTTGTAGTGGGCTTTTCGCCGGTCTCCATCTCCTTCTTGGCGTGTTCTCCCGACATCACTTCGAGCGGTTAGGCTCTAATGAAGCACCGGGCTCTGATACCAATTGAAAGTCGCCTAGAGGGGGGGTGAATAGGGCGAAAACTGAAATTTACAAAGTTAATCACAACTACAAGTCGGGTTAGCGTTAGAAATATAATCGAGTCCGAGAGAGAGGGTGCAAAACAAATCGCAAGTGACTAAAGAGTGTGACACGCGGATTTGTATTACCGAGGTTCGGTTCTTGCAAACCTACTCCCCGTTGAGGTGGTCATAAAGACTGGGTCTCTTTCAACCCTTTCCCTCTCTCAAACGGTCCCTCGGACCGAGTGAGCTTTCTCTTCTCAAATCAACCGGGAACAAAACTTCCCCGCAAGGACCACCACACAATTGGTGTCTCTTGCCTCGGTTACAATTGAGTTTTGATCACAAGCAAAGAATGAGAAAGAAAAGCAATCCAAGCGCAAGAGCTCAAAAGAACACAACAAATCACTCTCACTTAACAGTAAAGCTTTTGTAGAATTGGGAGAGGATTTGATCACTTGGGTGTGTCTTGTATTGAATGCCTAGCTCTTGTAAGTGGTTGGAAGTTGGAAAACTTGGATGACTTGAATGTGGGGTGGTTGGGGGTATTTATAACCCCAACCACCAAACTAGCCGTTTGGTGGAGGCTGTTGTCGCATGGCGCACCGGACAGTCCGGTGCGCCACCGGACACTGTCCGGTGCGCCAGCCACGTCACCAGGCCATTGGGTTCTGACTGTTGGAGCTCTGACGTGTGGGCCCGCCTGGCTGTCCGGTGGTGCACCGGACAGGCACTGTAGGCTGTCTGGTGTGCCACCCGCGCGTGCCCTGCTCCTCTGCGCGCGCTGGCGCGCATTAAATGCGTTGCAGTCGACCGTTGACACGAAGTAGCCGTTACTCCGCTGGTTCACCGGACAGTCCGGTGTGCACCGGACATGTCCGGTGAATTATAGCGGAGTGGATTCCCGAAGCTGGCGAGTTCAGAGTCGCTCTCCTTTGGAGCACCGGACACTGTCCGGTGTGCACCGGACATGTCCGGTGAATTATAGCGAAGCGCCTCTGAAAATTCCCGAAGGTGCGAAGTTTGGCTTGGAGTCCCTGGTGCACCGGACACTGTCCGGTGGTGCACCAGACACTGTCCGGTGGCACACCGGACAGTCCGGTGCGCCAGACCAGGGCTGCCTTCGGTTATCCCTTGCTCTCTTTGTTGAACCCAATTCTTGGTCTTTTTATTGGCTAAGTGTGAACCTTTGGCACCTGTATAACTTATAGACTAGAGCAAACTAGTTAGTCCAAGTTTTTGTGTTGGGCAATTCAACCACCAAAATCATTTAGGAACTAGGTGTAAGCCTAATTCCCTTTCAGAAGTGATGGATGGCACGTCGGAGCCGGAGGTGGAAGGTGATGAAGTATCGGTCTCGTAGTAGACCACCTTCCTCATCTTCTTTTTCTTGTCTCCACTCCGATGCGACTTGTGGGAAGAGGATTTCTTCTCCTTCCCTTTCCCTTTGTTGTGGGACTCTTCCGATGAAGCCTTCCCGTGGCTTGTAGTGGGCTTGTCGCCGATGGGCTTGTCGCCGGTCTCCATATCCCTCTTGGCGTGATCTCCCGACATCACTTCAAGCGGTTAGGCTCTAATGAAGCACCGGGCTTTGATACCAATTGAAAGTCGCCTAGAGGGTGGCTGAATAGGGCGAAACTGAAATTTACAAAGTTAATCACAACTACAAGCCGGGTTAGCGTTAGAAATATAATCGAGTCCAAGAGAGAGGGTGCAAAACAAATCGCAAGCGAATAAAGAGTGTGACACGCGAATTTGTTTTACCAAGGTTCGGTTCTTGCAAACCTACTCCCCGTTGAGGTGGTCACAAAGACCGGGTCTCTTTCAACCCTTTCCCTCTCTCAAACGGTCCCTCGGACCGAGTGAGCTTCTTCTTCTCAAACAAATGGAACACGAAGTTCCCGCAAGAACCACCACACGATTGGTGTCTCTTGCCTCAATTACAAGTGAGTTTGATCTCAAGAAAGAATGAGAAAGAAAGAAGCAATCCAAGCGCAAGAGCTCAAATGAACACAACAAATCTCTCTCACTAATCACTAAAGCTTTGTGTGGAATTGGGAGAGGATTTGATCACTTGGGTGTGTCTAGAATTGAATGTTAGAGCTCTTGTAAGTAGTTGGAAGGTGGAAAACTTGGATGACTTGAATGTGGGGTGGTTGGGGGTATTTATAACCCCAACCACCAAACTAGCCGTTTGGTGAAGGCTGCAGTCGACGGGCGCACCGGACAGTCCGGTGCGCCACCAGACAGTGTCCGGTGCGCCAGCCACGTCACCCGGCCGTTAGGGTTCGACCGTTGGAGCTCTGACCTGTGGGCCCACCTGGCTGTCCGGTGGCGCACCGGACAAGTCCTGTAGACTGTCCGGTGTGCCACCCGCGCGTGCTCTGCTCCTCTGCGCGCGCTGGCGCGCATTTAATGCGTTGCAGACGACCATTGCGCTTGAAGTAGTTGTTGCTCCGCTGGCTCACCGGACAGTCTGGTGTGCACCGGACATGTCCGGTGAATTATAGCGGAGCGGATTCCCGAAGCTGGCGAGTTCAGAGTCGCTCTCCCCTGGAACACCGGACACTGTCCGATGTAGCACCAGACAGTCCGGTGAATTATAGCGAAGCGCCTCTGAGAATTCCCGAAGGTGAAGTGTTCAGCTTGGAGTCCCTTGGTGCACCGGACACTGTCCGGTGGTGCACCGGACACTGTCTGGTGGCACACCGGACAGTCCGGTGCGCCAGACCAAGGCACACTTCGGTTATCCCTTGCTCTTTTTATTGAACCCTTTTCTTGGTCTTTTTATTGGCTTTTTGTGAACCTTTGGCACCTGTATAACTTATAGACTAGAGCAAACTAGTTAGTCCAATTATTTGTGTTGGGCAATTCAACCACCAAAATCATTTAGGAAATAGGTGTAAGACTAATTCCCTTTCACACCCCCACGTCGCCAGGGATTAGGTTTTAGCGGCGGCGGCGGTTCCCTCGGGTGTGCGAGCGGCGGTGATTCTGGGGGCCAGCAGCGATGTCACCTCGAGGCAGGCGACCGACGGTGGCGCTCCACCAGGAACGAGCGCCAACGACGCTCCGAGGCAGGCGGGCAAGCGGTGACGGCGCTGTCGAAGCGGACGGACGACGGCAGCGCACCCTAGGCCCGGCGACAACGGCGGTTGTCCCGTCCGTCTCTGCGATGGCCACCGCCGCCGCCGCTCCAGCATCTTTGGCGCCGTCCCTTGCACCCAAGGCGAACAACAGCAGGAAGGCGGTGGTGCCCGTGGACGCGTCGGTGCTGGAGAAGCATGTGCTGGCGGTGGACGACAAATCCGTGGACCGCGCCACGATCGCTAGGATCCTGCACGACTCCAGGTACAGGGTGACCGCCGTGGAGTCGGCGACGCGCGCGCTGGAGTTGCTCGCGATGGGCCTGCTCCCCGATGTCAACATGATCATCACCGAATACTGGATGCCTGGGATGACCGGGTACGAGCTGCTCAAGCGCGTCAAGGAGTCGGCGGCGCTCAGGGGCATCTACGTCGTCATCATGTTGTCTATGACCATCGTGATTTATACATTTTCAAACAAAATTTTACGATAGCTCTTATTGCATTTTACGCTTTCACTAAAAAAGCAAGTGCCACATTCGTCGTTACAAAACAGATCATTGATTTACGCTAAAATTTGTATCCATTTACGCTGTTTCGGATCACGTTTTACGCTTAAATCCACCTGACCTAGAACCCAAGCACGATCGGAGCGCGATTTTCACATCGTAATTTACGCCACATTCGTCGTTACGAAATAGATTGATGATGTACGATAAAATTTGTATCCATTTACGCTGTTTGGTTCACGTTTTACGCTGAAATTTGACCAAGCCAAAATCTATGCACGATCGAACGTGATCAATTTTCACGCCGTAATTTTCGAACCCTATTCGCTGTTACGAAACAGGTCTATAATTTACGTAAATTTCGTATTCATTTACGTTATGTCGATTCACGTTTTATGATTAAATCCACCCGAGCCAGAACCCTAGCACGATCGGCTGCACGCGATTTTCACGCCGTAATTTTGGGCCCCGTTTGATGTTACAAAACAGATATAAGATTACGCTAAATTTCGTATTCATTTACTGTGTTTTAGCTCACGTTTTACGCCGAAATCTGCCCTAGTCAGAATCCTCGCACGATTGGGTGCACGCGATTTTCACGCCGTAATTTTGGGCTTCGTTTGCTGTTACAAAACAGATATATGATTTACGCTAAATTTCGTACTCATTTACGCTGTTTTAGCTCACATTTTACGCTGGAATCCGCCCGAGCAGAACCCGTGAACTGCGGTTGTAAATTAAAATTTATTTCCTTCTACTAATGCTCCTCAAACAGTAACTGTCCCTTTATTTACGCGATTATGCAGCACGTCTTTCCTTATATCAAAGCGGTCAAGATTTATATAATGCATGGTTTATGCTATCATGTTACACCTTGTTATGCAGTCGTAAACGGTGTGCACATGGTAATATTCGTTTCCGTGAGTCGAGGTACAAAAGATTCCTTCTATGCATGATTTATGCACATTACTACATATATTTATGCGTGTGTATATCTCCTGACGCGTATCACTCAGGATTCGTGGCTATCATCTGCATGGCTGACGCAAGCACGCGTACACTGGGCCGACCGTGACCTGACTGGTGTTCTGACTGGGGCTTCCCCCACTAACGAAAGCCCAGAGCTTCTATTACCTCTTTCATATATATATATATATATTGTTGGGGACTTGTTCTCAAGTGTTATGAATCAAGAACAAGGCAACACACGATGTTAAGTATTAAAAGCCCTTCGTCCTTCGAAACATTATTTCCCCTTGGATATAATGACTTTCGGACGAAGGTTATGAAGGTCATACCTTCATAATCATGATAAAAGTGTCGGCGTTTCGGGACCGGGGGGTCCCCGAGCCGACGAGTGAGTGTGCCGCGTGCCCCAGCCCAGATGGGTCGAGCGCGTGGGCGAGCGCGAAGGGGGGAGAGAGCGAGAGCGAGGTGGCCGGAGCCGGGTCGTGAGGGAGTCGGAGATCCCGCGGCCTTCGTGTTCGTCCCGCGCCCAGGTCGGGTGCGCTTGCAGTAGGGGGTTACAAGCGTCCGCGCGGGTGAGGGGAGCGAGCGGCCCCAAGAGAGCGCCTGCCCCTGCCCCTCGTTCCCGCGAGGCCAACCTTCTCTAAGAAGGCCCTGGTCCTTCCTTTTATAAGCGTAAGGAGAGGATCTAGGCGTACAAATGGGGGTGTAGCAAGGTGCTACGTGTCTAGCGGGGGAGAGCTAGTGCCCTAAGTACATGCCAAGGTGGCAGCCGGAGAGATCTTGGCACCCAGCTAGTGTGGCGTCGTGGCTGTCGGAGAAGCAATGGAGCCTGGCGGAGGGACAGCTGTCGGAGTGGTTGGGCTCTTGCTGACGTCCCCCTGCTTTCGTAAGGGAGCTGAGGACCGCCGTCGTCATGGGTCCAGCGGGGCGCCATCATTGCCTGTCTGGCAGAGCTAGCCAGATGGGACGTCGGTCCTGTTTTCTGCGGCCCGAGTCGGCTCGGGGTAGGGTGATGATGGCGCTTCCTGTCGACGTGGCGGACTTGTGCCCTAGGTCGGGCGACGTGGAGGCTCCTCCGAAGCCGAGGTTGAGTCCGTCCTGCATGGCCGAGGCCGAGCCCGAGCTCCTGGGTCGGGCGAGGCGGAGTCTGTCCTGCATGGCCGAGGCCGAGCCCGAGCTCCTGGGTCGGGCGAGGCGGAGGTCATTTGGCAGAGGCCAGGGCGGAGTCCGAGCCCGGGGTCGGGCGAAGGGGAGTTCGTCGTCTTCCGGGGCCTTAGCCCGAGTCCGAGCCCTGGGTCGGGCGGAGCGGAGTTCGCCGTCTTCCGGGACCTTAGCCCGAGTCCGAGCCCTGGGTCGGGCGGAGCGGAGTTCGCCGTCTTCCGGGACCTTAGCCTGAGTCCGAGCCCTGGGTCGGGCGGAGCGGAGTTCACCGTCTTCCGGGACCTTAGCCCGAGTCCGAGCCCTGGGTCGGGCGAAGCGGAGTTCGCCGTCTTCCGGGGCCTTAGCCCGAGTCCGAGCCCTGGGTCGGGCGGAGCGGAGTTCGCCGTCTTCCGGGACCTTAGCCCGAGTCCGAGCCCTGGGTCGGGCGAAGCGGAGTTTCCTATGGCGCTTTTGGCCAAGCCTGGCCGCCCGTCAGTCTCACTCTTTGCGTTAAATGCCCCAGGGACTTGGTCGGTCGGCGCGGTGATTTAGTCAGGGTTGCTTCTCAACGAAGGCAAGGCCTCGGGCGAGCCGGAGATGCGTCTGCCGTGAAAGAGGAGGCCTCGGGCGAGACGGAAAACACCTCAGGGTCGGCTGCCCTTGCCCGAGGCTAGGCTCGGGCGTGGCGCGATCGAGTCGCTCGTATGGACTGATCCCTGACTTAATCGAACCCATCAGGCCTCTGCAGCTTTATGCTGATGGGGGTTACCAGCTGAGAATTAGGCGTCTTGAGGGTACCCCTAATTATGGTCCCCGACAGTAGCCCCCGAGCCTCGAAGGGAGTGTTAACACTCGCTTGGAGGCTTTTGTCGCACTTTTTTGCAAGGGGACCAGCCTTTCTCGGTTGCACTTTGTTCCGGTGGGTGCGCGCGAGTGCACCCGCCGGGTGTAGCCCCCGAGGCCTCGGAGGAGTGGTTTCACTCCTTCGAGGTCTTAATGCCTTGCGTAATGCTTCGGCTGGTCTGGCGGTTCCCTCATGCGAACAGGCCGTAGCCCGGGTGCACTGTCGGGGCCCAAGTTCTTGGGCTGGTATGTTGACGCTGTCAACGGTTCGGCCGGAGCCGGGTTTGCGAGAGCAGCCCCCGAGCCTCCGCACAGAGCGAGAGGACGATCAGGGATAGACTCGGCTTTTTTACATACGCCCCTACGTCGCCTTTCCGCAAGGAGGAGGGGGGGAGAGCGCCATGTTACCCTCGATGGGCACCGAACATGGTGTCTCCGGTGAGCTGCAATCGGGTAATCCGAGTGGACGTCCGTGCCCCGTTCGTTGGGGTCGGCTAGGGGCCCGGAGGCACGCCCAAAAGTACCTGCGGGTGATCTGCCGGACCCTGTCCCCTGGCGACGGGGTCCGAGGGCTCGTTGCCTCCCTCCGATGGGATTCCGTTACAGAGTCGTTCCCGCTGGTCTCGGAAATGTCCTAGGGTACCTCGGGAGCACAGCCCGAGCCTTGGTTATGTATCGAACGTACCCCTGGTCATCCCTCGCTCGGTGTCTGAGGCGACTATGAACCCTTCGGGGGGCCAGCCTTCGAACCCCTGATCAGTAATGGGCGCGGAGCCCGAGTAGCCTGAGGCGGTCGCGGAACCTTTCGGGGGGCCGACCTTCGAACCCCTGACCAGTAGTGGGTGTCGGGCCCACGCGATCTGAGGCGGCTGTTGAACCTTTCGGGGGGCCAGCCTTCGAACCCCTGATCAGTAAGGAGGCTCGGAGCCTAGTTCCTTCGCGGGGAAGGATCCCTTTGGGGGTATCCCCCTTCCCGGTCCCTGTTGCAAGAGATAGAGAAAGAGGAAAAAGGGAAAAAGGATACGAAATTGAACGACGTGGCGTACCTTTTTTGGTGTGGTCGCGAAGGCGAAACGTCACCAGCTGCTCCTGCCAGAAGCGCTGCCCGTCGAGCCGCGGAGTTAATGCGCCGGGGCGAGCGGTCGGCGAGGCTGCCGTTGCGTGCGCGAGCCGTTCGAGGAACGGCTGTTTCGCTTTGCGTTTTTTGAACCCCGCGTCCGGTTCGGGCGGTACGTTGGAACCGTCGTCACCTTGGTCTTTATATACCCCGGAGAGGGTCCGGTGACGGTTCTCGACTCCACTTCTTGTCTCCCTCTTAGGTTTTTTGCAGTCTGAGAGATCTAGCCAGGGAAAAGAAAACCGCCCTCCCCTGTCCTTCGCGCCGCCACCCTTTCTGCTTCGGTGATGGCTGACCGGGTGACCATCATCCCACCGCGCGACCCGTGGCCCTTCTCCACGGTGACGGCGGGTGATTTGGAGGACCTCGTCGGTGAGGGTTTGCTCCGCCCTCTCACCGATGAGCAGCGGCCGGAATGGATTCCTCCCGCGGGTGGAGCCACTCCATCCCCTCCGCCGGGGTACGTCGTGAGCTTCATCTCCTTCCATGAGCGGGGATTTGGTGTGCCGACGAGCCGCTTTATGCGGGCCATCCTGTTCCATTACGGGGTGGAGTTGCACAACCTCACCCCCAACTCCATCTCGCAGGCCGCTATTTTCGTAGCGGTGTGCGAGGGGTATTTGGGGATCGCCCCCCATTGGGATTTGTGGACCCATCTCTTCTTTGCCGAGCTTTTTGCCTCGCCGACGGGGGAGAGGAAGGTCCGTGCAGCGGTGCGGGCCGGCGGCTGCACCCTTTTGTTGAGGCAGTCGCGGTCATCGCAGTATATCCCTGCCGTCCTCGCATCCTCAAACAAGGGTTGGCAGCGCCGGTGGTTCTACCTCCGGAATGACGGAGAGTCGCTCCCGCCGTTCTCTCAGCGGGTTGTCACCGCCGCTCCCGACGCCTGGCGCCACGGGACTCCACACGAGAGGCAGAAGAACCTCGAACCTCTTCTCCAGGCCCTGAAGGCGTTGCGGGAGGAAGGACTCACCGCCGCGGGAGTGGTTGCCGCCATCCACCGTCGGAGGGTGCTCCCCCTGGCGGAACGGCGGCTGTCGCTTTGGGAGATGACCCTGGAGGCCGACTGGGAGGGGTCACGGATGTCCCCTGATCCTCTTCCCCGTGACGCCCTCCAATGGCGGGTGTCGGCCGCGATGGGGAAGCCAGACCCCCACTCCTTCTCCCAACCTCGAATGCGCCCCGACCAGGGGTGCATCGCTCTGGTAAGTGTTCGCTCCTTCCTTCCTCATATACCGGGTTGCTCCCGGTTCTCATGATTGGGTTTCTTTTCCCCTCCCCCTTTTTAGGAGGTGGGGCGGCACAAACCCTCCTTGCCGCGGGTCCCGGAGGACGCGGTGAGTCGGGCAGCGCGGCGGGTCGCCGCGGAGGAGGAGAAGAAGAAAAAGGATGCGGAGAAGGCCCGGGCCCGCAAGCGGAGGCGGGCTCGGGACGCCCTGGAGAAACGTCGTCGCCAGCAGGAGAGGGAAGGACTCCCCAGGGAGCTGTCGCCGGAGACATCCGACGACGACGACGACGATGATGGTGAAGAGGAGGAGGACGACATGGCTGCCCGTCTCGGCCTCAGCCCCAGCTTGGGGTGTGGCCGGGAGCCGTCGAGTCAGCCCCCGAGCGGGCCGATGTCGTCGGTCCCTGGAGCCGAGGCGCCGGATTCCCGACCTGAGGGGCGGGGGCAACCCGAGAGGGGACTTGACCCCTCGGCCGGAGGAGCTGACGCGACTCCAGGGAGCCGGGCCGAGGGGTCCGTCCCTCGAGAGCCGTCCCCCGCGCCGGCGGCGCGGGGGAGCGGTCCCCAGGTTGCCACGGCGGTGCCTGGGCAGTCCGCTCCCCGGGCGTCAGGGGCGCCCAAGGCGAGGGCGGTGCCGGGGCTGTTGGCGAGGCGGACCTCAGCGGTGGTTCCGGGGGGCGGGAGCCAAGAGACCTCCCCCCAGGCACAGTGGATCATGGCCCGGAGCGGGTAAGTACCTTGGAATGTCTCCGTCCCGGCGCTTCATTCATACGTCTTGGCCATGATTTTCCCTTTCTTCTTTTTTTCAGCAAGCGGAGCCACGGCCCTACCGACCTGGCGCCCCGAAAGGCCCTTAAGACGGCGTCGGTCCAGGCGGCCGGCGCCATCTCGGGCCCCGCCGCTCAGCCGACCCTTTCGCAGGGTGCTTCGCCGCATGGGGCTCAGGCGTCGCATGTCCCGGGGGAGCAGGTCCCCGAGGCGGGCTCTTCTGCCGAGGCAGCCAACGTGATCGGGGAGGCGGCCGGCGCCGACGCGGTCCCGAGCCCGCTTGCCGTGTCGGCCATGCCGGCGCCTGCCGCCACCGCAGTTGGCGCCGTCCCAGTCGGAGAGCATATGGTTGCTGCCGGCGTTGAGACGGCCGCAGCGTCGGCGCCCAGGGCCTCAAAAGAGGTGGGCGTGGACGCGCAGCTCATCCAGGCGGGCGGCAGCCTTGTCGCTGTGCGGCGGAGCCCCGAGGCCCGGGGCCAGTTGCTCCGATTCCGGACCCGCGAGGCTTCGGACCCTATCTTCGTTCTAGACGACGAACAGGAGGACCAGTCCTGGGACGAGCTCCGCAAGCGTGCGGAAGCAACGGTGGGGTCGCTCCGATCGTCGTTGGAGGTTCTCTGCGGGGACGTCCCCAAAATCCTCCAGGTAACGGTTTGAGGCATACCTCCTTCCTTCTGCGAGCGAGGCGTCCGTCGTGACGCCTTGTTTTCCCTTCCAGGATCTGACGGACCGGAGCGCCGCCAAGTCGTCGTTCATCCGCCGCGAGGCCGACGTCTGGGGCTCGCTGCGGTCCCTGAGGACTTCGCTCGCCGGGGCTACCGTGCGCCTTTCTCAGCAGGACGCTAAGATAGCGGACCTCCAGTTGCTCTGCGCTGACCTGAGGGTCGAGGCGGCGGCGCGCACGGAGGTGCTACGGCAGCGGTCGGAGCTCGTCCAGGTTGCCGAGGAGCGGGACCAATCTCGGGACCAGGCTGCCGAGGCCGAAAGCTGGGCCAAGACCCTCGCGGCCGATCTGGCCGCAGCCCAAGTCGCGGCCTCGGAGCAGCGCGTCCGAGCCGGAGGTATGCCTCGACCATCCTCGGTTCTCGTTCTTGTTCGTTTCTTCCGCTTGTGTTTGAGGTCTTTCTTTTGGTTGCTCGCAGAGCTCGAGTCTGCCCTTGACGAGTCTGCCAAAGCGCTCGCCGAGGCGCTCGCTGGGGCTGCTGAGCAGAGGGAGGCCGATCTCGCGGCCATGTCGGAGGCCGTCTCGGATGTCTATCGGACCCTTGGTCCCGGCGACGTCCCTTCAGGAAGCTCCCCCCAAAGCCGTCTTCAAGCCCTAGGTGGTTACGCGCGCGGTAAAGTCCGCGGGGCGCTACACCACGGCGTCAGGCGGGCCTTCGCCGTGCTCGCTTCTCATTACGTCGTGGACCTGGAGCGGGTCAATGAGGGGTATTGCCTCCCTGACGAAGACGAGGCCGCCCTGGCAGAAGTTCAGCGACTCGACGCGGACGCTGCGGGTCCGAGCGCGGCGCTGGCGACCATCTTCGAGGCGGAGATTCTTCCTCCTGTGCCGCCGCCGGAAGCGGAGGTGGACCTTACCGACGGCGGGGGTGGAGCTAAGGGCGCGGCGCCTTCCCAAGGCGACGCCTGATTTTTGTTGGGACAATTTCTGTTGGATGTGCGATTTGCCGCGGCCGCCGAGGCCTGGACACTTTACTTTTCTTGCGTGAAGTCATACTCCTTTCTGTTTCAATTTGCGCGCCTGGCCCGACTTGTCAACGACAGGGTGATTTCCCGAGCTGGGTCCTTTTTCGTGGCAGGCGATGAGTGAGGTGTCCCTAGCCCGGAGGCATAGGTGTTCCTCGGCTCAGTCGGTCTCGCCACTTATTTGTACCCAAGTCCGCTCCTCGGGACCCTGCTTCTGACGTATCCGGGAGAACGCAAAAACCCCTTCTTGATCGAAAGAAAGAATTTTTTGACGCGGAGAGGCGCATCCAAACTCGACGAGAGGGGTTCCCCCTTTTTAGCCCCCGAGGGAGGGTCGGGCCCCACCGGGGCGAGGCCGACCCTTCCTTGATGACTGATTCTCGTGTGCGAGTGGGGGAAGGGCGCAGCCCCCGAGCGTCGTCCGTGCAGAGACCGTTTGACGAGTCGGGCTCCTGCCCGAATATCCGGCGAGTGCTCGGTGACATCCCTCGGTATGCCAGGCATGTCCGAGGGACCCCACGCAAAAATGTCGGCGTTTGCGCGGGGAAAGTCGACGAGTACTGCTTCCTATTTGGGGTCGAGCCCGGAACTGATCCGGATCTGCTTGGAGGTGTCGCCACTGGGGTCGAGAGGGACGGCCTTAACCGTCTCCGCTGGCTCGAAGTTGTCGGTCATGTCGCTTCACGTCCGGCACCTCTCGGGAGAGGCTTTCCAGGTCGGCGATGAGGGCCTCGGACTCGGCGAGGGCCTCGGCGTACTCCACGCACTCCACATCGCATTCGAATGCGTGTTTGTACGTGGGGCCGACGGTGATGACCCCGTTGGGGCCCGGCATCTTGAGCTTCAGGTAGTTGTAGTTGGGGATGGCCATGAACTTCGCGTAGCATGGCCTTCCCAACACTGCGTGGTAGGTTCCTCGGAACCCGACCACCTCGAACGTCAAAGTCTCCCTTCGGAAGTTGGAGGGTGTTCCGAAGCAGACAGGAAGGTCGAGCTGTCCGAGGGGCTGGACGCGCTTCCCAGGAATGATCCCGTGGAAGGGCGCAGCGCCTGCTCGGACGGATGACAGATCGACGCGCAGGAGCCTGAGGGTCTCGGCGTAGATGATATTGAGGCAGCTGCCCCCATCCATCAGGACCTTGGTGAGCCTGACGTCGCCGATGATGGGATCAACGACGAGCGGGTACTTCCCCGGGCTCGGCACGTGGTCGGGGTGGTCGTCCTGGTCGAAGGTGATGGGCTTGTCGGACCAGGCTAGGTAGACTGGCGCCGCCACCTTCACCGAGCAGACCTCCCGACGCTCTTGCTTATGATGCCGAGCCGAGGCATTCGCCGCATGCCCTCCGTAGATCATGAAGCAGTCGCGGACCTCGGGGAACTCTCCTGCTTGGTGATCTTTCTTCTTGTCGTCGTCGCGGGCCCTGCCACCCTCTGCGGGTGGCCCGACCCGGTGGAAGTGGCGCCGAAGCATGACGCACTCCTCGAGGGTGTGCTTGACGGGCCCCTGATGGTAGGGGCACGTCTCCTTGAGTGCCTTGTCGAAGAGGTTGGCGCCTCCGGGGGGCTTCCGAGGGTTCTTGTATTCGGCGGCGGCAACAAGGTCCGTGCTGGCGGCGTCGCGTTTCGCTTGCGACTTCCTCCTGCCTTTCTTCTTGGCGCCGAGCGGAGTAGACGCCTCGGGAGCATCTTCCGACGAGCGGCCCTGGGGCTGCTTGTCCTTTCGGAAGATGGCCTCGACCGCCTCCTGACCAGAGGCGAACTTGGTGGCGATGTCCATCAGCTCGCTCGCCCTGGTGGGGGTCTTGCGACCCAACTTGCTCACCAGGTCACGGCAGGTGGTGCCGGCGAAGAATGCGCCGATGACATCAGAGTCGGTGATGTTGGGCAGCTCGGTGCGCTGCTTCGAGAATCGCCGGATGTAGTCCCGAAGGGACTCTCCCGGCTGTTGCCGGCAGCTTCGGAGGTCCCAGGAATTCCCGGGGCGCACGTACGTGCCCTGGAAGTTGCCGGCGAAAGCCTGGACCAGATCCTCCCAGTTGGAAATCTGCCCCGGAGGCAGGTGCTCCAACCAAGCGCGAGCGGTGTCGGAGAGGAACAGGGGGAGGTTGCGGATGATGAGGTTGTCGTCGTCCGTCCCACCCAGTTGACAGGCCAGGCGGTAGTCCGCAAGCCACAATTCCGGTCTCGTTTCCCCCGAGTACTTTGTGATAGTAGTCGGGGGTCGGAATCGGGGCGGAAACGGCGCCCGCCGAATGGCCCAGCTGAAGACCTGCGGACCGGGTGGTTCGGGCGAGGGACTCCGATCCTCCCCGCTGTCGTAGCGTCCCCCACGCCTGGGGTGATAACCTCGGCGCACCCTTTCGTCGAGGCGGGCCCGACGGTCGCGATGAGGGTGCTCGTCGCCGAGGTGGCCCGGGGCCGCAGGCGCGGTGTTGCGCGTGCGCCCGGTGTAGACCGAGGCTTCCCGCATGAGTCGGGAAGTCGCGGCACGAGGTTCCGAGGGGTACCCCTGCCTTCGGGAGGCAGAGCTCTCGGCCCGCCGGGCCGCAGCGCCTTCCAGGAGATGCTTGAGCTCTCCCTGGATTCGCCGACCCTCGGTGGTTGATGACTCCGGCATCGCGCGGAGGAGCATCGCTGCGGCGGCCAGGTCCTGACCGGTTCCGCCGGATGCGGGTGGCGGTCTGTCCCTGGCATCGTTGGCGATGCGGTGCTGGAGACCTTGGGGCAGGTGACGTATTCCTCCGGCCGGGGGCTGGCTCTCCCATACCTGCCCGACGTTCCGGCGGATTGCCTCGAGCGCTCCTGCTCCCTCATCGAGCCCGGCCTGCGCCCCACGGACTTGCTCGAGCTGTGGGTCATGACCCCCCGCCGGAACGGGGACCACAGCTAGCTCCCGCGGGATGTCGGCGCGAGGCGCTGGCCTAGGGGGATCACCATCCTCCGGCATGCCGAGACAGCTGCCTCCGGAGAGATCCCCTAGCTCGACGTGGAAACATTCGCGGCTCGGGCCGCAGTCCTTGTCGTCAAGGCTGCGGCTGCCGTCGGAACAGTCGGAGAGGCAGTAGTTGCATGCGGTCATGAAATCCCGCATGGCACTGGGGTTGCCAGATCCAGAGAAATCCCAGCAGATGCTGGGATCGCCATCTTCCTCGGACCCAGAGGGCCCGTAGGTCGAGACGTCCGTCAATCGGTCCCAAGGCGACCGCACACGAAACCCCAGAGGGGTTGCACTCGCCTCAATGTGAGCGCCCGCCAAAGCGAAGTCGCTAGGCGGGTTGAGGCCGAGTCGAAATGACGAAGGATGGGAATCGGTCGGTACCTTTTGGTCGACGAGGAGCGACGAAGTCACACCGGGGGCTGATCGCGCCGTCGTCCTGGGTGCGAGGGCGACGTCCTGCAGGCCCTCCGTGAGCGCGCTGGCGTCGTCCACTTGCTTGGGGTCCGCGTGTCGCGGGGGGACGACGCTCGCCTTCGCCTCAAACGCGTGGGTGATGCCCGACGCGTCCTCCGTTGGGGCGCTGGGGATGTCGATTTGCTCGATAGCCGGCGGAGCGCAGCCTCCCGCTCGGCCCTGGTTGCCCCGCCTCCTCCTCCGATGGCGAGGGAGAGGATGGGGCGAGCTCGAAAGTTGTCCTTCCCCCACGCGGGAAAGACGTCGTCGATTCCGCCGCCGGCGGGCGGGCTGTCCGCCACCATTGTCGCTGTCGCGCGGCGGTGGAAGGAGTATCATGTCGTAGCTGCCGTCGAAAGACATGAACTCGAGACTCCCGAAACGGAGCACCGTCCCGGGTTGAAGAGGTCGTTGGAGACTGCCCATCTGGAGCTTGACGGGAAACTATTCGTCAACACGCAGCAGGCCCCTACCTGGCGCGCCAACTGTCGGCGTTTCGGGACCGGGGGGTCCCCGAGCCGACGAGTGAGTGTGCCGCATGCCCCAGCCCAGATGGGTCGAGCGCGTGGGCGAGCGCGAAGGGGGGAGAGAGCGAGAGCAAGGTGGCCGGAGCCGGGTCGTGAGGGAGTCGGAGATCCCGCGGCCTTCGTGTTCGTCCCGCGCCCAGGTCGGGTGCGCTTGCAGTAGGGGGTTACAAGCGTCCGCACGGGTGAGGGGAGCGAGCGGCCCCAAGAGAGCGCCTGCCCCTGCCCCTCGTTCCCGCGAGGCCAACCTTCTCTAAGAAGGCCCTGGTCCTTCCTTTTATAAGCGTAAGGAGAGGATCCAGGTGTACAAATGGGGGTGTAGCAAGGTGCTACGTGTCTAGCGGGGGAGAGCTAGTGCCCTAAGTACATGCCAAGGTGGCAGCCGGAGAGATCTTGGCACCCAGCTAGTGTGGCGTCGTGGCTGTCGGAGAAGCAATGGAGCCTGGCGGAGGGACAGCTGTCGGAGTGGTTGGGCTCTTGCTGACGTCCCCCTGCTTTCGTAAGGGAGCTGAGGACCGCCGTCGTCATGGGTCCAGCGGGGCGCCATCATTGCCTGTCTGGCAGAGCTAGCTAGATGGGACGTCGGTCCTGTTTTCTGCGGCCCGAGTCGGCTCGGGGTAGGGTGATGATGGCGCTTCCTGTCGACGTGGCGGACTTGTGCCCTAGGTCGGGCGACGTGGAGGCTCCTCCGAAGCCGAGGTTGAGTCCGTCCTGCATGGCCGGGGCCGAGCCCGAGCTCCTGGGTCGGGCGAGGCGGAGTCTGTCCTGCATGGCCGAGGCCGAGCCCGAGCTCCTGGGTCGGGCGAGGCGGAGGTCATTTGGCAGAGGCCAGGGCGGAGTCCGAGCCCTGGGTCGGGCGAAGGGGAGTTCGTCGTCTTCCGGGGCCTTAGCCCGAGTCCGAGCCCTGGGTCGGGCGGAGCGGAGTTCGCCGTCTTCCGGGACCTTAGCCCGAGTCCGAGCCCTGGGTCGGGCGGAGCGGAGTTCGCCGTCTTCCGGGACCTTAGCCCGAGTCCGAGCCCTGGGTCGGGCGGAGCGGAGTTCGCCGTCTTCCGGGACCTTAGCCCGAGTCCGAGCCCTGGGTCGGGCGGAGCGGAGTTCGCCGTCTTCCGGGGCCTTAGCCCGAGTCCGAGCCCTGGGTCGGGCGGAGCGGAGTTCGCCGTCTTCCGGGACCTTAGCCCGAGTCCGAGCCCTGGGTCGGGCGGAGCGGAGTTTCCTATGGCGCTTTTGGCCAAGCCTGGCCGCCCGTCAGTCTCACTCTTTGCGTTAAATGCCCCAGGGACTTGGTCGGTCGGCGCGGTGATTTAGTCAGGGTTGCTTCTCAACAAAGGCAAGGCCTCGGGCGAGCCGGAGATGCGTCTGCCGTGAAAGAGGAGGCCTCGGGCGAGACGGAAAACACCTCAGGGTCGGCTGCCCTTGCCCGAGGCTAGGCTCGGGCGTGGCGCGATCGAGTCGCTCGTATGGACTGATCCCTGACTTAATCGAACCCATCAGGCCTCTGCAGCTTTATGCTGATGGGGGTTACCAGCTGAGAATTAGGCGTCTTGAGGGTACCCCTAATTATGGTCCCCGACAAAAAGATAAGAAAAGACTCATGTATAAAATACAGAAAATAACATAAATACTTTAAACATTATCATTAATTTATTTCTATTCATTTTTCTTATCTAAACGATGACAAATTACAAAGGTACCTTCGGCTTGAAGGAAAGTAAGGGTACAAGCGTGATGCCAATGCCCAGTCAGCGTGAACAGTACAGGAATACTGTTCACCTATTTATAGGCACGGGTCGCAGCCCATGCAAAATTACATTAATACCCATTACATTTAACAATAACTCTATAGTAATTCTTCGAGGTCTAATTTGGCTTTTCATCTTTAAGTCGGTTCCCCTTTTCTGCCGTTATGCCGAAGCTTTTCTGCACATAGTTTCGTGACCGTCTTATCCTTCATCGTGATTGCCTTTCGTCCCAGTCAAGCTTCGTCTTTAACCATGCTTTTGTATCCTCGCAATCTAACTTCGAAGGTACCTGTTTACATATTTCTTTTGGAAAACATTGTTAAATCATGTTTTTGAGGACCTTCGGAAGCCGAAGGCCCCCAACAGTAGCCCCTCGCAATATTAATTTACTGTAAAGATAAATTTATATTGCGATACGGACGAAGGCTATGAGCCGAAGGTCCGAAAAAACACCTTCCTTTTGCTAGAATAGCAACAGTCATTGACAAGCGGGACCCTCCAGTTTTCGACATACTGGGTGTATAAATAAGGGCTCACCACGAGTTTATTTGGCACGCTATCTTGCCATTTGCTCTGCCTGCTCAAATAGCTCTCTGTCCACAAATATTTGACTGCCTCTCTAGATTTTAAGCTTTGGACCAAAAAGCACTGCCGAAGGGATGTCTCAGGAAGAGAAAGTTGTTGCCGGAATGAAGTTGAGCCTTTCTGAGGAGAAAAATCTAGGCTTCATTGAATCAATAGCAAAAATGAAATACAGAGAAAATTACTAGGGAAATTTTGGAAGGCTTATCTGAAGATACTGGTGAAAGTGATAGTTATGATGCAGACAGCGGAGGTGAGGATTCTGAAGATCGACCATGGCGACCAAGCCATTCAGTCTTCGGAAAATCAACTATTGGGCAAAGTCACCTTGAAAACATGAGGGGAAGATATTTTCAAGATATATCCATCGTGAGAGCAGATGACGGAGAGAAGACTGTGCCGACTCCCGAAGATAATGAAGTCGTGATCTTTCGAAGCTTTTTTAAAGCTGGGCTACGATTCCCTTTAAGCAGGTTTGTGGTAGAAGTTCTAAAAATATATCAGGTTTATCTTCATCAACTTACCCCTGAAGCAATAATAAGAATGGGAGTCTTCGTCTGGGCCGTGAAGAGCCAGAGCCTGGAACCAAGTGCGAAAAGCTTTTGCAATATACATGAGTTAGTATATGAGACGAAGCCCTGGGGTAAGGAGCAATATCATAACAACTTTGGTTGTTACAGCTTCGGTGCTCGCTCTGGATCAAGCTATCCCGTGCCAACCTTTCGGAAGAGATGGCCCGGGGAATGGATGAAAGAATGGTTCTATGTAAAAAATGATTTGACGGTTCGAGAAGATATTAAAGATATCATCATGTGCCCTATCTGGCAGCGCTTCTGACTCCGGAAACCGAAGGTAGAAATGGATGAAGTAGCCGAAGAATGCCAAAGGGCCTTCGGCATAGTCTGCTCTTTTATTGGGACAAGGGATTTAATACAAGAACACATTGCCTTCAGAGTATGGCCACTTGCAGATAACTGGGAAATGCCGAAAGAAACTGTCAAAGAAACTGACGAAGGTGGACTAGTCAGGCTGAAGTACACATTCAAGTACGGAGACAAGTTCGTTGAGCCAGATGATGGTTGGTTAAAGAGCATTGAGACTGTAAGTGATGAATTGCTTGGGGTATATTCAAAGGCCGAAGACACTGCATTATCAGCGGCCTTCGGAGGCCGAAAGAAGAAAAGACTCAACCGAGTATTTGACGCCATTGGGTTTGTCTACCCCGACTACCGCTATCCAGCGCGGGGTCAAAAAAGAAAAAGCACAACTTCTGCAAAAGAAGTTGTTTCAGTCGCTCCTAGCGAGCCAGCGCCGAAGAGAAAAAGGGTAAAGGTTCTCACACACCGGCCACGCTATATTGAACCAGCCACGGTGCCTGAGTTCGCCGGTGAGACCTCTACAGCCACCGAAGCTAGAGAACCAACTCCACTGCCAAAAATCGTAGAGCTGGCCGAAGTGCTAGCGACAGAAAAGAAAGAAGAACCGAGGGCTGAAGAAGTAAAAATGTCAGCTGAAGAAGTAAAAATATCAGAAATTTTGAGTCCTTCAGGAGAAATCGAGGTAGCAAAAAGTCAAAAGAGGCCAACAGTGACTCCAAAAAGAAAAAGAATGGTTAATGTGCTAGATGTTTTGGAGACAATTAAATCTTCAAGCATAACTTCAAAGAAAACTATTGAAACCCCTGAAGTGCCTGGTGAAACTCTTGCTGTTGAAACTTCGAAGCAACAACCTGAAACTGAAGCTGGGCCTTCAGAACCTACGAAGATCAATCCCCTGGAAGCCGAAGAACCAAAAAGGACAGAGCCAATTTTGGTTGAAGAAACTGACACTGCTGCCCCCGAAGCATCCTCCGAGGCCCTCAATTATATTATACGACATGTTTCTAGAAAAAGATTATCTGAAGAAGAGATTTTTGAGGCTAATCACTATGCCCGGGAATTAAAGTATCCGAAGGGAGCCTTAGTATTCAATGGCACGGACGAGGATGACTTTTTATACTGCCTTCCGGACAACAAAGAATTATCTGTCTGCCGGGAGATGGCTAGAAGCATAAGGTTTCCGAAGCTTGAAGCTGGACTCTGTGCTATGACGAAGGACGATCTTGCAGATAGTCTTGCATATAATAGTCTGAAGGTATGAGAACTGTATGTTTAGATATTTATAATTTTCAAATCATTCTTTTACTCTTATACTAATTCTTGTACATATAGGGTTTAATATTGAGCAACGCGCTGAGAGCGCAAAAGAATGCTGAAGACGAGAGCTATGATATTGCTTTCAACAATCTACGATTAGAGGTTATTAAGCTGAGGAACGAAGCTCTGGAAAAAGATAAAATTCTGCTTACATTGGTGGACAAGATAAAGGAGAACGAAGCTACCTCTAAGGCTCAAGCTGAAGCCCAAAAACGCAAAATTAAAGATCTTCAGAAACAGCTAGCCAGAGCTAAAGAAGAACGTATACTTGAAGAGACAAAACGAGAGCTTAGTGATCAATGGGCCAATCATTTAGAAATAAATGTTAAAGAGCTTCGTGCCTCCCAGAGAAGATGCTATGATAAATCCATAGAGTGTGTTAAGAAGATAAAATCTAGCTTCGCCAACGTTGGCGCATTCTCTAGCGAAGAGAATTTCTCAAGGGGCAATCCCGAAGGTCCGATGGAATGGATCAGTCACGAAGCTGAGGCCTTCGAGGAAATACTGAATAGCCGCGGAGACATATGTGCTTTTTCGGGTGCTATAGGAATTGCTACTGTTTTGGAGAGGAAAGGTTGCGAGCATGTAAAATCTTTAGCACAAACCGAAGCTACTTTGTCCTCCGAAGACATTAAAGACCCCTCAGCCGAAGCAAGTATGATCGGCGGAAAATTTTTCACCGATATTTAGGACAACGGCGGCCGAGAAATGGCCCAAGAAATTATTCAAAAGAGCGAAAAAGGCATCCACGATGCTAGAAAAGTAGCAGAGGCTGCTGAGAAAAGTACAGAGCCCGAAGGGCAAATAGGTATTAATTAGTGGTTTTTATTCTGTTGTAATTTTTGATTCCAGACTTTGTTCGCGGTTTGTAATAGTAATATAGCCGTATCTTCTCCTCCCTCAGAACCTGCTGAGGCATCTCCGGGCCCCCACCCGAAGGGGGACGATGAAATTAGAAAAATGGCCGAAGCCATCATGGACAAGGTTGTCGACCAGCTGCTGAACGAAGCTGCAGAAATAGTTCTTAAGGAGGATTAAATGCTATTGTAAAAATATTTGGAACGTAACATGTGTAATACATTGTAACTTTGAATGTAATATATAATCTATTTATAGTTTAATTCTTTACGATGCATGAAATTTTGCATACATACCATTTTTTGAGCCTTCGGCGAAAAAACACCTTCCCTTCTTTTCATGCTTCGTGAAGAAAATCTTATATATCACAAGAATTTGCATACTTCTCTGATGGAGAATATCCAAGCTTCGTGCAATATTCTCCGAAGCTATAAAAAAGTTTTTCATTGACTCTCTAATGAAGCTACACTTCTTCTCGATTTATCTTGTGTCTTGGCACGATTTTCTCTTTTTCAAAACATTCTTCGAAGACCAATGATGTATCCCCTTCTTGATCCACATGCAATATGTTGTATGATGCTTATGTTATGAAAAATGATGTGATGATGTTATGTTATGCAAAATGATATTTGTGCCGAAAGTACATACATCCCTGCAATAAAGCACACAATCTTTTTATATCAGCGTTGACTTTTCGCTGTAAGCCTCCCTTAGGAGCTTCTTCGCCTTTTACTTCAGCGGGATCAGCGTTTATTTTTCGCTGTAAGCCTCCCTTAGGAGCTTCTTCGCCTTTTACTTCAGCGGAATCAGCGTTTATTTTTCGCTGTAAGCCTCCCTTAGGAGCTTCTTCGCCTTTTACTTTCGACGGAATCAGCGCTTATTTTTCGCTGTAGGCTTAGAAAACTTACACTGCGCTCCCTTAGGAACGGCTTTTTGCTGCTTCGAATAAATTGCACTGCGTTCCTTAAAACAAATTTTTGATAACTCGAAAATCCTCCTTGCCAATCATAAATTCTCATGCTTCGGCATCTTAGGCCTATGGAGAAGATATATTTTTATTACGGTAAAGAACGAAACTATTACAAGAAATTGAAAAGGCGATAAAAGACGTTAAAACTACCCTTAATTGTTCCTTATTAAAAAGAAAGCAATACTGAATGTGAAAATGCGAAAAACTGCTGTCGAGGTAGAATATTTGTCAGTAAATGTGCTTCGACTATGGCACAGTGCTATTGACTGTGTGAGCTTCGGACTCCTCTCTGAAGTCCCGCTGGAGGTTAGTGCGCTGACTCCCTTCTGGCTGCTGGCCTCTTTGTGTTGGTGGTGGCGGCGGAGGCTGCTGCCAAGATGCTTGGGGTTGGCTTGCCGAAGCAACAGAAGCTGCAGGGTGATTGCCTACATATTCTGGAATGTAAGGCGAATGATACGAAGCAGTATGCATTACTTGCTTCAGCTGACTTTGTTGTGCTGCAGCTTCTGCTATCTCCTTTTGCTTCTGGATGGTAACGTGACACATCCTGGTAGTGTGGCCCTTGTCTTCACCACAGAATAGGCAATAAATCTTTCTTGGCTGATCTCCAAATCTTCCCCTGAAGCCCCCGGCGCCTCTGCCCCTTGGCGCTGGCGGCCGAAAAGAGCTTTGCTGCTGCCCCGAAGCTTGTGAAGAATATTGTGGCCTTTGCTGCTGACTCCCTCTATCGTCATTTTGGGTAGAGTTATGAATTGACCTAACGTGCCTCGGGTGAAATCTTCCTCCGAAGCCCCTGGTCATTTCAGAGAACCTGAATGCTTCCTCTCTTCTTTGGCGAAAGTCATTGTCAGCTCGAATATACTCGTCCATCTTCTGGAGCAGCTTCTCCAAAGTCTGTGGTGGCTTCCTGGCAAAGTATTACGCTGAAGGTCCCGGCCGAATTCCCTTAATCATGGCCTCAATGACAATTTCATTGGGCACTGTTGGCGCTTGTGCCCTCAGACGCAGAAACCTTCGGACATACGCCTGAAGGTATTCTTCGTGGTCCTGGGTACACTGGAATAGAGCCTGAGCGGTGACTGGCTTTGTCTGAAATCCTTGGAAGCTGGTTATCAACATATCCTTCAGCTTTTGCCATGAAGTAATTGTCCCTGGTCGAAGAGAGGAGTACCAAGTCTGAGCAACACTCTTGACGGCCATAACAAAAGACTTTGCCATGACTGCCGTATTGCCGCCATACGAAGATATGGTTGCCTCATAGCTCATCAAAAATTGCTTCGGGTCTGAATGACCGTCATACATGGGGAGCTGAGGTGGCTTCTAAGACTGGGGCCATGGTGTAGCCTGCAATTCTGTTGATAGAGGAGAAGCATCATCGAAAGCAAAATTTCCATGATGGAAATCTTCATACCAGTCGTCCTCATTGTAGAAGCCTTCCTGATGAAGCTCTCTGCGCGGAGGCCTTCGGTTCTGGTCATTTTGAACAAGATGACGAACCTCTTCGGAAACTTCATCTATCTGTCTTTGAAGGTCAGCTAAACGAGCCATCTTCTCCTTCTTTCGTTGCACCTGTTGCTGAAGGATCTCCGATCCAAGTCATCTTCCGGAGGCGTTGGACTAGCAGCCTTCCTCTTCTGGCTTCGGACCTCCCTAAGAGAAAGGACATCCTGGTTGGGGTCCAACGGCTGCAGAGTAGCAGCCCCTGTCGCTGAAGCTTTTTTCGGCGACATGACGAAGGTGATACTTGCCGAAGGTAAGGGTACAAGCATGATGCCAATGCCCAGTCAGCGTGAACAGTACAAGAATACTGTTCACCTATTTATAGGCACGGGTCGCAGCTCATGCAAAATTATATTAATACCCATTACATTTAACAATAACTCTATAGTAATTCTTCGAGGTCTAATTTGGTTTTTTATCTTTAAGTCGGTTCCCCTTTTCTGCCGTTATGCCGAAGCTTTTCTGCACATAGCTTCGTGATCGTCTTATCCTTCATCGTGATTACCTTTGGTCCCAGTCAAGCTTCGTCTTTAACCATGCTTTTGTATCCTCGCAATCTAACTTCGAAGGTACCTGTTTACATATTTCTTTTGGAAAACATTGTTAAATCATATTTTTGAGGACCTTCGGAAGCGAAAGGCCCCCAACATATATATATATATACCCATATTTCTACAGGCGGCCCTGCTAGTATACACTATGTCTAGATGTATAGTTGGGTTTAATTTGCATTTTATAATTTAGAACGGAAGGAGTAGCATTTTGTGAGGTTTAATTTGCATTTCTTTGTGTTAGTTGGGTGCCCACGCATCCAACTCTTCAAGAAGCTCTTTAGTTGTTAGGGACACTGGTACTGTCTGAAACATCGAACTATCTATAAGATTTCATTTCACAAACAAAACTTGGGAGTCTCCATTCCAACCATCCTCGCTCTTTCCATTTTCATCCCCCTCGCCCTCCCTGCTCTTCCAGCTTCAAGTTTGAACCGTCGCCTTTGGGAATCGAGCCGTGGGTCCCACCTTGTAAATAACTGATCAAGCCAATCGACTTATCAACATCCTCGCTACAAATAGCCGCCACCCTAATTTGGCCAGCCTTCCAAACGAGAACAACACAATCCAAGAGCGACGTGGGAGAGCGAGCGAGAAAGCAAGATCGAGAGAAGACAACACAGGAAGCAATAAAGAGTCGGGGACCGGAGTGAAGGACCGATGGCCGTCTACTTCAGCATCACCGCCTTCCTTGTCGTCATCATCCTGGTCCTGGCCGCGTGCGGCGTCGTTTTTGTCAATGTCGTCGTCATCATCTGGGGCTTCGCCCTCGCCGCGTCTCCGTTCTCGTTCTTACTGTCCAAGGTCAAGTGGCATTCGCGGCCACCGCCATCGTCACGGACGTCGGAGGAGGAGTTGATGTTTCCGTCGCACTGGTTCGACGAAACACTACTGCAGGCGGACTCGGAGGAGGAGGTGCTGCTTCCGACGCACTGGTTCGACGAAACACTATTGCAGGAGTCTCAAATTCTCAATCGCAGTAGACAGGCGTGATCGAGCTTGGATGTGACGGAGTTGACGCGTCCTTTGGGGCGGTCTGGATCAGTTCTTGTTCTTTCGACGTTTCTGTCACTGCATTTTTTGGAACTGATCAAGGGTAGTATGCTGGTGCGTGTCGCCTGATAGTCTAGATTAGTCATTGAAACATTTTTTCATTGTTTCTGCCATTCGCTTTCTTGGAAACTATCGAGCTTACCTGCGTTCCTGCTCTTTTGTTCGATCAGATTCGTGTTCAGCTGCGACGAACTGAATTTCTTGATGCCAAGAAACGATGGTTTGTTAGTCCTTGGATCAGTTAGAGTGTTCTGACTGAAGCAAAAAGACCCTTGGTTCATTGCTCTTTCAATTGCTTTGTGCCTCAATGTGAAAATGGTTCTTAATTAGTATATGTTCGCAGTCGCAGCACTGTTTGCTAATTTCTTGCGATTGTGTTTGGTATCAGTTGCTTCATCTGCTAGTCCTTTTCTTGAACCAAAAACCTGTAGTTGTATCCTGTAGGTAGATGGTGAATGTCAAGGCTCGAGATTGAAAAAGTTTGTTTACCGTGAAACCTGTCTGTTGGATGAAAGCTTTGGTTCATGCTGCCAGAATGAACTGTGAACCGTATTAAAGATGGACCTATTATGAATGAAAAGTACAATAGCTATACAGACATTTTGATTTGGCATTTGAAAACTTATTACGCTGTAATATTAACTGCACAACATATATATCTGGTTTTTGCTTCTTGTTTGGTTTTTACTTTTTAACTGCTTTTTTTAATGAATATAGTTGTTTCAAGCATTCCCCTTTGTGAATTAGGATTTGAGCTAGTAGAGCCTCTTTTTTTAAAGAAAATTCATAAATCTCACCTTGAAACTCTTTGTTTATGCACGTTTTACTGCAACTTGCATATTGCAAAATAGTGGTAAGTTGTAATATTTGTTGCAAATTGACTACATTCGAGTTTTTTTAAGTTATCAAGCGCTATTAGCGATGCAAATGAGTGCAGCTATATTTGTGAGTATAGTTGCAATTTAACTGTATTGCTCCCTTGATCTCATACTTAGAACCTGTTTGGAAGCACCTAGTTTTTTAAAACTAGTTTATGAAGTTTATGAAAACTAGGGTGGTTTCAAACATACCAGTTTATATTACAGTTTATAGAAATTAGATTTCCAGTTTTTTAAAAACCAAGAAGCTAGTCTCGCTTAGCTAAAACTAGTTTATAAAAACTGAGTTGGTTTCCAAACACCATAAACCATTTTTATTCATAAACCAGTTTATAGAAACTAGAGATATAAACTGGATTTTTTAAAACTAGGTTGCTTCCAAATATGACCTAACTTAATTATATTTAGAATTTACTTTCTTAACTACTGTCTTACCCACATGTTATCTTGGTCAAAGAAGTTTATATTCAGGCCTCAACTAGAGGCAACATATAGGTTGTAGTTTGCTTCTGTTTGGGGAAGAAAGGGTGGAGAGGAGGTTTTCAGTACAGTGGTTGGAGGAACCGTGGGAGTACGGGAGGGTTATTTTGCAATTTGTGTATCGTCCATTGGACAACAGACCAATGGCCAATGTTTGGGTTGTGCATTTATACACAGGAGCGGGATTGTGCACGTGATAAGGACGCTTGATTCAGGACGCAAACTTCAAAAAAAAATTAAGGTCTTGTTTGAATGCAAGTTAGCTGCTAAAATTGCCTAAAGACATTTAGACATTCTAGCTAATAGTTTAACTATTTTTACCAAATTAATTAATAGTTGCTAGATATTTATTAGCTAGCTAATTTCGCTAGCAATTTTTTAGTCAACTAAGTATTAGCTCTAATTCATTCAAACACCATCTAAGCATCTTTAAGGGACTCTTCACTTTTGACACTCTATTTACTTTTTCATAAAGATTGTATTTTATATGGAGCATCTCACTTCAACAGACCACTTATCTAGTTTGACCTACCAGAGTAGCTAGCCAATTTAGAAAGTCGGATAACTTGAGGAGTTATATGACTAATCAGTTGAAGAGTTATTTTAATGATGAATAACCAAAATTTGGCTTAACAAGTAATTTGACTAGTCTTTTAGAGATGATCTGAAGTTGCTTTAGCTACCCGGCTTGTAGTGCTATATGAATTACCAATCTCCTTTGTGAAACTACGTCATTTCTCTCTCTACTTTTCTACCGTGTATAAAGCATTAGGGCCTTGGTTTCCGGGACTAGTTTTCAGTCCATCATTTTTTTACCTTTTTAGTATCTAAAACCTTGCTTTTAATCCCTTTTATTCCATGTGTTTGATAATTTAGGGGGGTGTTTGAACTTTGTATGCCTAGAGCTAATAGTTAGCTGATAAATTAGCTAAAGACATCCAAACAGTCTAGCTAATAGTTAGCTAGCTAATTTTACTAGTAATTTTTTTAGTCAACTAATTATTATCTCTGGTGCATTTAAACACCCCTAAATGGTATGTATTTGAAAAGTAAGAACAACTTAAAATTTTAAAGGGGAAATAGCATCGTGTCAAAACTCATAAAAAATTGCTACTAAAATTAGCTAGCTAATTTACTAAAAGTAACTAATAGCTGAACTATTAGCTAAATTGTTTGGATGTATTTAGCTACATTTAACTGCTAACTATTAGCTCTATTGTATTAGCTGAACTATTATATACTTAGTTTCTAGAAACAGGAAATAAGAATCAACTTATGTTTAAGTAGTAGCTGAGAATAATTAGTATCAACTACCAACCACATAGCAAACTGAAGTTTGTTTCGTCGTGTTGCAAGTTATAATCAAATACGGCGCGGCTGGAAATTACAACAGCACCAGCTAACCTGTCCTGGTCATCTCACTGTTCTCAAGTGCTATCAGTATTACTTAGAATGGGACAATAACATTTGAGAAATTTATATCATCCACTCAGCTGCTCAACTTTGTTGGAATGTAAACAAAACACAACTAATGTGAATAAAACATAACTTCATCGCCACAGATGACTTCAGTTTCCGCTGATTTCCTTCTCCTTAGCCTTGCACATATCATCTGACGACTTTATGAACTTCTTGGTCAATTCTTCAATCTGGCGGAAACTTAACAGATTAAATATTCATTGGCAGACAACATACTAATTTTTAGCACTGTTTAATATACTCACCTCCTTCTCAATCCTCTTTACGTCATCCTTGGGCATACTAGATGCAGACTTCTTTATTGTATCAAGTGCCTGGACAAACATGGCGAAGTTTGTTATGCTACATAAGTACATAATGCTAATAACAGCATAGAGCATTGGAGTTGATGGGAACTAAAATCCAGTAGTACTCAGAAGTCCTAGGCTCCAACCAGCTTTAGTTTAGTGGAAGGTTTTGAACATAATAAATTTAGCTTTGAGAGCCAGATACTAGGCCGAGTGAGATGGCAAAAATACTTAAGCACACCAGCTCTGTTTTTAAGGCGACGCCTAGGCGGCGCCTAGGCGCCGCCTAGGCGTCCAGGCGGTCCTCCAACGCCTTGGACCGCCTTACCGCTTTAAAAACCATGACCAGTGAACATTACCCACAATAGAAAGGCTCATCACTAAAGATAGACCAATCTATTATTATTCATTTCTGATAATGAAATGGAAGATCGAATGAGCTCAACCACAAATTAGTTTTCTTACTCATAATATCACTAAATGACGAGAGAATAACTTGTTAAACTTGCTGCAAGTGTACCCTGCCCCCAATGCATAATAAATTCTAGAAAAATAGGCATATATTTCTCCTAAATTCCAAGTGTCAAACTAATAAAAAAGGGTGTACCTAGTGCCGTAGGCTTCCCGCACTGTGCGGGGCTCCTAAATTCCAAGTGTCAAACTAATGTTTAGTTTAAAACTTGAATCAACTTAAACTGAAGAATGATGCATATGATTGTCCACATAGCTACTGCCAATCTGCCATCACCAGAATAAATTAATTAACTGAAGAAAAGGAGTGACCTATGTTACCTTTTGGCGTGCTCTTCTAATACTTTGTTTAAAATCCTCCGCTGATTTAGTAACAACCTTGCACAGTGCCTATACTCAGGCACCAAAAGATACGTTAGTTGTTTCCATACAATAAATTAGCGTTAATTCAGCAAATTTTACCTGTATGTTCTCCTTTGTCAACCTAGCATGCATAATAAAACAAAATTAGCAGAAGGAAGCAAATTTAAGAGTGTAACTACAGAGTTATGTAAACTAAGTTATTCCAACTGCCTCTCCATAAATATTAAATGGAATGAAGCTCAAGTTTGAACACCATGCAATTAACTCTTTGAACCAGTAATAATATTATAAAAGCCGTTAAGTAAAAAAATCATTTCGCCCTTTCAAGCTAGTTCCTGAAAATTATTGTCTAGAAAGTAGAAACCACTGCTAAAGGTAAAACATAACAATACATACATACCAGCTATTGAAATACCAGATAAACAATAACAATCAACAAGAAAGGAAACACTTACGGAGGGATAGCTGCAATAATCCTATTCCCATCAGGTGTTGGATTAATGCCCAATGGTGATGAGATAATAGCATGCTCGATCGACTTCATGGACTGTAGAGCAACAACTTAAAAATGAGACGAAGGGAGGCTAAAAGCAGAAGCCCAAGTACAATTCAAATTGTTACGCTATTTTAGTCCAAGGCAACAGGTAACAAACACATTAACATGGCATTTGGTGTTTAAGCCTATAACAGAAACTTGTGATGAAAACAACACCAAACATATCTTCTGTGTATCATGTATCAGATTTTCAGGAAATTTGACTTGATCCTCCGGGGAACAAATTATTGATACAAAAACTGTGTCTACTTGACAATGTAATCTATCGGCTTCAGCTAGCAGCTAGTAGAATTTAAGGAAAGATATGCTTCTTACAGTAGGATCATAAGGCATCACTGATAGGGTATGTGCGTCCAGGACAGAAACAACGGCAATGCGATTCAATGCAACTTTAACATCTGCATTCTCCACCATGATATGGTCAAGCATGCCTACAGAAAAAAAAATATGAATTTTTATCATTAGCCGGAGAAACTGCACTGATCAACAAAAGGAAAATAAGAAAATCATAGCAAAGGCAACAATATAGGCTACCAGGTGTAGCTCTTCCAGTCCGTAGTTTGCTCAGCTCTCGTGACAGTGCGATCACTGCAGCGTCCATTTGTGCGGTGGCAGCTGATTTGACAGTTGGCCCAATGTCAGGAACAGCTTGAACAGTGTCACCTCGATCATCCTCTACACAAGCACAAACACATAAAAAGCGATTGGTCCATCAAAGGCAATGCTTCCACAACCATGACCTAATGAGTACTAGTAACACACAACTATCAGAGGAGGTCCGGGTGCCATTCCACATTATCTAACTCCACTGAGGTGCGGATGCGGGCGCGCAACTTACTCGATTTCTTCCCCTTCGCGAAGCCTCTTCGGTTCTCGAAGAAGAAGAGCTGCGCCGGAGCCAATTCCCCGGCGCCCGCAAGGGACGCCCCGGCTGGGAGGCGGTGCACAGTGGTGGAAGCGGAGGAGGCGGCCGCGGCGCGGAAGGAGCGGGCGGCGAGGGCCACGCCTCGGCGAAGGAGGAGCGCCATAAGAGAAGGGGTTGGGAGTTGCGCTGAGGCTGGTCTACAGAAGGCTCAGGTGGTCAGGTTTCCTATCAGCTACGCCGGCTAGCGGCAACGACGGCGGCGGGGGGGGGGGGGGGGTTTGCAAATATGTCCTGATTTCCGTGGGTCTTTACCCGTTTGCGGCCGAAACGAGAATGGTGTGATCGCGATCTCTCGCAATGGGCTTTAGCAGCCCAAACTTTTAAGCTTTTGTTTTTTTTTAATGCTTGGTTTTGCTGAGAATGATAGGGGCATAGGGCATAGGCTGTTCAATAGGGGAGCCGGCGTGTGGTGCGCTGGTGCCTAGCTCGGTGCCGGCGAGCCGTGACCGTGCTTTGGCCGGCTCTATGTTGAACCATACCAAATATCCCGTCGTTTGCACATCTACGTATTTGGGTATGGATTACCTGGCGTACAAATAAATTAGAATGGAACTACTTGACGTTGCCATCACTAGTCTCACAAAAAAAGGAGATGGAATTTCTGAATTTAAGTTATTTTAATTCTTTATATTAACTTTTAAGAAAAAAAACGGGGAAAACAGATCCGACGAGGTTGCTCTAAGAAATTAAATTAGGGTTTCAAAGTGGACGAAGCGTCACGAAAGCAGGAAATATCACGGTGAACACTGAACGAAGTTGCAATTTGCAAACATGAATAACATATAGTGCCATCGCCTACTTGATTACCAAATTGATGATGTGGTTGTGCATAAGGATGGCAATCGAGCGGGTAGTACACAGATATATAGTTCGTGAATCCATAACAAAACTCAACTCATACCCGTACCCATAAACGTTCGTGGTTATAGATCTGTACCCATACCTCGTCGGGTATCCACTATCCAGTGGATACCCGTTACCCGCCCGCCCACTACAATTTTAGCATACAATACAAAACAACAATTTTATCACATTTCGAAATAATTATCATTTCAATAGCATCAAATGCAAATTTCAGCACCAAACAATATGTTATGGATAAAATTGAAAAAAAAGAGTTTACAATAATATATAAATCTGGATGGCCCATATGTTAGATATCCATTGGGTAACGGGTATGGATACTGGATATCCATACTCGCGAAAAAAAATATCCGCGAATACCTTATTCTATCCAAAACCGTACCCGCGGATACCAAATTCCACTATAACCATATCCAATGAATAATTATTCACGGTTATTTATCCATACCTGTACTCATTGGCATCTCTGGTTGTGCATCGCCTGTGGCTGTCGGAAAGGGGAACCATCGGCATCGAAGACCACGGTTGGCACGGTAGGTAAATCTCTACTAACTATTAAGAGAGCATTGTAGACTGCCCCCGCCTCCCTCCTACGCTACGCCCGCCCGCCCGCAATCCCCGCCTCCCTCCCTCCTACGACGCCCGCCCGCCCGCAATCCCCGCCTGCAGCTCGCGCTGACGCTTCCTGGCCATACGGCTGATGACATCCAATCGCGCAGCTGGCTCGGGGGTGCTCGAGCTCGCGCCACATCTGCAGGAGCGAGGAGGGCGCGTTGAGGGAGGGCGCCTGCGGGCGCGGTGGCGGAGGCGCGACGGTCGAGGAGAGGAGGAAGGAGGAGGGGTCGAGGGTGAAGACCAGGTGGAGGCGCGCGAGCGCGAGGAGCTCGGCCTCGCGGTTGCGGCGCTCGACCTCGCGGTTGTGGCGCGCGACCCAGCGGTGGGTCGAGCTTTCTGCTCTTGATTCTTCGCACCGCGGCCACCGGCTCGCAGCACAATGCTGGTGTGAGGGCGGATGTGGTCAGGCTTGGGAGCGGAGAAGGAGCCGACTATTGGTCCGTGTCTGTGCGTGAGCTCGGCGTATGGTCGGTGGCGCTCGGTGGTGTTCATAGTGCGCCACCGCCATGGGCTGCGTCGCGTCCAAGAACGCCGTCTCGGTGACGCCGGCGGCCGACTCGTCCGGCGGGCTCAGGGACCGGAGCCAGCCGCGCGCCCAGGGGTCTGTTGCCCCGTTGCCGGTGCCCGTGCCTTCCCTGTGCAGCTCGTCGTCCGCGGCGAGGAGGCTAGAGAAGGTCAATGACGAAGCCGAGGAGCCAGGGAAGGCCGTCGTCGCCGTGGCGGCCGCGTCCTGGAGCTTCCGGCTGCGGAGCCTGCGGAAGAGCCTCGAGGGTGAGCAGGTGGCTGCCGGGTGGCCGCCGTGGCTCAGCGCCGTCGTCGGAGAGGCCATCCAGGGGTGGATCCCACTCAAGGCGGACTCCTTCGAGAAGCTAGAGAAGGTACTGTGGAGCTTTCGGCTGAGGTTTCCTAGGCCACTCATTTCAGTTGGGTTCCGTGACTGATTCATTTCAATAGCTCATTTGATTTTTCTTGTCGTTCAATTTTCTGACATTAAACATCCATGTCTTTGATGCAGTCGAATTAGCTCCTGGTGTTGATCCTGAAGCTCTGGAAGTTGCTAAGGATTGTCTCGAGTCCATTTTTAGTGTTAACTCAACAGGCACTGGTGACGCAATACAACCAGGACTGTTGTTTGAGCTATTTGCTTCTCTCGAAGCAAATGAAAGAGACCAGGCAAGAGCTGCTTTGCTGTCACAACCTGTTTCAAACAAGCCATCTCAAACTGCGGGTACATCAAATGTCGAAGAAGACTCAAACAAATGCACAACATCAAATGTATGCTCTCTCTCTCTCACACACACACCCACACCCACACCCCATTTGACACATGAATTGTGTTTCTGTTAATCTGTTTAACAACCATCCTTTTTCCTGTGGCTCCAAAGAAATACATGCCTATTCATATTTCACATTTATTGGCAATGTCGTTGCACAATTAGTTTGATGTACGTGTTACTCAGAGATCTAATATAACATATGCTGAATTGCTTATCCATACAGTTTTGTTACTTTTCCCTAATATCATTCTTTAGATATACTATTATCTATTCATCTCATATCATCTTTCTGCTTCTTCTGATCAGAGCGACAACCAGGTGGAGGATACATTTGAACTAGGTATGACTGACATAAATTGTATTGAGATATAGTTGCCTCTTGTTTACATTGATTTCACTTTTGAGGTGATTAAAATCAACTATGTTCTCGTGAACCTTTTTTTAATATTTGGTCAGATCATTCAGGAGATGAACTATTTGCAAAATTTTATGCTGCACTTGATGAAATTAATTTCTTTAAGACATCACCTGCTGGAGCTGAAGATCCTGGCCTACTTTCAAAAGCAACACAATACTTTGATGATGCATTACTGGTAAAATGATCTCTCTCCCTTTTTCTGTTTTTTTCTCTTAGGGAACTATTAGTTGGTCTGCATCTATTTCTGTATTTTCTTGGGCTGGTTGTTCTTGACATATTTGCACAATTAATAATTATGGATATTTTTTTCCTGTTTAGGCGATGCAGAAGTTGGGAAATAAAAGGGCAAGCTTAGTAGACATTGCAGAGTCCTTTAAATCAAGAGGTATGTGGTCTGCATCCAATGCCTATCTAAACTCTGTACATTTTTATGTGTTGTTGTTCTGTTACTCAGAAAATGAAAATGTTGGTGTCATGGGGCTGAGGCAAAAACACAGGATTTATGAAATAATCCTTCTTGCAACATGCTCATAGGAAAAAGTGAAAGCTCTCTTGTGAGTTTTGGTGTTTGGATGACAACTCAATTAAAGGACTAACAAGTGTACTAAGTGTTGAACAGGTGCCTAAGGTAAAGCTAACAGGGTTCAACACAAGAGAACAAATGTGATGGTCCAAGAACTGGATTATGGATACATAATGGACATCACAAGTAAGATGGACATTGCATAAAGTGAGACTCGGGTGCGAAGCTCGGAGACAACTGATCAAGCCAAGGACGGAGGCAAGAGAAGCTTCGAGGTACCAAGTGCACGGGAGAAGGTCAAGGAGGCTGAGGAACCCAAAGCCAAGGGTGAAGAAGAAGGCTTGCAAAGTCAAGGGTGATCGAGTTGAGGAGAGCTATAACACACCAAGGATCACTACATAAGGACGTGACTTACAGCCAATGAAGTAACAGCTACAGTTATGTGGTGTAAGTCATAAGGCTCAAGATCAAGCTCTAAGAAGGAGATCAAGGTCACTAGAAGGAGAACAAGTGTCAAAACCAGAACTGGAAGCAGCCCAAAAGAGCTAAGTTCACCTTAATCTTTAGTTTGGGTTGTTCCTATGTTTGGAGATGTTCTATGTGACCTTTGCAGGATGTTGGAGCTAAGAAATGTCAATCTAGATCAAGTCAAACCGACTTGATGATTTATGAGTCCAACATCAAAGCTCAAGCATGTGAAATGCTATGGATGTAATAATTAAGAGAAGGTATGTTTCTAGACTTAGTACATTGGTTTTAGTGTACTAATATACTTGTCTAAGTGTTAGAAACAGAAAGAAGAAGAAAAGGAACGAGGTGCAAAAGGCTTGGCTGTGTACAGCCAAGGTTCTGCTCAGTCTGGGTGCACTGGACTGTCCGGTGGTGCACCGGACAGTGTCCGGTGCGCCAGGCTGGCTCGAGCGAACTGGCCGCTCTCGGAAATTCACCGGCGATGTACGGCTATAATTCACCGGACTGTCCGGTGTGCACCGGACTGTCCGGTGAGCCAACGGTCGGCCGGGCCAACGGTCGGCCGCGCGATCTGCGCGGGACACGTGGCCGAGCCAACGGCTAGAAGGAGGCACCGGACTGTCCGGTGTGCACCGGACATGTCCGGTGCGCCAACGGCTCCAAGACTGCCAACGGTCGGCTTTGCCGTAGAAAGAAAGAAATCGGGCACCGGACAGTGTCCGGTGTGCACCGGACTGTCCGGTGCACCACCCGACTGAAGGCAAGATTTGCCTTCCTGGATTGCTTCCAACGGCTCCTAGGCCCCTTGTGCCTATAAAAGGGACCCCTAGGCGCCTCAAGCAGTGAATAAGCGCAGCCAACAAGTATAGACTTCACTCGAATCAATTCTCGCTCTCCCTCTTGTGTGTAACTTTATAGTTTGTGTAGAAGGCACAACTATAAGCCTTAAAGAGAGGAGAAGTGCTGCTTAGAGCTAGAGCAAGGTCTTGAGCGTATCGTTACTCTACCGAGGTGCTGCCGAGAAGTCTGTAAGCAGCCACGGTGTTGTTGTAACCCATCTCAATAGTAAAAGGCTCTATCTGTCATACTGATAGATCTGAGCAAACGGAGGAAGGAGTTGAAATAGACTCCAAGCCCAGGTGTGGCTAACTCCAACGAGGACTAGGCAAGCATTTCAGGCTTGGTCGAACCTCGGGATAAATCCTTGCGTCTGTGTGCTCTTTCTGTATTGTATCCTGACTCTCTGTCTTACTCGCTTTTATATCTGCACTTCACTACTTACTTGTGGTACTAGCTTTTCTTGAAGTGCAGGATATTCTTAAGACAGGATCTTCTATTCCGCTGCAACCTACTCGGAGAGTTTTCTCACTCCACTGCGTACTAAGTCTTCGAGTAGAGTAAGAGTTTAAGTTTTAAAGTAATAAGTTTTATTCGCCTATTCACCCCCCCCCCTCTAGGCGACATCCAGATCCTGTTCCCGGGTCAAAGGGAACTTTCAATTGGTATCAGAGCTAGGCCTCTCCAGTGTGGGCTTAGCCGTCCGGAGATAACGATGTCGTCACAAGAGGTAACTGTAGAACTTCTCTTAGGCGATGGTTCTAATTACAAATCTTGGTCTGTCTCTATTTATAATGCTTTCATGAGTGTTGATCCTGATTTAAGACAGATCTTTAGTAGAAGTATTTTTCTAGCTGATATTAGTAAAAATCCCTCTAATGATGAACTAAGATGTTTATCTCTCAATCACCGTGCTTGCAACATCTTAGTTGACTCTCTTTCTAGAAGTGCCTATTTTGCCATCATGAGTAGTGATAATGATTTGTTTGTTGATGCTCATGATTTATGGAATAGAATTAAAGTAAAATATTTTGTGGCAAATTGTACTACTTCTACTCCCTATATTGCTTGTGATGCTAACCATTCAAAGGGAGAAGATCAAGAACGATGGACACCCAACGATGAATCTACCTCGTCGACAGGTTTGGTCTCCACTAATAATAAGTGTTTTATTGCTAACAATGACGGTGGAGACAAAAGCCATGATGAGGAGGAATATGAGGATGATAGCGAGGATGAATCTTCATCACCTCAAGGTACATTTTCCTATTTGGCTTCCACTGACGTTAATGACAGGGAAAATGAGACCGATGATGTGGAAGAAGAGGAGATTCACCGTTTCTACATCCGTCTCAACAAAGAGGACAAGGCACTCTTGGTTAAGCTGTTGAGAAGGAACAAGGAACAAGGCGAGACGCTTCTCAGGCTAGAGGAGTCCCTCATCAAAACCAACAACAGCCTGGAGAAGATGACCAAAGAACATGAGAAGCTAAGGCGCTCTCATGATGATTTGGTCCAAAGGTATGAATATGTTTTAATTGAGCAAAGAAACAGTCATGATGCATTATCTAATATTGCTCAACTTAAAACGGAAAATTCTATGCTTAAGAGTCAAGTAGAAACAATGGAATTAGAAAAACGTGCTCTAGGTAAAAAGTATGATATGTTGTCATATTCTCATAATAAATTAGTTGATGACCATATCATGCTTAATGTTGCTCATGAGGTTATAATTGCAAACTTAAATTCATGTGAACCTCATTCTTGCACGTGTGCGCATTTGAATCGTATATCACCATGTACTAATCCCTGTTGCTCAAAAGAAAGCCAATCATTGATTGAGCAACAAGTTTTAGGGTCACAGAAGAAATTCTGTGGGAACAAGAAGCAAAGACAACTAAGAAGAAGACACATTGCTCAACTCTCTCAAGATATCCACGGGCGCATGGTGAAGAAGCTTGAGAAAGGAAAAACTGCAGCAAGTGTTAAGCTCAATAAGAAGAATGTTCCCAAAGCTATAAATGAAGAAATTAACATGAACAAGGAAAAAGGTAAAAATTCAATTAGTCATGTTGTTTGCACTGATCATCTCTCCATGTCATTCAAGCACAAAAAGGGAAGAGGAAAAAGGAGGTGCTTCAAATGCAAGGAGATAGGCCACCTCATCGCGTCTTGTCCGTACAAAGACAAGGATGAAAGGACAAGAAGTTGCTTTAGATGCAAAAATAAGGACCACATGATCACTTCATGTCCGGTCATGAAGAATCAAGGATGTGCATCCTCCAAGATGACCCTCACCAAGGAAAATGACACACAGCAAGCGTCATGTCAGGTTGAACGACGCTTCTGCTACAAGTGTGGTGAGCAGGGTCATCTATTCAAGGTATGTTATAAAGGTAAGATTCCTAAGCAAGTAAATTTGTCTCAATCTCATTCTCTTAGGAGACCCAAATCATACACTTGTGCTAGATCTATAATGAGATCACCTAGAACTAGCACAAAGGCCATTTGGGTACCAAAGACACTTTTAGTTGAGCGTCATGGACCCATCCCGAGATGGGTACCAAACTGTGCTAACTAGACCATGCAGGTGCCTTGAGATGGACTGGAGACCATGGGAGAGCTTAAGACGGTTATCTAAAAATGCTTAAGCTGTCAATTGTTTTGGTGTTTATTGACCCAAGGTTGAATTATTGTAAAACACTAATCCCATGTTCATCTCAAGTGAAATAAGGTGTATAGGTCCTGAATCATTATTGGTGAATCAAGTAAAGGACTTTGATGAGAATCTATAACTTGCTCTCCAAAGGACGGTACCCGTGTATTTTAAGTACATAACTGCAATTTAGTATTGCTCTTAAGTTGGCTTGTTGTGCTACCTGTCTTTGGAGTAGTGATGCTTTATGATTGCCTGTGTTAAATGAATCATAATGATGTTTGTTTAATCATGACTGGTGCTCTATAGGATATATCTTTTGAATCATTCATGGGTAGCTCTTTCATTTGTTATATCCACAACGATTAACTCTCTTGTTGTATATGGATAAACATGTAACTTTTTGTAAGTCATGCTATGTGCAAATATGACATTTTGTTTAGTGCATGTTCACATGATTACCCTAGTTTAGTATTGTGTGAATTTCAAATCCATGTCGTGCCCTTTTGAGCTATGAGGTGTGTGAGCAAAAGGAGTCCTGAATTGGTGATAACAAGTGCTCTCATAAAGGCAAAGGTATGGAAAATAGAGCTATAAAATTTCATTAAATATTCTTGAAATTCCATTGTGATCATAGCTATGTTCTTGTCTTTCAACTGGTAATATCTTGGCTTAGGTAATTTATGCCTTTAAAATGTTGTTTCTTTTGTGCTCCTAAGAAACCTTCTTAATTATGGCATGCTTAGACATTACGCTTTACATGATTGTGTTGATCTTCAATTGGTGTTAAGTGGCTTTTCATTTGATATTCAAATTGGCATCTTTGTGTGATGAAAGTGATAGAGTATGCCTTGACCAAGGTATGTTGTGATCCCCTCTAGTTCTAAGGAAGCTAGAATGTGCAAAGTGCAAGTCATTCAAATACTTGATGCACAACTTGAGGGGGAGCACACATAACTTGTATCTTTTGAGACTAACTGGTTCTTGAGCAATCTTGTATAGTCTATAGGTGGAAAAGAGAAGATAAGCAAGAAATGGAGCAATCAGGATATGGGTACCTCTGTAAGTCAAGAAATTGGTATCTCAAGTCGTGAGTAAGTGCATATTTTTAGATTGCTCATAATATCTGTGATAATAGATGCTTACTCTTAAATATCATGGAGCAATGATAATAAATGAACTTTGCAATTGGTATCTTTCAATTGGTAGCCGTGATAGTCTGCTTCAATTGACATCTTTTGATAATCATTAGAATAGAAGTTTCTTCTTGTGCCCAATACTATAACTTGTTCTAAGTTTGGTGTCTTAGCAACAAGAAAAAGTTAGGAGAAAGAATCAGGCACAAGTGTGGAGAAGCTCTCGAGAGATTAACTACTTTCAAGATGGGAAGTACACTACAACATGGTAAAGGTACAAAAGGAAGTATTAATCTTTTTGCATATATGTATCTTACCTAAATGTTCATAGTGCATATGTTCAATAAGTAAGGGGGAGTTTTGATAGTCGTTTTTCCTCCTTAAACACCCTGCTGCCCCTTGACATCATCCTATGTTCTTGCTTGAGTATGGTTTTTGGTGTTTGATGTCAAAGGGGGAGAATTTGGGTATTAAAGCTTATCTCAACCTGAGAGGAAAGCTTATCCTAAGGGGTGATGTGTTAGTTTAAGCTTTGCTAGTGTATTATTCATATGCTTCCTGTAGTATTATATGTGTTGCATCATATGGACTAGTGTATTATTCATATGCTTCCTGCAGTATTATATGTGTTGCATCATATGGACTAGTGTTTCTGCTGCAATGAATTAACTGGCTTCTATAATGTAATAGATAGTCATGTGGTTAATGGTGCTTTAAGATTGCTTTAAATTGGAAATTGGAAGATTGCTTTAAATTGGAAATTGGTATCTTAGTTTAAATTGGTGGTAGGTTGATATTCCTGTGATATATCCACTAATTTGAATGGTGTTTAACTCTGATTATGTGCATTTGTGTGTTATAGCATCATGGCTTGATTCTTGACACAATGCATACTAAAAAGTGCTAAAGTGTAGAAATGCTTCGAATTGCCTAAGTATGTGCATATTGGCATCTGAGGCCAAAATTATGCTTTTGAAGTAAGCACATATTTAGGGGGAGCATTCTATAAACTTAGAATTCAAAATTTGTGTTTCTAATCTTATTCTTATGTAAGCTTTAATTGTGTTGCCATCAATCACCAAAAAGGGGGAGATTGAAAGCTCTCTTGTGAGTTTTGGTGTTTGGATGACAACTCAATTAAAGGACTAACAAGTGTACTAAGTGTTGAACAGGTGCCTAAGGTAAAGCTAACAGGGTTCAACACAAGAGAACAAATGTGATGGTCCAAGAACTGGATTATGGATACATAATGGACATCACAAGTAAGATGGACATTGCATAAAGTGAGACTCGGGTGCGAAGCTCGGAGACAACTGATCAAGCCAAGGACGGAGGCAAGAGAAGCTTCGAGGTACCAAGTGCACGGGAGAAGGTCAAGGAGGCTGAGGAACCCAAAGCCAAGGGTGAAGAAGAAGGCTTGCAAAGTCAAGGGTGATCGAGTTGAGGAGAGCTATAACACACCAAGGATCACTACATAAGGACGTGACTTACAGCCAATGAAGTAACAGCTACAGTTATGTGGTGTAAGTCACAAGGCTAAGATCAAGCTCTAAGAAGGAGATCAAGGTCACTAAAAGGAGAACAAGTGTCAAAACCAGAACTGGAAGCAGCCCAAAAGAGCTAAGTTCACCTTAATCTTTAGTTTGGGTTGTTCCTATGTTTGGAGATGTTCTATGTGACCTTTGCAGGATGTTGGAGCTAAGAAATGTCAATCTAGATCAAGTCAAACCGACTTGATGATTTATGAGTCCAACATCAAAGCTCAAGCATGTGAAATGCTATGGATGTAATAATTAAGAGAAGGTATGTTTCTAGACTTAGTACATTGGTTTTAGTGTACTAATATACTTGTCTAAGTGTTAGAAACAGAAAGAAGAAGAAAAGGAACGAGGTGCAAAAGGCTTGGCTGTGTACAGCCAAGGTTCTGCTCAGTCTGGGTGCACCGGACAGTGTCCGGTGCGCCAGGCTGGCTCGAGCGAACTGGCCGCTCTCGGGAATTCACCGGCGACGTACGACTATAATTCACCGGACTATCCGGTGTGCACCGGACTGTTCGGTGAGCCAACGGTCGGCCGGGCCAACGGTCGGCCGCGCGATCTGCGCGGGACACGTGGCCGAGCCAACGGCTAGAAGGAGGCACCGGACATGTCCGGTGCGCCAACGGCTCCAAGACTGCCAACGGTCGGCTTTGCCGTAGAAAGAAAGAAATCGGGCACCGGACAGTGTCCGGTGTGCACCGGACTGTCCGGTGCACCACCCGACTGAAGGCAAGATTTGCCTTCCTGGATTGCTTCCAACGGCTCCTAGGCCCCTTGTGCCTATAAAAGGGACCCCTAGGCGCCTCAAGCAGTGAATAAGCACAGCCAACAAGTATAGACTTCACTCGAATCAATTCTCGCTCTCCCTCTTGTGTGTAACTCTATAGTTTGTGTAGAAGGCACAGCTATAAGCCTTAAAGAGAGGAGAAGTGCTGCTTAGAGCTAGAGCAAGGTCTTGAGCGTATCGTTACTCTACCGAGGTGCTGCCGAGAAGTCTGTAAGCAGCCACGGTGTTGTTGTAACCCATCTCAATAGTAAAAGGCTCTATCTGTCATACTGACAGATCTGAGCAAACGGAGGAAGGAGTTGAAATAGACTTCAAGCCCAGGTGTGGCTAACTCCAACGAGGACTAGGCAAGCATTTCAGGCTTGGCCGAACCTCGGAATAAATCCTTGCGTCTGTGTGCTCTTTCTGTATTGTATCCTGACTCTCTGTCTTACTCGCTTTTATATCTGCACTTCACTACTTACTTGTGGTACTAGCTTTTCTTGAAGTGCAGGATATTCTTAAGACAGGATCTTCTATTCCGCTGCAACCTACTCGGAGAGTTTTCTCACTCCACTGCGTACTAAGTCTTCGAGTAGAGTAAGAGTTTAAGTTTTAAAGTAATAAGTTTTATTCGCCTATTCACCCCCCCTCTAGGCGACATCCAGATCCTGTTCCCGGGTCAAAGGGAACTTTCAAAAACACAGACCTCCTAATTTGTAGTGTTCAACAAAAGCAAGAAACCTCCACAACAACAACAATTGCAGGCAATCTTCCACCTGCCAGCATGAGCTACAAAAACAAGCTAATAACTAGACAAAACAAGCTGCTGATCTGAGAGCACCTAGAGGGGGGGGTGAATAGGTGATCCTGTAAAAACTTCAAACTTAAGCCACAAAAACTTGTTATGTGTTAGCACGATTATTGCCAAGTGGCTAAGGTGAAGTCTCAACAAAACACAATACCACAAGAGATCAAGACAGAGGTGACACGGTGGTTTATCCCGTGGTTCGGCCAAGCCAATGCTTGCCTACTTCCACGTTGTGGCGTCCCGACGGACGAGGGTTGCAATCAACCCCTCTCAAGCGGTCCAAAGACCCACTTGAATACCACGGTGTTTTGCTTTTCCTTTCACTATCCCGTTTGCAAGGAATCTCCACAAATTGGAGTCTCTTGCCCTTACAAGTATATGATCACAAAGAAAGCACAGAGTAAGGGAGGGAAGCAACACACACAAGTCCACAGCAAAAGCGCACACACACGGCCAAGAATCGAGCTCACAAGACTATCTCAGAGTTCTCACTTAGAACAGAGCTCGAATCACTTAGAAACACAAACGAATGCGCAGAGACTTAGTGTGGATGATCAGGAATGCTCAAAGGTTGCTTGTGTTTCTCCTCCATGCGCCTAGGGGCTCCTTTTATAGCCCCAAGGCAGCTAGGAGCCGTTGAGAGCAAATCCGGAAGGCCATCCTTGCCTTCTGTCGTCGGGGGCACCGGACAGTCCGGTGCACACCGGACACTGTCCGGTGCCCGATTTGTTTCCTTTTCTGGCGCTGCCGACCGTTGCAGGCCGGTGGGGATCTGCGAGCCGTTGGCGCACCGGACAGTCCGGTGCACACCGGACAGTCCGGTGCCGTCTTCCGACCGTTGGCTCGGCCACGTGTCCCGCGCGGATTGCGCGGCCGACCGTTGGCCCTGGCCGACCGTTGGCTCACCGGACAGTCCGGTGCACACCGGACAGTCCGGTGAATTTTAGCCGTACGCCGTCGGCGAATTCCCGAGAGCAGCCAGTTCGAGTCGAGGCAGCCTGGCGCACCGGACACTGTCCGGTGCACACCGGACAGTCCGGTGCTCCAGACCGAACTGAGACTTGGCTGCACACAGCCAAGTCATTCTCTCCCCTTTTCTCTTTTTCTTCTTTCTGTTTCTAGCACTTAGACAAATATATTAGTACACAAAACCAATGTACTAAGGCTTAGAAACATACCTTTATCTCATGATTTGCACCTTGTTCATCCATGTATATACTTTCACAATTAAACACATGTGTTGGCACACAATCACCAAAATACTTAGAAATGGCCCAAGGGCACATTTCCCTTTCAATCTCCCCCTTTTTGGTGATTTATGCCAACACAACATAAAGCAACTAGAACAAGTGCAAACTCACTTCAAATAAAACTGAAATTTATTTTGAATCAATTTTGGCATATATGGATCATCCTTTGCCACCACTTGGTTTGTTTTTGCAAATTAAACTCAAATCTCTATCTCTAAGTTAAACACACATGTTTAAGCAAAAAGAGAGTCATTCCAAAAGAGATTGAACAAGGATTTCAAAAACTCCCCCTATTTCCCATAATCAATACTTCTCCCCACAAGAAGCCAATTATTGACAAGAGAGACAACATAAGAATTTTGACAAACCAAAAACTCTATTCTACTATTTTCAAAATCTCTCAAGTGGTAGCTGATCCATTTATTGCTTTGGCCTTTATTTTCTCCCCCTTTGGCATCAAGCACCAAAACGGGATCAATTGCGGCCCTTTAACCCCATTGCCTCACCAAAATCTTCAATTAAGAGCAAATGGCAATAAGAGTTAATGAGATGGACTTGGAATAAGTTACCCTCTCATCGGAGTGCAGTGGAAGTCTTGCATGGTCCAAGTCCACCTGTTCCCTTTCAATTCTTCATTGAGACTAAATCAAACAAACTCAAGCATATGGTTAGTCTCAAGGGATCAAGTTGTAACACATCTCCCCCTAAACATGTGCATCACTTTGCAACGGACTTGTGAGGTCCAGGGAGTGTTTGTACAACTTGAGCACCATAATAAGCAACAAGATGCAAAAAGGAACATGATCAAAAGCATGAATACATGTATGCTACAATTCAATCCAAGTTCCGCGAATCTAAGACATTTAGCTCACTACGCAGCCTGCAAAAGGTCTTCTCATCTAAAGGCTTGGTGAAGATATCGGCTAGCTGGTTCTCGGTGCTAACATAAAACACTTCGATATCTCCCTTTTGCTGGTGGTCTCTCAAAAAGTGATGCCGGATGTCAATGTGCTTTGTGCGGCTGTGCTCAACAGGATTTTCCGCTATTCGGATAGCACTCTCATTATCACATAGGAGTGGGACTTTGCTCAGATTGTAGCCAAAGTCCCTGAGGGTTTGCCTCATCCAAAGTAGTTGCGCGCAACACTGTCCTGCGGCAACATACTCGGCCTCAGCGGTGGATAGGGCAACGGAGGTTTGTTTCTTAGAGTTCCATGACACCAGGGACCTTCCTAAGAATTGGCACGTCCCTGATGTACTCTTCCTATCGACCTTACATCCAGCATAGTCGGAATCTGAGTACCCAATCAAGTCAAAGTTAGACCCCTTTGGATACCAGATCCCGAAGCTAGGCGTAGCAACTAAATATCTAAGAATTCGCTTCACCGCCACCAAGTGACACTCCTTAGGATCGGATTGAAATCTAGCACACATGCATACGCTAAGCATAATATCCGGTCTACTAGCACATAAATAAAGTAAAGACCCTATCATTGACTGGTATGCTTTTTGATCAACGGACTTACCTCCTTTGTTGAGGTCGGTGTGTCCGTCGGTTCCCATCGGTGTCTTTGCGGGCTTGGCGTCCTTCATCCCAAACCGCTTTAGCAGATCTTGCGTGTACTTCGTTTGGGAGATGAAGGTGCCGTCCTTGAGTTGCTTCACTTGGAACCCAAGGAAGTAGTTCAACTCGCCCATCATCGACATCTCGAATTTCTGCGTCATCACCCTGCTAAACTCTTCACAAGACTTTTGATTAGTAGAACCAAATATTATGTCATCGACATAAATTTGGCACACAAACAAATCGCCATTACAAGTCTTAGTGAAAAGAGTTGGATCGGCTTTCCCAACCTTGAAAGCATTAGCAAGTAAGAAATCTCTAAGGCATTCATACCATGCTCTTGGGGCTTGCTTAAGTCCATAGAGCGCCTTAGAGAGCTTACACACGTGGTCGGGGTACCGCTCATCCTCGAAGCCAGGGGGTTGCTCCACGTACACCTCCTCCTTTATTGGCCCGTTGAGGAATGCGCTCTTCACATCCATTTGGTACAACCTGAAAGAATGGTGAGCGGCATATGCTAGCAAGATGCGAATGGATTCTAGCCTAGCCACAGGAGCAAAAGTCTCCTCAAAGTCCAAACCTGCGACTTGGGCATAACCTTTTGCCACAAGTCGAGCCTTGTTCCTTGTCACAACTCCGTGCTCGTCCTGTTTGTTGCGGAACACCCACTTGGTTCCCACAACATTTTGCTTGGGACGAGGCACCAGCGTCTAAACTTCATTGCGCTTGAAGTTGTTAAGCTCCTCCTGCATGGCCAACACCCAATCCGGATCTAGCAAGGCCTCCTCTACCCTGAAAGGATCAATAGAGGAGACAAAAGAGTAATGTTCACAAAAATTAACTAGTCGAGACCGAGTAGTTACTCCCTTGCTAATGTCACCCAGAATTTGGTCGACGGGATGATCCCTTTGAATCATCGCTCGAACTTGGGTTGGAGGTGCTGGTTGCGCTTCTTCCTCCATCACATGATCATCTTGTGCTCTCCCTTGATCACACGCCTCCTTTTGATGAACCTGTTCATCGTCTTGAGGTGGGGGATGCACCGTCGTTGAGGAAGAAGGTTGATCTCCTTCATCTTGTTCCTGTGGCCGAACGTCTCCAATCGCCATGGTTCGTATAGCGGCCGTTGGAACATCTTCTTCATCTACATCATCATAATCAACAACTTGCTCTCTTGGAGAGCCATTAGTCTCATCAAATACAACGTCGCTAGAGACTTCAACCAAACCCGATGATTTGTTGAAGACCCTATACGCCTTTGTATTTGAATCATAACCTAATAAAAACCCTTCTACAGCTTTGGGAGCAAACTTAGAATTTCTACCCTTCTTCACTAGAATGTAGCACTTGCTCCCAAATACACGAAAGTACGATACATTGGGTTTGTTACCGGTTAGTAGTTCATATGACGTCTTCTTGAGGAGGCGGTGAAGGTAGACCCTGTTGATGGCGTGGCAAGCCGTGTTCACGGCTTCCGACCAAAAGCACTCGGGGGTCTTGAACTCTCCAAGCATCGTCCTCGCCATATCGATTAGCGTCCTGTTCTTCCTCTCTACCACACCATTTTGTTGTGGTGTGTAGGGAGCGGAGAACTCGTGCTTGATCCCTTCCTCCTCAAGAAACTCCTCCACTTGAAGGTTCTTGAACTCGGACCCGTTGTCGCTCCTTATCTTCTTCACCTTGAGCTCAAACTCATTTTGAGCTCTCCTGAGGAAGCGCTTGATGGTCCCTTGGGTTTCAGACTTATCCTGCAAAAAGAACACCCAAGTGAAGCGGGAAAAGTCATCAACAATAACTAAACCATACTTACTTCCTCCTATGCTTAGATAGGCGACGGGTCCGAAGAGGTCCATATGCAGCAGCTCCATAGGTCTTGACGTGGTCATCACATTCTTGCTGTGATGTGCTCCTCCAACTTGTTTACCTGCCTGACAAGCTGCACAAGGTCTATCTTTTTCGAAATAAACATTGGTTAGACCTATCACGTGTTCTCCCTTTAGAAGCTTGTGGAGGTTCTTCATCCCCACATGTGCTAAGCGGCGATGCCACAGCCAGCCCATGCAAGTCTTAGCCATTAAGCATGCATCTAGACCGGCCTCTTCTTTTGCAAAATCAACTAAGTAGAGCTTGCCGTCTAGTACACCCTTAAAAGCTAGTGAACCATCACATCTTCTAAAGACAGACACATCTACATTTGTAAATAAACAATTATATCCCATTTGACATAATTGACTAACAGATAGCAAATTATATCCAAGACTCTCCACTAAGAATACATTTGAGATAGAATGCTCATTAGAAATTGCAATTTTACCTAACCCTTTTACCTTGCCTTGATTCCCATCACCGAATATAATTGAATCTTGGGAATCCTTATTCTTGACGTAGGAGGTGAACATCTTCTTCTCCCCCGTCATATGGTTTGTGCATCCGCTGTCGATAATCCAGCTTGAACCCCCGGATGCATAAACCTGCAAGGCAAATTTAGGCTTGGGTCTTAGGTACCCAACTCATGTTGGGTCCTGCAAGGTTAGCACAAATATCTTTAGGGACCCAAATGCAAGATTTATCTCCCTTGCATCTAGCCCCTAATTTCCTAGCAACAACCTTCTTACCCTTTCTACAAATAGCAAAGGAAGAATTACAAGCATAATAAATGGTAGAAGGTTCATTCACTACTTTCCTAGGAGCATGAATAACATTCTTTCTAGGTACATGAGCAATATCTCTCCTAGGCATATGTACAACATTTCTCCTATCATGCTTATAAGAAGAACTAGAAGCAAACATGGCATGAGAATCATAAACATGTGAATCAAAATCATTATAAGCATTTCTAGCATTTCTCTTATCATAATACATAAAAGCATGGTTCCTTTTAGCACTACTAGCCATAGGGGCCTTCCCTTTCTCCTTGACGAAGATGGGAGCCTTATGGCTTGTTAAGTTCTTGGCCTCTCTCTTGAAGCCAAGACCATCCTTAATTGAGGGGTGTCTACCAACCGTGTAGGCATCCCTTGCAAATTTTATCTTATCAACTTCACTTTTGCTAGTCTTAAGTTGAGCATTAAGACTAGCCACTTCATCTTTTAGTTTTGAAATTGAAACTAAGTGTTTGCTACAAGTGTTAACATCAAAATCCTTACACCTAGTGCAAATTGTAACATTTTCAACACAAGACTTAGATTTATTTGTTACTTCTAATTTAGCATTTAAATCATGATTAACACTTTGTAAAGTAGCAATGGTTTCATGACAAGAAGATATTTCACTAGAAAGCACTTCATTTCTTTTCACTTCTAAAGCATATGATTTTTGTGCCTCTACAAACTTATCATGTTCATCATACAATAAATCCTCTTGCTTTTCTAAAAGCCTATCCTTTTCATTCAAAGCATCAATCAATTCATTGATTTTATCTATCTTAGATCTATCTAAGCCTTTGAACAAGCAAGAATAATCTATGTCATCATCGTCACTAGACTCACTATCACTAGAAGAAGCATAAGTGGAGTCTTGAGTACTTACCTTCTTCTCCCTTGCCATAAGGCAAGTGAGACGCTCGTTGGGGAAGAGAGCCGATTTGTTGAAGGCAGTGGCGGCGAGTCCTTCGTTGTCGGAGTCGGAGGAGGAGCAATCCGAGTCCCACTCCTTTCCTAGATGCGCCTCGCCCTTTGCCTTCTTGTATTGCTTCTTCTTCTCTCTTTTGTTCCCCTTTTCCTGGTCACTTTCATTATCGGGACAGTTAGCAATGAAATGACCAAGCTTACCGCATTTGAAGCATGAGCGCTTCCCCTTGGCTTTGGTCTTGCTTGGTTGTCCCTTGTGACCTTTAAGCACCGTCTTGAATCTTTTAATGATGAGAGCCATCTCTTCATCATTGAGTCCGGCCGCCTCAACTTGCGCCACCTTGCTAGGTAGCGACTCCTTGCTCCTCGTTGCCTTTAGAGCAATGGGTTGAGGCTCGTGGAGTGGTCCGTTCAACGCGTCGTCGACGTATCTTGCTTCCTTGATCATCATCCGTCCGCTCACGAATTTTCCAAGTACTTCCTCGGGCGTCATCATCGTGTACCTGGGATTCTCACGAATATTGTTCACGAGATGAGGATCAAGAACGGTAAAGGACCTGAGCATTAGGCGGACGACATCGTGATCCGTCCAACGCGTGCTTCCGTAGCTCCTTATTTTGTTGATAAGGGTCTTGAGCCGGTTGTACGTCTGAGTTGGCTCCTCTCCCCTTATCATGGCGAACCGTCCAAGCTCGCCCTCCACCAACTCCATCTTGGTGAGCATGGTGATGTCGTTCCCCTCGTGAGAGATCTTGAGGGTGTCCCATATCTGCTTGGCATTGTCCAAGCCGCTCACCTTATTGTACTCTTCCCTGCACAAAGATGCTAAGAGAACAGTAGTAGCCTGTGCATTTTTATGAATCTGTTCATTTATAAGCATAGGGCTATCCGAGCTATCGAATTTCATTCCGTTCTCCACAATCTCCCATATGCTAGGATGGAGAGAGAATAAGTGACTACGCATTTTGTGACTCCAAAATCCGTAGTCCTCCCCATCGAAGTGTGGAGGTTTGCCAAGAGGAATGGAAAGCAAATGCGAATTCGAACTATGTTGAATACGGGAATAATCAAATGAAAAGTTCGAATTGACCGTCTTCCTGTAGTCGTTGTCGTCGTCCTTTTGGGAAGAAGTGGATTCATCACTATCGTCGTAGTAGATGATCTCCTTGATACGCCTCGTCTTCTTCTTCTTCCCTTCCTTTCGTCTATGGCCCGAGCCGGAGTCGGTAGGCTTGTCGTCCTTCGGCTCGTTGACGAAGGTCTCCTTTTCTTTGTCGTTGATCACAATACCCTTCCCCTTAGGATCCATCTATTCGGGCGGTTAGTCCCTTTGTGAATAGAACGGCTCCGATACCAATTGAGAGCACCTAGAGGGGGGGGTGAATAGGTGATCCTGTAAAAACTTCAAACTTAAGCCACAAAAACTTGTTATGTGTTAGCACGATTATTGCCAAGTGGCTAAGGTGAAGTCTCAACAAAACACAATACCACAAGAGATCAAGACAGAGGTGACACGGTGGTTTATCCCGTGGTTCGGCCAAGCCAATGCTTGCCTACTTCCACGTTGTGGCGTCCCGACGGACGAGGGTTGCAATCAACCCCTCTCAAGCGGTCCAAAGACCCACTTGAATACCACGGTGTTTTGCTTTTCCTTTCACTATCCCGTTTGCAAGGAATCTCCACAAATTGGAGTCTCTTGCCCTTACAAGTATATGATCACAAAGAAAGCACAGAGTAAGGGAGGGAAGCAACACACACAAGTCCACAGCAAAAGCGCACACACACGGCCAAGAATCGAGCTCACAAGACTATCTCAGAGTTCTCACTTAGAACAGAGCTCGAATCACTTAGAAACACAAACGAATGCGCAGAGACTTAGTGTGGATGATCAGGAATGCTCAAAGGTTGCTTGTGTTTCTCCTCCATGCGCCTAGGGGCTCCTTTTATAGCCCCAAGGCAGCTAGGAGCCGTTGAGAGCAAATCCGGAAGGCCATCCTTGCCTTCTGTCGTCGGGGGCACCGGACAGTCCGGTGCACACCGGACACTGTCCGGTGCCCGATTTGTTTCCTTTTCTGGCGCTGCCGACCGTTGCAGGCCGGTGGGGATCTGCGAGCCGTTGGCGCACCGGACAGTCCGGTGCACACCGGACAGTCCGGTGCCGTCTTCCGACCGTTGGCTCGGCCACGTGTCCCGCGCGGATTGCGCGGCCGACCGTTGGCCCTGGCCGACCGTTGGCTCACCGGACAGTCCGGTGCACACCGGACAGTCCGGTGAATTTTAGCCGTACGCCGTCGGCGAATTCCCGAGAGCAGCCAGTTCGAGTCGAGGCAGCCTGGCGCACCGGACACTGTCCGGTGCACACCGGACAGTCCGGTGCTCCAGACCGAACTGAGACTTGGCTGCACACAGCCAAGTCATTCTCTCCCCTTTTCTCTTTTTCTTCTTTCTGTTTCTAGCACTTAGACAAATATATTAGTACACAAAACCAATGTACTAAGGCTTAGAAACATACCTTTATCTCATGATTTGCACCTTGTTCATCCATGTATATACTTTCACAATTAAACACATGTGTTGGCACACAATCACCAAAATACTTAGAAATGGCCCAAGGGCACATTTCCCTTTCATGATCAAAAACCTCATCTATCAGAAATATCCGATGAAGTGAGAAGTAGTGATTCCTCAGCTTGCATATCTGCGTGTGCTTGAGCTTGAACCAAGGAGCTGAGGCTGCGCTTGTGCCTGTGCTTGTGCTTGTGCTTGTGCATATGCATGTGCATGTTCTTTAGCATGATCTTGTGCTTTGCTCAGTCCACCTTTGTTGAGGCTGGGCTGAGAGTGTAGGAGTGAAGCCCCAAGGCTCTCTGGTAGGCAATCCACCACACCACCTGACCCCCACCCTTTTTCCTCAACTTGTCAACCGTCGCCCCGACTACTCACTCCACCACCGCAATCGCGTCATCATTAACATTTCTTCTCCGTTCTTTTCAGGACCGTCGAGGATCGATCGGGCGGTGGCGCCGTTGGCAGAAGCAGTCGTCGTCGGACAAGGCGCACAGGTCCACCATGGACGCCGTCTACCACCACCACCACCACCAAGAGTCGACGTTGACGGGCAACGGCGCCGCCACCACCGGCGAGAAGCTGGGCGTGGAGCGGTTCGAGCTGCCGCTGATCTACATCTCGCTGTCACGGAAGGAGAAGGACGACGATTTCCTTGCGATGAAGGGCACCAAGCTGCCCCAGCGACCCAAGAAAAGGGCCAAGAACGTGGACAAGACCCTCCAAGTATTAAACACCTGGCCTGAGATCGATTTGATCCTTTATTTCTAAACCGATCCAAATCGAATATCTGCTCTCAAAACTTAAACATGTGCCCCCTTGCTTTTTATCATGCAGTTTATCTTCCCAGGGATGTAGTGGGGTAGGGGTCATAGGATGGATTTGAATTCATGATAGTATATACACATGTACATTGCTTAAAGATACTATCTACGTATCTATATCTATTACAATTTTGTATAAATACTTTTTTGATAGTTTTTAAATTTGTATGGCAAAGCAGGGACATATATATATCTTTTAATGTATGTAAATCTTTTTAACCTCTAAAAGATGCTAACAAGAAGGTATAACGATAATTGATGTTTCTATATATCTTAGTATATCTTATCATTATATGTTAACTCCGTAGCAACGCACGGGTATACACCTAGTGTCGAAAAATTAAGCAGAAACACTTGTTTGCCAATTGGCTAGGCCTTACGTGGTGGGCCATATTGACCTGGGCCGGTAGGCTTCGGGGTTCGGCCCCAATCGCCCAAACGAGACCTATCGCGCGGCACGCAACCGCGGAGTCTGGAGTCTAGACTGGACTGGAAGAGCCCGTCGCGCCCAAGACCAAGAGCAGCAGCAACTCCCCATATCCTTAAAAAAAACGTTGTGGAGGGTGAAAAGCAAAGCACCCAATCCTAGGTCACGCCGCCCATCCGCACGGCACCGAAATTCCCGTTCTTCTCGCCTCCCCTGCAGCCGACGACGGCGACGGCCGCGGCGGTCCGAGAAGAATCAGCCGCCGTGCAGGCGCATTACCCTCTCCTCGTCCATCTAGGTCCAGCGGAAGGGGAGGAAAAGGCGAAGGCGGGGGCAAGTCAATCGACCCTCCTCGCCGCCTGATCGCGCGCCTTCGCCACCGCCGATGCTGCGGCGCCGTCCATGGCGTCGGCGCTGCTCTCGTACCTGCAGGCCCTGTGGCCGTTCTCTGCCCTCTTGAGGGAGGAGGACGACCTACGCGCGTCAGCGCGGCTGGTCGGGTCGCTCTCTGTGCCGGAGGAGACGAAGCAGTTCGTGCTCGCGCTCCGGGAGCCCGGCGGGTCGCCGCACGACCGGCACCGGGACGGCGCTGGCGTGATCTACATCCTCGCCGCGCAGAATCTGTCGGAGCAGTCCGCCTCGGACGCCGAGCGCCTGATCAAGGAGGTGCGACCGAGGGCCGTGGTCACCCAGGTCGCGCGTCCGGCCCTCGAAGACGTCCGGATCGAAGAGGATTGCCTGGCAGGCAATGGAGGCGGGGGCGTGCCGGTACCGGCTTCGCCGTTTCAGGTGATCAAGCGGTGCGTCACCGAGAAGAGGAGCAGGGACCAGTACGTGAAGGCTGCCGCGTGCCAGGTCCTGCAGGAGATTTTTGGGGTCGGTTTCTATGGCCATCTGCTCGCTGCCAAGAGAGCCGCTGAGGAGACGGGGTCGTGTTTTCTATTGCTTGAGTCTCCCTATGAGAGGAATTGTGGAGGCGGTGGATCGGCCAGCCAGAATAGTACTGCGGACGATAGCTCAGCTCAGTCATTACAGGCTAGTTGCTCGCTAGCTCACAGCACCATGGATGATGCCTCAGGTTTGCAATTGCAGGCTAACTGCTTGACCCCCAGGAGCGCCACTTCAATTGTGAGCTCCCATGGTAGGAGTACATGCCTTATGGATGATAATGGAGGACAACTCTTGAAGTCACTGGCACCAACTCTTAATTTCTTGATGTCCCAAGCAGCCCCTTCCAATGCTGCCACTGAGTGCAGGCCATCTGAATGCAAGCTGATTGACAGATATGAAGCTCCACCATTTGCTCAGTCTGTCTACCCTTTACTTGCTGATCTTTATCATATATTTGCTGATATTCCGTCGATCGGTAGGGCTATGGTTTCTGCTCAGAAGTTGCTTACAAAAGTTCACAAGGGGGAGCCAATCAGCAGTGATATGTTGTCTGATGTGTATGTATTTAGAATTGCAATAGAGGCCCTCAGGATGGGCTTAAACAGTGCAGCCAGGTCCCAAATTGATACCGGAGATAAACATGGCTCAAAAGATCTGGATTTTTCAAAACTCCAATCTGATGAGAAGTGCCACGTTCTTCTTGTGCAAGCTCTCAGGAGTCAGCTAAGAGAGTTTAGTTCTGTGGTGGCTATAGTTGACGCGAGCTGCTTAGCTGGAATAAGGAGACATTGGAATACTCCTGCTCCTTCAGAAATCACTCAATTAGCTAGCAGATGCTTCAATCACTATGGTGCTGAAAATGATGATAAAATTGAGGTACCTTCAGTAGACGACACTGACAAAAAAAGTTGGATATCTGAGAAACCTGTGGTTGCTGTTGGTGCAGGAGGTACAGCACTCCTGGGCTTTTCATCATTATCGAAATCTCTTCAGGCTTCCGCCTTCCTTAAGATGGCCCCTTACAAAAGTCCAGCGGTTCTGAAGTATGGATTAATGCAGCTACAAAGACATGCTGCTATTGTATTGAGCAAGATACTCCCTCACGGGGTTGTTACCGCTGGCTCGAAGGCTTCTGCTTTGCAGTTCACGGCTTCAGCAGAGAAGATTCGAGCGGTCACGCACACCGTAATATCATCGGCCGAGAGAACAAGCTTATTGGTTATGCGGACTTCATTCTACGAAATAATGCAGAAGAGGCACAGGCAGCCTTTCAGAATATTTCCTTGGGCAACATTTGGCTGCAGCATGGCTGCATGTGCTGGCCTTGTGATGCATGGAGATGGGATCGAGTGCGCAGCTGAGGCAGCACCTTCTGTTCCCATGATTGCTTCTCTGGGCCGCGGCCTTGAGAGCTTACGTCTCACATCCCAGGAGGTCAGACAAACAAAGGGCCAAAACGTGAAAGAAGCTTTGCGAGCATTAATGAGCAGCTTGAAGAAATCAGCAAAATAAAGGGCCAAACACTTCACAACTGGAGCTGTATGGATATTTTGTCTTGCGATTTCTGGCAAGCTGAAATTATCATAACTGTAAAGTGCACTTTTTCTTGTTTGCCCCGATATTGTGTGATTATGCTTATTGGCGTGGCTAACTTGAAACTAGGGACCCCCTGAGCGAGATAAGTGTGTTTTGTTGACTTTTTGTACATACATACAAGGTATAATGTTCTGTTAACTTATTGGCATGAATATTAATCCAATAAGATTTCAATGACCTTTGGCAAATTAGAGGTGCTCAGGTGCAATGTCCAGAAGCACCCCACTGCCCCTCGTCGAGTCGTCTGTCGTCGTACTATATTTTATTTCATATAAGCAACGCAGTTACATTTTCCAGTATTATTTTTTAGGTCATGTTTGCAACTGCCTACTGCTTATCACCATTTTCGTAGCTTGTTGATGCTGGTACGTTGAACAATGAAGAATTTAGAGTAATTCTTGGCATTTTTATGAAATGTGCATGGCTGATGTTACACATAAAGATATCCCGTGATTACACAAGAGTGAAAAACGAAACCGTCCTTTGTGTTCTCTTATTCATTACAAAAAAAAAAGGCTGATGCTGTGCAAATGGAACACGGGCTCTTTAGACAGTTGCTGCTTTGAGGGTGAGAAAATCTGAAATCTGATTCGTGTAGAAATCTGGCTGGATCGAGTTGTCGGGGCTCTGAAGCGTCTGCAGGGAAGTCACGCCTGCAAGAGACAGCGAAGCTCAATGCTCATGCTGATGTTAAATCAGCAGTGCCTTGTATCAATCAGAAATCAGAGTTAGAACTGAGGAACTGATGAAAACCTGAGAGGACGAGGAGAGTCTTGCAGCCTCCATTCTGACCAAACAGGATATCGGTATCCAATCGGTCCCCCACCATGCATATCTGGGATGTTGTGATTCCGAACCTGTCATGAAGAAACGTAAGAATCTGAAAAACTTGCCGTGGGCTGTATGGTTTATTATTATTACACTTAAAACAGTCACACATCCTTCGACGAAAATCTCAAACACGGGACATCTTTAGAATTGTTCGAGCCCCTTTACTTCTTTGCCAGGTAGTCCATCATGAAGGTGGATGGCTTCCCGACCACGAGCGGTTCTTGCTTAGTCGAACCGAGAAGTGCACCGACCATTGCTCCGCCACCTGCCCATTCTTGGGCGTCAGTAAGATGGGTTACGGCGTCCCTGTTTGTTGCGATGAAAAGGCACCCTGGGTTCTCACGGATGCACAGTGTCCCGTACCTAAAAAAACGCATCGGCAGCAAGTTTACAGGCCTTGTAGAACGATGTTGGTGTCAGATCTATATCTACGAACATGAATGAATGGAGAGGAATAACGCAGTGACATGTAGGCTGCAGCAATGCGAAGCTGAAGCTCTGAAGACTTACTGAACTTTGTAGTAATTGAAGTAGCGATCAAATCCGACCACGACAGCTCCCACCTGTAAAACAAACCCTCCGCCAAAAGCGTGCAATTTGGTTGGTCTACTTCTAACAGCATGCCACACCCACCCCCAGAACGTGGAGAAGGATCATACGTACATCTTCGTCGTGCTCCATGTAGAGACCAGGCTTCAGCTCTATCTTCTTGTCTCCGTCTGTCTGCAGCACGACGATGAAATCTGAGCTGCGTGAGTCCGTACTTCAGAGACTTCGCACGGTCAAAATTAGCAAATACTGACTGATATCCATGGGATGTGAAATTTCAGTGGCATTGTTACTTACGGGCCCACCGAGGTACTGAAATCCAGCCAACTCCAGCTCCTTCAGAATCCCTTCCTCTCCGATAACATACACCTATATTCTGGACGTTAAACTTCGCGCATGTTTCGCGCGTTATTTCGAATGGCGAGAGGTACCTTCTTGTCCTTGGGGAAATCGATGGACTGCAGGTACGCGGCGGCCGCGAAAGACGAAGCGAAGATCTCTTCCTGCGCAGAAGCAAGCAGCGACCCGCGGCCGGCGGTCTCATCGGTTAGCAGCAGCAGCAGCAGCAGAGGAAACCGACCAACAGAAGCGGGTTCATGACGAGGAGTGCCGATTATATTAAGAACCCGGCCAACCTCGTCGACGCTCAGCCCCAGCGTCTCGAACTTCCTGCCGTACTGCTTCCTCGACTTGGTGGAGTTGTTGGTCACGAACACCAGCCGCTTGCCCTGAAACGGCCGGCGTACCAGCCAGCAGCACTGCAGCTTCAGTGGGAACGAGAGGGGATCGAGGAAAGCGTTGTGCTTTTGGGACGGACCTTTGATCGGAGCAGGTCGAGAGTCTCCCGCACGCCGTCGATCAGCTTGTCGCCCTTCCAGATCACACCTGCGCGGCACACGACACGCGGACGCGCGAGTTTAAGGCAGCCAGACGCCCAGACCCATTCACGCCCACTACCCAAGAAGCCGAAGGCGGCGGGGTGACTGACCGTCGCAGTCGAAGATGAAGGTCTCCACAGAGTCGATGAGCGCGTCGGCGTCCTCGAGCTTGGCCGCCGCCGGGGCGGCTGCGGCTGCCCCCGCCGCTGCCATCACGGACCGCCTAGCCACACGGCTCGCCTGCGGCACCGCGACCAGCCCGCCGCGCCGCTGGCTCTTCCCCGAGAGAGGGAACGGCGGTGGCGCCTGCGACGAGGATGGCGGGGAGGAGGTGGAGGGGAGGAAGGCCGGGGACGCGCGAACCTGAAGCATCGCTGCGGCCACTCGTGTTTTTATTATCGGGTGGCGTTTGGTTGGCGTGTAGTGCGTTATGGTTTGCGCGCTCATGTACGCGCTAGCGACTCTTTGGATTGGTCTCCGGGCCTGTGATCTGTGGCTGGGAGTGAAGGCAGAGAAGCGGGAGGGATTGACGTCTGAGCTCGTGTTGTGGCTGCTGTTCGAGCTAGGGACTAGGAGGTAACAAAAGGCGTGAGAGAGAGAGAGTTAGGAGAAAATGATTAAGGTCCCGTTTAATTCCATTAGTTTTGACTAAATTTTAATCTTTACTTTATTTAGTTATACGGACTAAACAAATTCTAAATATATTAAATGTAGCACTTAAAGATCGAAATATCACTTTTCTTGTTTTCTGTATATGCAACTAGTTTTTTAGACAAGGTCAATTAGAGTAAATGTTGTCATTTAGTCCTTTTTAGCATCCATATAGGAGACTAGAGACTAAAGCCAATTAATCTCTACTTTATTTTTTCCGTTTGGTAAAATAGAGACTAAAAACTAGAGAATAAAAATTAATCAATCTAACCAAACGGGGCCTAAGTAGCTTTGGCTTTTGTGGCGAACCCTCTATTTGCCTTTGTAGGCAAGAGAGAGAAGGATATTTTCCAAGAGAAAATAATGCCAGATGTTAAATTTAAAGTAGTACATGCTAGGTCAGTTAGGCTGTCCGCACTCATGGACGGTAAAATCCCCTTATACCCTTTAGCGTGCACTCACAGCCTGCAGCAACGGACGCTACACTCTACTGCATCAATGCCGAGGCAGCCTCAAACTCCAGATATAGCGCTCAACTGTGAGACGGCTGCAGGTGTGAGGCGGGTCCAGCATAGGTATAGTGTGTATAAAAAAAATTGAAAAAAGAATATAATATATGGTAGTTAGTATAGGGTTGAGATATAGAGTAAACATGGCTGCGGAGATTTATGGTATAGAGTAAAGAAGTTTGCTGACAAGGACGGAATATTTCTTTTAGAGTAGAAATTTAGAGTTATATGAGTGCGGATAGCCTTAGAATCGTCCAGTAGATAATACCACGTTTGGATTATCTGTTCGGCAGATTCGATTGAAGCTAAGCCAGAAACCAAACCAGCCCAGGATTGAGTGGATCCTGGGCTGTCACTCATTTATGGTCAGCAGCCTACTTTCAGCATAGGAATTAATCCGAATAGTTGGTTACCTGAGTTTATTCTAGGCTAAGGATTGAGACGGAGGAGTTAAAACCATCCGACTTTGTTTTTGGCCCAAGACAAAAGAACAGTTCTAGCAAGCTATATCAAATTCTAAACTAGGCTGATTGATTGGTCCAGCGAAAACGAACGCAGCCTTAACAAGTTTAGATTCAGAAATATGTTTTAAAGTTTTATGTATATACGAGATATACCTTTAAATCTTTACGAGTTTATTCAAGGTCCGCCGATATATTTAATTCAAAATCTATTAAAATACATTTAACATTAGCTTTTAAGAAGAAGAAAAAACCCGACAAAATTGGTTGGCCTTTACGCCGTTGGAGGCTAGAGAACTATTGGAGACTATAGTTGTTTTTGTTCCCAATATATTTAGCAACTTATTAAGTCTAAGTTTATGATTTTTTTAAGAGATGCTCTGTTTGGTTGTGTTTAATTTTTTGAGTCGTTCTCATCAAACGACAGTACTGACACGTCGCAGCTTCCTGGCGTATCTCCTAGCCCAGAACGTGTAATTGACCAGTGCCAGCAGCTCGAAGGCTCCCAGCGACAGAAAGAAGCGATCAAGGCGTGCTCTGTTGAAATCCGTTCCGTCCAGCCACCCTCCATCTCCACCGCCACCACTCCTCGTCATCCTGTTCACGAGATGGATGAAGGCGCAGCATGACCAGGCAGCCAGTCCAGCCACACAGGACTGCACTGCTGGCGCGATCGACTTCATCGCCGAAGGCGCCTCGCTCCTGATGAACTCGACCAGTCCGCCGAAGGATGCAGTGTCCATGATGCTCAGCAGGAAGAACTGGATCACAAGCCAGAAGACAGACATCGCCGGCACACCGGTTCCTGCCGACGTCGTTAGCTTGTGCCGCTCTGCGACGTTCAGCCTTCTTGCCTCCACTAGCGCGGCGACGCACGCTGCCGCGATCCCGCAAGCCGATCCTGCGCCGATGCGCTGCAGCGGGGTGGCCCCGTGCTGGTGGCCTGTGGCTGTTCTCTCAGCAGCAGCGGCGTCAGGATTCTGTCGTAGCATGGCTGCATCAGCGTGTGGAACGCTGTTGGGATCGCGATGAGAGAGGCGGAGGGTATCTGGATCGCGCCTGCACCTCTGTCCATTGCACGGCCAACCTGTATGGTTAGTGTCATGAGCAGCACGAATGGCAGGTAGACGAGGAAGCAGCTGATGAAGATTGGAAGCATCTGGATGAGGACCCTGGTTTCATCAGCTTGATTGGTTCTGCAAAATGAAAAGCCAGTTGTTGGTGTTACCTCCATCATCTATGTGTATGTATGCTGTATCCAGGCCTTGTTCAACAGTTGTTTGGAGAGGGGAGATTAACAATTGACACAACCGGCATGGTATTGCTACGTCTAGCTACAAAAAATAGTTCCTTATTATCAACAGAAATAATGTTTCTTTGTTTTGTTAAAGAAGCATGAGTTCCATGGAAACCTGAACAATGGAACTTACCCAGATTTGAAAACATGACCTTGTGTGTTGGTTTCTTGTAGCTCAATATCATCTACATTGGCAGCTGACTTCTGATTTGATGAAGTGATAAGAACCTGTAGCAGTACCAGTGACAGAACTTGAGAACCTCCGTAAGAACTTTTGTATGGTCAGTGTCATTATATTAGCACGCAGTCCTCTTGCATATGCTCATTAAAAAGAACTAACACAAATACTGAATTGCGAAGTACATTGTGTGTATGATATGCTTACTGTATGTATGAACTTTTTTACCTGCAATGTTCTAGTTAGAGGGCTTCCACATCCACTAGGCTTCTGCATGCGATAGAAAGGACATCCACTGGCTGCCACAAGCAGCCCTACAAGAACAGCAAGAGCACACGTCATAAATCCGATGTCCCAGCCCAAGTTATTTTCAATCCACACTAAGAAGGCCAATCCAATCATCGCTCCGAGAGAGTTTGCGAGCTTAAGCCTGATCAAGAACGTACTCCTGAGCTGTGGTTTCTTTGGGTCACTGTCGCTGAACTGATCTCCACCGAGGGATGGTACGCAGGCACGCATGCAGCCCTCCCCAACAGCAAACATGAACAGGCCCAAGTAGAGCAGTGTCAACTTCCAACCCCGAGCTGCCTCACAGTTGTTTGGCTCTTCGTCTATGGCACAGGTTTCAGGATGGAGTGCAGGGAAATGGGCCTGCAGTGCTAGCAACATGTAACCCTGCACCGTCCAACAGAAGATTTGTTTATAACCTGAAATTATTTGTTCTTCTGGTTTTTGCAATTTCAAAAGAAAAATACTATAGAGCACTTTCTATTTGTGCATTTTTTAATGGAATAAACTAATGTGTTATGTATGTCTTGTATTACAATTATGGTATGGCCTAAAAAATGAATAATCAACATAGTGTGCTTTGCTTTAGTATCTCTATTTCAAAACTGAAGACAAAATAGAAATGGTGTTATTTGATAGAAACAACAATAGTGATTATCTAGAAAAAAATTATCCAGCTTCATCATGCTGCATGTGACTGAACGTAGTTTTTTTTAACATGGAATTAGTTCGAGAGAAGTAAACTACTACCAGGATCACGCAGGGTCCGAATACAAATATAGCGGTGGCTCGCTTGATCATACACGCATCAGAGATGAAGTTCATCAGAGCAGCAGATATCATCACGGTGCCAACCAGGTAGCCTATCACGGTCGATGAGGTCACAATGTCCAGATGCAACGTGCCGTGCAAATAGGCCACCACGGTGAAGTTTGAGCTGTTAGAGCAGCTTCGTAGCATGAACAAAACTGCAAACAGACATGAGATGAGAGAGTCGGCTGAAATGATTTTGTTTGTGTGCCTGTGTGGTTCAGAAGTGCATGTAAGTCCAACAACGTAACCAACATCTGGACAAATGCATTGAGACTATTTTACCAAAAAAATTAAAGAAATGATATATTTCATCTATTACTCCTAGCTAGAAAATCATAGATGATCTTAACCATCCGATCTTATATTAAATAAACGGCTTCTAGAGTAGCATGACGAAAACCCTTATTCGTACCTTTAGATTATTTATTGTAAACATATATTCCATGACTGAATTAAATATTAGTTTTTTTTATGAATGTGAACTTTTGGGACGTGGACGGTTTTAGGAACCGAGGAGGGTAGAATCTTAGGTGGGAGGTTGGGGCCGGGGGTTTGAATTGTGGGTGGAACGGATTATTTTTTCTTCTTTTTCTGTGTGCTTGATCGCTTATCACGAGCTCCTCGCACCTGCTAGTCTGCTGCTCTGCACAGATCAGGTTACCCAGAGATAAAAAAAAAAAACAGGACGGCCAGATCGTACGTAGTTTATTTATTTCTCGCGCGTTGGATTAAAGAAGTTCCTAGTTTTCCTACAGCGGATTCTACCTTGTAGTACTGGTACAGCTTTGCAGACATGGGATTCCCTTTCTGCGTATGTTAGTTTCTGTGGGATCGAGAGTTGAGATCGTTTTCGTAGCTCCAATCCAACGCTCGCTACTAGAGAAGTTTTCAACCCAGATAGAAGATTATTTCCCCTTATGAGTCTCCTTTTCTCTCCTTTTTTCCGTATCTATTAGGCTCCAAGCCTCCAACAGCGTACTCTCATTTCAGAAGGAAAAAAAAACAGCAGAACAGAAACCACGAACAAAGAACGTACTCTCATTTCAGAAGAAGAAAAAAACAGCAGAACAGAAACCACGAACAAAGAAAAGATGGTCCAGCTAGCGCGTGCAAGTGCACCAGCACTGGTTGAAGAAACCACTGAACAATACTAGTAATTAATAGGGACAATAATATTAACGGCAGCATCGGCTTACCGTAGAGGAAGACCGTTGCCCTGACGCCTCCGTGCCTCCTCTCGTCCGCCGCATTCCCTCTCCAGTCCACGTACACCTGTTCGCCTTCCATGATCTGATGTGATGATTAGCACGCAAGCAACTGGACCAGTAGTTCTGCTCTGTGCAGGTGCAGGCAATGCTCTGTGTCCGCGCCAGCCTAAGGGTGCACAGAGAGCAGAATCTCCCCCCCCCCCCCCCCCCCCCCCCCAAACTCCTCATGTACAACACATACCTATATGTATGTATGGCTATATAAAGGCTGGTGAGTGAGTCCTGGACGGCGCGGGGTGACGCCGCGCATCGGCCGCGCGCGCGCGGGGCGTGGTTTGCCTCGTGACGTGCGAGGCGCGCGCTCTCCCGAACATCTCCACACGTGGGTTAGGTAGGTCATTCTGAATGCACAGTTTCATCGCACCGTTTTCAAATAGATGGAATAGGGCGGAGGGCGTACTGACTTATTGTTATTGCTGGTTGGTGGGATCACGCTAATTAATAACCTTGTGCAGAATCATTCATCCATCTATTCTATTTATTTTAGCAATGTGTCGTGTGCCCTTCCATTTGACGAAGCAAGCATTTTTTGACTTCATAAATGTGCACGGTGTGCAGTATCAAGCAACACCAGATCCGATCTCCTGCCGCGTCAGAGAAGACTGCCAATATAAGATATATATATATATATATATATATATATATATATATATATATATATATATATATATATATATATATATATATATATGGATTCCTTTTCTTCGTTCCTCTGGTTAACAGAGAAACTAAACACAGCTGGTAGTGGTAGAGGTTCCAGCGCGTCCCCGGCACAGCTGTGGCGAACAAGTGGATTTTTCGCTGCTAGCTGATCTCTAATAGCTATAGCTCCAGGTAGTGCCATCCACGTCAGCGGTCGGCTCCAATGTGGCAGGGGTGTGAGTGTGATGGAAGAAGCCGCACGTTCCTCCTCGAATGCAAGGGATCATCCGTGGCTCTCTCTGTGATCGAAGCTAACGATGGGTGGAATCGTTGCTCATAGCGTGAAAGCTGGAGGACTAAAAAAACAGATCTTCTACTGATCGTGCACGTTTGCATTCAGTCTTGGCAATATAATGGGCCACGAGAGCTAGAGGCGGTGAAGCGGAGGATGGCGCGTCAACGGCGGCTACTGATCGTGCACGTTTGTCATGATCCGCATGTAGAGGCCCCCACCCTGCGGCGATCCTGTTTTCCCATCTAGCGTCGCGACCCAGCCGCCGCTACCACATTTTTTTTGATCTCATTTCTGCTTTAGGATCGTGCGAGCATAGAGATGGCAATAAGTACGTAGAGATGGTAATGAATCGTGATCTAAATGCTTTTTCATAAAATGGTAGCATCATAAAGAATTTTTAGTACAAAATAAATAGAAATAGAGTTCAATCCTAATCTAATCTGATCTGACCCTTTAAATTTTATAGTACAAAATTTAGAGTCCATTGCCATCCCTAGGTACCCGCGACCAAATACACGATAGATATTTAATCTATTAGGGTATGTATATGACCTAAAATTCTACCCATGGATCTTTTATTGGGCAAAAAACGTCACTCAATAGATAAACGGGTATTCGAATATTCTGCCATCACTCATACCCGTTAATCCCATGTGTATAAAATACCCAGTATAAACTTGGCCCAAAATCATGAACTTGGATTTCAGTCATCCATCTCTTTTGACTATATATTTAACAACCTTTGTGAACGATAATGTCATAAAAGGTTTAGCAAGTATTTGATTACCATGTAATGAACACATGTATTGTGTTATCTGGTACTATTCTAGTGTTGCTACATTATCCAATTATCTATGATGATGTTGAATGGATGATTGAATGGAGCTACAATCTTTTTGTAATGGTGCTTAGATGGAAATACTTGAAATTTGTATAATATTTTATTTTGATATATGTTTAATCTTTGCGGGTACGGGTGAACCTGATGGGTATGAGGGTGAATCCATACCTGCTAATGGATATGAGTGATTTGACGGAGTTGTTTTTTTTGTCGTATTTATGGATAGTAATACCGGTGGATATTTAGCTATTGCCGTTAGGGGTGGAAACGAGTCGGCTCGGCTCGACTCGCTGCGGCTCGCTCATGCAACGAGCCGAGCTCGGCTCGCCCATCTCGCGAACTCGAAAAAGCGGCTCGGCTCGGCTCGCTCCTGGCTCGCGAGTCGGCTCGCCGAGCCAACAAGCCTAGGCATAAACGTAAATCTGCTCTCTAAATTATTATATAAAATCTTAAAAATATTTTAAATAACATATTTTAAATTAGTAAAATAGATATATCACTAATATAATATATAAAATAGATTATTTTTGTATAGTAATCTCAAATAACATAAATTAATTGTCTACTCGGTACTAATATTATATGCTAATTAAGATTTTATGTAACAAATTGTTGTTAAGTCGAGCCACGAGTCAGCTCGCGAGCTACACCGAGCCGAGTCGAGCTGGCTTGCTCTTTTCACGAGCTAGCAAAACAGGCTCGGCTCAGGCTCGTTCTGAGTGTCGAGCCGGTCCGAGTCGAACTGCTGCGAGCCCGAGCCAGCTCGTCGAGCTCGAGCTTTTTTTGCTGTCCTAATTGCCGTCTCTATGCGAGCCCGGTTCCATGTCTGTCCAGCTTCCAGCTGAATAAACATGATACAAGGGCTCCTCTACCATAGTTAGGCAGTTTTCTGGCCTCCCTCAACTTTAACAGTTGCATTTGTATTAGGATATGCTAGAGTTAACACCATTTAATCACGACGATTAACGACTTCCAGCAAAAGACCCGTGAATTGTGTTGCGCGCGCATTCTCCAGCGCCATGACGCCTTGGCGAGCCGGAGGGTGACCACCGGCCCTACAAAAATACCAACTCACTTGACCAAAGGGCAACCAAAAAAAAAACTCCTGCCCTACTGTCTCTCCAGGACATCATTCATATGCCGGAAACTGTACAAATAATTATAATCACCCATCTGGGTCATACAACTGGCCTTTTGCCTTAGTTTGACGTTACGGTATGACCTCATATTTTACACCCACTCAACATTTGCCACGACGACAACACGTACAATCAGGCAACAGGATAGCAATATAAGCACCACCACATACAACAGTTTGCATCTGCATCTCCAATCTGTTTTTACTTTCTTCCAACTAATGCCAGGACGGAGCCGATCAAGCCCAGCGCGGCCATACTAAAACTGACGCGCTTGACCAGTGCTGACAACGGGTAGCCTACGGCGCAGCAGCAGTACCCGCCAAAAGGCTCTCGCAGTTGCCGCTGTTCCCCCACGCTCTCTCCCTCCACATCTGCTCCACCTGCTCAAAAGTCAGGCCCTTCGTCTCCGGCACGTACGTGGCCACGAAGACGAAGGCCAGCACCGCGATCCCGGCGACGATCAGGAACGTCGGGCCGGTCCCGACCAGCCCCACAATCGACAGGAACGTCTGTGCCACGACGAGGTTAGAGACCCAGTTCACGGTGGCCGACATGCCGCCGCACATCCCACGGTACGCCTCGGGGTAGATCTCCGAGTTCACGGCCCACGGCACGGGCCCCATGCCCGGGGAGAAGAAGGCGATGTACAGAGCGAGGCCGGCCACCGCGAACCAGCCTAGCGCGCCCTGGCACGTGCCGCTGCCGGCGCTCGCGCAGAGGCCGGATGATGACTGCAGTATGAAGGCCGTGGCGAGGATGGCCAGGGAGACCACGACCCCGGCCAAGCTTGTGAGGGCCAGGCGGCGGCGGCCGCAACGGTCGATTAGGTAGATTCCGACGATGGTTCCGGCGGCGTTCATGGCCGCCACGATCAGGGAGAGGAGCAAGGCCAGCCTGTTGGAGGAGAAACCAGCCATCTGGACTATCGTGGGGCTGTAATACATCACGGTGTTGATCCCGGTAAATTGCTGGAAGGCCTGCATGGTTTTGATAAGCCTAGATGAGAAAAAAAAAAGGTAGCGCCCAGTTGCCTGCTTCATGCGTCAACTGAATCTAGACAACAGAACTTGTGGCCAAGTGGAATATCTGCTCCACTGGCAACTGAAAGAAAATAGAGCACGAACGAACGAACGAGTAAGCAGGCTGAAGAATATACCTGAAGGCCAGCCCCAGCAAAGAAAGCTAGCCTCAATTCTTTCGACTTGAAGACATCCAGATAGCTTCCGGTATTGTTGGACTGGAATTCATGCATGGAGGATGAAGCAAGCAGCTCTACCTCTTCCTCCAAGCGGTCGGATTCATAGATCCTCTCAAGGACGGCAATAGCTTTTGCCTTCTCATCCTGGAAGAAAAAAAAGTAAAGATAAGAACAGGATACCATTACCGAAGGAGACAGCGCAGAACTGGACCAAGAGGCAATAATTAACCTTCCAGTAAAGCCAACGCGGAGATTCTGGCAGGAATAGCATCAGCACAAACTGTATAATGGCAGGAACAGCAGCAACACCAAGCATCCAGCGCCATGTTCCAGGCACCTGTTCCATGTAGCGTGCATATTAGTAATTACCTATTGGCCATATTAGTTGTTGCCTATTCCTATTGGCCATCGTTATGAATGTTTCACATCAACTTGCCATTACAAATGAAAACCATGAAAATCAAATGAGTCTTCAGTTTTAATCATCTGGGCATGTAAACATGTAGCAATTCATGAACAGAGATTGGAACAGAACATCACTATCGCGCCAGGTTTTTGCTATTGCGCAAGAACAGTAGAGGATGAGAGTCAAGCAGTGCTGAAAGAGAAAATTCCTTATTTAGCATTGGATGATGAGGTGGTTCCTTATTTAGCACCCAAAGATAAAAACTCCCTAACAGAGCATTCGCATCATTTTGTGTTTCCAATATAGCACTGCCATAAGTTTTCTCCTGTAACAACGTCAACTGCTATCTGAAAAGACCATTCTACCCCTGTTGTCACGTGTAGCATTTTGACACAACATGCCACGGTGAAGTTTTTTTTTGGACAGTACCTTTAATATATATAGCTGTATATATCTGGTTAGGATGAATTTTTTACAGTACTTCTTGCAACCTACATAACAACTGATTTGTCTCTGAATCTCGCATTGCTTGTGCGCTACCTGCGTAAAATCACTCAGTAGAACTAAAACCTAATACGTGAGATGTGACTTCGGCACTACTAGACATGAGGAAGCAAATGTTAGTTTGGAAGGTCAGTTAATATCCAAGAAGGATAACTTTTAGTATTTAGGATCAATGTTACAAAGAGATGTATATTGATGAAGATGTTAGCCATAGAATCAAAACAGATTGGAGGAACTGGTGCAAAACAGCTGGTGTTCTATGTGATAAAAGGATACCACAGAAGCTAAAAGACAAGTTTTATAGGACGACGATTAGACCTGCTATATTGTATGGTGCATAATGTTAGACTAAAAGACGTCATGTTCAACAGATAAGTCTGCAAAAATACGTATGTTGTGTTAGATTTGTGGCCATACAAATGAAATGAGTCTAGAACAATGATATACGTGATAGACTAGGGGGTAACACTAATTGAAGAGAAGCTTGTCCAACACCAATTGAGATAGTATGGCCTATGGACATGTCCAACGAAGACTTTCAGAGACAATAATACGTAGTGGAATTCTAAGACATGATAGTAGTAGGAATAAAGGCAGGGGAAGACCAAAATTGACATGGGAAGAGACAATAAAAAGAGACTTGAAAGGGTGGAATATATCCAAAGATTTAGCCTTGAATAGGACCGAAACTATCCATGGGGCTGAAACTCGATTTGTAGCTTCTATTGGGTTTCAACCCTAGCGTACCCTAACTTGCTTGGAACTAAAAGACCTTGTTATCGTTGTCGCTGTTTGTGAATTCACTTCAATGCTTTTTAAACTGATGTACTTTGTTTATTAATTTGGGTTTAACTGTACACTGAAGAATAGTGAAATTTCATGTTTTTTATGAAGTGGGTGTGTACTGCTGTTCCCACAATTTCTAACCAGAATATTCATCACAAAATGATGGAGATCTGATCAAACCATATGAACTACTGCCTGTTACTTCCACAAAACATATATGATCTCTTTTGCAAGGACTTCAGTGGTTATTTTGTTGCTGTCGGGGGGAGAGGGGCACATACAGGCTATTGGGTACCAAAAATGAAGCCAGTGCTATGTTGGGGGAACTTTTTATCTTTAAGAGCTAGATAAGGAACCACCTCATATTCTAATACTGAATAAGAAAATTTTTCATGCTGAAATGTGCATTTGACAGGAATGCAAAGCAAGGAAGCAACTAGTTCAGTGAACTCTCGAAAGTAGAGAGCTCAAGCATCCCACCAACATCAAAGTTGATGCGCACCAAGCAATGCCTCGTCAATAATACACCCATTGCTGTTGGTAGGGGAAGGCTGACTCTTGGTTCATTTAACAGTAAAGAGTATTACACAATTAACTACAACCAACAAGGATGTTTGCGCCTTGTAAAAATATATATGAAAAGAAAAAACAGATAAACTTTTCAGTGTCACCGATGCTGAAAACATTTCCCATGAGATGCAGCTTTTCTTAATGGTTCTTGTGAAAGTGAACCACACCAAAATGTAATTGCAAGGAATATCATTTTAACTTGCTAGCATTGTATGTAATGCCGAGTCGCATTCACTAGTCAAGATAGATCTTTAATTCAACTGAAATAAAAGATAGTTACTTTGAGCTTTACATATAAGATGCAAGATCCCCTAATTTCTAGTTGTCAGCTGAGAGTGGCATAGGCTAAGAACAATTTCAAGGGTCCTGCCTGAGTGGAGATTGAGTATTACCTCAGTAAAGCCGAGATTGATAAGATAGGAGAAGAATTGGCCACCGGTAATCATGAGTACATTAGTTGACACCAAACCTCCCCTGATTTCTGAAGGAGCAGCTTCAGCAATGTATACCGGTGCTGTGACTGATGCAACACCCACACCCAAACCAACGAGGAGCCTTCCGATAATTAGAATGTAAGGACCAGCAGCAGCACACATGACAAGTGAGCCAAGAGCAAACATCAAATCAGCAAGAAGAGTAGACTTCTTGCGACCGTATGCATCATTGATCCAACCACCCCCAGCAGCTCCAATCATAGCTCCGACTAAGGCCATGCTAACAATCGTTTCCTGAGGAAGAAACCAAACCCAGACAATCAGTACATATGTGGAGAGTGTCATATTGTGACAACTAATTATCAGCAGGCTAGACTGAACCTGTAAGAAGTAATTGCCCTTGACCGCTGGAAAATCATCGCGGATATACAGAAGGGCTCCAGATATGACACCTGACAAGTGAAAATTTTCAGCTACAGGTGCAAAATTATATTGGTATTTCAGTCGAATTTCATAAGCTCTAAGAAAAAAGGCCGTTGGGAAAAAAAACTCGTGCAAAAATTAACTTCAGGTCCCGTGCAAAAGTGCAATTGCGCAACAGGAGTGCGAACTATTCTGCAGGATGTCTGGTTTTCATGATGTGTCCAATTCAGTTCATCAAATTCAATCTGTAACAACTAGAGAAAAGACTAGAACATCAAATTCAACCGAACTAATCATAGAAAAGACCATGTTCCATTTTTTCATATCAAGTGACCCAAAATCAGGCCCTACTCCTAACCAGCCAGAAAGCTGTTATATCCTACAATTAGAACTTTAGGATTTATAGCAAGAGGGGTCCCTGAGGCCTGAGAGCCGCTAGTGTCATCGATTGCTGCTGTACATACCTGTATCGTAGCCAAAGAGGAATCCACCGATTCCTGCAGCGCCCGTGAGCGCAAGCACGTAGGGGTTGCTGAAGAACTTCATGTCCCTCTTCCCCGCAGCGTTCAGCAGCCCGGAGCTCCCGGGAATGGACATGTCGATCGTCATTCCTGCTCCGGCCAAGCCGAATATCAAACCACCAAAACTTCCCCGAAATCCAATCCCCCGGCAGTACCTCGCAGGGGGGGGGGGGGGATCAGGCAAGCACCCCCAAATCGCTTAAAATCCAATCTTTATTGTCCAGCAAGATGTAAGCTCACACTCCGAAATCAAAAGCAGTGGAACGGCAGAACCGCCGGACAGAAACGGGGAGACCCTGGAAATGGGAGAAAATTCTGGAACCGGTGCGGAACCAGGGTGGAGATTCGAGAGACTTTTGGACAGGGGAGAGACCAGTATTTGAAGCCAACGACGCCCGTCTTAATTAGGAGGATTTTATTCATACGGTTTGGGTAGCATAGCAGCCTAGCAGGGTAGTAGGTGGATGGATATGATTCGCCTGATAGGAGGAGAGGGAAGCTTGCAAGTCTGCAATGATTTTTGTCTCTATGAGTCATCCCTTTGGCATCGCTCAACTTGGACTTGTAGAAATTACGGTGATTTCCCTCCGTGGAATGTTAGTAAAAATAGGGGAAATGCATTTTTGTTTACGTTAGTATTAGATAAACCGTGTAAAAATAGCACACGAACATGTTAAATCCTCTTTCCCTTGCATGAACCTTTCATTAAGTGGTGGCAAGGCTGTCTCCAGCACAGCACTGTAACGTCGCGCATGTGAAAAACAAAAAAAAAATCTAAGATACTATATTTAAAGGGCGTATATATATGGAATACATCAATAACAGAGCTGTCTGAAGAGAAAAGCTACTACCTCGGGTCTATTGTGGATTCAGATTTCAGACTCGAATTAGATAAGTCAAATCTAGTAGAACTCAGACTCATATTCGAAGGAAGTTTAACCCACTCGCCAGAACTAGATTGACATTGCGTAACAAGCAAAGGCGACACTTTTCCTTATACCAAAATACTTCTACTTATAGATTTCTCACATATTAAGGGAACCCCACATATAACCTCAAAGAATAAAACTCCTAGACGCTAGGCCGAACTACTAGAACAAATCTCATTCTATATCCAACGCTATACCTAGTATCATTCTTGTAACTAACTGAAAGGGATTTAGGCTTACACTTATTTCCTATAACTAATTTTGGTGGTTGAATTGCCCAACACAAATAATTGGACTAACTAGTTTGCCCAAGTTTATAAGTTCTACAGGTACCAAAGGTTCACCATAAGCCAATAAAAAGATCAAGAGAAAGGGTTCAAACAAAAGAGCAAGGGTCAACCGAAGGCACCCTGGACTGGTGCACCGGACTGTCCGGTGCACCACCGGACAGTGTCCAGTGCACCAGGGAAGGTCGACCTTAAACTCTTCACCTTCGGGAATTCTCGGAGCCGGCGCGCTATAATTCACCGAACTGTCCGGTGTACACCGGACAGTGTCCGGTGCTCCAAGAGGACGCGGCTCCGAACTCGGCAGCCTCGGGAATTCATGTCGGTTGCTCCGCTATAATTCACCGGACTGTCCGGTGTAACTGCGGGGCAACGGCTACTTCTGGCGCCAACGGCTACCTACAGCGCATTTAATGCGCGCCAGCGCGCGCAGAGGGCAGTCACGCCCATGCTGGCGCACCGGACACCCTACAGTTCATGTCCGGTGCGCCACCGGACATCAAGACGGGCCCAGAAGTCAGAGCTCCAACGGTCGGAACCCTAACGGCCTGGTGACGTGGCTGTCGCACCGGACATGTCCGGTGTGCACCGGACTGTCCGGTGCGCCATACGACAGACAGCTTCCACCAAACGGCTAGTTTGGTGGTTGGGGCTATAAATACCCCCAACCACCCCACATTCAAGTCATCCAAGTTTTCCCACTTCAACTACTTACAAGAGCTCTAGCATTCAATTCTAGACACACGAAAGTGATCAAATCCTCTCCAAACTCCACACAACGCCCTAGTGATTAGTGAGAGAGATTTGCTTGTGTTCTTTCGAGCTCTTGCGCTTAAATTGCTTTCTTCCTTCTTTGATTCTTCATTGCGATCAAGCTCACTTGTAATTGAGGTAAGAGACACCAATCTTGTGGTGGTCCTTGTGGAAACTTTGTGTTCCAAGTGATTGAGAAGAATAGCTCACTCGGTCCGAGGGACCGTTTGAGAGAGGGTAAGGGTTGAAAGAGACCCGGCCTTAGTGGCCTCCTCAACGGGGAGTAGGTTTGCAAGAACCGAACCTCGGTAAAACAAATCCACATGTCACACTCCTTATTTGCTTGCGATTTGTTTCTCACCCTCTCTCGCGGACTCGATTTTATTTCTAACGCTAACCCGGCTTGTAGTTGTGATTATTTTTGAGAATTTCAGTTTCGCCCTATTCACTCCCCCTCTAGGCGACTTTCAATTGGTATCAGAGCCCGATGCTTCATTAGAGCCTAACCGCTCGAAGTGATGTCGGGAGATCACACCAAGAGGGAGATGGAGACCGACGACAAGCCCACTACGAGTCATGGGAGCACTTCATCGGAAGAGTCCCGCACCAAGAGGAAGGAGAAGAAGAAGGACTCCTCCAAACGGAAGGAGAAAAGATCTTCTTCTTCACACCACAAAGAGAAGAAGGAAAAATCCTCTTCCCACAAGCCGCATCGGAGTGGGGACAAGAAAAAAAGGATGAGGAAGGTGGTCTACTACGAGACTGATTCTTCATCGACATCCACCTCCGACTCCGACGCGGCGTCCGTCACTTCTAAGCGCCAAGAGCGCAAGAAGTATAGTAAGATCCCCTTACGCTATCCTCGCGTTTCTAAACATGCACCTTTGCTTTCCGTCCCATTAGGCAAACCACCAACGTTTGATGGTGAAGACTATGCTAGGTGGAGTGATTTAATGCGATTTCATCTAACCTCACTCCACAAAAGTATATGGGATGTTGTTGAGTTTGGTGTACAGGTACCATCCGTAGGGGATGAAGACTATGATACGGACGAAGTGGCCCAAATCGAGCACTTCAACTCCCAAGCCACAACCATACTCCTCGCCTCTCTAAGTAGAGAGGAATATAACAAGGTGCAAGGGTTGAAGAGTGCGAAGGAGATTTGGGACCTACTCAAGACCGCGCACGAGGGTGATGAACTCACCAAAATCACCAAGCGGGAAACGATCGAGGGGGAGCTCGGTTGTTTTCGTCTTCGCCAAGGGGAGGAGCCACAAGATATGTACAACCGACTCAAAACCTTGGTGAACCAAGTGCGCAACCTCGGGAGCAAGAAATGGGACGACCACGAGGTGGTTAAGGTTATTCTAAGATCTCTCATTTTCCTTAACCCCACTCAAGTTCAATTAATTCGTGGTAATCCTAGATACACACTAATGACTCCCGAGGAAGTAATCGGGAATTTTGTGAGCTTTGAATGTATGATTAAAGGCTCAAAGAAGATCAACGAGCTTGATGAACCCTCCACGTCCGAAGCACAACCGGTGGCATTTAAGGCGACGGAGGAGAAGAAGGAGGAGTCTACACCGAGTAGACAACCAATTGACGCCTCCAAGCTCGACAATGAGGAGATGGATTTAATCATCAAAAGCTTTCGCCAAATCCTCAAGCAACGGAAGGGGAAGGATTACAAATCCCGTTCCAAGAAGGTTTGCTACAAGTGTGGTAAGCCCGGTCACTTTATTGCTAAATGTCCATTATCAAGTGACAGTGACAGGGATAACGACAAGAAGGGCAAGAGGAGAGAAAAGAAGAGGTACCACAAGAAGAAGGGCGGCGATGCCCACGTGTGCCGCGAGTGGAACTCCGACGAGAGCTCCACCGACTCCTCCTCCTCCGACGAGGACGCCGCCAACATCGCCGTCACCAAGGGACTCCTCTTCCCCAACGTCGACCACAAGTGCCTCATGGCAAAGGACGGCAAAAGGAAGAAGGTTAAATCTAAATCCTCCACTAAATATGAGTCTTCTAGTGATGAAAATGCTAGTGACGAGGAGGATAACTTGCGTACCCTTTTTGCCAACCTTAACATGGAACAAAAGGAAAAATTAAATGAATTAATTAGTGCTATTCATGAAAAGGATGACCTTTTGGATTCCCAAGAGGACTTCCTAATTAAGGAAAACAAGAAACATGTTAAGGTTAAAAATGCTTATGCTCTAGAAATAGAAAAATGTCAAAAACTATCTAGTGAGCTAAGTGTTTGCCATGACACTATTGCCAACCTTAGAAATGAAAATGCTAAATTAATTGCTAAGGTTGATTCTCATGTTTGTGATGCTTCAATTCCCAATCTTAGAAATGATAATGATGATTTGCTTGCTAAGATTAAGGAATTGAATGGTTCTCTTGCTAGCCTTAGAGTAGAAAATGAAAATTTGATTGCTAAGGCTAAAGATTTTGATGTTTGCAATGTTACTATTTCCGATCTTAGAGATAAAAATGATATATTACGTGCTAAGATTGTTGAACTTAATTCTTGCAAACCCTCTACATCTACCATTGAGCATGTGTCTATTTGTGATAGATGTAGAGATGTTGATATCAATGCTATTCATGATCACATGGTATTAATTAAACAACAAAATGATCATATAGCAAAATTAGATGCTAAAATTGCCGAGCATAACTTAGAGAATGAAAAGTTTAAATTTGCTAGAAGTATGCTCTATAATGGGAGACGCCCTGACATCAAGGATGGCATTGGCTTCCAAAGAGGAGACAATGTCAAACTTAGTGCCCCTCCTAAAAGATTGTCTACTTTTGTTAAGGGCAAGGCTCCCATGCCTCAGGATAACGAGGGTTACATTTTGTACCCTGCCGGTTATCCCGAGAGCAAAATTAGGAGAATTCATTCTAGGAAGTCTCACTCTGGCCCTAACCATGCTTTTATATATAAGGGTGAGACATCTAGCTCTAGGCAACCAACCCGTGCCAAGTTGCCTAAAAAGAAAACTCCTAATGCATCAAATGATCATGACATTTCATTCAAAACTTTTGATGCATCCTATGTTTTGACTAACAAATCCGGCAAGGTAGTTGCCAAGTTTGTTGGGGGCAAACACAAGGGCTCCAAAACTTGTGTTTGGGTACCCAAAGTTCTTGTATCTAATGCCAAAGGACCCAAAACCGTTTGGGTACCTAAAGTCAAGAACTAAACTTGTTTTGTAGGTTTATGCATCCGGGGGCTCAAGTTGGATCATCGGCAGCGGGTGCACAAACCACATGACAGGGGAGAAGAAGATGTTCTCCTCCTACGAGAAAAACCAAGATCCCCAACGAGCTATCACATTCGGGGATGGAAACCAAGGTTTGGTCAAAGGTTTGGGTAAAATAGCTATATCTCCTGACCATTCCATTTCCAATGTTTTTCTTGTAGATTCTTTAGATTACAATTTGCTTTCCATTTCGCAATTATGTCAAATGGGCTACAACTGTCTCTTTACTGATGTAGGTGTCACTGTCTTTAGAAGAAGTGATGATTCAATAGCATTTAAGGGAGTGTTGGAGGGTCAGCTAAACTTGGTAGATTTTGATAGAGCTGAACTCGACACTTGCTTAATTGCTAAGACTAACATGAGTTGGCTCTGGCACCGCCGACTAGCCCATGTTGGAATGAAGAATCTTCATAAGCTTCTAAAGGGAGAGCACATTTTAGGACTAACAAATGTTCATTTTGAGAAAGACAGGATTTGTAGCGCATGCCAAGCCGGGAAGCAAGTTGGCACTCATCATCCACACAAGAACATCATGACAAGCGACAGGTCACTGGAGCTCCTACACATGGATTTATTCGGCCCGATCGCTTACATAAGCATCGGCGGGAGTAAGTACTGTCTAGTTATTGTGGATGATTATTCTCGCTTCACTTGGGTGTTCTTTTTGCAGGAAAAATCTCATACCCAAGAGACCTTAAAGGGATTCTTGAGACGAGCTCAAAATGAGTTCGGCTTAAGGATCAAAAAAAATCAGAAGCGACAATGGGACAGAGTTCAAGAACTCACAAATAGAAGGCTTCCTTGAGGAGGAGGGCATCAAGCATGAGTTCTCTTCTCCCTACACTCCACAACAAAATGGTGTAGTGGAGAGGAAGAATCGAACTCTATTGGACATGGCAAGAACCATGCTTGATGAGTACAAGACACCGGATCGGTTTTGGGCCGAGGCGGTCAACACCGCTTGCTACGCCATCAACCGGTTATATCTACACCGAATCCTCAAGAAGACATCCTATGAACTCCTAACCAGTAAAAAGCCCAATATTTCATATTTTAGAGTTTTTGGTAGCAAATGCTTTATTCTTGTTAAAAGAGGTAGAAAATCTAAATTTGCTCCTAAAACTGTAGAAGGCTTTTTACTAGGATATGATTCAAACACAAGGGCATATAGAGTCTTTAACAAGTCCTCAGGACTAGTTGAAGTTTCTTGTGACGTTGTGTTTGATGAGACTAACGGCTCTCAAGTAGAGCAAGTTGATCTTGATGAGATAGGTGAAGAACAGGCTCCATGCATTGCGCTAAGGAACATGTCCATTGGGGATGTGTGTCCTAAGGAATCCGAAGAGCCTCCACATGCACAAGATCAACCATCTTCCTACACGCAAGCATCTCCACCAACTCAAAATGAGGACGAAGCTCAAGTTGATGAAGGACAAGATCAAAGAGATGAGCCACCTCAAGATGACGGCAATGATCAAGGGGGAGATACAAATGATGAAGACAAGGAGGATGAAGAACCAAGGCCGCCACACCCAAGAGTCCACCAAGCAATCCAACGAGATCACCCCGTCGACACCATCCTTGGCGACATTCATAATGGGGTAACCACTCGATCTCGTGTTGCACATTTTTGTGAGCTCAATATTCTTGATTCCAGGAACTTCTTTTGCTAATTTGCACACATAGCTCATAAATATACCTTTGATCATGGCTCTTTTATATATGCTATGACTAATGTGTTTTCAAGTGTATTTCAAACCAAGTCATAGGTATATTGAAAGGGAATTGGAGTCTTCGGCGAAGACAAAGGCTTCCACTCCACTCTACTACTCATCCTTCGCCGTCGCTCCGCATCACTCTCCATCTTTGGTATAATCTTCACTTATATGTTTTATTTGCCAAAGGGGAGAAAGTAGCTAGAAAGGGCTTATATCTCACTCAAAGTATCCGTTTTTGGCGATTCATGCCAAAGGGGGAGAAAGTATGAGCCCAAAGCAAAAGGACCGCACCACCACCCTAATTTTAAAATTATTGGTTTTCAATTGGAAAATTTCAAATTGGTATCTCTTTATGTTCTAAAGGGGGAGCAAGTAGTATTTTCAAAATTTGATGTCTTAAAACCCTCTTGAACGCTAAGAGGAGAATTTATTCGAGGGGGAGTTTTTGTTTTAGTCAAGGAAAAGCATTTTAAGACAAAGGGAGAAAATTTCAAATCTTGAAAAATGCTTCTCAAAATCTTATTCATTTACCTTTGACTATCTTGCAAAAGGACTTTAAAAAGAATTTACAAAAGAATTTGTAAAAACAAAAACTTGTGGTGCAAGCGTGGTCCAAAATGTTAAAAATAAAGAAACAATTCATGCACATCTAGAAAGTAATATTTATTGGCTCAATTCTAAGCAACCTTTGCACTTACACTTTCCAAACTAGTTCAATTATGCACTTCTATACTTGATTTGGTTTGTGTTGGCATCAATCACCAAAAAGGGGGAGATTGAAAGGGATTTAGGCTTACACCTATTTCCTATAACTAATTTTGGTGGTTGAATTGCCCAACACAAATAATTGGACTAACTAGTTTGCCCAAGTTTATAAGTTCTACAGGTACCAAAGGTTCACCATAAGCCAATAAAAAGATCAAGAGAAAGGGTTCAAACAAAGGAGCAAGGGCCAACCGAAGGCACCCTGGACTGGTGCACCGAACTGTCCGGTGCACCACCGGACAGTGTCCGGTGCACCAGGGAAGGTCGACCTCAAACTCTTCACCTTCGGGAATTCTCGGAGCCGGCGCGCTATAATTCACCGAACTGTCCGGTGTACACCGGACAGTGTCTGGTGCTCCAAGAGGACGCGGCTCCGAACTCGGCAGCCTCGGGAATTCATGTCGGCTGCTCCACTTTAATTCACCGGACATGTCCGGTGTACACCGGACTGTCCAGTGTAACTGCGGGGCAACGGCTACTTCTGGCGCCAACGGCTACCTGCAGCGCATTTAATGCGCGCCAGCGCGCGTAGAGGGCAGGCACGCCCATGCTGGCTGTCACACCCAGGTTTCGGGGCACCAAGACCCGGGCGCGAACATAATCACCAGGTGTGCTGGGACCAAGTCTCACACATATGATGAATCATGGCACAGGATCGAATGTCACATCTTTATATATAACAGGAGTTCTAAAATAAATAATTACATTATAAGGAGACAACGGTCCAGCAACCCAAAGTTGACTGGGAGACGACGGCCTAGAACTCTCACGAACACATCGCAGCATCCTCCAAGCGCCTCATCCTGTGGTACCTGTTCTTGACCTGTGGGGGGGTGTGAGACAGCAAGAGTGAGCTCACATACGTTCATCGCTCAACAAGTTGTGGGGAATAATGTGCATGAACTCGCCAAAGGTGGGAGCTCACGTGAAGTGTAAGGCTTACCAAAGAAGATGGTTGAAGCTGAGCATTGCTTTTAATGTTGGTCAAAATTTTATTAGCAATTACTAAGTATAAGTAAATACCAACCCAATTAAACAGTAGAACAAAAGTAACAACCTCACCTGCGATGCAATGCATATGACAAATTGAATTTAGTTCCATAATTTAATCATGTGAGTGTCCGAGCTGCTCATGACCGTGAGCACGGCTAGTATACCATTTTTACACTCTGTAGAGGTTGCGCATCTTTACCCACAAGTCATGTTACCCATCTGCCAAGGGATCGCGACTTCCCATACACCTCTACCGAGGAGGCGAGGCAGGGTAACACTACGAGGCCTTTACAAAGTTCCACTAGCTTCAGAAAACCCGCTACAGTTTATAGGAAGCTCCAATGCAGGAATCCCTTGCAGGATCGCCATCGCAGCAAAATCCTCCCGAGGGCCTCCCTACACTGACCACTCCCCTACTGCCCTTGCCCCTTTCGGGTAAGGTAGTCTTCCACTAGCTTTCCTAATTAATCAGCCAAGGGGTCCCATTCCTCCCTTGTGGTAGCACTGTTTTCCCGGGTGGTTCTCCATGTTCCAATTAACATAATGATCTCATCATGAACAGTAAATAACAACTGATAACAAAAGTATGAATAATATGTATCTCAATGCCCAAATCCACATATAGCACTAGCAAGTACTACCCAGAAAGTTTAGTGGTAAACAAGGCATAAAGATAGACAAACTAGGGTAACCTATTAGGTCCCATCAAATTAACCTATGCAGATCATTATGATTAATTAGAACATGAGTGGGTAAAAAGAAGTGATCAAGGGCACAACTTGCCTGGGACTTGAGATTCCAGGTACCAGGATGATCTTCAAGATTCTCGGACCTCACTGCTATTCGTAGCAATACGGACAAACATGACATAGGCAAAATTAACATTACACCAAACATAAGTACAAACTGCGTAAAAGTAATCTACGCGAAGCTACGAGACTAACGCAACTTGAACGGATCAAATCAGAGTTAAAACGGAGAAGTTACGAATTTCCTAAGGTTTTATGTATTTTGCACAAGATTGAATAAGAGATTAATTTTAATGGGGCTTTTATGTCCAAAATAGTGGTACTAGATGATAAACAATAATTTTACAAAATTATAGAAACTGAAATGGATTAAAAACGAGTTAAAATGTATTTTCTAGGAATTACTTAAGTTCCTATAATTATTTTCACACAAAAATGTATTTTCTAAATGAATTCTTTGGATTTTCTGTTCTCTGGACTGAGCATTAAATTCTGTAAAAGACAGGGGCTGGCGCGCAAGTATTCCCTAGACTCAGATTGACCCCGCGGTGGACTGCGGGTTGAATAAGAAAAAGCGCAGGGGTTCTTTATGAAGATTACCCACCGAAGGGGTATCGGTTGATCAGATCCGTCCGATCAGATCTGAGCGATCAGGATTAGATGGTGGATGGTACGCAGCGAGGGACGCAGGATCCGGGATCCATGGTCCAAAATCTCTCTCCCGCATTAAATCGTTCTAGCCTTTCGATTTCCGATCCACGGCCGAAAACAATCCTCTTACCTCAATCCTTGATGGCGCATCCAACGGTCCTCCACCATCTTCCCTTCGAGAGGCAGACAGAGCAATGGTTGCTCCCCGCCGGTGATGGATCTTGGAGCGCCATCCATCCCACAGGTTCCCTGACAGCGGACCTGCCAGAGCCTGCCTGCTCCCTTCATTGTCGCACCGCCCTCCAGTCTCCACAGCCAGAGCACAGCCTGCAGAGCATCCATGGCCATGGCGTAGAGGCCCAGGCGAGCGTGGCACTACTATGATCTACGGCGGGGCACAAGGTCCGTTGGGGGCACAACCTGCATTCGAACAGGCCCGATGCGATCCCCGTAGTGTAGGTCGCCCCCAGGCGCTTTGCTGCGTGCGCAGAAGGAACACCGAGCACGAGGTTCAGACGGGAATCGATCTGGGCGGCGGCCACGGTCGGACGGAGACCGACACGAAGGGCGCCGAGAGCGCGCTCAAGAATCAGACCCCGTGGAAGCTGTCTTCACCACAGCGGACCACCGATTCGGCGACGGGAGGCAAGGACGCAGCCTGCGGCATTGGATTTCCTAGAGATGGCTTCAGGAAGGCGCGACTTGGGAGGTTGGGTTCTAAGGAAGGGAGAAGAGGAGCACCAGGCGTGCAGATTTGTAGTCCAAGGGTCAAGGCACGTCGCGAGCTTATACCGAGGTCAACTAGCAAAACAGCCCAGCGATTGCGGCGGCGGGTGCGGAAGAGCTGTTCCCCGCCGCAAGCGGAGTCGGTTGAAGGGAGAAGACTGAGCTGACAGCCCCGGGCCCACCACGCAGAGGCAGTGGATGAGCGACCGTGGGAGGACCCAACCTGGCAAGGCGGGGCAATGCGCCAGAGAAAGCTAGCCAGTGCGCGCGCGGAGTGGGATTGCCTGGCGAACGGGCCCGCGTGTCAGAGACTATGAGGCAGGCGCGGCTGAGAAGGGTGATGAGTTGGGCCGAGTGTGGGATTAGGCCCAAGCGTGGTTAGGAGCTCCTCATTCTTCTCAATTTTTCCTTTTCTTCTCTTTTCTTATTTCCCTTTCAAACTTTAAACTTGTCCCATAGATTTGAATACAAATGCAACCATACAAGAACTACAGCATGAGATGTATTTATTTATTTGTTATTTGTCCAACATAATCATGTTTATTGAATATGCACAAGGAAAGGAAGACCAAATAATCACCAAGGGTCTCATTTATTTCTATTTATTTATTTTATTAGTTTTTTTTCCTTACACAAATTTTGGGCTTTACAAATCCTACCCCCCTTAAAAATAATCTCGTCCTCGAGATTTGTTAAGAAAAGGGACATAAAAAGCTTTATTTGTAGTTTAGCCCTTAACTTCTAATTAGTTTAAGAATAAGAAGTTTCATCTTATTCAGAAAGTGGTTATGGAAGCATGGGTATATATATGTATAGTCATCTTATTATGTAGGATAAAAGATAGGTTAGGGCAAGAAAAGCCTAGGATAAGCAAGTTTATGATGTGAAAGAATTCCGTGTTGAGTAGTAAGGCATCTGAAGATCGTGTTTGACTCCTCTCTTTCCTTGACGAGGTTGATATTTTCTTCTCCGGTCTTGAGCTCATTGATTCGCGGTGAGTGCATATCATCGGGGGTGGGGGAATGTGATTAAGATAGATTTGGATGAGACAGGCTACATGATGTAGATCTAAAGTTCATTTGATGTCAGGTGGGAATAGACAGATTATGCAATCCATCATGACACTATTGGTTGGGTTAGCTCTTATGTTCACGGTAGAGTTGGTCTAATGCACTAATTTTAGGTTTAAGTGCATGAGAAGAGAACAAGATTTATAGGAGTAGGATCCAGTTTATTTTACTAGTGTTAACTTGTTAAGGGACTATCCTTAGGTTAGCTCAACTTAAGGTTAGACTTCATCAGGTTAGATTAACCTATTAGGTTGGATCAGATCTAGAATAAATCGATATGACTATTTTAGACTAGATAAGATCTAAATAAATTTTGGATTAGCTCATGGTTGTTATTCTAGAGTGGGATAAATATGCTAATTAGGGCAAGATGAATCCATAAGGATAAGGTAGAATCTTTTGAGGTCAGTTAGATCTATTAAGATGAGATAAGTAAAGTGGTTAGGATAAGATGAATCCTTCAAAATAAGATGAATCTATTAAGATAAGAGAATATTTTTAAGATACGATGGATCTATTAGGATAAGATAAATCTCTGAAGCTAGACGTATTCCAATAGGGATAATCTAGGTTGTCTAGTTATTTTATATATATATATATTATACCTATGTGTATATTCAGATGCAATTGTGGATATTACTCCACAACCCATCACATTCAATCAAAGATCCAAATCATACGAGTATCATAAGGACAAACATTCAAGTACATAGACACTTATAAAAATAGTTTTGTTTTTGTTCCTAAGATTAGGTCTCCTATTCCTAAAGGTCACTTTAGGCACTGGATTTCAAAGTATGAAATCCACATTTGTCTTTAGAAGGATAAGGTAAGAACGATCAGAGTAAAGCGGAAATAGATGAGAAAAGATTAAGACAAGTTTAGAAAAGAACCAGAGTAGCAAAGGTAAGTAGGTAAGGGTTGTCCAGTTCTATCTAGGTTTCGTCCTACAGTCAACATTCCTCTGATACCACTTCTGTCACACCCGGGTTTCGGGGCACCAAGACCCGGGCGCGAACATAATCACCAGGTGTGCTGGGACCAAGTCTCACACATATGATGAATCATGGCACAGGATCGAATGTCACATCTTTATATATAACAGGAGTTCTAAAATAAATAATTACATTATAAGGAGACAACGGTCCAGCAACCCAAAGTTGACTGGGAGACGACGGCCTAGAACTCTCACGAACACATCGCAGCATCCTCCAAGCGCCTCATCCTGTGGTACCTGTTCTTGACCTGTGGGGGGGGGGTGTGAGACAGCAAGAGTGAGCTCACATACGTTCATCGCTCAACAAGTTGTGGGGAATAATGTGCATGAACTCGCCAAAGGTGGGAGCTCACGTGAAGTGTAAGGCTTACCAAAGAAGATGGTTGAAGCTGAGCATTGCTTTTAATGTTGGTCAAAATTTTATTAGCAATTACTAAGTATAAGTAAATACCAACCCAATTAAATAGTAGAACAAAAGTAACAACCTCACCTGCGATGCAATGCATATGACAAATTGAATTTAGTTCCATAATTTAATCATGTGAGTGTCCGAGCTGCTCATGACCGTGAGCACGGCTAGTATACCAGTTTTACACTATGCAGAGGTTGCGCATCTTTACCCACAAGTCATGTTACCCATCTGCCAAGGGATCGCGACTTCCCATACACCTCTACCGAGGAGGCGAGGCAGGGTAACACTACGAGGCCTTTACAAAGTTCCACTAGCTTCAGAAAACCCGCTACAGTTTATAGGAAGCTCCAATGCAGGAATCCCTTGCAGGACCGCCATCGCAGCAAAATCCTCCCGAGGGCCTCCCTACACTGACCACTCCCCTACTGCCCTTGCCCCTTTCGGGTAAGGTAGTCTTCCACTAGCTTTCCTAATTAATCAGCCAAGGGGTCCCATTCCTCCCTTGTGGTAGCACTGTTTTCCCGGGTGGTTCTCCATGTTCCAATTAACATAATGATCTCATCATGAACAGTAAATAACAACTGATAACAAAAGTATGAATAATATGTATCTCAATGCCCAAATCCACATATAGCACTAGCAAGTACTACCCAGAAAGTTTAGTGGTAAACAAGGCATAAAGATAGACAAACTAGGGTAACCTATTAGGTCCCATCAAATTAACCTATGCAGATCATTATGATTAATTAGAACATGAGTGGGTAAAAAGAAGTGATCAAGGGCACAACTTGCCTGGGACTTGAGATTCCAGGTACCAGGATGATCTTCAAGATTCTCGGACCTCACTGCTATTCGTAGCAATACGGACAAACATGACATAGGCAAAATTAACATTACACCAAACATAAGTACAAACTGCGTAAAAGTAATCTACGCGAAGCTACGAGACTAACGCAACTTGAACGGATCAAATCAGAGTTAAAACGGAGAAGTTACGAATTTCCTAAGGTTTTATGTATTTTGCACAAGATTGAATAAGAGATTAATTTTAATGGGGCTTTTATGTCCAAAATAGTGGTACTAGATGATAAACAATAATTTTACAAAATTATAGAAACTGAAATGGATTAAAAACGAGTTAAAATGTATTTTCTAGGAATTACTTAAGTTCCTATAATTATTTTCACACAAAAATGTATTTTCTAAATGAATTCTTTGGATTTTCTGTTCTCTGGACTGAGCATTAAATTCTGTAAAAGACAGGGGCTGGCGCGCAAGTATTCCCTAGACTCAGATTGACCCCGCGGTGGACTGCGGGTTGAATAAGAAAAAGCGCAGGGGTTCTTTATGAAGATTACCCACCGAAGGGGTATCGGTTGATCAGATCCGTCCGATCAGATCTGAGCGATCAGGATTAGATGGTGGATGGTACGCAGCGAGGGACGCAGGATCCGGGATCCATGGTCCAAAATCTCTCTCCCGCATTAAATCGTTCTAGCCTTTCGATTTCCGATCCACGGCCGAAAACAATCCTCTTACCTCAATCCTTGATGGCGCATCCAACGGTCCTCCACCATCTTCCCTTCGAGAGGCAGACAGAGCAATGGTTGCTCCCCGCCGGTGATGGATCTTGGAGCGCCATCCATCCCACAGGTTCCCTGACAGCGGACCTGCCAGAGCCTGCCTGCTCCCTTCATTGTCGCACCGCCCTCCAGTCTCCACAGCCAGAGCACAGCCTGCAGAGCATCCATGGCCATGGCGTAGAGGCCCAGGCGAGCGTGGCACTACTATGATCTACGGCGGGGCACAAGGTCCGTTGGGGGCACAACCTGCATTCGAACAGGCCCGATGCGATCCCCGTAGTGTAGGTCGCCCCCAGGCGCTTTGCTGCGTGCGCAGAAGGAACACCGAGCACGAGGTTCAGACGGGAATCGATCTGGGCGGCGGCCACGGTCGGACGGAGACCGACACGAAGGGCGCCGAGAGCGCGCTCAAGAATCAGACCCCGTGGAAGCTGTCTTCACCACAGCGGACCACCGATTCGGCGACGGGAGGCAAGGACGCAGCCTGCGGCATTGGATTTCCTAGAGATGGCTTCAGGAAGGCGCGACTTGGGAGGTTGGGTTCTAAGGAAGGGAGAAGAGGAGCACCAGGCGTGCAGATTTGTAGTCCAAGGGTCAAGGCACGTCGCGAGCTTATACCGAGGTCAACTAGCAAAACAGCCCAGCGATTGCGGCGGCGGGTGCGGAAGAGCTGTTCCCCGCCGCAAGCGGAGTCGGTTGAAGGGAGAAGACTGAGCTGACAGCCCCGGGCCCACCACGCAGAGGCAGTGGATGAGCGACCGTGGGAGGACCCAACCTGGCAAGGCGGGGCAATGCGCCAGAGAAAGCTAGCCAGTGCGCGCGCGGAGTGGGATTGCCTGGCGAACGGGCCCGCGTGTCAGAGACTATGAGGCAGGCGCGGCTGAGAAGGGTGATGAGTTGGGCCGAGTGTGGGATTAGGCCCAAGCGTGGTTAGGAGCTCCTCATTCTTCTCAATTTTTCCTTTTCTTCTCTTTTCTTATTTCCCTTTCAAACTTTAAACTTGTCCCATAGATTTGAATACAAATGCAACCATACAAGAACTACAGCATGAGATGTATTTATTTATTTGTTATTTGTCCAACATAATCATGTTTATTGAATATGCACAAGGAAAGGAAGACCAAATAATCACCAAGGGTCTCATTTATTTCTATTTATTTATTTTATTAGTTTTTTTTCCTTACACAAATTTTGGGCTTTACACTGGCGCACCGGACACCCTACAGTTCATGTCCGGTGCGCCACTGGACATCAAGACGGGCCCAGAAGTCAGAGCTCCAACGGTCGGAACCCTAACGGCCTGGTGACGTGGCTGTCGCACCGGACATGTCCGGTGTGCACCGGACTGTCCGGTGCACCATACGACAGACAGCTTCCACCAAACGGCTAGTTTGGTGGTTGGGGCTATAAATACCCCCAACCACCCCACATTCAAGTCATCCAAGTTTTCCCACTTCAACTACTTACACGAGCTCTAGCATTCAATTCTAGACACACGAAAGTGATCAAATCCTCTCCAAACTCCACACAACGCCCTAGTGATTAGTGAGAGAGATTTGCTTGTGTTCTTTCGAGCTCTTGCGCTTGGATTGCTTTCTTCCTTCTTTGATTCTTCATTGCGATCAAGCTCACTTGTAATTGAGGCAAGAGACACCAATCTTGTGGTGGTCCTTGTGGGAACTTTGTGTTCCAAGTGATTGAGAAGAATAGCTCACTCGGTCCGAGGGACCGTTTGAGAGAGGGTAAGGGTTGAAAGAGACCCGGCCTTAGTGGCCTCCTCAACGGGGAGTAGGTTTGCAAGAACCGAACCTCGGTAAAACAAATCCACGTGTCACACTCCTTATTCGCTTGCGATTTGTTTCTCACCCTCTCTCGCGGGCTCGATTTTATTTCTAACGCTAACCCGGCTTGTAGTTGTGATTATTTTTGAGAATTTCAGTTTCGCCCTATTCACCCCCTCCTCTAGGTGACTTTCACTAACCCTCTCCTACTATAAAATGAGGGGTAAAGCACCTCATAAGGGAAGAAGAGGATATAGCCACCACCAAACTGGATGTAGGGTATTATCTCACGCGAGAGCCCGAACCAGTATAAATCTTTGTGTTCTTGTGCTTTTATTTTTGGTTATTTAATCTTGTGAACACCCACATAGAGAAATCCTCAACAGTTAGTGTGCCAGATAGGGGAGTGCGTTGATTATAATAGATCTGATAGGAAACGACTTTGGTGTAAGTACAAGAGATCACCTTCAGCATTTTCAAGTTCTTCAACGATGCATCAGGGAGTCTCAGACATATACTCCCTCCGTCCCAGTATATAAGGCACAACCACCTCTGGTTCAAAGACCAAGAAATGTATTTAATTGTGTCTATACCATTGCATCGATGTACGTATGCATAAAGAGAGCACGCCTTATATCGTGGGACAAGAACAAAAAGTGGTTACGCCTTATATCCTGGGACGGAGGGAGTAACAGACATCTCGAAAATTGACATCATCTCGTTTTGCTCGTTGTGCTTCATCAGTTATGCATTAGGATGGCTCCGGCTAAGGCCTAGCACTTCGACGACACCAACGCTAACGACCCTAGATCCACTAGATCCAATCTGCAAAATGGCGTAACCAATACCCCACACCTAAAGGAGCTCGGATATTCGTCCGACCCCGATGACTGTATTGGCTCGAACTCAGACCCCGAGTTCCCAGATCTCAGCTCGTGTTCATGGTTGATGGAGAGCATGAAGATCTCCCTCCAGTGGAGGAGGAGATTCGAAGATAAAAAGACATCGAGCTCATGGAGAGCACCCCGACACTAGGAAAAGTGCATAGAATAGAAGTGCACACATCTTCGACACTGGGAAAAGTGTTACACAACAAAGATGTCACATGATGAATTGATAAATGGGCCATTGAACTCAAAAGTGTACGACATCGTCTTCAAACCACGAACAATTATCAAGGCCTAGGCTTTTAGTGACTTTATCACAGAATCGATAGAGATACATATACCGATCGAGTCAAGACCCTTAGACTACTAGACTATCAACTTTGATAGATCCCTACAACTCACCAAAGCAGAAGCAATGATCGTGGTTACTTCAGCAGAAGGTGAGAAATTCAAGTATGTTCTTTAGATGCTTTTTCTGTCATCGAACAATGTTACCGAATATGTGGCCATGTTACTCAACCTAAGAATTATCGTCGCTTTAGGTATCCGGCTGGTCTGAATATTAGGTGACCCACTGCTTGTGATAAACCAAGTGAACAAGAAATGGACCTGCAGTAGCAACAAAATGACACCAACTATCACAAAATTCGAAAACTCGAAGAAACTTTCGATGGAATCAAATTCACACATATCTTACGAGTCAAGAATGAAGAGGTAGACACATTGACAAGGTTAGGACCAGTAAGATCCCTTGTCCCTCTAGGAATCTTCTAGGAAATTTTATTTTCCTCGACCACTCACAAGAGAGTAGAGTTCTCCCCAATCGAGTTGGTTGAAGATCTAGGCTGGAGGCCCTTGGTGAGGTAGAGGCCAAGGTGATGGTTATATAATCGAATTAGCAGGAGCTGTTCATAAGATACCTAATAGACAGAGTTCTCCCTAAAGATAAAGCACAAGTTTTTTAGGTACAACAAAAATCTAAGGCTTATGTGATGTTGGGGGTCTTCTTCTCCGTCAAAGGTCTCAAGGCAAAAACACCTTCGGTAAAATGACACGAAGGCTCGCCGAAGCTACCTTCAGCACTCAGCTTAGTTTCTCAAGACGAAGTCTATATGTAAAGGTGACAGTGCAACAACGCCGAAGCTTAATAGCTTCGGCCCAGACCAAACAAAGAAGGAAAAAAGACTAGATATACCTTATTAGTTTTAACTACTTGAAAACGAATGTGTCGGGGACCATAATTAGGGGTACCCTCAAGACGCCTAATTCTCAGCTGGTAACCCCCATCAGCATAAAGCTGCAGAGGCCTGATGGGTTTGATTAAGTCAGGGATCAGTCCATACGAGTGACTTGACCACGCCACGCCCGAGCCTAGCCTCGGGCGAGGGCAGCCGACCCTAAGATGACTCCGTCTCGCCTGAGGCCTCCTCTTTCACGGCAGACGCATCTCCGGCTCGCCCTAGGCCCCGCCTTCGATAAGAAGAAACCCTGACTAAATCACCGCGCCGACCGACCGAGTCACCGGGGCGTTTAACGCAAAAGGTAAGACCAACGGGCGACCAGACTTCGCCAGAGGCACCATAGGAGGCTCCGCCCGACCCAGGGCTCGGACTCGGGCTAAGGCCCCGGAAGACGGCGAACTCCGCTCCGCCCGACCCCAGGGCTCGGACTCGGGCTAAGGCCCCGGAAGACGGCGAACTCCGCTCCGCCCAAGGGCTCGGACTCGGGCTAAGGCCCCGGAAGACGGCGAACTCCGCTCCGCCCGACCCCAGGGCTCGGACTCGGGCTAAGGCCCCGGAAGACGGCGAACTCCGCTCCGCCCAAGGGCTCGGACTCGGGCTAAGGCCCCGGAAGACGACGAACTCCGCCTCGCCCGACCCAGGGCTCGGACTCCGCCTCGGCCTCTGCCGAACGATCTCCGCCTCGCCCGACCCAGGGCTCGGACTTTGCCTCTGTCTTGCAGGACGGACTCGACCTCGGCTTCGGAGGAGCCTCCACGACGCCCGACCTAGGACACGAGACCGCCACGTCAACAGGAAGCGCCATCATCACCCTGCCCTGAGCCGACTTGGGTCGCAGAGGACAAGACCGGCGTCCCATCTGGCCAGCCACGCCAGATAGGCAAATGATGGCGCCCCACTAGACCATGACGACGGCGACTCTCAGCTCCCTTACGAAAGCAGGAGGACGTCAGCAAAGGCCCAGCCACTCCGACAGCTGTCTCCCCGTCCGGCTCCGTTACTCCTCCAACAGCCACGACGCCACACCAACAGGGTGCCAAGATCTCTCCGGCTGCCACCTTGGCATGTACATAGGGCGCTAGCTCTCTCTCGCTAGACACGTAGCACCTTGCTACACCCCCATCTTGTACACCTGGATCCTCTCCTTACGACTATAAAAGGAAGGACCAGGGCCTTCTTAGAGAAGGTTGGCCCCGCGGGGACGAAGGGCAGGGGCAGGCGCTCTCTCTCTTGGGGCCGCTCGCTTCCCCTCACCTCGCGCGGACGCTTGTAACCCCCTACTGCAAGCGCACCCGACCTGGGCGCGGGACGAACACGAAGGCCGCGGGAATTCTCCGACTCTCTCACGACCCGGCTCCGGCCACCGACCTCTCTCTCTCTGTTCCCCCCTTCGCGCTCGCCCACGCGCTCGACCCATCTGGGCTGGGGCACGCGGCACTCTCACTCGTCGGCTCGGGGACCCCCCGGTCTCGGAACGCCGACAGTTGGCGCGCCAGGTAGGGGCCTGCTGCGTGTTGACGTTCGATTTCCCGTCAAGCTCCAGATGGGCAATCTCCAACGACCTCTTCAACCCGGGACGGTGCTCCGTTTCGGGAACCTCGAGTTCATGTCTCCCGACGGCAACTACGACATGATACTCCTTCCACCGCCGCGCGACAGCGACAATGGAGGCGGACAGCCCGCCCGCCGGCGGCGGAATCAACGACGTCTTTCCCGCGTGGGGGAAGGACAACTTTCGAGCTCGCCCCATCCTCTCCCTCGCCATCGGAGGAGGAGGAGGCGGGGCAACCGGGGCCGAGCGGGAGATCGCGCTCCGACGGCTGTCGAGCAAATCGACATCCCCGGCGCCTCAACGGAGGACACGCCAAGCGTCGCCCTCGCGTTCAAGGCAAACGCGAGCGCCATCCCCCCGCAACACGTCGACTCCGAGCAAGTGGACGACGCCAGCACGCTCACGGAGGGCCTGCAGGACGTCGCCCTCGTACCCAAGACGACGACGCGATCTGCCCCCGACGTGACTTCATCGCTCCTCGTCGACAAAAAGGTACCGACTGCTACCCATCTTTCGTCATTTCGACTCGGCCTCAGCCCGCCTGGCGATCTCGCTTTGGCGGGCGCTCACATTGAGGCGAGTGCAACCTCTCTGGGGTTTCGTGTGCGGTCGCCTTGGGACCGATTGACGGGTGTCTCGACCTACGGACCCTCTGGGTCCGAGGAAGATGACGACCCCAGCATCAGCTGGGATTTCTCCGGATCTGGCAACCCTAGTGTCATGCGGGACTTCATGACCGCATGTGACTACTGCCTCTCCGACTGTTCCGACGGCAGCCGCAGCCTTGGCGACAAGGACTGCGGCCCGAGTCGCGAATGTTTCCACATCGAGTTAGGGGATCCCTCCGGAGGCGGCTGTCTCGGCACGCCGGAGGATGGTGATCCCCCTAGGCCAGCGCCTCGCGCCGACATCCCGCGGGAGCTAGCTGTGGTCCCCGTTCCGGCGGGGGGTCACGACCCACAGCTCGAGCAAGTCCGCGGGGCGCAGGCCGGGCTCGATGAGGGAACATGAGCGCTCGAGGCAATCCGCCAGAACATCGGGCAGGCGTGGGCGAGCCAGCCCCCGGCCGGAGGAATACGTCACCTGCCCCAAGGTCTCCAGCACCGCATCGCCAACGATGCCAGGGACAGACCGCCTCCCGCATCCGGCGGAACCGGTCAGGACCTGGCCGCTGCAGCGATGCTCCTCCGCGCGATGCCGGAGTCATCAACCACCGAGGGTCGGCGAATCCAGGGAGAACTTAAGCATCTCCTGGAAGGCGCTGCGGCCCGGCGGGCCGAGAGCTCTGCCTCCCGAAGGCAGGGATACCCCTCGGAACCTCGTGCCGCGACTTCCCGACTCACGCGGGAAGCCTCGGTCTTCACCGGGCGCACGCGCAACACCGCGCCTGCGGCCCCGGGCCACCTCGGCGACGAGCACCCTCATCGCGACCGTCGGGCACGCCTCGACGAAAGGGTGCGCCGAGGCTACCACCCCAGGCGTGGGGGACGCTACGACAGCGGGGAGGATCGGAGTCCCTCGCCCGAACCACCCGGTCCGCAGGTCTTTAGCCGAGCCATTCGGCGGGCGCCGTTTCCGCCCCGATTCCGACCCCCGACTACTATCACGAAGTACTCGGGGGAAACGAGACCGGAATTGTGGCTTGCGGACTACCGCCTGGCCTGTCAACTGGGTGGGACGGACGATGACAACCTCATCATCCGAAACCTCCCCCTGTTTCTCTCCGACACCGCTCGTGCCTGGTTGGAGCACCTGCCTCCGGGGCAGATTTCCAACTGGGAAGATTTGGTCCAGGCTTTCGCCGGGAACTTCCAGGGCACGTACGTGCGCCCCGGGAATTCCTGGGACCTCCGAAGCTGTCGGCAACTGCCGGGAGAGTCTCTCCGAGACTACATCCGGCGGTTCTCGAAGCAGCGCACCGAGCTGCCCAACATCACCGACTCCGATGTCATCGGCGCGTTCCTCGCCGGCACCACCTGCCGCGACCTGGTGAGCAAGCTGGGTCGCAAGACCCCCACCAGGGCGAGCGAGCTGATGGACATCGCCACCAAGTTCGCCTCCGGCCAGGAGGCGGTAGAGGCCATCTTCCGAAAGGACAAGCAGCCCCAGGGCCGCCCGTCGGAAGATGCTCCCGAGGTGTCTGCTCCGCGCGGCGCCAAGAAGAAAGGCAGGAGGAAGTCGCAAGCGAAACGCGACGTTCCCGATGTAGACCTTGTCGCCGCCGCCGAGCACAAGAACCCTCGGAAGCCCCCCGGAGGTGCTAACCTCTTCGACAAGGCACTCAAGGAGACGTGCCCCTACCATCAGGGGCCCGTCAAGCATACCCTCGAAGAGTGCGTCATGCTTCGGCGCCACTTCCACAGGGCCGGGCCACCCGCAGAGGGTGGCAGGGCTCACGACGACGACAAAAGGGAGGATCGCCAAGCAGGAGAGTTCCCAGAGGTCCGCGATTGCTTCATGATCTACGGAGGGCATGCGGCAAACCCCTCGGCTCGGCATCGTAAGCAAGAGCGTTGGGAGGTCTGCTCGGTCAAGGTGGCGGCGCCAGTCTACTTAGACTGGTCCGACAAGCCCATCACCTTCGACCGGGACGACCACCCCGACCACGTGCCGAGCCCGGGGAAGTACCCGCTCGTCGTCGACCCCGTCATCGGCGACGTCAGGCTCACTAAGGTCCTGATGGATGGAGGCAGCTGCCTCAACATCATCTACGCCGAGACCCTCAGGCTCCTGCGCGTCGACTTGTCGTCCGTCCGAGCAGGCGCTGCGCCCTTCCACGGGATCATTCCCGGGAAGCGCGTCCAGCCCCTCGGACAGCTCGACCTCCCTGTCTGCTTCAGAACACCCTCCAACTTCCGAAGGGAGACTTTGACGTTCGAGGTGGTCGGGTTCCGAGGAACCTACCACGCAGTGTTGGGAAGGCCATGCTACGCGAAGTTCATGGCCATCCCCAACTACACTTACCTGAAGCTCAAGATGCCGGGCCCCAACGGGGTCATCACCGTCGGCCCCACGTACAAACACGCATTCGAATGCGATGTGGAGTGCGTGGAGTACGCCGAGGCCCTCGCCGAGTCCGAGGCCCTCATTGCCGACCTCGAAAGCCTCTCCCGAGAGGTGCCGGACGTGAAGCGGCATGCCGGCAACTTCGAGCCAGCGGAGACGGTTAAGGCCGTCCCTCTCGACCCCAGCGGCGACACCTCCAAGCAGATCCGGATCGGTTCCGGGTTCGACCCCAAATAGGAAGCAGTGCTCGTCGACTTTCTCCGCGCAAACGCCGACGTTTTTGCGTGGAGTCCCTCGGACATGCCCGGCGTACCGAGGGATGTCGCCGAGCACTCGCTGGATATTCGGGCCGGAGCCCGGCCGGTCAGACAGCCTCTGCGCCGATTCGACGAGGAAAGGCAAAGGTGATAGGCGAGGAGGTCCACAAGCTGATGGCAGCAGGGTTCATTAAAGAGGTATTCCATCCCGAATGGCTTGCCAACCCTGTACTTGTGAGGAAAAAAGGGGGGAAGTGGCGGATGTGTGTAGACTACACTGGTCTCAACAAAGCATGTCCGAAGGTCCCCTACCCTCTACCTCGCATCGACCAAATTGTGGACTCCACTGCAGGGTGCGAAACCCTGTCTTTCCTTGATGCCTACTCAGGGTATCATCAAATCAAAATGAAAGAGTCCGACCAGCTCGCGACTTCTTTCATCACGCCCTTCGGCATGTACTGTTATGTCACAATGCCGTTCGGGTTGAGAAACGCGGGTGCAACGTACCAGCGGTGCATGAACCATGTGTTCGGCGAACATATTGGTCGCACGGTCGAGGCCTACGTCGATGACATCGTAGTCAAGACGAGGAAAGCCTCTGACTTTCTCTCCGACCTCGAACTGACATTCCGGTGTCTCAAGGCGAAGGGCGTCAAGCTCAATCCCGAGAAGTGCGTCTTCGGGGTACCCCGAGGCATGCTCTTGGGGTTCATCGTCTCCGAGCGGGGCATCGAAGCCAACCCGGAGAAGATCGCAGCGATCACAAACATGGGGCCTATCAAGGACTTAAAAGGCGTACAGAGGGTCATGGGATGCCTTGCGGCCTTGAGCCGTTTCATCTCGCGCCTCGGCGAAAGAGGCCTGCCCCTGTACCGCCTCTTAAGGAAGGCCGAGTGCTTCACTTGGACTCCCGAGGCCGAGGAAGCCCTCGGGAACCTGAAGGCGCTCCTCACCCAGGCGCCCATCTTGGTACCCCCAGCTGATGGAGAAACCCTCCTGGTCTACGTCGCCGCAACCACTCAGGTGGTCAGCGCCGCGATCGTAGTCGAAAGGCAGGAAGAGGGGCATGCTTTGCCCATTCAGAGGCCAGTCTACTTCGTCAGCGAAGTGCTGTCCGAAACCAAGATCCGCTACCCACAAGTCCAGAAGCTGCTATATGCAGTGATCCTGACGAGGCGAAAGCTGCGACATTACTTCGAGTCCCATCCGGTGACTGTGGTGTCATCCTTCCCCCTGGGGGAGATCATCCAGTGCCGAGAAGCCTCCGGACGGATCGCGAAGTGGGCGGTGGAAATCATGGGCGAGGCAATCTCGTTTGCCCCTCGGAAGGCCATCAAGTCCCAGGTACTGGCGGATTTCGTAGCCGAATGGGTCGATACCCAGTTACCAACGGCTCCGATCCAACCAGAGCTCTGGACCATGTTTTTCGACGGGTCGCTGATGAAGACGGGAGCTGGCGCGGGCCTGCTTTTCGTCTCGCCCCTCGGGAAACACCTGCGCTACGTGCTACGCCTCCATTTCCCGGCGTCCAACAATGTGGCTGAGTACGAGGCTCTGATCAACGGATTGCGAATCGCCATCGAGCTAGGGGTCCGACGCCTCGATGCACGTGGCGACTCGCAGCTCGTCATCGACCAGGTCATGAAGAACTCCCTCTGCCGCGACCCGAAGATGGAGGCCTACTGTGAGGAGGTTCGACGCCTGGAAGACAAGTTCTACGGGCTCGAGCTTAACCACATCGCCCGGCGCTACAACGAGACTGCGGACGAGCTGGCGAAGATAGCCTCGGGGCGAACGACGGTCCCCCCGGATGTCTTCTCCCGGGATCTGCACCAACCCTCCGTCAACATAAGCGACGTGCCCGAGCCCGAAGCACCCTCGGCCTCGTCCGAGGTGACCTCAGCCCAGCCCGAGCCATCCACGGCTCGCCCCGAGGAACCCTCGGAGCCCGAGGGCGAAGCACTGCGCATCGAGGAGGAGCAGAACGGGGTCGTGCCAGATCAAGATTGGCAAACCCCGTACCTGCAATATCTCCGCCAAGGAGAACTGCCCCTCGACCGCGCCGAAGCTCGGCGGGTAGCGCGACGTGCCAAATCGTTCGTCTTGCTGGGCGATGAAAAGGAACTCTACCACCGAAGCCCCTCGGGCATCCTCCAGCGATGCATCTCCATCGCCGAGGGCCAGGAACTCCTGCAGGAAATACACTCGGGGGCTTGCGGTCATCATTCAGCACCCCGAACCCTCGTCGGGAATGCTTTCCGCCAAGGCTTCTACTGGCCAACGGCGGTGACTGACGCCACTAGAATTGTCCGCGCCTGCGAAGGGTGCCAATTCTATGCGAAGCAGACCCACCTGCCCGCTCAGGCTCTGCAGACGATACCCATCACCTGGCCCTTCGCTGTGTGGGGTCTGGACCTCGTCGGCCCTCTGCAGAAGGCGCCCGGGGGCTACACACACCTGCTGGTCGCCATCGACAAATTCTCCAAGTGGATCGAGGTCCGACCCCTGAACAGCATCAGGTCCGAGCAGGCGGTGGCGTTCTTCACCAATATCATCCATCGCTTCGGGGTCCCGAACTCCATTATCACCGACAATGGCACCCAGTTCACCGGCAAAAAATTCCTGGATTTTTGCGAGGATCACAACATCCGGGTGGACTGGGCCGCCGTAGCTCACCCCATGTCGAATGGGCAAGTGGAACGTGCCAACGGCATGATTCTGCAAGGGCTCAAGCCTCGGATTTACAACAGTCTCAACAAGTTCGGCAAGCGATGGATGAAGGAACTCCCCTCGGTGGTCTGGAGCCTGAGGACGACGCCAAGCCGAGCCACAGGTTTCACGCCGTTCTTCCTAGTCTACGGGGCCGAGGCCATCCTGCCCACGGACCTGGAATACGGCTCCCCGAGGACGAGGGCCTACAACGAAGAAAGCAACCAAGCTAGCCGAGAAGACTCGCTGGACCAGCTGGACGAGGCTCGGGACAGGGCCTTACTACACTCGGCGCGGTATCAGCAGTCCCTGCGACGCTACCACGCCCGAGGGGTCCGACCCCGAGATCTCCAGGTGGGCGATCTGGTGCTTCGGCTGCGGCAAGACGCCCGAGGGAGGCACAAGCTCACGCCCCCCTGGGAAGGGCCATTCATCATCGCCAAAGTACTGAAGCCCGGAACGTACAAGCTGGCCAACAGTCAAGGCGAGGTCTACGGCAACGCTTGGAACATCCAACAGCTACGTCGCTTCTACCCTTAAGATGTTTCCAAGTTGTTTATATACCTCGCACCCACGCAAAGTTTAGTCAACAAGGAAGGGTCAGCCTCGCCTCGGCAGAGCCCGACCCTCCCTCGGGGGCTAAAAGGGGGGAAACCCCCTCTGCGTCAAAATTTTCCTCGAACAAAAAATCTCTTTTACCAGAACATCTTTCGTGCTTTTTGACTACTTCGAAAAGCGGGTCCTGGAAACGACGGGGTACACGTAAGCAGTCAAGGCTGACCGAGCCGAGGGACTCCTACGCCTCTGGGATACGGATACCTCACTCATCACCTTCTGCGATAAGTAACTCGCGCTCGGATAAGGCGAATCCGCGGATCGAACGAGTCTTTACGTACGGGAGCTCTTCTGCCGAAGCGATTCTTCGAGCCTTCTCGACCGAGTCGGTGACAGGGCTTCATGGGCGGGTAAAAGTACGCGTAAGCGGCAAGGCCGACCGAGCCGAGGGACTCCCACGCCTCCGGGATACGGATACCTCACTCATCACCTTCCGCGAGAAGCAACTCTTGCTCGCACTAACATCCCTGCTACCGACAAAAAGTCCAGATACTCGAAACGAGAGGAAAAGAGACGCAGCTTTACAACGCAACAAGGGTATGTGTTCTGGCCTCAACGGCCGCGCAAGGCCCACGCTACAAGACGATTTGAACCTGCAGGCTCGGATCTTGACGCTGGAAGAGGGCGAAGACATCCTCGGCATCAACGGCACCTTCGGCAAGGCCCGACCTAGCCTCGGACGGCGACGCGGTCCGAGGGCCTCCGCTCCGAAGGGCGACGTCATCACCACGCTCGAGCAATCTCTGCCAGGGACGTCTCCGAGAACCCGGCCCGAGCGGACGGCTCGGCCGGCCACTTCCGGGGCCTCGGCTGACCTCCTTCCGAGGGCGCCAGCTCGGTCCGAAGCCTCGGCTGAACAGCTCCGACGTCGATCCTGCCAACAAACAACCCGGCTAGGCTCCGGCCAACCAGGTTTCATTTCCGAGCCGACAACGCCTCTGCTCATGCTGATATCGCTACCCCTGGCCTCGGCTCGTCGAAGAGCGGCCGAGGGGTCTCTTTAACTAAGCTAGAGGAGCCTCGGACAACAGGTCCGACTGAGCCGAGGGATTCCTACGCCTCCGGGATACGGATACCTCACTCGTCACCTTGACACGGGGCGACTCATGCTTGGTGAAGCGGTTCAGGCAAACAACAGGCGAGTCTTAGCGCTCGGAAATGAGGAAAAAACACGGCTCTGTGCCGTAAGTTACATACATGTTCAGGCCCCGAAAGCCGAAATGAACAAAAAACCCGGCACTCGAAGTGCCATTACAAACGGAACTCCGGTTCCGCCCCCGCGGGTACGGGCAACCTCCCCGCCAGGGAAGCCCGTGGAGCGACGAGCTCTGGGCGAATCACCAGCAAACGCGGGACGCCCCTAAGCACCCCGGCAGATCCTCGCAGCCGTCCTCGCCACGAATGCGAGGAGGAAGACGGAATGTTGCATCCTAGCTGGGCAGCAACAGTTCTCCTTCCCCGGCATGACTGGAGGATGTCTCCGCCGTGGGGCTAAAAGGCGATTGCCACCACCAGAAGCTGGAAGATGAGGTGGCCCGCCGACCCGCGTAGAAGGTGCAGCCCCGGCTCGCCTCGCTCCCCGCCCCGGCGAGGATGACGAACACCCTCAACACTGAGGGCGGGGCCGGGACCGCAGCCCGGTTTGCCCCTCCCCATTCGGGAGCTGGAGGCCACCATCTTGGGTGATCACCAGCGGAGGGGAGCCGCTGGGCTGTACGATGAAAATCCTTGAAGCCGAGCGATGGCTGAAAGGTACCAACTCCCACGGAGTTGCGTTCCTCCGGTGAAGGAGCGAAAAGACGGCGGTTTTCCCCCCATCCGGGGGCTCGGAAGATGGAGAGACACAATGCATTGGGGAGGAAGGAGACATGGTTACCTCACGCAGGGGGGTCGCCCTCCTTTTAAAGGCAACTCCCCCTGCTTGCGCCTTCAACCGTCACGGGCTGAGTCTTCTCCAACACGCCTCCAAAGCCCTTCCCTGCGGCGCGGGGGCTGGGGCCCGCCTGTCATGCAGACCGGCTCTAAGCAGAAGAAGCCGAACCACCGCGCACGACGCACGCGACCACCCAGCGGTTACAAGTAACCCTCCACTTTTGCCCGGACCAGCGGGCGAAAGGGGCAGGCGGCCATGCAGGCGGCATGCAACCGCGCCAAGTGGACGTGCCTCTCCGACTCCTGACAGGCCAGCGCGACGGCTCAAGCCCACGCGTCGTGCAACTGGCGCGCCGGGCGCTGCATGCGAACCGCTATGCCACTCGCTCCACCACCGCACCTCCTCGATTGCGGAACCGATACCGCGATTCGAGGCGACCCAGCCCGCGACCCGGCAGCGCCAGCCTGGCGCAGCGGTCAAAAGCGGTCAAAAATGGGCCGGCAGTGGTGACGGTGGCAGGCGCGCGAGAGCAGCGGTCACGCCATCTGCCAAGCTCATGTCTCATCCGGAGGCAGCAAGAGAGCCCCCTCTCACGGCGTGAAGACGACGCGCCCGTGACCCGTACCTCGAACGGCTCGCGCACGCGCAACGGCAGCTTCGCCGACCGCTTACCCGGGCGCATTAACTTCGCGGCGAAACAGGTGACGTTTCTGGCAGGGGCAGCTGGCGACGCTTCGCCTCCGCCAAAACGACCACGCCGAAAAAGGTACGCCACGACGTTCAATTTCGAATCCTTTTTCCCTTTTCCTTCTTTCTCCATCTCTTGCAACAGGGACCGAGAAGGGGGATAACCCCAAAGGGATCCTTCCCCGTGAAGGAACTAGGCTCCGAGCCTCCCTACTGATCAGGGGTTCGAAGGCCGGCCCCCCGAGGGGTTCAACAGCCGCCTCAGATCGCGTGGGCCCGACACCCACTACTGGTCAGGGGTTCGAAGGTCGGCCTCCCGAAAGGTTCCATGACCGCCTCAGGCTACTAGGGCTCCGTGCCCCCTACTGATCAGGGGTTCGAAGGCTGGCCTATCGAAGGGTTCACAGCCGCCTCAGACGCCGAGCGAGGGATGACCAGGGGTACGTTCGATACATAACCAAGGCTCGGGCTGCGCTCCCGAGGTACCCTAGGACATTTCCGAGACCAGCGGGAACGACTCTGTAACGGAATCCCATCGGAGGGAGGCAACGAGCCCTCGGACCCCGTCGCTAGGGGACCGGGTCCGGCAGATCACCCGCAGGTACTTTTGGGCGTGCCTCCGGGCCCCTAGCCGACCCCCAACGAACGGGGCACGGACGTCCACTCGGATTACCCGATCGCAGCTCACCGGAGACACCATGTTCGGTGCCCATCGAGGGTAACATGGCGCACTCCCCCCCTCCTCCTTGCGGAAAGGCGACGTAGGGGCGTATATAAAAAGTCGAGTCTGTCCCTGATCGTCCTCTCGCTCCGTGCGAAGGCTCGGGGGCTGCTCTCGCAAACCCGGCTCCGGCCGAACCGTTGACAGCGTCAACATACCAGCCCGAGAACTTGGGCCCCGACAGTGCACCTGGGTTACGCCCTGCTCGCATGAGGGAACCGCTAGTCCAGCCGAAGCATTGCGCAAGGCATTAAGACCTCGAAGGAGTGAAACCACTCCTCCGAGGCCTCGGGGGCTACACCCGGCGGGTGCGCTCGCGCGCACCCACCGGAACAAAGTACCACCGAGAAAGGCTGGTCCCCTTGCAAAAAAGTGCGACGCAAGCCTCCAAGCGAGTGTTAACACTCTCTTCGAGGCTCGGGGGCTACTGTCGGGGACCATAATTAGGGGTACCCTCAAGACGCCTAATTCTCAGCTGGTAACCCCCATCAGCATAAAGCTGCAGAGGCCTGATGGGTTTGATTAAGTCAGGGATCAGTCCATACGAGTGACTTGACCACGCCACGCCCGAGCCTAGCCTCGGGCGAGGGCAGCCGACCCTAAGATGACTCCGTCTCGCCTGAGGCCTCCTCTTTCACGGCAGACGCATCTCCGGCTCGCCCTAGGCCCCGCCTTCGATAAGAAGAAACCCTGACTAAATCACCGCGCCGACCGACCGAGTCACCGGGGCGTTTAACGCAAAAGGTAAGACCAACGGGCGACCAGACTTCGCCAGAGGCACCATAGGAGGCTCCGCCCGACCCAGGGCTCAGACTCGGGCTAAGGCCCCGGAAGACGGCGAACTCCGCTCCGCCCGACCCCAGGGCTCGGACTCGGGCTAAGGCCCCGGAAGACGGCGAACTCCGCTCCGCCCAAGGGCTCGGACTCGGGCTAAGGCCCCGGAAGACGGCGAACTCCGCTCCGCCCGACCCCAGGGCTCGGACTCGGGCTAAGGCCCCGGAAGACGGCGAACTCCGCTCCGCCCAAGGGCTCGGACTCGGGCTAAGGCCCTAGAAGACGACGAACTCCGCCTCGCCCGACCCAGGGCTCGGACTCCGCCTCGGCCTCTACCGAACGATCTCCGCCTCGCCCGACCCAGGGCTCGGACTTTGCCTCTGTCTTGCAGGACGGACTCGACCTCGGCTTCGGAGGAGCCTCCACGACGCCCGACCTAGGACACGAGACCGCCACGTCAACAGGAAGCGCCATCATCACCCTGCCCTGAGCCGACTTGGGTCGCAGAGGACAAGACCGGCGTCCCATCTGGCCAGCCACGCCAGATAGGCAAATGATGGCGCCCCACTAGACCATGACGACGGCGACTCTCAGCTCCCTTACGAAAGCAGGAGGACGTCAGCAAAGGCCCAGCCACTCGACAGCTGTCTCCCCGTCCGGCTCCGTTACTCCTCCAACAGCCACGACGCCACACCAACAGGGTGCCAAGATCTCTCCGGCTGCCACCTTGGCATGTACATAGGGCGCTAGCTCTCTCTCGCTAGACACGTAGCACCTTGCTACACCCCCATCTTGTACACCTGGATCCTCTCCTTACGACTATAAAAGGAAGGACCAGGGCCTTCTTAGAGAAGGTTGGCCCCGCGGGGACGAAGGGCAGGGGCAGGCGCTCTCTCTCTTGGGGCCGCTCGCTTCCCCTCACCTCGCGCGGACGCTTGTAACCCCCTACTGCAAGCGCACTCGACCTGGGCGCAGGACGAACACGAAGGCCACGGGAATTCTCCGACTCTCTCACGACCCGGCTCCGGCCACCGACCTCTCTCTCTCTGTTCCCCCCTTCGCGCTCGCCCACGCGCTCGACCCATCTGGGCTGGGGCACGCGGCACTCTCACTCGTCGGCTCGGGGACCCCCCGGTCTCGGAACGCCGATAGAATGTTTGAGGGCATGGATGTAATCTTACCCGGGCTGCGTCCTGTGCCTATAAATAGATGAACAGTACCTCCGTACTGTTCACGCTGGATTGTAATCGCTCTTGCGTCATTCTCGCATTCATACCTTCTGGCAAGCCGAAGGTATCAGTGTAATATGAATATCATTGATGTTTATTCATGTTCATGAAATGCAAATATGAATAACTTACTGATATAAAATAATTATTTATGTTCTTTTGTATTCCATGTATTCCTATTTATATTTGTATGCTAAAATGATGAAGGTGTGCCCTTCATGACCTTTGTCTGAAGATCATTATATCCAGAAAGAGATAATGCTTCGAAGAACGAAGGTCTTTAATCATTAACAATTGTGTTGCTTTGTTCTTGATGTATAGCATTTGAGAACAAGGACCAACATGTGCTAACCAACGATGAGTTGTACAAAAAAAGTGCTTCAGGAATCTCGCTAAGATATGTCCCCATCGAGGAAGGAAGAGCATTGTTTGGTGACATCCATTCTAGCGTGTGTGAAAATCATGCAGGGGCCAAGACGCTGGTTGGAAAAGCTTACCAGCATTCCAGCAAGGTTTTTTCTAGCCAACTACAGTAACTAATGCCCAATATCTCATACGAATGTGTGAGGGATGTCATTTGTTTGTGCATCAAGCCTAAGTCTCGGCTGCACAACTCTAGACCATTCTAGTCACATGGCTATTCTCTACTTAGTCTTTGGATATCGTCGGACCTTTCAAGCTAGCTAAAGGTGGAGTTGCTTTCCTTTTTGTGGTCATTGACAAATTTACCAAATGAATCGAAGCAAAACTTATAGCAAAGATCATGGTGGTCAAGGTTGTAGAATTCATCCAGGAGATCTTTAATCGATTCGGCGTCATGAGATCCATCATAACTAATAATGGGAGCTATTTTACCTCTCAAACATTCATGGAATTCTGCTCAGAAAATGGGATTGTAGTGAACTTTGCTTTAGTTGTTCATCCCTAAAGTAATGTCCAGGTGAAGAGGGTAATGACCTCATTCTTAAAGGTTTGAAGCCCAGGATTTTTGATTTTCTACATCCTTACACAGGGAGATGGGTTGAAGAACTACTAGCAGCACTCTAGGGACTTCAGACGTCGTCGAGTTCTGCTATGGGGTAGACCTTATTTTTTTCTAGTGTACAGATATGAGGCCATGCTTCCATCCAAGATAGAACATCAGTCCTTCATAGTTCCAAACTTCACAGAAGATCGATCCCAAGAAAGTCGAGTTGCTGTTCTGATAAGCTTGAAAAAGCTAGAGATTCAATGATTGTGCAGCCAGCTAGGTACCAACAAGACATGAGAAAATATCATTCTAGGAATATTAGGGATCGAAGCTTTGTTGTGGGGAACTTGGCGTTATGAAAGACTCAAAGAATAAAAGAAAAACACAAGTTGTCGACCCATTGGGAAGTCCCCTATATCATCTGAGAAGTGCTCCGGTCATGTGCTTATTGGCTCTAGCAGGAAGATGGTACTATTATTACTAACCCCCTGGAATATCGAGCATTTACGCCGTTTTTATGTGTAACCTTCTTTTTTTGGTAACAAAATTCTTGAGACGTCTCGGTGTTCGCATCGCGCTCAAATATGTTTTTACCATTTCATTTTATTACATTTTATAGATTTTTCATAACTCCGCCTATGTTGATTGGAAGACTTCCTTAAGTCATTTCAACATAGCCGGTCCCAAGCCCGGTAAAGGAGGAGGGTTGTGTTAGGTCCGGCAAACCAACGTAAAAACCAGCCAAATCTTATGGAGATGAAACCACAAAGAAAATCGTTGGGGCGTAACCCTCTTAGCGACGCGCCATATCGGAACCCGGGTATGGTGTTAAATGAGCAAGGGCCGGGCCGTCACCCCTTAAGTGACGCGCCGTCTCTTGATCTGGAGCCGGTGATAAATGAGCAAGGATCGGGTCGTCGCATCCTTAGTGGCGCGCTACATCGACGCCCGGGTGTAGTGGAAAATGAGCAAGGGTCTTTGCATCTTCCTCGGCAGGTGCGAAGGGTAAGGAAGTTAGTCGAGCCAACTAGGGTCCGTGTAGGTAGTTGGAACGTAGGTTCCTTAACAGGTAAGTTACGAGAAATAGTTGACGTTACGGTGAGGAGACGAGTAAATATTTTATGCGTTCAAGAGACCAAGTGGAAAGGACAGAAGGCGAAGGAAGTGGAAGGTACAGGCTTCAAGTTGTGGTACACGGGGACTGCAACAAACAAGAATGGAGTAGGCGTCTTGATCGATAAGAGCCTTAAAGATGGAGTAGTAGATGTTAAGAGGGTAGGAGATAGAATCATCCTAGTCAAGCTGGTCATTGGGGACTTGGTTCTCAATGTTATCAGCGCGTATGCTCCTCAAGTAGGCCTTAATGAGAACTCAAAGAGGGAGTTCTGGGAAGGCCTGGAGGATATGGTTAGTAGTGTGCCAGTTGGCGAGAAGCTCTTCATAGGGGGAGATCTCAATGGCCATGTGGGTACATCTAGCACCAGTTTCGAGGGTGTGCATGGAGGCTTCGGCTTTGGGACTAGGAATCAAGAAGGAGAGGAAATCCTGAACTTTGCCCTAGCCTATGACATGTTTATAGCAAACACTTTCTTTAGGAAGAGGACATCCCACCTGGTGACCTTCAGTAGTGGCCAACACACTAGCCAGATTGATTTCGTCCTCTTGAGAAAAGAGGACAGGCATGCCTGCTTAGATTGCAAGGTTATACCTGGAGAGTGTGTGGTAACCCAACATAAGCTTGTCGTAGCTGACTTCCGTTTTAAGATTCGTTTACAATGGAATAAGCATAACAAGGTCACTAGAACAAAGTGGTGGAAGCTTAAAGGGGATGTGGCCCAAACTTTCAAGGAGAGAGTTATCGAGGAGGGCCCTTGGGCAGAAGAGGGAGACTCAAATATCATGTGGAGGAAGATGGCGATGTGCATCCTAAAGATAGCTTCAGAAGAGTTTGGGCTGAGTCAAGGAAACAGAAGGGAAGTTAAAGACACTTGGTGGTGGAACGAAGATGTCCAAAAGGCTATCAAGGAGAAGAAAGATTGCTACAAATGCTTACATCATGACAAGTGTGCAGAAAACATAGAGAAGTATAGGATAGCGAAGAAGTCTGCAAAGCGAGCGGTTAGTAGAGCCCGGGGTCAAGCCTTTGACAACCTTTATCAACGGTTGGACACAAAGCAGGGAGAAAAGGATATCTATAGGATGGCCAAGATTCGTGAAAGGAAGACAAGGGATGTCAACCAAGTCAAATGCATCAAGGATGAAGCAAACCAACTATTAGTGAAGAATGAAGAGATCAAGAATAGATGGAAGGAGTACTTCAACAAATTGTTCAATGGAGGGAATGAGAGTTCTACAATAGAATTGGACGAACCATTCGATGACAACAACAGGGGTTTTGTGCGAAGGATACAAGAATATGAAGTTAAGGAGGCGCTAAAAAGGATGAAGGTAGGAAAGGCGATGGGCCCTGATGGTATCCCTATCGAGGTATGGAGATGCCTTGGAGACATAGCGATAGTATGGCTGACTAAGCTTTTCAACACCATCTTTCAGACAAACAGAATGCCCGACGAGTGGCGGCGGAGTACATTAGTACCAATCTTCAAGAACAAAGGAGATGTTCAAAGTTGTACTAATTACCGTGGAATTAAACTCATGAGCCATACAATGAAGCTATGGGAGAGAGTCATTGAACACCGCCTGCGAAAGCTGACGAGCGTGACCCAAAATCAGTTTGGTTTCATGCCCGGGAGATCAACTATGGAGGCCATTTTCTTACTAAGACAACTTATGGAGAGATTCAGAGAACAAAAGAAAGACCTGCATATGGTCTTCATAGACTTGGAGAAGGCTTATGACAAAGTACCCAAGAGTGTAATGTGGTGGGCCTTGGAAAAACACAAAGTAGCAACAAAGTACATTAATCTTATTAAAGATATGTACACTAATGTTGTGACAAGTGTCCGAACAAGTGATGGGGACACCGATGACTTTCCAATTAACATAGGACTACATCAAGGGTCGGCTTTGAGCCCTTATCTTTTCGCTTTGGTGATAGATGAGGTCACAAGGGACATACAAGGAGATATACCGTGGTGTATGCTTTTTGCCGATGATGTGGTACTTATTGAGGAGAGTAGGAGTGGTGTTTCGCAAAAGTTGGAATTGTGGAGGCAGATGCTGGAAGCAAAAGGTTTTAGGCTTAGTAGGTCTAAAACGGAGTATATGAAGTGTGATTTCAGTGCCATGGGGTATGAAGATGGCGATGTTAGTCTTGATGGGCAAGTGGTACCCAAGAAAGACACTTTTCGTTACTTAGGATCAATGCTTCAGAAGGATGGAGACATCGATGAGGATGTCAGTCATAGAATTAAAGCTGGATGGTTGAAGTGGCGGCAAGCGGCGGGTGTCTTATGCGACCCCCGGGTGCCACACAAACTAAAAGGCAAATTCTACAGGACAGCAATCCGGCCGGCTATGTTGTATGGAGCAGAATGTTGGCCCACTAAAAGACGACATGTCCAACAACTGTGTGTGGCAGAGATGCGTATGTTGCGCTGGATATGTGGCCACACAAGGAGAGACCGAGTCCGGAATGATGACATACGAGAGAGAGTAGGAGTGGCGTCAATTGAGGAGAAGCTTATGCAACATCGTTTGAGATGGTTTGGACATATCCAACGAAGACCTGAAGAGGCACCAGTGCATATCGGAATAATTAGGTGTCTCGAGAATGTGAAGAGAGGTAGAGGTCGACCAACCTTGACGTGGACAGAGGCAGTGAAGAGGGACCTGAAGGAGTGGAATATTGATAAAGAGCTCACCGTGGATAGGAAGGGGTGGAAGTGTGCAATTCACGTGCCAGAACCTTGATTTATAGTTCCGCTTTTCCTCCTTAATCGTTTGACCTTTTCTTGTGCCCATTTAGACCTTGCTGGTTCTTGTGGGTTTTATCTCTTTTATGTGTTCCCCCGTTTCGTCGTTTTCGGTTCTCCTTTGCCTTTGTTTCCCCTGTTTTCTTTGGGGGTTGAGCTCTGAGGTTTTCATACGGGGTTTCATCTCTAGCCTACCCCAACGTGCTTGGGACAAAAGGCTTTGTTGTTGTTGTTGTTATAGATTTTTCATAGACTTTCTATTAATCACTAATCACTTCTTGAAAATTTTCTTGAAGGACAAAATATGGCTAAGTCCCTCAGCCCTGTCGGATCTGGTCATCACTCAGGCCTAGTTTGGATACTTTAGTAATGAGTGGGATTGAAGTGGATTGAGATGTATTGAGAGAGTATTTGATCTATTGGGGATTTACACCCTCTCCAATCCCTCCAAAACACTCTAATCCTAGAGTATCCAAACTAGGCCTCAAAGGTACTAAGCATTGGTCTTGTTAGAAACAACTGTATGTCTTGGCTTAGGCAGATATGGAACCTCCACCTAGTGTCGCAGGGTAAGGTAATAGTATCACGTACACGGCTCTGCTATCGCCTAGTGCCAAGCCTTCAAGGATCCTCCACCGTACACTCATCATACTTGGATAGTCATCCTAATGGTATTGAGGGGACTCGAGCACCCTGCTAAAACGATATTTGGACTTCAACCTTGATGGAGTAGGGCTCCCTTCGAGGAAGCCGATAAGTATCACCAACACGACTTTGCTTATTGCACGTGACCCATGTATGGGATAGCAAAAGCCCCTTTTAGTTTGGTTCACCGACATGACAACAGAAAGACCCTTCTGAGGGAAAAAAGGACTTCACCATGAAGAAATGACAGGAATTTTTTCTAAAGGTACAAAAATTATAGTCTTTGGACTCGACCACCCTCTCAAGGACTCTTCCAAGTAGGGGTGGGCACATTTTTACCATAAACCGAAAACCGAACCGAACCGAAATTTCGTTTTTTTTGGTAGTTCGGTTCGGTTTCGGTTTTTGTATCTAAGAAGTTCGGTTTTCGGTATCGTAATCGGTTTTCACCGTATACCGAACCGAAAAAACCAAATACCAAACTTTATCAATTCTCAAATTTGACTATTCAATTATGTGAACTAAATGTGTGATACAATTAAATTGTTATTCACTTATTTGTATTGATGTATGATGTATATCTTAATATTTGTACCTATATAATTTTTACTTTTTAAAATTATGTGTAATCTACCATGTAAACTTGTTGTATGTATTGTCTTGATTATAAGTTTAGTATTCGGTTTTTACCAAAAACCAAAGTAAAAAACCGAAACCGAACTGCTCGGTTTTTCATTTTCTAGAAAACCGATCGGTTTCTAATGTTTGAAAAACCGAAGTTTTTTAAAACCGAAAAACCGAACCGGAGTTTAGAAAAAAACCGAATGCCCAGCCCTACTTCCAAGAATCCAAATATTATTGAATCCTAGGATTTACCCTTTAAAAGCGATCCTCCCAATGATTCGTTTTCACCCTCTTTAAAAGGGTAAAATTGCTAGGTCTCAGGATTCCGCCTTTTGTGCATCAAGACTCCATTAGAAGCAACATGTTGATAAATCTCTTGATTTATTTAAGGGTGTTTTAAAGTTACCTTATGCAAATTCGTTTTGGAGCATCCTAATGACTGTTAGATGATACATTTTTGAGTCCTTTGGCTTGGTGGCTTGTTGCAACTTCATACGACTCAATTGAGTAGACTATCAGGTAGAAATATAGAGTCCAACTTGCATGAGCAAACAACTCTTCCAATTTAGACTTGGGGGCTACTGTAAAGGATATATATATATATATATATATATATATATATAGTATTTAGAGCCCTGGGCTCTATTTAACTACAGGAAGCCCTGACCAGGTGCGCAGACCGCACCGGACCCTTTTTGTTTTATTGTACCTAACTGTGCTTACGCTAAATTATAATACGAGTTATGCTGATGTGTGTATCAGTTTATGCAAATTTAGTCTGCGCATATTACGTGCATCAGGCCCACGATCCGGCCCACGCTTTCACAATTATTCAGTCTCACGCCGACACTATAAAAACACCCCCACGCCGCCAGGGATTAGGTTTTAGCAGCGGCGGCGGTTCCCTCGGGCGTGCGAGCGGCGGTGATCCTGGGGGCTAGCAGCGGTGTCGCCTCGAGGCAGGCGACCGACGGTGGCGCTCCACCAGGAACGAGCGACGGTGGCGCTCCATAGGGAGCTCGCCCGCCTCGCCGCCAGGTCCGTCGCGCGCCTGCCTGCTGGGGCTGGGCTCGGCGGGAGCGGAACCGCCGAGGAGGCCGAGATGGCCGCCGCGCTCATGGACGTCGCGGCCGCCAGCGCCGCCGCCTCCGCCGCCGTGTTCTCGGCCGTCGCGTCCGTGTCTGCCGCCGCGTCGTCGTGCTCGAACAAGAAGGCCCCGACGGCCTTCGTTGCTGCTGCCTTCGCCAAGAAGCCGGAGACGCCGACGACGGCCGATGTCGCGCAGGAGAAGCACGAGGAGCTTGAGCGATGCATCGACGAGTGCGAGAGCGGCAGCGAGGTGGTGTTCAGGAGCATTGTTCGGAAATAGATTGATGATGTACGATAAAATTTGTACCCATTTACGCTGTTTGGTTCACGTTTTATGCTGAAATTTGACCAAGCCAAAATCCGTGCACGATCGAACGTGATCAGTCTACGCTGTTTTAGCTAATATAGGATTTACGCTAAATTTCGTATTCATTTATGATGTTTTAGCTCACGTTTTACGCCGGAATCTGCCCTAGCCAGAACCCGCGCACGATTGGGTGCACGCGATTTTTACGCCGTAATTTTGGGCTTCGTTTGCTGTTACAAAACAGATATATGATTTACGCTAAATTTTGTACTCATTTACGATGTTTTAGCTCACGTTTTACGCTGGAATCCGCTCGAGCAGAACCCGCGAACTGCGGCTGTAAATTAAAATTTATTTCCTTCTACTAATGCTCCTCGAACCGTAACTGTCCCTTTATTTACGCGATTATGCAGCACGTCTTTCCTTATATCAAACCGGTCAAAATTTATATAATGCATGGTTTATGCTATCATGTTACACATCGTTATGCAGTCGTAAACGGTGTGCACATGGTAATATTCGTTTCCGTGAGTCAAGGTACAAAAGATCCCTTCTATGCATGATTTATGCGTGCGTATTTTTTCCTCCTGTAACTGCGCCTTTATTTACGCGCACGAAGAACACGTTTTTCCTTATCTTAAAACTGGTGGGAGATTTTAAATGTTTACATGGTTTACGCTATCATGTATCACAACGTTATGCAGTCGTAACCGGCAAGCACAAGCAAATATTCGTTCCCGTGATTCGTGGCATAAAAGATTCCATTTATGCATGAGTTATGCACATTTGTACATATATTTATGCGTGCGTATATTGCATGTCGCGTCTCAGCCGGGATACGTGGCTATCCTATGCATGGCTGACGCAAGCAGTTGGCGTCCAGTGGGCCGAACGCGACCCGATCGGCCTCCTGGCTGGGGCTTCGCCCACTAACGGAAGCCCAGGGCTTCCATTACCTCTTCCCTATATATATATATATATATATATATATATATATATATATATATTAGGAACCCTGGGCTTCCAATAACTAGAGAAAGCTCAGGTCGGACGGTGCAATCCGGTCGAGCCAGACCACATCCGGCCGTCTATAAAACAGGACCCGGAGTGCTAGGGTTCAGTTTTTTACGCTCTACCCCGATTCATTAGCGACGCCGCGTGCGACGACTGCGGTTGCCCCAGAGCGTGCGCGGCGGTAGACCCTCAGCCGGTGGCCGCAACTCCATGACCTCGACGCGCGGTGGCGGAGGTTCCTCGATCTGGAGTAGTGGCGGCGGTTCCCAGGTCTATGGCGGCGGCTCCCCGATCCAGAGGGCGAGCGACAGCGGGGCCCTTATGCGAGCAAGCGGCGGCGTCCCCGAGGTCCCGAGGAGGCGGTACTTCCAAGGCCGGCGAGCAAGCGATGCCCGTCGACGTGCGAGTAGCGACGGCGACGGATGAGGCGCGATGTTCGAGCGAGCGGTGTCACGGAAGGCCCAAGATACGCGCAGCGATGATCGCGTGTGACATCCTCCGATCCGGCGCAGTTTTCTTTTCGATTATTGTGTTTTATGCCTACCACATGTATTATTTACACCAAAAACTGTACGATTTTATGCTTAAACATGGAGTTCGTATATCAGTTTACTGCATGCAGATTGGAAAGACAATTCCTTGATTTATGCTGTTCGTAATTTACGCACATGCAATGGAAACTCCCACGATTTTTGCTATAATTTTTGGATCTGTATAAAAAATAGAAACCGCATGCATGCGGCTGCCATGTTTCCGGATCTGTCATAAAAATAGGATAGTAATAATAACCTACTAGAGGTATCAACCTCTCACATTGACTCGGTATTTACGCTTATAATTGAGGGATTTTATGCTCAAAACTTAAGGTTTTTACGCTCCACCGGAGATACGTCCACCAGTGAACAACATGCCAGATTTTTTACGCAGTGTAACGAATTGCATAAATACCTACACCATGTAGTATAATTTGTATCAGTATATATCATAAACTAGTTCTAATGCGTTTAGCTGCATGGCTGTTGGAGGGATCCTATATTTACGAAGAAAATAAAACATTAAATGTGATTTTTTATTTCTATGCATGCAATTCATTTCCTTCCATTGCATATTCTTTCCATCATAAATTCATGTGCATGCAGTTGCTAACAGATTTTTATACAGTATACCGAATTGCATAATTATCTACACATTGTGGCATATTTAGTATCAGTATATATCATAAAATGGTCATTACGAGTCTAGCTGCATAGCTGTTGCAGCGATCCTAAATTTATGAAGGAAATAAAGTATTTAAAATAGAAACCGTCACATATATCTTTCCTAAATTTACGCGCATGTAAGGGAACGTGTTTGACTCATGCATGTATTTTGCCATAATTTTTAGATCTGTATAACCGCATGCATGCGGCTGCCATGTTTTTCGGATCTGCCATAAAAATAGGATCGTAATAACAACCTACTAGAGCTATCAACCTCTCATATTGGCTCGGTATTTACGCTTATAATTGAAGGATTTTATGCTCAAAACTTAAGGTTATTACGCTCCAATCCGGAGATGCGTCTACCAGTGAACAATATGCCAGATTTTTTACGCAGTGTAACGAATTGCATAAATAGCTACACCATGTAGTATAATTTGTACCAATATATATCATAAACTAGATCTAATGTGTTTAGTTGCATGACTGTTGAAGGGATCCTATATTTATGAAGAAAATAAAACATTTTTTTGACAGAGGGGATAACCCCCTATTTCATTACGAAATAGAAATAGACTTAAGTTCATACAAGACCATAGAACCATCCAGAACTTAAAAGCCGACACGATACACAACTATCAGCTACGAAGAAACATTACCTGAGCGAACTAGCCTACTAGGAGCAGCACATAATCAGCACAAAACTGACCAAAAACATAGATCACAAAGATCAACCTAGAGCAACAAGCAACTAAACAGCTTAAGTAACGATCTAGCCCAAAGTTTTCAGCAGCCTGGAGCTACCGAGGGGGGGAATTACAACAAACATATTATTGAAGAACCAAAATAGCCGGATCATAACAGAAGCTTCATTGAATCCATCTGTCGACTGGCTTCCAACCACGAGTCCTGCTGTAGATCTCACACGCCATCCTTCTGATTTTGAGGCTTCCTTGTTCCACCAATTTTCTTTCCTTCTTTTTCTGACGGATAGCCCAAGTATCAAGCCAGTAGCAACAAGAGAAAATCACATTAGTCGGATCATGAATTCTGTCATTTCCAAAACAACAATCATTGCGACAACGTCAGATCGCCCAAATGACAGCACCACAACCAAAAAGGACCAGATTCTTTTCAGTTTTGTTAAAATTGTTAATCCAAGAACCAAAAAGACCATTCACATTGTTGGGAATAGAAATTAAGCCAAGAGCAGAGTAGACTATTCTCCAAGTAAATCTAGCAACCGAGCACTGAAAGAACAAATGGTCTATGGATTATGAAAATCCACAAAAAGTGCAATCCAGATTGCCCTTCCATTTTTTCTTGAACAAATTATCCTTGGTCAAAATCTTTTTATGCATAACAAGCCACAGAAAAGCTTTGATTTTAAGTGGGAGTCTAGGGCGTGTTTGGTGTGACGCCTAAGCCGCCACACCGCGCCACACTTTTCAGCCACAAGTGTGGCGGCCAAATTGGGCGCCACACTTGTGGCTGAAAAGTGTGGCGCGGTGTGGCGGCTTAGGCGCCACACCAAACACGCCCCTAGTCTTCCACAAGAAGCTAGAAGGCAAAGGAATCTGAGCACATTTGATTTCTTTATAAAAAGAATTAACAGAAAAACCTTTATTACCCAGAAGCCAAACTGACTTATCATCCTCCTCAGAAATAGTAGTATTATTACATTGTGTAATAAGGTTATTATAATCATCTTCCAAAGCACCATAAATCCTTCTTCTGAAATTCACAACTCTAAAATCAGAAGAAAAGGCCTTTTCCACTGTGATATCTTTATCATAAGCAATATCAAACAGACTAGGATATTTAGAAGACAGAGGTTCTAAATCACACCAAATATTGTGCCAGAAGCTGGTGCTATTGCCATTACCTACCTTTTTTTACAATATTTGTAAAAATTGTCCCTAACATCCATAATACCCTTCCAAAAGTGAGAATCACTTTGTCTTTTTTCAATGAAATAATAGGCCTTCCTTTAACATATTTATGTCTGATAATGGTCTGCCAAAGACCATTCGTATTTTCCAACTTCCAAATCCATTTAGCAAGAAACACCTCATTCATCTTGTGTAAATCCAAGACCCCAAGGCCACCATGACCTCTCGGAGAGCAAACCATATTCCAGTCCACCAGATGATATTTTTTAATATGGCCACCTTGCCACAAAAGCCTTTTTCTGAAGAGATCCATTTTCTTCACAATATTCTTGGGAGCTTTATACATCGAGAGCATGTATAAAGGGACATTGGTAAGACTACTATTAATCAAGACTAATCGACCACCCAAACTAAGTAATTTTCCTTTCATTGCAAATTATTTTCATCATAAATTCGTGTGCATGCAGCTGGTAATAGATTTTTACGCAGTATACTGAATTGCATAATTATCTACACAGGGTAGCATATTTAGTAGCAGTATATATCATAAAATGGTTCTTACGAGTCTAGTTGCATGGCTGTTGCAGCGATCCTAAATTTATGGAGGAAATAAAGCATTTAAAAATAGAAACCGTCACACATATCTTTCCTAAATTTATGCGCATGCAAGGGGACGTGTTTGACTCATGCATGCATTCCTTTTTTGCGCGCACAGGCATGACGCGGGTGGTGCAAGCGGCAGCCTGGTCCAGTCGGTGTGCTGGGTTGAACCAGGTTATAGGGATGATCGACCTAGGCTTCCTTTAACTATTTGAAGCCCAGGGCTCCCATTATACCTGCCACATATATATATATATATATATATATATATATATATATATATATATATATATATATATATATATATATATAACCGAGGCACCAAAAGGGAAAGGTAACTAACTCAGGGCCCATTGCAAATTCGAACTCAGATTCAATAATTTGGACCTAGTAGAAGGACTCGAAGTCAGATCTGAAGGGAATTCGACCCACTCGTTAGAACTAAATCGATATGTGCAACAGATAAGGTAAGATTGTGATTTTCCTTATACCAGAAGAATTCTAGTTATATAATTCTCGCATATTAAGGGAACACACATGTAACCTCAAAGAATAAAACTCTTAGATGATAGGCCAAACTATTAGAATAGCTTTCATTCTATATCCTATACTTTACTAAGAATCGTTCCTTTAACTAACCCTCTCCTTCGACTATAAAAGAAGTGGTAAAGCACCTCACAGGGAGGAGAAGAGGATGTGGCCACCAACAAATTGGACGTAGGGCATTATCTCACGTGAGAGCTCGAACTAGTATAAATCTCTTTGTTCTTGTGCTTTTACTTTTTAGTTCTTAGATATTGCGAACACCCACATAAAAATTCACTATGGAGAAATCTCCGACACTACACATGTCTCCAATAAAGCATGGATGGTGATGTGGTAAAAGAACATTAACTTTCCCTACCCCAAATCTATTGAATCTATCTTCTCTCAGTATCTGTTTGGGCGCCCATGTACATGCTCTGCTAGAAGGAATAAGTTCATTTTCTGCTTGGTTCCTTATGTAGTGACCTATTTTCCACGTATATATTTGTGGGCTATTGGAAACAACCTTAGCTGGTTACAAATTTCAGTTTGTTGGCCGTTGCCTCACGGTAGCTCATCGCTAGTGTTTGTATGTGATTTTCGAGTCAAGACCTAGACACTTCTTTGCGAAAGAAAATATATACATGCTAGGTGTCAGTATTTTATTTTATTCAATATTTTTATAATAATCTAGCCTTAAATATATTTTAGATCTATCATTTTTTTGTTGTGTCAGTGCCACTAGTGCGACAATATTACTTTATCACACTACATACATCGATACAACAAGGGACACCATAGTGGTGTAGACCTTTGTTGTGGTCCTACGTCACATAAGGTGGGTCTTATCATGTTGTGGTGATGACTCAAGCTTGACACACCTACCACGCCAAGGTGGGCTAGCACGATAGGATTATATATAGGTCGTGAGCCTGACCCATTTTCTCTTCTCTCCTCCACTCTCTCTCTTCTTTGTGCCCCTTTGCTCACTTAGGCGTTGTCGCCTCCTACTCAATTGTCATTGGCACTGCTCGTCGTCGGCGGTAGGATGGCTCATGTCGGTCACCCTCGTCTAGTTGCTAGGTAGAACTCACTCTCCCCTTGATTTCTTGCTTTTGGTCTTTCTTCAATTCATACCTAAGGTTTCGTAATTCTATATGGTGAATGTTTCATTGAATTTGTTCTTAGGATTGGATGTGTACATTAGGTTTATGATAGATGGATTCGACATAAAGTATGTGTAGCATGAACCTAGGTAGTGATATATGTGGGGTTAGTTTGTTTGTGATGTTCTAATATATGTTAATATGTTTAATTTTGTTACAATTAAGTGTAGTTGAATTGTGAAAGGGAAATAGGCTTTAAGCCATTTTATATTGGTTTTGGTGTTTGATGACCATCACAACATAATGGATTAACTAGTTTACTAAGAGAATGGCTGCAGGTTCATAAGAATGAAATTAAAGTATTCAATGCAATCAATAGCTCAAACTCTAGCAAAGAAGGACACATTTTGGAGAAGATGAACTATGAGTAGTTCAAGTGTTTAAATAAGTTCTAAATACCCTTAGGAACACATTTGAGCATCCAAGAGAGGCTGGAAAGTTCAAAAAATGATATTGACACTTTGGAGCTAAGTTTGAGCATGAATTGGGATCTGAGTTGGAGAATTCAAAAGGATGAAGAACTATGACTTATACTAGTTGGATAGACTATAAATATGTTTGTCTAAGTCATATGAATGCTCTGTGGCAGACCGAACCGAGTTCAGTGGGTCCCGGACCACTTGTGCAGAGAAACAATTTTCCAGGCTTATGTGGGATGCTGCACCGGAGCACTTATGCAGAGAGACTCTCTGGTGAGCACTAGAACTACTAGGGCTCAACCGCTCAACGACTAGCTTCTAAGGACCGGTCTGGTGCCACCTGACAAGACAACTTTCCGTTAGATTGGTCACTAGACCCGTAGGAGTGGCAGAGTTCCGGTGGTGCATCGAATCAACGATGTAGGAGGTCTTGTGTACCGCAAAAGTGTGGATTTTAGGGATTGACCCCAATAGTTATTTGAGTGGTTGGAGGCTATAAATTGTAACACCCTGAATTTGGGGTATAAAATTTTTCTCTAATCTCTACCAAATTCGGGTGTTACCTCTTTTCTTCTGTCTATAGATTTCGTTTCTCTATCTTTTAATAGAGTTGGTTTATTTATTTGGGAGATGTATTATTACTTTAGTAGATTAAACCCTAGGGGAGATATGAATTATTGCATCATGCTGAGCCTAGAATTTGGTCTTTGTTTGATGCAAGTGTGTGGTGTGCATTTCTTTGAATTTAAATTGTGAAGTTCACTTGAATTTGAATTACTATCCAGAAAATAAAAAGAAAAAGAAAATAAAAAGAGAAGAAGCCAAGCTCCCTTTCCACCCTTCCTCTTGGCCTTTAGGCTCACTAGGCCCGCGTTGGTGCCAGCACCCCGCACGGCCGCCGTGCAGTGGGGCCCGCCCGCCACTGACTCGCTCGTGCACGTCCGTGGCCCCAGGGCCGCTGATCAGCGGGTCCCGCGCGTCAGCGTGCCCCTCTCTTCATTCCAACGTGCGTGGCACCTCAGCTGGGCCCACCTATCGGTTCCCCCTTCCCCGCCACAACCACCACCCCGCTCGCTCCACGCTCACCGCTCCCACGTCCGCACGGATCTCAACCATGATCGTGAGCCGGGGCATAAACCCCCCATGCTAGCTCACCTCCCTCCCCGTGGCGCTGTGTGTCACCGAAGCTCGCCGGGGAACGCTGCCATTCGCGCGCTCGTCATGCCCCAGAGCACCGCGTTCGCCGTTTGCGCACCTGCCGCACCTGAAGCATCGTCGTCCTCTTCGTCGAGTAGCCCGATCAAGCTTCATCGTGGGTGAGAACCGCTGGCCCTCTCTCCTCCTTCTCTCTCCCTCGTTCGTCCTCCGGACTCTCTGCGCTCGCCGGTGAACAATCACGCCAGCGCCAGGCCCTTCTCGGCCATCCGCTGTCACCCATAACACCACCCCGTGCCATCGCCGGTCACGGCCCCGCGGCGCCTCGCCCGGGCGAGCTCAGGAAGTGGACGACGACCCCGATAGGGGGACCCACCTGCAACCTCCTAGTCGTGACCTCCCTCCTTTCCCCTGTGTCACCACCTTGCGGGTCTCGCCAACGGACCGTCTCCCCGCGTCCCTGGTCGCTGGACCCCACCCGTCAGTCACTGCGCCCACACGCACGCGCGTTCATCCCTGCCCTTCTAATCTCGACCTCCCATTCCTGGTCCAACGACTGGGATACTAGGATACCCCTTCACCGATGTAGTTTATTTAAAAGACCCCCTCTGTTTTCCCAAAATTGGACCTGCCATCTCTGTGCCTTTGATCTGAGTCCCTGCATTTTGTAGAGCGGTCCTCGGACTTTAGTTTAATCAGAAAAGGGTATTCAAATTGTAAAATGTTCATTATAATATTTTCTATCTGTTTAAATTATGATCATCCACTGTTTCCATGTTTCAATTTTATGGTTAGATTCTAGGTTAGAATAATGCTATGGGAATTTCATTAGAAATAAAATAAAAATAAAACCCTAATGAATATTCAAGTACTTAACTTTGTAGACCTAATCCCATTTAATGTATGACCCCATCCCTAGAATGAGTTTATTTAGGTAAGTAATTTATTGAGATAGACTTAGTTAGAGAACAATAGACCACTAGGCATAGTGATCTACCACAAAACCTTTAATGCACATGTGTGCCTTTACCTTTTTATTGAACTTATGTTCACTATGTTGCATATGTTTGATGTACTGTTTTTTTGTTATTTCCCAAGTGTGTTGAATGAATGGTTGCTTTGCGTAGACAACGAGCAGTCCGAGGTTCCCGAGTGTGTTGCAGGAGATTTCCCTGAGCAGCAACCTAGTGAAGGCAAGTGTCATCTGACCCATTATGTTCTACTCACTTTATAATTCATTGTCTCACATACCATGATCAGCCTAAGGATTGACTAGTGTTCTGTTTTTCCTGTCCTTGGTTACCCTTTGAGAATTGGTTAATATGATTAGCATCATGCTATTGCTTTACTTTAATCAATGAACATGATGAGAACATTTATGATACATTGATGATATCTTGATTATGATGATGAACATGTGGTATTTTAGGGGACTCTGGTTGTTTCCCGAGTACCTCTCTGTAAGGACCTGTTCGCTAGATGACCACCCGAGAAATCAGTACAACCATGAGGGTGGAATGGGACGCCCTTAGCTGATTAATTAGAAGAACTTGGGGTGTACTTTGCTTCGTTGTTGTGCCGTCAATGGGGGCTGGGGCATAGTGCTTGCTCTGCTAAGGGTGGGTGCAAGGTTCATTCGATTTGGTTTTGTTAGTCACCCACCTTAGGGAGGATTACTGTGTATGTACAACTGGCGAAACCTAACAGGCAACTACACACCAATAGAATCTTTGTAAAGGCTACATAGTGATACCCTGCCAGATCAGCTAGGTAGTGGTCAATGGGGAGTAGCGCTCCTCGGGCAGAAAGGGAATCACGGCTCGTGGGTAAAGTGTGCAACCTCTGCAGAGTGTTAGAAACTGGTATATTTGTCGTGCTCATGGTGCCTTGGGAGCTCCTTTGATTAGAGTTACTCCGGATACTTTTATGATGACGCTTAATGATGATGATTATCTTTATGGTTTCTAGTATTTCCTCTTGGAGGGAGTACTATTTGGGTTAATAACTTAGGATTATTGTTAAAACTTGTCTTTCTACTAGTAATAAATATCTGACCAACTAAAAGCAACCGCTTTAAGCTTAACCCCACATACAGCTAGTCCACTTTAGCCACACAAGACATTTGCTGAATACGTTGATGTGTACTCACCCTTGCTTAAAAACACCAAACCCTAGGTTGTCCCCATTGTAACCAGTGCTCAGGAGAAGATGAAGGCAACATGGAGGACTTCCAGGAGTTTTAAGATTATGACGAGTTCTAGAATAAGATTAATGACAAACCCCCAGTCAGCTGCCTGTGAAGGCCTTATCGTACCGTGTTTCATTCAGCACTTTGATTATGACTTAAGTTAATGACTCTTTGTACGTTTTGGACATCGTGATGTAATAAAGTACTTATATCTGCTATTATTTCGAGCAATGTGTGATGATGTCCAATTAAGTAATCGTTGTGTACGTGAATTTCTGATCCTGGCACGTACATGGTTCGCATTCGGTTTACCTTCTAAAACGGGGTGTGACATAAATACACCCCAACCAGCTCATTCAATACAAAGACCTGAGCAACAATTCTTACAAGCTAGAGCAATACTCCCAAGAGATCAAAAGCCTCCCAAGTGCCAAAATAGAGAGAATTGAGCAAGCGATAACCATTCTAGTGTGATTTGTGATAGTGCCTTGTGGGAGTGCATTAGAGAAGAATGTGTATTGCGATATTGTGCTCTTAGTCTTAGTTTTTTGACCCCCATTCATTGTATAGCTAGCAAGAGGCTTCGACGTGTGAAGTACCTTGCGCAAACTTTAGTCTCTCAGTCAAGAAAAGCGAGAGGACTCAAGTTTGATCTTCAAAATCACTTAAGAGGGTTGAAAGAGACTTGGTCCTTGTGATGCCTCAACGGATATGTAGGTTTCGTTAAGAAATCAAACTCCGATAAATAAATTTACATGTCTCTTGTGTTTGATTGTTTGTGATTTGTTTTCCATCTTCCTCCCTAAAGTTTTCTTGATTTGATATTCACTCAAATCGCTTGTGTGGCTCCCCAAGTTTATTCTGCATTCACTAGAGCAACATTTTGCAAGAACTTCATCTCCCTAACTCCGATTATCTTACCTCTTGCTCTAACCAACTGATTTGGGATCAAGTTTTGTTTTAAGTGATTAAATTTCATGTTTCGCCTATTCACCCCCTCTAGGTGACTATCAAATTGTTTGGAAATATTTAGTTAATGATAATCGATTATTAGGTTATCTATTTAGTTATTGATGAGGATTTATGTTTTGGATGAGTTGTTGTTGTAGATTGATCGCTTAGTCTAGTTATTTGTTTTGGGGAAAGTTAAATCAAACAAGTTTGTAAGAATGAATGAAGTTATTGAGTTATTCAGCATACCTCCAATCTTTGATTGTCTACTTAGCCTATGACAGGACAAATTTGAGTGGTAATTTAGTTTGAACGGTCAATTTGACTGTTGAAAGGAACACACTATGTTATAATGAGTTTGGCATGTGTGGAATATTGGAGTAAGACAAATAAGTTGTGAATAGTAGTAATGTTTGGTGAATGGAAGGTGCTGTAGAGAAGGGGTGTAGTCTGTTTGTGATGCATGTTGATGATAATGTGGATGTGGAGCCTATAGAGAACATAACCCATGAAGACATGATGCACAATATTATTCATAGAAAAGTTGGTATGTCTTCTTAGCTATGTACCTTGAACGATGAATTTCACATAGATACATTTGTGGAGGAGGAGGATGTGATCACATATCCTAATGATATGATGATGAAGAAGTAGAGGGAGAGACAATGTAGGAAAATGATGTATTTTCCATTTCACTAGGTTTAGAGGATGAGTATACTTCTAAGTCAAGCACATAGGATAATGTGGTGGAGTATGAGTATAGGTTTAGACCTATTACTGAGTACGATAGTTAACAAAGGTTGATTAACAATGTTTATATAGGGTAGGCCATGAGATAAAATGTTGAAGGTAAAAGCATAGGAGACATGAGGGTTTACATAAGTTCGAGCTCTCAATATGAGATAATACCCTATGCCATGTTTGTGGTTGTATGTACTGATCTAGTATGAGATGATATGTGCCAGGGTACCCTTGTCCCCCTTTTATATTCTAAGTAGGGACGCAATTGTTGGGGGCATGCTTCGTCGCTGAAGATCCTGTAAGAAGAAACACCTTCGGCAGATTCCCCTAAAAGCAACGCCGAAGCTACCACTTATGAAGCTTCGGCATTATGAAATGTCTCAAGGCGAAGGGTGAAACCAACTTAAAGATGAAATGACTGTTTTGTCCATGAGGGCCTATGTCATAATTGTAATCTTTTGTGAAGGGCATGATTGTAATATCTCACAGGTTGCGCCCTGTGCCTATAAATAGATGAACAGTACCCATGTACTGTTCACGCTGACTTGGCATTTGCTTTCGCGTCACGCTTGTATTATCACTTTTTATCAAGCCAAAGGTATAAATGTAATTCAATATTGTTCATATTTATTCGTGATTATGTAATAAGAAAAATATATGTATTTTATGATATCATATAATTATTCATGTCGTTTCTTATGTTTCATATGCTTCGTCTTTTATACAAATGTGTTATGATGATGAAGGTATGTCCTTCATAACCTTCGTCTGAAGATCATTATATCCTGAGGGAGATAATGCTTCGAAGGACGGAGGGCTTTAACATTTAACATTTTGTGTTGCCTTGTTCTTAATTCATAGCACTTGAGAACAAGTCCCCAACATTGGCACCGACCGTCGGTGAACTCACTTCCACTATTGAGCTGATGGCTTCGTCCAACATCCAAGCTGAAGCTGCTTCGGCTACGAAGCTGGTGCTCCCAATAACAGGCAGTTCATGCTCAGAACCAGCCAACAAGAAGCAGAAGAAGGAGGCTCAGAGAAGGGTGCAGCATGTTGGGGTGCAGGGACCCTTCATCAAGTCAAAATGGTCTCACATCCCAATTACCTTCTCCCAGGAGGACCTTCAGCTCAAGGATTATCCTCATAATGATGCTATATGGTCATATCTTGCGTCATCAAAGGATTTCTCGTCCACAATGTTTTGGTTGATACAGGTAGCACAACTGACATCATATTTGCTAAGGCCTTCAGACAGATGCAAGAGCCAGAGGACAAGATTCATGATGCTACACACCCTCTTTGTGGCTTCGGAGGAAGGCAGATTGTAGCACTTGGCAAAATCACAATGCCAGTGACCTTCAGATTTGTCCACAATACAAGGACTGAATAGGTTGTGTTTGATATTGTTGACATGGAATACCCCCACAATGCAATCATTGGTCGTGGGACACTCAAAGCTTTCGAAGCAATACTTCATCCATCATATCTATGCATGAAGATACCTTCGGAACAAGGACCTATTGCCGTTCATGGCAGTCAGGAAGCTGCTAGAAAAGCTGAAGGAAACTGGACAGATTCAAAAGCAATCCACAACATAGATGGAAATGAGGCTTGTGAATAGTACAAGTACAGAAGAGAGAAGGCTGCCTCGGCTGATTAGCCGAAGCCTATGCTTCTGTTTGAAGATATAGCAGAGCAGAAGGTATTGCTGGGTTCTCAGTTATCCGAAGAGCAGGAGAAAACCTTGATAAGGTTTTTATTCAACAACAAGGATGTGTTTGCTTGGTCAGCTAATGATCTTTGCGGTGTCAATAGAGATGTCATTGAGCATTCACTCAATGTGGATCCATCTTTCAGGCCAAGAAAACAAAGGCTTCGGAAAATGTCCGATGACAAAGCTAAAGTTGCTCGAAACAAAGTGAAGAGACTTCTTAGTGCTGGTGTTATCAGAGAGGTCAAATACCCAGAGTGGCTAGCTAACACTGTTATGGTGAAGAAGGCAAATGGTAAATGGAGAATGTGCATCGATTTTACAGATCTTAACAAGGCTTGTCCAAAGGATGAGTTCCCATTGCCAAGAATAGATTCTCTAGTAGATACAGCAGCTTCATTAGAGCTTATGAGTTTACTAGACTGTTACTCAGGCTACCACCAAATCTGGATGAAGAAGGAAGATGAGCCGAAGACCAGCTTCATAACCCCAGTGGTACATATTGTTATGTTCGGATGCCTGAGGGGCTCAAGAATGCTGGAGGAAGTTTTAGTAGAATGACAGCCAAAGTACTTCACTCTCAGATAGGCAGAAATGTGCTAACATATGTTGATGATATCATAGTAAAGAGCATGAAGAAGGAAAATCACATTGCTGATCTGCAGAAAATATTTGCTAACTTTAGGCAGGCTGGCCTAAAATTAAATCCAGAAAAATGTGTCTTCGGAGTAAAGAAGGGCAAGTTCCTTGGTTGTCTGGTTTCAACAAAGGGGATCGAAGCTAACCCAAACAAGATCGAAGCTATCCTTCGAATGGAACCGCCAAGCACAAAGAAGGGGGCTCAGCGAATGATAGGAAGATTGACATCTTTGAATCGATTCATATCTAGATCAGCAGAAAAAAATTTACCATTCTTTGAAGTGCTGAAGTCGGCCGAAGTCTTTCAGTGGGGTTCAGCTCAGCTGAAAGCCTTCGAAGAGCTGAAGCAATATCTGATTGATCTAACAACACTAACCCCACCTACGCCAGGGGCTCCTTTGCTATTGTATGTGGCAGCTTCGCACTCTGCAGTGAGTGCGGCACTAGTACAGGAGAAGCTTGAAGGACAAATTAAGAAGCAAGTCCCAGTATACTTTGTTTCTAAAGTATTAACTTTATCAAAGAAAAATTACACAGAATTGGAGAAGGTGTTGTATGCTATATTAATGGCCTCCAGGAAGCTTCGGCACTATTTTCAAGCTTACCATATAATTGTTCCCTCGTCACAGCCTCTGAAGGATATTATAAGGAATAAAGAAGCCACTGGAAGGGTTGGAAAGTGGGCTGCGGAGCTCAATGAATTCACCATTGATTATGTACACAGATCTTCAATTCAATCTCAGGCGCTAGCAGACTTCATCGCTGACTGGACGCCAGGGGCTCATGAAGAAGGGATAGGTAAGGATACCGAAGCTTGGACGGTGTTCTGCGATGGTTCTTAGGGAACCTTTGGTGCAGGAGCAGCTGCGGTGTTAGTGGCACCGTCAAAAGTTAAAACATGTTATGCGGTCAAATTGAATTTCAGTTGTACAAATAATATTGCTGAGTACGAAGCACTTTTGTTGGGGCTTCGGAAACTAAGGGCCATGGGAATAAGAAGGGCTATTCTGAAGACCGATTCTCAAGTTATTGCTGGCCACGTGGACAAAAGCAGCAAGGCACGAGATCCGAAGCTTGAAAAATATCTGGATGCAGTTCTAAGGTTGGAAGCTTCTTTCGAAGGTTTTTCTGTCAAGAATATTCCAAGAGGTGAAAATGAGCATGCAGATTTGTTAGCCAAATCAGCGGCCCAGGGGCTCCCCATACCTTCGGAGGTATTCTTCGAAACAATAAAGGCACCTTCGGTTGAATTTATGGAAAGAGCTATACTTAACATTTCTCCAGTACACAGTGAGGACTGGAGAACTGAAATCATATCCTTCCTCCAAGGCAACTGTCTCTCCGATGACGAAGTTTATAACAAGAGAATGGAGGCAAGGACAAGACCATATGTGATAATAGAAGGGGAATTGTATAAATATGGGGTTTGTTCCCCACTTCTCAAGTGTTTATCAAGAACCAAAGGTATTGAATTAATGAAGGAGATACATGCAGGTCTGTGTGGATCTCACATTAGGTCTAGACCTCTGTTGGGAAAAGTTTTTTGACAAGGATTCTACTGGCCGAAGGCAGCTTCAGATGCAGCAGAATTAGTTCAAAAATGCGAAGGCTGCCAAAAATGTGCGAGAGACCAAAAACAACCTTCGTCTCTCACTCAATTAATACAACCCATTTGGCCATTGCAAAGGTGGAACCTCGATTTGCTAGGTCCACTTCTACCAGCACAAGGAAATCTAAAATATGTTGTGGTGGCGGTAGAGTATTTTTCTAAGTGGATTGAGGCGAAGCCTTTGGCCTCAATAACTTCGGTTGCCGTCCAGAAATTCTTCTAGCAAAACATTGTTTGTCGCTTCGAAGTGCCGAAGGCTATTACTGTAGACAACGGAACACAGTTTGATGCCGAAGCTTTCAAGGAAATTTGTGAATAGATTGGCACGAAGATTCATTTTGCATCGGTCAGGCATCCGGAGTCAAATGGACTTATTGAAAGAGCTAATGGCATTATAATGACAGGAATAATGAAGTTAATCTTCAATCAGCCCAGAGGAAAATGGCCAAATGAATTGATCAAAGTGGTGTGGAGCCACAACACAACAATATCAAGGTCAACAGGTTTTACACCATTCAAACTGTTATTTGGTGACGAAGCAATAACCCCAGAAGAAGCTAGGGCAGGGTCAATAAGAACAGTGGCTTCGGTAGAGCACGAAGCTGATTTTTCCGTGGCAAAAGATGCTATAGAAGAGATCAGGCTTCAGGCTGTGGAGAAAATCAATAAAATACCAAGCCGAAACAATAAAATGGCGGGAGAGAAAAGTTCGGCTAAAGAACATCAAGCCAGGGCATTTGGTACTTCAGAGAGTGGCTAACCCAGACACAGTAGGCAAGCTACAGCTGAAGTGGGAAGGACCTTTTCTGGTAGTATCTTCGTCAAGACCCGGTTCTTACAGATTGAAGGACATGGACGACAACGACATTCCTAGATCTTGGAATGCGGATGAGCTTCGGCGATATTATGTCTAACCTGATGTAATCTCTTATTTTTTCTTTTCCTATGGCACCCTTTTCCTTTCCAAAGGGGGAGAAAGGTTTTTAATGGGGCCATAGCATGTAATTTCCTTTTCTTATTCAGCTCTACGAGAGCAAAATCCCCCAAAAAATGTAAATGTAAAAACCGAGCATGTACCATCGAGTGCAGGAAAAAAAGGAAAAAACAGGGAGAAGCTCAAAAGTCATCCCTAAGGGGATGCAGAGCACGACGAAGCTACAAAAAGCCATTCCTAAGGGAAAGCTGCGTAAGTTTTCTGCTCAAAAGTCGTTCCCAAGGGAATGCAGAGCTTACACCGAAAAGTCAACGCTGATACCACCGAAATATAAGGCGAAGCGCGAAAAGTCAACGCGATACCGCCGAAATAGAAGGCGAAGAAGTTCAAAAGACGTTCCTAAGGGGATGCAGAACTTACAACAAAAAGTCAGCGCTGATACACCGAAAATAAGCGGTGAAGCCGAAAAATAAACGGAAAAGAGATTTTGGTCATTCTCAAGGGAATGAAGGCTATGGTTGTGGCTTCGGACGTGTGTGTTTGGGCATTCATTTGCACGACACATTACATCATACATTTGCATTCATAAACATTCACTTAGACATACTAGGATCATCATCTTCATAACATGCACAACCAGATGCTTCGGCTATAAAGATAAGGCTTCGGTAAAAAGAAAAAGAAGTTTCATGCTTTGTTGTGTACGAAAAGAAGGGAAGGTGTTTTTCGCCTTCGGCTCAAAAAATATAAGTCTCGTCCACATCAAAGCAGTTCATACATGAATGAAGAGGTAAAATTATATTACAAGGTATGCACAAATTCACAGAGTATCTGATTCCTAAAATTACAATACTTTTTTATAATGATATTACTATTTTTCCATAGAATTTTTTCAGCAAATTCTTCAATTTTCGTATCATTAAGCTTCGGATCATCTAAGCTTCAGATCATTGGTCAAGCTTCGGCTCTTTGTTCCTTAGCCTCATCATCCTGTACATATTAAGACGATATGAGGCAAGTGCAAGGTTCAAGGCGAAGGTAAGGTAATAGACTAGTTTCTTACCGGTTTAAGATGGCTTCGAGCTTCGTCGCCAGCCATTTTTTGCCCGCCCTCTATCCAAATTTGAGTTATGAACATGTTTCCTATACTTCGAGCTAGGCTAGGGATATCAATTAAATCCGCCGGTGATAAGCTAAAATTGGGTCTATTGACAATTTTTCCGTGTGTACAGCCAGATTTCATGAAGGCGACAGCTGTGCCTCGAGAAGCTAACAGAGCGCAGAAATCAGCATGTCCACCTATAACTTCGTCGAGAGCATCAACTTCACCCTCAATGTGTTCCAAAGTTTCTGGTAGTTTTTCAACTGAAGGACTAAATTTCTTAGTGCTTGCTCCAACCGAGTTGAACACCTGCTTCAGCCATTGTAGGCATCGGTTGCCGAAGTTTAAGCATTTTTCCTGAAGGTCCTTCAGTGTTTTTTTCCAAATTTGAACTCTTCTCAACTTCAACTTTGAGTCTAGCTTCAAAAATTTTCTTTTCTGAGGAAAGTTCATTCTTCAATTTAGCAATTTCAGCCTGGGCTTCTGCCAGTGAACCTTCCATAGCTTGAAGTACGAAGTCTTGTTTCTCCAAAACAGCTTCGTAATCTTTAATTTTCTTTTCTAGATCTGCAATTATAGCTTCATTCTTCTTGTCCTCGAGGTCTTGTTGCATCCTCAGGACTTTGCTTAGTAGTAAACTCTGCCAAAAACAACTTTCATCAGAAAACATCTTTATATATATAAAAAAATTAAGAATTTTACCTTAAAGTTAGCATAAAACAGACTACCGGCGATATGCTGTCGCCGTTACCTGCAAAGGTTCGCCTCGATCTTCGGAAGGCCAACACTCTTTGATAGAGTGCTGACGACCTTCGCCCCGGTCCGGTCCCGAAGACATCCTAACCTCCCTTCGTTAACTCCGCCAAAAAGCAGAGCCCCTGGTTTGTATCCACAAGATATAGCATATTCCTTCAGTTCCCCTTTTTCAGCTTCTGATAATTCTTGCCCAAGTATATCTTGGAAATTGAATTCTTCTTCTTTCGAAGTATCTTCGGCTTTACCCTTTCCTTTTCCAACGACTACGGTAGCTTCTTCCGCGGCCGCTTCCAGAAGCATGGTATCAATTTCACCAAGTGCGGCTTCTAGATTCACATTTTCAACGGTTTCAACTTCGGCACCTTCAGCTTTGGTGGCGACAGCTTCGGCAGCACCAATGCTCTCAATAGGTGGTATCTTTGACGCCGATGCCCGCGGCGGTGTCTGCTGGATGACTTCGGCCACTTGAATAATCCTACGTTTCTTCGGCTCAGTAGGCTTCTCCGCTGCCGAAGACTCTTTCTCTTTCTGAAAAAGCTTTGTCAGATGCGCCCTAGTGGACTTAGCTTGATAGTCAAGGATTCAGTCATTACCTTTAAAATTTCTTCCACATCGGCCGTAGGAGGTGTCACAGGAGCTTCTTCCCCTATATCAGTTGTTTTTTGTTTTGGAGCCATAGCTTTCCTTTTCTTTGGAGCAGCTATCTTCGGCTCAGGGCTTAATTTTCTTTTCTTTAAAATTTCTTCGTCCTTTTTCACCAACTTAGCAGTTTCCCTATCAAGGACGCTAGCAACTCTTTTTCTTTTTTGCCCTTCAGCACCTCTGTCCAGTCGTTCATAGTCAGGATAATCAAAATTTAAGGCATCCATCACCCGGTTCAATCTTCACTTCGGACGAGTGCCAAAGGCCGTAGTCATTAACTGATCTTCTTTTTTAGAATAATTGCCAAGGATCTCGTTGCACATAACTTCGATTGTGTCCAACCACTCCTGACAAGGTTCTTTGAAATGCTTCTTGAATTTATAATAATAAGGAAGCCGAACAAGCTCTTTCTTCTTCTTTTCCTCTTTTAGCTTCGGCATGTCCCATTCCTTCAAAGTTGGAAATACCCTGAAGGCTAAGAATTCTTGCACCAGATCTCTAGTGCCAATATGCTCTGCAATAACCCAAAATTCGCCCAGTGCAATTTGGCATGGACTATCTGGTTTCATGTCGCATTGGGGCCTAGTTTCTCCGAAGGTTAAACTCAAAGGGCTTTGAACCAACTTCTCCTTCTTCTCATTCACTTTAACATAAAACCATTCAGTCTTCCAGCCAACTGGCCATTTGGTACGATAGCTAATAACTGGATATTTCGCATCTTTGCGATAAGCAAAGTTATAGCAGCCGAAGTTATCATGCAGCCCATCTTCTCTAGCTTTGGTCTGATAATGAAGCTCGTGTGCCCGGCAAAAACCTTCGGCAAGCGGTTCTGCCCCCTGGCTCCGGAGAGCCCAAATGTAGATACTAAGCCTAACAATGGCGTTAGGAGTTAGCTGGTGAAGATAAATCCCAAATCTCTCCAAAACATCTGCGATCATATCATGTAAAGGAAATCTCAATCCTGCTTTAAAAAAGCTTTTAAATACCACCACCTCATCTTTTTCCGGCTTCGGGGTAATTTCCTCTCCGCCGAAACGAATCAGCTTCTTTTTGGCTTCACTAAAATAGCCAAGCTTCAACATCTTGGGCACATCACCTTCAGTAATAGTAGACTTCCAAAACTCTAGGTGGCTTGGTTTAGATGGCGTGGCACCATATTCATCTTCATATTCATCCTCTCCAGCATCAACCTGCTCAGCTTCGGCAGCAGGTACACCTTCGTCGGAAGTTTCTTCCAGTACCACCAGCCCTGACCGCTTCATCACTTCAGAAATGGGAGCGGTCTCAGCAGCTTCGGCTTCATCTCCCTCGCGACCAACCCTTGCAGTGGAGCGTACTCTCGCCATTTGATGATGAATTCCTTACAATTTTTTGAAGTTGGTGACTTTTTTGGTTCCCCCGAAGCTCTTCCTCTTGTGACGAAGCAGGAGCAAAAGCGATGCTTCGTTTGCATACGATGAACAAGCTTCGGCTATGTTTATTTTTTTGGCAGCAAAACAGTGCAATAGCAATGAATGCTGTGGTAACTTCACACCTACATGTCTGTTTATATAATGCCGTAGGTGGGAAGGTGAATCGACAAGTCTTCCGCACCAAACGAACAGTCGCCCGCACCCACTGAATGGTGGGCCACAGAACCTGAGAAGGTGAATTGCCAGGACGCGTGAACCCGCTGCATGGTGGGATTGTTTCGCGCTTGGAGAATTTTTATCGTTTCTCAGCAACGAGCTCAGGGAAGGTGTTTTTCGGATCTTCGGCTTCTCGAAGCCTAAGAGACTTTTCACTGGATCAAGCTCGTTATGAAAAATGATCTAGCACCGCAAAGGGGCTACTGTTGGGGGCATGCTTCGTCGCCGAAGATCCTGTAAGAAGAAACACCTTCGGCAGATTCCCCTAAAAGCAACGCCGAAGCTACCACTTATGAAGCTTCAACATTATGAAATGTCTCAAGACGAAGGGTGAAACCGACTTAAAGATGAAATGACTGTTTTGTCCATGAGGGTCTATGTCATAATTGTAATCTTTTGTGAGGGCATGATTGTAATATCTCACAGGTTGCGCCCTGTGCCTATAAATAGATGAACAGTACCCATGTACTGTTCACGCTGACTTGGCATTTGCTTTCGCGTCACGCTTGTATTATCACTTTCTATCAAGCCGAAGGTATAAATGTAATTCAATATTGTTCATATTTATTCGTGATTATGTAATAAGAAAAATATATATATTTTATGATATCATATAATTATTCATGTTGTTTCTCATGTTTCATATGCTTCGTCTTTTATACAAATGTGTTATGATGATGAAGGTATGTCCTTCATAACCTTCGTCTGAAGATCATTATATCCTGAGGGAGATAATGCTTCAAAGGACGGAGGGCTTTAACATTTAACATTTTGTGTTGCCTTGTTCTTAATTCATAGCACTTGAGAACAAGTCCCTAACAACAATTATAGGGTAGGCATTGAGTTAATTACCTAGTTGGAGACAGAACCGAGTCGATGTCAAGTTGTATATGAGTACAACTCTATGTTTTATAGAAGTATCTTCTTTATCTATTGAAATCCTTACCATATCCATGCTTCTAGAATTCTCCTGGCTATAGGCCTCCTCACGGTCTTGATCACTAAGTTCTTGGGCTCGTGGTCAAGCCCATAGGCCCTTTTGCTCAGGCTCTCCTTCATGAAGCTTTATCTAGGTACCCATGGGACATATTATTGACAGTAGACCCTAAGTCTCATTTAGTCAAGTCATTGATTCAGATAAATAAGACTCTTTTTGTTAATCTTCTAGATGACTTGAATTATTATGACTGTTGTTTCGATTGGGCTTCGACTGAGTCCCTGGTTCATTCATGCACCCCCTGAGTCTAGACTTGGCTTAGAGCTTTGGACTCGACCATTTTATTCTCCTAGCATTTCAAACTTTGTAGCTCTATGTTGCTTCAACTTCCTTAGTTTTTTATAAAAGGGAAAAACCATGTGTCGCTTTAGCTTTAATGAGCCATAAACATTCATTATTTCTCCCTTTGTATTTCCTCCATGGACCTTTTGTAAAGCCCAAAATTTGTATAAAAATATAATATAATATAATATAATATAATAAATAAATAAATATATTTATGAATGGGTGTTTTGGGATTATCGATCCTTTGGATATTTATTTGGTTTTCTTTTCTTTGTGCATATTCAAATAATGGGATTATATTGTTCAAATAACAAATAAATAAATACAGTAATGTGCATTCCATACTGGGTTCTTGTATTTTTTACATTTGTATTCAAATTATGTACAAGTTTAAGTTTGAAAATTTGAATTTGAAAATGGTACGAGGAAAGAAAAGAGAAGGGAAGGAAAAGGATATGCACTATAGAAAGGAAACTAATATTAATGCAAATAGTACAAGATATGTTCTCATTAGGGATGTGTTTGATATTTGGGAATTTGAAGTTCAAACCAGAAACTTAAATTTATTTGAATCCTTGAATTTGGAAAAATAGAAAAGAAAAGAAAAGGAAAAAGGGAAATCACATGTATTGGGTCGTGTGACTGGAATTCAGCCCATCCCCTCTTTCCTCGTGCGCGCGTCCGGCCCGTCTCAACGCCACGTGCACGGAATGACAGGTCTCAGGCAAGCCGGACCCGCTCGCCAGGCTTCCACTCTACGACGCTCGCTCCTTGCTTTCCCACTGACCATTGGGCCCGACCGGTCCTTCTCTGTGCTTCTGCGGGCTTGGGCATTGGCACATGGGCCCGAGTTGTTAGGAGTCGTCTTCTACCTGGATTCCGAGATGAAACAAACGCCGAGATTTCCTCCACGCGTGCGAGCACCCCATGGATTCCGGGAGAAACTACCGGCCTTCTCTCATGCCTCGGGTATAAGTATCACGACCTCTAACACCTTGAATTTTGGGGTATAAAATTTCTTCTCTAATGCCTACCAAATTCAAGTGTTACCTCTTGTTTCTCTCTCTAGTCTTCTTCTCTCTCTCTTTTTGTTAGAGCTATGTCTAGTTTATAGGGGATTAAATATTTATTTAATATAGCAAAACCTATGTGAGTCATAAAATGTTGCATCATGCCTAAATTATTCTTTTGTTTGATGCACATGTTTGATTTGGTTTGAATTTTATTTGAAATCCATAGAGAAAATAAAAAAGAAAAGCATTTAGAAATTCCAGGGAAAAGGAAAAACCACATTCGACCCAGCAAGCCCAGGCCAGCCAGGCCGCGCGCGCGCCCGTCTCACCTGACAGGTGGGTCCCTCCTATCAGCGATGGTCCGCGTCCGCGCCCTCTCGCTCCCCCTCTCCCTCGGCTCGGTGGGGCTGATCTGTCGGCGCCGCTTCTCTTGCGCGCGCCCTCTCTCTACGCTACGGGCCCCCCTCATCAATGTAGTGGGTCGTTCGCCCGCGCGCTCGCTCTCTCTCGCTGCGTGGTGGGCCAGCTCTGTCAGCTCCGTCTTCCCCACAACAGTCGCTGAACCACGTCCATGCACTCGCCGTGGAGACCGCCCATGTCGCTCGCCCACACACCCCAGCTCTTTTTGAGCCCCACCCGCACCCGCGCTCTCTCCCCTGCCTCATTTTGCCCACTCTCGCCCTCTCTCGCGCTCTGTCAACGCCACCCGTGCTTATCGGAGATCCGTGGCCACGCTGCCGGTCGTCTAGCCTGCCCGAAGCCACGCCAAGCCGTCCTGAGCACCATCCCCGAGGTGAGGAACTTGTTCCTGTGCTTGGAGTCTAGCCGCGCCGATTCGCCGCGCCCACGGTGACTGGTTGATTTAGCCTCATCCCAAGCCCCTGTTTTGGTCCCTAGTGTTTCCCCATACCCTGCCGGAACCAGTTCTGGCCTTAGCGCGTCCGAATCCCCCTCCCGCAACCGAGATTCATCACCAGAGTTGCCCGACCTACCCGGAGCACCTCCCCTTCGTCGTTCTCCCGTCTCTGGTCCCATTCTTGTGGCCGAAGTCCTACCAACGAGTTTGTCGGACCTTCTTCACCCATTCCAGCCCTAACTGGTGACCCCAGAACCCCCTCAGAGGCCGTCTACCCCGTCTCCGGTGACTTCGCCGCCGCGGATGGAGCAGGGCCGGTCACCGAGCCGTACCCCCCCCGTCGCCGCCTGATCCTGATCATTCATCCTTGATCCGTTGGCCTAGGTGCTCGGATAACAGTTCACTCAGTTCGTTAGAGCAGGGCCGTTGATCCGAGATCCAAGGCTAGGGCGCCTCACGCCCCTACACGTCGCTGCCCCGAGCCCCACCTGTCAGGCGTCCGCGCCGAGCCCTCGCCCGAGCTACTGACCTCGTTTCCGCCTCGTCCGAGCCCGACCGATCAGCAAGCCGTCAGCGTCGCTGACGCCCCTGGCCCACCTGTCGGCCCACGCTCGTGCTCGAGACGGTTCTCGGTCGTCGATCTATGATCTGATGGCTGAAGACATCCTGTGCCCCTTCGGTTTGTAGTTTTATAAAAAGAACCCTCGGCTTCCGAGAAATAGAACCCGTTGTCCCTGCGTTTTGCGCGCAGACCCCCGAGTATTTGCAGAAAAGCCTCTGGCCTTTTGTTTTATCGCAGAAATAGGTGTAATTTTGTATTTTGAATTCCAAAACTTGTTTATTTCATATCTTTTGCATATGAAGTCCAAATTGAGTGATTCAAATTGCAAAATGTTCATAAAATTATTCTCTATCTGTTTAAATTATAATCATTCACTATCTGCTTGTATTAATTTTATGGCTAGGCTATAGGTGCATGTAGAGTGATAGTTTATTTATTAAAAAGGGAAAACAATAATGATAATTAAATATTTAACTTTGTGAAGTTAAAATCATGTAGCATATGATCTCATCTCTAGAATAACTTCAACTAGGTAATTAACTCATTAAGTTAAATAAAGTTAAGTTATGTAATCTATTGGGATAAGCAGTACTTAGAGAACCACAAACCTCTAGGTGTAATTGCCTACCCTAGAACCTTGATTTTTTTTCTCGTGTGTTTTTACTGTTCTTTCGAGCTGGTGTTCACTTGATTGTACATGTTTGGTGTACTGTTTCTTTGTCATTATCCAAATGTGTTGAATGCATGATCGCTTTGCGTAGACAACGAGCAGGTCGTGGTTCCTAAGTGTGTTGCTGAAGACTTCCCTGAGCAGCAACCTGGTGAAGGCAAGTGTCCTCTGACCCATTTTGTCCTATTTACTTTATAATTCACTGTCCCACATTACTTAATTGAAACCTAAGGATTGACTAGTCTGTATTTATCTTGTCCTTGTTTACTTTTTGGGTTATTTTGGTTAGCTTCATGCTATTGCTCCACTTTAATCAACGAACATGATGCGAATATTTATGATACGATGTTGTTATTATGATTATGATGATGTTCTTATGACACTTTAGGGGACTCAGGCTGTTTTCCTGAGTACCTCTCCGTAAGGACCTGTTCGTTGAGTGACCACCCAGGATAACCTAAGGATTGACTAGTCTGCTATTTATTTTGAGCAATGTGTGATGATATCCAACTATGTAATCGTTGTGTACGTGAGTTTCTGATCCTGGCATGTACATGGTTCGCATTTGGTTTGCCTTCCAAAACCAGGTGTGACATAAATGGTATGAAAGCCTTGCTGACTGTAGGACCACTAATCTACACTAGAATGGTCGTCCTAAGGACTATAGACCCTTATTCTCACCTTGAACTTTGGTGTCACTTTAAAAGTTGGTCATCTCGACCAATTCTATGTTATATCACTATCTATATACTCATCTTACAAAATTTTGGTGATTTAGTGTCCAACACAAGTGCCTAAGTGTAAAAAGGTGGACAATGTACCAATCAAGGATAAAGGTATGTTTCTCAGACTTAGTACATTGTTTTATGGACTAATGTATTGTGTCTAAGTGTTGGAAACAGGAAAAATCCAATTGAAAATGCCTTGGCTCGAGCAGCCAAGACTCTGCTCAGTCTGGAGCACCAAACTGTCCGGTGCGCCAGGCTGGCTCTAGCGAACAGGCTGCTCTCGGGACTTCGACGACGGTGTACGGCTATAATTCACCGGACAGTCTGGTGGTGCACCGGACTGTCTGGTGGGCCGTTCACAGGCGAACTCGTCGCTCTCGGGAATTCATCGTCGACGTACGGCTATAATTCACCGGACTGTCCGGTGTGCACCGGACTGTCCGGTGAGCCAACGGTCGGCAGGGCCAACGGTCGGTCGCGTGATCTGCGCGGGACACGTGGCCGAGCCAACGGCTAGAAGGGGGCACCGGTCTGTCCGGTGCGCCTACGGCTCTCAGGCTGCCAACGGTCGACTGCGCCATTTTTGGAAAGAAATCGGGCACCGGACAGTGTCCGGTGTGCACCGGACTGTCCGGTGCGCCAGTCGACAGAAGGCAAGATCAGCCTTCCTAGAATGCTCTCAACGGCTCCTAGCTGCCTTGGGGCTATTAAAGGGGCCCCTAGGCGCATGGAGGAGCACACCAAGCATTCCTACAACATTCCTAAGCACCAAGACATCGATTCCGCGCCTTTGATTCTTTGCGATAGCAATTAGAGCTCTAGTTGAGTGGTGAACTCATTGAGTTGTGTTGTGAGCTCTCGTTGCGACTTGTGTGCGTGGTGTTGCTGTGATTTCTTGTCTTGAGTGCGTTGCTAATCCCTCCCTTGCTCCTTGCTTCTTTGTGAACTTCAAGTGTAAGGGCGAGAGGCTCCAAGTTGTGGAGATTCCTCGCAAACGGGGTTGAGAAAAGCAAGCAAAACACCGTGGTATTCAAGTGGGTCTTTGGACCGCTTGAGAGGGGTTGATTGCAACCCTCGTCCGTTGGGACGCCACAACATGGAGTAGGCAAGCGTTGGTCTTGGCTGAACCACGGGATAACCACCGTGCCATCTCTGTGATTGATCTCTTGTTGGTTATTGTGTTTTGTTGAAGATTCCTCTATAGCCACTTGGCGGTTATTGCGCTAACACTTAACCAAGTTTTTGTGGCTTAAGTTTTGAAGTTTTACAGGATCACCTATTCACCCCCCCTCTAGGTGCTCTCAATTGGTATCGAAGCCGTTCTCTTCACAAAGGGACTAACCGCCCGAAGAGATGGATCCTAAGGGGAAGGGAATTGTGATCAACGACAAAGAGAAGGAATCCTTTGTCAACGAGCCGAAGGATGACAAGCCTACAGACTCCGGCTCGGGCCATAGACGGAAAGATGGGAAGAAGAAGAAGACAAGGCGCATCAAGGAAATTGTCTACTACGACGACAGCGATGAGTCTACTTCTTCCCAAAAGGACGACGACCACAACGACTACGAGAGAAGGAAACCGGTTAATTCGAACTTTTCTTTTGACTACTCTCGTATTCCGCAAAGTTCAAATTCACATTTGCTCTCCATTCCTCTCGGCAAGCCTCCACACTTTGATGGGGAGGACTACAGATTTTGGAGCCACAAAATGCGTAGTCACCTATTCTCTCTTCATCCTAGTATATGGGAGATTGTAGAGAGTGGAATGCACTTTGATAGTACGGATAGTCCCATGTTCATTAATGAGCAAATACATAAGAATGCACAAGCTACTACTGTTCTTCTAGCTTCATTGTGCAGGGATGAATACCACAAAGTGAGTGGCTTGGATAACGCCAAGCAAATATGGGACACCCTCAAGATTTCTCATGAGGGGAACGACGTCACCTTGCTCACCAAGATGGAGTTGGTGGAGGGCGAGCTTGGACGATTCGCGATGATAAGGGGCGAGGAGCCAACCCAAACATACAACCGGCTCAAGACCCTTATCAACAAAATAAAGAGCTACAGAAGCACGCGATGGACGGACCATGACGTCGTCCGACTGATGCTAAGGTCCTTTACCGTTCTTGATCCTCATTTGGTGAATAATATTCGTGAGAATCCCAGGTACACCAAAATGTCGCTCGAAGAAGTCCTTGGAAAATTCGTAAGCGGGCGAATGATGATCAAGGAGGCGAGGTACGTGGACGACACATTGAATGGTCCAATCAACGAGCCTCAACCCCTTGCTCTCAAGGCAACAAGAAGCAAGGAGGCGCTACCTAGCAAGGTGGCACAAATTGAGGCGGCCGGACTTAATGATGAAGAGATGGCCCTCATCATCAAGATATTCAAGACGGCGCTAAAGGGTCGCAAGGGGCTCCAAGCAAGACCAAGACAAAGGGGAAGCGCTCATGCTTCAAATGTGGTAAGCTTGGTCATTTTATTGCTAACTGTCCTGACAATGATAGTGATCAGGATCAAGGGAACAAGAGGGAGAAGAAGAAGAACTATAAGAAGGCAAAGGGCGAGGCACATCTTGGCAAGGAGTGGGATTCGGATTGCTCCTTGTCCAACTCCGACAATGAAGGACTCACCGCCACCGCCTTCAACAAGTCATCCCTCTTCCCCAACGAGCGTCACACATGCCTTATGGCAAGGGAGAAGAAGGTATGTACTCGAGACTCTACTTATGCTTCTTCAAGTGAGGATGAATCTAGTGATGAGGATGAAATAGATTATTCATGTTTATTTAAGGGCCTAGATAGAACCAAGGTAGATAAAATTAATGAATTGATTGATGCCTTGAATGATAAGAATAGGCTTTTAGAAAAACAAGAGGACTTGTTGTATGAAGAACATGACAAATTTGTAGAAGCACAAAAATCTCATGCCTTAGAAGTTAAGAGAAATGAAATGCTTTCTTGTGAATTATCTTCTTGCCATGAGACAATTTCTAGCTTAAGGAGCATTAATGATGATTTGAATGCTAAGTTAGAAATAGCTAGTAAATCAACAACTTGTGTAGAAAATGTTGTTATTTGCAATAGATGTAAAGATTTTGATATTGATGCTTGTAGTGAACACATAGCTTCTATTGCAAAGTTAAATGATGAAATGGCTAGTCTTAATGCCCAACTTAAGGCTAGCAAAAGTGATTTTGATAAACTAAAATTTGCTAGGGATGCCTACACGATTGGTAGACACCCCTCAATTAAGGATGGGCTTGGCTTCAAGAGGGAAGCCAAGAACTTAACAAGCCATAAGGCTCCCATCTCCGCCAAGGAGAAAGGGAAGGCCCCTATGGCAAGTAGTACTAAAAAGAACCATGCTTTTATGTACAATGATAGAAGACAGTCTCATAGGAGTTGTAATGCTTTTGATTCACATGCCTATGATTCTTATGCCATGTATGCTTCCAGTTCTTCCTATATGCATGATAGAGATATGCCTAGGAAAAATATTCATCATGTGCCTAGAAAGAATATTGTTCATGTTCCTAGGAAAGTTATAAATGGACCCTTTACAATTTATCATGCTTTAAATGCTTCCTTTGCTATTTGTAGAAAGGATAGGAAGATAGTTGCTAGGAAATTAGGGGCAAAATGCAAGGGTGATAAAACTTGCGTTTGGGTCCCTAAGGAAATTGTGACTAACCTTGTAGGACCCAACAAGAGTTGGGTACCTAAGACACAAGCCTAAATTTGCCTTGCAGGTTTATGCATCCGGGGGTTCAAGCTGGATTATCGACAGCGGATGCACAAACCATATGACGGGGGAGAAGAAGATGTTCACCTCCTACGTCAAGAATAAGGATTCCCAAGATTCAATCATATTCGGTGATGGGAACCAAGGCAAGGTGAAAGGTTTAGGAAAGATTGCAATATCTAATGAGCACTCTATCTCTAATGTGTTTTTAGTTGAGTCTCTTGGATATAATTTACTATCAGTCAGTCAATTATGTAATATGGGATATAATTGTCTATTTACAAATGTAGATGTGTCTGTCTTTAGAAGATGTGATGGTTCACTAGCTTTTAAGGGTGTACTAGACGGCAAACTTTATTTAGTTGATTTTGCAAAAGAAGAGGCCGGTCTAGATGCATGCTTAATGGCTAAGACTTGCATGGGCTGGTTGTGGCATCGCCGCTTAGCACATGTGGGGATGAAGAACCTCCACAAGCTTCTAAAGGGAGAACACGTGATAGGTCTAACCAATGTACATTTCGAAAAAGATAGACCTTGTGCAGCTTGTCAAGCAGGTAAACAAGTGGGAGGAGCACATCACAGCAAGAATGTGATGACCACTTCAAGACCTCTGTAGATGTTGCATATGGACCTCTTCGGACCCGTCGCCTATCTGAGCATAGGAGGAAGTAAGTATGGTCTAGTTATTGTTGATGACTTTTCCCGCTTCACTTGGGTGTTCTTTTTGCAGGATAAGTCTGAAACCCAAGGGACCCTCAAGCGCTTCCTCAGGAGAGCTCAAAATGAGTTTGAGCTCAAGGTGAAGAAGATAAGGAGCGACAATGGGTCCGAATTCAAGAATCTTCAAGTGGAGGAATTCCTTGAGGAGGAGGGGATCAAGCACGAGTTCTCCACTCCCTACACACCTCAGCAAAATGGTGTGGTAGAGAGGAAGAACATGACGCTCATAGATATGGCGAGGACTATGCTTGGAGAGTTCAAGACCCCCGAGCGCTTTTGGTCGGAAGCCGTGAACACGGCTTGCCACGCCATCAACAGGGTCTACCTTCACCGCCTCCTCAAGAAGACTTCTTACGAGTTGCTAACTGGTAACAAACCCAATGTGTCTTATTTTCGTGTATTTGGGAGCAAGTGTTATATTCTTGTGAAGAAAGGTAGAACCTCTAAATTTGCTCCCAAAGTTGTAGAAGGGTTTTTATTAGGTTATGATTCAAATACAAAGGCGTATAGGGTCTTCAACAAATCATCGGGTTTGGTTGAAGTCTCTAGCGACGTTGTATTTGATGAGACTAATGGCTCTCCAAGAGAGCAAGTTGTTGATCTTGATGATGTAGATGAAGAAGACGTTCCAACGGCCGCGATACGCACCATGGCGATTGGAGATGTACGGCCTCAGGAACATTTGGAGCAAGATCAACCGTCTTCCTCAACTATGGTGCATCCCCCAACCCAAGATGACGAACAGGTACCTCAAGTGGAGGCGCATGATCAAGGGGGAGCATAGGATGTTCAAGTTGAAGAGGAAGAAGCACCTCAGGCACCTCCAACCCAAGTTCGAGCGACGATTCAAAGGGATCATCCCGTCGACCAAATATTGGGTGATATTAGCAAGGGAGTAACTACTCGCTCGAGATTAGTTAATTTTTGTGAGCATTACTCCTTTGTCTCTTCTATTGAGCCTTTCAGGGTAGAAGAGGCCTTGCTAGATCCGGACTGGGTGTTGGCCATGCAGGAGGAACTCAACAACTTCAAGCTCAATGAAGTTTGGACACTGGTGCCTCGTCCCAAGCAAAATGTTGTGGGAACCAAGTGGGTGTTCCGCAACAAACAGGACGAGCACGGGGTGGTGACGAGGAATAAGGCTCGACTTGTGGCAAAAGGTTATGCCCAAGTCGCAGGTTTGGACTTTGAGGAGACTTTTGCTCCTGTGGCTAGGCTAGAATCAATTCGTATCTTGCTAGCATATGCCGCTCACCATTCTTTCAGGTTGTACCAAATGGATGTGAAGAGCGCTTTCCTCAACGGGTCGATCAAGGAGGAGGTGTACGTGGAGCAACCCCCTGGCTTCGAGGATGAACGGTACCCCGACCACGTGTGTAAGCTCTCTAAGGCGCTCTATGGACTTAAGCAAGCCCCAAGAGCATGGTATGAATGCCTTAGAGACTTTTTAATTGCTAATGCTTTCAAGGTTGGGAAAGCCGATCCAACTCTTTTTACTAAGACTTGCGATGGTGATCTTTTTGTGTGCCAAATTTATGTCGATAACATAATATTTGGTTCTACTAATCAAAAGTCTTGTGAAGAGTTTAGCAGGGTGATGACGCAGAAATTCGAGATGTCGATGATGGGCGAGTTGAACTACTTCCTTGGGTTCCAAGTGAAGCAACTCAAGGACGGCACTTTCATCTCCCAAACGAAGTACACGCAAGACTTGCTAAAGCGGTTTGGGATGAAGGACGCCAAGCCCGCAAAGACGCCGATGGGAACTGACGGACACATCGACCTCATCAAAGGAGGTAAGTCCGTTGATCAAAAAGCATACCGGTCCATGATAGGTTCTTTGCTTTATTTATGTGCTAGTAGACCGGATATTATGCTTAGCGTATGCATGTGTGCTAGATTTCAATCCGATCCTAAGGAGTGTCACTTAGTGGCTGTGAAGCGAATTCTTCGATATTTAGTCGCTACGCCTTGCTTCGGGATCTGGTATCCAAAGGGGTCTAACTTTGACTTGATTGGGTACTCAGATTCCGACTATGCTGGATGTAAGGTCGATAGGAAGAGTACATCGGGGATGTGCCAATTCTTAGGAAGGTCCCTGGTGTCGTGGAACTCTAAGAAACAAACTTCCGTTGCCCTATCCACCGCTGAGGCCGAGTATGTTGCCGCAGGACAGTGTTGTGCGCAACTACTTTGGATGAGGCAAACCCTCCGGGACTTTGGCTACAATCTGAGCAAAGTCCCACTCCTATGTGACAATGAGAGTGCTATCCGAATAGCGGAAAATCCTGTTGAGCACAGCCGCACAAAGCACATTGACATCCGACATCACTTTTTGAGAGACCACCAGCAAAAGGGAGATATCGAAGTGTTTCATGTTAGCACCGAGAACCAGCTAGCCGATATCTTTACCAAGCCTCTAGATGAGAAGACCTTTTGCAGGCTGCGTAGTGAGCTAAATGTCTTAGATTCGCGGAACTTGGATTGAATTGTAGCATACATGTGTTTATGCCTTTGATCATGTTCATTCTGCATTGTGTTGCTTATTGTGGTGCTCAAGTTGTACAAACACTCCCTAGACCTCACAAGTCCTTTTTGTAAGTGATGCACATATTTAGGGGGAGCTGTGCTACAACTTGACCCTTTGAGACTAACCATGTACTTGAGTTTGGTTGTTTTAGTCTCAAAGGAGGATTGAAAGGGAAAAGGTGGACTTGGACCATGCAAGACTTCCATTGCACTCCGATGAAAAGAGTAACTTTTCCAAGTTCATCTTTATACTCTTATTGCCTATTTGCTCTTAGTCGAAGATTTTGGTGAGGCAATAGGGTTAAAGGGCCAAGATTGATCCCGTTTTGGTGCTTGATGCCAAAGGGGGAGAAAATAAAGGCCAAAACGATAAATGGATCAGCTACCACTTGAGAGATTTTGAAAATAGTAGAATAGAGCTTTTGGTTTGTCAAAACTCTTTTATTGTCTCTCTTGTCAAAAGTTGGCTTCTTGTGGGGAGAAGTATTGAAAAAGGGGAGTTTTTGAAATCTTGAATCAATTTCTCTTGGAATGACTCTCTTTATGTCTTAACATGTGTGTTTGACTTAGAGATAGAAATTTGAGTTTGATTTGCAAAAACAAACCAAGTGGTGGCAAAGAATGATCCATATATGTCAAATTTGAATCAAAACAATTTGAGTTCTTATTTGAATTGATTTTGTACTTGTTCTACTTGCTTTATGTTGTGTTGGCATAAATCACCAAAAAGGGGGAGATTGAAAGGGAAATGTGCCCTTAGGCCATTTCTAAGTATTTTGGTGATTTAGTGTCCAACACAAGTGCCTAAGTGTAAAAAGGTGGACAATGTACCAATCAAGGATAAAGGTATGTTTCTCAGACTTAGTACATTGTTTTATGGACTAATGTATTGTGTCTAAGTGTTGGAAACAGGAAAAATCCAATTGAAAATGCCTTGGCTCGAGGAGCCAAGACTCTGCTCAGTCTGGAGCACCGGACTGTCCGGTGGCACACCGGACAGTGTCCGGTGCGCCAGGCTGGCTCTAGCGAACAGGCTGCTCTCGGGACTTCGACGGTGGTGTACGGCTATAATTCACCGGACTGTCCGGTGGTGCACCGGACTGTCCGGTGGGCCGTTCACAGGCGAACTCGTCGCTCTCGGGAATTCATCGTCGACGTACGGCTATAATTCACCGGACTGTCCGGTGTGTACCGGACTGTTCGGTGAGCCAACGGTCGGCCGCGCGATCTGCGCGGGACACGTGGCTGAGCCAACGACTAGAAGGGGGCACCGGTCTATCCGGTGTGCACCGGACATGTCCGGTGCGCCAACGGCTCTCAGGCTGCCAACAGTCGACTGCGCCATTTTTGGAAAGAAATCGGGCACCGGACAGTGTCCGGTGTGCACCGGACTGTCCGGTGCACCAGTCGACAGAAGGCAAGATCAGCCTTCCTAGAATGCTCTCAACGGCTCCTAGCTGCCTTGGGGCTATAAAAGGGGCCCCTAGGCGCATGGAGGAGCACACCAAGCATTCCTACAACATTCCTAAGCACCAAGACATCGATTCCGCGCCTTTGATTCTTTGCGATAGCAATTAGAGCTCTAGTTGAGTGGTGAACTCATTGAGTTGTGTTGTGAGCTCTCTTTGCGACTTGTGTGCGTGGTGTTGCTGTGATTTCTTGTCTTGAGTGCGTTGCTAATCGCTCCCTTGCTCCGTGCTTCTTTGTGAACTTCAAGTGTAAGGGCGAGAGGCTCCAAGTTGTGGAGATTCCTCGCAAACGGGGTTGAGAAAAGCAAGCAAAACACCGTGGTATTCAAGTGGGTCTTTGGACCGCTTGAGAGGGGTTGATTGCAACCCTCGTCCGTTGGGACGCCACAAAGTGGAGTAGCCAAGCGTTGGTCTTGGCCGAACCACGGGATAACCACCGTGCCATCTCTGTGATTGATCTCTTGTTGGTTATTGTGTTTTGTTGAAGATTCCTCTCTACCCACTTGGCGGTTATTGCGCTAACACTTAACCAAGTTTTTGTGGCTTAAGTTTTGAAGTTTTATAGGATCACCTATTCACCCCCCCTCTAGGTGCTCTCAAGGTGTGATTGTCTTACCAGTTGGTGAGGGCAATGCCAAGCTGAGCAGCATGGTCTACCTAGTCATCATGCTCAACATCGAGCTGGACCACGCCCTTGATAAGTTGGGCAAGGCTTGGGCGGAAATTGCGGAACTGCGTGCTGAGCGCACGGAGCGCCACCATCAGGAGGATGGTTCCCTGCTTCTGTCGAGATTCAGCACCTTTACCGCTCGCCGCCCCGTGGTCATCATGCTTATGGCACCCCTGACTACATGACCTAGATAGACTTGGAGCCATAGATCGATAGAGTTGGAGTTTGTAATAATGCTTAATTCGGTGTCTTAGTCTTGGTCATCCTTACTTAGTGTTGTTTCGCTTATCATATGTTTTGATGCTTGTCGTGATGAACTCGTGATGAAGTTGGATCTTTATAATGATTGTCACCAAGGTGTGGGCATCCCTTGCAACTTGGAGTGGTTATTAATGAAGTTAGTGCTTGTTTGGGAGCTTCAAACCCGGAGGGGATTGGAGGGCCTAAAATCCCCTCTTTATTCAATTTTGAATAAGAAGGGGATTTTAGCCCCTTCATTCCCCTCCGGGTTTTGGACTTCCAAACTAGCATTTAGTCATTTAGTTAGGCAACCTTTTCATTTCCACTTTCCTCTTTATCTGAGAAGTTGTGTTTGGCTATGTTGGGAGTCAGTGAAGAAGCTCATTTGTTTAGTGTTATGAAGACTTCTATATATCTTTTCTTATGATGAAAGACTGCAGAGTCAGATCTAATGTGTGTATGCTTTCTGCAGATGCCTAAAAACAGGCATAGAGGTGAAAGGCGTGCTCAGCAAGAGCACCAGGCACCCCAGGATGAGGCACCTTAGCAGTAGTTGCCACCACCACCCTCAATGACCATTGACCAGATGTTTCTGATGAGTCCAAGCAATTGGCCAGACAATAGCAGCTATGCAATAGGTGCAGCAGTAGCAACCCCCACCTCAACCTTAGATGCAAGTGCAGATGTCGCAGATGCCTAGGGACAAGCATGTGGAGTTCATGAGGGGTCATCCCCTTGTGTTTGCCCATTCTGCCGACCCCATGGATGCCGAAGACTGGTTGCACACAGTGGAGCGAGAGCTGCATACCGCTTAGTGCAATGACCGTGAGAAGGTTCTGTATGGTCCCCGTCTGCTAAGGGGAGCAACACAGTCCTGGTGGGAGTCTTACCTCGCCACCCATGCAGACCCTGAAGCTATCACCTGGAAGGAGTTCAGAGACAACTTTCGCTGGTACCATGTGCCTGAGGGATTGATGATAGTAAGGAAGGAGGAATTTCTGGCATTTAAGCAAGGTCCCATGTCTGTCAGTGAGTACAGGGACAAGTTTCTGCAGCTATCTCGTTACGCACCCAAGGATGTCAATACTGATGCCAAGAGGCAGTACAGGTTCCCGAGAGGTTTGGTTGACCCCCTTCACTACTAGCTGATGAACCATACCTTCCCTACGTTCCAGCATCTGATTGATAGAGCCATCATGACCGAGAGGAAGCGCCGGGAGATGGAAGATAGAAAACGCAAGATCAGTGGATTCCAGGCTGGGAGCAGCACCCATCCCCGTTTATCAAGCAACACACCCTAACAGTTCAAGCAGAGTCACCCTCAAGGACACCAGCACCAGCATCAGCAGCAGCAGTATCAGAGGCAGTTCCCTCAGGAGTGAGAGCACCTAGAGGGGGGGTGAATAGATGATCCTGTAAAAACTTGAAACTTAATCCCACAGAACTTGATTAGGCGTTAGCACAATAAAGCCAAGTGGCTAGAGAGGAGTTCTTGCAAAACACAATAACCACAAAGAGATCAACACAGAGATGGCACAGTGGTTTATCCCGTGGTTCGGCCAAGTCCAACACTTGCCTACTCCACGTTGTGGCGTCCCAACGGATGAGGGTTGCACTCAACCCCTTTCAAGCAGTCCAAAGACCCACTTGAATACCATGGTGTTTTGCTTTCACTTTACTATATCCCGCTTGCGAGGAATCTCCACAACTTGGAGCCTCTCACCCTTACACTTTGATTATCACAAAGAAGCACAGAAGTAAGGATGGGATGAGCAATGCACACAAGACACAAAATCAGAGCAACACACGCACACAAGTCACAACACGAGCTCTCAACACAACTCAAAGAGTTCTCTACTCAAATGGAGCTCTAATTGCTATCACAAGGAATCGAATGCGCAGAATTGAAGTCTTGCTGCTTAGGAATGCTTAGAGAATGCTTGGTGTGCTCCTCCATGTGCCTAGGGGTCCCTTTTATAGCCCCAAGGCAGCTAGGAGCCGTTGAGAGCATTCCAGGAAGGCAATTCTTGCCTTCTGTCGACTGGCGCACCGGACAGTCCGGTGCACCACCGGACACTGTCCGGTGTGGATTTCTTTCCTTTTGTGGCGCAGCCGACCGTTGAAGATCCAAAGCCGTTGGCGCACCGGACACTGTCCGGTGCCCCCTTCTGACCGTTGGCTCGGCCACACGTCGCGCGCGGATTACGCGACCGACCGTTGGCCCGGTCGACAGTTGGCTCACCGGACAGTCCGGTGCTCCACCGGACAGTCCGGTGGTTTATAGCCGTACGCCGTTAATCGCTTCCCGAGAGCGACGACTTCGCCTGTGAATGGCTCACCGGACAGTCCAGTGATTTATAGCCGTACGCCGTTGATTGCTTCCCAAGAGCAGCCAGTTGACAGTCGCCAGCCTAGCACCACCGGACACTGTCCGGTGCACCACCGGACAGTCCGGTGCACCCAGACTGCGCAGAGTCTTGGTTGCATAGCCAAGTCTTTTCCAAATTGGTCTTTTCCTGTTTCTAGCACTTAGACACAATACATTAGTCTCCAAAACAATGTACTAAGTCTTAGAAACATACCTTTACTCTTGATTTGCACTTTGTCCATCAATTGGCATAGATTAACACTTAAGCACTTGTGTTGGCACTCAACCACCAAAACACTTAGAAATGGCCCAATGGCACATTTCCCTTTCAATCTCCCCCTTTTTGGTGATTTATGCCAACACAACAAAAAGCAACTAAAGAAGTGCAACATCAATGCAAATGAAAACACAAATTTGTTTTGATTCAAATTTGGCATATTTTGATCATTCTTTGCCACCACTTGGTTTTGTTTTTGCAAATCAACCTCAATTTCCTATCTCTAAGTCAAACACACTTGTTGAGACATAAAGAGAGTTGTTCCAAGAGAAATTGATCAAAGATTTCAAAAACTCCCCCTTTTTCCCATAATCAACTATTCTCCCCACAGGAAGCCAAATTTTGACAAAAGAGACAACAAGAGAGTTTTGACAAACCAAAAGCTCTATTCTACTATTTTCAAAATTCTCAAGTGGTAGCTGATCCATTGATTGCTTTGGCCTTATTTTCTCCCCCTTTGGCATGAAGCACCAAAACGGGATCAATCTTGGCCCCTAAACCTCATTGCCTCACCAAAATCTTCAAATAAGAGTACAAAGACAATAAGAATATGGAGATGAACTTGGAGTGAGTTACCCTCTCATCGGAGTGCAGTGGAAGTCTTGCATGGTCCAAGTTCACCTTTTCCCTTTCAATCCTCCTTTGAGGCTAAATCAAGCAAGCTCAAACACATGGTTAGTCTCAAAGGGTCAAGTTGTAGCACATCTCCCCCTAAATATGTGCATCACTCACACATGGACTTTTGAGGTCCGGGGAGAGTTTTTACAACTTGAGCACCATAAATAAATAAAAATGCATAAGGGAACATGATCAAAGCATAATACACATGTATGCTACACATCAATCCAAGTTCCGCGAATCTAAGACATTTAGCTCACTACGCAGCCTGCAAAAAGGTCTTCTCATCTAAAGGCTTGGTAAAGATATCGGCTAGCTGGTTCTCGGTGCTAATATAAAACACTTCGATATCTCCCTTTTGCTGGTGGTCTCTCAAAAAGTGATGCCGGATGTCAATGTGCTTTGTGCGGCTGTGCTCAATAGGATTATCCGCCATGCGGATAGCACTCTCATTATCACATAGGAGTGGGACTTTGCTCAGATTGTAGCCAAAGTCCCTGAGGGTTTGCCTCATCCAAAGTAGTTGCGCGCAACACTGTCCTGCGGCAACATACTCGGCCTCAGTGGTGGATAGGGCAACGAAAGTTTGTTTCTTAGAACTCCATGACACCAGGGACCTTCCTAAGAATTGGCACGTCCCTGATGTACTCTTCCTATCGACCTTACATCCAGCATAATCGGAGTCTGAATATCCAATTAAGTCAAAGGTAGACCCCTTTGGATACCAGATCCCGAAGCAAGGCGTAGCGACTAAATATCTAAGAATTCGCTTCACAGCCACTAAGTGACACTCCCTTGGATTGGATTGAAATCTAGCACACATGCATACACTAAGCATAATATTCGGTCTACTAGCGCATAAATAAAGCAAAGAACCTATCATGGACCGGTATGCTTTTTGATCAACGGACTTACCTCCTTTGTTGAGGTCGACATGCCCGTCAGTTCCCATCGGAGTCTTTGCGGGCTTGGCGTCCTTCATCCCAAACCGCTTTAGCAAGTCTTGTGTGTACTTTGTTTGGGAGATGAAGGTGACGTCCTTGAGTTGCTTCACTTGGAACCCAAGGAAGTAGTTCAACTCGCCCATCATCGACATCTCAAACTTTTGAGTCATCACCCTGCTAAACTCTTCACAAGACTTTTGGTTAGTAGAACCAAATATTATGTCATCGACATAAATTTGGCACACAAATAAGTCACCATCACAAGTCTTAGTGAATAAAGTTGGATCGGCTTTCCCAACCTTGAAAGCATTAGCAATTAAAAAGTCTCTAAGGCATTCATACCATGCTCTTGGGGCTTGCTTAAGTCCATAGAGCACCTTAGAGAGCTTACATACGTGGTCGGGGTACCGTTCATCCTCGAAGCCAGGGGGTTGCTCCACGTACACCTCCTCCTTGATTGGCCCGTTGAGGAAAGCGCTCTTCACATCCATTTGGAACAACCTGAAAGAATGGTGAGCGGCATATGCTAGCAAAATACGAATGGACTCTAGCCTAGCCACAGGAGCAAAAGTCTCCTCAAAGTCCAAACCTGCGACTTGGGCATAACCTTTTGCCACAAGTCGAGCCTTGTTCCTTGTCACCACCCCGTGCTTGTCTTGTTTGTTGTGGAACGCCCACTTGGTTCCCACAACATTTTGCTTGGGATGAGGCACCAGTGTCCAAACTTCATTTCTCTTGAAAATATTGAGCTCTTCTTGCATGGCCAACACCCAGTCCGGATCTAGCAAGGCCTCTTCTACCCTGAAAGGCTCAATAGAAGAGAAAAAGGAGTAATGCTCACAAAAATTAACTAATCTAGAACGAGTGGTTACTCCCTTGCTAATGTCACCCAAAATTTGGTCGACGAGATGATTCCTTTGAATCGTCGCTCGAACTTGGGTTGGAGGTGCCAGTTGTGCTTCTTCCTCCATCACATGATCATCTTGTGCTCCCCCTTGATCACACGCCTCCTCTTGATGAACCTGTTCATCATCTTGAGTTGGGGGATGCACCATTGTTGAGGAAGAGGGTTGATCTTGCTCCTTTTGTTCCTGTGGCCGCACTTCTCCAATCGCCATGGTGCGTATTGCGGCCGATGGAGCGTCTTCTTCATCTACATCATCAGGATCAACAACTTGCTCTCTTGGAGAGCCATTAGTGTCATCAAATACAATGTCTCTAGAGACTTCAACCAAACCCGATGATTTGTTGAAGACCCTATATGCCTTTGTATTTGAGTCATAACCTAACAAAAACCCTTCTACAGCTTTGGGAGCAAACTTAGAATTTCTACCTTTCTTTACTAGAATGTAACATTTGCTCCCAAATACACGAAAGTAAGACACATTGGGTTTGTTACCGGTTAGAAGCTCATACGAAGTCTTCTTGAGGAGGCGATGAAGGTACACCCGGTTTATGGCGTGACAAGCCGTGTTCACGGCTTCCGGCCAAAATCGCTCGGGCGTCTTGAATTCTCCAAGCATTGTCCTCGCCATGTCAATGAGTGTCCTGTTCTTCCTCTCTACCACACCGTTTTGCTGTGGTGTGTAGGGAGCGGAGAACTCGTGCTTGATCCCTTCCTCCTCAAGGTACTCCTCCACTTGAAGGTTCTTGAACTCAGACCCGTTGTCGATCCTTATCTTCTTCACCTTGAGCTCAAACTCATTTTGAGCTCTCCTTAGGAAGCGCTTGAGGGTCCCTTGGGTTTCAGATTTATCCTGCAAGAAGAATACCCAAGTGAAGCGGGAAAAATCATCAACTATAACAAGACCATACTTACTTCCTCCTATGCTTAGATAGGCGACGGGTCCGAAGAGGTCTATATGAAGCAACTCCAAAGGTCTTGATGTGGTCATCACATTTTTGGTATGATGAGAGCTTCCCACCTGTTTATCTACTTGACAAGCTACACAAGGTCTATATTTTTCGAAAGTAACATTTGTTAGACCTATCACATGTTCTCCCTTTAGAAGTTTGTGAAGGTTCTTCATCCCTACATGTGCTAAGCGGCGATGCCACAGCCAGCCTATGCTAGTCTTAGCAATTAAGCATGCATCTAGACCGGCCTCCTCTTTTGCAAAATCAACTAAATAGAGTTTGCCGTCTAATACACCCTTAAAAGCTAATGAACCATCACTCCTTCTAAAGATAGACACATCTACATTTGTGAATAAGTAGTTATATCCCATATTACAAAGCTGACTCACAGACAACAAGTTATATCCAAGCGACTCAACTAAAAACACATTGGAAATGGAGTGCTCGGATGAAATAGCTATTTTCCTAACCCTTTCACCTTGCCTTGATTCCCATCACCGAAATATGATTGATTCTTGGGAATCTTTGTTCTTGACGTAGGAGGTGAACATCTTCTTCTCCCCCGTCAAGTGGTTTGTGCATCCGCTGTCGATAATCCAGCTTGATCCCCCGGATGCATAAACCTGCAAGGCAAATTTAGGCTTGGGTCTTAGGTACCCAACTCTTGTTGGGTCCTACAAGGTTAGTGACAATATCCTTAGGGACCCAAATGCAAGTTTTATCTCCCTTGCATTTTGCCCCTAATTTCCTAACAATCACCTTTCTATCCTTTCTACAAATTGCAAAGGAAGCATTGCAAGCATGATAAATTGTAGAAGGTTCATTAATTTTCCTAGGAACATGAGCAACATTTCTCCTAGGCATATGATGAATGACATTTCTCCTAGGCATATCTCTACCATGCACATAGGAAGAACTTGAAGCAAACATTGCATTTGAATCATAAGCATTACAACTCCTATCATGATGAACATTTCTAGAAAATTTCCTATCATAAATAAATGCATGATTCTTTTGAGCACTATTAGCCATAGGGGCCTTCCCTTTCTCCTTGGTGGAGATGGGAGCCTTATGACTTGTTAAGTTCTTGGCTTCCTTCTTAAAGCCAAGCCCATCCTTAATTGAGGGGTGTCTACCAATAGTGTAGGCATCCCTTGCAAATTTTAGTTTGTCAAATTCACTCTTGCTAGTCTTAAGTTGGGCATTAAGACTAGCCACTTCATCATTTAATTTTGCAATAGAAACTAGGTGTTCACTACAAGCATCAACATTAAAATCTTTACACCTATTGCAAATCACAACATGTTCTACACAAGAGTTAGATCTATTTGCTACTTCTAGTTTAGCATTTAAATCATCATTAACACTTTTTAAACTAGAAATTGTCTCATGGCAAGTAGATAGTTCACAAGAAAGCATTTCATTCCTTTTAACTTCTAAAGCAAGAGATTTTTGTGCCTCTACAAATTTATCATGTTCTTCATACAAAAGATCCTCTTCCTTTTCTAGCAAACTATTCTTATCATTCAAAGCATCAATCAATTCATTAATCTTATCAATTTTAGATCTATCTAAGCCCTTGAACAAACTAGTGTAATCTATTTCATCATCGCTAGATTCATCATCACTAGAAGAAGCATAAGTAGACTTTTGAGTACATACCTTCTTCTCCTTCGCCTTGAGGCATGTGTGACGCTCGTTGGGGAAGAGGGATGATTTGTTGAAGGCTGATGCGGCGAGTCCTTCATTGTCGGAGTCAGACGACGAGCAATCCAAGTCCCACTTCTTGCCAAGGTGTGCCTCGCCCTTAGCCTTCTTGTAAGCCTTCTTCTTTTCTCTCTTCTTATCCTGGTCACTCTCATTACCGGGACAATTAGCGATAAAATGACCAATCTTACCACATTTGAAGCAGGAGCGCTTCCCCTTCGTCTTGTTCTTGTTGGGGTGCTCCTTGCGACCCTTTAGCGCCATCTTGAACCGCTTGATGATGAGGGCCATTTCTTCCTCATTAAGCCCGACTGCCTCAACTTGCGCCACCTTGCTAGGTAGCGCCTCCTTGCTCCTTGTTGCTTTGAGAGCCACAGTTTGAGGCTCGTGGATTGGGCCATTCAATGCATCATCGACGTATCTTGCCAGCTTGATCATCATCCGCCTGCTTACAAACTTCCCAAGTATTTCTTCGGGCGACATCTTGGTGTACCTGGGATTCTCATGAATATTGTTTACAAGATGTGGATCAAGGACAGTAAAAGTCCTTAGCATTAGGTGGACGACGTCGTGGTCCATCCATCGTGTGCTTCCATAGCTCCTTATTTTGTTGATGAGGGTCTTGAGCCGGTTGTACGTTTGGGTTGGCTCCTCTCCCCTGATTTATAGCCGTACGCCGTTAATCGCTTCCCGAGAGTGACGACTTCACCTGTGAATGGCTCACCGGACAGTCCGGTGCACCACTGGACAGTCCGGTGATTTATAGTCGTACGCCGTTGATCGCTTCCCGAGAGCAGCCAGTTGACAGTCGCCAGCCTGGCGCACCGGACACTGTCCGGTGCACCACCAGACAGTCCGGTGCACCCAGACTGCGTAGAGTCTTGGCTGCATAGCCAAGTCTTTTCCAAATTGGTCTTTTCCTGTTTCTAGCACTTAGACACAATACATTAGTCTCCAAAACAATGTACTAAGTCTTAGAAACATACCTTTACTCTTGATTTGCACTTTGTCCATCAATTGGCATAGATTAACACTTAAGCACTTGTGTTGGCACTCAACCACCAAAACACTTAGAAATGGCCCAAGGGCACATTTCCCTTTCAAGGAGCAACAACAGTACCGCCAAAGCAACTAATAGGGAGGAAACTAGTACCAGTGACAGAACAACTAGGCACCTCGCCTTCCTGCCCCAGCAACCAATCAGAGCAACCAAGTAGACCCAGCGTAAGGAGGAGGCTAGAGATGTTTCCACTGTGGGGAACAAGGTCACTAGGCGACTCATTGCCCAAAGAAAGCAGCTCAGCAGCAGTCAGCTCCCAATGCCCCTGCAAGACAGAATGCATCTCAGTAAGGAGCAAACAACCATGGGCAGCCTCATGCCCAATATGGAAAGGTGAACCACCTAGAGGCTGACATAGTTCAGGAGACCCCGGGAGTGGCACTAGGTACATTCTCAGTTGCATCTCATTCTGCAAATGTGTCATTTGATACTGGAGCAACACATTCTTTTGTGACTACATCATGGGTAGAAACACACAACATGCCAGTAGCACCCATGTACCCACCTATGAGGGTTAGTTCAATTGGTGAGAGGACCCAAACAGATAGATTTTGCCCGAGTGCAAGAGTTCAAATAAGGGGGATAGAGTTCCCCGCTGATCTGATAGTATTGGGTACCTAGGATGTAACCATAGATGTCATCCTAGGGATGAATTGGCTGACCAAATATCAAGCAAGCCTTAGCTGTGACGAGAGGATTGTGAGATTAGTGTCCTTGTCAGGAGAAGTGTCAATGGAGTTGGTCTTGTTCGGACCAAGGAAAGGAAGCTGTCTCTAGATCACTGCCCATATTGAGGAAGTCAATCCACTAGAAGCTATCAGAGTAGTATCAGAATTCCTGGATGTGTTTCTTGAGGATTTACCAGGCATGCCACCTGAGAGAAAAGTTGAATTTGCCATAGAGCTTATCCCTGGCACCGCCCCTATTTCCAAGAGAGCCTATAGAGTGCCCGGACTAGAATTGGTGGAACTCAAGAAGCAGATAGACGAGTTGTTGGAGAAAGGTTACATCAGACCAAACACCTCGCCTTGGGCCGCCCTAGTGTTATTTGTGGAGAAGAAAGATGGTACGAAGTGGATGTGCATAGATTACCGAGCTCTGAATGAAGTCACTATCAAGAACAAGTACCCCCTGCCTAGAATTGAAGATCTGTTCGATCAGTTGAGCTGGAACCCACTCTAGAGCAAGATATCAAGGATGGGCAGAAAGATGATGAGAAGATCAATAAAATTCGACAGCTAATCTTAGATGGGAAAGGCAAGGACTTTCGGGAGGACGCGGAAGGTGTAGTATCGTTCAAAGATAGGTTGTGCGTTCCCAACATCAAAACGATTCGAGAGCTGATTTTCAAGGAAGCTCATGTTGGGGGCTTGTTCTCAAATGCTATGAATCAAGAACAAGACAACATAAAAGTGTTAAATGTCGAACTCCTTCGCCCTTAGAAACGTTATATCCCTTCGGGTATAACGAATCTCGGACGAAGGTTACGAAAGAAAGGACCTTCGTTAGGTTGACAAATGATTAAAACCGAGCAACTGTATATAATGTGCGAGTAATAATACCAGTATTATCACCGATATATTTCCATTATTAAATTTATAAAAATGAATTACAAATGTACCTTCAGATTGATGAAAAGTAAAGATACAAAGGTGATGCGAAAAAACGTATGCCCAGTCAGCGTGAACAGTACGGGAGTACTGTTCACCTATTTATAGATACGGGTCGCAGCCCGTGTAAAATTACATAGATGCCCTTTACATTTATCAATAACTACAGTAATTCTTCGAGGTCCAATTTGGCTTTTCATCTTTAAGTCGGTTCTTCTTTTCTGTTGTTGTACCGAAGCCTTTCTGCATATAGCTTCATGATCGCCTTATCCTTCGTCATGATCGTTTTTCATTCCAGTCAAGCTTCGTCTTAACCATGCTCTTGTATATTCGCAACCTGACTCCGAAGGTGCCTGTTTCGAAGGTGCCTGTTCACATATTACACTTGGAAAATATTATCAAATTATGTTTCTTGAGGACCTTCGGGAGCCGAAGGCCCCCAACAGTAGCCCCTCGCAATATCAATTTATTGTCAAGATAAATTCATATTGCGACATGGACGAAGGCTTTGAGCCGAAGGTCCGAAAAAACACCTTCCTTTTGCTAGAATAGCAACAGTCATTGACAAGCGGGGCCCTCCAGTTTTCGACATACTGGGTGTATAAATACAAGCTCACCGCGAGTTTATTTGGCACGCTCTTTTGCCACCTGCTTTTTACTCACCCAGCTTTTAGCCTGCGCACCCAGCTTTTAGCCTGCGCGTGACAGCATTTGCTCGGTCTTGAATTTTTGAGCTTCGGTTTCAAGTCTAGTTTGTCAGCATTTGCGAAAATGTCTGAGGATAAGATAATTGCTGGTGCTTCGAAGCTAAGCCTTTCGGAGGAAATGCACCTGGGTTTTCTTGAGTCAATGTCGAAGACCAATACGGAAAAGATTGTCAAGGAAACTTTGGAGGGTTTATCTGAAGATACTGGCGACAGTGATAGTTATGATGTGGATAGTGGTGGGGAGGACTCCGAAGATCGCCCGTGGCGGCCTAGTCACTCAAACTTCAGAAAATCAACTATAAAGCAGAGTCACCTTGAAAATATGAGGGGGAGATATTTTCGAGATATATCCATCGCGAGGGCAGATGACGGAGAAAAAACTACGCCGACCCCCGAAGATAATGAGGTCGTGATCTTCCGAAGCTTTTTAAAGGCTGGGCTGCGATTCCCTCTGAGCAGGTTTGTGGTAGAAGTTCTGAAAATATATCAAATTTACCTTCATCAACTTACCCCCGAGGCAGTGATAAGATTGGGAATCTTCGTCTGGGCGGTGAGGAGCCAGGGCCTAGAGCCAAGTGCAAAAAGCTTTTGCAATATACACGAGCTAGTATATGAGACGAAACCCTGGGGTAAGGAGCAATATCATAATAATTTTGGTTGCTATAGCTTCGGTGCCCGCTCTGGGTCAAGCTGTCCCGTGCCAACCTTTCGGAAGAGATGGCCCGGGGAATGGATGAAGGAATGGTTCTATGTGAAGAACGATTTGAAGGTTCAGGAAGATATCAAAGATATCATCATGCATCCTATTTAGCAGCGCTTCGGACTTCGGAAACCAAAGGTGGAAATGGATGAAGCAGCTGAAGAATGTCAGAGGGCCTTCGGGGTGGTCTGCTCTTTTATTAGGACCAGGGATTTGATGCAAGAGCACATTGCCTTCAGAGCGTGGCCACTTGTAGATAACTGGGAAATGCCGAAGGAGACCATTAAAGAAACTGACGAGGGTGGACTAATTAGACTGAAATATACATTCAAGTATGGAGATAAGTTTGTTGAACCGGATGATGATTGGCTGAAAAGCATTGAGAATGTAAGTGATGAATTGCTTGGGCCATACACAAAGGCCAAAAACACTGCATTATCAGTGGCTTTCGGAGGCCGAAAAAGAAGAGACTCAACCGAGTATTTGATGCAATTGGGTTTATCTATCCCGACTACTATTATCCAATGCGAGGTCAAAAGAGAAAAAATACTTCTTCTGCAAAGGACACTACTTCGGCTGCTCCCGGGGAGCCAGCGCCGAAGAGGAAGAAGGTAAAAATGTTCACACACCCTCCATGCTATATTGAGCCGGCCATAGTGCCCGAGTTTATTGGCGAGGCCTCTTCGGCCACCGAAGCCAGAGAACCAACTACAGCGCCAAAATCCGAAGAAATGGCCGAAGCACCAACAATAGAAGAAACAGGAAAAGAGAGATTTGAAGAAAGAAAAACACTAGATGTTTTAAGTCCTTCGTCAAAAGTTGAAGCAGCTAAAAGCCAGAAGGGGCCAGCAGCAACCTCGAAAAGAAAAAGGATGGTTAATGTGCTGGATGTTTTGGAGACAATTAAATCTTCAAGCATAACTCCAAAGAAAACTGTTGAAGTGTCTACTGAAGGCTTTGCTGCTGAAGCTTCGAGGCAGCAATTTGAAACTGAAGCTAGGCCTTCGGAATCCACCAAGATAAAACCTTTGGAGGTCGAACAAATGTCAAAGGCAAGTTTAGAAACTGAAAAAGCAAAAATAACAGAACCGATTCTGATTGAGGAAATTGGCACTGCCACCCCCGAAGCATCTTCCAAAATACATGATTATATTGTGCGACATGCTTCGGGGAAGAAACTATCTGAAGAAGAGATTTTTGAAGCCAATCACTATGCCCGAGAACTGAAGTATCCGAAGGGGGCCGTAGTGTTCAATGGGACAGACGAAGATGACTTCTTGTACTGTCTCCCAGATAATAAAGAATTATCCGTGTGTCGGGAGATGGCTAGAAGCATGGGGTTCCCAAAACTCGAAGCTAGCCTTTGTGCCATGACGAAGGAGGATCTTGCGGATAGTCTTGCATATAACAGTCTGAAGGTACGAATTTTGTGGATTTTGAATGAGTCCTTTACTATTGTGTTAATCCATTCATTCTTTTTGAATAGGGTTTAATTCTCAGCAATGCCTTAAGGGCACAAAAGAATGCTGAAGACGAGAGCTGCACCATTGCTCTCAACCTTCGAACAGAGGTTATCAGGCTAAGAAACGAAGCCTTGGAGAAGGACAGAATTTTTCTTACATTAGTGGAAAAATGAAGGAAGACGAAGCTAACTCTAAAACTCAAGCCGAAGCTCAGAGGCGTGAAATCGAAGATCTTCGTAAACAACTAGCCCGAGCCAAAGAAGAACGTGTTCTTGAAGAAACATGTCGGGGACCATAATTAGGGGTACCCTCAAGACGCCTAATTCTCAGCTGGTAACCCCCATCAGCATAAAGCTGCAGAGGCCTGATGGGTTTGATTAAGTCAGGGATCAGTCCATACGAGCGACTCGATCGTGCCTCGCCCGAGCCTAACCTCGGGCAAGGGCAGCCGACCCTGAGGTGTTTCCGTCTCGCCCGAGGCCCCCTTTTTTACGGCAGACGCATCTCCGGCTCGCCCGAGGCCTTGCCTTCGTTAAGAAGCAACCCTGACTAAATCACCGCGCCGACCGACCAAGTCACTGGGCATTTAACACAAAGAATGAGACCGACGGGCGGCCAGGCTTTGCCAAAGGCACCATAGGAAGCTCCTCCCGACCCAGGGCTCGGACTCGGGCTAAGGCCCCGGAAGACGGCGAACTCCGCTCCGCCCGACCCAGGGCTCGGACTCGGGCTAAGGCCCCGGAAGACGGCGAACTCCGCTCCGCCCGACCCAGGGCTCGAGCTCGGGCTAAGGCCCCGGAAGACGGCGAACTCCGCTCCGCCCGACCCAGGGCTCGGACTCGGGCTAAGGCCCCGGAAGACGGCGAACTCCGCTCCGCCCGACCCAGGGCTCGGACTCGGGCTAAGGCCCCGGAAGACGGCGAACTCCGCTCCAACTTCCGAAGGGAGACTTTGACATTCGCGGTGGTCGGGTTCCGAGGAACCTACCACGCAGTGTTGGGAAGGCCATGCTACGCGAAGTTCATGGCCATCCCCAACTACACCTACCTGAAGCTCAAGATGCCGGGCCCCAACGGGGTCATCACCGTCGGCCCCACGTACAAACACGCGTTCGAATGCGATGTGGAGTGCGTGGAGTACGCTGAGGCCCTCGCCGAGTCCGAGGCCCTCATCGCCGACCTGGAAAACCTCTCCCGAGAGGTGCCGGACGTGAAGCGACACGCCGGCAACTTCGAGCCAGCGGAGACGGTTAAGGCCGTCCCTCTCGACCCCAGTGGCGACGCCTCCAAGCAGGTCCGGATCAGTTCCGAGCTCGACCCCAAATAGGAAGCAGTGCTCGTCGACTTTCTCCACGCAAACGCCGACATTCTTGCGTGAGATCCCTCAGACATGCCCGGCATGCCGAGGGATGTCACCGAGCACTCGCCGGATATTCGGGCAGGAGCCCGACTCGCCAAATGGCCTCTGCACGGATGACGCCCGGGGGCTGCGCCCTTCCCCCGCTCACACATGAGCATCAGTCATCAAGGAAGGGTCGGCCTCGCCTTGGCGGAGCCCGACCCTCCCTCGGGGGCTAAAAAGGGGGAACCCCTCCGCGTTGAGATCGGATGCACTTTTTCGCGTCAAAAAATTGTTCGATCAAGAAGGGGTTTTTGCGTTCTCCCGGATGTGTCAGAAGCAGGGTCCCGTGGAGCGAACGTGGGTACAGATAAGTGGCGGGACCGACTGAGCCGAGGAACACCTACGCCTCCGGGCTAGGGACGCCTCACTCATCGCCTGCCACGAAAAAGGACCCAACTCGGGAAATCACCCTACTATTGACAAGTCAGGCCAGGTGCGAGAATTGAAAGAGAAGAGAACGCAACTTCACGCAAAAAAAGTAAAGTGTCTAGGCCTCGACGGCCGCGGTAAAGCGCACATCCAACAGAAACTGCCACAACAAAAATCAGGCGCCGCCTTGGGAGGGCGCCGCACCCTCAGTTTCGCCCCCGCCGTCGGTAAGGTCCACCTCCGCTTCCAGCGGCGGCGCAGGAGGAAGGATCTCCGCCTCAAAGGTGGTCGCTAGCACCGCGCTCGGACCCGCGGCGACCGCGTCGAGCCGCTGAACTTCTGCCAGGGCGGCTTCGTCTTTGTCAGGAAGACAATACCCCTCGCTGACCCGCTCCAGGTCCACAACGTAATGGGAAGCGAGCACGGCGAAGGCCCGCCTAACGCCGTGGTGTAGCGCCCTGCGGACTTTACTGCGCGCGTAATCACCTAAGGCTTGAAAGCGGCTTTGAGGGGAGCTTCCTGAAGGGACGTCGCCGGGGCCAAGGAGCCGATAAACATCCGAGACGGCCTCGGACATGGCCGCGAAGTCGGCCTCCCTCTGCTCGGCAGCTCCAGCAAGCGCCTCGGCGAGCGCTTTGGCCGACTCGTCAAGGGCAGACTCGAGCTCTGCGAACAACCAAAAGAAAGACCTCAAGCACAAGCAGAAGAGACGGACAAGAACAAGAGCCGAGGACAGTCGAGGCATACCTCCGGCCCGGACGCACTGCTCCGAGGCCGCGACTTGGGCTGCGGCTAGATCGGCCGCGAGGGCCTCAGCCCGACTTTTGGCTTCGGCGGCCTGGCCCCGAGATTGGTCCCGCTCCTCGGCAACCTGGACGAACTCTGACCGCTGCCGTAGCACCTCCGCGCGCGCCGCCGCCGCCTCGGCCCTCAGGTCAGCGCAGAGCAACTGGAGGTCCGCTATCTTAGCGTCCTGCTGAGAAAGGCGCGCGGTAGCCCCGGCGAGCGAGGTCCTCAGGGATCGCAGCGAGCCCCAGACGTCGGCCTCGCGGCGGATGAACGACGACTTGGCGGCGCTCCGGTCCGTCAGATCCTGAAAGGGAAAAACAAGATGTCACGACAAACGCCTTGCTCACAGAAGGGAGAAGGTATGCCTGAAAACCATTACCTGGAGAATTTTGGGGACGTCCCCACAGAGAGCCTCCAGCGACGATCGGAGCGACCCCACCGTTGCTTCTGCACGCTTGCGGAGCTCGTCCCAGGACTGGTCCTCCTGCTCGTCGTCAAGGACGAAGATAGGGTCCGAGGCCTCGCGGGTCCGGAATCGGAGCAACTGGCGCTGGGCCTCGGGGCTCCGCCGCACAGCCACGAGGCTGCCGCCCGCCTGGATGGACTGCGCGTCCATGCCCACCTCTTCCGAGGCCCTGGGCACCGACGCTGCAGCCATCTCGACGCTGGCAGCAACCAGATGCTCCCCGACTGGGACGAGGGCAACTGCGGTGGCGGTAGGCGCCGGCATGGCCGGCACGGCAGACGGGCTCGGGACCGCGTCGGCGCCGGCCGCCTCCCCGATCACGATGGCCGCCTCGGCAGAAGAGCCCACCTCGGGGACCTGCTCCCCCGAGACATGCGACGCCCGAGCCCCATGCGGCGAAACGCCCTGCGAAAGGGTCGGCTGAGCGGCAGGGCCCGGGGTGGCACCAGTCGCCCGGACCGACGCCGTCTTAAGGGCTTTCCGGGGCGCCAGGTTGGTATGGCCATGGCTCCGTTTGCTGAAAAAAGGAAGAAAGGGAAATTCACGACCGGGACGTATGAATGAAGCGCCGGGACGAAGACATTCCAAGATACCTACCCACTCCGGGCCATGATCAACTGTGCCTGAGGAGAGGTCTCTTGGCTCCCGCTCCCTGGAACCGCCGCCGGGGTCCGCTTCGCCGACAGCCTCGTCGCCACCCTCGCTTCGGGCGCCCCTGACGCCCGGGAGGCGGACTGCCCTGGTGCCGCTATGGCGACCTGAGGACCGCTCCCCCGCGCCGCCGGCGCGGGTGGCGGCTCCCGAGGGAAGGGTACCTCGGCCCGGCTCCCTGGAGTCGCGTCAGCTCCTCGAGCCGAGGGGTCAAGTACCCTCTCGGGTTGCCCCCGCCCCTCGGGTCGGGGATCCGGCGTTCCAGCTCCGGGAACTGACGGCATCGGCCCGCTCGGGGGCTGACTCGACGGCTCCTGGCCACACCCCAAGCTGGCGCTGAGGCCGAGACGGGCGGCCATGTCGTCCTCCTCCTCCTCCTCACCATCGTCGTCATCGTCATCAGATGTCTCCGGCGACGGCTCCCTTGGGAGTCCTTCCCTCTCCTGCTGGCGACGGCGTTTCTCCAAGGCGTCCCGAGCCCGCCTCCGCTTGCGGGCCCGGGCCTTCTCCGCATCCTTCTTCTTCTTCTCCTCCTCCGCGGCGACCCGCCGCGCCGCCCGACCCACCGCGTCCTCCGGGACCCGCGGCAGGGAGGGTTTGTGCCGCCCCACCTCCTAAGGAGGGGGGGAAAGAAACCCAATCGTGAGAACCAGGAGCAACCCGATATGTGAAGAAGGAAGGAGCAAACACTCACCAGAGTGACGCACCCCTGGTCGGGGCGCATCCGAGGCTGGGAGAAGGCGTGGGGGTCCGGCTTCCCCATCGCGGCCGACACCCGCCATTGGAGGGCATCGAGGGGAAGAGAATCAGGGGACATTCGTGACCCCTCCCAGTCGGCCTCCAGGGTCATCTCCCAAAGCGGCAGCCGCCGCTCCGCCAAGGGGAGCACTCTCCGCCGGTGGATGGCGGCAACCACTCCCGCGGCGGTAAGTCCTCCCTCCCGCAACGCCTTCAGGGCCTGGAGAAGAGGTTCGAGGTTCTTCTGCCTCTCGTGTGGAGTCCCGTGGCGCCAGGCGTCGGTGGCGGCGGTGACGACCCGCTGAGAAAACGGCGGGAGCAACTCTTCGTCATTCCGGAGGTAGAACCACCGGCGCTGCCACCCCTTGTTCGAGGATGCGAGGACGGCAGGGATATATTGCGATGACCGCGATTGCCTCAACAAAAGGGTGCAGCCGCCGGCCCGCACCGCTGCGCGGACCTTCCTCTCCCCCGTCGGCGAAGAAGAGATGGGTCCACAAATCCCAATGGGGGGCGATCCCCAAATACCCTTCGCACACCGCTACGAAGATAGCGGCCTGTGAGATGGAGTTGGGGGTGAGGTTGTGCAACTCCACCCCATAATGAAACAGGATGGCCCGCATGAAGCGGCCCGCCGGCACACCAAATCCCCGCTCATGGAAGGAGACGAAGCTCACGACGTACCCCGGCGGTGGGGATGGAGTGACTCCGCCCGTGGGTGGAATCCATTCCGGCCGCTGCTCATCGGTGAGAGGGCGGAGCAAACCCTCGCCGACGAGGTCCTCCAGATCACTCGCCGTCACCGTGGAGAAGGGCCATGGGTCACGCGGTGAGATGATGGTCACCCGGTCAGCCATCGCCGAGCGGAAAGGGTGGCGGCGCGAAGGACAGGGAGGGCGGTTTTCTTTTCCCTGGCTAGATCTCTCAGGCTGCAAAAAACCTAAGAGGGAGACAAGAAGCGGAGTCGAGAACCGTCACCGGACCCTCTCCGGGGTATATAAAGACCAAAGCGAAGACGGTTCCAACTTTCCGCCCGGACCGGACGCGGGGTTCAAAAAACGCAAAGCAAAACAGCCGTTCCTCGAACGGCTCGCGCACGCGCAACGGCAGCCTCGCCGACTACTCGCCCCGGTGCATTAACTCCGCGGCTGGACAGGCGACGCTTCTGGCAGGAGCAGCTGGCAACGCTTCGCCTTTGCCAAAACGACCACACCAAAAAAGGTACACCATGTCGTTCAATTTCGTATCCCTTTTCCCTTTTTCCTCTTTCTCTATCTCTTGCAACAGGGACCGGGAAAGGGGATACCCCCAAAGGGATCCTCCCCCGTGAAGGGACTAGGCTCCGAGCCTCCTTACTGATCAGGGGTTCGAAGGCTGGCCCCCCGAAGGGTTCGACAGCCGCCTCAGATCGCGTGGGCCCGACACCCACTACTGGTCAGGGGTTCGAAGGTCGGCCTCCCGAAAGGTTCCACGACCGCCTCAGGCTATTCGGGCTCCGCGCCCATTACTGATCAGGGGTTCGAAGGCTGGCCCCCCGAAGGGTTCACAGTCGCCTCAGACACCGAGCGAGGGATGACCAGGGGTACGTTCGATACATAACCAAGGCTCGGGCTGCGCTCCCGAGGTACCCTAGGACATTTCCGAGACCAGCGGGAACGATCCTGTAACGGAATCCCATCGGAGGGAGGCAACGAGCCCTCGGACCCCGTCGCCAGGGGACCGGGTCCGGCAGGTCACCCGCAGGTACTTTTGGGCGTGCCTCCGGGCCCCTAGCCGACCCCCAACGAACGGGGCACGGATGTCCACTCGGATTACCCGATTGCAGCTCACCGGAGACACCATGTTCGGTGCCCATCGAGGGTAACATGGCGCTCTCCCCCCTCCTCCTTGCGGAAAGGCGACGTAGGGGCGTATGTAAAAAAGCCGAGTCTGTCCCTGATCGCCCTCTCGCCTTGTGCGGAGGCTCGGGGGCTGCTCTCGCAAACCCGGCTCCGGCCAAACCGTTGACAGCGTCAACATACCAGCCCGAGAACTTGGGCCCCGACAGTGCACCCGGGCTACGGCCTGTTCGCATGAGGGAACCGCCAGACCAGCCGAAGCATTACGCCAGGCATTAAGACCTCGAAGGAGTGAAACCACTCCTCCGAGGCCTCGGGGGCTACACCCGGCGGGTGCGCTCGCGCGCACCCACCGGAACAAAGTGCAACCGAGAAAAGCTGGTCCCCTTGCAAAAAAGTGCGACGAAAGCCTCCAAGCGAGTGCTAACACTCCCTTCGAGGCTCGGGGGCTACTGTCGGGGACCATAATTAGGGGTACCCTCAAGACGCCTAATTCTCAGCTGGTAACCCCCATCAGCATAAAGCTGCAGAGGCCTGATGGGTTTGATTAAGTCAGGGATCAGTCCATACGAGCGACTCGATCGCGCCTCGCCCGAGCCTAACCTCGGGCAAGGGCAGCCGACCCTGAGGTGTTTCCGTCTCGCCCGAGGCCCCCTTTTTTACGGCAGACGCATCTCCGGCTCGCCCGAGGCCTTGCCTTCGTTAAGAAGCAACCCTGACTAAATCACCGCGCCGACCGACCAAGTCACTGGGGCATTTAACACAAAGAATGAGACCGACGGGCGGCCAGGCTTTGCCAAAGGCGCCATAGGAAGCTCCGCCCGACCCAGGGCTTGGACTCGGGCTAAGGCCCCGGAAGACGGCGAACTCCGCTCCGCCCGACCCAGGGCTCGGACTCGGGCTAAGGCCCCAGAAGACGGCGAACTCCGCTCCGCCCGACCTAGGGCTCGAGCTCGGGCTAAGGCCCCGGAAGACGGCGAACTCCGCTCCGCCCGACCCAGGGCTCGGACTCGGGCTAAGGCCCCGGAAGACGGCGAACTCCGCTCCGCCCGACCCAGGGCTCGGACTCGGGCTAAGGCCCCGGAAGACGGCGAACTCCGCTCCACCCGACCCAGGGCTCGGACTCGGGCTAAGGCCCCGGAAGACGACGAACTCCGCTTCGCCCGACCCAGGGCTCGGACTCCGCCCTGGCCTCTGCCGAACGACCTCCGCCTCGCCCGACCCAGGAGCTCGGGCTCGGCCTCGGCCATGCAGGACAGACTCGTCCTCGGCTTCGGAGGAGCCTCCACGTCGCCCGACCTAGGGCACAAGTCCGCCACGTCAACAGGAAGCGCCATCATCACCCTACCCCGAGCCGACTCGGGCCGCAGAGAACAGGACCGACGTCCCATCTGGCTAGCTCCGCCAGATAGGCAATGATGGCGCCCCGCTGGACCCATGACGACGGCGGCTCTCAGCTCCCTTACGGAAGCAGGGGGACGTCAGCAAGGGCCCAACCACTCCGACAGCTGTCCCCCCGTCAGGCTCCATTGCTTCTCCGACAGCCACGACGCCACACCAGCTGGGTGCCAAGATCTCTCCGGCTGCCACCTTGGCATGTACTTAGGGCACTAGCTCTCCCCCGCTAGACACGTAGCACCTTGCTACACCCCCATTTGTACACCTGGATCCTCTCCTTACGCCTATAAAAGGAAGGACCAGGGCCTTCTTAGAGAAGGTTGGCCCCGCGGGAACGAGGGCAGGGGCAGGCGCTCTCTTGGGGCCGCTCGCTCCCCTCACCCGCGTGGACGCTTGTAACCCCCTACTACAAGCGCACCCGACCTGGGCGCGGGACGAACACGAAGGCCGCGGGATCTCCGCCTCCCTCACGACCCGGCTCTGGCCACCTCGCTCTCCCCCCTTCGCGCTCGCCCACGCGCTCGACCCATCTGGGCTGGGGCACGTGGCACACTCACTCGTCGGCTTAGGGACCCCCCCGGTCTCGAAACGCCGACAAAACAAAACGAGAGTTAAGTGATCAATGGGCAGATCATTTGGAAGTTAATGTTAAAGAGCTTCGTGCTTCTTAGAGAAGATGCTATGTTAAATCTATAGAGTGCGTTAAGAAGATAAAATCCAGCTTTGCCAACGTTGGCGCATTCTATAGCGAAGAGAATTTCTCAAGGGGCAATCCCGAAGGTCCGATGGAATGGATCAGTAACAAAGCTGAGGCCTTCGAAGAAATCCTGAATAGCCGCGGAGACATATGTGCTTTTTCGGGTGCTAGAGGAATTGCTACTGTTTTGGAGCAGAAAGGTTGTGAGCATGTAAAATCTTTAGCGCAATCCGAAGCTACTTTGTCTTCCGAAGACATTAAAGACCCCTCAGCCGAAGCAAGCATGATCGGCGGAAAATTTTTCACCGATATCTGGGACAACGGCGGCCGAGAAATGGCGCAAGAAATTATTCAAAAGAGCGAAAAAGGCATCCATGATGCTAGAAAAGTAGCGGCCGCTGCCGAAAAAAGTACATTGCCCGAAGGGCAAATAGGTATTAATTAGTGATTTTTATTATGTTGTAAATTTTGATTCCAGACTTTGTTCACGGTTTGTAATAGTAATATAGCTGTATCTTCTCTTCGCTCAGAACCTGCTGAGGCATCTCCAGGCCCCCACCCGAAGGGGGACGATGAAATTAGAAAAATGGTCGAAGCCATTATGGACAAGGTTGTCGACCAGCTACTGAACGAAGCTGCAGAAATAGTTCTTAAAGAGGATTAAATGCTACAGTAAAAACATTTGGAACGTAACGTATGTAATATATTGTAACTTTGAATGTAATATATAATCCATGTACAGTTTTAATTCTTTACGATGCATGAAATCTTGCATACATACCATTTTTTGAGCCTTCGGCGAAAAAACACCTTCCCTTCTTTTCATGCTTCGTGAAGAAAATCTTATATCACAAGAAATTGTATACTTCGCTGATGAAGATTATCCAAGCTTCGTGAAATATTGTCCGACACTATGGAAAAGTTTTTTGTTGCCTCTCTAATGAAGCTACACTTCTTCTCGACTTGCCTTGTGCTTTAGTACAATTTTCTCTTTTCCAAAATATTCTCCAAAGATCAATGCTGTATCCCCTTCTTGTTCCACATGCAATATGCTGTATGATGCTTATGTTATGCAGAATGATGTGATGATGTTATGTCTTGCAAAATGACATTTTTGCCACAGATACATATCTCTGTAATAGAGCACACACACTTTTTATATCAGCGCTGACTTTTCGCTGTAAGCTTCCCTTAGGAGCTTCTTCGCCTTTTACTTTCAGCGGAATCAGCGTTTATTTTTCGCTGTAAGCCTCCCTTAGGAGCTTCTTTGCCTTTTACTTTCAGCGGAATCAGCGTTTATTTTTCGTTGTAAGCTCTGCATTCCCTTTGGAACGACTTTTGAGCAGAAAACTTACACTGCGCTCCCTTAGGAACGACTTTTATTACTAAAAAAGTTACGGCTCATTCCTTAGAACAAGTCTTCGATATTCCGAAGGCTCCCCGTGCCTCCATAAATTCTTGCGCTTCGGTAACTGAAACCTTTGGAGGAGATATATTTTCATTATAATAATACGGTAAACTGTTACAAGATTTTGAAAAACGATAAAAAACACTTAAACTTCCCATAATTGTTCTTTACTACGAAGAAAATAAAACTGAACGTGAAAGCATAAAAAACTGCTGTGGGAGTAGGATATTTTGTCAGTAAATGTGCTTCGACTCTGGCACAGTGCTATTAACTGTGCGAGCTTCGGATTCTTCTCTGAAGTCCCTCTGGGGATGAGAATGCTGGCTCCCTTCTGGCTGCGAAGCTCGTTGTATTGGTGGTGGCGGTGGAAGTTGTTGCCAGGAAGCTTGGGGTTGGCTTGCCGAAGCAATAGAGGCTGCAGGGTGATTGCCTACATATTCTGGAATATAAGGCGAATGGTACGAAGCAGTATGCATGACCTGCTTCGGCTGGTTCTATTGTGCAGCAGCTTCTGCTAGCTCCTTTTGCTTCTGGATGGTAATGTGACACATCCTGGTGGTGTGGCCCTTACCTTCACCACAGAATAGGCAGTATATTTTTCTTGATTGATCCCCAAATCTTCCCCCGAAGCCCCTGGCGCCTCTGCCCCTTGGCGCTGGCGGCCGGAAGGAGCTTTGCTGTTGCCCCGAAGCTTGCGAGGAGCACTGTGGCCTTTGCTGTTGACTCCCTTTGTCATCATTTTGAGTAGAATTGTGAATTGACCTGACGTGCCTTGGATAAAATCTTCCTCCGAAGCCCCTAGTCATTTCAGAGAACCTGAGAGCTTCCTCCCTTCTTTGGCGAAAATCATTGTCAGCCCGAATATACTCGTCCATCTTCTGGAGCAGCTTCTCCAGAGTTTGAGGAGGCTTCCTGGCAAAGTACTGAGCTACAGGTCCTGGCCGAAGCCCCTTGATCATGGCCTCAATGACAATTTCATTGGGCACTGTTGGTGCCTATGCCCTCAGACATAGGAACCTTCGGACATATGCCTGAAGGTATTCTTCGTGATCCTGGGTGCACTGGAATAAAGCTTGAGCAGTGATTGGCTTCGTCTGAAACCCTTGGAAGCTGGTTATCAGCATATCCTTCAACTTTTGCCATGAGGTGATTGTCCCTGGCCTAAGGGAAGAGTACCAAGTTTGTGCAACGCTCCTGACAGCCATGACGAAGGACTTTGCCATGACCGCCGTGTTGCCACCGTACGAAGATATAGTTGCCTCATAGCTCATAAAGAATTGTTTCGGTTCTAAATGACCATCGTACATGGGGAGCTGAGGCGGCTTGTAAGACTATGGCCAAGGAACAGCCTGCAGTTCTGTTGACAAGGGAGAAGCATCATCAAAAGCAAAATTTCTGTGATGGAAATCTTCATACCAGTCATCCTTGTTGTAGAAACCCTCTTGATGAAGCTCTCTGCGCGGGGGCCTTTGATTTTGGTCATCTTGAGCGAGATGTCGAAGCTCTTCAGAGGCTTCATCTATCTGCTTCTGAAGATCAGCTAGACGAGCCATCTTCTCCTTCTTCCGTTGAACCTGTTGATGGAGCATCTCCATTTTTTGTATTTCTTGGTCCAAATCGTCTTCCGGAGGCGTTGGACTGATGGCCTTCCTCTTCTGGCTTCGGGCCTCCCTAAGAGAGACGACATCCTGATTGGGGTCCAGCGGCTGCAGAGTGGCAGCCCCTGTCGTTGAAGCTTTTTTCGGCGGCATGATGAAGGTGACGCTTGCCGAAGGTTTTCAAAACCCAAAAAGTGGAAGTGAGTTGACCGGAGGTGGGCGCCAATGTTGGGGGCTTGTTCTCAAATGCTATGAATCAAGAACAAGACAACATAAAAGTGTTAAATGTCGAACTCCTTCGCCCTTAGAAACGTTATATCCCTTCGGGTATAACGAATCTCGGACGAAGGTTACGAAAGAAAGGACCTTCGTTAGGTTGACAAATGATTAAAACCGAGCAACTGTATATAATGTGCGAGTAATAATACCAGTATTATCACCGATATATTTCCATTATTAAATTTATAAAAATGAATTACAAATGTACCTTTAGATTGATGAAAAGTAAAGATACAAAGGTGATGCGAAAAAGCGTATGCCCAGTCAGCGTGAACAGTACGGGAGTACTGTTCACCTATTTATAGATACGGGTCGCAGCCCGTGTAAAATTACATAGATGCCCTTTACATTTATCAATAACTACAGTAATTCTTCGAGGTCCAATTTGGCTTTTCATCTTTAAGTCGGTTCTTCTTTTCTGTTGTTGTACCGAAGCCTTTCTGCATATAGCTTCGTGATCGCCTTATCCTTCGTCATGATCGTTTTTCATTCCAGTCAAGCTTCGTCTTAACCATGCTCTTGTATATTCGCAACCTGACTCCGAAGGTGCCTGTTCCGAAGGTGCCTGTTCACATATTACACTTGGAAAATATTATCAAATTATGTTTCTTGAGGACCTTCGGGAGCCGAAGGCCCCCAACAGCTCATAAGACAACTTATTCCATACACCCTGGTGGCGAGAAGATGTATCAAGACCTAAAGAAAAGATTCTGGTGGTACGACATGAAAAGGGATATCGCGGAGTATGTTTCCATATGTGACAGTTGTCAGAGAATGAAGGCAGAGCATCAGAGGCCCACAGGTTTATTGCAGCTATTGCAGATCCCTCAGTGAAATGGGATGAGATTGGGGTGGACTTTATAGTCGGCTTGCCTCGCACTTGAGCCGGTTATAACTCCATCTGGGTAGTAATGGATCGCTTGACCAAGGCGGCCCATTTCATACCAGTCAAGACCACCTATAATAGCGCAGTGTTGGTAAAAATATATATGTCCTGGATTGTATGCTTGCATGGTGTACCAAAGAAGATAGTATCAGATCGAGGAACCTAATTCACTTCTCATTTTTTGTAGCAGTTGCATGAAGCTTTGGGCACACATTTGAAGTTCAGTTCAGCTTGTCACCCGCAAACAGATGGTCAGACTGAGAGAACCAACCAGATCCTTGAGGATATGTTGAGAGCTTGTGCTTTGCAAGATAAGTTTGGTTGGGACAAAAGGCTACCATATACATAATTTTCTTACAACAACAGTTATCAGGCTAGTTTGAAGATGTCACCGTTCCAAGCACTCTATGGGTGGAATTGTCGAACTCCGTTGCATTGGGACCAGCCTGGCGAAAGGCAGGTGTTCGGTCCAGACATTTTGCTTGAAGCTGAAGAGAACATCAGAATGGTTCAAGAAAATCTGAAGACAACGCAGTCCAGGAAGTGAAGTTATGCTGACACAAGAAGAGATCTGAGGTTCAAAGTGTGAGATTATGTTTACCTGAAGGTGTCACCGATCGAAGGAATCAAAAGGTTCGGAGTCAAGGGTAAGGTAGCACCTCGATATATCGGACTGTACCAGATTCAAGCAAGATGTGGAGAAGTGGCATATCAATTCAGCCTGCTAGAAAGTCTGTCAACCATGCATGATATGTTCCATACGTCTCAGCTGAAGAAATGCTTGCGAGTGCCAGAAGAGAAATTGCCAACCGAGAATCTCGAAGTTCAAGAAGATTTGACTTATATCGAGAAGCCAACTCAGAGTCTAGAGAAAGCAGATCGAGTCACTCGAAGAACCACCATCAAAATGTGCAAAGTCTAGTGCGGCCACCACTCAGAGGAAGAAGCAACCTAGGAAAGAGAAGATGATCTGAAAGCTAAATACCTCGAGCTCTTTGCTAACCAACCCTGAATCTCGAGGGCAAGATTCATTTTAAGGGGAATAGGTTTCTAACACCATGAATTTGGGATATAAAATTTTTCTCTAATGCCAACCAAATCCAGGTGTTACCTCTTGTTTCTCTCTCTAGACTTCTTCTCTCTCTTTTAATTAGAGCTATGTCTAGTTTATAGGGGATTAACTATTTATTTAATATAGCAAAATATATGTGAGTCATAAAATGTTGCATCATGCTGATCCTAAATTATTCTTTTGTTTGATGCACATGTTTGATTTGGTTTGAATTGGGATTGAATTTGATTTGAAATCCATAGAGAAAATAAAAAAGAAGAGCATTTAGAAATTCCAGGGAAAAGGAAAACCAGCCTAGCCCAGCATAGCCAGGTCGCGCACGCGCCCGCTTCGTCGGGAAGGTGGGTCCCACCTGTCAGCGACGGCCCGCATCCGCGCACTCTTGCTCCCCCTCTCCCTCTACCCAATGGGGCCGATCTGTCGGCACCACTTCCCTTGCGCGCATGCCCTCTCTCCCTCTCTGCGCTGTGGGCCCGCCTCGACAACGTCATGGACTGTTCGCCCGCGCGTTCACTCTCTCTTGCTGTGTGGTGGGCCAGCCCTGTCAGCTCCATCTTCCCCGCAACCGACGCTGAGCCATGTCCGTGCACTCGCCGTGGAGACCGCCCACGTCGCACGCCCACGTGTCCCAGCTCTTTTTGAGCCCCGCCAACACTCTCTCTCTCCCCTGACTCATTTCGCCCTCTCTCGTGCTCTGCCACCGCCGCCCGTGCTCGCCGGAGATCCGCGGCCAAGCTGTCGGTCGTCCAGCCCGCCCGATGACACGCCAAGCCATCTCGAGCACCATCTCAAGGTGAGGAACTTGTTCCCATGCTCGGTTTCTTTCAATTCTATTTTGTCTTAGCCAATTTGGCCTCGTCGGAGTCCGACCACGCTGGTTTGCCGCGCCCACGCGGTTATTGGCCGATTTAGCCCTGTCCCGAGCCCCTGTTTTGTACATAGTGTTTCCCCTTACCCTTTCGGAACCAGTCCAGGCCTTAGTGAAAGGGAAATATGGTCAAACATTTTTCCAATATGAATTTTGGTGGTTGAATTGCCCAACACAAACTATTGGACTAACTAGTTTGCTCTAGATTATGTGTTCTACAGGTGCCAAAGGTTCACAACAAACCAACACAAAGTCAAAAGAAAGGGTTCAAATCAAAGGAGCAAAGTATACCAAAGGCAGCCCTGGTCTGGCGCACCGGACTGTCTGGTGTGCCACCGGACGATGTCCGGTGCACCAGGGAGAATTAAATCAAACTTGCCAGTCTCGGGAATTTGGGAGGCCGCTCCGCTATAATTCACCGGACTGTCCGGTGTGCCAGCGGAGCAACGGCTACTTCGCGCCAACGGTCGTCTGCATAAGGCATTTAATGCGCTACAGTGCGCGCCTGCGCACGCAGAAGTCAGAGCAGGCGCCAGAAGGCGCACCGGATAGTCTACAGGACCTGTCCGGTGCACCACTGGACTGTCCAGTGGCCCCACAAGTCAGAGCTCCAACGGTCGAACCCTAACGGTTGGGTGATGTGGCTGGCGCACCGGACTGTCCGGTGCGCCCGTCGACAGAAGCCATCCCCAACGGCCATTTTGGTGGTTGGGGCTATAAATACCCCCAACCACCCCACATTCATGGTATCCAAGTTTTTCAGCCTTCACACCTCATACAAGAGCTATAGCATTCAATACAAGACACAAACAAAGAGATCAAATCCTCTCCCAAGTCTGGAATCACTCTAAACAAATTAGTGACTAGAGAGAGAGAGAGACATTTGTGTTCTTTTGAGCTCTTGCGCTTGGATTGCTTTTCTTCTACCTCATTCTTGTTTCCACAACACTTGTAATCAAAACAAGAGACACCAATTTTGTGGTGGTCCTTGTAGTGGACTTAGTGTCCCATTTGATTGAGAAGAGAAGCTCACTCGGTCTAGGTGACCGTTTGAGAGAGGGAAAGGGTTGAAAGAGACCTGGTCTTTGTGACCACTTCAACGGGGAGTAGGTTCGCAAGAACTGAACCTCGGTAAAACAAATCACCGTTCCATCTATTCTTATTTGCTTGTGATTTGTTTTCGCCCTCTCCTTCGGACTCGTTTATATTTCTAATGCTAACCCCGACTTGTAGTTGTGCTCAAGTTTATAATTTTCAGATTCTGCCTATTCACCCCCCCTCTAGGCGACTTTCACTTAGCGCACCCAAATCCCCCTCCCCGTGGCTTGGATTCCTCACTGGAGTTGCCCAACCAGCCCGGAGCACCCCCCTTCGCTGTTCTCCCATTTCCTGTCCAATTCTTGCGGCCGGAGTCCTACCAACGAGTTTGTCGGACTTTCTTCACCCATTCCAGCCCTCACCGGTGACCCCAGAACCCCCGCGAAGGCCATCTACGCCATCTCCGGTGATTTCAGCGCCGCGGATGGAGCAGCGCCGGTCGCCGAGCCGTAACCCCCCCCCCCCCCCCCGCCTGATCCTGACCGTTCATCCTTGATCCATTGGCCTAAGTGTTTGGATAACGGTTCGCTCAGTTCATTAGACCAGGACCGTTGATCCAAGATCCGGTGGCTAGGGCGCCTCGCATCCCTGCGCGTCGCTGCCCCGAGCCCCACATGTCAGGCGTCCGCGCCGAGCCCTCGTCTGAGCCACTGACCTCGTTTCCGCCTCGCCCGAGCCCGATCGGTCAGCCAGCCCTCAGCGCCACTGACGCCCCTGGCTCGCCTACCAGCCCGCGCGTGCGCGCTCATGCTCGAGACGGTTCTCGGCCGTTGATCTGTGATTTGATGACTGAAGACGCCCCGTACCCCTTCGGCTTGCAGTTTTATAAAAAAACCCTCAGCTTCTGAGAAATAGAACCTGATGTCCCTACGTTTTGCGCGTAGACCCTCGAGTATTTGCAGAAAAACCCCTGTCCTTTTTGTTTTATCGCCGAAATAGGTCTAATTTTTTATTTTGAATTCCAAAACTTGTTTATTTCATATCTTTTGCATATGAACTTCAAATTGAGTGATTCAAATTGCAAAATATTCATAAAATTATTCTCTATCTTTTTAAATTATAATCATTCATTGTTTGCATGTATTAATTTTATGGCTAGGCTATCAGTGCATGTAGAGTGATGGTTTATTTATTAAAAAGGGAAAGCACTAATGGTAATTAAGTAATTAACTTTGTGAAGTTAATATCATGTAGCACATGATCTCGTCTCTGGAATAACTTCAACTAGGTAATTAACTCATTAAGATAAATGAAGTTAAGTTATGTAATCTATTGAGATAAGCAGTATTTAGAGAACCACAAACCTCTAGGTGTAATTGCCTACCCTAGAACCTAGTTTTTTCTCTCGTGTGTTTGTATTGTTCTTTCGATCTTGTGTTCACATGATTGTACATGTTTGGTGTACTATTTCTTTGTCATTATCCAAATGTGTTGAATGCATGATCGCTTTGCGTAGACAACGAGCAGGCAATGGTTCCTGAGTGTCTTGCGAAGACTTCCCTGAGCAACAACCTAGTGAAGGCAACCGTCCTGGATTTCTTAATTGAAACCTAAGGATTGACTAGTCTATATTTATCTTGTCCTTGTTTACCTTTTGGGTTATTTTGGTTAGCTTCATGTTATTGCTCCACTTTAATCAAAAAACATGATGTGAATATTTATGATACGATGTTGTTATTATGATTATGATGATGTTCTTATGGCACTTTAGGGGACTTAGGCTGTTTTCCTGAGTACCTCTCCATAAGGACCTGTTCATTGAGTGACCACCTAGGATAACAGTACAACCATGAGGGTGGAATGGGATGCCCTTAGCTGATTAATTAGATGAACCTGGGGTGTAGTTTGCTTTGCCAGAGGGCCGTCAATGGGGGCCGAGACATAGTGCTCGCTCTGCTAAGGGTGGGTGCCGAGGTTCATTCGATTTGGTTTTGTTAGTCACCCACCTTAGGGAGGAGTATTGTGTTTGTACGATTGATGAAAGCTAACAAGCAGCTATGCACCAGGGGAGTCTTTGTAAAGGCTACATAGTGAATCCTTGGCCATTCACCTCGGTAGTGAAGATTGGGTCTGGACAACCCAGGCTAGAAAGGGAATGATGACTCATGGGTAAAGTGTGCAACCTATGCAAAGTGTTAGAAACCGGTATATCAGCCGTGCTCACGGTTAAGAGCAGCCTTGGATCCTCTTTGATTAGAATAATTTTGGATAGTTTTATGATGATGGTAAATGGTGATGATTATAACTTTGGTTTCTGGTATTCCTCTTGGGGAGTACTTTTGGGTAATAACTGGGTTTATTACTAAAACTTGGCTCTACTACTAGTAATAAATACCTGACCAACTACCTTAACTCCACATACAACTATCCACTTTAGCCAAACGGGACATTTGCTGAGTACGTTGATGTGTACTCACCCTTGCTTTAAAAACCACCCCACCCTAGGTTGTCCCCATTACAATCAGTGCTCAGGAGGAGATGCAGGAAAAATGGAGGACTTTGAGGAGTTTTAGGACTATGATGAGTTCTAGTTGTGTTAGTGGCAAACCCCCAGTCAGCTGCCTGTGAAGGCCTTATCTGCTATGTTTTGTATTCCGCACTTTGATTACGTTTTCGACTATGTTATGTTAATGATTCTATGGATGTCTTAGACATCTTGAAGTAATAAAGTACCTTTTCCGTTATTTACTTCGAGCAATGTGTGATGATGTCCAACTAAGTAATCGTTGTGTACGTGAGTTTTTAATCCTGGCACGTACATGGTTCGCATTCGGTTTGCCTTCCAAAACTGGTGTGACACGACCTTTGTGCCCCCGAAAACCATAAGTCGCGCAATGGGAGCATACCGTGGTCAGGAAACGAAAGAGAAGGCAGGGGTGAGAAGCTCCACCGCCGTGGTCGGGCCACATGCTGTGCGCCGGGTTGGGGCTCTAGGAACGTCTTGGTTGGTCGTCGGGTCACGTCGAAGCTGATCACAGCTTGTTTTTGCGGGGATGTTAGTCGTGTCTCCAGGGATTTACCACCGGAGTAGGAAAAGCGCCGTCGTCCGCATCCCACCGTGACCAGGGAGCTCTCTGCTACGAATACTAGTAAGACACGTACTCTAATGCTCTCCGTCGTCTCTATTATATCTTGCGTCGATCCGTTCTCAATTTCGGGCACCAGAGCGTCGACCACACCGCACTCCGGTGATGCGCCGCCGCAAACTAATGGCAGCACCGCTGCTAGACCACCGTCGTTGGGGGAGCGTCATAGTGTCGTTGATCCACAAATGTGTGGCTAGGATTAGAGCTAGGGTACCGGTCGGTCTGGGATCTTCTTTTTTGTTCGATCAGGATCGGAGGACCTCGGTTGAACACGCAGTAATTAAATCTAGGTCGTTGGATCTCGAGCCAGAGGCTATTAGAACTTACCAATTCGTGGGAGTTGGAATCTAATCCCGACCATAGATGCATGATCTATCGTTCCTAGTGGAAAGATACCCCTTGGTCGTGGCTAAATTATAAAGGAACCCCTAAGCTTTTCTCAAACCAACTCGCCATCCATCCCTATTGTAAGAATGTTACAATGGAGCCCTAGAATTTGCAAAGTAGACCCCCATGCTTTATAGAAATTATGCGCACAATCCAAAGGGTAGATAAATTAAGTAAATTATTAAGGAAAATGGTTTCTAGTATAAAAACATTTCTAGAAACTTGTTTAATTCATAAGTAATTCATTTAACTACTTTTTGATCCATTCTAGTTGCATTAAATCCACATTAATATTGTTTATCATATAGTAACTTTATTTTGTTACGAAACATAGGATAAATTTTTGCAGTTGTTTATTATCTGCCACCTAAATCTTCATAAAATCATAACTCTTAAACTGTAACTCCGAATTTATTGGTTCTCGAACCTCGGTTCTCGTTACGATGCGTAGATCATAATTATGCAATATGTTCTCATGATTGGTGTGATGTTAATTTTGCATATACCATGTTTGTTTGTATTGCTAGGAGTAGCAGCGAGGTTACAAGTCACTTGAAGACCAACTTGGTACCTGGGAATCTCGAGTCCAAGGCAAGTTGTGCCCTTGATCACTCTTATTTACCTAATAATGTTCTTGTTAATCATTGTGACATTCTTAGGTTAATTTGATGGGACCTAATAGGTTTCCCTTGTATTGTTTATCCCACACCTTGCAAACAAAAGAACTATTGGGTAGATTTGCTATTGCTCTACCTGATTTTGGGAAATTAATGTTACATTATGATCATGTTCCAATTCTGCTGTTGTTTTAATTATTGTTCATGATAAGATCATTATGTTAATTGGAACATGGAGCCACCACCCGGGAAAACAGTGCTACCAAAAGTGTGGTCTAGGACGCCCTTGGCTGACTAATTAGGAAAGCTAGTTGAGGACTACCTTACCCGAAAGGGGCAAGGGCGGTAGAGGAGCTGCACATAGGGAGGTTCTTAGGTCGATCATGCTGCGATGGCTTTTTGGACGAGGGAATCCTATATTGCCCTTCTCAGAACCGTAGAGGGTTTTTTTAAGCTAGTGAAACTTTGTAAAGGCCTCATAGTGGATCCCTAGCCATTCACCTCGAAAGTGTTTAAGTGCCTTGCAAACCCTAGCTAGATGGGATACACGACTTGTGGCTAAAGATGTGCAACCTCTGCAGAGTGTAAAACTGGTACATAAACCATGCTCATGGTCATGAGCGGCTTGGACCCTCACATGAGTAATTTATGGAACTAAACTTAATTTGTCATATGCATTGCATTGTGGATGTTATTTTTAATCTTGATCTCTTATTTAATTGGGTTGGTATCTACTTATACTTAGTAACTGCTAATAAAACTTTGACCAACTTTAAAAACAATGCTCAGCTTTAACCATCTCCTTTGGTAAGCCTTACACTTCCTATGAGGTCCCACCTTTCGTGAGTTCATGCACATTATTCCCCACAACTTGTTGAGCGATGAACGTATGTGAGCTCACCCTTGTTGTACTCACATCCCACTTAGGTCAAGAACACGTACCTCAGGATGAGGCGCATGTAGGTTGCTGTGATGAGTTCGTGAGTGGTCTAGGCTGTCGTCTCCCAGTCAATTTTGGTTGCTAGATCTTTGTCTTCGTATGATGTAATTACTTATCTATTTTGTACAGAACTTCGTTATATATTAAAGATGTGACATTCCTTTCTATACCTTGAGTTATCATATGTGTGAGACTTGATCCCACACACATGTGAATCGTGCCCGGGTTTGGACCCCTAAATTCGGGTGTGACAGAAGTGGTATGAGAGGAATGTTGACTGTAGGACGAAACCTAGATAGAACTGGATAACCCTTACCTACTTACCTTTGCTACTCTGATTCTTTCTAAACTTTTCTTAATCTTTTCTCATATATTGCTGCTGTACTCAGATTATTCTTACCTTTTCACTTCTATAGACAAAAGTGAATTTCACACTCTAAAATACTTAAAGTGACCTTTAGGAATAGGAGACCTAATCTTAGGAACAAAAACAAAACTATTTTTGTAGGTATCTATACGCTTGGATGCTTGTTCTTATGATAACTGTTTGATTTGGTTCTTTGATTGAGTGTGATGAGTTATGGAGTAATGCCCACAATTGCATCTGCATATACATATATGCATAGAAAAAATATGTTTATAAAATAACTAGACAACCCAGATTATACCCCATTAAAATATATCTAGTGTCACATATCTATCTTATCCTAACGGATTATATCTTATCTTTGGAGATTCATCTTATAGGCATAGTTATCCCAACTTAGACATAAAATAACAGATCAAAGCTCTGCCTAAGATCCTTTAGTTTATGACCAACTACTAGGCTATCTATTCTGCCTACTAAATTATTACTCTTACAAAACTATCTTACCACATGTCTCTAACCTAGATGGTTAATACCAGGAGGGGAGGAGGTGTTGATCTACCCCCAGGAATTCGTCGAAGAAGGGTTGTAGCTAATCCGGAACCAGAAATGAATCCTCCTCTGAATCCCCCGCCTGCTGATGACGTGACTACTGCTCAAATGCGACTACTACAACAAATGGCCAACACGATAACAGAAATGCAAGCACAGATCCATCAAGAACGACAGGAAATGCGGCAAGAATGCCAAGAAATGCGTCAAGAACGGCAGGAATGACAACAACTACCGCCTCCACCACCACCAGCTCCGCTCAGGGATAAGCACCAGGAGTTTATGTGTCACAAGCCACCTACATTCTCTAACTCCTCTGACCCACTACAAGCTAATGACTGGTTAAAGTCCATGGAAAAGATGCTCAATATAGCATAATGCACTGACAAGGAGAAGGTACTCTATGCATTGGGTCGCCTTACTGGCCCCGCCACGGATTGGTGGGATGCATACTGCGCTGCTCACGCTACTGCTAACATCATATCCTGGGCAGAATTCTCCACTCACTTTAGGAATTACCATATTCCTTTTGGCCTTATGAAGATTAAAAAGAAGGAGTTCCTATCCCTCAAATAGGAGGCATGTCAATAAGCGAATACATAGACAAATTCATCTAGCTATCCCGATATGCTCCTAGGGAGGTTGATGATGTTGAGAAAAAGCAGGAGCTATTTCTGGAGGGTTTGATTGGGCCACTACAATACCAATTGATGTTGCAGACATTCCTGTCCTTCCAAAGACTACTAGACAAGGCCATCGCTCTGGAACACAAGAGAGTTGAGCTAGGAGAGAGGAGAAGGGATACTAACCAAGGACAGGCTGGAAGTAGTTCTCATCCTCGTTATATTGCACCTCAAGACACACTAGCTCATGGCGGTTCCGGGCAACAAACTCAACAGACGCAATCTGCACCTCCTCAAGCAAGCACTCCAGCAGGACATGTTGCTCGTAATACATCCACAAATAGGTCATGCTTTAAATGTGGACAGACCAGTCATTATGGCAACTACTGTCTCAACAGGGCTACTTATACCACTCTTGCTCCGATGAAGCAAAGTCAGGCCAAGGTCCATTAAATTATTCCAGCTTAAGTGCCTAAGTCACGCCTCAGGGGCCGCAACACACTTAAATCAGAATAACCCGTCAGTCCCTCAGATCTAGTCTGATAGAGCCACTTAACCAGGATCAAATTCCACAATCTCACTCGAAGGTGAGTCACAGAAGAAATACAATAAAACAGGAAACCTCAAATTAAGTACTGAATTATTACATAGATCGAAGTTTTTTGAGTAGCAAATAAGAGTTCACGAAAAAAAATGCAGCGGATAATCGATGTCGTCGGTATCGAGGAAATGGGCAAGGCCTAGCCCACTACTCCTCGTGCTCCTCTCCTGCCGGAGCAACATCCCACTCGATCGTCCAACCCGGTGGCAGGGTGGTAGGCCAAGTCACACCGTCAACCATCTCCTGAATCGCACCTGCAAAAATTATGCCACAAGCAAGGCTGAGTATACTAATACTCAGCTAGACTTACCCAGTGTGAGGAATCTACTCCTCTACCTCTAGACTATGCAGCTGTTTGGCTGAGGGGTTTGGTTTGCCAAAAGCACTAGCTGTTTCTAAAATCCATTTTTAACTTTTCAAATTCTAGCATCATTTTCTTAGCTAGGTTTGCTCCTTCTAAGCATCCATGGTGACAAGCATTCAGTTCAATCAACAAATTGTCTCATGTAACCTCATTTCACTTCTTACTCGATGTAGTACAAGGGGTCAAGCAGTCTCATTAGCTGCGAGAAGCAGACGATTCGAATCGAGTTTTTATCCTTGCAAGGTAAACCAAAACACACGACATGTCAGGGCATTCCGTCCCCACACATGTCAACCGTCCCCATCGATTCCCCGTTCGCGTCCAGGCCTCACCGCCTTGGCATACAATGCTCCATTGACCCCGGCTGCCGCCGTGCAGTGACCGCACTTGTACCCACCATAGCTAGCATGGGAGACCCAGTCTCAGGTCGCATGAGGGATAAAGTCCGCGCCCGGGTTCACTCAGGTACTAGGTTTATCGGTTACCATATTTCCCGACATGTGCTTAGTACGTTCAAAAGCTTGACTCAGGTATCCACACATTAATCCTTAATTCCTTTTTCCCATCTCATGGACAAGGCATCCTCCCTGGATCCGAGTCCATAGACTAACATAAATCCCGTTATCAAGATGAATACAATCAATTCCTGACCTTGCGCGAGTGCTAGAAAAATCACTCGACTTCTACCGAGATCCTGATTAGCAAAGCAGCTACTCGACCTAGCATACTAGTATTCATCTCAAAAAGGAATCATAAGTTCATGCATCTAGAGGTTTCAAGCAACTCCGACACTTAAGTGCACATTACAAACCTACAAATATTAAGTGTAGTAAAATAGCATATATAAACGGTTATGCATATAAACCGGGGCTTGCCTTCAATAGCTGGGGCTATGGGGAGATCCTCGATAGCAGCCTCGGGAGCTTGCTCCTGGTCTTCTTCTTGGACAGTCCCTTGCTCGGGGATGAGCACGTACTCTCCGTCAGCTAGATTACAATCTAATGAATGTAATGCGTAAGATATATGCATGATATGATATGTGCATTAGTAATTTAAACTTTTGATGGTGTATGATCCACTTGAGTTAGATAGAGCTAAATCTTGCTTATACGAGATTTTTGGTGGTATACTTGGTAAATTGGATCAAACTTAGCTAAGTTAAGTGGTAGGTTTATTCTTGGGGTTCCACTGAATTCTTTTTAAGGCCTTTAGTGAGACTTGTCAAGAACTCAAGTTGGACTTATTGGAGTGAGGTTTATTTCTCCTTTCTTTTTCTTTATTCTCTTTAAGTTTTTGGAGTGGGTTTGAACTACAAGTCACCTTAATAAATTTCCAAAAAATCTGCAAAAATTACAGTGGCTTGTCACTGGTGTGTAATTCTTTTTCTCAAAATTTGGGATCCAAAAAGTGAATATTTTTCTCTGGACAAAATTACCAAATTTTAGGGCAGAAGGGGTGATTTGAACTACAACTATCATTTAATAGTAGGTAATTCTCTAAGACTTATTTTTGCTGGTATTTAGAGGCTATAACATGACTTGGTACAAATTTTCATCCATTAATACTTATTAGTTATTTTATTAGGATTTTCTAAAGTTTCTAGCCAAAGGGGTGTATATTTGAAAAATATCAAACAACAGATTTCTGATTTTTCCTAGCTTCTTCTTTGCGCAAGAGCAATCATTCTGAAGTTTGGCATCTTTTTGCTTAAGGAAAGGGGTGGTGTGCATTAATTGGATTAAATGGCCTTTCCTACAAAATATTGGCAATAGGTATTAGTTTGCATCTTTCCAATGGGTTTGTATTTTTCTCTGGTGGCCTATCTTATTATTGATCTAGCAAAATTTTACTTGCCTATTATTGCATTATTTTGGGTCACTCATAATTTAATTGAACTATGGCTCATTATCATGTTCTATTTATTTACCTTACTTAAAATGATGGGCTTGGATGTTTATTATTTTTGCAGTGGGATTTTGGTGGTTACAAGTCCACTGGATTTTTATTATCAATTTTGGATCTGGTTTTGTAATTTTAATAATTGATTTCTAGTTGGAATAATGCTAAATAAAATATTTCACTTTGAATCTGATATGTACTAGAGGTTCCTTTATTTTTCCTAGGTTCTTTGTTACTTAAGCAAACTAGAAAAAATAATTTCATTCACTGGTCATTAATTTCTAAGGCCTTTCTGATTTTTCCTAAGGTTTGGACAGAAATGGCTTTTAATGAATATCTACACTAAATTTTTCAATACTGGGGTTCTCACTATTTTTAAACAGTGTTTAAGTGGGGTTTGACATTCTACAAATTTTCTTAGGTTCAGCACAGGAATATAACTAATTTTCCTTAATTAAACAAGGTTTGTTCAGTTTCTGTATTTAATTTTTAACTCAAAAAATTAGAACAGAAAGCATAGGGTTGAGTATTTTTAATTGATAGTTCATAATATTTAGAATTTAGCAAAATTGGTTTGACAACTTTTGGTTAAGTATTCATCGAGTTATGAATTTCCTAAGTTCTCTGTTCATTAAAAAGATTTAAACCGAAATGGTTAAATGGAAAACTACTTTGCAACGGGGTCCCTGGCGGGTGTTTTAAGTTTTCCTTACAGACTAGTCCCTGGGCTACTATTCAATTGAGTCACTGACATCTCAGAAAACTCCCTGGATTCTTCTAATCCTAACCTGAGGTCCTTCCTCCAAATTAAACAGTACCCGCAGTGGAAGAAAGGGTGGAGGGGCTTACCGACGGCGAGATTGCTCCGGTGAGGTGGCCGAGGGTGTAGGGGAGGTCCTGAGGATCACGGCGATGTGCGGGTCGCCGCCGGGGATGGTCGGAGTCGGCCGGTCCGCGTGCGTAGGCGGGGGAGCTCGTCGGCGGCGAGGAGTCCGGCCTATCCAGGGCACAATTGACCAATCAAACGGGTCAGGGAGCTTCACCGGGGATTAAGGAAGGTGTGTGTGCGAGGAATTGAAGAATGGCTCACCGGAGAGCTCGGTCCACGCATGCAGGCGGGCGGCCGAAGTCCGGTGAGGTTGATCTTCGCCTTCCGGTGAAGTTCTGCCAGGTCCGAGGGCTTGGAAAGCTTCACGGGCCAATGGCGGAGCTAACCGAAGCGCTGGCGCGACTTGGGGGTGACTGGAGTGGGCTGGCCACGGTGGCCGAAGCTCTGGCGGTAATGGCGGGCGGAAAGGAGCTCGCCGGAGCTAAGGAGGGGCGTCTAGCCGGCGATGGCGAGCACGGGGTGAAGTGAGGCGCGCCTGGGGAGGCTTTATAGGCGCGGGCGAGCACGGCCGAGGGCGGGGCTCTGACAAGCGCTCGGGGCATGTGCGGCGAACGCCAGTGCGCGCTCTGGCGTCTGGCACAGCATCAAGCACGAGGCAGCGTAGAGAGAGGTCGAGTTCAAGCGCGGATTGGCTCCAAATCTTTGAGATTTTGGCCACGATCCCATTGAGAGATCTCTTCCTCTCAGGTCCCTTTGTCGTTTGTGTGTGGAGGCTAGCAGGTTTGGTTGACTGGATTAGGAGATAGAGAGGGAAGAAATCTGGTTTGTCTCACTGCCGCACACAGGGAGAAGATCTCTGGTTTGACGTGTCCGAGGCACGCGTCCCAGTGCCATCTTCTGGCACAAGACAAAGAGGTTAGTTATGCATGTTTTTGTTAATGGGGCCATTAGGATTTGAGTTAGGGATCAAGGTGAACACGCTTGATCTTTGGCTCAAGGTCTGAAATTCAGAATTTTGAATTTCAGAATTCCCTAATGAACTCCCACTTGAGAGGCTTGTTTAGGGTTTTATTTAAATTGTTTTGGCCAAGCTTCCATAATCTTTGTTGTTGCTTATTTAGTTTACTTTAATGTTTATAATTGGCCCAAGTCATGATTTTATATTTTTCATACCCTTTTTCCCTTTTCTCTTGAAATTTGTTTATAGGGTTCAATTAGGGTTTTTATTGGGGTTGCACATTTTGCCTTTTTGAAAAAACCCATTTGTTTTGAACATGATACTTTTAAGTATAAGCTTAGTGGGTCCTTTATTCTTAAGTCAATTTGATGTTCATGCTCAAATTGGTTCACATAAGATAATGGTTCTTGGGTTAGCACTTTTGAAAAAAAACCTAGGTGACACTAGGGTGTCACAGCCTTCCCCCCTTAAAGGAATCTCGTCCCGAGATTCGGGTCAGAGTCCTCTCGAGGTGAAGCGAAGGGTGAGACTTATAGGAAGTGGGTGCTCTTATTATTAGGGCAATCTGCTCTTCGAATGTCATTCTCTTTGCAACTTTAGAAGGAAGTCCTTTTTAAATCTTGTTTTATGGTTACTTCATTCTGATTAAGATCATATTTCTGAATTTTAGATTCGAAGGGCAGGAGGAGGGGTTGGGTGTGATTACGTACCAGATTCCTTAGGTAGGCAATCGGGGAAGTTGGATCTCAAGAATTCCTCGGTCTCCCAAGTAGCTTCTTCCTTTGAGTGATTACTCCACTGGACCTTGTACATTTTGATCGATTTAGCTCGAGTTGATCTTTCTTTGCAATCCAGAATCTAGGAAGGGTACTCTTGGTACGATAGATCTGGTTCTATCTCCAATTCTGGCTCTGCTATGATCTCGGTCGGCAATCGAACACACTTCTTCAGCTGAGATACATGGAACACACTGTGAATGGCAGACATTTTTGAAGGTAACTTCAGCTTATATGCCACGGGTCCACAGGTTTCTATGATCTCATAAGGTCCAATGTAACGGGGCTAGCTTGCCTTTGATTATAAACCTCTGCACTCCCTTGGTGGGTGATACCTTGAGATACACGAAATCTCCCACCTTGAACTGGAGAGGTTTCCTTCTTTTATCATGGTAACTCTTCTGCCTGGCCTGAGCAGCTTCTAGATTCTTCCTGATTAGTTTGACCTTCCTTTCGGCTTCAGTTACTAAATCAGGTCCGAAAACTTCTCTCTCCAGGCTGAGACCAATTGAGTGGTGTACTGCACCTTCTTCCATAGAGAGCTTCGAAGGGTGCCATCCTTAGGCTGGATTGATAACTGTTATTATAAGCAAACTCTGCCAAAGAGAGGTGCTTATCCCAGTTCTTGCCACAATCGATTGCACAAGCTCTCAGCATATCCTCCAGAATTTGGTTTACCCTTTCCGTCTGACCATCAGTCTGTGGGTGGTAAGCTGAACTTCTAATTAGCTTGGTTCCCAAAGACTCCTGCAATTGTTCCCAAAATCTGGCAACAAATTGGGCTCCTCGGTCAGAAACAATGGTCCGAGGTAATCTGTGCAAACACACGATCTGGTCAATGTACAACTCTACATACTTTTGAGCCTTATCAGTGGTGTGCACAGGGAGAAAATGTGCCACTTTCGTCAGTCGGTCCACAATAACCCAAATTGAATCATGATGACGAGAGGTGTTGGGCAGACCCACGATGAAATCCATGCTGATGTCGTCCCATTTCCATGAAGGTATGGATAGGGGTTGCAAAATTCCAGCTGATTTCAAGTGGCTTGCCTTTATTCTCTAACAGGTGTCACATTCCGATACATACTGGGCTATCTCCCTCTTCATTCTGGTCCACCAATACAAAGGCTTCAGATCATGGTACATTTTGGTGCTTCCCGGATGCATAGAGAATTTGGAGAGATGAGCCTCGTCCAAAATTTTCTTCTTGAGGTCCTTGTTTTTAGGAATCACCAATCTGCTTTTGAACCATAATACACCCTTTTCATCTTGGCGGAAACATTTATATTTTTCAACCTTCTGATGGAGATTCTCCTTGATAATCTGCATTCCCTTGTCTCTGAGCTGGACCATGATGATCTGGTCTTGCAAGGCTGGCTCGATAGAAATGTGAGACAGAGCACCAGAAGGAATCACTTTAATTTGCATCTTGCTCAACTCATCACACAAGGTGTTAATGCGAGAATCCATTAGAATACAATTGCACTGCAACTTTCGACTCAAGGCATCTGCTACCCCATTGGCTTTCCCTAGGTGATAATGTACCTCCAGGTCATAATCATTGATCAGCTCCAGCCATCTTCTCTGCCTCATGTTGAGATCACTCTGAGTAAAGATGTACTTAAGGCTCTTATGATCAGTGAAGATGTTGCGGTGGGTTCCCATTAAGTAGTGCCTCCACATTTTTAATGCATGAACCACTGTTGCCAACTCGAGGTCATGAGTGGGATAATTTTGCTCATGAGGCTTGAGTGCTCTTAAGGCATAAGCAATGACTCGGTTGTCTTGCATTAAGACACAACCTAGTCCAGTGCCAGAGGCACCACGATACACATCAAAAGGCTTGCTGTTGTCGGGTTGCGCCAACACTGGTGCTGTGGTCAGATGCTTCCTTAATGCATGGAAGGCATCTTCGCACTTCTGACTCCAAACAAACTTGGCTTCTTTCTTTAGCAGCTCAGTTATAGGCTTCGCAATTCGAGAGAAATCCGGAATAAATCTTCGGTAATAACCAGCTAATCCCAGAAAACTTCGAATCTGACGGACAGTCGTTGGTGGCTTCCAGTTCATCACCTCTTGCACCTTATCAGGATCAACAGCTATTCTAGCCTGAGAGATAGTGTGTCCCAAGAATTTGATTTCCTTTAGCCAAAAATCACACTTGGACAACTTGGCATAAAGGTGGTGCTCTCGCAGACGTTGAAGCACTACATGCAAATGCCCGGCATGTTCTTCTTCGTTCTTAGAGTACACCAAGATATCATCGATGAACACCACTACGAATTTGTCCAACTCAGGCATGAAAACAGAATTCATCAGATACATGAAATATGCTGGTGCATTAGTCAGCCCGAAAGACATCACCAAGAATTCATATAGCCCATATCTGGTTGAGAATGCCGTCTTCGGAATATCGCTTGCTCGTATCTTGATCTGATGGTAGCCGGAGCGAAGGTCTATTTTGGAAAACACCTTGGCCCTGACCAACTGGTCAAAAAGAACATCGATACGAGGCAAAGGATACTTGTTCTTGATAGTTACCGCATTAAGAGGGCGATAATCTATGCACGGCCTCAATCTTTCATCCTTCTTCTTCACAAACAGTGCTGGACATCCCCAAGGCGAAGTACTCGGGCGAATAAATTCCTTGTCCAGCAGCTCCTGCAATTGCTTTTTCAATTCTACCAACTCAGCGGGTGGCATTCGGTAAGGCCTCTTGGAAATTGGTGTCGTTCCCGGTTGCAACTCGATGGCAAATTCAATATCCCGGTCGGGTGGCATTCCTGGCAATTCATCAGGAAAGACATCTGCATACTCACAGACCACTGGGATCTTCTTCAGAGGTAACTCCATCATAGAGAAAGCACATGACTGAGTAGAACCCTGACTGGGCAGAATTAAGGTGAAGTTCCCATAGAACGGAGAATTGATTTCCACGGTACGGCTGGCTACATCAAGCACAACTTGGTGCAGGGTCATCCAATTAGCTCCCAGAATAATGTCCACATTTTCCAAACCCAAAACAAGAAGGGTGGTTTTGACAATGTGGCTTCCCAGTTGAATAGGCACACTTTGGTTTAATTGATTAGTTGAAATTTTACCCCAGGTGTGACTATCATAAATGACCTTTTTGAATGAGAGAATGGCAGTTCACATTTAGCACTGAACTTCTGGCTAATGAAACTATGAGATGCACCAGAATCAAATAGAATTAAAGCAGGTTGATTATAAACTGAAAAGATACCGGTCATGATAGGAGCTCCCTCAGGTACTTCCTCCAGGGTAGTGAAGTTGAGCTTCCCTTGCTTGATCTGTACCTTCTGCTTTCTTCCCTTGTCTTGATTTGGTGCTGGCACCTGCCTTTGCTGGTTCCTGGGACAATTCTTGGCATAGTGGCCCACATTGCCACAAGTGAAACATTTGTTCCCATTGCCCTGGCGGAACTGCTGCTGTTGCGGAGGTTGATTGTTCCTTGGAGCGAGAGCTGGAAAGCGATTGGGTGCCGGTTGCTGCTGCTGAGGTGACCTGATCACCCATCTACCTGCCTGCTGCTGAAAACCCATGCTCTGATTGTGAGAAACAATCCTGAACCTCTAGGCCTAAGCGGATGGTGCTGCCATTGGTGCCTTTCTCTTCTTCTCTGCCCGGTGAGCTACAATGCAATCCTCCTGGGAGATGGCCAGGTTGACCAACTCATTGAAGCTATCAGCCCGGACAGTGTTGAGTCGTTCCTGCAGCTTGGTGTTAAGACCCCTGCGGAAGCGGTCTCTCTTCTTCTCATCAGAATCAGCATGGTAACCTGCATACTGGCATAGGTCGTTGAAGGCCTGCGCATACTGCAGTACTGAGCGGGTTCCTTGATTAAGTGCCAGAAACTCATTCAGCTTGCGATCAAGAATGCCAGCTGGGATGTGGTGCCCTCTGAAAGCAGTCTTGAATTCCTCCCAAGACACTTCACGATCAGCGGGGAGCATAGCACGGAAGTGGTCCCACCAAGTTCGAGCAGATCCTCGAAGCTGCTGCGCGGCGAAGCGAGTCTTGGTAGCATCAGGGCAGTCTCCCATGAGGAGGGGAAACTTGGACTTAATGACGCGGAGCCACACGTCGGCGTCCAATGGATCCTTTGCCTTGGCGAACAAGGGTGGTTGCGTGCTCAGGAATTCCTGGTAGGTTGCCGCTGCCGAAGGTCGCTGAGGCTGGCCTCCACCATGCTGCTGAGGGTGGGGCTAGCGCTGCAAGAGCTGTCGCAGAATCTCATTCTGCTGGGCCATCAGCTCCTGCACTGTGGGAGCTAGAGGAGGTGGCGGGGGAGCCTGCTCGTCATGCCCGCGACGCTGCCTAGCTGCCATCTAAAAACAGAGATTGTCGCCATTGTTATCCCAACTCACAATTTCGAACAACAGGATATCATCTCATATGGAAGGTAAAAATGTCATAACCATAATATCAGGTTCGAAATGAAGATAACATGGTTACAAACATCCCATAGATTTCAAAAGTTCACAGGGTTACATCAAGCAGGGGAAAGTACCCGTAAGCCTAGTCCAAAATCTGACATCAACTAAGCTCGCATAGGTTTCTATCCACCTAAAAGCGTCGAAGTGACTAATCAACCCTGAGCGGTGGAAGCGACACTGGATACGGGTGAAGGAGGCATCGCGGAGGTAGTCCCATTGGCACTAGGGCTGGTCCTAGCTCCTCGAGAGCCTCTTCTACCTCGCTTTCGGCTTCATTGGCCTCCATCTCCAAGTGGTGCATGTCCAAGTGGTCATTCGCTTCTTCGAGTTCCCTCTGCACATCGTGGAGCTGGTTCTCCAAGACATCAATAGTGTTGTCTCGGATCTCCACCTGCTGCTCCAAGGTGGTAATGCGATGGCTCAACCGTTCCACCTGCAGATCCTTCTCCACTAACTCGGAGGATAAATCGACCACAAAATCTTCTCGACTGTCGAGAGTGAGCTTGGTGGTTTGAGCGATGTTAGCAAGGTGTGCCATAGCGTCGCTCTGAAGGGCCTGAAGGCGGTACAGCGCACTCATGCACTGAACGGTGACCCTCCCAACCAAGTCAAGATACATTGCCCACACATCCTTCACATGGCTCACACGGTTACACCACATGGGGTCATCCTTCTTCTCAGCAGGGAAGAGTCCCAAGGGGTGCATTACCATCTCCAGGGGATGATAGCCACAGAAAGTCGTCAGAGTCTTCATGGCTGCCGCTTCAATGGTGTCGTCTGTCCTAAATCCAACTGTCTCGGAATCAAGAGAACGCCAACCCGGCTGAAGGGGATGAGCCTCCAAAGTCAGCCAGACCCGACAACGAGGTACCCGATGCTCCTCATACAACTGCACCGTGTACAAAGGGGGCGCAGGGTAACCGGTGGAGTTAAGCACTTCCCATAAGATGGAAGGAAAGCCATCGCGAGAAAGGAAGTCAGAACTGAAACGGGTGTCTCCTCCACTGGCGGGGGTGGGTGAATTCATCTGCGGAAGGGTATCAAAGGTAAAGATTATGGTGGAAGGAATAAAATAAAAGAGCCTGGATGGGTTTAAAAGGAAGTGGGTTAGCTCAAGTTTTAATTCCCTTTGGTGTTTATAATGCATGCATGCTGGAAGTAACGTCTCCTCTCCAAATAATAGGGTGCTCTTAGGGCATCCTTAAAAATCTAAGTACTGGCCCATGGGGCCTACTTAATTAGCCACCTATTTCTCCCTCTATGCCTAGAGCCTTTCGTCCTAGGTCTAGTGGTCTAGTCCTGACGATCCGTAGTAGTTTCTAGGCAAGTTTTAAGTTTTGAAAATGGGATTCATGGTTTATTGTCCTTCTCTGTGGTGGAATTTGCTCCGATACCAGCTGTGGTGGAACCACCCGAATTATTCCAGCTTAAGTGCCTAAGTCACGCCTCAGGGGCCACAACACACTTAAATCGGAATAATCCGTCAGTCCCTCAGATCTAGTCTGATAGAGCCACTTAACCAGGATCAAATTCCACAATCTCACTCGAAGGTGAGTCACAGAAGAAATACAATAAAACAGGAAACCTCAAATTAAGTACTGAATTATTACATAGATCGGAGTTTTTCGAGTAGCAAATAAGAGTTCACGAAATAAAATGCAGCGGATAATCGATGTCGTCGGTATCGAGGAAATGGGCAAGGCCTAGCCCACTACTCCTCGTGCTCCTCTCCTGCCGGAGCAACATCCCACTAGACCGTCCAACCTGGTGGCAGGGTGGTAGGCCAAGTCACACCGTCAACCATCTCCTGAATCGCACCTGCAAAAATTATGCCACAAGCAAGGCTGAGTATACTAATACTCAGCTAGACTTACCTGGTGTGAGGAATCTACTCCTCTACCTCTAGACTATGCAGATGTTTGGCTGAGGGGTTTGGTTTGCCAAAAGCACTAGATGTTTCTAAAATCCATTTTTAACTTTTCAAATTCTAGCATCATTTTCTTAGCTAGGTTTGCTCCTTCTAAGCATCCATGGTGACAAGCATTTAGTTCAATCAACAAATTATCTCATGTAACCTCATTTCACTTCTTACTCGATGTAGTTGTTGGGGACTTGTTCTCAAATGCTTCGGATTAAGAACAAGGCAACATAAAAAGTGTTAAATGATAAAGCCCTTCGTCCTTTTAAACATTATTTCCCTTCGGGATATAATGTGTTTCGGACGAAGGTCACAAACAACATATCTTCGTAAGCATAATAAACTATGACGAAGAACTTACATGCAATATAAAAAGTAATGTAAACATTTAAATATTATCACAACGTCATTTCTATTTTATTATCATATAAAAATAGAAATGACTTCAAATTACAAGTGTACCTTCGGATTGCAGGAAGGCAAAAGTACAAGGATGACGGAAAGCAAATGCCCAGTCAGTGTGAACAGTACGGGAGCACTGTTCATCTATTTATAGGCGTGGGACACAGCCCATAAAATTACATTCATGCCCATTACATTTGCTAATGACTTATGGGAGTCTATCAAGGCCTAAGTAGTCTTTTCATCTTTAGGTCGGTTCCCCGTTCTGCTATCGCGACGAAGCTTTCTTGCGCATAGCTTCGGCTGCGCACCATCCTTCGTACAGTCATGGCAATCAGCCCGTCCTTCATTTCAATCCCCCTTCGTCTGGCTTGGGCTTCGTCCTGACCGTACTCCATGTTCATAATCTGAGTCCAAAAATACCTGTTCATATAATTCACTTGGAAAACATTGTCAAATCTTGTTTTTGAGGACCTTCGGAGGACGAAGGCCCCCAACAGTAGTACAAGGGGTCAAGCGGTCTCATTAGCTGCGAGAAGCAGACAATTCGAATCGAGTTTTTATCCTTGCAAGGTAAACCTAAACACACGACATGTAAGGGCATTCCATCCCCACACATGTCAACCATCCCCATCGATTCCTAGTTCACGTCCAAGCCTCACCGCCTTGGCATACAATGCTCCACTGACCCCCGCTGCCGCCGTGCAGTGACCGCACTTGTACCCACCATAGCTAGCATGGGAGACCTAGTCTCAGGTCGCATGAGGGATAAAGTTCGCGCTTGGCTTCACTCAGGTACTAGGTTTATCGGTTACCATATTTCCCGACATGTGCTTAGTACGTTCAAAAGCTTGACTCAGGTATCCACACATTAATCCTTAATTCCTTTTTCCCGTCTCATGGACAAGGCATCCTCCCTCGATCCGAGTCCATAGACTAACATAAATCCTGTTATCAAGATGAATACAATCAATTCCTGACCTCGCGCGAGTGCTAGAAAAATCACTCGACTTCTACCGAGATCCTGATTAGCAAAGCAGCTACTCAACCTAGCATACTTGTCGGGTACCATAATTAGGGGTACCCCCAACGCTCCTAATCATGGCTGGTAAACACCCTCAGACCAACTGACGGGTGCGGTTCAAGCCAAGACTTCGTCTACCTGAGGGACGCGATCTCACCCGAGCCCAGCCTCGGGTTGGAATAGTAGTCCCAGACGAGTTCACGCCTCGCCCGAGGGCCTCCTCAGGCAGTGGGCGCCCCCTCGGCACTCCCGAGGCCCGGCTCGGGCAGGCTTCGTTGTGAAGCAACCTTGGCCAAACCGCCTCACCAATCGACCACTTCGCAGGCGCATTAAATGCAGGGGATGCCTGACACCGTATCCTGACACACGTGCCTCAGTCGGCTAGGCCGAAGTGACCGCAGTCACTTCGCCCCTCTTCTTTACTGTCCGATATGACAGGAAAACAGCGCCGCTTGCTCCGCTCTGACTGCCGTGTCAGCCACCCCGGCAACGACTGACAACAAGTCACGATCAACCACCGAGTTCAGTCTCGGGCGCAACAGGAAGCTCCGCCTCGCCCGACCTCATGCTCCGGTCTCGGGAGGAGGTCTCCGCCTCGCCCGACCTCAGGCTCCAGCCTCGGGAGGAGATCTCCGCCTCGCCCGACCCCCGGACTCGGCCTCGACCCTGGTCTCGGGAGGAATCACGTCCTCGCCTGACCCCGGCCTCGGCCTCAAGAGAAGTCTCCGCCTCGACCAACCCTGGGCTCGGACCGACCGCGCTACCAGGGGATACATCATTTCCCTATTCCTAGCCTGCTCAGGCTACAAGGAACAAGACCGGCGTCCCATCTGGCTTACCCTGACGACGGGTAATGATGGTGCCCCGCGTGCGCCATGACGCCGGTGGCTCTCAGCCCCTTACGACAGCAAGGAGACGTCAGCAGGATCCTCACCGCGCTGCCAGCTGTGCTCCTATAGAACTCAGGCGCTCCTCCGGCGGCCACGCCATCACATGTACAGGGCCCAAGCTCTCCCCCAACGGCCACGTTGGCATGTACACTGTGACGGAACCTCCCAAGTAATTAGGCCCACCTACAGTTGTCCTTGTCCAACGGACTTCAGACAACCCTGTAGGTGCCCCTGAACTACTTGATGAGTTCGGTATCTTTCCTTACCTTACCAGGAACGTCTCACCCGTCTTGCAGACATTACAGAACATCGGAGGTAAAGAAATGCGGAAGCAATTACATAACTTACATTTATTTTAAAAGCAAGCTCAAGTTATTTTATTACAGACCAGAACTAAAAGGCGAGTGCTGAGCAGTAATATTATACAAACCAAGGGAGGCAAAAACCCCTCCCGATAAGTTTTAAGTAAAAGGTCTATACGGAGGACCAAGTCCTCCCGCACTTCAGTCTTGTTTTTCTTCCTTGGGAACCACCTTGGCACAGAAGCAGCAGAAATCTGCTACTTCCTCACCTAAAAACAACGAAGGGATAAACCCTGAGTATGGAATTACTCAGCAAGTCTTACCCGACTAAAGAAAAGACTCTCAAGGGTATGTTGGTTATATGGGAGTCAAGGTAAGGCTTTTCAATAATCAAAGACTCTGTTTTGCAGAAATGCTTACTAAAGTGGATCCTTAAAAATCCAATTTTATTTGTCAAGTTAAGTTCAATTACCTGCAACTAGAGTTCTTTCTACCCTAGTTCAATCACTTTGCCTATACTAGCCAATTTTCTTAACAAAGACCCATCATCTTTAGTGGAATGCTACGTGTAGGGCAGTGACCAAGTCTTCATAACCGCGAAGGTATGGCGATCCGAATCGATTATACTCAGCTGAGGATCTCCAATCACACGACATATGTAGCACTTAACCCTTGCATATGTCAACCCGCCACCGGGGTTCTTAAGACCGGATCAGGTTCATGCAAACCGAGAGCACAGATACACCACCGTCTAGCCTCTTGCCACAGAGGGTACACGCTACTCTCGCCACCGCTCCACGCTCATTTCGTGTTATCTTATTCCGGCCTTAGTCTGCCCGAGGCAAGGCTTACCCATGATGAGGCATGTGACCAGTTAAAGGGTCCCTGATCATCAAGCCTACATCGACAAGGTCCTTAATCGACTCAGACGGAGACACTACACCGAGACTCTCTTCTCGTGCAAGTCACCCGCCCGGTCTCAGCTTAATCATTTAACCCCAAAGGTTGGTACCTGCAGAGGTACATCTTTTCCGATGTTGAATCCATCACGGTCGTGATGGATTCACCATCAAGTTTTATTTTTGAAAACAACCCACCCACCTTTGCCACATCATATTTTGTAAAAACAAAACATTTTGTTTTTCTAAAGCAAGACTAAGCATCAAAAATCTTTTATAAAACGGGTGATCAAGGAAGGTAATCAAGTCCAAGGAAGGTAATGCAGGAATTGTTTCAGCAATCAACTCCTATCACCTAATGCAGCAATCAAGTGAGAAAGATTTTAAAAACATCAAGGAAGGTGGCAAATGCACCGGGGCTTGCCTTTGTTAACAGGTGAGTCCGGCTCGGATCCACAAATATCAAAGTAAAAGCAGTTGCCTGCTTGAGGATCTGAGGATGGTGGTGTCCCTTCTTCAGTGACTTCTTCTTCTTCTTCGTGTTCTAACATAACCATATATATGCATAAGAATGGATGCCATGGGATGCTCATGAGGATGCAAAGATAATATAAACTTATTATCTAAGTCTTGAGTACAACTTTCCTTCACGGTACTCCGAGAACCTAGGGTTTCCGGAGTCAGTAAAGGAGTTCATAGGACAGGGGGGTGGTTTGGGGTTTGGTGATCAAACAAGGTCCAAATCAATTCAAACCCTACCCAAGGCTTCTAAATATTGTTTTAAGTTCCCATAAAAACTTTGGGCATTTTTGGACTTACCAATTATTTTCTAAAAACCCATAACTATTACCTTTAACCACTTTAAATACCCTAAAATTTCTTATTTCCACTAAAAATCACAAAATTATTTTTATTAAATTCTAGGGAAAATAACAAGCCTAGGAAAATTGGTTTCACAATTTTACCATTTTTCTACCATTTTTAACAGATTTCTAAAGCTCTGCTGAAAAAGAAAAAGGAAAAAGCTTCAACAGTAATGGGCTGGTTTCAGCCCAGACGGCCCAGTCCAGAGGGGAAAGCGCGCGCACGCGCCCGCGCCCTGGCAGCTTTGCAGAAAGGGCCTTAGGTTTTTGGTTAACTGAGAACGAATTCTTTTACTGTTTGTTCAAGTCACTGACACTTTGCAAATAAACCCCCCAGGTTCTATTTCTTCGCAGACCCAAGTCCACGACGGCGTTCACGCGCGGAGAGGCTCCGGCGAGGTTCTGGACCGGCCGATTGGGGCTATGGCTGGGTTCTCCGAGCAGCAGATACTAAATTGGATCTGCCCTAAGCCTTTCCCCCAACTTAATTTGGCTAATGATCGACTAAGGAGCTCTGGCCACGGTGGCCGAGAGCATGGCGGCTAGATCGATGTGTTCCCGGCGGTCCCAGTCGGTTTGGTTCGATTAAAGGGGTCAGGGAGCATAACCAGCATGAAAGGGTGCTAGAACAATGCGCGAATTGGATGGTGCCTTACCAGAACGGACAGTCCACGGGGAGGTGGTGTTTTACGGTGGCGGAGATCAATTTGGGGGAAAACCCGAATTGCGGAGCTACGGTGAGCGAGTGGAGATGGGAGTGGGTGCAATAGCTTGACGATTACATGGCGCAACTATCCCCGCCCTCAATTTATAGGAGGGTAAGGCGGTGGCCGTGAATTTTGAGAAGGACGCGCGGCGGTCGGAAGTGAGGAAGAACGGCGGTGCGGTGAACACGTGTTTATCGCCGTGGCAGTAACTCCGGTGGTCTACGGGGAGTTCAGAGGAGGTCACGGCAATGCGATGGCGCGGTTGGGACACGCGGTGGCCAACGGCGAGGGCACGGCGGCGGTGAGCACATTACCCGCGGGCGGTGAGCCAGGGGAGATGAACTACGGCTAGCCGGAGTGGCTTCCAGGTCACGGCGGTGACGATCTTTTAACCTTACGACGTTATCCACTTACCCAGGGCGCGAATCATGACGCCGGCGACGTGAATCACGGCGGAAAGCCACCGCCGGTGAGATCTTTTCTGGGGCTGGCGATCTGATCCTCAACGGTCACTGTACCATGGGCTGCAGTATTCAGTCAACCTGACAGCCATAGTTTAGGCTCGATTTGCTCACAAATTTTCATGGCAACATACCCAATGATCTGCAGCAAAGTTGTAGTGCTATCATCCATCTATATCTTTGCTATAATGTGTACTCACAAAAAGTCACTGGATCCCCTTCAAAATCGAGCTCAAAGTTCATCTCAAAACACTGTCAGTCTGAACTTCAGACCTCAGGCAGTCTGACAGTCCAACTTGGGTTGAGATTTTCTCCACATTTCTTATAAGAACATGGCTTGAATCCTTAAACAAAGTTGTTCTCCTATAATTGGGCTACAAACTTGTTGTGGTCACTTTGGGCAAAATCCCTATATTTTAAAAGGTACAGGGCTCCAAAGTTGAACCAACTAAACTGAAATTCAGACTTAGGGAAATCTCAATTGGGGGTCCTTTTTGCATTTGAGTCCAAAACTCAACATTTGGCTTTCAAGTCCACACATTTGTGAACCAAGGAACTTAAGAAACTTATTTGGCTTGGTTTTTGCACTTTAGTCCAAAAGTGGACTAATTTTGCACATAGACCCCTAGGGTTTACTTTTAGGGTTTTCCAGGGTTCCAATTAGGGTTTCTGGTATCCCAGGGGTATAAATGTGATTCAACTTTGTTTTTGGGGATATTTTACAACTATTTCCCTAAAGCCTTTAGGTTTTCTCAATTTGGGTTAAGTTTTACCCCCTTCAACCTCTATTTAGGGTTAAGTCCCTTAACCAGGGTTCTATTTGCAAAAACACTTAAAACAATACAACTTGTTTGAAATTTTTGCCTAGTGAATGCACTTTAGGTGTGTCAAACATATGCAATGCTAATGCTTATGATGCCATGCTCATGTTTTAGTTATAGTAACACCAGGAGTGTTACATACACAGGGCTTAGGCACTCCACTGCCAGACACGTTAGTGCATAGCTACGCCCCCCGTTGTACGTCTAGATCCTCTCCTTGCCTCTATAAAAGGGAGGTCCAGGGCCACCCTGAGGGGGGTTCGCGCGAGGGAAGCGGCGGACGAGCTCTGTGTCCCTCTCTCTCACGCGACGCGCTTGTAACCCCTACTGCGAGCGGCACCCCTGGTGTATGATAATACAAGGCTTGTCCCACCTCTTGTGTTCCATCCCGCGCCAACCCATCTGGGCAGGGACATACAGCGATTTCACTGGTCGGTCCAAGGGACCCCCCGGGTCCGAGACGCCGATAGTTGGCGCGCCAGGTAGGGGCCTGTTGCGTGTTAACGAACACCTTCCCGTTGAGATCCAGATGGGGAGTCTTCAGCAACCTCTCCAGCCCAGGACGGTGCTCCGCTTCGGGAGTCTCGAGTTCATGTCCCTCGACGGCAGCTACGACATGGTACTCCTCCCCCCGCAGCGTGACGACAACGATGGTCTCCGACTCGCCCGGCGACGGCGAGCTCTACGACAGCATCTCCCCGCGGCAGAAGAGGAGCACTTCAGTCATCCCTGCCACCCTCCTCGTCGGAGGAGGCAGAGACGAGGCAATCGTGGCCACGCAGGAGGCGGCACCTTGTCGGTTGTCACACCAGAGCGAGTCGACGACGCTGGCACTCCCCCGGGAGACATGTCGGACATTGATCCTCGCACCTAAGGCGACGGCGGGTGTCACTTCCCCGCGACGTGTTAGCCCCAAGCGGACTGATGACGCCAGCACCCTCGCAAAGGACCTGTTGGGTGTTACCCTCGTACCTGAGATGACGGTGTGCTCCGCCCCCGACGCGACTTCACCACCATCCAATGACCAAGAGGTACCGTCCATTTTCCACCCCGTACCTTTTCGGTTCAGCTTCGATCCACCTAGCGACCCCGCTATGGTGAGCGCCTTCGTAAAGGCGTATCCAAACCTTCTAGGGTACCACATGTGGTCGACCTGGGACCGACTGACAGCCGTCTCAACCTTCGGACCGGCGGGTTCTGAGGAAGAGGACGACCCCGACTCCGGTTGGGATTTCTCTGCCCTCAATGACCCCAGTGCCATGCGGGGCTTCATGTCCGCATGTGACCACTGCCTCTCCGGTTGTTCTGACGATGGCCATGACCTTGACGACGAGGGTTACGGCCCAAGTCGTGAATGTTTCCACGTCGATCTGGGAGATCACAACAAAGGCAACCACCTCGGTATGCCAGAGGTTGACGATCCCCCTGGGCCCGCATCTCGCGTTGACATCCCGCGGGAGCTAGCTGTGGTCCCAGTCCCTACGGGGGTCAGGACATACAGCTCGAGCAAATCCGTGAGATGCAGGCCCAGGTCGATGGGGAAGCAGGCCAGCTTGTACAGCTCCGACAGAACATCGAACATGAGTGGGCAGGCCGAACACTCGCCGGAGAAGCCTATCACCGGCCCCAAGACATCCGGTGTCGCATCGTCGACAATGCCAGGGCAGCGCTGCCCCCGGCCGTCAGCGGGTCCGGCCAGGACCTAGCTACAGCGACGATGCTGCTTCGAGCCATGCTGGAGCCATCCACCACCGAGGGATGGCGTATCCAAGGCAAACTCAAGAATCTCCTAGAAGGCGCCGCGGTTCGACGAGCCGAGAGCTCCGCCTCCTGCAGGCGAGCTGACCCCTCGGAGCATCACGCGATGTCCTCCCAGCGCATTCGGGAAGCCTCGGTCCATCCCGAGCGTACACGGGACGAGGCGCCCGCCGCCCGAGAACGCCTCAGCAACGAGCACCACCATCTCGACCATCGAGCCCGCCTCGACGAGAAGGTGCGCCGAGGCTACCATCCCAGGCGTGGGGGACGCTGCAACAGTGAGGAGGATCGCAGTCCTTCGCCCGAACCACCTGGTTCGCGAGTCTTCAGCCGGGCCATACGACGAGCGCCGTTTCCTGCCCGTTTCCGAGCCCCGACTACCATCACCAAGTACTCGGAGGAGACGAGGCCGGAGCTGTGGCTCGCAGACTACTGACTGGCAAGCTAGTTGGGAGGGGCGGATGATGACAACCTCATCATCCGTAATCTACCCCTTTTCCTCTCCGACGCCGACCGAGCCTGGCTGGAGCATCTGCCTCCTGCGCAGATCTCTGACTGGGACGATCTGGTCAAAGCTTTCGCGGGAAACTTCCAAGGCATGTACGTGCGCCCTGGGAACTCGTGGGACCTCCGAAGCTGCCGCCAGCAGCCAGGGGAGTCCCTCCGAGAGTACATCTGGCGGTTTTCAAAGCAGCGCACCGAGCTGCCCGACGTTACCGACTCGGATGACATCGGGGCTTTCCTTGCCGGCACCACTTGCCGAGACCTGGTGAGCAAACTGGGGCACAAGACTCCCACCCGTGCGAGCGAACTGATGGATGTCGCCACCAAGTTCGCCTCAGGTCAAGAGGCGGTCGAAGCCATCTTCCGAAAGGACAAGCAGCCTCAGGGAGAGCCGAAGACAGACACCCCTGAGGCGTCCGCCCAGCGGGGCACGAAGAAGAAGGCTAAAAACAAGTCGCGAGTGAAGCGCGACGCCGCAGACGCAAATCTCGTCGCTGCGGCCGAGCACAGGAACCCTCGAAAACCTCCTAGAGGGGCCGGCGCGTTCGACAAGATGCTCAAAGAGCCGTGCCCCTATCACCAGGGGCCCATCAAGCACACCCTCAAAGAATGTGTCATGCTCCGGCGCTACTTCCATAAGACCGGGCCCCCGGCGGAGGGTGGCAAGGGCCATGACAACGACAAGAAGGAGGGCGGCAAGGAAGAGGGATTCCCGGAAGTCCATAACTGCTTCGTGATCTACGGCAGGCAGGCGGCGAACGCCTCAGCTCGGCACCGCAAGCAGGAGCGCCGAGAAGTCTGCTTGGTGAAGGTGGCGGCGCCAGTCTACCTGGACGGGTCCGACAAGCCTATCACCTTCGACCAAGGCGACCACCCCGACTTCGTGCCAAGCCCAGGAAGATACCCGCTCGTCGTCGATCCGATCATCGGCAACGTTAGGCTCTCCAAGGTCCTCATGGACGGAGGCAGCAGCCTTAACATCATCTACGCCGAGACCCTAGAACTCTTAGGGGTTGATCGGTCTGAAGTCCGGGCTGGTGCGGCACCCTTCCACGGGATCGCGCCCGGGAAGCGAATCCTACCCCTCGAACGGATCGACTTACCCGTCTGCTTTGGAACTCCCTCTAACTTCCGAAAGGAAGCTCTCACCTTTGAGGTCGTCGGGTTTCGAGGAACCTACCATGCGGTGTTGAGAAGACCATGCTATGCCAAGTTCATGGCCGTCCCCAACTACACCTACCTCAAGCTCAAGATGCTGGGCCCGAATGGGATCATCACCGTCGGATCCACGTACCGCCACGCGTACGAATGCGACATAGAGTGCGTGGAGTACGCTGAGGCTCTCGTCGAGTCCGAGGCCCTCATCGCCGACCTGGAACGCCTCTCCAAGGAGGCACCCGACGTGAAGCGGCACGCCAGCAACTTCGAACCAGTTGAGGCGGTCAAGTCCATCTCTCTCGACCCCTGCAACGACGCCAGCAAGAAAGTACGGATCGGCGCCGAGCTCGACCCCAAATAGGAAGCAGTGCTCGTCGACTTTCTCCGCGCAAATGCCGAAGTCTTTGCGTGGAGTCCCTCGGACATGCCCGGCATACCGAGGGATGTCGCCGAGCACTCACTGGACATCAGAGCTAGAGCCCGACCCATGAAGCAAACCCTATGCCGTTTTGACGAAGAAAAGCACAGGGCCATAGGCGAGGAGATCCACAAGCTACTCGCAGCAGGGTTTATCAAAGAGGTATTCCATCCCGAATGGTTAGCTAACCCTATTCTTGTGAGGAAGAAGGATGGGAAATGGAGGATGTGTGTAGACTACACTGGTCTAAACAAAGCATGTCTGAAAGTTCCCTACCCTCTATTTCGCATCGATCAAATCGTGGACTCCACTGCTGGGTGCGAAACCCTGTCATTCCTCGATGCCTACTCAGGCTATCACCAAATCAAGATGAAAGAGTCCGACCAGCTCGCGACTTCTTTCATCACACCTTTTGGCATGTACTGTTACACTACAGTGCCATTTGGGTTGAGGAATGCAGGCGCCACTTACCAGAGGTGCATGAACCACGTGTTCGGAGAACACATCGGCAGAACGGTCGAGGCTTACGTCGACGACATCGTTGTCAAGACAAAGAGAGCATCCGACCTCCTCTCTGACCTTGAAACGACATTCAAGTGTCTGAGAGCGAAAGGCGTGAAACTCAATCCCGAGAAGTGTGTCTTTGGAGTCCCCCGAGGCATGCTCCTTGGATTCATCGTCTCCAAGCGGGGCATCGAGGCCAACCCGGAGAAAATCGCGGCCATCACCAACATGGGACCGATCAAAGATTTGAAAGGAGTACAGAGGGTCATGGGATGCCTTGTGGCTCTGAGCCGCTTCATCTCACGCCTTGGCGAGAAAGGCTTTCCTCTGTACCGCCTCTTAAGGAAGGCCGAGTGCTTCACTTGGACCCCCGAGGCCGAGGAAGCCCTCGGAAACCTTAAGGCGCTCCTTACGATCACACCCATCCTGGTGCCTCCCGCTACAGGAGAAGCCCTCTTGATCTACGTAGCCACGACTACTCAGGTGGTCAGCGCCGCGATCGTAGTCGAGAGACGAGAAGAAGGGCATGCACTGCCCGTCCAAAGGCCAGTCTACTTCATCAGCGAAGTGCTCTCCGAGACCAAAGTCCGCTACCCACAGATCCAGAAGCTGCTCTACGCAGTGATCCTGACACGGTGAAAGTTGCGACACTACTTCGAGTCTCATCTGGTGACTGTGGTGTCATCCTTCCCCCTGGGGGAGATCATCCAGTGCCGCGAGGCCTCGGGTAGGATAGCAAAGTGGGTGGTGGAGCTTATGGGCGAAACGCTATCATTCGCTCCTCGGAAGGCCATAAAATCCCAGGTCTTGGCAGACTTCCTGGCTGAGTGGACTGACACCCAGTTACTGACAACTCCAATCCAGCCCGAGCTCTGGACCATGTACTTCGATGGGTCACTCATGAAAACAGGAGCAGGCGCTGGCCTGCTCTTCATTTCACCCCTCGGAAAGCATCTCCGCTACGTCATTCGCCTCCATTTTTCGGCATCAAACAACGTGGTCGAGTACAAGGCACTGGTTAATGGGCTACACATCGCCATCGAGCTAGGGGTCCGACGCCTCGACGCTCGAGGCGACTCACAGCTTGTCATTGACCAAGTCATGAAGAACTCCCACTGCCGTGACCGGAGGATGGAAGCCTACTGCAACGAATTCTGACGCCTGGAAAACAAGTTCTGCGGGCTAGAGCTCAACCACATCGCCCGACGGTACAACGAGACTGCGGACGAGCTGGCGAAAATAGCCTCGGGGCGAACGACGGTTCCCCCGGACGTCTTCTCTAGAGACCTACATCAACCAACCGTCAAGATCGACGACGCGCTCGGGCCTGGGGAAGCCTCGGCCCAGCCCGAGCTACCCTCGGTCGAGCCCGAGGTACCCTCGGCCGGACCCGAGGCACCCTCAGCCATTGAGGAAGAGGCCTTGCCCGTCGAGGAGGAACAGAATGGGGTCACGCCAGATCCGAACTGGCAGACCCCATACCTGGAATATCTCCTCCGAGGAGAGCTTCCCATCGACAAGACCAAAGCTCGGCGGCTGGCTCGGCGCGCCAAGTCATTCGTCTTGCTGGGTGATGAAAAAGAGCTCTATCACTGTAGCCCCTCGGGCATCCTCCAACGATGCATATCTATCTCCCAAGGACAAAAACTATTGCAAGAAATACACTCGGGGGCTTGTGGCCACCATGCAGCGCCTCGAGCCCTCGTGGGGAATGCCTTCCAACAAGGTTTCTACTGGCCAACCGCGGTGGCCGATGCCACTAGGATTGTGCGCTCCTGCTGGGGGTGTCAATTCTACGCAAAGCAGATGCATATGCCCGCTCAGGCCTTGCAGACGATACCCATCACCTGGCCGTTTGCTGTGTGGGGTCTGGACCTCGTCGGTCCCTTGCAGAAGGCACCCGGGGGCTTCACGCACCTGCTGGTCGCTATCCACAAATTCTCCAAGTGGATCAAGGTCTGACCCCTAAACAGCATCAGGTCCGAGCAGGCGGTGGCGTTCTTCACCAACATCATCCATCGCTTTGGGGTCCCGAACTCCATCATCATCGACAACGGCACCCAGTTCACTGGCAGGAAGTTCCTGGACTTCTGCGAGGACCACCAGATCCGTGTGGACTGGGCCGCCGTAGCCCACCCCATGACGAATGGGTAGGTAAAGCATGCCAACGGTATGCTCCTGCAAGGACTAAAACCAAGGATCTACAACGACCTCAACAAGTTCGGCAAGCGATGGATGAAGGAACTACCCTCGGTGGTCTGGAGTCTGAGGATGACGCCAAGCCGAGCCACGGGCTTCTCGTTGTTCTTTCTAGTCTATGGGGCCGAGGCCGTCCTCCCCACGGACTTAGAATACGGGTCCCCGAGGACCAAGGCGTACGACGAACGAAGCAACCAGACCAGCCGAGAAGACTCGCTGGACCAACTCGAGGAGGCTCGAGACGTCGCCTTACTACATTCGGCATGGTACCAGCAGTCGCTGCGGCGCTACCACACCCGAAGCGTTCGGTCCCAAGGCTTCCAAGTGGGAGACTTGGTGCTTCGCCTGCGACAGGACGCCCGAGGGCGCCACAAGCTCACTCCACCCTGGGAAGGGCCCTTCATCATCGACAAGATCTTGAAGCCCGGAACATACAAGCTGGCCAACGACCAAGGCAAGGTCTACATCAACGCTTGGAACATCCAACAGCTACGTCGCTTCTACCCTTAAGATGTTTTAAGTCGTTCATGTACCTCGTTTACATACACAAAGTCTAACCATCAAGGAAGGGTCGGCCTTGCCTCAGCAAAGCTTCGACCCTCCCTCGGGGGCTAGAAGGGGGGAACCCCCTCTGCGTCAAAATTCTCCTCGGAAAAATTTTCTACCAAAACAACCTTCGTGCTTTCGACTTCCGTATCGATAGCGGGATCCTGAGAACGACGAGAGTACACATAAGCGGCAAGGTCGACCGAGCCGAGGAACTCCTACACCTCCAGGATACGAAAACCTCACTCATCACCTTCCACGAGAAGTAACTCACGCTCGGATAAGCGATCCTGCTACCGAACAAGTCCTAACACTTGGGTAGAAAACGACTTTCGCGCCTTCCCGACTATACCAATAATGGAATCCTTCGACCAAATGAGAGTGCACGTAAGCGGCAAGGCCGACCAAGCCGAGGGACTCCTACGCCTTCGGGATACGGATACCTCACTCATCACCTTCCGCGAAAAGTAACTCTCGCTCGGATAAATGATTCTGCTATTGACAGACAAGTTGTGATGCTCGAAACAAGAGGAGAGAAGATGCAGCTTTTTAAACACGACGATAAAGTGTTTAGGCCTCGACGGCCGTGAAAAAGCATGCGCATGCTATAGACAAACTGTTCCTGCAGGTTCGGGCATCGGTAGGGGGAGCAGCAACACCCTCGGCGTTGTTTCCACCCTTGGCGGAACCTGGCCCGGCCTCGGACGGCGACCCGGGCAAAAGGACCTCCACCTAAGGGAGGACTCCAGCACTGCGCCAACAGATGTCTTGGCCAAGCTCCAACGGCTGCTGCCACATCTTCCTCGGCCTAGGAAGCCGCCATCTCCCGGGCCGACGAAGTCGCTTTCCGAGCCGACTCCGCGTCTGTCCGCGCTAACACCGCTGCCTCCGGCTTCGGCTCATCGCAGAGCAGCCGAGGGTTCCAAAAACTAAGCAAGAGAAGCCTAGAGTGGCAAGGTCGACCGAGCCGAGGGACTCCTACGCCTCCGGGATACGGACACCTCACTCGTCACCTTCCACGAAAGGCAACCGACGCTTGGTTAAGTGGTTCGGCTAGCCAACAGATAAGTCCCAACGCTCGGATAGAGGAAGACACACAGCTTCATTCTCGAATACCCAAATGTTCAAGCCTCAACAACCACAAAGAACAAACACATATACTTGGGGGTAACTATGCTACACAGACTTAGACGTCGGTAGAATCCTCAGCGGTTCTCCCGACCTACGACAAATGTCTAAGTACTTGAAGCGGTTACATTTTGCTCCGGCAAAAACCCGGTATATCTCCTTACAAACGGGACTCTGATTCCGTTCCCACGGGTACGAACTACCTCCACATCGGAAGGCTTGCGGGATAACAAACTCCGGGTGTAGCCCTACTTGCTGCGCCGCCGGCTGTTGGGGGGTCGCATAACGCGTCGCACGCCGCGAGGGCGGCGTTCGTGTTCTGGGATGGCCCCGTTCTCATTCTTGTGGCGAGGATGGGAGTGAGGACCTGTGGGTGCGCTTTGGGACAGCACCGGACGCAGCACCAGAGCCGCTCGTGCTGGGGAGCCAGTCGCACGGCGGCTACCAGCACCATAGGCGGCGAACGCCCTTCCCCCAGATCACTGAAGGAAGGAGCGGGCCGCTGCCTACGCAGAGGCGAACCCGGCTCAGCTCTCCCTCCGCCTCAGCAAGGATGACGAAGATCCTTGAAGCTGAGGGCGGGGCGGAGGCCGCAGCCCGGCTTGCTTCTCCCCACCAAACTGCCCATTGGTGGGGGAATGCAGCCGAGCTGCACGACGAAAATCCTTGAAGCCAAGCGATGGCTGAAAGGTGCTGATCTCCACGAGGTCGCGCTCCTCCAACGACAGCAAGAGCAAGGCGACGCTGGAGCACCCCATCTGGGGGCTCAAAATGTGGAAGGGTGCAATGCATGAGGGGAGGACGAAGGCATGGCCACTGCCCATGGGATCGATTCCCCTTTTATAGGCAGACCTCCTCACTTGCACCCCTTAGCGTCACGGGCAAAATCTCCACTGACATACTTCAGGGTTCTCCCCCCACGACACGGGGGCTGGGACCCACACGTCATATGAGCTGATCCAAAGCACGAAGAAGGCGAACCGCCGCACATGAGGCATGTAACCATCCCGAGGTTACAAGCGCTCTCCCATCTTCGCAGAAACCGGTGGTCGAAAGGGTGGACTGCCACGCGACAGGCATCCAACTGCACCGCAACTGTGCGCCCCTTCGGCTTCGACCACATCCGGCAGACTAGCGCAAAGGAAGCGGGCCTGCATGTCATGTAACCGGCGCGCCGGTTACGACGTGCGAGAAGTTACACAGCCACTCGCGCCAATGCTGCGCCTCCTCGACTGCGGAACCAGTACCGTGACTCGAGGTAGCCCTGCGTAGGACCCAACAGTGCCAGTTAAAGGTGATGGCCACGAGTCGGTCAGCCGTGGGGTAGGCATGACGGTTGGCATGGGCAAAAGCGGGCCAGCAGTAACTGCAGTGGCAGACGAGCGAAGGCAGCGGTCAAGTCGCCTGCAGGCTCGCGTCCCCTCCTGAAGCGACGGGAGAGCCCTCTCCCACGGCGTGAAGATGACACGCTCGTGCCCCATCCCTCGAATGGCTCGCACGCGCAACGGGCACCACACGAATTGCCCGTCCCGTCGCATTAACTCCCCGACGGAGCAGGCAACACCTCTGGCAGGCGAGCCGGGAATCGCTTCGCCTTCGCCATAATGACCGCATCAAAAAAGGTGTGCCACCTTATTTAAATTCATATCCTTCCCCTCCTCCTCTCTCTCTCTCTTGCCACAGGGACCGGGAAAGGGGACGTTGTGGAAAGGATCCTTCTCGGCGGAGGAAGCGGGCCCCGAGCCCTCCTACTGATCAGGGGTTCGAAGGCTGGCCCCTCGGAAGGGTTTCGACGGCGGCCCCAGAGCACTCAGACTTCAAGTCCATTACTGATTAGGGGTTTGAAGGCTGGCCCCTTGGAAGGGTTCGATAGCCGCCCTAGAGCGCTCGGGCTCTGTGTCCACTACTGATCAGGGGTTCGTAGGCTGGCCCCTCGGAAGGGTTCGACAGTCACCCCAGAGCACGCAGAGTGAGGGATGACTCTGGGTACATTCGATACATAGCCGAGGCTCGGGCTACGCTCCCGAGGTACCATAGGACATTTCCGAGACCGGCGGGAACGATTTGTAACGGAATCCCACTGGAGGGAGGCATCGAGCCCTTGGACCCTATCGAAGGGGTCTAGGTCCGGCGAATCACCTGCATGTACTTTTGGAGCGCGCCTCTGGGCCACCAGCCGACCCCTAACGAACGAGGCATGGGCGTCCACTCGGATCACCCGTTAGCAGCTCACTGGAAACATCATGTTCGGCGCCCTCCGAGGGCAACATGGCGCTTCCCCCCCCCCCTCCTCCTTGCGGAAAGGCGACGCAGGGGCATATAATAAAAGTCGGGAAAGTCCTTGATCGTCCTCTCGCTCCGTGCAGGGGCTCGGGGGCTGCTCTTGCACCCGGCTACAGCCAAAACTGTAGACAGCGTCAACAAACCAGCTTGATAACTTGGAACCCGACCACTTACCCAGGCTACGGCCGGGCCGCATGAGGAAACGATCAGACCGGCCGAAGCACCACGAAAAGCATTCAGACCTCAGAGGAGTCAAACCACTCCTCTAAGGCCTCAGGGGCTACACCCGGTGGGTGCGCTCGCGCGCACCCATCAGAACAAGGCAAAAACAGAGAAAGGCCGGTCCCCTCATCGAAAACGCGGCAAAAGCCTCCAAGCGAGTACCATCACTCCCTTCGAGGCTCGGGGGCTACTGTCGGGTACCATAATTAGGGGTACCCCCAACACTCCTAATCAGGGCTGGTAAACACCCTCAGACCAACTGACGGGTGCGGTTCAAGCCAAGACTTCGTCTACCCGAGGGACGCGATCTCACCCGAGCCCAGCCTCGGGTTGGAACAGTAGTCCCAGACGAGTTCACGCCTCGCCCGAGGGCCTCCTCAGGCAGCGGGCGCCCCCTCGGCACTCTCGAGGCCCGGCTCGGGCAGGCTTCGTTGTGAAGCAACCTTGGCCAGACCGCCTCACCAACCAACCGCTTCGAAGGCGCATTAAACGCAGGGGATGCCTGACACCGTATCCTGACACACGCGCCTCAGTCGGCCAGGCCGAAGTGACCGCAGTCACTTCGCCCCTCTTCTTTACTGTCCGATATGACAGGAAAACAGTGTCACTTGCTCTGCTCCGACTGCCATGTCAGCCACCCCGGCAACGACTGACAACAAGTCACGATCAACCACCGAGTTCAGCCTCGGGTGCAACAGGAAGCTCTGCCTCGCCCGACCTCATGCTTCGGCCTCGGGAGGAGGTCTCCGCCTCGCTCGACCTCAGGCTCCGGCCTCGGGAGGAGGTCTCCGCCTTGCCCGACCCCGGCCTCGGCCTCAAGAGAAGTCTCCGCCTCGACCGACCCTTGGCTCGGACCGACCGCGCTACCAGGGGATACATCATTTCCCTATTCCTAGCCTGCTCAGGCTACAAGGAACAAGACCGGCGTCCCATCTGGCTTACCCTGGCGACGGGTAATGATGGTGCCCCGCGTGCGCCATGACGCCGGTGGCTCTCAGCCCCTTACGACAGCAAGGAGACGTCAGCAGGATCCTCACCGCGCTGCCAGCTGTGCTCCTACAGGACTCAGGCGCTCCTCCGGCGGCCATGCCATCACATGTACAGGGCCCAAGCTCTCCCCCAACGGCCACGTTGGCATGTACACAGGGCTTAGGCACTCCACTGCCGGACACATTAGCGCATAGCTACGCCCCCCGTTGTACGTCTGGATTCTCTCCTTGCCTCTATAAAAGGGAGGTCCAGGGCCATCCTGAGGGGGGTTCGCGCGAGGGAAGCGGCAGACAAGCTCTGTGTCCCTCTCTCTCTCACGCGACGCGCTTGTAACCCCTACTGCGAGCGGCACCCCTGGTGCAGGATAATACAAGGCTTGTCCCACCTCTTGTGTTCCATCCCGCGCCAACCCATCTGGGCAGGGACACGCAGCGATTTCACTGGTCAGTCCAAGGGACCCCCCCCCCCCGGGTCCGAGACGCCGACAATACTAGTATTCATCTCAAAAAGTAATCCTAAGTTCATGCATCTAGAGGTTTCAAGCAACTCCTACACTTAAGTGCACATTACAAACCTACAAACATTAAGTGTAGTAAAATAGCATATATAAACGGTTATGCATATAAACCGGGGCTTGCCTTCAATAGCTGGGGCTGCGGGGAGATCCTCGATAGCAGCCTCGGGAGCTTGCTCCTGGTCTTCTTCTTGGACAGTCCCTTGCTCGGGGATGAGCACGTACTCTCCGTCAGCTAGATTACAATCTAATGAATGTAATGCGTAAGATATATGCATGATATGATATGTGCATTAGTAATTTAAACTTTTGATGGTGTATGATCCACTTGAGTTAGATAGAGCTAAATCTTGCTTATACGAGATTTTTGGTGGTATACTTGGTAAATTGGATCAAACTTAGCTAAGTTAAGTGGTAGGTTTATTCTTGGGGTTCCACTGAATTCTTTTTAAGGCCTTTAGTGAGACTTGTCAAGAACTCAAGTTGGACTTATTGGAGTGAGGTTTATTTCTCCTTTCTTTTTCTTTATTCTCTTTAAGTTTTTGGAGTGGGTTTGAACTACAAGTCACCTTAATAAATTTCTAAAAAATCTGCAAAAATTACAGTGGCTTGTCACTGGTGTGTAATTCTTTGTCTCAAAATTTGGGGTCCAAAAAGTGAATATTTTTCTCTGGACAAAATTACCAAATTTTAGGGCAGAAGGGGTGATTTGAACTACAACTATCATTTAATAGTAGGTAATTCTCTAAGACTTATTTTTGCTGGCATTTAGAGGCTATAACATGACTTGGTACAAATTTCCAACAATTAATACTTACAAGTTATTTTATTAGGATTTTCTAAAATTTCTAGCCAAAGGGGTGATTTCTACTACCACTATATTTGAAAAATATCAAACAACAGATTTCTAATTTTTCCTAGCTTCTTCTTTGCGCAAGAGCAATCATTCTGAAGTTTGGCATCTTTTTGCTTAAGGGAAGGGGTGGTGTGCATTAATTGGATTAAATGGCCTTTCTTACAAAATATTGGCAATAGGTATTAGTTTGCATCTTTCCAATGGGTTTGTATTTTTTTCTGGTGGCCTATCTCATTATTGATCTAGCAAAATTTTACTTGCCCATTATTGCATTATTTTGGGTCACTCATAATTTAATTGAACTATGGCTCATTATCATGTTCTATTTATTTACCTTACTTAAAATGATGGGCTTGGATGTTTATTTTTTTTGCAGTGGGGTTTTGGTGGTTACAAGTCCACTGGATTTTTATTATCAATTTTGGATCTGGTTTTGTAATTTTAATAATTGATTTCTAGTTAGAATAATGCTAAATAAAACATTTCACTTTGAATCTGATCTGTACTAGAGGTTCCTTTATTTTTCCTAGGTTCTTTGTTACTTAAGCAAACTAGGAAAAATAATTTCATTCACTGGTCATTAATTTTTAAGGCCTTTCTGGTTTTTCCTAAGGTTTGGGCAGAAATGGCTTTTAATGGATATCTACACTAAATTTTTCAATATTGGGGTTCTCACTATTTTTAAACAGTGTTTAAGTGGGGTTTGAACATCTACAAATTTTCTCAGGTTCAGCACAAAAATATAACTAATTTTCCTTAATTAAACAAGGTTTGGTCAGTTTCTGTATTTAATTTTTAACTCAAAAAATTAGAACAGAAAGCATAGGGTTCAGTATTTTTAATTGATAGTTCATAATATTTAGAATTTAGCAAAATTGGTTTGACAACTTTTGGTTAAGTATTCATCGAGTTATGAATTTCCTAAGTACTCTGTTCATTAAAAAGATTTATACCGAAATGGATAAATGGAAAACTACTTTGCAACAGGGTCCCTGGCGGGTGTTTTAAGTTTTCCTTACAGACTAGTCCCTGGGCTACTATTCAATTGAGTCACTGACATCTCAGAAAACCCCTTGGATTCTTCTAATCCTAACCCGAGGTCCTTCCCCCAAATTAAACAGTACCCGCGGCCGAAGAAAGGGCGGAGGGGCTTACCGGCGGCGAGATTGCTTCGGTGAGGTGGCCGAGAGTGTAGGGGAGGTCCTAAGGATCACGACGATGTGCGGGTCGCCGCCGGGGATGGTCGGAGTCGGCCGGTCCGCGTGCGTAGGCGGGGGAGCTCGTCGGCGGCAAGGAGTCTGGCCTATCCAGGGCACAATTGACCAATCAAACGGGTCAGGGAGCTTCATCGAGGATTAAGGAAGGTGTGTGAGCGAGGAATTAAAGAATGGCTCACCGAAGAGCTCGGTCCACGCGTGCAGGCGGGCGGCCGAAGTCCGGTGAGGTTGATCTTCGCCTTCCGGTGAAGTTCTGCCAGGTCTGAGGACTTGGAAAGCTTCACGGGCCAATGGCGGAGCTAACCGAAGCGCTGGCGCGACTTGGGGTGACTGGAGTGGGCTGGCCACGGTGGCCGAAGCTCTAGCGGCAATGGCGGGCGGAAAGGAGCTCGCCGGAGCTAAGGAGGGGCGTCTGGCCGGCGATGGTGAGCACGGGGTGAAGTGAGGCGCGCCCGGGGAGGCTTTATAGGCGCGGGCGAGCACGGCCGAGGGCGGGGCTCTAACAAGCGCTCGGGGCGTGCGCGGCGAACGCCAGTGCGCGCTCTGGCGTCTGGTTACGAGACTGGTGGACGAACACACGAGAGCACGCGAGGGTTTAGAGTGGTTCGGGCCGCCGGAGCGTAATACCCTACTCCATTGTGTGATGTATTGCTTGAGAGCTTGTATGAACTTGTGAGTGTCTGAGTGAGCCTAAGATTGGATCTGCCTTGTAATGCCGCATGCCTCCCCTTTTATAGCTGAAGGGGGGCATGCACAAAGGTACCGAGCCCCGACATACGGGCCTAGGGACATAACGAATATAGGAGTTGGAGCCACAAATGTTTGCTGCTAGGGCGATCTCCTAGCGCCCTGACACCCGAGATCTGCGTATCCTCGGCGTGCAGGGAAAGCTTCGCGCAGAAGGGATAACGAGCACAGTGCGTCGCATGGCACGGGCACACTATTTGATGATAGACTGGACAGGCACGCCGTCTGACGCCGCCTGCCAGCGGAGAGGACTGGATGCATTAAATGCCGAGAGGGCACATCGTTCGCTGGCTTGGTGGCAGGCGGGTGTCCTCTCTGTAATAAATGTAGAGACTGCGCGGCTTCAGTGGCCCGACGTCAGACTCCACCCGTTGGCTTATGTCATGAACCACAAGCCACGCGGTAGCGACGGGTCTCTGCCTGAGCGCGGTGCAAGCCTCGGACACGTGTCAGCACCGGACCCCTTCTGGGTATTCCCTGCCCCAGAATTTCGGGGCCCGGTGGTGATCTGTTCGGACCCCACTCGGAAGGGTCTGAGATCTTTTTAGGAGGTCCACCCGTCATGCACAGGGTCCAGTGCTTTCCACGTAGCAGGTCCGGACCCACTGCGTGTACCCGGGGTACGTCCTTTCCCTTGGCCACGTGGCGACCCCAAGGCCGCTGATATCACGCGACAGTGAGCCTGCTTACCACGCAACCAGAGACTTTCCTGCCGGCACAGCGTCTTTACCTTGTATCAAGGGGTACCTCTGTTTCAAGGTACCGACAACATCCATTAACCAAATTGACATAATAACACTAGAAATTCTATTTTTATTCCTAGCTTTTTATTAACTCTTTAAACTGTGTATCTTAATTAACTTGATTTACCGTTTTATCTAAATCGAACATCATAATATACGTATGCTAAATTAATAACAATTACCACGACCAACAATTCTATTTAATCTATTTATATGCCTAGTTGACTGGAATACAAATCAACTTACCCTTATTAAATCTGACTTGAAACCACGAAATCAACGACGCCTTTCAGCTCAGCACATCACCGAAAATAGGGTGAGTGCTGCGTCGAATCACGCTTCATCTTTATCCGCATCAAGTATTCTCCGGTCGCGTACTGATTTATTTTCTTCTGCGCCTAATCTTCTCGGATCTTGGCGTAGACAAGGATAACGATCGACGACTTGTTCGAGCTTTTTGTCGAGCACTTGAACGTTGCTAGCTTTGTCTTCACCCGACGCTTTATATTTCTTGAGGATGCACGAAACAACGACGAGATCGATAACGCATACGAGTGATGAAACAGGGTCTGGGGAGATGTGCACAAGGGAAAATGAGCTTGTGGTGCCAAGAGTCGACGGCGAGAAGCCAGCGGACGAGTAGCACGCTGACGAATCCAATATAGAGCTTTGGGCAAGGTCGAGGGCGCTGGTGTTGCAGCTAGGACATCCCGACGACGACGCTACGGATGGTGAAGACAGGGTGATGGTGTGAAGCGGTGTCCGTGAGGACAACAATGTGTGGATGGTTGCGTGGCATCGATGACCAAGACGACGGCGAGGTCCACGCGGCTAGGCGAAAATATCTACGGAGGATACGGCGAGCGCAGCCTAGGCGTATGGAGCTCGCAGGGCCAGATCTTGGCGAGGACGAGCACAAACAATGCGACGATAAATGATGACAACCGATGAGGTTGACGACGCGATGGGGATTAAGGCCGAGCGAGCCAAAAGGGCATGCTGGCGAGGGAGCGGCTGGGTGCGAGTAGGAAGAAGCTTGGCGCGCACAGAGAGCTCCAAAATCACGCGCCGAACTGGGAGCCGAGGCAAGCATGGCAAGTGAGCTGAGGGGGCACGTCAAGGAACTCAACGGCAGTCGGACTGGGCAAGCGCCATGGAAGAGACGCGCTGACGAGGAAGCAGGAAGCCGCGATGAGAGAGCTCGGCGCGCAGACTAGGCGAGCTGGGCACGCGGCAAACAAAGAGCAGGAACCCGGGCGCGCGCAGGGAGACGGGCACCGCAGCGAGCCAGGGAGCTGGGGCGCGGCACCAGGGAGCTCCGAGCAGGGAGGAGATGAGACGGCGCGTAGACTGGCGAGCAGAGAAGAGCGGCTACCAGGCACGCGGAGCGAGCAGGGCGCGCACAGGAATTTCCATGACTGGGGAAAGAACTTGGCGACCATGACAGAGAGAAACTTGGGGAAGAAACACCGCGGTCAAGGAGAGACAGCCGAGCAGCCGAACGGCCGCATGGAAGGCAGGGCGCGTGTGGACGAAGGGATCGAGTCGCGGCGCAAGGAGCTTCGCGCGCGCGTGGGCACCGAGAAGCAAGCGCGCGGTCGGCCGAAGGAGCAGAGGAGAAGTACTGCGCGTAGGGGATTGGCGCGCGCCGGCGAGGAAAGCAGGAGCTAGAGTGCCAGACGCCATGGCCAAGGGCTGGAGCTCAGCAGGGAGAAGAAGCACGCGTAACACGCACAGCTGGGCGCGATTGCAGATTTTCTTCAAGTGTGAAGCCAGCGGCCACGAGATAAAGACCGAGCGACTGAAAAAATCACAGAGGGCGGCGGGATCTTCTTCCATCAGCGGCGGCGGCAGTTTTTTTTTGAAGAACTCAGGGGCGGCGGCTGGGCGTTGGGGCTGAAGGGAGATGAACGGAGGCAGCCGAGTGAGCAGAGGGGAAAATATCCCACGACGAGGATAAGACCAACAGCTCCAGTGAAAAAAAAAATCAACATGGAGATAAAGCCCATAGGTGACGTACAAATAAAGAGAAAAGGAAAAATATTTTCTCATCTTATCTATATTTTCTTTAGAGGAAACGAAATTATATATTATATGCATCGCTCTAAGTTTTAGTATTGGAGTTTGGAGATGTTAAATGGACTGGCCTAACGTGCATTTCGAACTACGCATTTTATTTTTGAAATTACGAAACAGAGAACCCACCTGATTTAGAAATTATTTATATCGGAACATTGAATGTGGGCGAGATGCAAACGGATCGGATCAAAATGATGTTAGGATACAATATTATTTTTCTCGGATTCTGAGTGTGGTCCGATTCAATTTTACATTAAAACTTTCGTCGCCGAGTTTAAATTAATTTCTTCGGAATAAAATCATCAAAGTGGGTCGGGCTTCCGAATTCATTTTCGCGCGAGCGATGAATTTTAAATAATCGCCGGCCGCACCGATTTTCGGAACGACTATGTTCCGAACAACACGAAAATTTCAGAAGAGCCCAAGTAGATAAAAACGATATCAAACTCGCGATAAATGAAACAGATGCGATATAAAAACCGCAATAGGCGATGATGAATAAAATTTAGCATCCGTTTTATCCATTGATATTACGTGTTAAAGTCCATACTCGTTGTCGAGCGGAATATAAACACCTGGGGTGTTACACAAACCCTTAGGGACTATGCTACAAGTTGAGCAAAGTCCCTCTCCTATGTGATAATGAGAATGCAATCTGCATGGCGGATAATCCCGTTGAACACAGCCGCACTAAGCACATAGACATCTGGTATCCCTTTTTGAGAGATCACCAACACAAGGGGATATCAAAATTGCTTATGTTAGCACCCACAACCAATTATCTAATATCTTTACCAAGCCCCTAGATGAAAAGACTTTTAGAAAGCTTAGGAATGAGTTAAACATCTTAGATTCTCGGAACTTTGATTGAAACATTGCACACATTGCTCATTTATATACCTTTGGTCATGTCTCTTTCATTTGGTACAAATGCATATTTCTTATTCTTCTTGTGCCAAGTCTAGGACTAATGTGCTTCCATGAGTATATTTATGATTAGTCTTAGATTAAAAGGGAAATGGGGTATTCGGCAAAGGTGAGGCTTCCACTACGACTCTGTCGGTATCATTTATCCTTTGCCCTACTCGTAAACTTTCATTCACATCCTTTTACAAAGGGGGGAATGAACACCTCTCAAGTTTCTTCGTTTTTGGCGATTAATGCCAAAGGGGAGAATTAATAGGTCCAAAGCAAAAGGACCGCACCACCACCCCGTTTTCAAAAATTGTTTCACAAAGGGGGAGAAATTATTCAAATTACAAAAACCCTCTTGACAGCTAAGGGGAGAACTTCTTCTAGGGAACTTTTATTTAGCCAAAGGAAAAGCATTTGAAACAGGGGGAGAATTTTCAAAATCTTGAAAATGTTTTTTTGAAATCATATTCTTATACCATTGGCTACTTGCAAAAGAATTTGAAAAGACATTTCTGAATGATTTGCAAAAACAACCTAAGTGGTGCAAATGCGGTCCAAAATGTCAAACTAGAAGAAAGCAACCACATAGACTTTGAAATACCTTCAATTGGTTTAAATCGAAGTAACTTATGCACATCTGTCAAATTGCAAACTTATTACATTGCTTTGGTTTGTGTTGGCATCAATCACCAAAAAGGGAGAGATTGAAAGGGAAATGGACTTAAACATTTCCTATAATCGATTTTGGTGTTTGACGTCCAACACAAACCACGTGGACTAACTAGTTTGCCTAGTTGTCATTTATCTCAGGTGCATAAAGTTCAACATAAACCAACATAGAAAATGAGTTGGGGAACTCTACAAAGTTTGGAGCAAAAAAAGTATTGGTGCTGCCAATGGCGCACCGGACACTGTCCGGTGCCCAGGCCGAGGCACCTCTCGAACTGGCCACTCTCGGGTTTTCTCAGAGCCACTTCACTCAAAATCACCGGACTGTCCGGTGTGCCACCGGACTGTCCGATGATCCAACAGAGCAACGATCAACTTCGCCAACGGTCGACTGCGATGAACAGTGAACAATGGACAGAGCATAATTCAGAATTCAAAACTGCAAAGTCAGAACGCACCGAACTGTCCGGTGTGCCACCGAACTGTCCGGTGCCGCAAGAGGACAAAGGACTTCAACCGTCAACCGCTCCAAACCCCAACGGTCGACTGACATGGCGCGCACCGGACAATGAACAGTGCCATGTCCGGTGCATCACCAGACTGTCCAGTGTGCCCATCGACAACAACGGCTGAAATAGTGGTTGGGGCTATAAATACCTCCAACCACCACCATTCAAGCCATCCAAGTTTTCAGACCTTCACATTCAATACAAGAGCAAAAGCATACACTCCAAGACACAATCAAAAGATCAAATCCTCTCCAAGCCTCAAAATCAACTCAAGTGCTTAGTGACTTGAGAGAGGGTGTTTTGTGTTTCTTTTGTTGCTCTTGTTGCTTGGATTGGTTTCTTCTTCTCACTCTAATCTTTCTAAATGCTTTGTAAAGCTAGCAAGAGACACCTAATTATGTGGTGATCCTTGCGGGGTCTTAGTGACCCGGGTGATTAAGGAGAAGCACTCATCCGGTCTAAGTGACCGATTGAGAGAGGGAAAGGGTTGGAATAGACTCAGCCTTTGTGGCCTCCTCAACGGAGACTAGGTTCTTTGTAACCAAACCTCGGTAAACAAATCGCCATGTTTATTTGTGTTGATCTCCACTCGATTTGTTTATCCTCTCTCTCTCTCTCTCTCTCTAAAGTTCCCTTGCTTATAATTATTTGAGTTTGCTCCCAAGGTTATCCACATTGATTGAGCAACTCATAGCAAGAGGAACAATCTTCTGCACTCCGAATTTATTTCTAACCCTAACCTCAAGTGTAGTGCGTGTTTAAAGTTTGTAAATTTCAGGTTTCTCCCATTTACCCCCCTCTAGGCGACTTTCAATTATCTACCATCTAAATCTTTAGAAAATCATAACTCTTAAACTGTAACTCTAAATTTAGTGGTTATCGAACATATGATCTCGTTACGATGCATAGATCATAATTATGCAATATGTTCTCATGATTGGTGTGATGTTAATTTTGCCTATACCATGTTTGTTTGTATTGTTACGAGTAGCAGTGAGGTTACAAGTCACTTAAAGACCAACTTGGTACCTGGGAATCTCGAGTCTAAGTAAAGTTATGCCCTTGATCACTCTTCTTTACCTAATAATGTTCCTGTTTATCACTGTGACATGCTCAGGTTAATTTGATGGGACCTAATAGGTTTCCCTAGTATTGTTTATCCCACACCTTGCAAACAAAAGAACTATTGAGTAGATTTGCTATTGCTCTACCTGGTTTTGGGAAATTAATGTTACATTATGATCATGTTCTAATTATGATGTTGTTTTAATTATTTTTCATGATAAGATCATTAAGTTAATTAGAACATGGAGCGACCACCCAAGAAAACAGTGCTACCAAAAGGGTGGTATGGGACACCCTTGGCTGACTAATTAGGAAAGCTAGTAGAGGACTACCTTACTCGAAAGGGGCAAGGGCGGTTAGGAGCTGCGTATAGGGAGGTTCTCGGGTCGATCATGCTGTGATGGTTTTTCGAATAAGGGATTCCTATATTGCCCTTCTCAGAAACTGTAGCGGGTTTTCTGAAGCTAGTGGAACTTTGTAGTGGCCTCATAGTGGATCACTAGCCATTCACCTCGGAAGTGTCTAAGGGCCTTGCAAACCCTGGCTAGATGGGATACACAACTTGTGGCTAAAGATGTGCAACCTCTGCAGAGTGTAAAACTGGTATATCAACCATGCTCACGGTCATGAGCGGCTCGGACCCTCACATGAGTAATTTATGGAACTAAACTTAATTTGTCATTTGCATTGCATTGTGGGTGTTATTGATCTCTTATTTAATTGGGTTGGTATCTACTTATACTTAGTAACTGCTAATAAAACTTTGACCAACTTTAAAATCAATGCTCAGCTTTAACCATCTCCTTTGGTAAGCCTTACACTTCACATGAGCTCCCACCTTTAGTGGGTTCATGCACATTATTCCCCACAACTTGTTGAGCGATGAATGTATGTGAGCTCACCCTTGTTGTACTCACATCCTCTAGGTCAAGAACAGGTACAGCGGGATGAGGCGCATAAAGGATGCTGTGATGAGTTCGTTAGTGGTCTACGTCGTCGTCTCCCAGTCAATTTTGGTTGCTGAATTGTTGTCTTTATATGATGTAATTACTTATCTCTTTTATATAGAACTCTGTTATATATTAAAGATGTGACATTCGTTTCTGTACCATGAGCCATCACATGTGTGAGACTTGATCCCAGCATACATGTCTATCGCGCCCGGGTCTGGACCCCTAAATCCGGGTGTGACACCTTTGCCTTAGAGCTTACGCTTAATGTAACCAAGTCTACAATCTACTCTAATGGTTGTCGCACACCCTTAGGAGTTCAAGGCTTTCTTGATTAATAATAAGGATCTATGGACCCTTCATGTTGCAGGATTGTCGTAAGACAAGAAGAACATATACCTCTCTATGAAAATCATGAACCCAAACTTCTAGAGTTTTTGGGTCAACGACCTATACCTCTCTATGAGTGGAAGAGATATCAATTTTCAAAGCACAATGATGTCATTTCCTTTATAATGAATATAATCCAAGAGTTGAAAGCTCTAGGCCTTACTATTGTTCATGTGGCTGACAATTAGACTTGAAAGGGAAATAGGGTCAAACCTTTTTCCGATATGAATTTTGGTGGTTGAATTGCCCAACACAAATTATTGGACTAACTAGTTTGCTCTAGATTATGTGTTCTACAGGTGCCAAAGGTTCACAATAAACCAACACAAAGTCAAAAGAAAGGGTTCAAATCAAAGGAGCAAAGTATACCGAAGGCAGCCTTGGTCTGGCGCACCGGACTGTCTGATGTGCCACCGGACAGTGTCCGGTGCACCACCGAGAATTAAATCAAACTTGCCAGTCTCGGGAATTTGGGAGGTCGCTCCGCTATAATTCACCGAACTGTCCGGTGTAACACCGGACTGTCCGGTGTGCCAGCGGAGCAACGGCTACTTCGCGCCAACGGTCGTCTGCAGAAGGCATTTAATGCGCTACAGTGTGCGCCTGCGCGCGCAGAAGTCAGAGCAGGCGCCAGAAGGCGCACCGGACAGTCTACAGGACCTGTCCGGTGCACCACCGGACTGTCCGGTGGCCCCACAAGTCAGAGCTCCAACGGTCGAACCCTAACGGTTGGGTGACATGGCTAGCGCACCGGACTGTCCGGTGCGCCCGTCGACAGAAGCCATCCCCAACGGCCATTTTGGTGGTTGGGGCTATAAATACCCCCAACCACCCCACATTCATGGTATCCAAGTTTTTCAGCCTTCACACCTCATACAAGAGCTATAACATTCAATACAAGACACAAACAAAGAGATCAAATCCTCTCCCAAGTCCGGAATCACTCCAAACAAATTAGTGACTAGAGAGAGAGACATTTGTGTTCTTTTGAGCTCTTGCGTTTGGATTGCTTTTCTTCTTCCTCATTCTTGTTTCCACAACACTTGTAATCAAAACAAGAGACACCAATTTTGTGGTGGTCCTTGTAGTGGACTTAGTGTCCCATTTGATTGAGAAGAGAAGCTCACTCGGTCTAGGTGACCGTTTGAGAGAGGGAAAGGGTTGAAAGAGATCCAGTCTTTGTGACCACCTCAACGGGGAGTAGGTTCGCAAGAACCGAACCTCGGTAAAACAAATCACCGTGCCATCTATTCTTATTTGCTTGTGATTTGTTTTCGCCCTCTCCTTTGGACTCGTTTATATTTCTAACGCTAACCCCGGCTTGTAGTTGTGCTCAAGTTTATAATTTTCAGATTCTGTCTATTCACCTCCCCTCTAGGCGACTTCCAATTGGTATCAAAGCCCGGTGCTTCATTAGAGCCTAACCGCTCGAAGTAATGTCGGGAGAACATGCCAAGAAGGAGATGGTGACCGGCGACAAGCCCGTTACAAGCCACGAGAAGGCTCCATCGGGAGAGTCCTGCAACAAGGGGAAGGAGAAGGAATCCCCTTCACACAAGTCGCATCGGAGTGGCGAAAAGAAAAATAAGATGAGGAAGGTGGTCTACTACGAGACCGACTCTTCATTGCCATCCACCTTCGGCTCCGACGCGCCGTCCGTAACTTCTAAGCGCCATGAGCGCAAGAAGTTTAGTAAGATTCCCCAACACTACCCTCGCATTTCTAAACGTACTCCATTACTTTCTGTTCCATTAGGCAAACCACTGGTTTTTGACGGTGAAGATTATAACATGTGGAGTGATAAAATGAGGCATCACCTAACCTCACTCCACACTAGTATTTGGAACGTTGTTGAATTTGGTGTACAGGTACCATCCGTAGGGGATGAGGACTATGATTTGGACGAAGTTGCCCAAATCCGGCACTTCAACTCACAAGCCACCACAATACTCCTCGCCTCTCTAAGTCGAGAGGAGTATAACAAGGTGCAAGGATTGAAGAGCGCCAAAGAGATTTGGGACGTTCTCAAAATGGCGCACGAAGGAGACGTGGTGACCAAGATCACCAAGAGGGAAACTATCGAGGGGGAGCTCGGTCACTTCATGCTTAACCAAGGAGAAGACCCACAAGCCATGTACAATCGGCTAAAAACCTTGGTGAACCAAGTGCGCAACCTCGGGAGCACCAAGTGGGATGACCATGAAATGGTCAAGGTTATTCTTAGATCACTCGTATTTCTTAACCCCACTGAAGTTCAATTAATTCATGGTGATCCAAGATATAAACTAATGTCTCCCGAGGAAGTGATAGGTAAATTTGTGAGCTTTGAGTTAATGATCAAAGGCTCCAAAAAGATCATCGAGCAAGGCGCATCCTCCTCCGTACCCGAAGCACAACCCGTTGCATTCAAAGCAACGGAGGAGAAGAAAGAAGATTCTACTCCAAGTAGAATCCCCATCGACGCCTCCAAGCTCGACAATGAGGAAATGGCGCTCATCATCAAGAGCTTCCGCCAAATCCTCAAGCAAAGGAGGGGGAAAGATTATAAGCCCCGTTCCAAGAAGGTTTGCTACAAATGTGGTAAACCCGGTCATTTCATTGCTAAATGTCCATTATCTAGTGATAGTGACAGGGGCGACGACAAGAAGGGAAAGAGGAGAGAAAAGAAGAGGTACTACAAGAAGAAGGGCGGCGATGCCCATGTTTGCCGGGAGTGGGACTCCGACGAGAGCTCCACCGACTCCTCCTCCGACGAGGACGCCGCCAACATCGTCGTCAACAAAGGGCTCCTCTTCTCCAACGTCGGCCACAAATGCCTCATGGCAAAGGACGGCAAAAAGAAGAAGGTAAAATCAAGGTCCTCCACTAAATATGCTACCTCTAGTGATGAGGGTAATTCTAGTGATGATGAGGATGATTTGTTTACTCTCTTTGCCAACTTAAACATGCAACAAAAAGAAAAATTAAATGAATTGATTAGCGCTATTCATGAGAAGGATGAACTCTTGGATAGTCAAGAGGATTTCCTAATTAAAGAAAACAAAAAGCATGTTAAAGTTAAAAATGCTTATGCTCAAGAGGTAGAGAAAAATGAAAAATTAACTAGTGAGCTAAGCACTTGCCATGACATTGTTTCCAACCTTAGAAATGAAAATGCAAAATTAATTGCTAAGGTTGAAAAGTTTGATGTTTGTGATGATTCAATTGTTAGTCTTAGAAATGATAATGCCAATTTAATTGCTAAGATTGACAAATTGAATGCTTCTCTTGCTAGCCTTAAAATTGAGAATGAAAAATTAATTGCTAAGGCTAAGGATTTAGATATTTGCAATGCTTCTATTTCCAATCTTAGAGATGAGAATGATATTTTGCAATCTAAGATTGTTGAGTTAAATACTTGCAAACCCTCTACATCTACCGTTGAACATATTTCTATTTGCACTAGATGTAGAGATGTTAATGTAGATGCTATTCATGATCACCTTGCTTTAATTAAACAACAAAATGATCACATAGCTACATTAACTGCTAAAATTAATGAGCATAACTTAGAAAATGAGAAATTTAAATTTGCTAGAAGCATGCTCTATAGTGGGAGACGTCCTGGTATTAAGGATGACATTGGCTTCCAACAGGGAGACAATGTCAAGCTTAATGCCCCGCCTAAAAGATTGTCTAATTTTGTTAAGGGCAAGGCTCCCATGGTTCAGGATAACGAGGGTTACATTTTATACCCTGCCGGTTATCCCGAACACAAAATTAGGAGAATTCACTCTAGGAAGTCTCACTCTGGTCCTAAACATGTTTTTATGTATAAGAGTGAGGCATCTAGTTCTAGGCAATCAACACATGCTAAATTGCCTAAGAAGAAAACTCCTAAAGCATCAAATGATCATAATGTTTCATTCAAAACTTTTGATGCTTCCTATGTGCTCACTAACAAATCAGGCAAGGTAGTTGCCAAATATGTTGGGGGCAAACACAAGGGGTCAAAGACTTGCGTTTGGGTACCCAAAGTTCTTGTATCTAATGTCAAAGGACCCAAAACTGTTTGGGTACCTAAAATCAAGAACTAAATTTGTTTTGTAGGTTTATGCATCCCGGGGCTCAAGTTGGATCATCGATAGCGGGTGCACAAACCATATGACCGGGGAGAAAAGGATGTTCTCCTCCTATGAGAAAAACCAAGATCCCCAAAGAGCGATCACATTCGGGGATGGAAATCAAGGTTTGGTCAAAGGATTGGGTAAAATTGCTATATCACCTAACCACTCCATTTCCAATGTTTTTCTAGTAGATTCATTAGATTACAACTTGCTTTCTGTTTCTCAATTATGCAAAATATGTTACAACTGCCTTTTCACGGATACAGGTGTTACTGTCTTTAGAAGAAGTGATGATTCAGTAGCTTTTAAGGGAGTATTAGAGGGTCAGCTATACTTAGTTGATTTTAATAGAGCTGAACTCGATACTTGCTTAATTGCTAAGACTAACATGGGTTGGCTTTGGCACCGCCGACTAGCCCATGTTGGGATGAAGAATCTTTACAAGCTTCTAAAGGGAGAACACATTTTGGGACTAACAAATGTTCATTTTGAGAAAGACAGGATTTGTAGCGCATGCCAAGCAGGGAAGCAAGTTGGTGTTCACCATCCACATAAGAACATCATGACGACTGATAGGCCACTCGAGCTCCTCCACATGGACCTATTCGGCTCGATAGCTTACATAAGCATCGGTGGGAGTAAGTACTGTCTAGTTATTGTGGATGATTATTCTCGCTTCACTTGGGTATTCTTTCTACAGGAAAAATCTCAAACCCAAGAAACTTTAAAAGGATTCTTGAGACGGGCTCAAAATGAGTTCACCTTGAGGATCAAGAAAATTAGAATCGACAATGGGACGGAGTTCAAGAACTCTCAAATTGAAGGTTTTCTTGAGGAGGAGGGCATCAAGCATGAGTTCTCTTCTCCCTACACGCCACAACAAAATGGTGTAGTGGAGAGGAAGAATAGAACTCTATTGGACATGGCAAGGACCATGCTTGATGAGTACAAGACTTCGGATCAGTTTTGGGCCAAGGCGGTCAACATCGCTTGCTACGCCATCAACCGGTTGTATCTACACCGAATCCTCAAGAAGACATCTTACGAACTCCTCACCAGTAAAAAGCCCAATGTTTCACATTTTAGAGTCTTTGGTAGCAAATGCTTTATTCTTGTTAAAAGAGGTAGAAAATCTAAATTTGCTCCTATGGCTGTAGAAGGCTTTTTACAAGGATATGATTCAAACACAAGGGCATATAGAGTCTTTAACAAGTCCATTGGACTAGTTGAAGTTTCTTGTGACACTGTGTTTGATGAGACTAACAGCTCTCAAGTAGAGTAAGTTGATCTTGATGAATTAGATGATGAAGAGGCTCCATGCGTCGCGCTAAGGAACATGTCCATTGGGGATGTGTGTCCTAAGGAAGTTGAAGAGCCTCCACAAGCACAAGATCAACCATCCTCCTCCATGCAAGCATCTCCACCAACTCAAGATGAGGATGAGGCTCAAGATGATGAAGAAGAAGATCAAGAAGATGAGACACCTTAAGAAGATGGCAACGATCAAGGGGGAGATGCAAATGATCAAGATAAGGAGGATGAACAAAATCCAAGACCGCCACACCCAAGAGTCCACCAAGCAATACAACGAGATCACCCCGTGAACACCATCCTAGGAGACATTCATAAGGGGTAACTACTCAATCTCGTGTTGCTCATTTTTGTGAACATTACTCGTTTGTTTCCTCTATTGAGCCACACAGGGTAGAGGAAGCACTTCAAGATTCGGATTGGGTGTTGGCGATGCAAGAGGAGCTCAACAACTTCACGAGGAATGAGGTATGGCATTTGGTTCCATGTCCTAACCAAAATGTTGTAGGAACCAAGTGGGTCTTCCGCAACAAACAAGATGAGCATGGTGTGGTGACAAGGAACAAGGCACGACTTATGGCCAAAGGGTATTCACAATTCGAAGGTATGGATTTCGGTGAAACCTATGCACCCGTAGCTAGGCTTGAGTCAATTCGAATATTACTTGTCTATTCTACTCACCATGGCTTTAAGCTTTACCAAATGGACGTGAAGAGTGCCTTCCTCAATGGACCTATCAAGGAAGAGGTCTATGTTGAGCAACCTCCCGGCTTTGAAGATAGTGAGTATCCTAACCACGTGTATAAACTCTCTAAGGCGCTTTATGGGCTCAAGCAAGCCCCAAGAGCATGGTATGAATGCCTAAGAGATTTTCTTATCACTAATGGATTCAAAGTTGGTAAAGTCGATCCTACTTTATTCACTAAAACCATTGAAAATGATTTGTTTGTATGCCAAATTTATGTTGATGATATTATATTTGGGTCTACTAACAAATCTATTTGTGAAGAATTTAGTAGGATCACGATTCAAAAATTCAAGATGTCTATGATGGGGGAGTTGAAGTATTTTCTAGGCTTTCAAGTGAAGCAACTCCAAGAGGGCACCTTCATCAGCCAAACAAAGTACATTCAAGATCTACTCACCAAGTTTGGAATGAAGGATGCCAAGCCCATCAAGACACCCATGGGAACCAATGGGCATCTCGACCTCGACACGGGAGGTAAATCCGTAGATCAAAAGGTATACCGGTCGATGATAGGTTCTTTACTCTACTTATGTGCATCTCGACCGGACATTATGCTTTCTGTATGCATGTGTGCAAGGTTCCAAGCCGACCCTAAGGAAGTTCACCTTAGGGCCGTGAAGCAAATCATGAGATATTTTGTTTATACACTTAAGTTTGGTCTTTGGTACCCCAGGGGATCCTCGTTTGATTTATTAGGATATTCCGATGCTGATTAGGCAGGGTGTAAGATTGATAGAAAGAGCACATCAGGGACTTGTCAGTTTCTGGGGAGATCCCTGGTGTCTTGGGCTTCAAAGAAACAAAACTCAGTAGCTCTTTCTACCGCCAAAGTCGAGTACATTGCCGCAGGCCATTGTTGCGCGCAATTGCTTTGGATGAGGCAAACCCTTCGGGACTATGGCTACAAGTTTAGCAAAGTTCCTATCCTATGTGACAATGAGAGTGCAATCCGCATGGCGGATAATCCCGTTGAACACAGCCGCACTAAGCACATAGCCATTCGGTATCACTTTCTAAGAGATCACCAACAAAAGGGGGATATCGAGATAGCCTATATAAACACCAAAGATCAATTGGCTGATATCTTTACCAAGCCTTTAGATGAGCAATCCTTTACCAAACTTAGAAATGAGCTAAATATTCTTGATTCTAGGAATTTTGATTGATTCTTTGCACACATAGCTCATTTATATACCTTTGATCATATCTCTTCTATGTCTATGACTAATGTGTTTTCAAGTGTATGATTTTGCTTAGTCATAGATATTGAAAGGGAACTGGAGTATTCGGCAAAGAAGGCGCTTCCACTCAACTCCAATTGTTTTTGTCGGTACTCCGCATCGTTCTCCACTTTGGTATTATCTTCACTCATATTTTTGTGTTTGCCAAAGGGGGAGAAAGTTTGAAAAGGGCTTATATTTCACTCACAAGTATCCATTTTTGGCGATTCATGCCAAAGGGGGAGAAAGTATGAGCCCAAAGCAAAAGGACCGCACCACCACTGAATTTTAAAAAAAATAATGAAGTTTTTCAAATTGACATCTTATTGTGTTCAAAAGGGGGAGAAAGTAGTATCTTCAAAACTTGCAAAACCCTCTTGAACACTAAGAGGAGAATTTTATTTAGGGGGAGTTTTGTTTAAGTCAAAGGAAAAGCTTTTGAGACAGGGGAAGAAAATTTCAAATCTTGAAAATGCTTTCTTCAATCTTATTCATATACCTTTGACTATTTGCAAAAGGTTTTTGAAAAGAATTTTACAAAGAATTTGCAAAACAAAACCCGTGGTGCAAATGAGGTCCAAAATTTTAAACAAGAAGAAAAACCATCCATGCATATCTATTGAAATAAGTATATTGGTTTCAATTCCAAGCAACCTTTGCACTTACATTATGCAAACTAGTTCAATTCTGCACTTTTATATTTGCTTTGGTCTGTGTTGGCATTGTAACACCCGGTTTTAAAGGACAAAGCCAGGTGCATCTCATACATGCGCCAAAGAAGACAACATATATAATAACAGAGTGTATAGAGATAAATGTCACAAAACATCAGAGTATTTATTACATAGCGGAAGACTTATTACAAAGTAAAAGACTAAATATAAAACGAACTAAGGATCGTCGGCGCCAATGTCGACTGAGAAACGCCACCTAGATCAGATCGAATGCCTCAGTGTTAGGCGGCTCCTCTTCGACCACCTGTTCTTCTCCTGTGGGGGGTGTGAGACAGCAAGAGTGAGCTCACATACGTTCATAGCTCAACAAGTTGTGGGGAATAATGTGGCATGAACTCACCAAAGGTGGGAGTTCATGTAGTGTAAGGCTGATCAATGAAATAAAGGCTGAAGCTGAGCATTGCTTTTATAAGTTGGTCAAAATTTTATTAGCAATTACTAGGTGTAAGTAAATACCAAACCTTAATAATAATAAATAAAAGTAATAGTAAAATAATCCCAAATGCGATGCAAATGTCAAATTAAATTTAAGTTCCATAATTAATCATGTGAGGGTCCGAGCCGCTCATGACCGTGAGCACGGCTAGTATACTAGTTTTACACTCTGCAGAGGTTGCGCATCTTTACCCACAAGTCATGTTACCCATCTGCCAAGAGATGGCCAATCCCATACACCTCTACCGAGGAGGCAAGGCAGGGTAACACTACGAGGCCTTTACAAAGTTCCACTAGCTTCAGACTACCCGCTACAGTTTATAGGAAGCTCCAGTGCAGGGTTCTTGCCTGACCGCCATCGCAGCAAAGTCAAACAAGGACCTCCCTACACTGACCACTCCCCTACTGCCCTTGCCCCTTTCGGGTAAGGTAGCCCTCCCCTAGCCTTCCTAGTTAATCAGCCAAGGGCGTCCCATTAAACCCTTGTGGTAGCACTGTTTTCCCGGGTGGTCGCTCCATGTTCCCATTAATTTAATGATCTTAACATGAACAGTAATAATAACAAGATACTAACAGAATAATCATGAATAGTGTATCTTCATACCCAATCCACATAAAGCAATAGCAGGTACTACCCAAAAATATTTCAGTGGTGAACAAGGTATAAAGATAACCAAAACTGGGGTAACCTAAAGGATCCCATCAAAATTAACCTATGCAGATCATTATAATTAACAAGAACATGGCTGGGAAAAGTAAGTGATCAAGGGCACAACTTGCCTGGCACTTGAGATTCCAGGTACCAACTTGCTTTTCAGATGACATGTGTCCTCGCGCTAGTCGTAGCAATACAGACAAACATGATATAGACAAAATTAACATCACACCAAACATAAGAACAAACTGAATAATAATGATTTACACGAAGCTACGAGCCTAACGGAACTTGAACGGATCAAATCGGAATTAAAATGGAGGAGTTATGATTTTATGAAGATTCTATGTGTTTTGTACAAGATTAAATGGGATATAAATTTTAATGTGACTTTCATGTGAAAACAGTGGTATTAGATGATAGACAATAATATTACAAAACCATAGGAATTGGAACAGATTAATTTGGGCTTAATATGAATTTTCTATGAATTACCCAAGTTTTACAATTATTTTTATACTCAAAATCGATTTCTAAATGTATTTTCTGGTTTTATTTAATTCTTGGACTGCGCCTCAAATACAGGAAAGCACAAGGTTTTCTGCGCAAGAATTCCTATGACTCCGTAAAGACTCTGAGGGGACGGCGGGTTTATTCCAGTAAAACATAAGGTCTCTTTTGAAAGAAGCGCACGACGAAGGGGTATCGGTGAATCTGAACCGTTAGATCTACTTTCAACGGATGGGATTAGATCTAGAGTGAAACAAACTGGTACGTGTCTACAGCCGTTGGATCCGAGATCTGTGGTCAGGATTTAATGAAGGCGGGTTTCAATCACGGCCCTATGATCCAGATCCTGCGGAGTAGATTTTTAATAGCCAGAAGGTTATCGCCGATATGATCCTGTCCATTGAATACTGGATGAACGCCCTAGATCACGACTCTGAAGCGGTATCCGCAAATCTCATCTCCACCGTCCATAACCGGATGGACGACCCACGGCACAACTTGCCTATTCCCTTACCTCCCCGATGAACCACCGGCGGCGGGGTGCGCCACCGCGGTGGCCGCCATTGCCATATGCGGCCCGTCGGAGCCCCTAGCGATCCATCCCTCGATTCAACAGAACCACCCACTATGACGAACGCAACGGAGATAGGCAAAGCTCCATTACCTCAATTGACGCGGTGTCACCCACTGTCCACCAAGAGCGACGGAGATTGAAATCCGACGTCAAATTCCGGACACTACCGCGGTCGTCCCCTCCCCGGACGGCCACACGATCCTCACAGACAACTCGCGAAGTCCCTGGACTCAGCTCGAGTGCCCGGCCGATAGGCGAAGTCGACACCGGCACTGGCGGACAATTTCTGCTCCCGCCTCACTCTCTCTCTGTACCGCGCGGTGTTTGGCTGGAGATACGGTGATTTGGAAAGGGGAAGCGCTTGGGGAGGTCAATAGTTAGGCTCGGTAGAAGTAGGCAAGGAGGATTGGAGTGGTTCCATAGGAAGCGCACGGTTTGTTGAGCTCGGTGCGGATTTGGGGGAAGAAGAGCGGAAGAAACATGGCCAGCGCGGACGACTGACCAACGGCCGAGAGGACGTACGTGGAGGGAGAGGCAAGCGCCCAATCCAAGGCGGTGGCGCGCGATTCGACGAAGCAAGCATAGACGAGGTCGCGAGGGAATCGGTCGATCCAATAGCTAAGGCGCGATCGCTTCGGACGGAGGAGAGAGGTGAAGCTGTTTGACACGAGGACCCCACCCGTCAGTGATGTGGAGAGACAGAGGTAGTGCTACCAGGCCGTTCGGGGTCATTTTGGCCCAGCAGAGATGGTGAGGAGCACAGAACCGAGTGGCTTGGGCTGAGTTTCGGCCCAACGCGAGTGCAAGTGGTTCCTTTTCTTTTTTTTTTCTTTCTTTATTCCCTTTCTCTTTATTTAAAATTCAATTTTGAATTTAAATAGTGCTGTGAACTTATGCTCAAATTAAAAGTACAAAGTAGGCATAGTGGTATGGACGTGTTTAATCATCTATATATTTATTTTCTTTAGTTTTGTTTAGTATTCTTCTTTTCTTTTCTCCAAATCTTAAAATTGTACCCTTGGGTTAAATCCCAATTCTCATCTCATTATTATTTTTCCCATTTTGTTTTCTCTTTTTCATTTCCAAATCTAGGATTTGAATTCAAATTTTGTAGCATAACTTGTTCTCAAATCAAGTATTCATCATGAACATACTAGTGTTAATTTTATTTATAAATTTTCTTTTGTATTTTATAGTATTTCTTTCCAAACCCGAGTTTCAATCTAGTGGCTAATTCATATTCTCCACTCATTATTGTATTCCTACTAATATATTGTTGTTATTATTTACATGCACAAGCAAACAAAATCTCCAACATGATGCACCTTTCTTTTACTTAGTATTTTTTTATGGGTAGTCAGAGTTAGTCCCATGGTTTGAAATATTCTAAGATGAGAATAACAACACAAGTGATCCAATGACCCTTTTATATTTCTCATTTCTTGTATGTTTTATTGCTCTCACTATTTGGGTATTACAAATCCTACCCCCCTTAAAAATAATCTCGTCCTCGAGATTTAAGAAGAACTAGGGAAAAGATGGGGAAAATCTATGAAACTTTTCTTCTCTTTCCCATGATGCTTCATCTTCTCCTTGGTGACTCCATTGCACTTTGCACATCTTTATCACTTTATTCCTTGTAATTCAAGTCAAGGTGTCAAGAATCTTGATTGGGTACTCCGTGTAAGTCAAATCACTCCGAACACTGAGCTCTTCCATTGGTAACTGTTCCTTAGGGACACGGAGACACTTCTTAAGTTGAGACACATGGAATACATTATGCACATCAGATAGATTATTAGGTAACTTGAGTTGGTATGCTATCTCCCCAACTCGCCTAAAAATCAAGAATGGTCCAATATAGCGAGGGGACAGTTTTCCCTTAACTTTGAATCTTCTCATACCCCGGAGTGGTGACACCTTCAAATAGACATAATCTCCCTCTTTAAACTCAAGCAGTCTTCTCCGGGTATCAGCATAGCTTTTCTGCCTGGATTGTGCAGTTCTCAAATTCTCCCTTATTTGTTGAACTTGTTCCTCTGCTTCTTGTATAATCTCAGGCCCAAACAACTGCCTTTCACCAGTTTGATCCCAATACAATGGGGTCCTGCATTCCCTGCCATACAAAGTCTCGAACAGTGACATCTTCAGACTGGCCTGATAGCTATTATTGTAAGAGAACTCCGCATACGACAAACTCTTATCCCAACTTCCACCATGCTTAAGAGCACAAGCTCTTAACATATCTTCCAGCACTTGGTTAGTCCTTTCTGTCTGTCCCTCAGTCTGGGGATGGTAGGCCAAACTAAACTTCAAATTAGTATCCAAATTCTCATGAAAACTTTTCCAAAGTCTGGAGGTAAACTGTGATCCTCTATCCCAAAATGATCTTCTTCTGTACTCCATGTAAACACACAATCCGAGCCATATATAACTCTTCTAGTTGAGAGCCCTTATAAGTAGTCTTGACCAGAATGAAATGAGCCACTTTGGCCAGTCTCTCCACAATAACCCATATAGAATCATATCCTTTCGAGGTGCGAGGCAATCTGGTAATGAAGTCCTTACCAATCTCTTCCCACTTCCATTCGGGTATCTTCAGTGGATGCAGTAGTCCAGCTGGCCTCTGGTGTTCAGCCTTAACTCTTTAACACACATTGCACATAGCCACATGTGCAGCTACATCTCTCTTCAGTCCATACCACCAGAACTTCTCCTTCAAATCCTGATACATCTTGGTACTACCAGGATGAATAGAATAATCCAAGTCACAGGCTTCCTTTAAAATAGTCTCACAAAGGCTTTCAATCTTATGGACTCATATCTGATCCTTGAACCATACGGTGCCTTGCGCATCTTCCATGAATTCTGGATCTCGACCTTCAGTAATCAGATCCCTAATCTCTTGTATCTTAGCATTACCAATCTGCCCTTCTATGGATTTCTTGCTCCAAGGTAGGTTCCAATTCAATAGTAACTCCTTCCGTATGTGTAACAATTCCCAGGTTGAGCCTCTCAAAATCTTTTGCTAATTCATCAGGTAGCTGGACAACGAAAGCGGAGTGAACATGCTCCTTCCGACTCAAGGCATCTGCAACCAAATTTGCCTTGCCGGGGTGATAGTGAATCTCCAAATCATAATCCTTAATGAGCTCCAACCAACGACGTTGCCTAAGGTTGAGATCCTTCTGAGTGAATATGTACTTCAAACTCTTATGATCCGTGTATACTTGGCACTTAGTTCCCATGATGTAGTGTCTCCAAATCTTAAGTGCATGCACAACGGCAGCCAGTTCCAAGTCATGAGTGGGGTAGTTCAATTCATGTTTCCGCAACTGACGAGATGCATAGGCGATCACATGTCCTTCTTGCATGAGCACACATACAAGTCCTTGGCCACATGCATCACAATAAATGTCAAATCCCTTCTGTAGATCTGGCATAACCAATACCGGTGGCGACATTAGTCTCTCCTTCAATTGATCAAAGCTTTCTTGGCATTTCTCATCCCACTTGAATTCTCTTCCTTTCTCCAAAAGCGAGGTCATAGGCTTGGCAATCTTAGAGAACCCTTCAATGAATCTCCGATAATATCCTGCGAGTCCCAAGAAACTCTGAATCTCCGTAACTGTAGTGGGTATGCTTCACACCACTATCTCCTTAACTTTAGCAGGATTCACTGGTATTCCACCATTAGAAATGATATGTCCAAGGAATGGCACCTCGCTAATCCAAAACTCGCATTTGCTATACTTGGCGTAGAGTTGATTATCTCGTAGCTTTTGTAGCACCAATCTCAAATGTTCCTCATGATCACTATCATTCTTGAAAAATAAAAATATCATCGATGAAACCACGACGAATCTGTCCAGATCATGAACACCTTATTCTTTAGATCCATAAAATAGGCTGATGTATTGGTTAGTCCAAATGACATAACGGTGAACTCATATAAACCATATCGGGTCGAGAAAGTCGTCTTAGGAATATCCGATGGTCTAATCCTCATCTGATGGTAACCCGATCGGAGATCAATCTTCGAGAATACTCTAGCACCTCTCATCTGATCAAATAAATCCTCAATACGGGGTAATGTATACTTGTTCTTCATAGTGACACCATTAAGGAACCTTTAATCCACGCACATCCCTTGCAATCCATCTTTCTTCTTTACAAACAAAATCGGCGCTCCACAAGGTGAAGAATTCGAACGAATGTACCCAACCTCTTGTAATTCCGTTAATTGTTTCTTAAGTTCCTTTAGTTCTTCTACGAACATCCTATATGTCCATTTAGAAATAGGAGCAGTTCCAGGTAAGAGATCTATGACAAACTCAATTTCCGTATCTGCTGGCATCCCTGGTAACTCTTCTGGGAAGACATCCGAAAAATCTCTAACCACACGGATGTTGACACCAACAAAGTTCCCATCTACTACGAATGTCGCTAGTCTGATGGGGGTAGTTACTGCAACTTCAACTTCAAATCTTTGTCCTTTGGAACTGGTGAGTGCTACGGTTCCCTTAGCACAGTGTATAAACTGCCTTTGTCTTTCTTAACCATGACATACCAAGGATCACGTCTATAGTGCTCTCTTCTAACACTATAGGCTAGCCCATCTGGGTTAGAAATACAGGGTAAGAAAAAAAAGTTGTAGACAAGGCGAGTAGTTACGAGGAATGTTACTACGGGGGATTTGTTAGCTAAGTAGATTAGTGTGTCACCCACTAAAGCTAATACATTACCTTATGGTGGTACATGCTAAGATGTCCATGTAATATTTCAATCAATCAAAGAAGCAAATCAGGCATTGATCATCAGAACAATCAACCAACATTTTTAATAGAGAAAATAGTTTTAATTTTGTCTTTGGCTTCCTATCGCTTAAAAATGTCATAGGGGTAGGGATTCCAAGGTGTGAAATCCATCTTGACTAAGAGTAGAAAAGGTAAGAATGATCAGAGTAGAACAGTAGAAGGTGAGACAGGATCAAGATAAGTGTAGAAAGAATCAGAGTAAGGTAAGTAGGAAAGGGTTTGTCCATTTCTATCTAGGTTTCGTCCTACAGTCAACATTTCCTCTGATACCACTTCTGTAACACCCGGTTTTAAAGGACAAAGCCGGGTGCATCTCATACATGCGCCAAAGAAGACAACATATATAATAACAGAGTGTATAGAGATAAATGTCACAAAACATCAGAGTATTTATTTCATAGCGGAAGACTTATTACAAAGTAAAAGACTAAATATAAAACGAACTAAGGATCGTCGGCGCCAATGTCGACTGAGAAACGCCACCTAGATCAGATCGAATGCCTCAGTGTTAGGCGGCTCCTCTTCGACCACCTGTTCTTCTCCTGTGGGGGGGTGTGAGACAGCAAGAGTGAGCTCACATACGTTCATAGCTCAACAAGTTGTGGGGAATAATGTGGCATGAACTCACCAAAGGTGGGAGTTCATGTAGTGTAAGGCTGATCAATGAAATAAAGGCTGAAGCTGAGCATTGCTTTTATAAGTTGGTCAAAATTTTATTAGCAATTACTAGGTGTAAGTAAATACCAAACCTTAATAATAATAAATAAAAGTAATAGTAAAATAATCCCAAATGCGATGCAAATGTCAAATTAAATTTAAGTTCCATAATTAATCATGTGAGGGTCCGAGCCGCTCATGACCGTGAGCACGGCTAGTATACTAGTTTTACACTCTGCAGAGGTTGCGCATCTTTACCCACAAGTCATGTTACCCATCTGCCAAGAGATGGCCAATCCCATACACCTCTACCGAGGAGGCGAGGCAGGGTAACACTACGAGGCCTTTACAAAGTTCCACTAGCTTCAGACTACCCGCTACAGTTTATAGGAAGCTCCAGTGCAGGGTTCTTGCCTGACCGCCATCGCAGCAAAGTCAAACAAGGACCTCCCTACACTGACCACTCCCCTACTGCCCTTGCCCCTTTCGGGTAAGGTAGCCCTCCCCTAGCCTTCCTAGTTAATCAGCCAAGGGCGTCCCATTAAACCCTTGTGGTAGCACTGTTTTCCCGGGTGGTCGCTCCATGTTCCCATTAATTTAATGATCTTAACATGAACAGTAATAATAACAAGATACTAACAGAATAATCATGAATAGTGTATCTTCATACCCAATCCACATAAAGCAATAGCAGGTACTACCCAAAAATATTTCAGTGGTGAACAAGGTATAAAGATAACCAAAACTGGGGTAACCTAAAGGATCCCATCAAAATTAACCTATGCAGATCATTATAATTAACAAGAACATGGCTGGGAAAAGTAAGTGATCAAGGGCACAACTTGCCTGGCACTTGAGATTCCAGGTACCAACTTGCTTTTCAGATGACATGTGTCCTCGCGCTAGTCGTAGCAATACAGACAAACATGATATAGACAAAATTAACATCACACCAAACATAAGAACAAACTGAATAATAATGATTTACACGAAGCTACGAGCCTAACGGAACTTGAACGGATCAAATCGGAGTTAAAATGGAGGAGTTATGATTTTATGAAGATTCTATGTGTTTTGTACAAGATTAAATGGGATATAAATTTTAATGTGACTTTCATGTGAAAACAGTGGTATTAGATGATAGACAATAATATTACAAAATCATAGGAATTGGAACGGATTAATTTGGGCTTAATATGAATTTTCTATGAATTACCCAAGTTTTACAATTATTTTTATACTCAAAATCGATTTCTAAATGTATTTTCTGGTTTTATTTAATTCTTGGACTGCGCCTCAAATACAGGAAAGCACAAGGTTTTCTGCGCAAGAATTCCTATGACTCCGTAAAGACTCTGAGGGGACGGCGGGTTTATTCCAGTAAAACATAAGGTCTCTTTTGAAAGAAGCACACGACGAAGGGGTATCGGTGAATCTGAGCCGTTAGATCTACTTTCAACGGATGGGATTAGATCTAGAGTGAAACAAACCGGTACGTGTCTACAGCCGTTGGATCCGAGATCTGTGGTCAGGATTTAATGAAGGCGGGTTTCAATCACGGCCCTATGATCCAGATCCTGCGGAGTAGATTTTTAATAGCCAGAAGGTTATCGCCGATATGATCCTGTCCATTGAATACTGGATGAACGCCCTAGATCACGACTCTGAAGCGGTATCCGCAAATCTCATCTCCACCGTCCATAACCGGATGGACGACCCACGGCACAACTTGCCTATTCCCTTACCTCCCCGATGAACCACCGGCGGCGGGGTGCGCCACCGCGATGGCCGCCATTGCCATATGCGGCCCGTCGGAGCCCCTAGCGATCCATCCCTCGATTCAACAGAACCACCCACTATGACGAACGCAACGGAGATAGGCAAAGCTCCATTACCTCAATTAACGCGGTGTCACCCACTGTCCACCAAGAGCGACGGAGATTGAAATCCGACTTCAAATTCCGGACACTACCGCGGTCGTCCCCTCCCCGGACGGCCACACGATCCTCACAGACAACTCGCGAAGTCCCTGGACTCAGCTCAAGTGCCCGGCCGATAGGCGAAGTCGACACCGGCACTGGCGGACAATTTCTGCTCCCGCCTCACTCTCTCTCTGTACCGCGCGGTGTTTGGCTGGAGATACGGTGATTTGGAAAGGGGAAGCGCTTGGGGAGGTCAATAGTTAGGCTCGGTAGAAGTAGGCAAGGAGGATTGGAGTGGTTCCATAGGAAGCGCACGGTTTGTTGAGCTCGGTGCGGATTTGGGGGAAGAAGAGCGGAAGAAACATGGCCAGCGCGGACGACTGACCAACGGCCGAGAGGACGTACGTGGAGGGAGAGGCAAGCGCCCAATCCAAGGCGGCGGCGCGCGATTCGACGAAGCAAGCATAGACGAGGTCGCAAGGGAATCGGTCGATCCAATAGCTAAGGCGCGATCACTTCGGACGGAGGAGAGAGGTGAAGCTGTTTGACACGAGGACCCCACCCGTCAGCGATGTGGAGAGACAGAGGTAGTGCTACCAGGCCGTTCGGGGTCATTTTGGCCCAGCAGAGATGGTGAGGAGCACAGAACCGAGTGGCTTGGGCTGAGTTTCGGCCCAACGCGAGTGCAAGTGGTTCCTTTTCTTTTTTTTTCTTTCTTTATTCCCTTTCTCTTTATTTAAAATTCAATTTTGAATTTAAATAGTGCTGTGAACTTATGCTCAAATTAAAAGTACAAAGTAGGCATAGTGGTATGGACGTGTTTAATCATCTATATATTTATTTTCTTTAGTTTTGTTTAGTATTCTTCTTTTCTTTTCTCCAAATCTTAAAATTGTACCCTTGGGTTAAATCCCAATTCTCATCTCATTATTATTTTTCCCATTTTGTTTTCTCTTTTTCATTTCCAAATCTAGGATTTGAATTCAAATTTTGTAGCATAACTTGTTCTCAAATCAAGTATTCATCATGAACATACTAGTGTTAATTTTATTTATAAATTTTCTTTTGTATTTTATAGTATTTCTTTCCAAACCCGAGTTTCAATCTAGTGGCTAATTCATATTCTCCACTCATTATTGTATTCCTACTAATATATTGTTGTTATTATTTACATGCACAAGCAAACAAAATCTCCAACATGATGCACCTTTCTTTTACTTAGTATTTTTTTATGGGTAGTCAGAGTTAGTCCCATGGTTTGAAATATTCTAAGATGAGAATAACAACACAAGTGATCCAATGACCCTTTTATATTTCTCATTTCTTGTATGTTTTATTGCTCTCACTATTTGGGTATTACAGGCATCAATCACCAAAAAGGGGGAGATTGAAAGGGAAATAGGGTCAAACCTTTTTTCAATATGAATTTTGGTGGTTGAATTGCCCAACACAAATTATTGGACTAACTAGTTTGCTCTAGATTATGTGTTCTACAGTTGCCAAAGGTTCACAACAAACCAACACAAAGTCAAAAGAAAGGGTTCAAATCAAAGGAGCAAAGTATACCGAAGGCAGCCCTGGTCTGGCGCACCGGACTGTCCGATGTGCCACCGGACAGTGTCCGGTGCACCAGGGAGAATTAAATCAAACTTGTCAGTCTCGGGAATTTGGGAGGCCGCTCCGCTATAATTCACCGGACTGTCTGATGTAACACCGGACTGTCCGGTGTGCCAGCGGAGCAACGGCTACTTCGCGCCAACGGTCGTCTGCAGAAGGCATTTAATGCGCTACAGTGCGCGCCTGCGCGCGCAGAAGTCAGAGCAGGCGCTAGAAGGCGCACTAGACAGTCTACAGGACCTGTCCGGTGCACCACCGGACTGTCCGGTGGCCCCACAAGTCAGAGCTCCAACGGTCGAACCCTAACGGTTGGGTGACGTGGCTGGCGCACCGGACAGTCCGGTGCGTCTGTCGACAGAAGCCATCCCCAACGACCATTTTGGTGGTTTGGGCTATAAATACCCTCAACCACCCCACATTCATGGTATCCAAGTTTTCAGCCTTCACACCTCATACAAGAGCTATAGCATTCAATACAAGACACAAACAAAGAGATCAAATCCTCTCCAAGTCCGGAATCACTCCAAACAAATTAGTGACTAGAGAGAGAGACATTTGTGTTCTTTTGAGCTCTTGCGCTTGGATTGCTTTTCTTCTTCCTCATTCTTGTTTCCACAACACTTGTAATCAAAATAAGAGACATCAATTTTGTGGTGGTCCTTGTAGTGGACTTAGTGTCCCATTTGATTGAGAAGAGAAGCTCACTCGGTCTAGGTGACCGTTTGGAGAGGGAAAGGGTTGAAAGAGACCCGGTCTTTGTGACCACCTCAACGGGGAGTAGGTTTGCAAGAACCGAACCTCGGTAAAACAAATCACCGTGCCATCTATTCTTATTTTCTTGTGATTTGTTTTCGCCCTCTCTTTCGGACTCGTTTATATTTCTAACGCTAACCCCGGCTTGTAGTTGTGCTCAAGTTTATAATTTTCAGATTCCGCCTATTCACCCCCCTCTAGGCGACTTTCAAGACTCAATGTCAAGTTTCCCCTCTACGTGATAAGGCAAATTATGGATGCGAGTATGGTGGGGATGTGTAACCTTCGCAATCCAAAGATGAGCCCATAAACAAGCTAGGGGCCAAGGCTCAACTTCATCAAATCTTTTCTTGTACTAGAAATTGGCTTAAAAGGGCTTGATAGAGGCTTATTCTCTGGTTGAGCCACATCAAAAGGTATCTTATATGACTCTTTCAATTGTACTTTCTTGAATTCATCAATCTTGTTTGGAGCATTCTTCATATCGATACAAATATTGGAACATTGCTTTCCTCCATAGAGTTCTATTTAGGTAACAAATGATGATGATGAAGCCAACCCTAGTCATTTTCCAGATTAGCTGACTAATTGAGCTCTGGAGCCTCCAACAATCACCACCAAGTTGAGTCCTCCTCTAGTGACTAAGAAGAGGATAAGGGTGGGTTCAAGTGGATGAATCTAATGGTGATGATAATGATGATGATCTTCCTCCACCTTCTGCTTTGAGTCCTCGTTGGGCTAAGCACACCTAGGGGTGGTAATGGATCGTGTTCCAAATGCTTATTCATAAAATGGTAGGGCCCTAAATAAATGTTAGTTCAAAAATGAATAGAAATAGGGCCTGATCCTAATCCGATCCTTAAATCTTATAGTGTAAATTTTAGAGCCCATTTAATCCATAAGCGCACCTCATCAAACATTCACATCAGTATGCCTCCATATGCTTATGGGAATGACTTAGAGCAAGGGACGATGACGATGACCACGATGAAGGATGACCACCCGACTGACATTGTCGCCAAAACCAAGACTCATGATGACTCGACCACTAGTGTTGAGCCCCAGAAAGAGTCATCCTTTGCTCCTCTGAAGCAACCCATATTTAAACCGTCAACAAGGTACATCTTCTGATTTTTTAAACTTCCTTTCATAAAAAGAGACTTAGTGCAATTCTTGATCTTGTCAAGAAAGCGATAGAACTGCCTAAAGATAAGGCATGTTATGTTCCACAAGAGAAGGGCTATGTCGGTGTTTGTGACCCGACCGCACACCATGGGGTTACCCGTGTGATGCTTTTGGGTAGGACAACGTCATTGATCGTGGCTTGATGGTTTGTGTTGTAAAACGACGGGGTGACACGCAGACTTAGACAGGTTTGGGCCGCGTGGAGTCACGTAATACCCTACTACCTATGGTGGTTCTGGTATTGATGTGAGGATTACAAGCTGAGAGTCGTGGGTGTTGTATGCTAAGATGAGATGAGATGGTAGGGTCCCTCCCGACCTTATATACACAATCGGGGAGAGTTATCCCATTACAAGCGATGATTGTTATCTACTTGCTTATCTCCTTCTTTGTCACAGACTGTATCCCTACATATCTGAAGTCCTCTTCATCCATCTGTCTGAGTTACCGCCAAGGGTTTAGCCTATCGGGTGATCACAACTGCACCACCTGATACATCCATGCTCATGTAGCGCTTAACTTGGGCGTTGGTTTTCGTTGGCTTAGATCGGACCTGCCCAACCTGGTTATGTCTAGCTGGGCCATCCAGTAGGATGACCTAGGAGAGAACATGCCCGGTGGCCCATGATACGTTTCGGTTTACATGAGGACCCAGGGGATATCTGTCCCCCACAAAGTTTTGTGCTTCTTCTAGGCTTTTTCGAAGGTTGCTTTGTCTTATTATTGTATCCATTGGGTGCAGCCCCCAAGCTTTGAAATGATCTGAGTACTAATAAGCTCAAAGGTCTTCATTGTTTGCTTTTGAGTTTAGCATTTTTATTTAGGCCCTTGCGTCCATTGGGTGCACTAGGTGTAGCCCCCGAGCTTTGAATTGATTTGAGTACTAACCAACTCAAAGGTATTAGCAACCTGCCTTTAGAGGACTTTGATTTATTCTGGTGATCACATCTAGCCAATTCTTGTCTAGTTTGCACTTGTTGTGACTGAAGCTCTTGCTGACTGGGACCTGACCGACTGAGCCCAGACCGACGGAGGTCCGACTGGACAACACTCAACCAGGATCTTCAATGCTTCTGTTGATTGGACTTTGGACGATAGAGTTCCGACCGACTTTAGTTTGACCAATCTTGTTTTTTGTCGTTTGGTATTCACTGCAGATATTTTGCAGATCGCGCTGCTTCAGAAAATCTCAAAAAAATCTGGGTTGTACACCCAATGGGTGTGCCTAATGGGTGTGTATCCATTGAGCTATGTACATTGTCTTGTCCAAAAATAGTAAATTGACATGATGGGGAGAGGTAATGCTGTGTCAACGGTTGACTTTACTTTATTCATGTGTCGTGTTACGCGAATAGGTGTCAGTGGTCTGCTCCCTTTCTTGGAAACTTAAGCGGCTATTGAAGTCCTCATGATTGTTCGCTGAACGGACGGGAGGCGAAGGGTTGCCCTTTGACCTCTTTAAATAGTCTACCTGCTTGTGTCTGTTTTCTTCACTCGCTCTTGCTCTTCTACATTCTTCTTCTTCTCCCAGTCACCAGAAAACACCATGGCCGGTGGCAAAGGAGGCAAGGGCAAGTGCAGCCCGACGGAGGGGAAACACAAGCGTCCTCCGACTCCTTCGTCCGAGGACTTTAGAGACTCGGAGTTCTCTAAGGAGGACTTCTCCTCTAAGGACAATGACTCTCCACCACCAGCACCCCCCATGGTGTCGTTTGATGACTCGGACGACTCAATGGGGCTATCGGCGGCCGAGCGGGCCTACATCCAATCCATCGAGCGAGCAGGGCTCGAAGGGTCGAATGACATGGAGGAGGAGGAGGACTTCGCGGAGGAGGATTCCTCGGAGGCGGACTTCGAGGAGGAGGGCGTCAGCAATGTCGGTGGTAGGGCACCACCGGCATAGATATTAGTATAGTGTAGTAGTAGGTAGTTGTAGTAGTAGCTAGTGGTGGTAGTAGTAGTAGGGGTGAAGGATGATAGGGTTGGTTCGTAAAGGACCGGCCCTCTTCCTTTGTAATGAACTATCTCCAATGAATGAAAAACCTTTGCTTGCTGCTTTCTATCGATGTATTCACTCTTCTAATCGACTTGTGCATTGCCTCGCAACTTCGGTGGCATGAGCCCATTCTGATAATCTCGACCAAAATCTCTGGTTTACGTCTTTCTCTGATAAGCCCAACTAACTTTGCTTCGTTGAGGGTCTGGTCCGAGTTACTTTGTCTATCTCGATGCGCTCGACTTAGCGTGCGCCTATATATCCTTGCTGGCGGTTTCCTGGCAGTGAACCCTAACTCTACTTTTTCCGCCGTGATCTAGTTTCAGAAATCCTTGCTCGCCTTCACGACTGCGCTCAACCCCGCTTGCCCGCAAGGTCTAATGGCGCCCTAGAAGAAGAAATAATGGACTATCGTGCATGTGATTCCCCTAATCGACCCTAACAGCCAACTTCCATTTTGTGGTAAATATGCTTCTGTTGTTTCTGAGTCCGATCTTCTCCACCTTGTTGAAATCAGGATTATGTCGCAAAAGGAACTATTCTCTGGGTGGATCTGGCAGGGGATCACCGTCCCAACAGAGGATACCCACGAATCAGTAGTCTTTGTCCCCTTCTTGATCCAAGGATTAGGTCTGCCAGTTTCTCATTTCTTCTGCGACCTTCTTGATTTCTATTCTTTCAACCTGACTCATCTGAATCCCAACTATGTACTCCAAGTTGCTATCTTTGTCCATCTCTATGAAGCCTTCCTGGGGGTTAATCCACACTTCAGGTTGTGGAAATATCTGTATCATTGCAAGCCTGGAATAGTCGGGGGCAGCATCAGTTGGTCGGCGACGCCAGTCTAGAACTTTGTCGGGGTAGAAAGACTGAGTATCTCGATATCCCTCTAAAGGATAGTATCAAGGGATGGCGCTTTGAGTGGTTCACCATGGAAAATCACAATAAGTCACTGCCCGCTCGCTCTAGGAGGTAGCCTAATGTTCGAGTGTTGAGTTGGATAGAGGCCCCAACTAACTTAGAGGATGTCAAAGCTAGAATTCTGCTTGCTGAGGTAGCTAGTTTGAAACACAAAGGTTTGACTGCCGAGGTCGTTGTCATTGACTTTTTCTTCAAGAACATCCAACCCTTGAAGGATAGGGTTTAACTGGCCTATCTGTACACTAAGTTGAATGACTCTTCTCGAGTTACGAACAGACAAATTTCCAAGGAGAGTGACTTGAAGCGCGTTGAAATGATGCTGAGGTGTTGTTTTGAATGTTGGTGCTCCTCGCTCTTACTCTGCTTGGAACCTTCCCCAATTGGTAAGTTTTAGCTGCCTATACTTTGTTCTGTTAGGTCGTTGTACGCCCTATTATCACTGTGGGATTTTGTTGCTGTAGAGCTCCTTTTCTGAGTTCGTGTCTAATCCATCCGTTCGAGGGGAGGATGGGAGTCCAGGTCATAGAGTGCGACGTTGTTCCGATGAAGTGGAGCTCGTTATTGTTGTGCACAAGAGTCCATCTAAAGAGGAAAGACAGTCCCACTTTCTGATGCAAGCTGCTCCTGATGACTCTGAAATTGATGTTGTTCTTAGCATGCTAGCTAGTGAGTCGTCTGAGTCAGCGTGAGTTGAATCAGGAGGTGGAGCTCCTGCTAAGTCGGGCGTAGGGGGGAAAGAGTTAGCAGTCCCGAAGGCGCCCGTCGCAAGCGAACATGTCGAGCAGACTCTTAGGCTAAGTCTGTCAAGGAAAATAAAGAGAGGAGGAGGCTTCGTTGTTCGTCGGGCTTGGAGCTATGACTGCCCCTATTGCACCGAACCCTGGTGACAGTATAGTGAACTCTGATCTGGAGGACGTTGTGGAGGGCTGCGGTGGTGTGAGGGCTAGCAGATATGTGGTGGAGGAGGGTGATGATGATGAAGAGGAGGCGCTCCCCCAGGTTCATTGAGAACGACGTAGTAAGGCTGGTGGTGACATTCTGAGCCTTGCTCCCTCGGGGCTAATGACTATCCAAGGTCTGACTATGTCAGCCATTGACAGTGTGCTGGAAAAAAACTATTCCTGAGGATCTTTTGCTTGAACTTCCCGAGATCAGGGTCGTTGACGTCCATGTAGAGTTCTCGGATGACATGCCCTCTGCTAGCCTGCTGGCTGGGCCAGAGTTAACCCTGCTAGTCTGCCATGGCTCTCCAGCCCCCGGTGGTGCTCGAACCCTCGATGATGCCCCAACCCCTGAGAGTGCTCTAGCCCCGAGGGTCCTTTGACTGGCTCTCTCTCTGCTGCTTCCATGGATGTTCACGTGGGGTCGCCAATGCCCCGAACTGATGATGTCATAGTGACAAGGTTTGATCTGCTCGTTGGTCTAGCTGGCTCAGCCACCTTAGAGATCGGTGGCCATGGCACTGAAGACCCAATGGGTGCTCCTAGAGTTGAGATCCCAATGGGTGCTGCACTTAGCTTGGATTACCCCATTCCTTTGATGTCTGATCCTGCTCGTGATGTGGCTTATGTCGATGTCATTTCTTCTCGAAGTACGTCGATACCTCCGGCCTTTGTATTTCCCTCATCCCTGTCCAACCTTCAGGTATGTACATCCCTACGCTACCATGCTTTTGCCAATGGGTATTCTCCTTACTGACTTTTGTATCCTAGAGCATCCTAGACTTGGTGGCCACTCAGCTGAGATCATGCGGTGCTCCTGCGCCTGAGCAGATTTCTTCCCTGTCACAGTGGAACCCCCTTCTTCAAAAATAGATAGATGATCTAAAATCTACGAACGTTGGTGAGTCAGTTGATAATGCTTGTTGTTCATTTATCTTCCTGTTCATATTACATATTGTTGCTAACTATTTTTCAAGCTTTGACTCGATGGTGTTTTGATGTTGAGGAGAGGTGTGCTCAAGGTCAGGTGAAGCTTGATCAGGTAACTATGTTTCTTGACGGTTCTCGTGCCATGAATTCTTCCCTGCATGTGAAGCTTGACTCAGAGAAGAAAGCTCACAAGGTAATCCGTTAGGAGCTCCAAGTTACCTATTCCATGCTTTTGGCCTATTATCAAAGGTTCTCTCACCCGCAGGAGGAGTTGTAGAAACTTCTTGACTCCCAAAACAACCTAGACAAGCTGTACTGGGACACCACTAGCTCCCTTACCACCTTGGAGAGGAGCCATCGCTTCACCATGGTGGAGTTGGAGCGTAAGAGGGGCGAGCTAAAAGAGTCCTAGGATGAAGTGTTGAGGCTCAAGAAGTCTTTGTCTTCGAAGGGTTTTGTCATCAAGGAGCTCCGTGCCTCGAAGAGGATGGTGTCGTAGGAGCTGGAAGATGCTCATCGCGATATCAAGGTCTTGGAGGATGACCATGTTATCATGAAGGCATGGTGTGATAAGGCAATGGATAAGGTGATCCGAGCTGGCCGCAAATTGATGAAGAGGCCCAACGTTGTGGTACCCGATGACATTGTGGCAGATGTATTCACTGCATCGGGTACCTTAAGTAATCCACCTACTTCTAGTGGTTATGTGGACAATGTTCCTCGTGGGGATGCCCCCTGTATAGTGCTTAGAAGGAAAATAAAAAAAACTGGATACTGGTTGGTTGAGTCAGAACACAGTTTATTTCAGAACAATTTATTTTTAGGTCTATTGAGGCCTTGGCGGAGCATTGAGTTGTTTCTAGCTTGAGCTGATTGTTTTCGTTAATAGGGTATAACAAGCACCCTTGGTTTATAAGCGTGACCATGTTGCACTGACTTAAGGCATTCCCGACTTAAGCCGATCTCTCCATTAGTAGGGTATAGTAGGCACTCTTAGTTTTATAAGCGTGAGCGTGTTGCACCGACTTAAGGCATTCCCGACTTAATCCGAACGCTCCCTTAGCAGGGTATAGTAGGCACCCTTAGTTTTGTAAGCTTGAGCGTGTTGCACCGACTTAAGGTGTTCCCAACTTAAGTCGATTGCTCCTTTGGTAGGTATAGTAGCCACCATTAGTTTTGTAAGTATGAACACGTTGTGTCGACTTAAGGCATTTCCAACTTAAGTCAAACGTTACTTGAGAGTTTGTTTGTATGTGGATGGACATAGAAGCTTAATTGACAATGAGGTCACTGGTTTACAAAGTGTAGTTCACCATCTAGAGTTTATGGTGCTATTACAGGTAGAACTTTCTGAGGTGCTTGATATTCCATGAGTTCCCTACTGGAGTCCCACCCATATGAGTTAGCCAATAAGAGCCTGGCTGAGTTACTTTTGTAATAACGAAGGGCCCTTCCCATGGTGGTGATAGCTTGTGTCGTCCTTACCCTGACTGTATGCGACGAAGTACCACGTCTCCTACTGCGAATGCCCGATGTCATACTGCTTTATCATGGTAGTGCCTCAGGGTTTGCTGGTACCTGTTCGACTGAATGATAACATTCAAGTGTTCCTCCTCTAGCACATCGACTTCCTCAAGCTGGGTTGCTTCTGCCTCTGCTATGTTTTCAAATGTTAGCCTAGGTGCTCCAAAGATCATATCTATAGGTAACATTGCCTCTGATCCGTAGACCATGAAAAATGGAGTATTTCCATGTAAGGCTCAGCTAGGCTAGGTTCCTAGACTCCAGGCTACATAACGTAGTTCCCTGATCCACTTCCCCGCGAGCTTTTCATTTTTGTCGAATACTTTCTTTCTGAGCGCTTCGAGTAACATCCCATTAGCTCTATCCACTAGCCCATTAGCTCTTGGGTGTGCCACTGATGCATACTTGATTTGGATGCATCTCTGTTCACAAAAAGTCAAAGAATTCTACGTTGGTGAAATTCAATCCCAGGTCTATGATGATACTATTGAGTATCCCGAATATGAATATGATTTCCGAGATGAACTCCACTGCCTTGGCTGAGGTCAGGGTTGCAATCGGCTTGTACTCTATCCACTTTGTAAACTTGTCGATAGCCACCAGAACATGGGTGTACCCTCCTTGAGCTTTCTTGAAAGGTCCAATCATATCTAGCCCCTAGCACGCGAAGGGCCAGGTGACCAGAATAGTTTGCATTTGTTGAGCTAGCAAGTGTTGTTGTTTAGCTAGAAACTGGCATGCTTCACATCTTTGGACTAATTCAGTTGCGTCTTGCTTTGCTGTTGGCCAATAGAAGCCTACGTGGATCTCTTTTAGCAAATGTTTCCCAACAGCTGAGTGAATACATTTCATGAGGACTTTGGTGGCCCCTCTCCTGTACATCAATCCCCCTATGATGGTGTAATGGGTCGACTGCCTCGCAATGCGCTCGTCAGCGGCCTTGTTGTTTGGCTCCTCCTCATTTTGATGTATTTGATAATTGGCTCCCTCTAGTCCTTCGGGTCTGGTTCTGCCTGCTCCACTGCCTTACATTCCTCCGTTGGCCCTAGTGTGGTTTTTGGCTGCTGTATTTCCTAGACAAAGATGTTGGGTGGAACTTGTGCCTGGCTCGACCCCAGCTTTGACAGTGCATCTGCTGCTATGTTGCGATCCCTTTCTATGTGGGGAAATTCTAAGCCTTCGAATTTATCTTCAATCTTCCTAATCGTAACGCACTAGTTGCTCATTGAATTGGTGGAGCAATCCCAGTCTTTGTTGACCTAGCTGATGACGAGTAGGGAGTCTCCGTACACCATCAGTCTTTTGATGCCGAGCGACACATCGATGTTGAGCCCATGTATCAAGGCTTCATACTCGGCTACGTTGTTGGAGGCTAGGAATAAGAGTTGAAGTGCATACTTGAGTTGGTCTCCTCTAGGGGTGATGAAGAGGATCCTAGCCCCTGCTCCTTGCAATTTTAGTGACCCATCGAAGTACATATTCCAGGCCTCAGTTGACTTAGGGTTTTTTAGAACCTGGTGTTCAGTCCACTGTGATATGAAATCCACCAGAGCCTGGGTCTTGATTGTTGTGCGGGGTCGAAACTCTATGTCGTGAGCTCCGAGTTCGCATGCCCACTTGGTTGTCCTCCCTGCCGCCTCTCCGTTGCGGAGTATGTCTCCTATTAGGAAACTCGTGACTACTATGACTTTGTGATTGTCAAAGTAGTGGCGCAGCTTTCGCACAGTGAGGAGTATCGCATACAGTAGCTTCTGAACCTAAGGGTATCTTATCTTAGAGGGCCCAAGGACTTCGCTGATGAAGTAGACAGGGTGCTGAACTAGGTATGCATGCCCTTCTTCAGCCCACTCGACTACCAACACGGTGCTTAGCATGTGAGTCATGCAGGAGATGTACAGTAGCAGGTCTTCATCCAGCCGACTAGCTATGGCTCGGTGGTGTGGCTTGAGGACCGGTGGGGTGGTCAAGAATTTCTTGAGTGCCTCTAGTGCTTCTTAAGCCTCTGGAGTCCACTGAAATCTGTCCACCTTCTAGTTTATAGAATGGCATCCCCCTCTCGATGAGTCTTGAGATGAAGCGACTCAGCGCTGCCATGCACCCATGAGCTTTTGTACTTTTTTCTATGATCGTGGTGGATCCATCCTCAGAATGGCTTCAATCTTCTCCGAGTTGGCCTTGATTCCTGGATGGCTAACGATGAACCTGAGCAACTTCCCGGTTGGTACCCCAAATACACACTTCTCTGGGTTAAGCTTCCAGCGGTAACACCTCAGGCTATTGAAGACTTGTTGGAGGTCTTCGATGAAGTTACCTAGGTTTACTGTTTTGATAACCACATCATTGACATAAGCTTCTACGCGCTTGCCTCAGTGGTTGGCTAAGCACGTCTGGATAGCCCTCTAGTAAGCCGCTCTAGCGTTTTTAGGACAAACAACAATGGAGGTGTAGCAGAAGACTCTAAAGGGTGTGATGAACACGATTTTTCCTTCATATTCCTTCACTAGACTGATCTGGTGATATTTCGAGTAACAGTCTAGGAAGGAGAGCATGGAGCAGCCAATAGTTGAATCGACTACCAGTTCTATTCTAGGGAGCCCAAAGGGATCCTCTGGGTAGTGTTTCTTAAGATCGGGATAGTCGACGCACATGTGCTAATCAACTTTATTTTTTAGTACAAGAATAGGGTTTGCTAGCCATTTAGGATGCAACACTTCTCTAATAAAGCATGCTGATACTAGGCGAGCTAATTTAGCCCGTATAGCTTCTCTTTTGTCGAGCGTGAAATGGCGCAACTTCTGCCAGATTAGCCTTGCTTGATGATACGCCTTGAGTTGGTGCTCGGCCAGTTCTCTCAGGACTCCCGGCATGTCCGCAGATTGCCATGCGAACACGTCTCGGATATCTTATAGAAACTGGACAAGTGTGCTTTCCTATTTGTTGGTGAGGCTAGAGCTGATGACCGTAGTCTTGCGCTGTTAGAGAACCCAAGGTTGATCCTCTTGATTTCTTTAGTCGGTCGCATAGAGGTAATGATAGATGCTTCGTTCGAGGGGATTGTGAGGTCATCCCGTGTCGGTGTGTCATCGCTATGTGCCGATAGTGCCATTGAGGGTCCGGTTGTGAGAGCCGTTTGAGTGTCCCCTCAAAAGCGCTCCACGGTCCCTTGAAAGCCGACGTGGAAGGTGATGATACCCTGAGGCCCGGGCATCTTTAGTATCATGTACAGGTAGTGTGGGATGTCCATGAATTTAGCAGTACTAGTCTCCTGATGATGGCATTTTATCCACAATCGAATCGAGCTACCTCGAAGCATAGGAACTCGGTTCGATAGTTGTTTGGGGTGCCGAAGGTGACCGAAGAATGGAGTGTCCGACTGGGTGAGGTCGGCAGTCGAGATCCCCAGAGCCTAGAGTGTCCTAGGGATGGTGATGTTGATGTTGTTACCTCCATCCACCAGAACCTTCTTGACCCAGCTTTCTTGAATCACTGGGGCAACGAGCAGAGGGTACTTGCTGGGGTTATCGAAGTTGAGCCACTGGTCGGCTCGACTGAATGTGATGGCATGTTCCGACCACTGATACAGGGCTGGGGCACTGGTGGTTGCCACCAGGACCTGCCGATCGGTGAGCTTCTATTGTATCTTGCGCTTCGTGGCCTCCAAAGATGATGTTGACCTCCTTGACAATGTGTGGGCAAGGCCCCACCACCTCACCCGCCTTGCTGTTATGGTTGACCTAGATCGACGAGTTCTCCTAGTGGTGGGGGAGGCGGTAGCGGTTAGAATGGTCGACCGTGCCTGACGGAGTTCTTGAAGTTCCGACAGTTCTGCAGGGTGTGGCGCACATCCTTGTGGTACGGACACTGGGAATCGAGGATCTCGTCTAGTGTCCATACACCTCCACATGGCACACCGTGGGACTGGGTAGCCAGCGGTCCAGCGGCGTGCACTTCTTCCTGAGGCCTCTTGTTCCAACGCTTATCCGGTTGCTGGTTCACGTTCTTCCTCAGTGCTGGAGGTGCAGGCTTCACGCTCCCGATGAGGTCTTGAGCTCGCTCGTCAGCGGTGATGTAGATGTCTGCCTCTCAGAACATTTGTTCCGAGGTGGCGGGTGCCTTTTGGAGGATAGCCTGGATGAAGGCCGAGTCATTGGACCCTCAGTAGAAGTCCTCAATTACGAATGCCTCTCCGACGTAGCGGATGTGGTTCCTTGCCATCTAGAAACGCCTTAGGAATGAGCGGACGGTCTCGTCGCTCTAGCGCTTGATGGACTTGAGGTCCCATGGTTGCACCGGTTTGTCACAGAGGGATTGGAAGTTCACGACAAACCAACGGCTGAAGTTATCCCAGTCATCGATGCAGTACTGAGGTAGATGTCGGAGACATTGCAGTGCGTCCTGCCCTAGGACAATGGGTAGGTACGCTGTCATGACGTCTTTTGTCGCCCCAATGGCCTGGGCAGCGGTCATGTAGACGACCAGCTAGCCACCTAGGTCTTGTTTGGGCTTGTACTTGTTGACATTGGAGACCTTGAAGTATGGGGCATTGGATTGCTCAGAGTCGGGGGTAAGGGCAAAGACTCCACACGTCCCTCTATCCTCCTGTCGACGATCACGTCGATGGTCCCGGGGAGGTGAGCGAATGTCGTGTCGCCTTGATCGACCCAGGTCCGGACTGTTGGTGGAGGTTGCGGCTGACTCGGTTTTGGTAGCATGGCTGTGTGTCGGTGCACCATGATCCTAGTGTCGCTGCCTCATCTCTTCCTCGTGCCGACGATCTCGTGAAGCATTGATGTTGCTTCATGTGTCTCGCTGACTGTTGATGGCATGTCATAGGTCATTCGACAAGTGAGCGAGGGGGAGAAGGTGGTTTGACACTTAGGTGAACATCTACCAATAGTCCTCCACATCGAGGGTGCGCGGTAGGCCATTGGCAATCTGAGCCAGGACCCCTCCGACCTCGCTTGGCATTCTCAGTGCTTGAGCAAAGTCAGGGAATAGGTTTTGAGTGAGAAGCAGATCTCACGTTGGAGCATGGCGTCCTGCTCGGCTTGTTCCCGCTCACGCCCTTGGGCGTGGCGACGATCACGACGGTGGGAGTTGTGGCGCTCTCGGAGCACTCTTTCATTGGGGGTTTTCCCTACTTCAGAAGCCTCATCCTGGGAGACGGGTTGAGTTGGATCATGTTCCTTGGCATCATGGTGACACCGCACATTGAGGCACCTGTTCCGGCATCGGCGTGTGTCGCGCTGGGGGGCTCCTCCCCCAGCATGGTGGGCTCATCGTCAGAAATGGGTGAGCCTTCCACTCTTCCCTGGATGAAGAGGACGTCCGGAAAGAAGGAGCTCAGTGTGGTGGCGCGTACTCCCTCCATCTCCTTTGAGGGCGGATTGGTCGAGATGACCACTTGTGGTGCCTCTAGGGTAGCACTAGGCCCAGGAGTGTTCGCTTCTCTCCACCGAGTGATTTGTGTCCACATCTAGGTGGGTGAGGCGGACAATAAAGTTCGTCGTGCTGGAGGAGAGGACTTGATCAACCGAGCCACAGGCGTCGGGGCATTCCTGGGACCACCGAATTTTCACACGATCTTGTGCGTGATGAAAACCCTATGAGTTTCTCGCACTGCCGGTGAGATCCTCGTTGGCACTGTTTGTGGCTTCCTTGGAGCCGCCTTTGGCGTCCCCAGAGAAGGTTTTCCTCGAATGGGTCTGCAATGTGGTGCAAGGCTCCTTCCTGGTCTATGATGTAGGAGATGGACCCGAAGTGGAAGACTGCTCTGGGGTTGAAGGTGATCATGGTCTTGAAGGTAATTGCCATGGAGTCCTATATCAACGTCGCACCCCCTACCTAGCGCGCCAGCTGTCGGTGTTTGTGACCCGACCATGCACCATGGGGTTACACACGTGATGATTTTTGGGTAGGACGACGTTGTTGATCGTGGCTCGATGGTTCGTGCTGTAACATAATGGGGTGACACGCAGACTTAGACAGGTTTGAGTCACGTGGAGTCGCATAATACCCTACTTCCTATGGTGGTTCTGGTATTGATGTGAGCATTACAAGCTGAGAGTTGTGAATGTTGTAGGCTAAGATGAGATGAAATGGTAGGGGTCCCTCCCGACCTTATATACATGACTAGGGAGAGTTATCCTATTACAAGCGATGATTGCTATCTACTTGCTTATCTCCTTATTTGTCGTAGACTGTATCCCTACATATCCGGTGTCCTCTTCATCCATCCGTCTGAGTTACTGCAAAGGGTTTAGCCTGTCGAGTGATCACATTGCATCGCCCGATACGTCCATGCTCCTATAGTGCTTAACTCAGGTGTTGGTTTTCGTTGGCTTAGATTGAGCTTGCCCAACCCGGTTATGTCTAGCTGGGCCATCCCGTAGGATGACCCAAGAGAGAACCTGTCTGGCGACCCATGACACGTTTTGGTGTACATGAGGACCCGGGGGATATCTACCCCCACACTTTGGTATAGCTCTTGTATCTTCAATGTGCTAGTTGGAGGTATTTAAAGCCCCAACCACTCAAATAGTCGTTGGAGTAAATGGGGAAAAGTTGTCTAGCGGGTGGAAAATCAGATAGTGAATAGTATCTGTCTAGTGCACACCGGAGAACCTACAGTGTATGTCTGATGCACTGCTAGGTTACGATTCTAGCGCGTTAGACGATAGTTCTGAGTTGGCAGGTGACTATTGCGACGATGTCATACTGTCTGGTGCACACCAGATATCCGGTGCTCCCTGCCAAAGTTTTCTCAAAGATGGAGAGTTCAGCTGGCCTTCGCTATAAATGCCACCGGATAGTCTAGTGCACACTAGATAGCCTGGTGCTTCCTTCTGGCGCTGGGCTGTTTCTCTGTCTGAGTTCAAGGCACCCACCGGACAGTCCGGTGCCCTTCTGGCTGCAAGCTAAAATTTAGTCTTTTCTTCCAAATTTCTTCAAATATTTTTGGCTATCCTTGAGGGTGTTCCTAATACTTAGACAAACATATGTGCTATCAATCCAACTAGTTTAAGTCTCATTTCTTGGATATTTTGCTTTCTCCAACTCATAACTTTGATTTTGCTCAAAGTAGCTAGAAATGAGTGATTCTTAGATGTGTCAAAAAGGTTCTTGGTATATGCAACTTGACCAAAGTGTGAAACTAGATATTCTTTATATCTTTCAAGTTATACCCCTCTATGGTTGGTTTTGAGCTGTTTCTGACTTAAAACCGAATTGAGTGGACTTATGCACCTGTGAATCATAGACTAGGCAAACAAGTTAGTCCATAAGTTTGTGATTGTCATCAAGCACCAAAATCATTTAAAGAAAATAATTGGAGCCATTTCCTTTTCAAAGGTCTCTTCAGACCACTCGGAATCCCCAAAGGAGTCAGACGCGGAATCTGTCTTCTTCTTATTGTCGCCACCCACCTTGGGCTCCTCACCAAAAGCAAGAGAGGTTGGCGTTTTCAGATGACTAGAAGGAAGTGGAAGGCAAGTATGGAAAGAGAGATCCCCAATGGCCTTCCTTATGTACTAGTAAGGATAAGGAAGGCACCCCTTGATATTCCCAACTGTGCTCGTTTGCGTCATATAGACAACGTCACACAGGTGGCAGTTCGATTTCCAATACACTGTAGTTTCCCACTTACACGACATCATAGGTCAGTTATGCGCATTGTGTCATTCCATCCAATCATAGTACTATGTCGGTACCCTAGATTAGGGGTACCCCCTTACTGCGGTATGAAGGCACGATGCTTGTGCGGCTACCCTTAGCCGCACGAAGAATAGCCCCAGGGGTATCTCATGGGCAGTTAAGGTGGCGCTCTCAGAAACGACGCCCCCGGACCCAGTAGGCTTGGGATCCCTGTGCGCACAACCCGAACCCCCAAGGTAAAGCAGCCCGAAACCATTGGATGGGGTTCGGACCCCACCAAGTGAGCTCCGGACCACCCATAACAAGGTCCCGGGAAAGGAAGTGTCATAACCTAGGCATGGGTCCGGAGTTGACACGTGTCCTGGCTCTATTCGTAGCTCTCCCCCCCCCCCCCGCTCGGTCGAGGATCTAATACATCCATATGGCTTATTGTTCGTGACGTAGGCCGATGGACGGAGCGTGACGTAAGGGCTCTGGGCCGCGCGGTCTCCGCATTTATTGCGGAGAGGACATGCCGCCTGTCCACCCTTCTGATAGATTATGTGCCTCCACAACATTTATTGCGTCATGTCCATTCCGCTGGCAGGTGGCGCCACGGCCACCCTGCAGACAGCGCACCTATCCAGTCCGTTGTCGAAACAGGGTGCCCGTGCTACGTGGTGCACTGTACTCATCCCTTATATGAGAAGCTTCCCCCTGCGCGCCAAGACGACGCAGATCTCGAGTGTCAGGGCACATGAAGATTACACGGGCATGGCAAGCAAAAGTTCCATCCTTCTATTTGTCCCTGAGCCCACGTGTCGGGGCTCAGAACCCTTGTACATGCCCCCCTTGAACTATAAAAGGGGAGGCATGCGACGTGAACACGGAGACAGGACATTTAGGCCAACACTCAACTCAAGCTCTCAAAGTAATATAACACACAGTGGAGTAGGGTATTACGCTCCGGCAGCCCGAACCACTCTAAACCCTTGCGTGTTCTTGTGTTCATCCCTCCAATCTCCAACAGGCAAAACGCTTAAGCCCCCTCCGCATCTTAGGACTTAGGGCGGGTGCACTTCGCCACCTGACCGGAGAATTTCCTCTCCAACATTTGGCGTGCCAGGTAGGGGGCTAGGCTTGAAGTTTTTGCTTGTTTTCTCGCTAAGCATGATGGTGCAAATCGTTGAGCATCGCGCCGAGACTTCGGTGGATTTTGTGGTGGAGGAAGAAGCTGCTTCTTCCACACCACAGGCTCCCAACCGCCCCGTGCCGGGCACTGCTACTATACACGCCGCACAACAGCATACAGCTGCAAAAACATCTTGGACTCCGTCAAGGGCAGCCCCAGGAGCGTTGTCAGCAGCCAGGGAGTTGCTGCGACACCCTTCAAGCTCCACGGCCTCGCCAGGAGCCATGAAGCAATGGCGGGACGATGTCGACCGGTTACTCAGTATGGCGCATTCTACCTCGACCAGGTCGAGGCCACGGTCATCCCGACGCCAACATGAGGCGTCGGCGTCTGTGCGCTCACCCTCAGTGAGGGGTGCACAGACCAACGACCTTCGGGCAGAGCTCAACTGCAGGCGTGCAGGGGAGGACGCCCAGGTATCTCTAGAGAGGGTGCGGGAGCGCTGACAAAACTTCAAGGGTCGCGATGACGCTCGAGTCTCTCTAGAGAGGGCGCGTGAGCACCGCTAAAACATCGAGGGCCGCAACCTCGATCAGGACTTTGCTGCGGTAGCACCGCAGACACCGATGGGCACTCGGTCCCAAGCGGGTGTCCCCTTGGCCAGCGTGGGCTGCGCTGCTCTTGCGGATCATCTCTGCGCGGCGTCATGGCCGCCCAAGTTCTGGCCACACCTGCCGGAAAAGTATGATGGGACGTCAAACCCGTCGAAGTTCCTGCAGGTGTACGTCACCGCCATCACGGCAGCAGGTGGAAGCACCGCTGTGATGGCGACATATTTTCATGTCGCCTTGTCTGGACCTGCCCGGACTTGGCTCATGAACCTCGCCCTAGGGTCAGTCTCTTCCTGGGAAGAGCTATGCGTGCGGTTCATTGCGAACTTCGCCAGTGCTTACCAGCAGCACGGTGTGGAGGCCCATCTCCATGCGGTGAGACAGGAGCCCGGGGAGACTCTCCGAACGTTCATCTCCCACTTCACCAAGGTGCGAGGTACTATACCTCGCATTTCTGATGCTTCCATCATCACGGCATTCCAACAGGGAGTACGTGATGAGAAAATGCTGGAGAAGTTGGCCACGCATGACGTGGAGACTGTCCCCACGCTCTTTGCTCTGGCCGACAAATGCGCCAGAGCCGCCAAGGGCCGTGCATGGCACTCGGCCCCACAAACCGGGGTTGCCTAGTCAGGAGGCTCAAGTGCCGCCCCCAGGACGGTAAGAAGAAAAAGAAGAAGGACCACGACTTCCAGAGATCGCGGTCCATCGCTCTAGTCATTGCAGCCGCGACCGGGGGCCGGGGTGACCGCAACAAGCGCCCACGACCGCAGAGGGGTAACAGCGGCCCATGCCCTGTGCACCCCAACGATCGCCACAACGCCGCGGAGTGTCGCGAGATCATTGATCTCGCGAAACGTGTCAGTGAGCGGCGCGAGCAATCTTCCAAGGACGGCTCCCCACCTCGTCGCCGGCCTGGCAAAGAAAAGGCCGACGATGGCGAGGTGGCCACAACTGAACGGGACCTCGGGTATTAGTCGCTCGAGGGGAACCTGAAGGATGTCTTCACCGGAGGCTCCTACACCGGTGGAGATAACTAGATGGACCCCCAGCGGGACCCCGAGCTCCCCGGTCTACGGGGCTAAAGCCTGCCTTCCCCCGAAAACCCTTCTGGACTCCCCACGGGTCCAGACCTCCGATAGGTTCATGCAGAAATAACCACAGTCGAAGACAAGGGCTCCCTCGTCAAACGTAGATGGGGACCCAGGGTCGGGACCTAATCCTACAGCAAGTACCAAACCAAGAAGGGCTCCGCAACTCTCCCCCAGCTGGAAAGGACCCTTCAAGGTAACGGGAATGCGCTGACCCAAGGGTGACCGTCTAGCTACGACTGAAGGAGTACCTTCCCCGGTGCTGGAGCATCTCTGTAAGTTCTATCCATAGGAGCAAGTCTGAGGGGTCGAATTTATTTCCCTTTTGTAACTAGGTAACGCATACGTGTATGCCAACCCAGTAAGGTCCGGCCTACTGGTCTGCACCCATGCATGATAAGTTATAAGGAAAAGAATTACCCCCTCAGATGTGCCCCTATGATAGTTCCATCTTGCTGCTCCATGGTTTTACCTTGCAGTTTTTCAGATAATACCTTTTATCTAACCCACCCGCACGGTTCCCATCTGCCCTGACATGACGACATCCGAATTGAGCAGCCAGGCTTGTAGTTTAGGACCTCCTTTACGAAAGCTGGAGGGTCCGACAGCCTGGGGGCCAGTTCTAAAGAACGGGAGCCTGTTCCATGGAGTGGAAAAGCGCAGTGTAGCCACTTAGCCTGGTCCCGTACCGTAAGCCTGCACAATCCACCATCCTATGACGGGTGCCTTAGTATTTGGAGCTATAAGTTCCGCGGGTCCAACAACCTGAGGTCCGGCTCAGGAGAATGGGCACTTGTCTCCTGGGGTGGTCCGGAGCCGTGTAGCCGCTTAGCCTGGTCCAGTACCGTAAGCCTGCACACTCCACCACCCTGCGACGAGAATCCTAGTATCTAGAGCCACGACCCAAGGGGGTCCAGACACGCAACTTGGCCACCCGGACTAAACCCTGCGAGTCCCGAGCATGAATCAAAGGATGGCTAATATCAGACAAGGGACCCTATGGGTGTACTACTAACACTCCGTAGTTGAAGCTGTGTACAGGTCCGGATCTCGGCCGAGGTTGCCTCCCGGGAGTTGTTGACAACCCTTTCAGATACGCTGGTATCCAGCCTCGACACATCAAGCCTGCGTCCCAGGCGGGGGGCCAGGTACCAGGGAAGAGTCAACAACATCACACACAGCAAGAATAGGCGGTACACAGATAAGTGCTAACGCTGCTTGATAAGTAGTACTCAAAAGTACCTTACAAAAAGGAAAAGTATTGCATCCGCCTTCAAGCGGAATCCTAGTTCCATCTCTACTCTGCAGGTATAAACTACCAGATGCCAGTGAAGTCGCGTTGGAAGCTCACGGCCGCAGGTGGTGCTGGTAGTCTCGCCAGCGGAGGCAACCACCTCTGCACCAGGCAGCCTCACCAGCGGCAGCGACCACCTCTGCAATGGGCCAGTTAGCCGCAGGGGCAGGGGTGGTAGTCGGCATGACCATAAGAGGGCTGGCAGTAACTGCATCAACGGGCGCGCAGGAGCAGCGAGCCGATCGTCAGCCAAACTCTGGCCCTGCCTGCAGGCTCGCATCCTCCCCCGAGGCGGGCTCGGGGGCCACTATCGGTACCCTGGATTAGGGGTACCCCCTTACTGCGGTATGAAGGCACGATGCCTGTGCGGCTACCCTTAGCCGCACGGAGAACAGCCCCAGGGGTATCTCGTGGGCAGTTAAGGTGGCGCTCTTAGAAACGACGCCTCCAGACCCAGTAGGCTTGGGATCCCTATGCGCACAACCTGGACCCCCAAGGTAAAGCAGCCCGAAACCATTGGATGGGGTTCGGACCCCACCAAGTGAGCTCCGGACCACCCATAACAAGGTCCCGGGAAAGGAAGTGTCATAACCTAGGCATGGGTCTGGAGTTGACACGTGTCCTTGAAAGGGAAATGTGCCCTTGGGCCATTTCTAAGTATTTTGGTGATTGAGTGCCAACACGAGTGCTTAAATGTGAATTTATGCCCATGGATGAACAAAGTGCAAATCATGAAGTAAAGGTATGTTTCTAAGCCTTAGTACATTGGTTTTGTGTACTAATATACTTGTCTAAGTGTTAGAAACAGAAAGAAGAAGAAAAGAAGAAAGATGCAAAAGACTTGGCTGTGTACGCCAAGACTCAGCTCGGTCTGGCACACCGGACTGTCCGGTGTGCACCGAACAGTGTCCGGTGCGCCAGACTGACTCGGCGTGAACAGGCCGCTCTCGGGAATTCGCCGACGGCGTACGGCTAAAATTCACCGGACTGTCCGGTGTGCACCGGACTGTCCGGTGAGCCAACGGTCGGCCGCGCAATCAGCGCGGGACACGTGGCCGAGCCAACGGCTAGAAGACGGCACCGGACTGTCCGGTGTGCACCGGACATGTCCGGTGCGCCAACGGCTCCCAGATCTGCAACGGTCTACAATGGTCGGCAGCGCTGTTTAAGGAAAGAAATCGGGCACCGGACAGTGTCCGGTGTGCACCGGACTGTCCGGTGCCCCCGACGACAGAAGGCAAGGATAGCCTTCCAGATTTGCTCTCAACGGCTCCTAGCTGCCTTGGGGCTATAAAAGGGACCCCTAGGCGCATGAAGGAGACAACCCAAGCAACCTTAGAGCATTCTTGATCATCCACACTCAGTCTTTGCGCATTCGTTTGTCATTCTAAGTGATTCGAGCTCCGTTCTAGTGAGAACTTTGAGATAGTCTTTTGAGCTCGATTCTTGGCCGTGTGTGTGCGCGTTTCGCTGTGGATTTGTGTGTGTTGCTTCCCTCCCTTACTCTGTGCTTCTTTGTGATCATATACTTGTAAGGGCAAGAGACTCCAATTTGTGGAGATTCCTTGCAAACGGGATAAAGAAAAGAAAGCAAAACACCGTGGTATTCAAGTTGGTCTTTGGACCGCTTGAGAGGGGTTGATTGCAACCCTCGTCCGTTGGGACGCCACAACGTGGAGTAGGCAAGCGTTGGTCTTGGCCGAACCACGGGATAAACCACTGTGTCATCTCTGTGTTTGATCTCTTGTGGTATTGTGTTTTGTTGAGACTCCTCTCTAGCCACTTGGTGATTATTGTACTAACACTTAACAAGTTTTTGTGGTTATAAGTTTAAGTTTCACAGGATCACCTATTCACCCCCCCCTCTAGGTGCTCTCAATTGGTATCAGAGTCGTTCTCTTCACAAAGGGACTAATCGCCCGAAGAGATGGATCCTAAGGGGAAGGGTATCGTGATCAACGACAAAGAGAAGGAATCCTTCATCAACGAGCCGAAGGACGACAAGCCTACCGACTCCGGCTCGGGTCATAAACGGAAGGAAGGGAAGAAGAAGAAGACAAGGCGCATCAAGGAGATCGTCTACTACGACGACAGCGATGAATCTACTTCTTCCCAAAAGGACGATGACCACAACAACTACAAAAAGACGGTCAATTCGAACTTTTCATTTGATTATTCTCGTATTCAACATAGTTCGAATTCGTATTTGCTTTCTATTCCTCTTGGCAAACCTCCACACTTCGATGGGGAGGACTACGGATTTTGGAGTCACAAAATGCGTAGTCACTTATTCTCTCTCCATCCAAGCATTTGGGAGATTGTAGAGAATGGAATGAAGTTTGATAGCTCGGATAACTCTATGCTCATAAATGAACAAATCCATAGAAATGCACAAGCTACTACTGTTCTCTTAGCGTCCTTGTGCAGGGAAGAGTACAACAAGGTGAGCGGCTTGGACAATGCCAAGCAAATATGGGACACCCTCAAGATCTCTCACGAGGGGAATGACATCACCATGCTCACCAAAATGGAGTTGGTGGAGGGCGAGCTTGGACGATTCGCCATGATAAGGGGAGAAGAGCCAACCCAAACGTACAACCGGCTCAAGACCCTCATCAACAAAATAAGGAGCTACGGAAGCACGCGATGGACGGACCACGACGTCGTCCGCCTAATGCTAAGGTCCTTTACCGTTCTTGATCCTCATCTCGTGAACAATATTCGTGAGAATCCCAGGTACACGATGATGACGCCCGAGGAGGTACTCGGAAAATTCGTAAGTGGGCGGATGATGATCAAGGAGGCGAGATACGTCGACGACGCGTTGAACGGTCCACTCCACGAGCCTCAACCCATTGCTCTCAAGGCAACAAGGAGCAAGGAGCCGCTACCCAGCAAGGTGGCGCAAGTTGAGGCGGCCGGGCTCAATGATGAAGAGATGGCTCTCATCATCAAGAGATTCAAGACGGCGCTAAATGGTCGCAAGGGGCAACCAAGGAAGACCAAGACAAACGGGAAGCGCTCATGCTTCAAATGTGGTAAGGTTGGTCATTTTATTGCTAACTGTCCCGAAAATGATAGTGATCAGGAACAAGGGAAGAATGGGAAGAAAGAAAACAAGAAGGTTTACAAGAAGGCCAAAGGCGAAGCACACCTTGGAAAGGAGTGGGACTCGGATTGCTCTTCGTCCGACTCCGACGACGAAGGACTCGCCGCCACTGCCTTCAACAAATCGGCCCTCTTCCCAAATGAGCATCACACTTGCCTCATGGCAAGGGAGAAGAAGGTAATCACTAGTAATGCTAATACTTATGATTCTTCTAGTGATGATGAGTCTAGTGAGGATGAAATAGATTATTCTAGTTTATTCAAGGGATTGGATAGAACTAAGATAGCTAAGATTAATGAATTGATTGATGCCTTGAATGAAAAGGATAGAATCTTAGAAAAACAAGAAGATCTTTTATATGAAGAGCATGATAAATTTGTTAGTGCACAAAATTCACTTGCTCTAGAAGTTAAAAGAAATGGAATGCTTTCTTGTGAACTTTCTACTTGTAATGAAACCATTTTTTCTCTAAAAGGTGAAATTAATGATTTAAATGCGAAACTAGAAGTAGCAAGTAAATCTAACTCTTGTGTTGAACATGTTGAAATTTGCACTAGGTGTAAGGATGTTGATATTAATGCTTGTTGTGAACACTTAGTTTCAATTTCCAAACTAAATGATGAATTGGCTAGTCTTAATGCCCAACTTAAGACTAGCAAAAGTGAATTTGATAAATTAAAATTTGCAAGGGATGCCTACACAATTGGAAGACATCCCTCAATTAAGGACGGGCTTGGCTTCAAGAGGGAAGCCAAGAACTTAACAAGCCATAAGGCTCCCATCTTCGTCAAGGAGAAAGGGAAGGCCCCTATGGCTAGTAGTGCTAAAAAGAACCATGCCTTCTTGTATCATGATAGGAGACAAACTAGAAATGCTTATAGGAGTTATAATGCTTATGATGATTTTGACTCTCATGCTATGTTTGCTTCTAGTTCTTCCTATATGCATGGTAGAAATATGTCTAGAAGAAATGCTATTCATCATGTGCCTAGGAAGAATATCATTCATGCTCCTAGGAAAGTAGTAAATGAACCTTCTACAATTTATTGTGCTTTAAATGCTTCCTTTGTTGTTTGTAGAAAGAATAGGAAAATAGTTGCTAGGAAGTTAGGGGCAAAATGCAAGGGAGACAAAACTTGCATTTGGGTCCCTAAGGATATTTGCACTAACCTTGTAGGACCCAACATGAGTTGGGTACCTAAGACCCAAGCCTAAATTTGCCTTGCAGGTTTATGCATCCGGGGGTTCAAGCTGGATTATCGACAGCGGATGCACAAACCATATGACGGGGGAGAAGAAGATGTTTACCTCCTACGTCAAAAATAAGGATTCCCAAGATTCAATTATATTTGGTGATGGGAATCAAGGCAAGGTAAAAGGGTTAGGTAAAATTGCAATTTCCAATGAGCACTCAATTTCCAATGTGTTTTTAGTTGAGTCTCTTGGTTATAATTTGCTATCTGTTAGTCAACTATGCAATATGGGATACAATTGTCTTTTTACAAATGTAGATGTGTCTGTCTTTAGAAGATGTGATGGTTCACTAGCCTTTAAGGGTGTACTAGACGGCAAACTTTACTTAGTTGATTTTGCAAAAGAAGAGGCCGGTCTAGATGCATGCTTAATGGCTAAGACTTGCATGGGCTGGCTGTGGCATCGCCGCTTAGCACATGTGGGGATGAAGAACCTCCACAAGCTTCTAAAGGGAGAACACGTGATAGGTCTAACCAATGTTTATTTCGAAAAAGATAGACCTTGTGCAGCTTGTCAAGCAGGTAAACAAGTGGGAGGAGCACATCACAGCAAGAATGTGATGACCACGTCAAGACCTCTGGAGCTGCTGCATATGGACCTCTTCGGACCCGTCGCCTATCTAAGCATAGGAGGAAGTAAGTATGGTTTAGTTATTGTTGATGACTTTTCCCGCTTCACTTGGGTGTTCTTTTTGCAGGATAAGTCTGAAACCTAAGGGACCCTCAAGCGCTTCCTCAGGAGAGCTCAAAATGAGTTTGAGCTCAAAGTGAAGAAGATAAGGAGCGACAACGGGTCCGAGTTCAAGAACCTTCAAGTGGAGGAGTTCCTTGAGGAGGAAGGGATCAAGCACGAGTTCTCCGCTCCCTACACACCACAGCAAAATGGTGTGGTAGAGAGGAAGAACAGGACGCTAATCGATATGGCGAGGACGATGCTTGGAGAGTTCAAGACCCCCGAGTGCTTTTGGTCGGAAGCTGTGAACACGGCTTGCCACGCCATCAATAGGGTCTACCTTCATCGCCTCCTCAAGAAGACTTCGTATGAGCTTCTAACCGGTAACAAACCCAATGTATCGTACTTTCGTGTATTTGGGAGCAAGTGCTACATTCTAGTGAAGAAGGGTAGAAATTCTAAGTTTGCTCCCAAAGCTGTAGAAGGGTTTTTATTAGGTTATGATTCAAATACAAAGGCGTATAGGGTCTTCAACAAATCATCGGGTTTGGTTGAAGTCTCTAGCGACGTTGTATTTGATGAGACTAATGGCTCTCCAAGAGAGCAAGTTGTTGATTGTGATGATGTAGATGAAGAAGATGTTCCGACGGCCGCTATACGAACCATGGCGATTGGAGACGTTCGGCCACAGGAACAAGATGAACGAGATCAACCTTCTTCCTCAACAACGGTGCATCCCCCAACTCAAGACGATGAACAGGTTCATCAACAGGAGGCGTGTGATCAAGGGGGAGCACAAGATGATCATGTGATGGAGGAAGAAGCGCAACCGGCACCTCCAACCCAAGTTCGAGCGATGATTCAAAGGGATCATCCCGTCGACCAAATTTTGGGTGACATTAGCAAGGGAGTAACTACTCGATCTCGATTAGTTAATTTTTGTGAGCATTACTCCTTTGTCTCTTCTATTGAGCCTTTCAGGGTAGAGGAGGCCTTGCTAGATCCGGATTGGGTGTTGGCCATGCAGGAGGAACTTAACAACTTCAAGCGCAATGAAGTTTGGACGCTGGTGCCTCGTCCCAAGCAAAATGTTGTGGGAACCAAGTGGGTGTTCCGCAACAAGCAAGACGAGCACGGAGTGGTGACAAGGAACAAGGCTCGACTTGTGGCAAAAGGTTATGCCCAAGTCGCAGGTTTGGACTTTGAGGAGACTTTTGCTCCTGTGGCTAGGCTAGAGTCCATTCGTATCTTGCTAGCGTATGCCGCTCACCATTCTTTCAGGTTGTTCCAAATGGATGTGAAGAGCGCTTTCCTCAATGGGCCAATCAAGGAGGAGGTGTACGTGGAGCAACCCCCTGGCTTCGAGGATGAACGGTACCCCGACCACGTGTGTAAGCTCTCTAAGGCGCTCTATGGACTTAAGCAAGCCCCAAGAGCATGGTATGAATGCCTTAGAGACTTTTTAATCACTAATGCTTTTAAGGTTGGGAAAGCTGATCCAACTCTTTTTACAAAGACATGTGATGGTGATTTGTTTGTGTGCCAAATTTATGTCGATGACATAATATTTGGTTCTACTAACCAAAAGTCTTGTGAAGAGTTTAGCAGGGTAATGACGCAGAAATTCGAGATGTCGATGATGGGCGAGTTGAACTACTTCCTTGGGTTCCAAGTGAAGCAACTCAAGGACGGCACCTTCATCTCCCAAACGAAGTACACGCAAGATCTGCTAAAGAGGTTTGGGATGAAGGACGCCAAGCCCGCAAAGACGCCGATGGGAACCGACGGACACACCGACCTCAACAAAGGAGGTAAGTCCGTTGATCAAAAAGCATACCGGTCCATGATAGGTTCTTTGCTTTATTTATGTGCTAGTAGACCGGATATTATGCTTAGCGTATGCATGTGTGCTAGATTTCAATCTAATCCTAAGGAGTGTCACTTAGTGGCAGTGAAGCGAATCCTTAGATATTTAGTTGCTACGCCTTGCTTCGGGATCTGGTATCCAAAGGGGTCTAACTTTGACTTGATTGGGTACTCAGATTCCGACTATGCTGGATGTAAGGTCGATAGGAAGAGTACATCGGGGACGTGCCAATTCTTAGGAAGGTCCCTGGTGTCATGGAACTCCAAGAAACAAACCTCCGTTGCCCTATCCACCGCTGAGGCCGAGTATGTTGCCGCAGGACAGTGTTGCGCGCAACTACTTTGGATGAGGCAAACCCTCAGGGACTTTGGCTACAATCTGAGCAAAGTCCCACTCCTATGTGATAATGAGAGTGCTATCCGAATAGCGGAAAATCCTGTTGAGCACAGCCGCACAAAGCACATTGACATCCGGCATCACTTTTTGAGAGACCACCAGCAAAAGGGGGATATCGAAGTGTTTCATGTTAGCACCGAGAACCAGCTAGCCGATATCTTTACCAAGCCTTTAGATGAGAAGACCTTTTGCAGGCTGCGTAGTGAGCTCAATATCTTAGATTCGCGGAACTTGGATTGAAATGTAGCATACATGTACTTATGCCTTTGATCATGTTCATTCTGCATTTTGTTGCTTATTATGGTGCTCAAGTTGTACAAACACTCCCTGGACCTCACAAGTCCGTGGCAAAATGATGCACAGTTTTAGGGGGAGATGTGTTACAACTTGACCCTTTGAGACTAACCATATGCTTGAGTTTGCTTGTTTTAGTCTCAAAGGAGAATTGAAAGGGAAAAGGTGGACTTGGACCATGAAAGACTTCCACTGCACTCCGATGAGAGGGTAACTTATTCCAAGTTCATCTCATGAACTCTTATTGCCATTTGCTCTTAATTGAAGATTTTAGTGAGGCAATGGGGTTAAAGGGCCAAGATTGATCCCGTTTTGGTGCTTGATGCCAAAGGGGGAGAAAATAAAGGCCAAAGCAATAAATGGATCAGCTACCACTTGAGAGATTTTGAAAATAGTAGAATAGAGCTTTTGGGTTTGTCAAAACTCTTTTATTGTCTCTCTTGCCAAAAGTTGGCTTCTTGTGGGGAGAAGTAGTAATTATGGGAAAAAGGGGGAGTTTTTGAAATCTTTGATCAATCTCTTTTGGAATGACTCTCTTTATGCCTCAACATGTGTGTTTGACTTAGAGATAGAGATTTGAGTTTGATTTGCAAAAACAAACCAAGTGGTGGCAAAGGATGATCCATATATGCCAAAAATGAATCAAAATAATTTGAGTTCTTATTTGAAGTGTTTTTGTACTTGTTCTACTTGCTTTATGTTGTGTTGGCATAAATCACCAAAAAGGGGGAGATTGAAAGGGAAATGTGCCCTTGGGCCATTTCTAAGTATTTTGGTGATTGAGTGCCAACACGAGTGCTTAAATGTGAATTTATGCCCATGGATGAACAAAGTGCAAATCATGAAGTAAAGGTATGTTTCTAAGCCTTAGTACATTGGTTTTGTGTACTAATATACTTGTCTAAGTGTTAGAAACAGAAAGAAGAAGAAAAGAAGAAAGATGCAAAAGACTTGGCTGTGTACGCCAAGACTCAGCTCGGTCTGGCACACCGGACTGTCCGGTGTGCACCGGACAGTGTCCGATGCGCCAGACTGACTCGGCGTGAACAGGCCGCTCTCGGGAATTCGCCGACGGCGTACGGCTAAAATTCACCTGACTGTCCGGTGTGCACCAGACTGTCCGGTGAGCCAACGGTCGACCGGGCCAACGGTCGGCCGCGCAATCAGCGCGGGACACGTGGCCGAGCCAACGGCTAGAAGACGGCACCGGACTGTCCGGTGTGCACCGGACATGTCCGGTGCGCCAACGGCTCCCAGATCTGCAACGGTCTACAACAGTCGGCAGCGCTGTTTAAGGAAAGAAATCGGGCACCGGACAGTGTCCGGTGTGCACCGGACTGTCCGGTGCCCCCGACGACAGAAGGCAAGGATAGCCTTCCAGATTTGCTCTCAACGGCTCCTAGCTGCCTTGGGGCTATAAAAGGGACCCCTAGGCGCATGAAGGAGACAACCCAAGCAACCTTAGAGCATTCTTGATCATCCACACTCAGTCTTTGCGCATTCGTTTGTCATTCTAAGTGATTCGAGCTCCGTTCTAGTGAGAACTTTGAGATAGTCTTTTGAGCTCGATTCTTGGCCGTGTGTGTGCGCGTTTCGCTGTGGATTTGTGTGTGTTGCTTCCCTCCCTTACTCTGTGCTTCTTTGTGATCATATACTTGTAAGGGCAAGAGACTCCAATTTGTGGAGATTCCTTGCAAACGGGATAAAGAAAAGAAAGCAAAACATCGTGGTATTCAAGTTGGTCTTTGGACCGCTTGAGAGGGGTTGATTGCAACCCTCGTCCGTTGGGACGCCACAACGTGGAGTAGGCAAGCGTTGGTCTTGGCCGAACCACGGGATAAACCACTGTGTCATCTCTGTGTTTGATCTCTTGTGGTATTGTGTTTTGTTGAGACTCCTCTCTAGCCACTTGGTGATTATTGTACTAACACTTAACAAGTTTTTGTGGCTATAAGTTTAAGTTTCACAGGATCACCTATTCACCCCCCCCTCTAGGTGCTCTCAGTCCTGGCTCTATCCGTAGCTCTTCCGCCCCTGCTCGACTGAGGATCTAATACAGCCATATGGCTTATTGTCCGTGACGTAGGCCGACGGGCGGAGCGTGACGCAAGGGCTCTGGGCTGCGCGGTCTTCGCATTTATTGCGGAGAGGACACGTCGCCTGTCCACCCTTCTGATAGATGATGTGCCTCCACGACATTTATTGCGTCCTGTCCATTCCGCTGGCAGGCGGCGCCAGGGCCATCCTGCAGACGGCGCACCTGTCCAGTCCATTATCGAAACAGTGTGCCCGTGCTACATGGTGCATTGTACTCATCCCTTATATGAGAAGCTTCCCCCTGCACGCCGAGACGACACAGATCTCGGGTGTCAGGGCACATGAAGATTACACGGGCATGGCAAGCAAAAGTTCCATCCTTCTATTTGTCCCTAAGCCCACGTGTCGGGGCTCAGAACCCTTGTACATGCCCCCCTTAAACTATAAAAGGGGAGGCATGTGACGTGAACACGGAGACAGGACATTTAGGCCTACACTCAACTCAAGCTCTCAAAGCAATACAACACACAGTGGAGTAGGGTATTACGCTCCAGCGGCCCGAACCACTCTAAACCCTTGCGTGTTCTTGTGTTCATCCCTCCAATCTCCAACAGACAAAACACTTAAGCCCCCTCCGCATCTTAGGACTTAGGGCAGGTGCACTCCGCCACCCGACCGGAGAATTTCCTCTCCGACATATTATTTTTTGGAAAGGGTTGCTAAACCTCACCCGTTCACACCCATTAGGTGCACCCATTGGGTGGAGGACTATTTTTCAAAAAAATCTGCAAATGGCAGAAGAGATGTTTATCTTAATTGAATTCCATCGAGCTAAGTAATAGAGAACTCAATAAACCAGTCTTCAGTCGAGCAATTTTCAGTGGGTCATTCCTTAGCTGAGCATTCTTTAGTCGAGCAATTTTCAGTCGGATAGTCCTTAGTCGAGCAGTCTTCGGTCAAGCAATTTTTAGTCGGGCAGTCTTTAGTCGGATATTGTACTTGCAAGCAAGATGCAATGCCGACTGGTCCAACATAGGATAAGTTGGAAAGGTCACTTGAGGAAATTTCTGTTTGGGACCTTCGAGATGATTGTTAATCAAGTCAGCTCGAAGCTCGGGAGCTACACACATTGGGTGCACCAAATAAAAAGGCAACAAAGAAAAGAGGGTTCTGTTGACTCGACAGAAGGGGCAATTATCAGTGGGTCTTAGACAAGCAGTCAAGGTATTGCTTCGATGCCTTGAGCCAGTTGTTCTAAAAAATAACTTGAGTCTTCATAACCTGGATTGGGTCCATGGGCCTTTAAAAGGCCTGAGTGTGCCGAACAACTCAGACCTAGAGACAACGCAAGCGAGCCAGGAACTCTGTCTCGTGGGTTCACCGATGGACTCAGACATGGAGACGATACCGTCTTAGACTCCAGGGCATCAACGTTCTGGCGATCTTTCTCCGATACGGTCGACATGGAGCCCTGCATTGCAAGATAGTCAGAACAGTTGCACAGACATGCAGGAAGGGTGCTAGTGTACGTTCCTGATCTCGTCTCGGGGAAACCCCTATAGAGGCATCGAGAAGATAGTAGTCAAGACATTCATTATTCTATTCCTCATACACTATGTAATCTCAAACCAAGAGAAAAAACATCCACATAACATACATGACGTAGGGTGTTACGCCTTTCGGTCGCCCGAACCTGTCTAAATGCATGTGTTCCGTCATGTTGACCATGATCCATCGAGCTATGACCGATCTCGCCACCACCAAAAACACTGCATAATACACCCTGTAGTGTGTTGCCGGTACCAAATACCGACAACTCTATCTTACTAAGTATAGAGGCCCACGACTAAACCTAACAAATGTTAGAGATTAAATAAAATGTGACATGTATTGGCATGTGTGGAACTATATATTCCTAATATATGTAGCCCCATAGGTGAACCTAATGTGCTTGAAAGAAATTAAATTGTTTGGTCTATTACATTAGTATATTGGGTGAAGCATTGCATTTCCTCTTTTTGTCTCAGCTCGAAGATGGCTCCGCAACATTCATCTTTTGATCACTTTGGCACTTGAGGTCTGCCTCATGAACATAAGGCTCCTACTCTTAACACTTGATGGTTGCCTCATGTATGCCTAATTGCTCTCATATTTTTAGCTTATCCTTCTTTCTCTTTGACCCAATAATTAATTTCTCTAAGGCATGTTGGTTTTAATTGTAGAGTTATATCTCCTAGTAACCTAGAGTTCCACACGTACCAATGCATGTCACCTTTTTAGCCCATCTTTCTTGCCCAACCCACATGCATGAGTTGTTCCACTCCATATTCCTCATACAATATTAGCCTTTGTTTTCCATGTTCTGCTCATATTCTTCTAGCCATGTAGGTGTATCTAGATTGATCCATCTATTAAATCTACAAGGCTTAATTATACAATATCGTCTGAGAAATATCTTGAAATCACCATTGAAATTTGGACATTTAAAGATTCCACATTAAATTGTGTCAAGGCCTATGGTTTTGTGCATGTGCTTAATATCGCTTGCTAGACAAAGTAGCACTTTCAATGCTCATAGCAATTCAACACTTAGAATGGGTCAAACATTCATGTTGACATTACAATTTAATAAAAGCGAGATTGGTGAGTAGATGTCCGCTTTAGTGGACCAGATAACATTTGTGGTTTCACATCTAACAACATGGTAAATATTTGCCTTTTCAGGCACGAGTATAGGAAATAAAATTATAGGCTAGCCTTTTCACTCAACAATTAAATGTTCTAGGTTAGACGTTTTAGTACTCCCTCTGTCCCAAAATATTGTTCATTTTAGCTCTTGAATTTTACGTCTATATTCAAATAAATGATGATGAATCTAGACATATGATATATATTATTGTATGAATCTATTATTTTTCTAAAATGAATTTTAATTTGAGATAAAGGGAGTATTTGATTAGATCAATAAATATTGTCGGATGATTTTTTAGACATTTAACCACATAAATGGACGTTGTGGACTATCCTTTTCACCTTATAGCTGAAAATTACTTATCCTTTTCAATAACTGAAGATACTATTGCTATTTATTAAAGAAAAGTACATGAAATATAGAAACATGCGTATTAGGACTTAAATTGTACAAAAATACAAACACTTGTTCATAAGATCATAATGTCACAAGCCCTATCATACAACCGCTGCAAAAGACACATTAACGGTACTAGCACGTCAAAACTATAAATATTATCATAGGAAAAATTGTAATTGCAAAGTACCGAGGCACTTCGCATGGTGGACGATATGGCATCTTCCCATGGTACAAGTTGTTACAATGTAGTCACAAATCAATACATATTTGTTGATCTTTCATGGTAATATCAAACTCATCTTTTTTAAAAGTACTTTCTTCTTAGATATGGCCATGCTATACTCTAGACAAAAATTATTAATTTTTATATATTTAGTTTTTTAAAAAATAATTGACTTCTTAGAAAATTAAAATGACACACGTGATAGCTTCTCCACCATACACAATCGACACACACAACATGATATTGACAAACAAAAACCTGATAGGCCAACTATCGCCAATTAGAAAACCACAATAGGAATGACGCCATATTGACAATCTAGACGCTAAGCGATACTATCTGCTGGGTTGACGATAAATGAGTCATATCTAATTATAACATACAATGACGAATTAAAAATAAAGAAGAGCAAACATAAAAAGAAGCCAAGAAGATGTTAGGATGTGCTAACTTAGTCCTAGTTTAGGTACTTTTAGATTAAAGTAGTTTGGAGAAATTGAAGAGTGTTTAAATTCACAATATCAAAGTCTTCTTTAATACCTTTCGATCCATTCTATTCCACCTCATTCCTAGAGCACATAAACTAGCCTTAGGGTTAAGGAAAACATGAACTTATAACAAACGACAAGCAATATGAGTTAGAAAAAAATAGGCAGACCTTAATTTAAAAAATCAAATGCAAAGACAGTTAAAAACACCGAACAAAAGCTGTAAGAAACGCAAAAGGGAGTAACGGAGGGAGAAACTAGACACCACTAAAAAGGAAAAAGGTGAAAGAGAGAGGAAAGCTCTCGTTCCTAGCTTCCTTCTCTTCAACTAAGGGGGTGTTTGGTTGCCCCTGCTAAAGTTTAGCCCGGGTCACATCAAGCGTTTGACTTTCAAATAGGAGTATGAAATATAGACCCAACCAACTGGACTAGATTCGTCTCGTCTTTTAATCTTCGGCTGACAAATTTGTTTTATAATCCGACTACATTTAATACCCGAAACGGAGGTTCAAACATTCGATTGGACAGGGGCTAAACTTTAGTTTGGGGTAACCAAACGGGGCCTAAGCGAGCGAATCCAACCCAGCCCATCCATTTCTTCCTTCCCTGTTCACGGATTCCAATCCTTCCTCCACACCCCCACCCTCCCTTCGCCTCCACATCCACCACCATCCAATCCGCGCGGGTGCTTCGCCACCCTATCCCGATTGCTGCCTCCTCGTGGTGGGCGCCGCTCCGATCCGCTCGATCCGCGCTGCTCCTGGGGCTCCGGCGCGCGGCGGCGAGCGGCGGAGGCGGCGCAGGAATGGAATCCGAGGACGATATGCACGACGCAAACGACTCCGCCGAAGATGACTTCTACAGCGGCGGGGAGGCTGGTCTCGCCGCTAGCGACGACGGAGACGCCGACTACGACTTCGCGGACCACGACTCCGACGACTCCGCGGAGCTCCTCTCCCACAGACAGCAGGTGATCTCCGGCTCCCGGTCATGGTCATGGGTGATGCGTGCCGTGTGTGAGAGTGGATCTGCTTCTGTACGGTGAATGCCGGAATTGGAGGGTTGTGAATCTAGGTGGTGGTTGATTTGGACGTCTATTAAGCGTTACACGTGTAGAATATTGCCTCTGTAGTTTATTAACACAGTTTGGGACGTGACTTGCTGGCTCGAGATGGTGGTGATGCTAGTTAAGGCATACCCGAATCAAGTGAAAAATGCGTTACTGAGTAATGCTGTTGATGCATACAATACATTTTAGGCACTAAGCAGACACATTGTGATAGACACTTAAATACTTTCCACGAAAATTATGCAGACCAAATGATGATAGCCACATTTGCACAACGTCAATTTGGAGGGAGTATTAATGCTTAACTTTATCTTTTGGCATGTGGCTAGTCATGACACTACAAAAGAAGTCAAGTTCCATCCTGCTTGATGAATGCCAAAATGTGGGGTATGTGAGCTGCCAATGCGTGCAGTCTGTGTCTCTGCGACATGTAGTGCATGAGAAAGTTTGTACTTTTGAGTGCCATATGAACAGTGAGAAATTTTTACCATAAAATTTTCTAGCATTTGGAACTGGAGATTGCAGTACAATTTAATCAGCAGCTGTAACAGAAAGAACAGAATTGGGTGCAGTTCTTTCTAATTTTGAAATGACTGGACATATAAAAGTGATGATGGCATAGTAAATCTCACTTCATCTGTATCTTTGTTTTCATTATGTTCTAGGTTTGCCTCGTTCTGCCTAATATGTACATGTACATGCTATTTCTACTTGACTTGGTACATCACCAATTTGATTGGGTGGGTGGGGGGCAAGGTCCAATCTCGAGATCCCCCCCCCTGCGCGCACGCCCACACGCCCACCTCTCAGTCCCTCACCCAAACTGCCAAGTTGGATACTTGAATCCAAGCTGTATTCTTACACCTGTATCTGTGTCCAAGACTCCAAGTATCATTCTTGCGTCAAAAAACTTGTTGAACCCGACACCCATGTCCACATCCAAGCAGCACTGGTTTAGCATCCTTGTCCTCTACAACTCCATTTGGACAACATTCATTTATGGTAAATTACAAATTAACCTGGATGTGGGTGGACACTGCTGCTATGTATTTATTTTGTTCAGTTATATTTGTATATAATATTCATGTTTCTTGCATATTTATACCCTGTTCTGCACTTTAATTTACTTAGGTACAGATAACCAAATAAACATGATAGATAGGGTCTTCAATCTTCATGAGTGCTTGAGATTGACATTGAGTTATGCTATTGCTTCTTTGTGTCAGGATGATGGTTCGTTTCATTATGATCAAGATTCTTTTAACAGGCAGCAGAACTCTAAACTTGATTAGCTTCTATGGCCTATACTTGTTTCCATGTCTCCTTCCCAACACTATCACTTCCTATCAATCTCAATTAATGTTTTACCCTGTCTTGGCAATTATGAGAACATACTGAAACTGCTGTGCTTTTCTCGTAATAATGCACAGCTCTCTTACATGTTCAAGAAAATAAAACATGCTGAAACTGAAATAACTATATACCCTCATGGACTGCTGTTCTTACACTTGTTTGCTTATTTGTGGCCCAGCAAAATTACAGTATATTGAGTGAAGTTGATATCAAGCGGCGCCAAGAGGATGACATAAATAGGGTTTCAACTGTTCTTTCAATTTCCAAACCAGAGGCCTGTGTTCTTCTCCGCAACTATAACTGGTACAGTTCTCACCTGCAAGAAGATTGTAATCTTACTCTTGCAGTTTGCTTCTTCTGCTGCCTTGCTAAATATTTTTAGACAATAGGCTATCCCATAAAAATTAGAGCTGTGCAAGTAAGCTTAAGGGTTTGTGTTTTACTTAAGTCATACTGCTGTAGCCCGTTAACAGTAGTGCACTTGACTTGTATAAAATCAATTATTGCTTCTAAAGGTGGTACTTGATTGCTTCTTTGTGTATCGATTCAGGGCACATGGTGCCTATCTGTCATTTTTCGTGTTGTTAATTTCAGTGTTCGATTCTAATGTTCACCCTACAGGAGTGTTAGTAAGGTGCATGACGAATGGTTTGCTGATGAAGAGCGTGTTCGGAAGGTGGTTGGTTTACCAGAGAAGCATATTGAAATGCCAAATGACAGAGAAGTATTCCCATGCTTCATTAGTTTCACTTGTTCTTCCAGTTGCCTAAGCATGTTTGCTCTCTCTGATTAGTATAGTTATTCTTGCCACTGTTAATTTTAATCTTGTTGCAAGTGTGCATGCTAATGCATCTATAGAACTGAGGTATCATGTAGAAGTGCACATTTAGTTTAATAGCTTGCATGTAGCTAGATATCTGGTGAATTAAACCACTTCAGTCTTTGGGTGACTTTTGTGGTATTGAATAACTTCTTGAGTTGTTTGTATGCGCATGCTGTGCCATGCCTGCATGATATCTCATATCTTTGCAGCTAGTGATGCAGGGCTCTTTGCTCATAGCCCTCTCCCTCCCTCCCTCTCTCCCCCATAGAGCTTGACAGTACAAGGGGAATACAGATTACATTGGTGTACTATGTACTCCCTGTGTAGTATTTGTATTGTGTGTGCGTTCTTGTGTTGGTTGTGTTCATGGGAAGTACTAGGGAGCACTCGTTACCAACAGTTTTGTAATTTTTTTAAACCTTGGTTAATTATTTTCTCCTCGTATTTTTGCAGTTATAGAGATATCAAATTATAGTTAGAGATTTAATACTAGAGATAGAATCACAGCTCCTAATTCGAATCTATAATCCTAGTATATAAGTTATAAGCTGTGGTGATCTGCTGGAGATGAATACAGTATTATCATCCTCGAACTTGTTTCTTTCAATATCCTCACCGAACTTGTAGGATGGGTATTGGATGATGGAAAAAAGTCTGTCTGTATAGTACATCAGTACCACAGTGCATAAAATACAGACACATGTATTGCATTTGTAGACTTGTAGTCACTCATATTATTTGACCCATGTGTATTTTTTAGTGGACAATCATTAAATTAGCAACAATCTATGTCAGGATACATAACTACCAACTCCTGTTGTTGGGAAATAAAGTGTTTGCTATGCTTGTGTGGCTGGAGGTTTGTGAAGCACATGCATTAGCAGAGTTTCGTGCATGTTATGCATCATGTGCATCTGCCCTTTAACTTGCTTATTGCCACTGGTTTCTACTGAACGTTGATTTGGAACCATAATACTCCTGAATAGTTCAATGCTTAAATCCTCGTTGTTTACACATTTGTTTATATCATAACAGGTAACATGTGGAATATGTTTCGAAAGTTGCCCTCTTGGATCGATGAGTGCTGCCGCATGTGGTCATCCTTTCTGCGGTACATGTTGGCGAGGTTTGTCAATTGGGGCTTGCAATATTTATCTGCATACAAAGGAACCTTGGATTCCTATTTTTCGTGAAATCAGTTCCACTTCTTCATATTCTATGAAGCCATAGGTCCATAGCAACCACTCCTTTGGCTTTATGTTTATGATGTTACTAGTTATAGTTAGTGATTCCGTATTCAGTTCATATATTTTGTACTACAGTTCTTGTTGGCATTGTCATTTCTGCTTCGCTTTGGCAAACACCTTTATAATTGATGTCATAGTTACTTAGAAAGCTTGCTCAAACAAGAAAATGACATCAAGTTATTGTCTAAGGTTACATCTTCATTTACCACCCAAAGTCATTACTCGTTAGACTGTCTCCATCAGATTATGCATATGGTTGTGCAAAACACCGTTTTGCACTGTAGACTGTACTGTTTACAGAGTGAACTTTGAAATATGAGATGAGATAGGAGATAGGATGGGTAAGATGCTGGAGACGGCTTTATTTTCTGTCTAGTTGAGAGACTAGTCCCTTATATTACTGTCTGACCTTGGTTTTAGGTTTATTTCATTGACTATTAATTTGCTTCATGCCTGCACTTTACCCTTACATGCCCAATTGCCCATAGTGCATGTGGATGCGCCAGATATATTTTTTTGAAGCACAGGGGAAGAGGAAGTTTGGATCTTTACACAAAAAACAACAAACAGCAAAGCCTAGGCCATAGATGAAACCCAAAAATAAGCACAAAAAGAGGGTACTAATGATAAATGACTTTGCACACACCAGTTTATTATACAGTCTCAATATGGTGGTGGGGTGTTACTCAATTGTTTTTTATTGTACTTTTGGACATCTTTGTGCTGTTACTTGATTACTTCATTATTTCATGGAAGCAACTTGCTCTAAAGAATCTACCTTTGAATTTTACTATGTCACTGAGTAACATTTTAGTAATGTATTGACAGGTTACATTAGCACTGCTATAAGTGATGGTCCAGGATGCTTGATGCTGAGGTGTCCTGATCCGTCATGTACTGCTGCTGTTGGACAAGATATGATAAATTCACTGGCTGATGTTGAGGATACGGAAAAGTATGGGCGATATCTTCGTAGATCTTACATTGAAGATAATAGAAAGGTGAGTTGATATAATCATACTCCTATAGATGTTGGCACCGGAAAGATATGAGATAGAGAAGTAAGAGGACATACTGAATGGAGCCTCCCCACCCTCCCCATCTCCCGCCCTCACGGCGTCTCCAACAGCCCTCTGCCGGTGTCCACTCCGGAGCCGGTGTCCACTCCAGCAGCATCTTCCTCAGGCGGGGCGTCACTCTATCCTCCTCAGGCGGGACGTCCGAAGCTTCGGCGGTGGATTGACACCTCCCCAGCGTCGTCGTCGGGGGGGTCCTGTCAGGGAGGTCTTGGCACTCGCCGCTCCTCATCACCTACCCAGGCTCCGACAACCTTTCTTGAGGCGGTTATCAAGGGACCCATCAAGGCAGCCTGTCCCCCGGCGGTGCAGAAATTCCCGGAGGTTCACGGCTTAAAGCTAGAGGCTTTACGTCAGTCCTCTGCTCCAAAAGCTGAGCGCTGTCCTGCTACTCAATACAACAGGGACGAAGAAGGGTGGCAGCTCGTGGAACGCAGGCGGTCTCGGTAGGTTGAGCGTGAGCCTCGTCGTAGGTCCCCTGTGGATCTCCGAGGCAAGTGCTATAAGTGCCTGTCGACCTCTCACTTCGTGGCGGCGTGCCGCAGACCCCCTCGCTGTTTTGGGTGTCTACATCTTGGCCATCGCGTGGCACAGTGCCCCACCCACTCCAAGAAAGAGAAGAAGCCGCTCAAGGAGAGACTGGGTTCGCGGGCGCCTCGCACCTCGGTTTGGCAGCGTATTGCCATGGGAGACGGTGGCCGGACCTTGGCTCCAACTCAGGCGAATCCAACTCAGATGAATTCAACGAAGCTACCGGTCTGGCGTCGTCTCTCCCCTCCAGCGTCATCAGAGGTACCCCCTCCTCTGGCCATGGCGGATGGCAGCGACATACCCCATAAGAGAAAAAGGCGTCGCGGAAAAGGGGGTCGGGTAGACCCGCAAGTGAAGCATTCCTCCGGATCAGTTGGAGAAGACGACGTTCGTCCGGCAACGGCCACACACATGGTTGCCAGGCCTTCTTGTGTGCTGGATTTTTCCTCCGACATGGCGCGAGAAGAGGCGGCGCTTCGTCGCGCTTTGTTTGTCACGATCATTGGTACAAGGCCAGAGGTGTTAGGCTCTGATGTCATAGAAGAAGTGGCACGAAGTTTTGAGATCGAGGCAGACTCCATGTCCATTCATCAGACCTTCCTGGAGGACTTCATCCTGATTCTTTCGGATGAGGATGCTGCAACAAAGGTGCTCAATGGAGGAAGAGTTCTCAGAGGGCCTCAGTTTAATATTCAGTTCAAGCGCTGGACAAGGCTGGCTCATGCAACGGCAGCTGCATTGCCGTCGCTGGTCGACATCGAGAAAAGAAGCCTGGATGTGCCTTGCGATGGAGAGTTGTTAAGTCCTAAAGCCCTTGAAGCTTATGGCAACTTGTTCAAAAACCCACTCTCTGAAGCTCATATCAAAGCGCTGTCAGCCCTCTTCGGATGGACAGTCCCAGATGTTTTTGAACCTGTTAATGTGTTGTGTATCGCCGGACAAGGCCTAGAAGACCTTGAGTAAGGTTGCTGTTCAAGCAGCGCATAGTTGTCTTATTTTATTTGGTTTTTCCTGATGGATCCTTCAAAGGTTTTGTTTTGGAATGTAAGGGGTCTGAACAAAAAGGCAAGAAGAGACTCGGTGCATGTTGTGATTAATAACACTAAGCCTGATATTGTCTGTTTGCAAGAAACAAAGAAAGCAGCCATTTCTCGGCATATGATTCTCTCTCTGTTAGGTTCTGATTTTGAAGAGTATGTTGTTCTTCCGGCGGCTGGTACGCGGGGGGGAATTATTTTGGCTTGGAGGATTTCGGTCTGCAAGATGCTCCAAACTAGAATAGACAATTTTTCAGTCTCTGCTCAATTCCAGCAGCAGGATGGTGTGGCTTGGTGGTTTACGGGTGTTTACGGTCCCCAACTCGATGAGCATAAAATCCAATTTCTTAATGAGCTGCGCCTGATTCGATCATAGTGCCTTGGTCCGTGGATGATTGGTGGGGATTTCAACCTTATATATAGAGCTGAGGACAAGAGCAATGACATCTTGATAGAGCTATGATGGGAAGGTTTAGGCGGCTGCTTAATGACTTGCTTCTAAATGAACTGCCCCTTTCAGGTAGGAAGTTCACCTGGTCCAATGAACGGGCTTCACCTACTTTGGTTCGCCTGGATCGGATTTTCTGTACAGCAGATTGGGAGGACATGTTTCCGAATTGTCTCTTGCAGAGCTCTGCATCCCAGATTTCTGATCATTGTCCATTACTGTTGGGGCTGCATGATCTTGTCCAAGGAAAAAGAAGATTTCATTTTGAAAGTTTCTGGATCAGATTAGAGGGGTTCATGGAAGAGGTGGAAAACTCTTGGTCACAACCTCTGGAAGTCTGCTGCCCCTTGCAGCGGTTCCATGACAAACTAAAAAGGCTTGCAAGGCACCTTCAAGCCTAGAGTCAGAAAAAAGTGGGCAACATTAAGCAGCAGATCCTGATGGCAAATGAGATCCTTCACAGGCTGGAAATCGCTCGTGATGTAAGGAATTTGTCTCCCTCTGAGGAATGGCTACGTCGATCCCTTAAGCACCACTCTTTAGCTTTAGCCTCCTTGGAAAGAATTGTTGCCCGAGTAAGAAGTGGACTGCACTGGCTGAAAGTAGACGCCAACACTGCCTATTTTCATCACCACGCCAGACACAGAAAAAAGAAAAACTTCATTGGAAAACTGATGGTCGATAACAGAGTAATTTCTGAGCAGCAGGAAAAGAAAGAGGTAATCTGGGATTTCTATAACAAGTTACTTGGGACAGCAGCCCCCAGGGAGTCAACTTTAAATCTGGAAGAATTTCATCGTCCTACTCTGGACCTTTCTGCTCTTGATCAAAATTTCTCTATGGAGGAGGTCTGGGCAGCAATTAAAACTCTCCCTGCTGACAAAGCTCCAGGGCCGGATGGATATACGGGAAAATTTTATAAAATATCTTGGCCAATCATCAAAGAGGATGTTATGGAGGCGTTAAATAGGGTGTTACAAGGTGATGTATCCAAACTTCATCTACTTAACTCAGCTTATGTGGCTCTACTGCCCAAGAAAGCTGAAGCATTGGAAGTCAAAGATTTCAGGCCCATCAGTTTAATTCACAACTTTGCAAAAATTGTTACAACGATTCTGGCTAACAGATTGGCCTCCAGACTTCCTGAGATAGTGTCAGCAAATCAAAGCGCTTTTATAAAAGGAAGATGCATCCATGACAATTTCATTTTGGTCCAGCAGACGGCCAAGGCTGTTCAGAAGCAGAGGTTTCTAGAATTCTTCTGAAATTGGATATTGGTAAAGCCTTTGATTCGGTTTCGTGGCCTTTCCTTCTTGAGGTGTTAACGCACCTTGGTTTTGGTACTGTATGGCGTAATATCATTTCCAAGATGCTCCTTTCTTCCTCTACTAGGGTGCTAGTAAATGGAGAGCCAGGGGAAATCATTCATCACCATAGGGGGCTAAGGCAGGGGGATCCTCTATCCCCAATGTTATTTATTATTGTTATGGATGTGCTGAATTCTCTTGTTTTAAGAGCCCAAGAATTGAGTCTTTTACAACCAGTGTTAAGAAGAGGAAATGGGCAACATATCTCTCTATATGCTGACGATGTGGTGATGTTCTTGCAGCCAAGTAGAGAAGAACTCAGTGTGGTCAAAGAAATTCTGAGAATCTTTGGAGATGCTTCAGGACTTGTTACAAATGTGAGCAAATGCAGTATGACGCCCATTCATTGTGAGGAACAAGACATGGTGGCTGCGCAGGAGTTATTTCCTTGTACCGAGGTGGCTTTTCCATTCAAATACCTGGGTTTGCCCCTTTCAGTCAAGAAACTCCCCAAAAATTCTTTTCTAGAACTCATTGACAAGATAGCTGATAAACTACCAGGATGGAAATCTGCCCTCATTCACACAGCAGGTCGGCTGACCTTGGTTAAATCAGTGCTCACAGCCATTCCTATCCATCACCTTATAGTTCTTCAATGCCCTAAATGGGTGATCAAGGCTATTGACAAAATTCAGAGGGACTTATTGTGGAAAGGCAGAAAAGATATCAAAGGAGGTCACTGCTCTGTTGGTTGGGCAAGAGTTTGCAGACCACTTAGTATTGGTGGCCTGGGTATCCATAATCTTGAAGTTCTTGGATGGGCTTTAAATCTAAGATGGCTTTGGCTCAAAAAAACTCAACCAGAAAGGCCCTGGGCAGATTTCTTGTTCAAGGTACATTCCAATGTCAAAGCTCTTTTCTCTGCCTCGGTCCAAACTACAGTAGGTGATGGCTCTCGAACCCTGTTTTGGACTGATCGCTGGATTCATGGGCAATCAATAGCTGCCCTTGCCCCCACTTTGGTCAGCCGTATTACAGTGAGAATCAAGAAAAGTAGATTTGTGCAAGAAGCCTTGGTAAACAATAGATGGGTAAATGACATATCTGGCAGCCTGTTAGCCTAGATTATCATCGACTTCTTAGTAATTTGGGACCTAGTGCAAGGTTTTCAGTTACATCCGGGGATTCCTGATGCGCATAGATGGTCCCCGTCTGCATCTGGAGATTATTCCACTAAATCGGCATATGATCGTTTTATGGCTGGTTCAGTCTCTTTTGAGCCGGCTACTAGAATTTGGAGAAGTTGCCCCCCTCCCCCCCCAAGGTGTAAATTCTTCATTTGGCTGGCTTCTCTAAATCGTTGCTGGACAGCGGATAGATTAAGGAGACGAGGTCTTGAGCATCCTGTAAGGTGACCCCTTTGTGACCAGCAGGAGGAAACAATTCAGCATATCTTAGTGGCTTGTGTGTTTGCCAGAGACACTTGGTGGCGGACTTTGCACAAGGTGGGGCTGCATCGCCTGACTCCAGGATTGGCAACAACAACCTTTCAAGACTGGTGGAAAGAAGCTGAGTGCGAGGTGCCAAAAAACCAGAAAAGAGGATTTAATTCCTTGGTGATTCTGGTGTCTTGGTGGCTTTGGAAGCATAGAAATGAATGTGTGTTTGATGGTGCATCCCCCAACATCAGCATCATCATGCAGCATATTCATGAGGATGCTGTTCGGTGGGGCTTGGCAGGGGCAAGAGATCTTAGGAGATTGTGGCCATAGGTCCTGATGGGGCTGGGGGTTGTTTGGATACCCACCCCCCTTTTTTTCTTCTTCTTTTTTTTTTCTGTCTTGGCCTATTTTTTTGGCAGCTTGTTCTGGGTCTACTTTAGACCTCTATCTCCTTTTCTTAATATATAAGATGCGCAGTTCTCCTGCGCGTTCGATAAAAAAGATGTTGGCACCGACCACAGTAGACAATACCATGCACAATAAAAAAGTTGTGCAGTTGATAACTAGATTTTCTCAATTCTGTAGAGCTCTTTTTTTTGGAGTAAATAATTGTGAGAACTGCCGTTTCCATGTTCCCCTTTTCTCAAAATAAGGAACTCAACATTTTCCATGCATTTTGAATGATTGACCACTGTGTTCTCTTTGACTCACACCAATCAGATTCTTTATACTAGGCCAATTCAAAGTCTTAAGATGATGTTGAGTGGTAGATATGATACTGCATTCGACTACCATATTTAGCCAACATTGAGTTTGAGTTTGACACTTGACATGTTTTGAAGTCATATTAATTGAATTGGACTGTGTGGAACAGACAAAATGGTGTCCTGCGCCTGGATGCGAATACGCAGCGGAATTCGTCATGGGCAGTGGCAGCTATGATGTTAATTGCAACTGTTCATATGGGTTTTGTTGGAATGTGAGTGCTGAAACTGATTAGTTCATTTTTACATAATCTGCAGTGAGCAGACCATATATTTTCTTCTTTTTTCAGTGCACCGAGGAAGCTCATCGTCCAGTAGACTGTGCCACTGTTTCGAAGTGGATCCTCAAGAACAGTGCGGAGTCGGAGAATATGAACTGGTATAGAAGGATAAAGCACAAGTTTTTTAATAGTGCCAACTGTTTGCAGTTTCTACTTTGGATTAGTCTTAGAAACACTAAGATAGTGTTTGGTTATTGAGCCAATTGGGATGGAGCTGCTCCGTCCGGGAGATTTTAGGGAGCCAAATGATTCACCATTTAAGTATAATTTTTCATTTTTAGAGCCACTGTTCTACATGGAGCCAATCCAAACAACAACAAATTGGGAGCGTCTCCGTTCCACACCAAACACTACATAAATATCCCCCCTCCAACTACGCTGCAAAATATCCTACGCTGCAAAATATCCTACATTGATGCCAGTACTCGCTAACTCCTTGTCCTTGCTGAGCACCTGCCTGCCGCAGGAGTGACTCCAAAGGAAGGTCATGCAGACAACTCGGTCCCATATAGTTTTGTGCCAGCGTGTCTTTAAATTGCAGAGATTGGATTTTTTTCATTATACTTATTTTTTATATAGTTTTTCTGTTTCATGTTGAACATTTCGATGCATGTTGATCCATCATAAAAATGTTGCTTGGTTGATGTTCTTTAACCGGCATAATGATTAGTTCACCATTTATTTAGGAATCAGGACCTGTTTGGATACAATGGCTAATTAGCCCTAGTGCATCCAAACAAGAGAGCTAATAGATGAGCTAATGTTTTAGGCTTTTAGCTAAGTCTTCAATTAGTTGTTAGTGAACTAGCTAGCCAACGCCAACTAATTTGGGGCTAATTTTTAGCCCCAACTAGTCAGCTATGTGTATCCAAACAGACCCTTAGTGTTGTGAAATTATGGTTGCATCTTGCATGGCCTGAGAAGTATAGTTTCTTTTCTGTGAACCTCAGTTAGTTCAAGTGTGATTGAAGTTTTGTTCACTTGTGTCCACTGGCTGTATTTAAGGTTTTGTGGGTGAGTCCTTTCTTCTTTGTCTCTATAGGGGTTGTACGAGTCATCTAGAGTTCTAGACTCCATAACATAATGATGCGCAAGTTCTCTTGCAAGATCGAGAAAAAAAGTGTGATTGATTTTGTGAGATCGGCAGATCGCTGTTGTGGTTGTTTGAGGTCCTGTAAGGTTACTGTACTTGGCTATTGTGGCCTTTCCTCTCTCTTAATGCAATGATGCGCATATTTCCTGCGTCTTTGAGAAAAAAATGTCCAATATTGACTTTGAAACTGTCTATTCATGGTTTTAGGATACTGGCTAATTCAAAGCCTTGTCCCAAATGCAAGCGGCCTATTGAAAAAAATCAGGGATGCATGCACATCACATGCACTCCACCATGCAAATTTGAGTTCTGCTGGTAGGCATTCTTTCTTTTATACATTTTATTCTTATTAATTTTAGCAAATGGAAAACATGATAGTTGTGCTAGCATACTACAGGCTATGTCTTGGTCCATGGTCAGAGCATGGAGAGAGGACTGGTGGATTTTATGCTTGTAACCGCTATGAGTCAGCAAGGCAAGAAGGAGTGGTAGCAATTCTGAGCTTCCAATCTGATATCTTTTGTCTGGCCTGCAAAATTTGGGTCATGTACTAGATTTTCTCAATTTATTTATGTTTTGTTGTGGCTACAGTATGATGAATCTGAAAGGAGAAGAGAAATGGCAAAGAACTCGCTTGAGAGATATACACATTATTATGAACGATGGGCAGCCAATCAGTCGGTAAGTATTGAATGTGGCAGAAATGACCTGAAACTTTAAATCTACATAGCATGGAGTTCAGATTGACAATTGATGCATGCCAAGCATCCTGTTGGCTCGAATGACTACTGTCCAGGGTTTTATGTCAGATGTTCATGTTGTTGGTTGAGAAATAAAGAAAATGGTGTTAAATAGTCCCCTTACAGAAAAGGCAGCTGACTTGCACATTTATATCGTTTTTTAGATTTTGGTTCTTGTCTGCCTAAACCCTTTATGATGGAAAAAACATGGTGTTGGACTGTTGGTTGATATGCAGTTTTCATATCGTTACATTGTTCTAGAACACCTTTTAGTTACTTGAACATCTGTTTTGTTCATGGCGCAGTCGAGGCAAAAGGCACTGGGGGATCTTCAAAGCCTACAGAACGACAAGGTATATGACACATCCCATTGTTTATCTTCTTTCCTTATTTGCTCATTCACATGAACCTGATAAAACCATATACATTTTTTCTTGAACAAAAACCATATACTATTGGAACATTAAAAACCTTATAATGTAGCTATCTCTTTAACCTATCCAGAAATTATACTCATACTGACTTGTCCATTTCTTTTTCAGCTTGAAAGGTTAAGTGACATACAAAGTCAACCTGAGTCACAGCTGAAGTTCATTATAGAGGCATGGTTACAGGTATTTACTTCATTATTTTTCGTTAGTCAAGATTAGTTTATCACAAGTCTTAGTGCTTTATCTTGACCAGTTTAATGTTAATGTACAGATTGTCGAATGCAGAAGGGTATTGAAGTGGACTTATGCGTATGGATTTTACCTGCCAGAGCATGAGCATGCCAAAAGACAGTTCTTTGAATATCTGCAAGGTTTGCTGTTTTTCTCTCATAAATAATCATGTATAGACTTTGTTTAAGGATGCAAGTGATGACACCAATGAGTCGGTTGTCTGGTCCATTTTTATCATACTCCCCTTGCTTTGAATAAGATGAGTTTTGGGTCAACCCAGTTGCCCTACCTATGTACTAAACTGACTTATTCTTGGTGTCTTTATTTAGGTGAAGCAGAATCAGGTTTGGAGCGGCTACATCAATGTGCTGAGAAAGAACTTCAAATATACCTTGATGCAGAATCTCCCTCGAAAGACTTCAATGATTTCCGTACAAAGTTGGCTGGATTAACTAGGTGCGTGCTACTTCTTTCCATGTTATCTGTGCTTGCTTTAATGACATGAACAAAATTACAAAATAACTGTTCTGTTGTATCCCTGTGGATGTTTACTTTGCTTTTTTCTGTGAGAACTTAACCACCTCTAAGGCTATAAATTCAAGAAGTCGAGTTTTTTTTAGTATATATATCCATTTGACATCTTCTTTAATTTTACAGTGTGACTCGCAATTATTTTGAAAACCTCGTCCGGGCTCTGGAAACTGGATTAAATGATGTAGGTCCTTCCACTAGCCATGGCACATGCAGCAAAAGCGCAACTTCGAAGAGCCTTGGTGGTAAAAGTAAGAGTGGCAAGAACCGAGCATCAAGCACCAGTTCCAAGTCGGGTGGCTCAAGCCGAGGTGTGGATGATAGTAACATATGGACGTGCGATCAGTGCACATATGCAAACCCCAAATCTGCCAGAGCCTGCCAGGCTTGTGATCACCAGCATCGATAGCGCTGTCAGTCCTTGCTAGAGATTTGAACCCCATTTGTTGAGAATCTTCTGGTGCTCCCCCGTGTAATACACAAACATACATGAAATTGAATGCTAGCTGATCTCTGGGGGTAATTGCAGTAGGAATGATGTAGGTTTTCGTGTATCTCGGATTGTTTGTCGACTGACATCGCCTGAGAAGCCTCAACTCATCATCCAGTTCGATTTGTGTATATAAGTGTATCATCTGTAACAATGTTCTTTAGATGAGCTAGGAGGCGTCTGCTGCCAAAGGAACTGAACTGTTGTACTGCTGTTGTAATATGATAATGCATTTGTCAAATTTAAAGAAAGTTAGCCATCCTGCTACAAGAGAACTCTTGATACCTGTGATTGTGGTAGTTGTACCAATTTCCTGCCCTTTAGCGTCTACAGATAGGACAAGAGTCTTGTACATAAAATTCATTTTGTCTAAATTGAGAAGCAGAGCCCCATTGCACACGCTCGGCATATTTGTTTCGGTTCTGGAGCGTGAAAATATCTTTTTGGGTGACTTTTCATTTATATTTTCAATCCTTTTCTGAATCCTAAACTCTAAAAGATACTTAAAATTAATTTCACCAATATAAACCAGTGGTTTTTTATTCGTGTGTCATCTCCCTTATAGAGCTGATTTGGTGACCAGGAATCACGGGATACCAGATTAGCTTATTCGTTATCATGTTAGGCTGTCTCTAACATATACCCTATCTTATTTTCTATCTAAAACTTTATTCTACAAATAATGTTATTTATAATATAAATATCTTTTTTTTGATAGGACTATAAATATCTTATTTTATATGATCTGTTGTAGACAACTTTATGTCATGCTTTGGTCTTTTTTTTTTTCATCTCTCAAACTATGAGAACTAACCACCACCAACCGTGTCATGGGAAAAGAAAAGACAAGGTCAAGGCTGCGTCCTTACCTAGACCTACTGCCCCCGTCGTCAAGATTCTCCTCCATTCGTCGACTCGACCGCGACCGCCGACTTGGTCCTCGCTTGCTTGACAAGGGAACGCGGCCGTGCGTGAAACTGGAGGGAAGCAACGCATATGAAGCTAGGATGCTCCGCTCAGATCACACGCTCCTCCCATATCATCCTGTATTCCTGTCGCTTGTGGAAAGGGTGCATCTGGCTGGCTTGTTTCAACCTGATTGGATGGCTGCACGTCTATACGCAGGTTGACGTTGTCCTAATCAATCAGATATGATAACTTTAAGCGTATAAGTGAATGCAGATTAATAGTATTAAAATAGTTTATTTTGTTCCGCAGCCGTCAGTGGACCTCGCGAGCCGAGTCGGAGACAATCCTGACGTGTAAAGCCGGCCGAGAAGAAAAATACCCGCATTTTGATGCCAATTTTTGGAACTTTATATAATCTTGAAAAGCATGGCAACGATGTTTTCGCACGTATTGGGTTGAACACGTAATGTGAGTGTACGTCTTGTTTGGTTGACTCGGTGGTGTTGCTTGTGCGTCGAAGCAGAAAAGCCACTTGACATCTCGATTTTTTTATCTACCAAATAAACGTTTGAAGAGGGAATCGTGCCGTGGATTGTTTATACCGAAATAAAGTCGTTTTGAGGACCTTCTACAAGGTAACTCTTTAATATAAGACCAAAAGTCTCTCGCGTCCGTATTATTCTTATATAACATACACATTCAGAGACCAAAAGTCTCTCGCGTCTGCATTATTCTTATGTGTTGGGTGGACCGTGTTCTGAAATCTAAACCGTAGTGCCCAGTCAGTCAACAGCATTATAGAACTATCCACGCTCATACAACTCTAAATTTAGGGCAATCCCATAGATGCCATTGAAAATTATACCATCCCTTGAATGCCACTAGTCTCACATGTCATGTACACAAAAATTATCTCCTAAATAACATTCAATGGCATAAGAGATGAGTATAAAAGCCGAAGGCATACAGAGCATTTTTTCCAAATTTCTACTTTAAAAGAAATATTCTATCCTGGTCAGCAAAATTATTTACTCTATATCTCAATCTTATGCTAACAACTTTATATTTTATCATTTCTTTCCCAATCCAAAAAAGGAATAAAAGCGTCTTGAGCTATTGCCTAAGCAGCACATAGCGTTAGGGCCGAATTTTCTTTTGTTTTTAGCTATTTTTGTGACAAATTTACACTTAGACCCTTGGAAAATTTATTTCCCGTTTTGGACCCGATACTCGGCGCCATAGCCTACGGCGTCGAGATAACACAGCTCGGCACCATAGCCTATAGCGCCAAGCTCTGATGTGGCGCAGGCAGCTCCTGGCGGCTAGGGCTGGCGTGGCGTCGACGCGGCGCCGACGCAGCCTCGTAGCACGGCGCCACAGATCTTGGCGCCGAGCTATGAAGGCCTATAAAACGGTCGCGCTGCTGGCCGAGAAGAGCTCATTTCCCCTCAATTCAAAACTTCGTCAAAGTTGCTCTATTCAAAGTTTCGAGTTGGAATACTTCGTAGACCAAGGTATGGTGTCTCACTGATTCATTTTATATATTGGGTTATAATTTTTCGATTATTAGTTTACATTGTTGCTCTTAGAATATATAGTATAGTTAATATGATGACTACATTTGTGAAATCTGATTATAAAGTCTATTAGGTACATGTGTTAATTATAATCGTTTTTTAGCTGAAAGACATGTACCGGGAGGCGTTGTGGCAGAAGAGAGGTCGTCCTTGGGAGTTATATCCGGACGTATCTAGTAAGGATGCTCCTGTTCCTCCTGAACTTCCTGTGCCTAACTCTGACTGTGGCAGACTGGCTTGGGTAAGTCAATCCAAACATCTAGACGAGTCTGCTCGCTGCTTCTATCTTTGTGGCGATTTTAACGTACGTAGCTTATGACTTGTGACTTAATATTGTTTACTAGATATGTAATAATGCTTCGTTCCATTGTTTTAGGAGCACCTGAGGTGTTTCTTTTTCCAGTGGATCGACAGTCCTGATAAATTTGACCATCGATATCTTCTTTTCGCTAATTGGTTGTGTGGAAGGACTAGTCATGAGTGTTTTAAGCATTGGGTACCTCCTCCCCCGAATCCTCCACCAATGACGGATGCGGAGAAGGAGGTAGCAACAGAAAGAAGAATGGACTCACCGCCTCGATGCGATTGTGGAGATCGTGCTGTCATCGACGAAGACATGCACTGCAAAACACTTCGTGTGTCCGAACATTGATTATGTGAGTCCATAACAAATGTCTAAACTTTTGTTATTTTTTGCAAAAAATTACTAATTTATTCTCCTGCAGCCATACGGGTGGCGTAAGTGTCATTTCAGAGAGTGGTTGTATGGTCCTTTGTCCCACTGGCCAGAGGCAGAGGCAAAGGAAAAGAAAAAAAATGAGTGGACGGAAGAGTTGAAGTTTGATACAATACTCTGCAAATGTGGTATTGAAGCTAAGTATGGATTAGTTTCTTCTGAGCTTCGTGTTGGCTATTTTTTGGACATATGGTAGATTACGATGAGGTTGGTATTTATTTAAGCTGTAATGTTACACCCGTACTTACTCTTTTTTTGTAGGAGACGAGGAAATGCAGTTGGGAGAGTTACGACGATAAAGGAGAGGTGATGCGCACAATAAAGTCCAAGAGACTAATGGGGTAGAAGATGCGGTATGGATCTCAGCTCGTCGATTCGTACATTAACGATCGCATACAGGACATGCGTAGGTACACGAAATCTGCCCATTTTGACAGCCTAATGCGGGCAGAGAAGAGGAGGTTGAAGGCGGCAAATGAGAAGAGAACACAGGATGCAAGGGAATGGGAGGCGGCTAGAGCTGAGAAACAGATGTTGGATAATCTTGCTGATCGTCTCAAGGGAAGTGAGTGAGAAAAATGATACTATAATTTTGTTAGTACAATTTATTTATCCTAACTTTGCAAACTTATTTTTCTCATTATATTTGCAGAGATTGGATGTGGCATAAACTATATCGCAGATGAGGCACATGCAAGATACGTTCAGGAAAAATGGCGACGGTGGAGCTGATGGAGGAGGAGGACGACGACACATCTAGGTTGAGTGAGCTTATCGCTCTCGCAGAGGCAGGATTACATGGGGAAGAGGAGGACGACACATCAAGGTTGAGTGAGCTCATCGCACTAGCCGAGGCAGGATTACGTGCTCAAGAGGAGGAGGACGAGTTTATGCCTCAGGCCACCGAAGAGGTAGAGATGGCTTATTACAAGCAGAAGTGTGATAAGGCTGAGGTGAGGATGAGCTATTCTCCCAAGTTGCAGATGAAGCAGAAGCCAATTATTACAAGAGAACTGCTGAAAAGTGTGATGCAGGACAATGCAGCAAGTGGAACGAGGTTGTCGTTGAAGATTGCGTGACAGATGACTCTGAAGATGAGTTACTTATAGATTGTGATTCTGATTGAACAAACTTGTAGCATGTTATGTGGTACTTTCATATCCAAAATGTTTTAGAACTCTAATGTTTCAAAACCATATTGTCTCTATTGCATTATCATGTTTTTTCCAATTCACAAAAAAATTCACAAAAGTTTCCCTTGTTTTATTAACAACCACAGTTGAAATAATCATATATTATAAGACATCACCACATTTCAGCATATAATACATCACAAAATAACACAAAATATGACAAAATCCACATGACATAGTTCTTAATACAATGTCCACATAACATAGTCCAAAATATATAGTTCACATTACAAAGTTTTTAGCATGAGTCCACATCACAAAGTTTTCAGCATAAGACCACATCACATAGTATTCATTTCATCCTAGTCTTACCCTTGCCCTTGGCCCCAAGAGCGTCGGTGCCTGGAGTGTAAGGGTCACGTGGACGCCGTCTACATGGTGTGAGCTGTGACAGCTGAGTTGTGGGAGCGACCTGCAGCTGTGATGGTCCAATCTTGTCCTGACCTGTGGCTCCAGCGTCGTCGTCGTCGTCATCCACGTCTGCAAACGTATCCCGCGTCGATCATCAGAATCTAAGGCTCGTGCAGCCTCATATGGCTCCTCCTCATCCTCAATCTGAACATCAACACTATTTGATGCCCTGCATATGTTGTCCATATTGTATGATACAGGCACATCAAAATAAGCACCATTATCTAGTTGGGGAGATCCTGCATCGCGTCGAAGGAGGAAATACTACATTAAAAAGTCTAATCAAACGAAATAACGATGGATATGAACAACGTGTTAAAGGCACTTACTAGGATGATCCTAAATTGGATCCTGGGTCAATGGGATCTCCTAGAGGGTACCACCGGATTAGAAGCCCCACAAACGCCGCAAACAGGACAAAAAATCTCATACTCGTTCGGGCCCGATTGAGCATCGGGCACAATAACCACTTCTTCCGGAAGCTTAGGCAAAGGAGCTCTAATACTAGATGCATTTGGCATTTGTGGAGACAACCTGAATGGAGCATCGCAATGACTAAAAGATAACTTTTGAACAACCACATCCAAACATGGTGGAACAATCGTCTTCACAATTCTGACATATCTCACCAAATCATCTTCTGAGGCAATGGAGATCAACCGTCGGACAACTGTCTCAGATGTAATATGGGACAACAAACCCTGAATTGATATTCTAGGGTCGTTTAAATTGCAACTAATCTCCTCACAAGCTCGAGCGAAAATCTGGCCAAAAGAGGGTCTTTCATCGAACATCATGGTCACATTCTTCATACCATAAAAACTAACATTCCCATAAACATCTGTCTCCACGCTTCCTCCATGGTATAGTGTCACTAGGGTGTCCATCTATTGCAAACACAGATTACTAACTCAATAATGGCTAAATACTAGTGCCTTAATACTTACTAAGTAATAAATAAATAAATAATAACTACTTATTAACTAATAACTATATAGTAAATATTAAATGACCACATCAAACAAAATTACTATGAATAATGTATGAAAACAATGTATACCTAAGATCGCATACGAGTCAAGCTAACGGTGGCGAAGGTCAAGTCGGAATGACACCTATGTAAAAAAAATACTACTGCTAATAAAAATTTCGACATCACTCCCCCTATATAGTGAGGTTTCTAAAATCTGCAAAGAAACAACAACACGATGGCTGCCAACTTAAAGTGCATTCATCCCTTTTGTGGGTTTTGATGATTTGGATAACAACACATTTAAAGGTCTAACGAGTTTGCTAAGTGTTGAACAGGAAATTCAATTGATGAACATACTTGAACAGTGTATAATGATCAGTGAACAAATGTTCAACACGAGGTTGAATAACCAATGAGACAATGCAAATGGATATAATATGATCTCTATATTGGTTTGAATATATGGACAAAACCTGAGAAATCACGACATACATATGATCAAAATAGAGGATGAAGTGATTAAGAGGATTGGTCAAGCCAAAGTGATTAAGATATGAGGAATCGTGAATTGGCTTGACCATATTACTATTAGTCCATATATGCTTCTATGAGAATCAAACTTGTAACACCCCAGGTGTTTATATTCCGCTCGATAATGAGTACGGATTTAAGCATGTTATATCAGTGGATAAAATAGATGCTAAATTTTAAACATCTTTGCCTCTCGCGATTTTAATATCGCATCTGTTCCGTTTGTCGCGAGTGCGACATCATTTTTACTTCTATTTATTCGGGCTCTTCCAAAATTTTCGTGATGTTCGGAACATCGTCGTTCCAAAAATCGGTGCGTCCGATGATTAATTAAAATTCATCGCCGCGCGAATCCGAATTCAGAAGCTCGACCTCCTTTTACGCCTTTTTATCCCGGACAGATTAATTTGAACTCGACGACAAAATACTCGGTGCAAAATAATCCGAATCGTACGTCGTCTGAGTGAAATCGTGTGCGAGGATATAATTCAATTTATTCTTCGGCAAGCTGTTTGGCGACGAAATCGCGTATGCATTTGCGGATCTGGTTTCGGCTAATTTCGGTCAAATCACGCAGAACAAATTATCAGTGCCAAAATCAGTTTAATTCAGTCTGTTGTTTCTCGCCCAGGTCTAAATCTTCAAAAAGTAAATTAATGATACAAATTCATCTGGTTTCAAAGTATTCCTTAAATCAAACCATGTCGTAAGTACTGTCGATCCTTTAGTTATCACTAAAAATCATCTCTACAACCGTTATCGCATTCGTTGATCTTTTTTGTACTCCTTCAATCTTTATCTATTTCACTCGATATTTCCTGGCGTCATCGTTCCTATCTCCACGCCCTGATTTTTCTACTGCCGTCTGTACTTATCTTCTTCCACCTGCGCGCTCTTCCTTAGCCGTCGTTCAGTTCGTGAACAGAAAAATCCCGCCATCGTTCTTCTTCACGCGCAGCTGGCCTTCTTCCATCTCTATCCCCTTCTTCGATTTTTTCAGCCACCGCCGTTCACTGATTTTTCTCACCGCCGAGCTGACCTTCTTATCCCGACGCTCTCTCTTCTCCCCTTCGGATTTTTCACAGCCGCGCTCTGGATTTCTCTTCTTCCACACGCTCCTCTCTCCTCCCGAGCTCCTCCAGCCTCCCCAACGCCTAGTTCTTCTGCTCCCTTCCTCTACCTCCTGACAGCGCCTGGCCCCAAGCTCCGTGGCTGGTCGCGCCCAACCCCAGCTCCTCTGCTCGCTCGGCGCTCAAGCTCCCTCGCGCCAGCGCCCTGCGTCTTCTCCACCGCACCCTGCTCCCAGTTTTCCCATGGCCGAGCACCCTCCCGGCCTCCAGCTCACTCGCCTCTGTAGCTTCCTTCTTCACCGCGCCCTGGCTGAGCTCGGTGTCCTCCTTTGTCGCGGCTCCCAGTCCTTCTCTGTGCGGCGCTCCTGTGTTCCAAGCTCGCCGTGGAGCTCCACTACTGATGCGCCGGCTCGCTGCTCGTCGCGCCCAGCTGCAGCTCACTGGATCTCCCCGCCCCGAGCTCGCCCCCATGGCCCTTGGTCGAGCTCTCATCCTCCCTGTGCACGCGCGCTGCTCCTACCCCAGCCCTAGCGTCGTGATTTTTTCCTCCAGTTCTCTGCGCCGCGCCTAGCTTCTCTGCTTGTCGCGTGCGCAGTTCCCTAGCACGCCCTCGCTCCCTGTTTGTCCCAGTGTCGCGCCCTTCCCTCGGTCTTCCACATTGAATGCCGTCATCTCTCTGGTGTTCTGCGCTGGTCGCAGATTGAAGCTTTGCGCGCGTCGAGCTCCCTCGCTGTCCGCGCCGTCGAAACTTGCCCTGCGCCGTGCCCTGTTCCCTGCGCACACGTCGCGCGCAGCCGTGTTGCTTTTCTCGCCTTGGCCGGTTTCTTGCTCGCGCCGCGGTTCTCTCCTAGTTCCCTGTCGAGGCCTCGCCCGACTGCGCCCTCGACCTGGCTCCCTGTGCGCGTTTTTGTTCCTGGCCATGGTGGTGTTGTGGTGTGGCGACGTTGCGTGCGTCGCGGTAGCCGTCATGGCCGTGGAGCAGTCCACGCTGTAGAATCCGCCCAGTCACGACCTCGCCGGTTGTCGTCGCTCGTCGTCGCGTCATTCGCCGTCGAGTCCCGATATCAATCTGGTGGTCGTCGAAGTGAAGTCGTGAGTGGATTTAGCCACATCCAAGACTACCCATGTCGTGTCCCTGGTTCCAGCTTGGAGCTCGCGAGCGTCTCCCTGTGCTCCTTTTGTCGCGATCAGCTTTGGTCTCTATTACCCGCTAAACCACTGTCGCACCGGGTTATGCCCCGATGCGCGCGTCATCAGTCTTTGTCGTATGGAGATCGTTGTGCTGACACGTCAATGCCGTCAATCGCCATCCTCGTCTACACTAAAGATCCAAGAAGATTAGGCGCGGAAGGAAACAAATTAGTACGTGGCGGGAGAATTCTCGATGTGGAAGAAGAAGTGCGATTCGATTCGACACTCACCATGTATTCAGGGAAAAGCTAGAGCTGAAAGACGTCATCCATTTCATGATTTCAAGCCGGATGTAATTATGGTAAGCTAATTCGCCACTTCCAATAATTAGTTTAATGGATAGATTGCTAGGTACGTATGTCACGACGATTATCTCACTTGTAGCTTGGGCACATATTTATTTGACGCTTGTTGGAATACGGGGCTACATGTAGCGGGGTAATTGTGTCCACGATTGCGAAGTCGTCGTACTTGCGACTATCGCGTCGAATTAGTCAGGGTAAGTAAATTGTTACTCGTGTTAGTGGATTGGTGGATGGTTTGACTAGGTTTAATATTTATTGATTGTCTGAGTCGTTTTAGTAATTTGGTCGATGTCGTAGGATGAAAAGATCTCAATAGGTCTTAGTGTTTGCGGGATTGTAGGTGTTAAAAATGGGAAATTATATTAATATATATATGATACACAGGTTAATCAGTAAATTAAGTCATTAAGATACATAGTTAAAGAGTAAATAAAAAGCAAGGAATAAAAATAGATTTTCTAGTATAATATGCCAAATTGGTTAATGGCTGTAGTCGATGCCCTGCTGTGATATCCATGGTGCTTAATGCTTGGTTTTAAAGTGTTTCATCCTTTTTAGTGTAGGTTATCTATATTATACTTGTTATACTTGTGCTCATACATGTGCATCATGCATCTCATGAGGTATGATAAATAATCACGTGATGCGGAAGAAGAGCCAAGTCGACCCCAAGCGCGGGCTAACCCGTAGGATGATGTTGATGGACGGAACCGAAGATGGATAATCTGGCGAATGTCAAGACAGAAGATGATCGCCAAGTGGACATCGTCTAACAACACAAACCTAGTGTTATTCAGGCAAGCCCCGGTGCATTCGCCACCTCCTTGTTGTTTTAAAATCTTTATCACCTTGTTTGATGCATTAGGTGATAGGAGTTGTGTGCTAAACCGTTGATGCATTTCCTTCCTTGAAAAATTGATTACCCTTCCTTGATACCCTTTTTGAAAAGAATTTTTGATGCTTAGCCTTGCTCTAGAAGAACAAAATGTTTTGTTTTAAAACAAAGGTGATGCTTCAGTGGGTGGGAATGTTTTCAAAAATAAAACTTGATGGTGAATCCATCATGGCCGTGATGGGTTCAACATCGGAAAAGATGTACCTCTGCCAGGTACCAAACTTTGGGTTGAAAATAATAAAGCTGAGACCGGACGGTTGACTTGCACGAGAAAGGAGTCTCGGTGTAGTGTCTCCGTCTGAGTCGATTAAGGACCGTGCCGATGTAGGCTTGATGATCGAGGACCCTTTAACTGGTCACATGCCTCGTCATGGGTAAGCTTTGCCTTGGGCAGACTAATACCAGAATAAGATACCACGCAATGGGAGTGGAGAGATGGCGAGAGTAGCGTGTACCCTCTGTGGCAAGAGGCTGGACGGTGGTGTATCTGTGCTCTCGGTTGGCGTGAACCTGATCTGGTCTTAAGAACCCTGGTGGCGGGTTGACATATGTAAGGGTTAAGTGCTACATATGTCGTGTGATTGGAGATCCTCAGCTAAGTATAATCGATTCGGATCGCCGTACCTTCGCGGTTATGAAGACTTGGTCACTGCCCTATACGTAGAACTCCAGTAAAGATGAAGGGTTGTTAAGAAAATGGCTAGTGCAGGTCAAGTGATTGAAATAAGGTAGAAAGAACTCTAGATGTAGGTAACTTTACCTAACCTGACAATAAAATTGGATTTTAAGGATCCACTCATAGTAAGCTTTTCTGCAAAACAGAGTCTTTGATTCTTGAACAGCCATACCTTGAATCCCTCTAGCCAGCATACCCTTGAGAGTCTTTAGTCGGGTAAGTCTTGCTGAGTAATTCCGTACTCAGGGTTTTATTCCCTGTTGTTTTTTAGGTTCTAACTTTGTGCTACTGTTGATGGTGTTAAGTGCCAGTGGGCTCGGCCTTCTTATAAGTCTAAGTAACTCTTCTATACTTCTTACTGAGGATGGTCGTTTGAGCTAGCATATATTTCAAACTTATACTTTTGTAGTCACTCCGATAAAATAATGTAAAATTTTTGTAACTTGTATAATTTGGTAATAATATTTCCGCTGCAAAAATATTGGTGTGTGTGATTTGTGTTACTTAATCCCGCGGTTTTGGTTGTAAGTGGTTTATCCGATGTCCTTGGGGCAATCGGATAGATCCTGTTAAGTTATCTGGTGCACATGCATAGCCGTCTGAGGTCTTTGGGACAAGGACAGGTGCATGTGGGCCCAATAACTTGGAGGTTCTGCCACAGGCTGGTAACGGAGCTTGATTAAGTATATATGGTCACATACATACTTTCAAAACAAAAGTTTTGGTTTCGAAAAACCTATTTTCAACTAAACACATTGTTTGGCTTTGAAAAACGGTTTTGAAAAACTATAATGCTAGTGCCATCCTCTGTTAAGCCCTAAAGTAAGGACTATCAGGTGGCTTATTTAAAAAAACTACTAACCCACAACCGGGGGTATTGCATACATGTGTATTGTTATTTTTGAGGCCATTCAGTTTTAAATGGATCGACGCTCAAGGTAAGGTGAGATGTGAGAGCATGACCGAACAAACGTCGGTCTAGGGAAGTGCTTAAATGTGGTGTCCGATTATATACATGTTCTACATATGTATATATGAAGACTGTGATGTGGAGTATTTACTTTTCTGGGAATTCAGTACCCCATGGATGTATATGGGTATACAAACATGGGAATACTGAGAAGTGTAATGTACTTGCAACGACGCACCTACGCTCAGGTAAGAAGGTGAGTTACCATAATGAGTTGCCCTATGGTTAAAGTGTGGCAACGGCGCCTATGTGTGGCTCGACGCTTAATGATGAGCTGGCCTTCATATAGCAATATATGGAGCATAAACTATGATAAACTGTCATGTGTGACTTGCATCATTGGGAAATTGGGCTGTGATGAAATTTTCTGCAGGTACACTGTTGGGGACTTGTTCTCAAATGCTATGAATTAAGAACAAGGCAACATAAAAATGTTAAATGTTAATGCCCTTCGTCCGCTGAAGCACTATCTCCCCAAGGATTTAATGAACTTCGGACGAAGGTCGCAGATTAAATATCACGAAGGTCATACTTTCGTGATTAGGTTTATAGAACAATGTAAAATGAAGCATAACGTGTAAAACATATGTTAGAAGCGATAACATTATTCTTATATTTCATTATATGGATCTGAATATTAAAACATGACATTTGAGTACGTTTATACCTTCTCCTTGACGGAAAACAATAATTCTAGTGTGATGCGTCAACAATTACAAGATTGCGTGAACATTATAGGGGTACTGTTCATCTATTTATAGGCACAGGACACAACCTATGTGAAATTACATTTATCCCCTTTATAATCAATTACAATACTGACACAAAACATCATGGGTCTTTGAGTCATTTGATCTTTAAGTCGGTTCGCCCCCTTCGTCTTGAGACTTGTCACTGTGCCGAAGCTCTATCGGTGATAACTTCGGCGCTGTTCTTGAAAGGATCTTGCCGAAGGTGTTTTCCTCTTTTAGGATCTTCGGCTATGAAGCATACCCCCAACAGTAGCCCCTTCGCGGTGCTAGATCGTTTTTCGTAACGAGCTTGATCCGTGAAAAAGTCTTCTAGGCTTCGGGATGCCAAAGATCCGAAAAAACACCTTCCCTGAGCTTGTTGACGAGAAAAGATTAAAATAATCCACGCGCTAGGTGGCCCCATCTTGCAGCAGTTGCGCGCGCCCTGGCGATTCACCTTCGCGGACCTTGTGGCCCACCGGTCAATGAGTGTGGGTGGCTATTTTTCCGGTGCGAAAGACCTTGACGATTTACCTTCCCACCTGCGGCACTATATAAACAGACGGGTAGGTGTGAAGTTACCACAACATTCATTGCTATTGTACTGTTGTGCTGTCAAAAATTTAACCATAGCCGAAGCTTGATCATTGTGCTCAAGCGAAGCACCGCTTTCAATTCTGCTTTGTCACAAGAGAAAGAACTTCAGAGAAATCGAGAAAGTCAACAACTTCAAAAAATTTCAAAAAAATCATAATCAGGTGGCGAGATTGCGTTCTACTGCCAGGATTGACCGTGAGGGAAATGAGGCCGAAGCTACTGGAACTGTTCCAATTTCTAAAGCAATGAGGCGGTCTGGGCTGGTAACATCGGAGGATATTCCTGTCGCCGAAGCAGGACAAGCTGATGCTGAAGAAACTGATTCGAAGATGATTATAGCAGTGTAGTGCCAAGCAAACCTAGCCACCTAGACTTCGGAAAGTCCACCATCTCCGAAGCTGATTTTCCTAAGATGGTGAAGTTGGGCTATCTTAGTGAAGCGAAGAAGGATTTGATTCGTTTTGGTGGAAAAGAAACTATCCCGAAGCCGGGAAAGAATGAAGTTGTGGTTTTCAAAAGCCTTTTAAAGCTGGTTTAAGATTCCCTTTGAACAAGATGATTGCTGAAGTGCTGAAGAAATTTGGGATCTACCTTCATCAGCTAACCCCTAACGCTATCGTTAGGCTAAATGTTTATATCTGGGCTCTCCGAAGCCAGGGGGTGGAACCATTCGCTGAAGGTTTCTGCCGAGTGCACGAACTGCATTATCAGACCAAAGCTAGAGGAGATGGTCTTCATGAAAATTTTGGCTGCTACAACTTTGCTTACTGTAAGACTACAAAGTTTCCAGTGACAGTTACCGAAGCAAATGGCCAGCTGGATGGAAATCTGAGTGGTTCTACGTCAGAGTGGACGAAGATGAAGATAACTTGGTCCAAAGTCCGTTGGAATTGATCTTCGGAGAGACCCGACCCCCGTGCAACATGTTACCAGGGAGTCCAAGTCAAATTGCTCTAGCTGAATATAGAGTGATTGCAGATCATATTGGCACTAGGGACTTGGTGCAGGAATTTCTGGCCTTCAGAGTATTCCTGACTTTGAAGGAGTGGGAAATGCCGAAGCTAGAGGGGAAGAAGAAGAAAGGGGAACTTGTTCGGTTGCCCTACCATTTCAAATTCAAGAAACTTTTCAAGGTACCTTGCCAAGAGTGGCTTGTCACACCCGGATTTTAGGGGTCCAAAACCCGGACGCGAACATAATCACCAGGTGTGCTGGGACCAAGTCTCACACATATGATGAATCATGGCACAGGATCGAATGTCACATCTTTATATATAACAGGAGTTCTATACAAAATAAATAATTACATTATAAGGAGACAACGGTCCAGCAACCCAAAGTTGACTGGGAGACGACGGCCTAGACCTCTCGCGAACACCTCGCAGCATCCTCCATGCACCTCATCCTGTGGTACCTGTTCTTGACCTGTGGGGTGTGTGAGACAGCAAGAGTGAGCTCACATACGTTCATCGCTCAACAAGTTGTGGGGAATAATGTGCATGAACTCGCCAAAGGTGGGAGCTCACATGATGTGTAAGGCTTACCAAAGAAGAGGGTTAGAGCTGAGCATTGCTTTTAAAGTTAGTCAAATTTTATTAGCAGTTACTAGGTATAAGTAAATACCAAACCCAATTAAGTAGTAGAACAAAAGTAACAACTTCACCTGCGATGCAATGCATATGACAAATTGAATTTAGTTCCATCATTTAATCATGTGAGGGTCCGAGCCGCTCATGACCGTGAGCACGGCTAGTATACTAGTTTTACTCTCTGCAGAGGTTGCGCATCTTTACCCACAAGTCGTGTATCCCATGTCGCCAGGGTTTGCAAGGCCCTTAGACACTACCAAGGTGAATGGCTAGGGATCCACTACGAGGCCTTTACAAAGTTCCACTAGCTTCCGAAAACCCGCTACAGTTTATAGGAAGTTCCAATGCAGGAATCCCTTGCAGGACCGCCATCGCAGCAAAATCCTCCCGAGGGCCTCCCTACACTGACCACTCCCCTACTGCCCTTGCCCCTTTCGGGTAAGGTAGTCTTCCACTAGCTTTCCTAATTAATCAACCAAGGGGTCCCATTCCTCCCTTGTGGTAGCACTGTTTTCCCGGGTGGTCGCTCCATGTTCCAATTAACATAATGATCTTATCATGAACAATAAATAACAACTGATAACAAAAGTGTAATCATGAATAGTGTATCTCCATACCCAAAACCACATATAGCACTAGCAAGTATTACCCAGAAAGTTCGGTGGTAAACAAGGTATAAAGATAGACAAACTAAGGTAACCTATTGGGTCCCATCAAAATTAACCTATGCAGATCATTATGATTAATTAGAACATGAGTGGGTAAAAAGAAGTGATCAAGGGCACAACTTGCCTGGCACTTGAGATTCCAGGTACCAACTTGCTCTTCAGCTGACTCGTGACCTCACGCTAGTCGTAGTAATACAAACAAACAGTGTATAGGCAACATTAACTTCACACCAAACATAATAACAAACTGAATAATAATAATCTACGTGTTGCTACGAGACTAACGCAACTTGAACGGATCAAATTGGAGTTAAAACGAAGGAGTTATGATTTTATGAAGTTTTAAGTGTTGGATAACAGATTAAATAGGATATTAATTTTAATATGGCTTTCACATTAAAACAGTGTTACCCAGGGATAAACATAATTAATACAAAATTATAGGAACTAGAAGGGGTTAATTTGGACCACATATGAATTTTCTATGAATAAAATGAGTTTCTGGAATTATTTATATACTAGAAATCATTTTCTATAATTAATTATTTATTTTCACTGCTCCCTGGATCTCGCGCACAAAAACAGAGAACAGCAGGGTCTAACTCGCAAAAGTACCTAAGACTCAGTGTACACCGCCAGAGGACGGCGGGTTCTATTTCTCAGAACCCCGAGGGCTCTTAAGGAAAACTCCCCTACCGAAAGGGTATGCCTCAATCCTAGTCGTCCGATCATGAACCAAAGGCTCAGATTAGATTGGGACTGGTATGAACCGGTATCCACTCCCCGCCATCAGATCAAGCATCTACGGTACGGATTGAACCCGACCCTCTTCAAACCCGCGAACAACCCCAGCCGCCAGATCACGATCCAACCGCCAGCGCAACCCCTGGCCAATCGCTTAATCTGCTTCTAATCTAGGCCCTCCATCCCGGATCCGACGGTGGAGCGATCGTCACCATACACCAGGCCAACTCCCAACACCGGCGAGCGTCTGGGCGGTGGTGGCCTCGCCGGCGAACTCTCGGGCACGCCAGGAAGGCCCTATGTCTAACGCGATACGATGCGAAACGAAGAGGGGAAGGTGGCGAGCACAGAGGTGGGAACAATACCGGGGATTAGGTCACCAGGAGGCTCGCCCACGGCGCACGGCGGAAGTCACGACGACGGTGAGCAATTCGGGCTGCTTCCCCGACCGACACCACCTGGCTCACCCGCGGAAAGCTCCACCGCGGACCCGCGACGATCACCGACCCAAACTTCAGCTCACACGCGGCCCGGACGCCAAGATGGTCGTGCGGCCGCCTCACTCCTCCCCTTTTCTCTCAGCGCTCGGTAATGGCGGATGCCCCGGATGTAAAAGGGGTGGCTCGGTTTTATACGGCTACAAGGTTCCGAGTCCAGGGAGAACCTGCCCGGTCGGACTCTGCTGGACGCCTGGCTTCGTAGGAGCATCAAGATTACCCGCGCCACGCGGTCGGATTCCGCCAATTCTGTTGGGATTGCCGCACCATCCGCGGGGAGGGTGAACCTAGCCACCCGATCCCATGCACAAGCGAGGAGGGAGATCAGTCAAACGGGGTCCACAGCCAAAGCACAACGGCCCCTGGTGGCCGGACCGAATTTGGTGCGACGTCTCCGTCGGCTCCCTCACAACAAACAGGGCGAACTTGATTTGGGGTAGGAGATGGGACTGACGAGATGGCCCCACGCGTAAGCGACAGCACATCCGCAAGCGTGTTACTAGGGATGGGGCGGCTGACGCGCCGGGCCCGCATGTCGGTGCCAAACATCAAGTGGGCAGTGCGGGGGATATCCCCTGGTGGGCTAAATTGAGTCGGGAAGGCCCACATAAGGTGGTTTATGCTTTTCTTTTTTTTTCTGATTTTCTTTCTCTCTCTTCTATTTCCAAATTTAAATTTTGAATTCAATTTTAAATTCAAGCTTGTGTTACATTAATCCCTTTTTCTCCTGTGAAATTAAAAATACCAGTTTTAACATATAATTATATTATTTATATTTTTTTATATACTTTCTTTCTTTCTTATTTCCAATTCTATAAATTGTGCCTTTGGGATAAATCTAAATTCTCAATTCATTACTATGTATATTTTTTTTATTAGTGTCTCCATTATTGCACAAACAAAACTTCAACATGAATGCAAAGCATGCTTTTATTTATTTATTATTTTACTTATATGTATAGTTCCATGATAAGATAACTTAATTCATCTAGTAGTATTTTATTAGGAAAGAATTTTAGGAGAAGTAACTTTAAGTTAAGAAAATATTATTAAAGAATATTTTAATTCAAAAGCTCTAGGGATTTTTTTTTCATAAATTCTTAATGTAAGATTTTTTTTGGGCTCTACAAATCCTACCCCCCTTAAAAATAATCTCGTCCTCGAGATTTGTAGGAAAAGGGATGTATACTCATATTGTTCTCGGAACATGTGCACAAACAAAGAAATCTCGGCATGAGGCATAATTTTTTTTAACAAAACATAGGGTCATTAGACCGTATTATTCCTTCTAAAATAATATCATATCATCTATTAACTAAAGTAACATCTAGATCTTACAAATAATAGTAATTTATATATATGTTTATGTAGCTTGGTGGAGCTGGTGTTGGTGGTGGAGGTTGTTGTTGTCGTTGTCTCTCCAACCGTGCTTGGCTTATTTCTTGGCGGACCTGACGTATTTCCTCGCGTTCTTGTCTTATCTGATTTTGCATCTCGGTCACCAGGTCTGTTAATTGTTGTATTACCAGTCTTTGGGCAGCAACCACTTGATCGATTTCAACAGGTGGAGGATTTTGAGTATTCATTTCTGTTTGCTGTTACGTGATAATCTTTCCTTTCCTGGTATTGACCATGAAAGTTAGAAGCATATGGTAATAGTTTTGCAAAGGAAATTATTCAATAAGCGGAATGAATAAGCTAGTAGCTGGTTATAATCTAAAGATTCTTTAGTAGGGCTTAATCTTTGTTTTATGTCCAGATTGGGGTAACCAGTCGTATAAGGTGAATATCCAAGGGTAAGATAGAATCTGTCAAGATGAGAGATATATATGGGTGAGATAGACTACAAGATGTAGGTTAAAAGTTTGTTTGTTGTTAGGTGGGAATAGAAAGGTTATACCATTCATTATGGCTCTAGGTTAAGTTAATACATGGCTAGTAAAGTTTAATCTCTTCTACCAGTATCACCAATATGTTTAAGTAGACCACATTAGATTAGATCATATTAGATTGGATGGGATCTAGATTAGATTGGTATGACTAGTTTGACTAGATAAGATCTAATTAATTTGCATTAGATCATGGTTGTTTAAACTAGGGTGGATAAGTATGCTTATTAGGATAAGATGGATCCATAAAGATAAGATAGAATCTTTTGAGATCAGTTAGATCTATTAGGATGAGATAAAATCTTTTCAAGATAAGATGAGTATCTTTTAAGATGAGATGGATCTATTAAGATAAGGGAGAATCTTTTAAGATAAGATGAATTGGCTAGAATGAGATCTTTTAGGATAAGATAAATCTCTTAAGCTAGATATGTTCCAATGGGGATAATCTAGGTTGTCTAGTTATTTTATAAATATATTTTTATACCTATGTGTATATGCAGATGCAATTGTGGACATTACTCCACAACCCATCACACTCAATCAAAGATCCAAATCAGACAAGTATCATAAGAACAAACACTCAAGCATACCAATATCTACAAAAATAGTTTTGCTTTTGTCCCTAAGATTAGGTCTCCTATTCCTAAAGTCACTTTTAGGTTAAGGATTTCAAAGTGTAAAATCCACAGTTGTCTTTTAGAAAGAAAAGATAAGAATAATCAGAGTAAAGCGGAAATAGACGAGAAAAGATCAGAGTAAGGTAAGTAAAGAATGGTTGTCCAGTTCTATCTAGGTTTCGTCCTACAGTCAACATTCCTCTGATACCACTTCTGTCACACCCGGATTTTAGGGGTCCAAAACCCGGGCGCGAACATAATCACCAGGTGTGCTGGGACCAAGTCTCACACATATGATGAATCATGGCACAGGATCGAATGTCACATCTTTATATATAACAGGAGTTCTATACAAAATAAATAATTACATTATAAGGAGACAACGGTCCAGCAACCCAAAGTTGACTGGGAGACGACGGCCTAGACCTCTCGCGAACACCTCGCAGCATCCTCCATGCACCTCATCCTGTGGTACCTGTTCTTGACCTGTGGGGTGTGTGAGACAGCAAGAGTGAGCTCACATACGTTCATCGCTCAACAAGTTGTGGGGAATAATGTGCATGAACTCGCCAAAGGTGGGAGCTCACATGATGTGTAAGGCTTACCAAAGAAGAGGGTTAGAGCTGAGCATTGCTTTTAAAGTTAGTCAAATTTTATTAGCAGTTACTAGGTATAAGTAAATACCAAACCCAATTAAGTAGTAGAACAAAAGTAACAACTTCACCTGCGATGCAATGCATATGACAAATTGAATTTAGTTCCATCATTTAATCATGTGAGGGTCCGAGCCGCTCATGACCGTGAGCACGGCTAGTATACTAGTTTTACTCTCTGCAGAGGTTGTGCATCTTTACCCACAAGTCGTGTATCCCATGTCGCCAGGGTTTGCAAGGCCCTTAGACACTACCAAGGTGAATGGCTAGGGATCCACTACGAGGCCTTTACAAAGTTCCACTAGCTTCCGAAAACCCGCTACAGTTTATAGGAAGTTCCAATGCAGGAATCCCTTGCAGGACCGCCATCGCAGCAAAATCCTCCCGAGGGCCTCCCTACACTGACCACTCCCCTACTGCCCTTGCCCCTTTCGGGTAAGGTAGTCTTCCACTAGCTTTCCTAATTAATCAGCCAAGGGGTCCCATTCCTCCCTTGTGGTAGCACTGTTTTCCCGGGTGGTCGCTCCATGTTCCAATTAACATAATGATCTTATCATGAACAATAAATAATAACTGATAACAAAAGTGTAATCATGAATAGTGTATCTCCATACCCAAAACCACATATAGCACTAGCAAGTATTACCCAGAAAGTTCGGTGGTAAACAAGGTATAAAGATAGACAAACTAAGGTAACCTATTGGGTCCCATCAAAATTAACCTATGCAGATCATTATGATTAATTAGAACATGAGTGGGTAAAAAGAAGTGATCAAGGGCACAACTTGCCTGGCACTTGAGATTCCAGGTACCAACTTGCTCTTCAGCTGACTCGTGACCTCACGCTAGTCGTAGTAATACAAACAAACAGTGTATAGGCAACATTAACTTCACACCAAACATAATAACAAACTGAATAATAATAATCTACGTGTTGCTACGAGACTAACGCAACTTGAACGGATCAAATTGGAGTTAAAACGAAGGAGTTATGATTTTATGAAGTTTTAAGTGTTGGATAACAGATTAAATAGGATATTAATTTTAATATGGCTTTCACATTAAAACAGTGTTACCTAGGGATAAACATAATTAATACAAAATTATAGGAACTAGAAGGGGTTAATTTGGACCACATATGAATTTTCTATGAATAAAATGAGTTTCTGGAATTATTTATATACTAGAAATCATTTTCTATAATTAATTATTTATTTTCACTGCTCCCTGGATCTCGCGCACAAAAACAGAGAACAGCAGGGTCTAACTCGCAAAAGTACCTAAGACTCAGTGTACACCGCCAGAGGACGGCGGGTTCTATTTCTCAGAACCCCGAGGGCTCTTAAGGAAAACTCCCCTACCGAAAGGGTATGCCTCAATCCTAGTCGTCCGATCATGAACCAAAGGCTCAGATTAGATTGGGACTGGTATGAACCGATATCCACTCCCCGCCATCAGATCAAGCATCTACGGTACGGATTGAACCCGACCCTCTTCAAACCCGCGAACAACCCCAGCCGCCAGATCACGATCCAACCGCCAGCGCAACCCCTGGCCAATCGCTTAATCTGCTTCTAATCTAGGCCCTCCATCCCGGATCCGACGGCGGAGCGATCGTCACCATACACCAGGCCAACTCCCAACACCGGCGAGCGTCTGGGCGGTGGTGGCCTCGCCGGCGAACTCTCGGGCACGCCAGGAAGGCCCTATGTCTAACGCGATACGATGCGAAACGAAGAGGGGAAGGTGGCGAGCACAGAGGTGGGAAGAATACCGGGGATTAGGTCACCAGGAGGCTCGCCCACGGCGCACGGCGGAAGTCACGACGACGGTGAGCAATTCGGGCTGCTTCCCCGACCGACACCACCTGGCTCACCCGCGGAAAGCTCCACCGCGGACCCGCGACGATCACCGACCCAAACTTCAGCTCACACGCGGCCCGGACGCCAAGATGGTCGTGCGGCCGCCTCACTCCTCCCCTTTTCTCTCAGCGCTCGGTAATGGCGGATGCCCCGGATGTAAAAGGGGCGGCTCGGTTTTATACGGCTACAAGGTTTCGAGTCCAGGGAGAACCTGCCCGGTCGGACTCCGCTGGACGCCTGGCTTCGTAGGAGCATCAAGATTACCCGCGCCACGCGGTCGGATTCCACCAATTCTGTTGGGATTGCCGCACCATCCGCGGGGAGGGTGAACCTAGCCACCCGATCCCATGCACAAGCGAGGAGGGAGATCAGTCAAACGGGGTCCACAGCCAAAGCACAACGGCCCCTGGTGGCCGGACCGAATTTGGCGCGACGTCTCCGTCGGCTCCCTCACAACAAACAGGGCGAACTTGATTTGGGGTAGGAGATGGGACTGACGAGATGGCCCCACGCGTAAGCGACAGCACATCCGCAAGCGTGTTACCAGGGATGGGGCGGCTGACGCGCCGGGCCCGCATGTCGGTGCCAAACATCAAGTGGGCAGTGCGAGGGATATCCCCTGGTGGGCTAAATTGAGTCGGGAAGGCCCACATAAGGTGGTTTATGCTTTTCTTTTTTTTTCTGATTTTCTTTCTCTCTCTTCTATTTCCAAATTTAAATTTTGAATTCAACTTTAAATTCAAGCTTGTGTTACATTAATCCCTTTTTCTCCTGTGAAATTAAAAATACCAGTTTTAACATATAATTATATTATTTATATTTTTTTTATATACTTTCTTTCTTTCTTATTTCCAATTCTATAAATTGTGCCTTTGGGATAAATCTAAATTCTCAATTCATTACTATGTATATTTTTTTTATTAGTGTCTCCATTATTGCACAAACAAAACTTCAACATGAATGCAAAGCATGCTTTTATTTATTTATTATTTTACTTATATGTATAGTTCCATGATAAGATAACTTAATTCATCTAGTAGTATTTTATTAGGAAAGAATTTTAGGAGAAGTAACTTTAAGTTAAGAAAATATTATTAAAGAATATTTTAATTCAAAAGCTCTAGGGATTTTTTTTTCATAAATTCTTAATGTAAGATTTTTTTTGGGCTCTACATGGCTGGACACAATCGAAGTAATGTGTAATGAAATACTTGGAAATTATTCTAAGAAAGAAGACCAATTGATGACTGCGGCCTTCGGCACTCGTCCGAAGCGAAGGCTAAACCGCGTAATGGATGCCCTAGATTTTGAAATCCTGACTACGAGCGACTAGATAAGGGTGCTGAAGGCCAAAAGAGAAAAAGAGTAGCTGATGTTCTGAACAAAGACGATGAAGAACAATCGAAAAAGAAAAAACCAGAGTTTGAGCCAAAAATAGGTGTTTCGAAGAAGAGAAAAGCTTTGTCTCCGAAGCAAAAAGCAATTGACGAAGAAGAAAGAACTCCTGCAACACCCTCTACTACCGAAGTAGAGGAAATTTTAAAGGTAATGACTGAATCTTTGCCTGTCAAGCTAAGTCCACTGGGGCCACAACTGACGAAGCTTTTTCAGAAGGAAAAGGAGCCCATGAAATCGAGGGAAGCAGTTAAAGCAAAGAAGCAAAGAATCATCATGGTGACAGGGGTCATTGAAAAGACACCACCAGGAGCTTCAGGTCCGAAGGCGCCAGCTGCTAAAAGTTCGACAGCTACTGAAGTTGCACCTTCGGAGGCCACAGATGCCGAAGCTACTGGAGCCGAAGATATTAACTTAGAAAGCATGGTTGCTGATATAGATGAAATTCTAGTAGACCTGGCCACAGAAGAAGCTGCTGGGGCCACCGAAGAAGCTTCGGCCCCAGAACCCGAGAAAAAGAAAGAAATTGTCGAAAAAACATCGGAAGACGAAATTTTCAATTTTCAAAACTTGATTGGGCAAGAACTGACGAAAGCCGAAAAAGAAGAACTAAAAGACTATGCCATATCTTGCGGCTATCGGCCGGGGGCGATTCTCTTCGGGGGTGTTGATGATGAGAAGCTAGGCTGCATTCGGGATCAGGCCGGAGCGAAGGTTATTGGTACTCTATCAAAGAGTATCGGTTTCCCAAAGCTCGAAGCCGATATTAGCCGCTACCGACGACAGCACATCGTCGGTAGTTTGTTTTATTCCAATTTTAAGGTAAACAATTTCTGTCTAACTTTTTATTTTTCATAACAAAAATGTTTCCTAACGAAAGTTGTTCGCGTACAGAGTATGCTACTGAGCAAAGCTTTGAAGATGCAACAGGATCTGGAAGATAAAAAGCACGAGGTTACAATTGAAAACTTAGAAAACAAAATAAAAGAACAATCAGCTGCTTTTGAGAAGAAAGAGTTTGAACTCCAGACAACTAAAGGCTTATTAGCAGAAGCCGAAGCTAAAATAACATAACTGAACACGAAGCTTCTCTGCCAGTCAGAAAGTTTCGAACAGGAACGGCTGAAGCTTAATGAAAAACTTGAGGCCGAAGTCCAGAAGGGTTTAGATTTGAAAAAATCATTGATAGGCCTTCAAAGCAAATGCTTGGAATTCAGCAATCAATGTATTCAACGGCTGAAGAAGATATTTCATTCGGTCGGGGCCAGCAGCGAAAAATTTACTCCTTCAGCTGAAGATCTACCAGGAGCCTTCGAACACATCGAAGGTGAGATTGATGACCTCGATGATGTTATTGCTGGACACGATGACTTCTGTGCCCTGGTAGCTTCTCGGGGCACCGCTGCTGTGTTCCTGAAATCCGGCTGTGAGCACGGAAAAATTATCAACAGACCCAATTTCAGCCTATCACCAGCAGTTCTGGATGATATTCCCAGCCTCGCCCGAAGCATTGGGAATAAATTTATAAAGGTGGTATGGACAAAGGGTGGGCGAGAGAAAGCTGGTGACGAAGCTCGGAGTCATCTTAAGCCGGTAACAAAATCATACCTTCGTGCTTACCTCTTCCTTCGAAATTGAATTTTGTTTATAATACTTTAATTCGTGTAGGATGATGAAGTGGAAACCAAAGCTTGAAGAATAAAAAGATGACGCCGAAGCTTTTACTGGATAACAATGCTGAAGCTGAAGCTCAACGAATATTGATGAAGCTTAGATAAATGACTGTAGAAGAGATTCTAAAAACTTTCTGTAATAACTTTTACAAATCTAATCAAATTGTATTCTGTGAACTGTGTCCATACCTTGTAATATATTCTTACCTTTCCGTCAATGTATGAAGTGCTTTGGTGTGGACGAAATTATCATTTTTGAGCCGAAGGCGAAAAAACACCTTCCCTTCTTTTCGTACACAGCGAAGCAAAAGAAACTGCTTCTTTTTCCTCTTTTGCCGAAGCATGATCTTTAGAGCCGAAGCGATTACTTGTGTTACGATGATAATGATCCTACGTATGTCTAAATGAATGTTTATGAATGCAAATGCTATGATATGATGTATCGTGCAAATGAGTGTCCAAACACATATCCGAAGCCATAACTATAGTCTCCGTTCCCTTAGGAATAGACACAGTCTTTTTGCCGTTTATTTTTCGGCTTCACCGTTTACTTTTTGGTGTATCAGCGCTGACTTTTCGCTGTAAGCCTCTCTTAGGAGCTTCTTCGCCTTTTACTTCGGCGGAATCAGCATTTATTTTTCGTTGTAAGCCTCCCTTAGGAGCTTCTTCGCCTTTTACTTCGGCGGAATCAGCGTTTATTTTTCGCTGTAAGCTCTGCATTCCCTTAGGAACGACTTTTGAGCAGAAAACTTACGCTGAGCTCCCTTAGGAACGGTTTTTTTTGTAGCTTCGTCGTGCTCTGCATCCCCTTAGGGACGTCTTTTGAGCTTCTCCCTGTTTTCTTTTCTTTTTCCTTTGCACTCGATGGTGCGTGCTCAGGTTTTACATTTACATCTTTGGGGGATATTGCTCTTATAGAGCTGAAATAAGAAAAAGAGAAATTACATGCTATGGCCCCATTAAAAACCTTTCTCCCCCTTTGGAAAGGAAAAGGGTGCCATAGGAAAGAACAGAAAAAATTACATCAAGCTAGACATAATATCGCCGAAGCTCATCCGCATTCCATGATCTAGGAATGTCGTTGCCGTCCATATCCTTTAATCTATAAGAACCGGGTCTTGACGAAGATACTAACAGAAAAGGTCCTTCCCATTTCAGCTGTAGCTTGCCTACTGTATCTGGGTTGGCCACTCTCCGAAGCACCAAATGTCCTGGCTTAATGTTCTTTAGCCCAACCTTTCTATCACGCCATTTTATTGTTTCAGCTTGATATTTATTGATGTTTTCCACAGCCTGAAGCCTGATCCCTTCTATAGCATCTTTCTCCATAGAGTAATCAGCTTCGTCCTCTGCCGAAGCCACTATTCTTATTGATCCCGCTTTTGCTTCTTCTGGAGTTACTGCTTCGTCACCAAATAATAACTTGAATGGTGTAAAGCCTGTTGACCTTGATGCTATTGTATTGTGGCTCCACACCACTTTAATTAATTCATCTGGCCATTTTCCTCTTGGCTGATTGAAGATTGATTTCATTATTCCCATCATTATGATGCTGTTAGCTCTTTCGACAAGTCCATTTGACTCTGGATGCCTAACCGATGCAAAATGGATCTTCGTGCCAATTTGTCCACATAACTCTTTAAAAGTTTCGGCATCAAACTGTGTTCCATTATCCACAGTAATGGCCTTCGGCACTCCGAAGCGACAAACAATATTCTGCTAGAAAAATTTCTGAATGGTGACCGAAGTTATTGTGGCTAAAGGCTTCGCCTCAATCCACTTAGAAAAATATTCTACTGCCACCACAACATATTTTAAATTTCCTTGTGCTGGTGGTAACGGGCCTAACAAATCAAGGCCCCACCTTTGCAATGGCCAAGTTGGTTGTATTAACTGAGTCATAGACAAAGGCTGCTTTTGATCTCTTGCGCATTTCTGACAGCCTTCGCATTTTTGAACTAATTCTGCTGGATCTGAAGCTGCCTTCGGCCAATAAAATCCTTGACGAAAAACTTTTCCCAGCAAGGGCCTAGATCCAATGTGAGATCCACACAGGCCTGCATGTATTTCCTTCATCAATTCTATACCTTCAGCTCTGGATAAACATTTGAGCAATGGAGAACAAACTCCATGCTTGTATTGCTCCCCTTCTATTATGACATATGGTCGGGCTCTTGCCTCTATTCTCTTATTATAAGCTTCGTCATCTGAAAGGAAATTACCCTGGAGGGAAGACATAATCTCAGTTCTCCAATCTTCACTATGAATAGGAGATATATTGAGCACTGCTCTTTCAAGAAGTTCCACCGAAGGTGCTTTTATTGTTTCAAAAAATACTTCCGAAGGTAAGGGCAGCCCCTGTGCCGCTGACTTGGCTAGCAAATCAGCATGTTCATTTTCTCCTCGAGGAATATTCTTGAAAGAAAACCCTTCAAAGGAAGCTTCAATGCTTCGGACCGTGTCCAAGTATTTCTCAAGCTTCGGGTCTCTTGCTTTACAACTCTTGTCAACATGACCAGAAATAACTTGGGAATCAGTTTTGAGAACTGCCCTTCTAATCCCCATTGCCTTTAACTTCCGAAGCCCCAAAAGCAAAGCTTCGTACTCAACAATATTATTTGTGTAGCTAAAATCAAGTTTTACTGCGTAGCAAGTTCTAACTTTGGAAGGTGCAACTAACACATCAGCTGCTCCTGCCCCGAAGGTTCCCCAAGAACCATCGCAGAATACTGTCCAAGCTTCGGCATCTTTAGTTGTTTCTTCTCCCTGAGCCCCTGGCGTCCAATCAGCGATGAAGTCTGCTAATGCCTGGGACTGTATTGAGGATCTATGCACATAATCAATGTTGAACTCGTTGAGTTCTGCAGCCCACTTTCCAATTCTTCCAGTAGCTTCTCTGTTCCTCATGATATCCTTCAAAGGTTGTGACGAAGAAACAATTATATGATTATCGGTGTTTCGGAACTCGGGGGGTCCCTGGACCGACGAGTAAATCGTTGCCGCGTGCCCCAGCCCAGATGGGTCGACGCGAGGTGGAACTCGAAGGGAGGAAGAAAGCAGCCGGAGGGAGACAGGCGTGGGAGAGTGGAAACCCGCGGCCTTCGTGTTAGCCCCGCGCCCAGGTCGGGTGCGCTTGCAGTAGGGGGTTACAAGCGTCCACGCGGGAGGGAGCGAGCGGCCTTGCGCGAGCGCCGTCCCGTCCTTCCCCGCGCGGCCAACCTTCCCTAAGAGGGCCCTGGTCCTCCCTTTTATAGGCGTAAGGAGAGGATCCAGGTGTACAATGGGGAGTGTAGTAATGTGCTAACGTGTCTAGCGGTGGAGAGCTAGCGCCCTAAGTACATGCCATCGTGGCAGCCGGAGGGGTCTTGGCACCCAGTTCGCGTGGTGTCGTGGCCGTTGGAGGAGCGCTGGAGCGTGGTGGAAGGACAGCTGTCGGGGCTATCGAGTCCTTGCTGACGTCCTCTTGCTTCCGTAAGGGGGCTGAGAGCCGCCGTCGTCACAGGGCATGCGGGGCGCCATCATTACTCGTATTGTGGAGCGAGCCAGATGGGACGTCGGTCTTGTTCCCCGTAGCCTGAGTCAGCTCGAGGTAGGGTAATGATGGCGCTTCCTGTTCACGTGGTCGGTCCGTGCCCTAGGTTGGGCGAGGTGGAGGCTCCTCCGAGGTCGAGGTCGAGTCTGTCTTCCGAGGTCGAGGTCGAGTCCGAGCCCCCGGGTCGGACAAGGCGGAGACCGTCAGCTTAGGCTAGGGTTGAGTCCGAGCCCTGGGGTCAGGCGAAGCGGAGTTCGTCGTCCTTCGGGGCTGAGCCTGAGTCCGAGCCCTGGGGTCAGGCGAGGCGGAGTTCGTCGTCTTCCGGGGTCGAGCCCGAGTCCGAGCCCTGGGGTTGGGCGAGGCGGAGTTCGCCGTCTTCCGGGGCTGAGCCCAAGTCCGAGCCCTGGGGTCGGGCGGAGAGGAGTTTGCCGTCTTCCGGGGCTGAGCCCAAGTCCGAGCCCTGGGGTCGGGCGGCGCGGAGTTCGCCGTCTTCCGGGGCTGAGCCCGATGCGGAGCCCTGGGGTCGGGCGGAGCGGAGTTCGTCGTCTTCCGGGGCCGAGCCCAAGTCCGAGCCCTGGGTCGGGCGGAGCGGAGTTCACCGTCTTCTGGGGCCGAGCCCGAGTCCGAGCCCTGGGTCGGGCGGAGCGGAGTTCGCCGTCTTCCGAGGCCGAGCCCGAGTCTGAGCCCTAGGGTCGGGCGAGGCGGAGTTTCCTATGACGCTTGAGGCCAGACTTGGCTGCTGTCAGCCTCACTCTGTCGGGTGGCTCAGCAGTCAGAGCGGCACAGGCAGCGCTGCCCTCTTGTCAGACTGGTCAGTGGAGCGGCGAAGTGACTGCGGTCACTTCGGCTCTGTCGACTGGAGGGCGTGCGTCAGGATAAAGTTGTCAGGCCACCTTTGCATTAAATGCCCCTGCGATTTGGTCGGTCGGTGTGGCGATTTGGCCAAGGTTGCTTCTTGGTGAAGACTGGGCCTCGGGCGAGCCGAAGGTGTGTCCGTTGCTGGAGGGGGGCCTCGGGCGAGACGTAGGTCCTCCAGGGTCGGCTGACCTTGCCCGAGGCTGGGCTCGGGCGAGGCGTGATTGCGTCCCTCGAATGGACCAATCCTTGACTTAATCGCACCCATCAGGCCTTTGCAGCTTTGTGCTGATGGGGGTTACCAGCTGAGATTTAGGAGCCTTGAGGGTACCCCTAATTATGGTCCCCGACAGTAGCCCCCGAGCCTCGAAGGGAGTGTTAATACTCGCTTGGAGGCTTTTGCCGCACTTTTTTGCAAGGGGACCAGCCTTTTCTTGGTTGCATTTTGTTCCGGTGGGTGCGCGCGAGCGCACCCGCCGGGTGTAGCCCCCGAGGCCTCGGAGGAGTAGTTTTACTCCTTCGAGGTCTTAGTGCGTTTCGCAATACTTCGGCTGGTCTAGTTGTTCCCTCATGCGAGCTGGCCGTAACCCGGGTGCACTGTCGGGTCCCAAGTTCTCGAGCTGGTATGTTGACGCTGTCAACGGGTCGGCCGGAGCCGGGTTTGCGAGAGCAGCCCCCAAGCCTCTGCACAGGGCGAGAGGACGGTCAAGGACAGACTCGACTTTGTTACATACGCCCCTGCGTCGCCTCTCCGCAAGGAGGAGGGGGGAAAGCGCCATGTTGCCCTCGGAGGGCGCCGAACATGGTGTTTCCGGTGAGCTGCTGGCGGGTAATCTGAGCGGACGCCCGTGCCCCATTTGCTAGGGGTCGGCTAGAGGCCCAGAGGCGCGCTCCAAAAGTACCTGCGGGTGATCTGCCGGACCCGGTCCCCTTTGACGGGGTTCGAGGGCTCGATGCCTCCCTCTGATGGGATTCCATTACAAGATCGTTCCCGCTGGTCTCGGAAATGTCCTAGGGTACCTCGGGAGCGTAGCCTGAGCCTTAGTTATGTATCGAACGTACCCAGGGTCATCCCTCGCTCTGTGTCTGAGGCGACTGTGAACCCTTCGAGGGCCAGCCTACGAACCCCTGATCAGTAGTGGGTGCGGAGCCCAAGTGGCCTGAGGCGGCCGTGGAACCCTTCCGAGGGGCCGGCCATCGAACCTCTGACCAGTAGTGGGCGCAGAACCCAAGCGCTCTGAGGCGGCCGTTGAACCCCTCCGAGGGGCCAACCTTTGAACCTCTGATCAGTAGGGAGGCTCGAGGCCTGTTTCCTTCACAGAGAAGGATCCTTTTCGAGGTATCCCCCTTTCCCGGTCCCTGTTGTAAGAGAGAGAAAGAGGAAAAGGAAAAGGATACGAAATCGAACGACGTGGCGTACCTTTTTCGATGCGGTCATTATGGCGAAGGCGAAGCGTCGCTTGCTTCTCCCGCCTGAGGCGCCGCCTGTCCCGCCGCAGAGTTAATGCGACGGGGCGAGTGGTTCGCGAGGCAGTCGTTGCGCGCGTGCGAGCCGTTCGAAGAACGGATCACGGGCGCGCCGTCTTCACGCAGTGAGAGAGGGTTCTCTCGCTGCCCCTGGATGGGACGCAAGCTTGGCTGACGACGTGACCACTGCTCCTGCCCGCCTGCCACCGCCATTACTGCCGGCCCATTTTTGACCGTATTTGACTGTCGCGCCTAGCTGGCACTGCTGGGTCACACGCGGGGTTGCCTCGAGTCGCGGTATTGGCTCCGCAGTCGAGGAGGCGCGGTAGTGGCGCGAGTGGCAGTGCAGTTGCTCGCACGTAGCAACCGGCACGCCGGTTGCATGACGTGTGGGCCTGGGCCTCCATGCTGGGCACGTTGGAGTCGAAGGGGCGCGCCCACTTGGCGCGGTTGCATGCCGACTGCATGGTTGTCCACCCTTTCACCCGTTGGTCTGGGCGAAAGTGGAGGAATGCTTGTAACCGCTGGGCAGTTGCATGCCCTGCGCGTGGCGGTTTGGCTTCTTCTGCCCTGGACTAGCTTGCATGACACGTGGGGCCCGGCCCCCGCGCCATAGGGGGAGGACCTTGGAGTGTGTTGGAGAATACTCAGCCCGCAATGGCTGAGGACGCAAGTAGGGAGAGTCGCCTTTAAAAGGAGGGCGACCCCCTTGGAGGGCAACCATGTCTTCGCTCTTCCCTCATGCATCGTGTTTTTCCATCTTCCGAGCCCCCGGATGGGGGGACGCCCGCAATCCTTCCGTCTTATCGTCGGAGGAACGCAACTTCGTGGAAGTTGGTACCTTTCAGCCATCGTTCGGCTTCAAGGATTTTCATCACGCAGCCCGGCTGCATCCCCTCGTCGGTGGTCACCCAAGACGGTGACCTCCAGCTTGACGGTGGGGAGAAGCGAACCGGGCTGCGGCCTCTTCCCCTCCCTCAGCTTCAAGGATCTTCACCATCAGTGCTGGGGAGGGGAGTGTGCCGAGTTGGGGTCGGTCCCTGCACGGGCGGTGGCCCGCTCCTTCCCTCAGTGATCGGGAGGAAGGGCATTCGCCGTTCGTGGCGTTGGCAGCTGCCGCGTGCCTGGCTCTCTGAGCCGAGTGGCTTCGGAGCCGCTCTCGATGCCGCCTTCCGCCACGGTAGCCGGAAGAGGTTCCTCTATCGGCGAGCTAGTCGGTGCCGCCCACAGACTGACCTCCAACTCTACGGCCTTCTGCCCGTCCTTGCCTCTCAAGTTGGGGGCATGGGCAAGGGCCTCATGGCAGCAGCATCCGCCCTGAGGTCATCGCTGCTGCTGTTCGGCCCTCCGGAGCAGAAGTCGTCGTCGTCGCCGCTGCTGGGGCGGGCGACGTCGAGCCGTTCATCGGTCTTCTGTTGCTCCGCAGGCCCCCCAATCGTGTGGGGTTGTTCGTACCTGCGGAGGTGGAACCGGAGTTCCGTTTGTAATGGCACCTTGAATGCTGGTGTGTTGTTCATTGTGGCTGTCGAGGCCTAAACATGAATGTATCTTTGGCATGGAGCCGTGTTTTTCCTTCATTTCGAGCACTAAGACTCGCCTGTCGACTACCTGAACCGCTTCACCGAGCGTGAGTCACCTCGTGCAAAGGTGACGAGCGAGGTATCCGTATCCCGGAGGCATAGGAGTCCCTTGGCTCGGTCGGCCTTGCTGTTCGAGGCTTCTCTTGCTTAGTTAAAGGAACCCCTCGGCCGCCCTTCGATAAGCCGAAGACGGAGGTAGCGGTGTCAGCACGGACAGAGGCAGAGTTGGCTACGAAAAAGAAGATGTGGTCGGCCGGAGCCTGGCCGGGTCGTCCGCTGGCGGAATCGACACCGGAGTTGAGTTGCCGAGGCCACAAGCCGGGCTGATGTCTTCGGGGGACAGCTGGCCGAGGCCTCGGGGTGGCCAGCCGAGCCGTCTGCTCGAGCCGGATTCCTGGAGAAGACCCTGGCGGCGATGGCCCGGGTGTGGTGCTGATGTCGTTTTTCAGAGTGGGGATCCTCCAACCGCGTCGCCATCCGAGGCTAGGTCAGACCCCACCGAAGGTGTAGTTGACGCCGAGGGTGCTGCTGCCCCCTTCAACTGTCGACGTCCGAGCCTGTAGGATCGGGTTGTCTTGTAGTGTGTGTATGCTTTCTGCGGTCGCCGAGGCCCAAACACACTGTCGTCGTGTTGTAAAGTTGTGTCCCTTTTCCTCTTGTTTCGAGTATCCGGACTTGTTTGTCGGTAACAGAATTGTTTGTGCGGGCGAGAGTTGCTTTTCACGGAAGGTGATGAGTGAGGTATCCGTATCCCGGAGGCGTAGGAATCCCTCGGCTCGGTCGGCCTTGCCGCTTACGCGCACTCTTACTCGTCCATAAGATTCTTTCACCGACGCAGTCGAGAAGGCCCGAAAAATCGTTCCGGCAGAGGAGCTTTCGAGCGTGAAGACTTATTCGGTCCGCAGAATCACTTATCCGAGCGCGAGTTACTTATCGCAGAAGGTGATGAGTGAGGTATCCGTATCCCGGAGGCGTAGGAGTCCCTCGGCTCGGTCAGCCTTGGCTGCTTACGTGTACTCCGTCGTTTTTAGGATCCACTTTCGAAGTATTTGAAAAGCACGAAAGTCATTCTGGCAGGAAAGATTTTTTTTCTTGGAAAATTTCGACGCAGAGGGGGTTCCCCCCTTCTAGCCCCCGAGGGAGGGTCGGGCTTTGCCGAGGCAAGGCTGACCCTTCCTTGACGACCAGACTTTGTGTGTGAACGAGGTATATGAACAACTTGAAAGCATCTTAAGGGTAGAAGCGACGTAGCTGTTGGATGTTCCAAGCGTTGCTGTAGACCTCGCCTTGGCTGTTGGCTAGCTTGTATGTTCTGGGCTTCAGAACTTTGGCGATGACGAACGGCCCTTCCCAGGGAGGCGTGAGCTTATGCCTCCCTCGGACGTCTTGTCGCAGCCGAAGCACCAGGTCGCCCACCTGGAGATCTCGGGACCGAACCCCTCGGGCGTGGTAGCGTCGCAGGGACTGCTGGTACCGCGCCGAATGTAGTAAGGCCATGTCCTGAGCCTCTTCCAGCTGGTCCAGTGAGTCTTCTCGATTAGCTCAATTGCTTCGGTCGGCGTAGGCCCTCGTCCTCAGGGAACCGTATTCTAAGTCTGTGGGCAAGATGGCCTCGGCCCCATAGACTAGAAAAAACGGTGTGAAGCCCGTGGCTCGGCTCGGCGTTGTCCTCAGACTCCAGACCACCGAGGGGAGTTCCTTCATCCACCTCTTGCCGAACTTGTTGAGGTCGTTGTAGATCCGCGGCTTGAGTCCTTGCAGAATCATGCCATTGGCACGTTCTACCTGCCCATTTGTCATGGGGTGAGCCACGGCAGCCCAGTCCACCCGGATGTGGTGATCCTCACAGAAGTCCAGGAACTTTCTGCCGGTGAACTGGGTGCCGTTGTCGGTGATGATGGAGTTTGGGACCCCAAAGCGATGGATGATGTTGGTGAAGAACGCCACCGCCTGTTCAGACCTGATGCTGTTTAGGGGTCGGACCTCGATCCACTTGGAGAATTTGTCGATGGCGACCAGCAGGTGCGTGTAGCCCCCGGGTGCCTTCTGCAAGGGGCCGACTAGGTCCAGACCCCACACAGCAAACGGCCAGGTGATGGGTATGGTCTGCAGAGCCTGAGCAGGCAGGTGGGTCTGCCTTGCGTAGAACTGACACCCTTCGCATGTGCGGACAATTCTAGTGGCGTCGGCCACCGCCGTCGGCCAGTAGAAACCTTGTCGGAAGGCGTTTCCAACAAGGGTTCGGGGTGCTGCGTGATGGCCGTAAGCCCCCGAGTGTATCTCTTGTAAGAGCTCCTGACCTTCGGTGATGGAAATGCATCGCTGGAGGATGCCAGAGGGGCTGCGGTGGTAGAGCTCCTTCCCATCTCCCAGCAAAACGAAAGACTTGGCGCGCCGCGCCAACCGCCGAGCCTCGGCTTGGTCGAGGGGTAGCTCTCCTTGGTGGAGATATTGCAGGTACGGGGTCTGCCAGTTTTGATTAGGCGTGACCTCGCTCTGCTCCCCCTCGACGCGCAGTGCCTCACCCTCGGGGGCCGAGGGTACCTCGGGCCGAGCCGAGGGTACCTCGGACCGTGCCGAGGGTACCTCGGACTGAGCCGAGGGTGCCTCGGGCTCGGGCGTGTCGTCGGTCTTGACGGAGGGTTGATGCAGGTCTCGGGAGAATACGTCCAGGGGAACCGTTGTTCGCCCCGAGGCTATTTTAGCCTGCTCGTCCGTAGTCTCGTTGTAGCGTCGGGCGATGTGGTTGAGCTCGAGCTCGTATAACTTGTCTTCTAGGCGCCAAACCTCATCGCAGTAAGCTTCCATCTTCGAGTCGCGGCAGTGGGAGTTTTTCGTGACTTGGTCGATGACGAGCTGCGAGTCACCACGAGCGTCGAGGCATCGGACCCCTAGCTCGATGGCGATTCGCAACCCGTTTACTAGAGCCTCGTACTCAGCCACGTTGTTGGACGCCAGGAAGTGGAGGCGTAGCACGTAGCGTAGGTGCTTCTCGAGGGGCGAGACGAAGAGCAGGCCCGCGCCGGCCCCGTCTTCATTAGTGACCCGTCGAAAAACATGGTCCAGAGCTCCGGTTGGATCGGAGCTGTCGGGAGCTGGGTGTCGACCCATTCAGCCACGAAGTCCGTCAAGACCTGGGACTTGATGGCCTTCCGAGGGGCGAATGAGATCGTCTCACCCATGATCTCCACCGCCCACTTTGCGATTCTACCCAAGGCCTCTCAAGACTGGATGATCTCCCCTAGGGGGAAGGATGACACCACAGTCACCGGATGAGACTCGAAGTAGTGTCACAACTTCTGTCGCGTCAGGATCACCGCGTACAGCAGCTTCTGAATTTGTGGGTAGCGGATCTTGGTTTCGGACAGTACCTCACTGATGAAGTAGACTGGCCTCTGGACGGGCAATGCATGCCCCTCTTCTCGTCTCTCGACCACAATCGCGGCGCTAACCACCTGAGTGGTCGCGGCGACGTAGATCAAGAGGGCTTCTCCGGCAGCGGGGGGCACCATGATGGGCGCGTTCGTGAGGAGCGCCTTCATGTTCCCGAGGGCTTCCTCGGCCTCAGGAGTCCAAGCGAAGCACTCGGCCTTCCTTAAGAGGCGGTACAGAGGCAGGCCTCTTTCGCCGAGGCGCGAGATGAAACGGCTCAGAGCCGTGAGGCATCCCATGACCCTCTGTACGCCTTTCAAGTCCTTGATGGGCCCCATGCTGGTGATGGCTGCGATCTTCTCTGGGTTGGCCTCGATGCCCCGCTCGGAGACGATGAACCCCAAGAGCATGCCTCGGGGGACCCCGAAGACACACTTTTTGAGATTGAGCTTCACGCCTTTCGCCTTGAGACATCGGAATGTCACTTCAAGGTCGGAAAGGAGGTCGGAGGCCTTCCTCGTCTTGACTACGATGTCATCGACGTAGGCCTCGACCGTTCGGCCAATGTGTTCGCCGAACACATGGTTCATGCATCGCTGGTACGTCGCACCCGCATTCCTCAGACCAAACGACATGGTAACATAGCAGTACATGCCGAAGGGTGTGATGAAAGAAGTCGCGAGCTGGTCGGACTCTTTCATCTTGATCTGGTGATACCCTGAGTAGGCATCGAGGAAAGACAGGGTTTCGCACCCAGCAGTGGAATCTACGATTTGATCGATGCGAGGGAGAGGGTAGGGAACTTTCGGACATGCTTTGTTTAGACCAGTGTAGTCTACACACATCCGCCATTTCCCCCCTTTCTTTCTCACAAGCACAGGGTTGGCAAGCCATTCGGGATGGAATACCTCTTTGATGAACCCTGCCGCCATTAGCTTATGGATCTCCTCGCCTATGGCTCTGCGCTTTTCTTCGTCGAATCGGCGCAGAGGCTGCTTCACGGGTCGGGCTCCAGCTCGGATATCTAGCGAGTGCTCGGCGACTTCCCTCGGTATGCCGGGCATGTCCGAGGGACTCCACGCGAAAACGTCGGCGTTTGTGCGGAGAAAGTCAACGAGCACTGCTTCCTATTTGGGGTCGAGCTCGGTGCCGATCCGGATCTGCTTGGAGGCGTCGTTGCAGGGGTCGAGAGGGACAAACTTGACCGTCTCCGCTGGCTCGAAGTTGCCGGCGTGGCGCTTCACGTCTGGCGCCTCCTTAGAGAGGCTCTCCAGGTCAGCGATGAGGGCCTCGGACTCGGCGAGGGCCTCGGCGTACTCCACGCACTCCACGTCGCATTCGTACGCATGTCGGTACGTGGGTCCGACGGTGATGACCCCGTTGGGGCCCGACATCTTGAGCTTGAGGTATGTGTAGTTGGGGACGACCATGAACTTGGCATAGCATGGCCTCCCCAACACTGCGTGGTAGGTTCCTCGAAACCCGACTACTTCGAACGTGAGGGTCTCCCTTCGAAAGTTGGAGGGCGTCCCGAAGTAGACGGGTAGATCGAGTTGTCCGAGGGGTTGGACGCGCTTCCCGGGGATGATCCCGTGGAAAGGCGCAGCGCCCGTCCGGACCGAGGACAGATCGATCCGCAAGAGCCCGAGGGTCTCGGCGTAGATGATGTTGAGGCTGCTGCCTCCATCCATGAGGACCTTGGTGAGCCTGACATTGCCGATGATGGGGTCGACAACGAGTGGGTATCTCCCTGGGCTCGACACATGGTCTGGATGGTTGGCCTGGTGGAAGGTGATGGGCTTGTCGGACCAGTCTAGGTAGACTGGCGCCGCCACCTTTACCGAGCAGACCTCCCGACGCTCTTGCTTGCGGTGCCGAGCCGAGGCGTTCGCCACTTGCCCGCCGTAGATCATGAAGCAATCGCGGACCTCGGGGAACTCTCCTGCCTTGTGATCTTCCTTCGTTGCGTCGTCGAGAGCCTTGCCACCCTCCGTGGGTGGCCCGGCCTTGTGAAAGTGACGTCGAAGCATGGCACACTCCTCGAGGGTGTGCTTGACGGGCCCCTGATGATAAGGGCACGACTCCTTGAGCATCTTGTCGAAGAGGTTGGCTCCTCCCGGAGGTTTCCGAGGGTTCTTGTACTCGGCGGCGGTGACAAGGTCCGCGTCGGCGGCATCGCGTTTTGCTTGCGACTTCTTCTTGCCTTTCTTCTTGGTGCCGCGCTGAGTTGACGCCTCGGGGGCATCTTCCGGTCGGCGGCCCTGGGGCTGCTTGTCCTTCCGGAAGATGGCCTCAACCGCCTCCTGGCCAGAGGCAAACTTGGTGGCGATGTCCATCAGCTCGCTCGCCCTGGTGGGGGTCTTGCGACCCAGCTTGCTCACCAGGTCGCGGCAGGTGGTGCCGGCGAGGAACGCGCCGATGACATCCGAATCGGTGACGTTGGGCAACTCGGTGCGCTGCTTCGAGAATCGCCGGATGTAGTCCCGGAGAGACTCTCCCGGCTGCTGGCGGCAGCTTCGGAGATCCCAGGAGTTCCCAGGGCGCACGTATGTGCCTTGGAAATTGCCGGCGAAGGCTTGGACCAGTTCGTCCCAGTTGGAGATCTGCCCCGGGGGTAGGTGCTCCAGCCAGGCTCGAGCGGTGTCGGAGAGGAACAGGGGGAGGTTGCGGATGATGAGATTATCATCGTCCGTTCCACCCAGTTGGCAGGCCAGCCGGTAGTCCGCGAGCCACAGTTCTGGTCTCGTCTCCCCTGAGTACTTTGTGATAGTAGTCGGGGTTCGGAACTGGGTCGGGAACGGTGCCTGTCGTATGGCACGACTGAAAGCCTGCGGACCGGGTGGTTCGGGCGAAGGACTCCGATCCTCCCCGCTGTCGTAGCGTCCCCCACGCCTGGGGTGGTAGCCTCGGCGCACCCTCTCATCGAGGTGGGCCCGATGGCTGTGATGATGGTGCTCGTTGCCGAGGCGACCCGGGGCCGCAGGTGCTGTGTTGCGCGTGCGCCCGGAGTGGACCGAGGCTTCCCGCATGAATCCGGGAGTCGCGGCGTGATGTTCCGAGGGGTACCCCTGCCTTCGGGAGGTGGAGCTTTCGGCCCGTCGGACCGCGGCGTCCTCCAGGAGATTCTTGAGCTCCCCCTGGATACGCCGCCCCTCGGTGGTTGATGGCTCCGGCATCGCGCGGAGAAGTATTGCCGCTGCAGCTAGGTTCTGGCCGACTCCACTGGAATCCGGTGGCGGCCTTACCCTGACGTCGTCGGCGATGCGATGCTGGATGCCCTGGGGGAGATGACGTGCTTCTCCGGCCGGAGGTTGGCCCGCCCATTCCTGGCCGATGTCCCGGCGGATCGGCACAAGCGTTCCTGCTCCCTCGTCGAGCCTGGCCTGCATCTCGCGGATTTGCTCGAGCTGTGGGTCAGGACCCCTCGCTGGGACGGGGACCGCAGCTAGCTCCCGAAGGATGTCAACGCGAGGCACGGGCCTAGGGGGATCACCGTTCTCCGGCATACCAAGATGGTTGCCTTCGCCGGGACCCCCTAGATCGACGTGGAAACATTCGCAACTTGGGCCACAGTCCTCGTCGTCGAGGCTGCGGCTACCGTCGGAACAGTCGGAAAGGCAATAGTCGCATGCGGTCATGAAGTCCCGCATGGCACTGGGGTTACCAAGTCCGGAGAAATCCCAACAGAGGTCGGGCTCGCCATCTTCCTCGGACCCCGAGAGCCCGTAGGTCGAGTTGGCCATCAGTCGGTCCCAGGGTGACCGCACACGATACCCCAGAGGGTTTGGACTCGCCTCTATGAGAGTGTCCACCAAAGCGGAGTTGCTTGGTGGGTCGAGGCCGAATCCAAAAGACGCGAGATGGGAATCGGTCGGTACCTTTTGGTCGACGGGCGGTGACGAAGTCGCGTCAGGGACTGACTGCACCGTCGTCTTAGGTACGAGGGTGACGCCCAGCAAGTCCTTCACGAGCGTGCTGGCGTCGTCCGTTTGCTTGAGGTTGTTATGTTGCGGGGAGATGACGCTCGTCTTCGTCTCAGACGTGAGGTCGATGCCCGACGCGCTCCCCGTTGGGGCACCGGCACCGTCGACTCGCTCGACAGCCAACGAGGTGCCGCCTCCCGCTTGGCCTTGGTTGCCCTGCCTCCTCCTCCATCGGCGGGGGAGGGGACGGGACAAGCCCGAATGTCGTCCTTCCACCTCGTGGGGAAGGCGTCGTCGATTTCCCCGCCGGCGAGCGGGTTGTCGACCGCCATTGTCGCTGTCGCGTGGCGGGGGAAGGAGTATCATGTCGTAGCTGCCGTCGAGGGACATGAACTCAAGACTCCCAAAACGGAGCACCATCCCAGGCTCGAGAGGTTGTTGGAGACTGCCCATCTGGAGCTTGACGGGAAGCTGTTCGTCAACACGCAGCAGGCCCCTACCTGGCGCGCCAACTGTCGGTGTTTCGGAACCGGGGGGTCCCTGGACCGACGAGTAAATCGTCACCATGTGCCCCAGCCCAGATGGGTCGACGCGAGGTGGAACACGAAGGGGGGAAGAAAGCAGCCGGAGGGAGACAGGCGTGGGAGAGTGGAAACCCGCGGCCTTCGTGTTAGCCCCGCGCCCAGGTCGGGTGTGCTTGCAGTAGGGGGTTACAAGCGTCCACGCGGGAGGGAGCGAGCGGCCTTGCGCGAGCGCCGTCCCGTCCTTCCCTGCGCGGCCAACCTTCCCTAAGAGGGCCCTGTTCCTCCCTTTTATAGGCGTAAGGAGAGGATCCAGGTGTACAATGGGGAGTGTAGCAATGTGCTAACGTGTCTAGCGGTGGAGAGCTAGCGCCCTAAGTACATGCCATCATGGCAGCCGGAGGGGTCTTGGCACCCAGTTCGCGTGGTGTCATGGCCGTCGGAGGAGCGCTGGAGCATGGTGGAAGGACAGCTGTCGGGGCTGTCAAGTCCTTGCTGACGTCCTATTGCTTCCGTAAGGGGGCTGAGAGCTGCCGTCGTCACAGGGCATGCGGGGCGCCATCATTACTCGTATGGTGGAGCGAGCCAGATGGGACGTCGGTCTTGTTCCCCGTAGCCTGAGTCAGCTCGAGGTAGGGTAATGATGGCGCTTCCTGTTGACGTGGTCAGTCTGTGCCCTAGGTTGGGCAAGGTGGAGGCTCCTCCGAGGTCGAGGTCGAGTCTGTCTTCCAAGGTCGATGTCGAGTCCGAGCCCCCGGGTCGGACGAGGCGGAGATCGTCAGCTTAGGCCAGGGTTGAGTCCGAGCCCTGGGGTTGGGCGAAGCGGAGTTCGTCGTCCTTCAGGGCTGAGCCTGAGTCCGAGCCCTGGGGTCGGGCGAGGCGGAGTTTGTCGTCTTCCGGGGCCGAGCCCGAGTCCGAGCCCTGGGGTTGGGCGAGGCGGAGTTCGCCGTCTTCCGGGGCTGAGCCCAAGTCCGAGCCCTAGGGTCGGGCGGAGAGGAGTTCGCCGTCTTCCGGGGCTGAGCCCAAGTCCGAGCCCTGGGGTCGGGCGGAGCGGAGTTCGCCGTCTTCCGGGGCTGAGCCCGAGTCCGAGCCCTGGGGTCGGGCGGAGCAGAGTTCGTCGTCTTCTGGGGCCGAGCCCAAGTCCGAGCCCTGGGTCGGGCGGAGCGGAGTTCGCCGTCTTCTGGGGCCGAGCCCGAGTCCGAGCCCTGGGTCGGGCGAAGCGGAGTTCGCCGTCTTCCGGGGCCGAGCCCGAGTCTGAGCCCTGGGGTCGGGCGGGGCGGAGTTTCCTATGACGCTTGAGGCCGGACTTGGCTGCTGTCAGCCTCACTCTGTCGGGTGGCTCAGCAGTCGGAGCGGCACAGGCGGCGCTGCCCTCTTGTCAGACTGGTCAGTGGAGAGGCAAAGTGACTGCGGTCACTTCGACTCTGTCGACTGGAGGGCGTGCGTCAGGATAAAGTTGTCAGGCCACCTTTGCATTAAATGCCCCTGCGATTTGGTCGGTCGGTGTGGCGATTTGGCCAAGGTTGCTTCTTGGTGAAGACTGGGCCTCGGGCGAGCCGAAGGTGTGTTGGTTGCTGGAGGCTGGGCTCGGGCGAGGCGTGATCGCGTCCCTCGAATGGACCGATCCTTGACTTAATCGCACCCATCAGGCCTTTGCAGCTTTGTGCTGATGGGGGTTACCAGCTGAGATTTAGGAGCCTTGAGGGTACCCCTAATTATGGTCCCCGACAATGATATGCTTGAAAGTAATGTCGTAGCTTCCTGGAGGCCATTAAGACAGCATATAACACCTTTTCCTATTCTGTACAGTTCTTTTTTGATAGACTGAGGACTTCGGAGACGAAGTATATTGGGGCTTGCTTTTTGGTTTGTCCTTCAAGCTTTTCTTGGACAAGTGCCGCACTCACTGCCGAGTGCGAAGCTGCTACATACAACAACAGAGGAGCCCCCGGCGCTGGTGGAGTTAGGGTCGTTAGATCTATCAAATACTGCTTCAGCTCTTCGAAGGCCTTCTGCTGAGCTGATCCTCATTGAAAGACTTCGACTGACTTCAGTACTTCAAAGAATGGTAGATTTCTCTCTGCTGATCTAGATATGAATCGATTCAGAGATGCCAGTCTTCCTGTCAGTCGTTGAGCCCCCTTCTTTGTGCTTGGCGGCTCCATCCGAAGAATAGCTTCGATTTTATTTGGATTAGCTTCGATTCCTTTTGTTGAAACTAGACAACCAAGGAATTTCCCCTTCTTCACTCCGAAGACACACTTCTCTGGATTCAGCTTCAGACCAGCTTGTCTAAAATTAGCGAATGTCTCCTGCAAATCAGCGATGTGATTTTCTTGCTTCGTGGTTTTTACTATAATATCATCAACATAGGTTAGCACATTTCTGCCTATCTGAGAATGGAGAACCTTTGCTGTCATTCTACTGAAGCTTCTCCAGCATTCTTGAGCCCCTCAGGCATCCGAAGATAACAATATGTTCCACTAGGGGTTATGAAGCTGGTTTTCGGCTCATCCTCTTTCTTCATCCAAATTTGATGATAGTCTAAATAACAATCTAGCAGACTCATAAGCTCTGATGAAGCTGTTGCGTCTACTAGAGAATCGATCCTTGGTAATGGAAACTCATCCATCGGACAAGCCTTGTTGAGATCAGTAAAATCAATACACATCCTCCATTTACCATTGGCCTTCTTTACCATAACAGTGTTGGCTAGCCATTCTGGGTATTTCACTTCTCTGATGACTCCAGCGCTAAGAAGTCTTTTCACTTCATTCTGAGCACCTTCGGCTTTGTCATCAGACATTTTCCGAAGCCTCTGCTTTCTGGGTCTAAAGGATGGATCAACATTGAGCGAATGTTCAATGACATCCCTGTTAACACCACAGAGATCATTGGCTGACCATGCAAAGACATCTTTGTTGTTGAAAAAAAACCTTATCAGGGTTTTCTCCTGTTCTTCAGACAATTGAGATCCCAGCAGCACCTTCTGCTCTGCAATATCTTCACATAAAAGCATGGGCTTCGGCTGATCGGCTGAAGCAGCCTTCTCCCTTCTGTACTTGTACTGCTCACAAGCTTCGGCTCCATCTATACTATGGATTGCCTTTGAATCTATCCAGTTTCCTTTAGCCTTTCTGGCAGCTTCCTGACTCCCATGAATAGCAATAGGTCCTTGATCCGAAGGTATCTTCATGCAAAGATATGCTGGATGAAGAATTGCTTCGAAAGCATTGAGTGTTCCACGACCAATGATTGCATTGTAGGGATACTCCATGTCGACAATATCAAACACAACTTGCTCAGTTCTGGTGTTGTTAACAAATCCGAAGGTCACTGGCATCGTGATCTTGCCTAGTGCTACAATCTGTCTTCCTCCGAAGCCACAGAGAGGGTGTGTAGCATCATGAATCTTACCTTCTGGCTCTTGCATTTGTCTGAAGGCCTTAGCAAATATAATATCCGCTGCACTGCCTGTATCAACCAGAACATTGTGGACCAGAAAGCCTTTGACAACACAAGAAATAACCATGGCATCATTGTGAGGATAATCCTTGAGCTGAAGGTCCTCTTGGGAGAAAGTAATTGGGATGTGAGACCATCTTGACTTGATGAAGGGTCCCTGCACCCCGACATGCAGTACCCTTCTTTGTGCCTCCTTCTTCTGCTTCTTGTTGGTCGGTTCTGAGGATGAACCACCTGTTATCGGGAGCACCAGCTTCGTAGTCGAAGTAACTCCAGCTTGGTTGTTGACCGAAGCCATTAGCTCAGAAAGTGGAAGTGAGTTCACCGGGGGTGGGCGCCAATGTTGGGGACTTGTTCTCAAATGCTATGAATTAAGAACAAGGCAACATAAAAATGTTAAATGTTAATGCCCTTCGTCCGCTGAAGCACTATCTCCCCAAGGATTTAATGAACTTCGGATGAAGGTCGCAGATTAAATATCACGAAGGTCATACTTTCGTGATTAGGTTTATAGAACAATGTAAAATGAAGCATAACGTGTAAAACATATGTTAGAAGCGATAACATTATTCCTATATTTCATTATATGGATCTGAATATTAAAACATGACATTTGAGTACGTTTATACCTTCTCCTTGACGGAAAACAATAATTCCAGTGTGATGCGTCAACAATTACAAGATTGCGTGAACAGTATAGGGGTACTGTTCATCTATTTATAGGCACAGGACACAACCTATGTGAAATTACATTTATCCCCTTTATAATCAATTACAATACTGACACAAAACATCATGGGTCTTTGAGTCATTTGATCTTTAAGTCGGTTCGCCCCCTTCGTCTTGAGACTTATCACTGTGCCGAAGCTCTATCGGTGATAACTTCGGCACTGTTCTTGAAAGGAACTTGCCGAAGGTGTTTTCCTCTTTTAGGATCTTCGGCAACGAAGCATACCCCCAACATACAATAACCTCGAAAACGTATGTGTAGTTGACGACTAGCAAAATACCGTGAGAGTCATAAGTATGCCACCGAGATAGAATGCTATTGCCATATTATGTTGGCAAAATCAGTGAGGACGTATAGGACGAGCATGCATCCTGATTGTTGCATCATGTTTGTCACCTATACACCCAAAATGCTTCTCTCATCTTTATTCAGTAACCATTGATTGTAGATAATATGGTGTAATGCTGAATTATGAACTTCGATGAAATAGGTGTCCTCCATTCTTTAGGTGACCTCTTAGGGTGCTTTATGTGTGCTCTTGTGTTGATGTGCTGATAGAGGGTTAGTAGTTTGGTTGCTTAAACCCAAAACTAGGCCATGTTCTTAGTTAGTGAACCATGACCCAAAAATTTAAATTTACCATTATCCCTCCATGACCAAACTCATACAAATTTAGGTTATGGCCATGCCCTGTTCATTTCATCGGGCCATGATCTATTTGGCTCTCTACTTGTAACCATCCTTACAGGTGGAGTATCTCTTTGTAAATTGTCACCCTTGCCTAATTCATTTGTGTCGCGTGAGATTTCTTATTGGTTATGTCTGATAATGGTGTTATGACTAAAACCGGTGGTGCCGTGATGAAACCGAGGGCCTTCTGTGTGTGCGCACATGGTTGCGCTACTCGGCACACGCTAGTATCACAGTTAGTAGTCATAATCCATTATGAGATTATATCAATATGTTATCTTCCGTAGACCTCCTCCTTGAAACAATTTCTATGTTGTTTGTGAAGTGATCAAGCAACATCTGTCATCTCCGTTGGATCAAAAGGGCATACCACTTTCATGTGTGGTCTTATTTCTTTTGATCTTGGTAGTGACTACTCATACAAGTTCCCTTTACGTCCTTCTTGTAAAGGTGAAGTCTTGGAGCTTTTAGTGTTGAGAAACAACTGATTAGCTCTCAAATTGGAGATTGACTTTCCCTGCTGTTGAGATGCAGGAGTTTGTTCATTCGCTCTCTTATTTAATCCATGTATTCCCTACCCAAGTGGATAATGCGTCTCGCTTGAAGAAACGGATGAACAACCTGACCAAATGGATTTCTACCCAAATGCATGACCTTTTGCTTGCAAACATAAGCTCTTGACCGTTGGCTTACCGATGGTACTGAGAGGACTTGCTCAATGTCAGAAGTAGTTCAACAAGTTGGTTTTACTAACTTGTAACTGCTCAATGAACGAAGGTTGAGTTTAGAGATCGTTTTATCGATTTGCCTGAACTCACTTTGGTTCAACCCACTCAAGAAAGTACTTGCATGAATCAAGATTAAGCCGACTAATAACCACCTAATCATTGCTCTAGGCATGCCTCGATCGCCTCACGTGTGCTTTTCCAGCATGTGTGATCAAGTCGAGCCATGGTTAGTGCTTGCTAAAATGGATTGGTTGCAAAGACAACATCTAAAGATCCCTCCGCTCGTGATTCTCTCGAATCTATATCACCTTTCAGGGACTTGGATTTCTGGCTAGCCACGGGTCAACTATGATGTTATTCGATATTCACACACGTCTCGTGTGCTATGAATTTCCTGTAACCACTTGTTGGTAAACCTCTTTCTGTGTGTTTTACCCAAGATGGTGCATCTGATTCTATTTGGGTAAAATCGTGTATTTACCGCTCGCTCAACAGACTCAGATAGTACAGTGTCATCAGAAAAAGCAAACTGCACACATGGAACCTTATGTGTTCCTCTGGCAAACATCATCTCTATTGGTGGGCATTTCTAAATCAGCCTAAGGCAATACATGTTATGTCCACTAGAGAAACAACATCCTGAGACACTCGCCTTTGCTTGGTACTGCCTTATGATTACCGCTGATATGGACGTGGGTTACATGATTCTCTACCCTTAGAAGTCTTTCGCTCCGAATCTCGGGACTAGATTCTTTTAAGGGAGGAGGGCTGTAACACCCCAGGTGTTTATATTCCGCTCGATAACGAGTACGGATTTAAGCACGTTATATTAGTGGATAAAACAGATGCTAAATTTTAAACATCTTCGCCTCTCGCGATTTTAATATCGCATCTGTTCCGTTTGCCGTGAGTGCGACATCATTTTTACTTCTATTTATTCGGGCTCTTCCAAAATTTTCGTGATGTTCGGAACATCGTCGTTCCAAAAATCGGTGCGTCCGATGATTAATTAAAATTCATCGCCACGCTAATTCGAATTCAGAAGCTCGACCTTTTACGCCTTTTTATCCCGGACAGATTAATTTGAACTCGACGACTAAAATACTCGGTGCAAAATAATCCGAATCGTGCGTCGTCCAAGTGAAATCGTGTGCGAGGATATAATTCAATTTATTCTTCGGCACGCTGTTTGGCGACGAAATCGCGTATGCATTTGCGGATCTGGTTTCGGCTAATTTCGGTCAAATCATGTAGAACAAATTATCAGTGCCGAAATCAGTTTAATTCAGTCTGTTGTTTCTCGTCTAGGTCTAAATCTTCAAAAAGTAAATTAATGATACAAATTCATCTGGTTTCAAAGTATTCCTTAAATCAAACCATGTCGTAAGTACTGTCAATCCTTTAGTTATCACTAAAAATCATCTCTACAACCGTTATCGCATTTGTTGATCTTTTTTGTACTCCTTCAATCTTTATCTATTTCACTCGATATTTCCTGGCGTCATCGTTCCTATCTCCACGCCCTGATTTTTCTACCACCGCCTGTACTTATCTTCTTCCACCTGTGCGCTCATCCTCAGCCGCCGTTCAGTTCGTGAACAGAAAAATTCCGTCGTCGTTCTTCTTCACGCGCAGCTGGCCTTCTTCCATCTCTATCCCCTTCTCCGATTTTTTCAGCCACCGCCGTTCACTGATTTTTCTCACCGCCGAGCTGACCTTCTTATCCCGACGCTCTCTCTTCTCCCATTCGGATTTTTCACAGCCGCGCTCTGGATTTCTCTTCTTCCACACGCTCCTCTCTCTCCTCCCGAGCTCCTCCAGCCTCCCCAACGCCCAGTTCTTCTGCTCCCTTCCTCTACCTCCCGACAGCGCCTGACCCTAAGCTCTATGGCTGGTCGCGCCCTGCCCCGACATCTGCCCCAGCTCCTCTGCTCGCTCGGCGCTCAAGCTCCCTCGCGCCGACGCCCTGCGTCTTCTCCACCGCGCCCTGCTCCCAGTTTTCCCATGGCCGAGCGCCCTCCCGGCCTCCAGCTCGCTCGCCTCTGCAGCTTCCTTCTTCACCGCGCCCTGGCTGAGCTCGGCGTCCTCCTCTATCGCGGCTCCCAGTCCTTCTCTGCGCGGTGCTCCTGTGTTCCAAGCTCGCCGTGGAGCTCCACTGCTGACGCGCCGGCTCGCTGCTCGTCGCGCCCGACTGCAGCTCACTGGATCTCCCCGCCCCAAGCTCGCCCCCATGGCCCTCGGTCGAGCTCTCATCCTCCCTGTGCACGCGCGCTGCTCCTACCCCAGCCCCAGCACCGTGATTTTTTTCCTCCAGTTCTCTGCGCCGCGCCTAGCTTCTCTGCTTGTCGCGTGCGTAGTTCCCTAGCGTGCCCCCGCTCCCTGTTTGTCCCAGTGTCGCGCCCTTCCCTCGGTCTTCCACGTTGAACACCGCCGTCTCTCTGGTGTTCTGCGCTGGTCGCAGATTGAAGCTTTGCGCGCGTCGAGCTCCCTCACTGTCCACGCCGTCGAAACTTGCCTTGCGCCATGCCCTGTTCCCTGCGCACACGCCGCGCGCAGCCGTGTCGCTTTTCTCGCCATGGCCGGTTTCTTGCTCGCGTCGCGGTTCTCTCCTAGTTCCCTGTCGAGGCCTCGCCCGGCTGCGCCCTCGATCTGGCTCCCTATGCGCGTTTTTGTTCCTGGCCATGGTGGTGTTGCGGTGTGGCGACATCGCGTGCGTCACGGTAGCCGTCATGGCCGCGGAGCAGTCCACGCTGTAGAGTCCGCCCAGTCACGACCTCGCCGGTTGTCATCGCTCGTCGTCGCGTCATTCGCCGTCGAGTCCCGATATCAATCTGGTGGTCGTCAAAGTGAAGTCCTGAATGGATTCAGCCACATCCAAGACTACCCATGTCATGTCTTTGGTTCTAGCTTGGAGCTCGCGAGCGTCTCCCTGTGCTCCTTTTGTCGCGATCAGCTTTGGTCTCTATTACCCGCTAAACCACTGTCGTGCCGGGTTATGCCCCGATGCGCGCGTCATCAGTCTTCGTCGTATGGAGATTGTCGTGCTGACACGTCAATGCCGTCAATCGCCATCCTCGTCTACACTAAAGATCCGAGAAGATTAGGCGCGAAAGGAAACAAATTAGTATGTGGCGGGAGAATTCTCGATGTGGAAGAAGAAGTGTGATTCGATTCGACACTCACCATGTATTCAGGGAAAAGCTAGAGCTGAAAGACGTCGTCCATTTCATGATTTCAAGCCGGATGTAATTATGGTAAGCTAATTCGCCACTTCCAATAATTAGTTTAATGGATAGATTGCTAGGTACGTATGTCATGACGATTATCCTACTTGTAGCTCGGGCACGTATTTATTTGACGCTTGTTGGAATACGGGGCCACATGTAGCGGGGTAATTGTGTCCACGATTGCGAAGTCATCGTACTTGCGACTATCGCATCGAATTAGTTAGGGTTAGTAAATTGTTACTCGTGTTAGTGGATTGGTGGATGGTTTGACTAGGTTTAATATTTATTGATTGCCTGAGTCGTTTTAGTAATTTGGTCGATGTCGTAGGATGAAAAAGATCTCAATAGGTCTTAGTGTTTGCGGGATTGTAGGTGTTAAAAATGGGAAATTATATTAATATATATATGATACATAGGTTAATCGGTAAATTAAGTCATTAAGATACACAGTTAAAGAGTAAATAAAAAGCTAGGAATAAAAATAGATTTTCTTGTATAGTATGCCAAATTGGTTAATGGCTGTAGTCGATGCCCTGCTGTGATATCCATGGTGCTTAATGCTTGGTTTTAAAGTGTTTCATCCTTTTTAGTGTAGGTTATCTATATTATACTTGTTATACTCGTGCTCATACATGTGCATCGTGCATCTCATGAGGTACGATAAATAATCACGTGATGCGGAAGAAGAGCCAAGTCGACCCCAAGCGCGGGCTAACCCGCAGGGTGATGTTGATGGACGGAACCGAAGATGGATAATCTGGCGAATGTCAAGACAGAAGATGATCGCCAAGTGGACATCGTCTAACAACACTAACCTAGTGTTATTCAGGCAAGCCCCGGTGCATTCGCCATCTCCTTGTTGTTTTAAAATCTTTATCACCTTGTTTGATGCATTAGGTGATAGGAGTTGTGTGCTAAACCGTTGATGCATTTCCTTCCTTGAAAAATTGATTACCCTTCCTTGATACCCTTTTTGAAAAGAATTTTTGATGCTTAGCCTTGCTCTAGAAGAACAAAACGTTTTGTTTTAAAACAAAGGTGATGCTTCAGTGGGTGGGAATGTTTTCAAAAATAAAACTTGATGGTGAATCCATCATGGCCGTGATGGGTTCAACATCAGAAAAGATGTACCTCTGCCAGGTACCAAACTTTGGGTTGAAAATAATAAAGCTGAGACTGGGCGGTTGACTTGCACGAGAAAGGAGTCTCGGTGTAGTGTCTCCGTCTGAGTCGATTAAGGACCGTGCTGATGTCGGCTTGATGATCGAGGACCCTTTAACTGGTCACATGCCTCGTCATGGGTAAGCTTTGCCTCGGGCAGACTAATACCAGAATAAGGTACCACGCAATGGGAGTGGAGAGATGGCGAGAGTAGCGTGTACCCTCTGTGGCAAGAGGCTGGATGGTGGTGTATCTGTGCTCTCGGTTGGCGTGAACCTGATCTGGTCTTAAGAACCCCAGTGGTGGGTTGACATATGCAAGGGTTAAGTGCTACATATGTCGTGTGATTGGAGATCCTCAGCTGAGTATAATCGATTCGGATCGCCATACCTTCGCGGTTATGAAGACTTGGTCACTGCCCTATACGTAGAACTCCAGTAAAGATGAAGGGTTGTTACGAAATTGGCTAGTGCAGGTCAAGTGATTGAAATATGGTAGAAAAAACTCTAGATGCAGGTAACTTTACCTAACCTAACAATAAAATTGGATTTTAAGGATCCACTCATAGTAAGCTTTTCTACAAAACAGAGTCTTTGATTCTTGAACAGCCATACCTTGAATCCCTCTAGCCAGCATACCCTTGAGAGTCTTTTCTTTAGTCGGGTAAGTCTTGCTGAGTGATTCCATACTTAGGGTTTTATTCCCTATTGTTTTTCAGGTTCTAACTTTGTGTTGTTGTTGATTGTGTTAAGTGCTGGTGGGCGCGGCCTTCTTATAAGTCTAAGTAACTGTTCTATACTTCTTATTGAGGATGGTCGTTTGAACTAGCATATATTTCAAACGTATACTTTTGTAATCACTCCGATAAAATAATGTAAAATTTTTGTAACTTGTAAAATTTGGTAATAAGATTAACGCTGCAAAATATTGGTGTGTGTGATTTGTGTTACTTAATCCCACGGTTCTGGTTGTAACTGGTTTATCCGATGTCCTTGGGGCAATCGGACAGATCCTGTTAAGTTATCTGGTGCACATGCATAGCCGTCTGAGGTCTTTGGGACAAGGACAGGTGCATGTGGGCCCAATAACTTGGAGGTTCTGCCACAAAACTAGAGCTTGATTGATCTTAACAATTATATCTCGAAGACATTCAAGCAAGGTTCATAATATTGAAGAAATGATTCTCTCAATGGATGCTCAATAGGATGTGACTCAAGAATGGCTTGATAGGGTGAAGATAGCAAGGAAAGGGCTTCGAGGAACTAAGCGAAGGTGAAGGCCAAGTGACGGCTTGTAGACCGAGGTACCATGGCTAAGGTGAAGAAGAGAGTACTTGCACTAAGTCGATGAACTAATCAGCAATGAAGAGTTATAACATGTTGATGCATCAACAAGGTGACTTGAAACCATGATTTGAACTCATATATGGTGATATGATACAAGTCACAGGGTTTGATTTATGTTTGCTTCAAAAGGTGAGACAAAGATGTTTGTGATCCTTATGATGCAACGCCATGGAGAAATCACACATGAGACACCAATGACTCAAGGAGTTTACTTAATTATTTTTGTTTAATTTGAGTATAGGAATCGTCGTACTATAAAGGGGGGTTCCAAAAAGAAGGTTTATGTTTGCCAAAGCTCAATCCTCTATATTCAAAAGCTATTTTTGAAAAACAAAAATCTCTTTAACATTCTATGGTAGACCAAGGTTATGTTTGAGAAACCTAGAGTGTTCTTGTTGAAAAGCAGCTGAACTTCTTCAACTGCAGCTGAGCTTTTCATCTGAGCTGAACTTCAGCTAAGTTGAGCTTCTTCAGCTGCAGCTGAGCTAAACTTCAGCTGAGTTGAGCTTCTTCAGCTGAGTTTAGCTTTCTCAACTCCAGCTAAACTTCAACTTCAACTGGGGTCTAGGCAAGTTCAACCGGGGTCTAGGCAGGTTCAATCGAGGTCTAGGGCAAGTTCAACTAGGGTCCAGAGAGGTTCAACCGGGGTCCAGGAAAAGTTCAGCTGGGTTTTTTTTCATGGACCTCACTGGTCAATACCGGTTGAACCGGTCCTAGGGAAGGTTCAACCGGTGTCAGAGTCACCTGACCGATCTGACCTCCTGACTGGCAGACTGATTGCCAGTCTGACCCCAGGCAGTTGAACTAACCCTAGGGGCGGTTCAACCGGTGTCAGGACTTGTTTTTCAGTCTGACCTGCAGTCTGCCAGTCTGGCAGACTGACTGTCATCCTACCCCAGGCGGTTGAACCAGTCCTAGGGGCGGTTCAACCGGTCCTCCACAGCCAAAATCAGTCCAACGGCTAGTTTTGTAGCCCCACTTATATATACTCACTCCTACTTCTCTCCCCACACTAGAGCACGACCCAAACTCCATTTCTAACTTGAAGAACACCTCCCACTCTCTCTCACACATCTCTTGCCTCTCCCATTTCAAATCTTTGGAGAGAAATCTTTGAGTGAGCTTGAGAGTTGTGGTTTTTGTGCTTCATCTCTAAATCTCTCTCACTCTTCTTGATTCGAGCTTTGGTACTACATCGAGTTCTTTGTGGATTCATTACTCTTGGAGCTTCTAGCTCCTAGACGACTAGGTGTCGCTTGTGAGTCTCCAAATCTTGTGGAAGACCATAAGAAAGTTTGTATTACCCGCTCGTTTGAGCAAAGATTAGTGTGTGAGTTTGACCTTTGTGGTCGGCAAAGGGAGGATTAGGGTTGAAAGAGACCCGGCTCTTTGTGGGCGCCTCAACAAGGAAGTAGGGCACCTTGGTGGTGTGACCGAACCTCGCGATAAATCTTGTGTCTCTTGTGTTCTTGCTCATTGTGTTTGTTTGTGTTCTTCGTTCTCTCACCATTCCCTGAAAGATTTGTTTATATCTATTTGGTGTGTGGATTTTGAGAAGTGCCCTTCTAAGATCTACTACTTTGAATCATGTGGATCATTTAGAACATCTCATTTCCAAAGTTAACTGGGTGAATTTCGATATCAATTTAGTTTTATCCAGTTTGCTTCTAGTTTTTGTTGAAAAAGTTTTAACTTGCCTATTTACCCCCCCCTCTAGGAAACGTTCAATTGGTATCGGAGCCTAATCCTCGTTCTAACTCTTAATGGCGTGAGGAAAAGATCATGTCATGGGGACTAAGAAACGAAAGTGGTTATAAGCTTGAAAAAGTTGAGGTTGCCTCGACTTTATCTTTTGGTGCATATGTTGATACTAGGTCAATAGATCTTGCCATAAGAATCGCCGAAAGGATGTTCCTCAAAATGAAGGAAGATGAGGCGAAGAACAAGATTGAAGAAGAAGAAAATGATCGATGGAGACCAAACGACGAATCCACCTCTTCACAAGGTTCGTCTTTCAAATCCACTTCTCATATGTGCTTTATCGCTAATGGGAGTGACAGTGAAAGAGAAAGTGAGGATGAGGATGAACATGAAAGTGACAGTGAAGATGAGGATGATCTTCAAAAATTCTTCGCTCAACTAAGTAAGAAAAATCGGATGAGCTTGCTCAAACTCATGGAAAGAGCGGAAGAACAAAAAGAAATGCTTCATAAGCAAGAAGACTTCCTCATCCGAAAAATCGAAGACTTAGAGAAGTTGACCAAAGAGCATGAGAAGCTAAAGTGCTCTCATGATGATTTGGTCCAAAGGTATGAACACATTTCAATTGAGCAAATTAAAGTTGTTAATCATTCATCATATATTGCTCAATTGGAAAATAAAAATGATATGCTCAAGAACACAATAGAAAAGCTAAATATTGAAAATCTAGCTTTGCAAGAAAAACATGATATGCTTGTGTGCTCTCATAATAAATTTATGGATTCACATCTCATATTAGAAATGTCTCATGAGGTTGTGTTGACTAATTTGAAATCATACCAACCTCACATATGCACATATACTCAAATAGAAACTATATTACCATGTGCTAACAATTGTTGTTATCAAGCAAGCCAATCTTCCATTGAGCTAGAAATTTCAGGAATTAGTGATATTTCTATTACACAAGAAAATAAAGAGCTAAAGGGAGAAGTTGGAAGGCTAAGAAGGAGCTTAACTTTTTTGAAGGGAAAGTGTCATGCTCAACCTTCTCTCGATAACCATGATAACATGGTGAAGAAGCTTGAGAAGGGGACAACTGTAGCATGCACAAACCCCCTCAAAATAATGCTAAGTTCCCTAAGAAAGGCATGAGCAAATATCAAGAGAAGAAAGCCAAAGCTCATGACAAGTGCCTCAACCATGCCTCCACATGCTCCACACAAGGTAATAAACAAGCCACTCTTCCAAATAAGAGAAGATGCACTAGAAAGTGTTATCAATGTCATGAGAAGGGACATGAGATTAAGTCATGTCCCTACATAAAAGATAGTGGCTTAACTTTAGAAAGAAAGAGGCTCACTAACCATGTAGCAAACAAGAAGCAAGTCAAGAAGGAGCCTTGCAAAATTAAAAATCAGATTTGCTACACTTGCCGAAGAAAGGGACACCTATGCAAGGATTGTCCCATGAGTAAGTTTTCTAAGCCTATCATGTCAATTCATTCATATTCTCTTAGGAGACCCAAAAATGAAACTTGTGCTAGAAAGGTGATGAGTTCACCACATTCTAGGACTACGGCTATTTGGGTGCCTAAGTACTTATTAGCTAACCTTGGTGGACCCAACATGAGATAGGTACCAAAATAAACTTAATAAGTTTTTGCAGGTACCTAGAGATGATATGAAGCTTTGGGGTGCTTGAGCAGTTTAACTCAATCCTTATCTCAAGCTATCAATCTTACATTGTCTATCCTTTAAGATTGACCTAAAGATGAATTTAGTTGTTATATCACTAACTTCATATTCATCTCTAGCAAGAACTTGTGTTGTAGGGAATAAGGATTAACCTTTGTGGGAATCAAGCAAAAGGCCTACAACTAAGGGATATCCAAAGGATGGTAAACATTAAATCTTAGGTGCACATTGCTTTTAACTATTATATTCCTTTATGTCTTTTGTAGCCACATAGGAAAAATGAAGCACATGAGAATGAACTTAAAATATTTTACCTTGCTTTGGAAAGCATCCAATTATATGGTAGATTGCAAGTTCATATTTTTATATTGTGACAATCTACATGCTTTAAATTGGTTGTATGTATCTTGTGGCATATTTCAAGTTAATTATCATATTATTGCCATGACCTAGACATAAAGAGTATTATCCCATGTTCTTAAATGAATAAAGTGCTAAGTAAGAAATTCAAATTCTTAAAGCACTTACCAAAAGGGAATTCTCTATATGACTAGAGTTGTGAGACTAATGTTTCTATCTAAGTGTTTGTGTGGTCTCACAACATGAGAATGTGTTTCTCACATGGAATGTACCATTCAACATTAAAAGAAGATCAATCCAATACTATGTGATGTATTCCTTCTTATTTAAATTGGTTTTGAGACTTCTAAATTAATCACTCACCATGCTATGAATTAAACTTGCCCTGTAAACTTAATTAAATAATCATGCTAGTTTCATCTTATGTCAAATGATGTTACGCATGATGCTTGTAAGGGTAATTTAGTTCATATCATGAGGTTTCCTTATTTTAGTGACCTTCTTGTCATTCATATACTAGAGGTTTCTAAATAGGAAACTATTGCTTGTGTTTCAAATGCAATCTCTTTTAAGATATTTTATGGAAATTCATAAGTAGAGATTGTGATCTTTCAATTGGTAAAATCACAAGCATTAAAGGTTAATCTTCACCTAAAAGAAAGATTAGGAATGCTCAAGGCAAAGGTATGGAACTAGTTGTTTCATTTGGCATGAGACCAATAATAGTTCCTTTCAAGTGGCATTCTTTCAATTGGTAATAATCTATTTTATGGAAAGAAATGCCAATATGAAGGTTAAATTCCTTTTGGCGTAATTTGTAAATTGATGCATATTATTAATTCACTCATCCATGTGCATTAATTTAAAAGGAATTTAATTTATGCCTTTATGCCTCATAAATGATCATTTGTCTGCCATTTATATATAAATATCACCATTCATTAAATACTTCCTTGTACCACTAATATCTCTTTTCAAAGTGCTATTTCGACTAGTTTTAAAAGGAAAAGAGATAACAAGCTAAAGAAGGAAGTCTCCACAAATGAAGAAAAGAAGAATACTTGGATGACACCATCTCATATAGTAAGATCTTTCAATTGATATAACAAATGGTACATTCTATATGGTGGTAAGTATTCTTAGGCATAAGTTAATTCATTGCAAATTTGTCATGCCTTGACCAATATATGTAATATACTCCTCATGAAACTCTTAACTGAATTGAAAGTGCATGTGGCAAGTCATTCAAATACTTGATGCACATATCTAGTGGGAGAATATTATATATCTTGTATCGTAGAAAATAAGTTTCCCTTGAGTAAGCTATACCAAGACAATCCATAATGGTAAATTTGTATCTCATTCATATGGATTGTAATCTTTGTTTTCCAAATAAGCTACTCTTGATGTAGTTTAAAATTTCCTTTATCTTATATCAAGTGCATAATAATCCTTTTTGTTGATATTCATCATATGCATATGCACTAACATGGATATGATTTTTGAACTATAAAAGGTGCAATTAGTGATCCATACTCTCTAAATTTTAGAAACCCATATTTTGATATCTTAGAAATCTACTTCAATCGGTATCCATATGCTTCACATTGAATTGGATCACTAAGTTGTAAATTACATGCATAACTTGTCATTATGATATGAATGCTTGTGAGACTAACCTTGATAAGCTAGGTGCACCCAAGGTCAAGCTAGGTTCATCATCAAGAAGGCAACACAATGATGTATCAAGAAAAGGAGAAAAGGCTTCTATTCTTAACTCTAGTTTTTTTGTGTGATTAAATATTGACTTGAAACCATGTAAGATGGTTGTCAAGTATATGTGGGTGCCTACATAAAGAGAAAGGCCACAATAAGGATTGCGTGAGTACTCAAGGCTCTTACTACTAATTTTAAAGGACCCAATTCAAATTGGGTACCAAAATATGAAGCTTAAACTTGTTTTGCAGGATCACTCCTTCAATGGATCAAGTTGGGTGCTCGATAATGGATGTATAAATTATATTTGGAGATAGTAGCAAGGGTGGTAACAACTGAATCCCAAGTGCATATTATTTTTAAATCTTATCTCTTTTGTGACTTGTGTAGCCACTAAGGGAAAAGAAGCACTTGAGGATATACATAAGTTGTTGATTATGAAATAAAGGTCCAATTGTAAGATAAAGAATATTATCATATGGTCAACAATCCAAAACTATGTGATGTATTCTCTCTCTAGTTAATTTGGATTTGATTCTTATATATTAGACACTCACTGTAATATGGTTTAAATTAGACCTTTGGACTTTATTGAATAACCATGCATATCTAAATCCATGTCATTCAAAAATGTATTATGCATGAGAGATCAAGGAAAATTTAATCCATATTATGAGGTTTATTTATTTTTAGCAACTTGCTTGCCTTCCACATATAAAGGGTTGCTAAATAAGAAACTAGTGCTTATACTACTAATGCCATCTCTTGTGTTGAGTTTATCCATAGAAAATCTATGTTAAGAGATGGTACTTGTTTTAAATTGGATAAACCACAAGCTTAAAGGATTCTATTCAACTAAAGTAAGATGAAGTTGATAAGAGGCCAAGGTATGAAAACTTCCTCTCCTTCAGTTGTTTTAGTATTCTATCCTTAGTGGGATGTACCATAGTATAGGTTAAATTCCTTGCGATATAAAATGTTCAATAGTGCATATAACTTTGACATCAACTGTATGTGTGCACTAATTTAAAGGAATTTAGTCTATCCTTTTGGGTTTCAAGAATGATGATTCATTTGCCATCCACATATAAGGATCATCATTTGTGAAACCCTCCCTTGTGTTTTTAATGCTCTCTTTTCTAAGTGTTTCAACAAGGTCCTTCCAAGTGCTTTCAAGATGGATTCAAAATCTACAAATATAAGAGACTTGGTTCTTTCAATCATTGAGTTTCAATAGGTCTCATATCAAGTATGATCGAACCAAGCAAAGATGAATGAAGTTCAAGATCGCTTGGTTGGATGAAATCATAAAGAGAAAATAAACCATAGTGAATCGAGAAGGAAGTTGAACTATCCCGAAAACCAAATAACGAAGAAGTAGTGACATAATCATATAATATCCTTCATTATGAGGTTTGATGTTCATATTAGCATGCTTTACCCTTCAGGATTTCAATTGATATACTTTCAGTTCTTAAACTTTCAATTAGTTTAATTTTCATCATCTATGTAAAGCATGTTATGTTCAACCAAGATATAGTGCAAACATCTTCTTTAACCTTGTATTGTTGATGTGCATAAGTGTACTTTGTGTACTCTTGCATGCACAAATTGAGGGAAAGTTTAGCCTATATCCTGTGAAACTAATGATTTCTTTCAAGTTCATGTTATTTAGTCTCACACCTTGGTGAAAGGAGAACATCAAATGAGGATGAGTGGTTCCAAGGAAATGATCAAATCTTTACCACATGTCACCACATGGATTAGTTCTATTGGGGAACGATATGTGTTCTCTAGCATAAATTCAATTGTTTCAAATATATTATGCCTTGACCAAGATATATGATGAACTCCTCTAAGAATTTTAATTGAATCAAGTGCATGTAACAAGTATTCATCACTTGTATGCACACATTTAGGGGGAGAATAGTCTATAATTTGAATCTTTGAGACTAACTTCATTTTCAAGTCTATTATGTGTGTAGTCTAAAATTAGAAAGGAATCTTCGGGCAAAGACAATCGCTTCCACTGTAAATTTTGATGGGTATCAAAGATTCTTTGCTCCAATAAATGTATCTTTTATACATTTCATAAGGGAATGAGTTTCTCTTTTATATGCTACTCCAACATTATCTAAAACTGGTAAACATGTATCACATCCTTTTGGACTGCAAATGTATAAAGTAGCATAGCTTATAAATTCTCCTGTCTAGAACTTAATTGATTAAATAGTGCACATGTTTCTTATGTTGCATGATTATGTTCAATTGATACTCCTTTTATGCCAATGGTACTTTAAGTTGCAAATAGCACTCTCAACAGATATCAATTGAATTCATATATATGTGTGCACTAAAACTTGAGGAGAACTTAGTGTAATATGCTATTAGTGATCTGCTTATCTATCAAATTATATCAATTGGTGTGTTTCAATTGATATTTTTGATACATGATCACTAGTTGCATAATCCATACTTGTGCAATTTTCATGTTGCCTCTTGTTGCGATAAGAAAATGCTAGGTGACATCTAGACTCTAGGTATCAAGTTTCACCTTCGATTTAGTATGGCAATCTTCATTTAATATCTTGGACCTATGTCACAACTATACCAACAAGAGCTTGCAAATAAATTGTAAATCCAACACAAGTTTGGAACTCCCCTTGAAAAGGTAAAATGCAAAGGTACATCACTTCATGTCACTTCTCCATTACCTTTGTGCCATCTAAGGACCCTTTTCATAATAGTGTGTTCCCATCTTGCTTAATCATAATTTCTACCCTTTATATATCCTTTTTGGAGATTTATGACAAAGGCGGAGAAATTTTGCATTAAAGCTTACCTTTAGTCTTATGTAACTAAGTGTTAGAAGCATTAAAGCTTACCTTTAGTCTTATGTAACTAAGTGTTAGAAGACTTTAAAAAGGGGAGAAATAATTAACAAAAGGGGAAGTCATAAGAAAAACATAAGATGTAGAAAATTGATGAGTGCATACTATGTCATGAGCATCACGTTTATTTTATGACACACTGCACCCCATAAATAGTATGATATAAGTTGTCTATACTTTGACCCAAATATGTGCTTTTGGCATTTGAGTACAAAATTGGTATTTTCTGAAATGCACATATTTAGGGGGAGGAAACTATATCATAGGATTCAAAATCTTATTTATCAAATCTTATGTAAGCTTTAAATGTGTTGTCATCAATCACCAAAAAGGGGGAGATTGAAAGTGCATTCATCCCTTTTGTGAGTTTTGGTGATTTGGATAACAACACATTTAAAGGTCTAACAAGTTTGCTAAGTGTTGAACAGGAAATTCAATTGATTAACATACTTGAATAGTGTATAATGATCAGTGAACAAAGGTTCAACACGAGGTTAAATAACCAATGAGACAATGCAAATGGATATAATATGATCTCTATATTGGTTTGAATATATGGACAAGACCTGAGAAATCACTACATACATATGATCAAAATAGAGGATGAAGTGATTAAGAGGATTGGTCAAGCCAAAGTGATTAAGATATGAGGAATCGTGAATTGGCTTGACCATATTACTATTAGTCCATATATGCTTCTGTTGGGGGCTTGTTCTCAAATGCTAAGGATTAAGAACAAGGCAACATAGAAAATGTTAAGTGTTAAAGTCCTTCGTCCTCCAAAACATTATATCCCTTCAGGATATAAAGAATTTCGGACGAAGGTTACGAAGGACGTACCTTCGTAAGCATAATAGCAAGGGACGAAGCATTCATATCATATAAATCATGAAGTATGAAATAAACATTTAAATATTATCATAGAATCATTTCCATTTTTATTATCATGAATGAATGAATATAAATGACTTCAAATTACAAATGTACCTTCGGTCCTGAGGAAAACAAAAGTACAGGTGTGATGCGAAAGCAAGTGGCAGGTTCGCGTGAACAGTACAGGGGTACTGTTCATCTATTTATAGACACAGGACACAGCCTGTGACGAATTACAATTATGCCCTTACAAAGGTTTACAACATTGACTCAGACCCCTATGGATAAAGAGGTCATTCTATCTCTATGTCGGTTTGTAATGCCGAAGCTCCATGAAAAGGAACCTTCGACCATCTCCTGGGGACAACTTCAGCCGAAGCTGCTTCTTCGTGTAAGACCTTCGGCGCAACGAAGCATGGCCCCAACAGTAGCCCCTTTCGCGGCGCTAGATCGTTTTTCGTAACGAGCTTGATCCATGAAAAATGCCCCTTAAGCTTCGGGAAGCCGAAGGTCCAAAAAACACCTTCCCTGAGCTCGTTGCCGAGAAACGATTCAATTCCCGAGCTCGTGTCGGTCCCACCTTGCAGAGTTACTGTTTGATCTTTGCGGTCCACTGCGCAGCGAGTACAGGTGACTGCCCGCCTGGTGTAAAAATCCTGCCGCTTCGCCTTCTTACCTGCAGCACTATATAAATAGACGAGTAGGTGTGAAGTTACCACAGCATTCATTGCTATTTGCACTGTTTTGCTGCCAAAATTTTTAACTATAGCCGAAGCTTGATTCTCAGAATCGAACGAAGGTCCATCTCGAAGCCTGCTTCGTCAGAAAGAAAAGCTTCGGGAGAAAAGGAAAAAGAAAAAAGTATCTAACTTCCCCAAACTCAGAATCAAATGGCCAGAGTGCGATCTACTGCCAGAGTTGAACGTGAAGGAGACGAAGCCGAAGGTTCGAATACTGTGCCCATCTCCGAAGCAATGCAGCGTTCCGGACTGGTGACTGCGGAAGAAATGCCCGCTGCTGAAGCAGACCCGACACCTGCCGAAGAAGAAGAGAACATTGAAGAAACTGACCCCGAAGATGACTACCGCATTGCCATGCCCAGCAAGCCCAGCCACCTAGACTTCGGGAAGTCGACTGTTTCAAAGGCTGATCTTTCCAAGATGGTGAAAGCAGGTTATTTTAGTGAAAATCAGAAGAAGCTACTCCGCTTCGGGGGAGAAGAGACTACCCCGAAGCCAGAGAAGGACGAGATTGTCATTTTCAAGAGCTTTTTAAAAGCTGGACTGAGATTCCCTCTTCATGGAATTATTGCGGATGTATTGAAAAAATTTGGTATTTACTTTCATCAATTGACTCCTAACGCTATCGTTAGGCTTAATGTTTATATCTGGGCCCTCCGAAGCCAAGCAGTGGAGCCATTTGCCGACAGTTTCTGTCGAGTTCATGAGTTACATTATCAAACGAAGGCCAGAAAAGATGGATTACATGACAACTTCGGCTGCTACAATTTTGCCTACCGGAAGACAACAAAGTCTCCTATTATCAGCTACCGAAGCAAATGGCCAGCAGGCTGGAAATCTGAGTGGTTTTATGTAAAGGTTGACGAAGATGAAGAGAAGTTGGTACAAAGCCCACTTGACTTAATCTTCGGAGAGACAAGGCCGCGGTGCCACATGAAATTAGAGGGTCCTACCTGGGCTGCACTAGGTGAGTTTGAAATTATTTCGGAGCATATCGGTACCAGGGATCTGGTTCAAGAATTCTTGGCGTTCAGAGTCTTCCCTACTCTGAAAGAATGGGAAATGCCAAAGCTAGAGGGGGAGAAGAAGAAGGGGGAACTTGTTCGGCTTCCTTATCACTTCAAATTCAAGAAATACTTTAAAAAGCCTTGCCAAGAGTGGCTGGACACAGTTGAGGTGATGTGCAATGAAATTCTTGGGAATTATTCCAAAAAAGAAGATCAACTGATGACCGCGGCCTTCGGCACCCGCCCGAAGCGAAGGCTGAACCGAGTGCTTGATGCCCTGGGCTTCGAGTACCCTGACTATGAGCGGCTGAACAAGGGTGCTGAGGGCCAAAAAAGAAAAAGAGTGGCCGAAACTTTGAACAAGGATGAAGAAGAACCACCAAAAGAGAAGAAAATTCCCAAGAAGAGAAAAATATCAACTCCAAAGCGAAAATTATCCGATGAAGAGGGGACCCCCGCACCACCTTCTACCAGCGACGTGGAGGAAATCTTAAAGGTAATGACTGAACCCGTGCCCACGAAGCTAAGTCCATTAGGGCCTCAACTGACGAAGCTTTTTCGAAAGGTGGAAGAGCCGGAAAAAACGAAGATAACCAAAGCAAAGAGGCAAAGAATTATAGCAGTGACCGAAGTTATTGACAAGACGCCACCGAGGGCGTCAATTAAGAAAACACCAGCTGTTGAGGGCACAACAAACGTCGAAGTCGCACCTTCGGAGATCATGGCTACCGAAGCCGCTACAGCCGAAGATGTGAACTTAGAAACTACCATTGAGGACATCAACAAAATTTTGCAAGACATGGCTGCAGAAGAAGCTGCCACCGCTGCTGAAGAAACCATGGCCACAGTGCCTGGGAAGGGGAAAGAAATAGCCGAAGACACTTCGGACGACGAAGCCTACACATTTCAAAATTTAGTTGGGCAAAAACTTTCGAAGGACGAAATAGAAGAGCTTAAAGACTATGCCAAATCTTGCGGATACAGGCCAGGAGCTCTTCTTTTCGGAGGTGTGGACGATGAAAAATTAGGCTGCATCCGAGACCAAACTGGAGCTAAGGTCATCGGTACTCTATCAAAGAGTATCGGTTTTCCGAAGCTAGAGACAGATATCAGCCACTACCGACGACAACATATCGTCGGCAGCTTATTTTATTCCAATTTCAAGGTAAACAACCTTTTCTCTGGTTTTTATTGCTTTTAATAATGAAAATGTTACTAACGAAAGTTGTTTCTGTGCAGAGCATGCTACTGAGCAAAGCTCTGAAGATGCAGCAAGATTTGGAGGACAAAAAACACGAAGCTATAATTGAAAATTTAGAGAGCAAGATAAAAGAACAATCAGCTATCATTGAAAAGAAAGACTTCGAGCTCCAATCAACCGAAGGCTTGCTGGCAGAGACTGAAGCTAAAGTATCAGAATTGAATTCGAAGCTTATCGGTCAATCAAAACAATTTGAACAGGAGAAGCTAGAGCTTAATTCGAAACTTGAAGCCGAAGTCCAGACCAACTCAGACTTGAAGAAATCATTAACAAGCCTTCAAGACAAGTGCTTGAAATTTAGTAACAACTGTATCCAACAATTAAAGAAGATCTTTCACTCAGTTGGAGCCAGCAGCGGGAAGTTTAACCCTTCAGCTGAAAATTTACCAAAAGCCTTCGATCATATTGAAGCTGAAATTGAAGAACTTGACGAAGTTATAGCCGGGCACGGTGACTTCTGTGCCTGGGTAGCTTCTCGGGGTACCGCTGCAGCGTTCCTGAAGGCCGGCTGCGAGCATGGAAAAATCGTCAACAGGCCCAACTTCACCCTGTCTCCATCAATCCTGGACGATATTCCTGACCTCGCCCGAAGCATCTCAAATAGATTTATAAAAATGATATGGACAAAAGGCGGGCGGGAGAAGGCTGGAGACGAAGCTCGAAGTCATCTTACTCGCGATACCTTGATTCATGTAGGATGACGAAGCTGAAGGTGATACTTAAAGAATATGCCGCCGAAGCGGAAGCCTGACGAAGATTAGCAGGAGTAGACTAGAAAAAACTCAGGAGAATTTGTAACAACTTTTTGTAAATACAATTAAATTGTTCTCAATGAACTTTGTACATACCTTGTAATATATTCTTACCCTTCTATTGAGGCGCTTTGATGTGGACGAAATTAGTATTTTGAGCCGAAGGCGAAAAAACACCTTCCCTTCTTTTCGTACACAACGAAGCATAGAAGACCACTTCTTCTTTTGCCGAAACTTTTCTTTTTTTGTACATAACGAAGCATAGAAGACCACTTCTTCTTTTGCCGAAGCTTTTCTTTTTTTGTACATAACGAAGCATAAAAGACCACTTCTTCTTTTTGCCGAAGCAACCACTTAGGAACACAAATGCTATGAATGAATGCTTATGAATGCAAATGCTATGATGTAATGTAATGTGCGAATGAATGTCCAAAACATATGTCCGAAGCCACACTCAGCCATTATTTCCTTAGAAACAACCACACATCAGCTCTGCATTCCCTTAGGAACGACTTTGGAGCTTCTTCGCCTTTTACTTAGGCGGTATCAGCGTTGACTTTTCGCTGTAAGCTCTGCATCCCCTTAGGGACGTCTTTGGAGCTTCTTTGCCTTTTACTTTCGGCGGAATCAGCGTTGACTTTTCGCTGTGAGCTCTGCATCCCCTTAGGGACGTCTTTGGAGCTTCTTCTCTTTTTCAGTTTCGGCACTCGATGGTGCGTTCTCAGCTTTTACATTTACATTCTTTGGGGGATTTTGCTCTTATAAAACTAAAAAGGAAATTACATATGATGGCCCCATTAAAAACCTTTCTCCCCCTTTAGAAAGGAAAAGGGTGCCATGAAAAAGAAAAGAAAAACATAAAAAGTTACATCAAGTTATACATAATATCGCCGAAGCTCATCCGCATTCCAAGATCTTGGAATTTCGTTGCCGTCCATGTCCTTTAATCTGTACGAACCAGGCCTTGACGAAGATACTACTAAGAAAGGTCCTTCCCATTTCAACTGTAATTTGCCCACTGTGTCTGGGTTGGCCACTCTCCGAAGCACCAAGTGTCCCGGCTCAATATTTTTTAGCCGGACCTTTCTATCTCGCCATTTGACTGTTTCAGCCTGGTATTTATTGATATTCTCCACAGCTTGAAGCCTGATCCCTTCTAAAGCTTCTTTTTCCACAAAACAGGCATCTTCAGGACTTGATTCTGTCGAAGCTACCACTCTTATTGATCCAGCTTTAGCTTCTTTCGGAGTTATTACTTCGTCTCCGAACAATAACTTGAATGGAGTAAAGCCTGTAGACCTTGATGCTGTTGTATTGTGGCTCCACACCACTTTGGTTAACTGATCTGGCCATTTTCCCCTGGGCTGATTGAAGATTAACTTCATTATTCCTGTCATTATAATGCCGTTGGCCCTTTCAACGAGCCCATTCGACTCCGGATGCCTGACTGATGCAAAATGGATCTTCGTTCCAATTTGATCACAGAAATTTCTGAAAGCTTCGGAGTCGAACTGCGTTCCATTATCTACAGTGATGGCCTTCGGTACCCCGAAGCGACAGACAATATTCTGCCAGAAAAACTTTTGGACAGTGGCCGAAGTTATTGTGGCTAATGGCTTCGCCTCAATCCACTTGGAAAAATACTCCACAGCCACTATAACATACTTTAGATTTCCTTGAGCCGGTGGTAATGGACCCAACAAGTCAAGGCCCCACCTTTGCAATGGCCAGATGGGTTGTATCAGCTGTGTCAAAGACGAAGGTTGCTTTTGATCTCTTGCACATTTCTGACAACCTTCGCACTTTTGAACTAACTCCGCTGCATCCGAAGCTGCCTTCGGCCAATAAAACCCTTGGCGGAAAACTTTTCCAAGTAACGGCCTAGATCCGATGTGGGATCCACACAGGCCTGCATGTATTTCTTTCATTAATTCTATACCTTCGGTTCTAGACAAGCATTTGAGCAGCGGGGCACAAACTCCATGTTTGTATAATTCCCCTTCTATCATGACATACAGACGAGCTCTTGCCTCTATTCTTTTATTGTAAGCTTCGTCATCTGAAAGGAACTTACCCTGAAGGTAAGAGATTATTTCAGTTCTCCAATCTTCGCTGTAAACAGGAGATATGTTGAGGACTGCTCTTTCGAGAAGCTCCACTGAAGGTGCCTTTATTGTTTCGAAGAACACATCCGAAGGTAACAGCAGCCCCTGTGCTGCAGACTTGGCTAGCAAATCAGCATGCTCATTTTGTCCTCGAGGAATATTCTTGACAGAAAATCCTTCGAAGGAGGCTTCGATCCTTCGGACCGTGTCTAGATATTTTTCAAGCTTCGGATCCTTAGCCTTGCAACTTTTGTCAATATGACCCGAAACAACCTGGGAATCAGTTTTAAGAATCGCCCTTCTGATTCCCATTGCCTTTAATTTCCGAAGGCCCAGGAGCAGGGCTTCGTACTCAGTAATATTGTTTGTACAGCTGAAGTCAAGTCTTGCTGCATAACAAGTTTTAACCTTGGATGGTGAAACCAACACAGCGGCTGCACGTGCTCCGAAGGTTCCCTAAGAGCCATCACAAAACACTGTCCACACTTCGGCATCTTTATTTGCTTCTTCATCCTGAGCCCCTGGCGTCCAATCGGCAATGAAATCTGCCAATGCTTGAGACTGGATCGAAGATCTATGCACATAATCAATGTAAAATTCATTGAGCTCTGCAGCCCATTTTCCAATCCGTCCAGTAGCTTCTCTATTTCTCATGATATCCTTCAACGGTTGCGAAGAAGGAACAATAATATTGTATGCCTGAAAATAATGCCGAAGCTTTCTGGATGCCATTAAAACGGCATATAATACTTTCTCCAGCTCTGTATAATTTTTCTTTGATATACTAAGGACTTCAGATACAAAATATACTGGGACCTGCTTCTTGACTTGGCCATCATACTTCTCCTGGACAAGTGCCGCACTTACTGCTGAGTGCGAAGCTGCCACATACAACAATAAAGGAGCCCCTGGCGTTGGTGGGGTTAATGTTGTTAGATCTATCAAGTATTGCTTCAGCTCTTCGAAGGCTTTTTGTTGACTTGGGCCCCATTGAAAGACTTCAGCTGACTTCAGCACCTCGAAGAATGGTAAATTTCTTTCTGCTGATCTGGATATGAATCTGTTGAGAGATGCCAGCCTTCCTGTCAATCTTTGGGCCCCCTTTCTTGTAGTTGGTGGCTCCATTCGAAGTATAGCTTCGATTTTATTTGGATTGGCTTCAATTCCCTTTGTTGAAACCAAGCATCCGAGAAATTTCCCCTTCTTCACTCCGAAGACACATTTTTCTGGATTCAGCTTCAGACCAGCTTGTCTGAAACTGGCGAAGGTCTCCTGCAGATCAGCAATATGATTTTCCTGCTTCGTGCTTTTTACAATGATGTCATCGACATAAGTCAACACATTTCTGCCTATCTGAGACTGGAGGACCTTCGCTGTCATTCTGCTGAAACTTCCTCCAGCATTTTTGAGCCCCTCAGGCATCCGAAGATAGCAATATGTGCCACTTGGGGTTATGAAGCTAGTCTTCGGCTCATCTTCCTTCTTCATCCAAATTTGATGATAGCCTGAGTAGCAGTCCAGGAGACTCATGAGCTCTGAAGAAGCTGCTGCATCGACTAAAGAGTCTATCCTTGGCAGCGGGAATTCATCCTTCGGACAAGCCTTGTTGAGATCTATGAAATCGATACACATTCTCCACTTGCCATTGGCCTTCTTCACCATAACAGTGTTAGCTAGCCACTCTGGATACTTTACTTCTCTGATAACTCCTGCACTGAGGAGTCTTTTTACTTCATTGTGAGCCCCTTCGGCCTTGTCATCCGACATCTTCCGAAGCCTCTGCTTTCGGGGTCTGAAGGATGGGTCAACATTGAGCGAATGTTCAATAACATCCCGATTTACTCCACAGAGATCATTAGCTGACCATGCAAAAACATCTTTGTTGTTGAATAAAAACCTTATCAAGGTTTTCTCCTGGTCTTCAGATAGTTGCGAGCCCAACAGCACCTTCTGCTCTGCTATGTCCTCACACAATAGCATAGGCTTCGGCTGATCTGCTGAAGCTGCTTTCTCCCTTCTGAATTTGTACTGTTCACAAGCTTCAGCTCCATCTATGTTATGGATTGCTTTGGAATCAGTCCAGCTTCCTTCGGCCCTTCTAGCAGCTTCCTGGCTTCCATGAATAGCAATAGGCCCTTGGTCCGAAGGTATCTTCATGCAGAGATAAGCTGGGTGAAGAATTGCTTCGAAGGCATTAAGAGTACCGCGACCAATGATAGCATTGTAAGGATACTCCATGTCAACAATATCAAACACAATTTGCTCAGTCCTTGTGTTGTTAACAAATCCGAAGGTTACCGGCATGGTAATCTTCCCAAGTGCTACAATCTGCCGCCCTCCGAAGCCACAAAGAGGGTGCGTAGCATCATGAATCTTGTCTTCAGGCTCTTGCATTTGTCTGAAGGCTTTAGCAAATATAATGTCAGCTGCACTGCCTGTATCAACTAAGACATTGTGGACCAGAAATCCTTTGATCACGCAAGAGATAACCATGGCATCATTGTGAGGATAATCCTTAAGCTGAAGGTCTTCCTGAGAGAAAGTAATTGGAATGTGGGACCATTTTGACTTGATGAAGGGTCCCTGCACTCCAACATGCTGCACCCTTCTCTGAGCCTCCTTCTTCTGCTTCTTGTTAGCCGGCTCTGAGCAAGAACCGCCTGTTATCGGGAGCACCATCTTCGAAGCCGAAGCAGCTCCAGCGTGATTGTTGAACGAAGCCATCAGCTCAGAAAAGTGGAAGTGAGTTCACCGACGGTGGGCGCCAATGTTGGGGGCTTGTTCTCAAATGCTAAGGATTAAGAACAAGGCAACATAGAAAATGTTAAGTGTTAAAGTCCTTCGTCCTCCAAAACATTATATCCCTTCAGGATATAAAGAATTTCGGACGAAGGTTACGAAGGACGTACCTTCGTAAGCATAATAGCAAGGGACGAAGCATTCATATCATATAAATCATGAAGTATGAAATAAACATTTAAATATTATCATAGAATCATTTCCATTTTTATTATCATGAATGAATGAATATAAATGACTTCAAATTACAAATGTACCTTCGGTCCTGAGGAAAACAAAAGTACAGGTGTGATGCGAAAGCAAGTGGCAGGTTCGCGTGAACAGTACAGGGGTACTGTTCATCTATTTATAGACACAGGACACAGCCTGTGACGAATTACAATTATGCCCCTTACAAAGGTTTACAACATTGACTCAGACCCCTATGGATAAAGAGGTCATTCTATCTCTATGTCGGTTTGTAATGCCGAAGCTCCATGAAAAGGAACCTTCGGCCATCTCCTGGGGACAACTTCAGCCGAAGCTGCTTCTTCGTGTAAGACCTTCGGCGCAACGAAGCATGGCCCCAACAGCTTCTATGAGAATCAAACTAGAGCTTGATTGATCTTAACAATTATATCTAGAAGACATTCAAGTAAGGTTCACAATATTGAAGAAATGATTCTCTCAATGGATGCTCAATAGGATGTGACTCAAGAATGGCTTGATAGGGTGAAGATAGCAAGGAAAGGGCTTCGGGGAACTAAGCGAAGGTGAAGGCCAAGCGACGGCTTGTAGACCGAGGTACCATGGCTAAGGCGAAGAAGAGAGTACTTGCACTAAGTCGATGAACTAATCAGCTATGAAGAGTTATAACATGTTGATGCATCAGTAAGGTGACTTGAAACCATGATTTGAACTCATATATGGTGATATGGTACAAGTCACAGGGTTTGATTTGTGTTTGCTTTAAAAGGCGAGACAAAGATGTTTGTGATCCTTATGATGCAACGCCATGGAGAAATCACACATGAGACACCAATGACTCAAGGAGTTTACTTAATTAATTTTGTTTAATTTGAGTATAGGAATCGTCGTACTATAAAGGGGGGTTCCAAAAAGAAGGTTGATGTTTGCCAAAGCTCAAACCTCTATATTCAAAAGCTATTTTTGAAAAACAAAAATCTCTTTAACATTCTATGGTAGACCATGGTTATGTTTGAGAAACCTAGAGTGTTCTTGTTGAAAAGCAGCTGAACTTCTTCAACTGCAGCTGAGCTTTTCAGCTGAGCTGAACTTCAGCTGAGTAGAGCTTCTTCAGCTGCAGCTGAGCTGAACTTCATCTAAGTTGAGCTTCTTCAGCTGCAGCTGAGCTTTTCAGCTGAGTTGAGCTTTCTCAACTCCAGCTGAACTTCAACTTCAACTGGGGTCTAGGCAAGTTCAACCGGGGTCCAGGCAGGTTCAACCGGGGTCTAGGGAAAGTTCAACCGGGGTCCAGAGAGGTTCAACCGGGGTCCAGGAAAAGTTCAACCGGGGTTTTTTTCACGGACCTCACTGGTCAATACTGGTTGAACCGGTCCTAGGGGAGGTTCAACCGGTGTCAGGGTCACTTGACCGGTCTGACCTCCTGACTGGCAGACTGATTGCCAGTCTGACCCCCAGGCGGTTCAACCGGTGTCAGGATCTGTTTTTGAGTCTGACCTACAGTCTGCCAGTCTGACTGGCAGACTGACTGTCAGCCTGCCCCAGGCGGTTGAACCGGTCCTAGGGGCGGTTCAACCGGTCCTCCATAGCCAAAATCAGTCCAACGGCTAGTTTTGAAGCCCCACCTATATATACTCACTCCCTACTTCTCTCCCCACACTAGAGCACGACCCAAACTCCATTTCTAAGTTGAAGAACACCTCCCACTCTCTCACACACATCTCTTGCCTCTCCCATTTCAAATCTTTGGAGAGAAATCTTTGAGTGAGCTTGAGAGTTGTGGTTTTTGTGCTTCATCTCTAAATTTCTCTCACTCTTCTTGATTCGAGCTTTGGTACTACATCGAGTTCTTTGTGGATTCATTACTCTTGGAGCTTCTAGCTCCTAGACGACTAGGTGTCGCTTGTGAGTCTCTAAATCTTGTGGAAGACCACAAGAAAGTTTGTATTACCCGCTCGTTTGATCAATGATTAGTGTGTGAGTTTGACCTTTGTGGGCAAAGAGAGGATTAGGGTTGAAAGAGACCCGACTCTTTGTGGGCGCCTCAACGAGGAAGTAGGGCACCTTGGTGGTGTGACCGAACCTCGGGATAAATCTTGTGTCTCTTGTGTTCTTGCTCATTGTGTTTGTTTGTGTTCTTCGTTCTCTCACCATTCTGTGAAAGATTTGTTTATATCTTTTTGGTATGTGGATTTTGAGAAGTGCCCTTCTCAGATCTACTACTTTGAATCATGTGGATCATTTAGAATATCTCATTTTCAAAGTTAACTGGGTGAATTTCGAGATCAATTCAGTTTTACCCAGTTTGCTTCTAGTTTTTGTTGAAAAAGTTTTAACTTGCCTATTCACCCCCCTCTAGGTAACTTTCACCAACACAGAAAATTGCACGATAGGTACATAATAAACAATATGTTAACCATGTGATAACCAATGTGCTAAACAATATGCTACAAGTATATGCTAAACCCTTTATAATCACTCACTTTCCTCCATCAAATACACTAACAATATGCTACCAATTTACTAACTATATAATCACTAACTATATATACTAACAAATAAATACCTAACTAACTATTTATACTAACAAGTGAATAGCTAACAAACTATACATTAAACCAAGTAAATTAGCTAACTAATTACTAAAAACTAAGTAAAACCCTTACCATGGGGAGTAAGGTCGGCCGTGGGGACGAGGGGCTTGACAGCAGCGGGGAACGGGAACGACAACGGCAGGCGGGCCAAAGGACGTCACGACGGTGGGGACGAGGGGCTCGGCGTGGGGCGGCGGCTTGGAGGACGGCGTGGCGGAGTGGGGCGCTCGGCGTGGGGCGCTGGCGTGGCGGCGGAGGAGGCCGCGGCCTGGAGCGACGGCCTAGCGTGGGGCAGTGGGCGAGGGGCGCTGCCGCAGCGGGGAAGGAAGCTCGCTGGACCAATGGCGAGGACGGCGGCACTGCGGGAGAGGAAAACGGCGGCACGACTTTACAAGCGAATGAGCAGGAGGAGCACGGCGCGGGTCTAAACCCTAGCTCGGCGCCAAGATCTATGACGCCGAGCTAGGGGACACGTCGGCCTCCACGTCAACCCTAGCTGTCACTGCCACATCAGAGCTCGGTGTCGTAGCCTATGGTGCCGAGCTGTGTTGCCTCGACGCCATAGGCTACGGCATAGAGGTTCGGTCCAAATCAGGAATTAAGTCATCTAGGAATTTAAATGTAATTTTTTGTCACAGAAAATAGTTAAAAAACAAAAAAATTCGGGCGTCAGAGGTGGAGCTACAGCTTAGCAGTTAGCACCGATGTCTGCTGATACCGATGGATTTCGAAAAATCTATACTACTTATTAAGTAAGCAATAGTAGTCTGCCATTGACTTGTTTTGCCTTTGACCTGTTCTGCCATGGCTCTGGTTCTGCCCCCACAGGCCGTACACGCAGGTGTCCAACAAAAATTATTATGCCTGCGCGAGTTGAAACTGACCACCAGTTCAGCCACCATTTGAAACTGATCAGTTCATCCACCGCGCCAAAGCTTATAAGCCGCTCCATGTCTCCTTTACTAGCCAATATGGTACTAAGTTTTTGCAAGACAATACAACAATACAGCAGTGCAGGCGTTTTGGGCTGCTTTTTTGGTGCGGCCCATACTCCAGTTAGGTTTGGGCAGCCCATAGTCGCACGCACAGCAGCAGGTTCTTCCTCCGTCCGCACGATGGAGCGCCCAACCGTCCGTTCCCCTCGACCGCCCCTCGGTCAGCTCCACGACGGCACGACCTCAGCTCCACTCTCGTAGGCTGCCGCGTCCGCCCCTCGGTCAGCTCCACGACCTCAGCTCCACTCTCACAGGCTGCCGCGTCCGAGCCAGTTCCCCTCGGTCAGCTCCACGACCTCCACTTCTTTGACTTCAATGCGCTGGATTATGGAGATATATGGTGCCGCGTCCGAGTCAGTTCCCCTCTCGCTCCCTTCCTGCACTTTGCCGAGGTCCGCAAGCTCCCTTGCCCCTTCGTCCTTCCTGCATCGGGAGCCGGAGGACCTCGCCTACTCTCTCCCTCCATCGGTGCGACAGCTGTCTCGGCCGAGCCTGAGTCGAGCGGAGCAAGTGGTATCCAGAAGTGGTATCCAGAAGCACTCGCGACAGCTGCTGGTAGGACGCAAATGCAAGGATTCAGACACAAGGATTCAGACACGCTGCTAGGTCTATTTTGTTCCTACCCCCAATTTTCATACTTTTAGTGCTACAGGTCTGTTCTGTTGTATTCATCTCAAGCAATTCATGCTCATGTTCACCCAATCTTGCCTAGACAATAAACAAAAGAAAGTTTTCATTCTCACTCAAGCAGGATATTTGTTTGCGTGACATTTCTGCACATAAAAGCAACCTTTGAAAGAGAAGCCATAAAAAACTTTCTGTTACAAGAAAGATGAGTAATGCACCTCTAACTCCTCCAGATCAATATCCGGTTCAAGTGCAGGTTGAACAGAAGATCTTAAACCTGCCCTGTTGATCTGATCACTAAAATTTTTTAGTTTGCGTGACATTTCTGCACATCGCTTTACCTGCAATGGAATTAAGATGTGTTTGTCAACATAATTAAAAAGTTAGTGAGTCCAGAGATTTTTAAATATCAGCAACAGCCCAAACAATATGTTTTAGTACTGGCTGCTTCATCATCATAGATGTTTATGTACTATGCTATTTTTAAAGGATGTGAAGTCTGGTTCTAATTTCCTATCATCTACCATATTGTACTCAGTGCTATGAGCATATTTTAACTGGTAACTTGATTGACAATCCAGTACTCATGATATCAAATAGCATAATGCAATGAGTAGATTAACCCCTTTTCCCCAAAAATTACACTGCATATGTGTTTACCAAAATTCTTGCTTCTTAGCTGCTTCCAATAACTTTGGGAAACAAAGAAAGTTAAAAGTATTAAACTTAACCATTTGATAGAATGACTTGATTTGATTCTGCGTGTTCTCTGTAATAATTTTATGAGACAACAGAAAGATTCACTATTCATAGTGTGAAAGTGAAACACCTAACCTGTAATGCTTGTACCAGAGACCTATACTATACAATTAATGTATTTGAACAATTATGGGAGGGGGCACAAACTTGGCTGATGATGCCAATTTGTTCAGAAGAAGAAACACTACCAGGAACAAAGCTATTAGTAATATTTCTGCTGAACCTTTCTTGTGTTCCATTTACATTCGAGCAAATGAAAAGAAAAATCCCTATCAATGTTTATCAATGTGATGTTTGATGGTAGAAACACCGTCATCGCTAGAGTACAACCTCCCTTTCTTTTGGGACAAACACAGTTACATTTTAAAGTTGGTGCCATTTAACTGATTATTACTATAAAGTTATGTAGATAGTGTTATAATAATGGTTACTGTTGCATTCATATTTCAAAATACTTTACTATTATCATGATTTTATTGTCGTGAACAACACGGTATTTTTTTTTAAGTTAGCTTTGGAGAACTGCACTAAGCCAAGCAAGCTTAAATCATGAAACCTATGCTTGTAGTTTAAACTTTAAACATTAAAGCGCTATTCATAACATTAGAGTACATCATAGCTGGTATTTTTGAATTTCCTGCCTTCTAATCGTTGCTAGCTGCTGCATGGTTGCTAAATATTAATGTTTTCTCTATTACTTTGAACAGACGTTTGAACTTGATTTGTGTTGCTGAGTGGTGCTTGCTGGACATTACTGGATTTTTAGGTAACCACTGAAACATCAGCGCCTTCTTTCTCTAATAAAACTCTAATGTTCACCATATATTGCATTTTGACTTACTAGGGTATCCTAGAATTGGTTATAGATGCTTGATTCAATAGGATATCTCTCTTTTCGTTATAGCTCTATGGCATGCATGATTTATGGTAAAATGCATATACAGGGACAACCATAGGTTCAAATGTTCAAAAACAAAAAACTTGAAAAGAAGACCACCTAGAGAACAAATTTGCAGCTGAAACTACTTATAGCCAGTTTTACTTCAGTTGCACAATAATTCACTGTAACTGTTAAGATTATCTTGATTAAATTCCTTGTGTGGTGCTTGATCGTAGCTTTAGTAATTAAAATGTTGTTCTTTTTTATTTTGTTTATATCTGGCTGCACGAGCTGCACTTTGCTTCTGAACGATCCTGTTTGCCTGCAAAGGACACTGTACAATTTTCTGCCCCGTTGGAAAAGGTATGTTTCCCCTCTACTCGTTTAATCTGCAATGGTTGTATGATCCATTGTGTAATTGTCTGCCTTGGAGTAACATACACACAGATTATAGCTTGTTAATATAAATCTAAACTTTTTTTAATACGGAACTGTTTTCTTGTCCCATTCCCTCTCTTTAAATTACTTATGTACAAATGTCATTGCCACAAATGTGATTCCCTCTCTCTAAAGCCAGCTAATCAGAACTACTGTTAATAATATCAATTAATAGAATTCATACATTTTATGGTTAGGACACTTAAGCAACATATATTGTTCTAGCACTAATATGCTACAATCAGTGATAATTAAATTCTGCAATACATAACCCTTTGTATTTGTTAGCTGCTAAATTCTGAGTCCTCTAAATTGTAATTTGACATAATCAGTAAATGGTTGATAATTAAGGACATTAAATAAAATACCAGACTTGTGTGTATTTGGGGTATTCTTTGGGCTGTATAAAGTTTATAGCATGCTTCCGGTATATAGAGGTCGATGCTAATTCTTAGATAAACAAATGATAGTTGGGAGGCTTAGCTGGTAGCATGCTTTTTGTATGTTGCACTTGCACCCGCCCACAATTCTTTCTCTCACCCTCTTCTCTTCATGCTTCTTTTTTGGATCTACCATTTAGCGCAAGCGAACACCCTTAAGGGAAAGTATTGTTGCTTATATCTCTTTTCTCTAAACTTCTTTAGTGCTTTCCTTTTAGTTTGAGTCCTGCTTGTTCAACCACACAAGATGAGTAAACTATGCGCCAGCTCATGTTCAGGAAACTAATCTCCATCAACAACTTCCTATCCATCAACAACTTCGTATCCATCAACAACTTCCTCTTACAATGTCACTATCAAACATTGTAATGTGCAAATCATTGCGTGTTACATGACTCCTAGGCATTTAGAAGAATGTGCGAATCAACGAGTACGCCCAACACAAAGAAGTTCAGCTTATTGTTCAGTCACTGGCCATCTTCTATTTGACAACAATTTCTGGAGTATGAGAGGGCCTGTTTATTTATTAGTCAGCTGAGGATTTCGATCTAGGCATTTTGGAGGCAGAAAAAATAGGCCAAATAAAAAATAGGATGTGAATTCAAATAACATGTCCTTGTAAAGTCCTGATGAATATTGATGAAAATGTCTGTGAATTGTTGAACAATTGTAACTTGAACAGTTAAACTGTAAATATGAGACAATAAGATCAGCACCTTAACAGTATAATCACTGGAAGCTGTAATGACACTGCAAAAAGGAGGAAGGAAAAGTAAGCCTTTAATTCTTTTCAGGATTCAGGATATAAAACTGCCTGGAACATGAATGAATGCATGAATACTGAAATTCTGAACCTAATCCAAAAGAAATAAGAAGAGATTGAAAAATGCAGCCTGCAGTGTGTTGGAGAAACCGACATAATTCATGATGGGTGCATTATATAATTTCTGGTGCTGTATGTTGCATGGGAGGACTTTTTGTACAATACACTTGTACCTGTCCCCAATTTTCTCTTTCTCACCCGCTTCTTTTTGTACAATACAATATTCTGATAGCGAGGACTAGACAAGACTCCAAGTTACATGTTTGCTGCTAAATTCTGAGACCTATAAATTGACAGAGTGACTTTGTTTCTTGCTAAATTCTGATACCTCTAAATTCAGTCATATTAATACAACGATATATTGTACATATTATTTTAGCATTTTAATAGACAAGAGACTATATGTCATTTAGTCTTTTTAATGTTTTTTTGTATCTTTGCAATAATGCCATGATAGATCCTATAAGAACAATGGCATTAGGTAGACGTACTCAAAATAGGACGGTGGCAGGCCTGTCTCCCTTTCCTCCGTAAGTTTATATAAGTTTATTTACTTTTTACATCTATATGTATGAAGAACTTAAACTAAAGTTCGTGTTTTATGTAGTTTCGTGCTATTTGACGATATTCAAGATGTCAATAACTTACCACAAGTAAAAAGTGTCTTTGCGAGGGTAGTTGTTAAGTTCCCTAGGCGTCGTAATAGTCAACACTACATCCTACAGGACATCACTATGAGTCACTTCAACAAGCATTGAAATAGAGCCAATATATTCATGTTATTATAATTAAATACTTTGACTCATACAACCTGTATTCCCAAATATCTAGGGATCCAAAATCGAAGCAATTTCTAACGGCAATAATGTCCAACGGTTCGATGCCTTACTCACACAAGGATGCACATATACATTGTATAGAGTGGCATTCTGTCTAAACCGGGAGGAACTTCAATTTCGCAATATTGGTCATGGGCTAGAGTTGGGATTGATAACACATACTATTGTGGATCCATTCACGAAGCCAATCCAATTTCCTCCATTTCCAAAGTATCTTATGCCATTTCATGAGGTTTACCAACAACCGCATAAGACATTCGTAGGTAATAACCCTTCTTTCCATATAGTTTATATATATATATATCACTAACGCTTGAAGTCTAAATGATTCAAAGGTAACTAATCATATGTGAATTGTTCAGATGTTATTGGCATAGTTCTTCATTTGGAACCATTAAAGCATATCGGTGGAAGACCGTATAGAGAAGCTGTACTAATGGATTCTAGGTGGCACTAATTTTCATATATACATTCTTTTTTAAAAGCATTATGCATTTGTTAGGTCTTATTCAGACGATTAAGGTTTTTAATAGGTGGGATCTAATCATCGTGGGGGTATGGACTGACCTCTTGCAAAGAAATGCTCTACGATGGTCGTTAGCTAGAGTTGACAAGAACATAATTATTGGAACTTTGCTGCGTTGTAACCATAATCACAGTAATGTCTTCTGTGCCTAACATCTTTCAATATAATTTAATTCTTACTCATATTAATAATTATATACTATTATAACAATAGGGTGCTTGGAAACCTCGGACCACAGCACTATTCATTTCAACCCGGATCATCACACTATATACCGCTTGAAGAGTGAGTGGTTCTTATAATATATTTATAGATTATAGATATATATACAATTAGAATGACAATAATTTAAAATAATCATGTTCTTACAAATCATGTTCTAAATTGCAGCAATTCGTCGTTCGTTGATTGACAATCCAAGGAGTCGTTTCATCGACAAATTTCTAGAGAACAGACGACAACATTTGGCGACTGTAACATCAGATTGAGACATGTGTTCTAGCTTGTTATAGTAGAATACTTTGTTAGTCATGTATCAGATGAAACTTATTAATAATGATTTGTGTTCTGTTTTTATTAGTCGTGTGTTCGATCTCAATGTTAACCGCTTTGTATAGAACTATGTGACCTCTCTATTATCTAATAAATAAGTTCATCATCATTAGTTTGTTTGTCAGTGTTCTTATTAGTAACTACTTCCTTTACAAATTAAGATGGTTTTGGAAAGTAAGAACACACCTCTTCAAAAAAACACAGTGTGCATAGTCCACCGATAATAGGGAAGTTGTTACCCCTGAACCTGTTTTCTACCTGTAAATATCAAAAGTGACAGTGTTGATCATCTTACCAATGCAAACAACAAGTTTTTGTAAAAGCACAACATCTGAATCCTTGAAGAGATCAAGTGGTGGTGCCAACCATGCCTGATTTGTGCTAACTTCACCCATCGTAGCATCTTCCCCATAATCTGTAATATGAGGGTGTCGAACCTCTTCATCAAACGAGTGTATGGGGAAAAACTTGTGGGTTATAGGCAGAGAGGATGAAGGAGATCTCTCATCCAGAGGATTGCTACTCTTATAAGATAAGTACTTATTCACTGAGTCCATCTTAGGTGGAAAATCCTCCTCAGTGCTGCCAAACAGCTGCAGTGACAAGTATGGTCTGGTTTCTTGTTCTGTCTGCTTGTATATATGAGTATGGCCAGGAAAGTTTGGGAGGAAGGGGTAAACCATGGAATTATCAAGGCATAGTACAACAAACTGTACAAGTAAATGCACCATTCTCCTATTCTTTCTTTTAACTGCTCTGTTCAGAAGGTGAATCTCAGCCAGCATCTCCATAGTTTCCTTTGATAATTCCTCGCTGACCAAGCTTCTCTTGGCAAGAATATCCAGAAGTCTTTTAGTAAGAGAGCACCAGTCACGCTCGCTAGAGAACAGTAAAAGATATTTGAACCGTGTGATTGAAAATTAAGTCAAATCCAAATCAGACACATCAGATCTGGTGGACAATGTACAGGCAGAAGCCCTCTGAAAGAGCCAGCTAAGTTCATTAAGGAAGTGCAGAACTTGAACCCTCGTGTTCTGTCTGCTTGTATATATGAGGTCGGCTTTCTTGTGTGTTGTTGCTTCTCATGAAACCAGCAGCAGGAAAATCTTGGGTTGATATATCGTGTGAATTTACAACAGTTGCTGGCTCCGTTGAATGGCTCTTGCTCTTGTTATTACCACTGTTGTCGCTGCTCCCTTGGGACTGAGATGTATTTGTCTCAGGTGTTGAAGTTGCAAGGCAGTTGGAAAAACTCCTAGCAAATCCATGGTTGATGGCACAGTTTGCTTGTCGATTCCGTTGGTCGTGCTGAGGTGTCAGCACTCAGCACGAGGGTTGCACAGCACCTGTTTGCGCAGCCGGGATCTGCGAGCGGACTCTCTATTGGACTGCTTCCGCTTCTGCTTCTTGAGCTCCCTTTCATCCTGAACAATTTGCACGTGATACAAACACAGTCTGTGGTGAGTAGGATGTATTTTCCTGCATTGGTGTGCATACAAAAGCACTTACATAAAATGTTTTGGTACATACAATTTTAAAGTTAGGACCGTACCCATTGGTCTCCTCGAGCTGAACCAGCTGGCGCTTTGCCGTGCGCTGTGGGGATAGCCGCAGAACCCGGAGCTGCCCAGTAGTCCACTCCGATATTCAGGTTAGCTGCCGTGGAGCTAGGAACTCCTCCGACCATTACACCCGGTTGCATTGGAAGCATCGCCATGGTTTGGTTTTGTCACACCCGGTTTTTAGAAGGCAAACCGAATGCGAACCATGTACGTGCCAGGATCAGTTATTCACGTACACAGCAGTTACATAACATGGACATCATCACACAGTGCTCAAATAGTATTAAAAGGGAAATAATAGTCGATTACATCATACGTCTGAGACGTCCATATAGTCCTTACAATAAATCAAAGTGCGGAAAAGAAACGTAGATAACGCGGCCTTCACAGGCAGCCGACTGGGGGTTGCCGCTAACCCACACCTAGAACTCGTCGTAGTCTTGGAACTCCTGGAAGTCTCCTTCCACAGCTTCATCTTCTCCTGAGCAGTGGTTGCAATGCTGACAACCTGGAGGGGGGGTTTGGTGTGTAGAGCAAGGGTGAGTACACATCAACATACTCAGCAAGTATCCTGTTTGGCTGTAGTGGACTAGCTTTATGTGGGGATAAGTCAAGCAGTTGCTTTTAGTTGGTCAGGTTATTACTTACTAGTAGAGAGCCAGGTTTTAACATTAACCCAAGTTATTAGCCCAAAGTATCCTTTCCAAACGGAAAGAATACCACTTACCAATACCATAATCATAATCAGAACCATCAATCTCATTGCCACCTGTACCAAAATATCTCTGATCAAGTATCACTAATCTCTGGAGCTCCCTTGGCCGCTCATAACCGCGAGCACGGCTGATATATCAGTTTCATAACACTCTGCAGAGGTTGCGCACTTTACCCACAAGCCGTGATTCCCTCTCTAGCCCGGGCTTGCAAGACCCTTATTCACTCCCAAGGTGAATGGCTAGGGATTCACTACGAAGCCTTTACAAAGATTCCCCGAGGCTGTAGCCGCCCGTTAGGTTTCCTAAATGTACCGCACTCCTCCCCAAGGGACAAATCGACCTTGGCAGAGCGAGCCGCATACACCGAGCCCCATTGACGGCACAACGGCTAAGCGAACTACACCCCAGTTCCTCTAATTATTCAGCTAAGGGCGTCCCATTCCACCCTCATGGTTGCACTGTTTTCCCGGGCGGTCATCCATTGAACAGGTCCTTACGGAGAGGCACTCGAGAAACCGCTCGAGTCCCCTTAAATGCCACAAGTATGATCATAAACAAGAAGGGGAAAACAGCGTATCATAGATAATCACATCATGTTCATTGATTAGAGTTGAGCAATAGCATCAAACTAAGCAGTAATAATCTGACCCAAATAGGTAAACAAGGACATGGATAACAAAAGCTAGTCAATCCTTAGGTATAAATGTGTAATGCGGGAGGTGAAATAAAGAATGAATAGGACAAAGATAGGTCAAAGGACACTTGCCTCCACCAACCGACTGCTGCTCAGGGGCTTCTCCTGCGAATTCCTCGGGCTCTTCGACCGGATCGTTCTCTATGCGAGCGCAAACATACATACATCCATCCACATGTTTAATACAAAAGAACAGTACACCATTCAAGGGAACAAATAAAGTGAATATGCATCAAGTATGACATTCGATATCGCATTTGTTATGGTTAGAAAGAAATGGGAAAGGGTCTCGCAGGGGTTTAAAGTTTATGCACTAATGATTAGTTACAATTGATTCTTAACAAAAGAATTCTGTTATATATATACTAATGGAAACCTAATCATTTTTAGTTGATCAACATTGCACGGGTTAAACAATTAACTACGTGAATCAATAGCATAACGGAATTTTAAATTAAACTTCCTATTTTCCATAGCATGAACAATGATCAGTCTACCTAAAATAAAGTAATTATGATCACAGAAAGTAAATAAAATAAAATAAAAAAAAATAAAAAAAAACAGAGGGGGGGCGGTTGAACCGGCCCTAGGGGCGGTTGAACTGGCCCTGGGCTGGGCGGCCGAGCTGGGGCGGGCGCGCGGGGGAGGGCGGCCGAGCTGGGGCCGGGGCGGCTGAGCCGGTCGGCCAGGGCGGCTGAACCGGCCCTGCGCAGGGGGCGGCTGGGCTGGGGCGCGGGCGCGGCCGGGGCTGGCCGGGCGGCCAGGCGGGCGCGGCTGGGGGGCGGCCGGGGCTGGCCAGCGGCCAGGCGGGCGCGGCTGGGGGGCGGCCGGGGCGGGCCAGCGGCGCGGCAGCGGCCAGCGGCTGGGGGCGCCAGGGCGGGGGAAGAAGAGGGGGGGGAGGGGAGAGGGAGAGAGGAGGGAGAGAGGGGGAGGGGCTCACCGGCGATGGGGCGGCCGACGGCGGGGGCGGCGGCCGGCGCTAGGGCAGGGCGGCGGTTGGGCAGGGGGTAGGGGCGGCGGCTTAGGGAGAGAGAGAGGGAAAATGAGAGGGAGAGGGAGAGGGTTAGGGGAAAAGGGGAGGTGGGGGGGGGCGGCTGGGCCTTTTTGGGCCCAAGAGGGGGCGCCAGGGGCGGCTGGGCCGGCCGGGGTCGGCCCAGGGCGCGGGAGAGAGAGAAAAAGAGGAGAGAGAAAGAGAGAGAAAGAAAAAGAAAAGATTATTTCTCTGTTTTCGAAATCCGATCTTTCCAGATGAATGCGTTTGCACTTTCAAACAATCAAAAATGCAAGGTTCGGCATGGTGCATCAAACAACACAAAGTATCTTTAGAGTTTTTCTTACACGGGAAATCCAAACCGAATCCCGCTAAAACTTTGGAAAAGGTCAAGGTTTAGCGAGGGAAAAAGAAAAGGAAAAGGTAACGCCCGAATTTTGGCGAGTAAAGAAAAGAAAAAAATTCAACTGCAAAATTCGGGGCGTTACAAACCTATCCCCCTTAAAAGAATCTCGCCCTCGAGATTCAGGGCTGGCTAGCAAAGAGCTCTGGGTACTTGGCCATCAAATCATCTTCACGCTCCCAGGTTGCCTCTTCCTCAGAGTGGTGACTCCATCTGACTTTGCACATTCTGATGGTCTTCCTTCGGGTGACTCTGTCTGCAACCTCAAGAATCTGAGCTGGCTTCTCGACATAGGTCAAGTCCTCCTGGACTTCCAGACCTTCCACTGGCAACTGCTCTTCTGGCACACGCAAGCACTTCTTCAACTGAGACACATGAAAGACATCATGCACAGTTGACAAATTCTCTGGCAAACTGAGCTGATAGGCCACTTCTCCACGCTTTGAGAGGATCTGGTACGGACCAATGTAGCGGGGTGCTAGCTTGCCTTTCACTCCGAATCTTTTGACTCCTCTGATCGGTGACACTTTCAGATAGACAAAGTCTCCGACTTCGAAACTCAGCTCTCTTCTTCTTGTGTCTGCATAGCTTCGCTGCCTCGATTGCGCTATCTTCAGATTCTCTCGGACCATCTTGATGTTCTCTTCGGCTTCAAGCAAAATGTCTGGCCCAAACACTTGCTTCTCTCCAGGCTGATCCCATTGCAACGGAGTTCTACAACTCCTTCCATAGAGCGCTTGAAATGGTGACATCTTCAAACTGGCCTGGTAACTGTTGTTATAAGAAAATTCTGCATAAGGCAATCGCTTGTCCCATCCGGACTGATCTTGCAACGCACAGGCTCTCAACATATCTTCAAGGATTTGATTGGTTCTTTCAGTCTGGCCATCTGTCTGCGGATGATAAGCTGAACTGAAATTCAGATGCGTGCCCAAAGCTTCATGCAACTGCTGCCAGAAATGCGAGGTGAACTGCGTTCCTCTGTCTGACACTATCTTCTTTGGCACACCATGAAGACAAACGATCCGAGACATATACAACTCTGCCAGTGCTGCACTGCTGTAGGTGGTCTTGACAGGTATGAAGTGGGCTGACTTGGTCAAACGGTCCACTACTACCCAAATAGAATCGTAGCCGGCTCGAGTGCGAGGCAATCCGACTATGAAATCCATACCAATCTCATCCCATTTCCACTGAGGAATCTGCAACGGTTGCAACAATCCAGCAGGTCTCTGGTGCTCTGCCTTAATTCTTCGACAACTATCGCACTTAGCCACATGCTCTGCGATTTCCCTCTTCATTCCGTACCACCAGAATTGCTTCTTCAGATCCTGATACATCTTCTCACTGCCAGGGTGAATCGAATAGGCTGTCTCATGAGCTTCCTTGAGAATCAACTCCCGAATGGACTGGACATTGGGAACACACAAGCGGTCTTTGAACCATACCACGCCTTCTGCATCTTCTCGAAAATCTTTGCCTCTGCCATCTAGAATCAGTCGCCGGATCTCACTGATCTTCTCATCATTCTTCTGCGCTTCTTTGATTTCTCGCTCCAAGGTAGGTTCCAATTCAACTGTGACTCCTCGCGAATTATTCAGAAACCCGAGACTCAACCTGTCGAACTCCTTGGCCAACTCATAAGGCATCGGACGAGCGACCATCAGATTGACTTGACTCTTTCTGCTCAAAGCATCTGCCACTACGTTTGCTTTGCCTGGATGGTAATGAATCTCCAACTCATAGTCTTTGATCAACTCTAACCATCTTCGTTGCCTCATATTCAATTCTGACTGAGTGAATATGTATTTAAGACTCTTGTGGTCTGTGTAAACATTGCATTTCTGTCCATACAGATAGTGCCTCCATGTCTTCAGTGCGTGAACCACTGCTGCCAACTCTAGGTCATGGATTGGGTAATTCTTCTCATGAACCTTCAGCTGTCGGGACGAGTAAGCCACAACTCTTCCCTCTTGCATCAACACGCATCCCAAACCTGTGTAACAAGCATCACAGTACACCGAGAAGGGCTTGTGCACATCGGGCAAGACTAGGACAGGCGCTGTTGTCAACTTCTCTTTCAGCGCTTCAAAGGCTTCTTGGCATTTCTGGGTCCACTTGAACTCAACCTTGTTGCCTAGCAACGTTGTCATTGGTTTCGCAATCTTCGAAAACCCTTCAATGAATCGCCGATAATATCCGGCCATTCCAATGAAGCTCTTGATTCCTCGAGCATCCGTTGGCGCTTTCCAGTTCAGAATGTCTGCCACTTTCTTCGGATCCACAGCCAATCCTTCTTTGTTGATTATGTGTCCCAAGAACAGGACTTCACTGATCCAGAACTCACACTTGCTCAACTTTGCATACAACTGGTGCTCTCGCAATCTCTGCAATACCATCCTCAAATGATCTGCATGTTCCTCTTCGCTTTGAGAATAAACCAGAATGTCATCAATGAATACCACCACAAACTTATCAAGGTAATCCATGAATACACTGTTCATCAAGTTCATAAAGAACGCTGGTGCATTGGTCAAACCAAAAGACATCACTGTGAACTCATATAACCCATACTTGGTAATGAATGTCGTCTTCGGTATGTCCGAAGGCCGGATCCTGAGCTGATGATAACCTGACCTCAGATCAATCTTGGAGAACACACTGGCTCCTCTCAACTGGTCGAACAAATCTTCTATTCTGGGCAAGGGATACTTGTTCTTGATCGTGACTTCATTCAAAGCTCGATAATCGATGCACATCCTCTTGGTGCCATCTTTCTTTTCCACAAACAAGACAGGGGCGGCCCAAGGCGAGGTGCTTGGCCGGATGTAACCTTTCTCTGACAGCTCATCAATCTGCTTCTTAAGCTCAACCAACTCTGGTCCAGATATTCTGTAAGCTCTCTTAAAGATAGGGGCGGTTCCAGGAAGAAGCTCTATGGCAAACTCAACTTTCCGCTCTGGTGGCATACCCGGTAAGTCCTTTGGAAACACATCTGGGAATTCAGACACAACCTTGATACTCTCAATTGGGTCTGCTTCACTGCTATCGACAGCCATCTGATAACAACTTCCTTTCTTTGGCTCAGGCGGGACTAACTCGGTCACCACTTCCTCTCCTAGTGGGGACACCAACTTGATTGTCCTTTTATCACAACTGATAACTGCCTGATACTTATCTAGCCAATTCATCCCTAGGATGACATCTATTCCCTGAGTACCCATTACTATAAGGTTAGCGGGAAACGCTATCCCCCTTATTTCCACACTTACATTCAAACATATGCTATCAGCTCGAATTCTACCACCAGCTGAGTCAATTTGAATGGGGGTTGACATGGTAGTAATTGGAAGATTATGTGCTTCTACCCATGATGCAGTAATAAAAGAATGCGTTGCTCCAGTATCAAATAACACTTCTGCAATATGGGAATCGACTGGGAACATACCTACTGTCATGCCGGGGGTCTCCTGAACTGCTTCAGCCTCCAAGTGATTCAATCTTCCGTGATTATAACGCTGCTGAGGGCGGTTGCCTGATCCAGACTGGGACACATTCTGCTTTGCTGGGGCATTGGGGCCTGACTGCTGCTGGGCTGCCTTCTTCGGACATTGCATCACCCAATGGCCTTGCTCTCCACAGTGGAAACATGCTCTGTTTCCAACCTGAGCTGGTGCTGCCTGATTGCTCTGCTGAGTTGCGGGGGCAAGAAGACGAGGTGTCTGCTGATTCTGCCTCTGGAACTGGCCTCCTCCTGACTGATTGCTCTGACGGTTCTGGTACTGATGCTGAGGATACTGCCTTTGGAACTGCTGATACTGCTGACGCTGCTGATGCTGCTGAGGTGGACGCTGGTTCTGTCTGAACTGCTGAGGTTGATTGCCTGAGAAACGGGGACGGCTGCTGCTTCCAGGCTGGGGTCCACTGATCTTGCGCTTACGATCTTCCATCTCCTTACGCTTCCTTTCTGTCATGATTGCCCTGTCAATCAGGTGCTGGAATGTCGGGAAGGTATGATTCATCAACTGATACTGCAGAGGGTCAACCAAGCCTCTCAAGAAGCGATATTGTCGCTTGGCATCAGTGTTGACATCCTCAGGAGCATAGCGAGACAACTGCAGAAACCTGTCTCGATACTCACTGACGGACGATGACCCTTGCTTAAGGGCCAGGAACTCCTCCTTCTTCACTGTCATCAGACCTGCAGGCACATGATACTGACGAAAGCTACCTCTGAACTCTTCCCAGGTGATGGCATCGGGGTTGGCATGGGTGGCGAGGTAAGACTCCCACCATGATTGGGCTGCTCCTCTCAACAGACGGGGACCATACAAGACTTTCTCCCTGTCATCACACTGAGCGGTATGCAACTCCCGCTCCACAGTGCGCAGCCAATCTTCAGCATCCATGGGGTCAGAAGAGTGAGCGAACGTTGGGGGATGACCTCTCATGAATTCAGCACGCTTGTCTCTAGGCATCTGAGGCATCTGAGGCTGGGGTGGTGCTTGCTGCTGCTGCTGCTGAATGGCGGCCAGAGTCTGACCGATGGCCTGAACTGCCTGAGTCTGCATCAGAAACATCTGCTCGATCGACATCGGGGGCGGGGGCGGCAGCTGCTGCTGCTGGGGCGCCTCATCTTGCTGACCGGCTTGCTCCTGCTGAGCACGCCTTCCTCCTCTGCGCCTGTTCTCTGACATCTGCAGAACGCAACCGCACATCAGAACTGATCTGGCAAATCTTGCAGCATAAGAAAAGAGTATAGAATTCTCCAACAGCACTGAACAGATGAGCATCTTCACTGATCTCCAACACAGACCACACAGCTTCTCAGATAAAGAGGAAAGTAGAATAAAGGGTTTCCCAACTATATAACTAACTCCATTAACATAATAGGTAAGCCAAAATGCAGGGGATACCCACACTCTGGTGACAATCATTACAAAGATCCAAACCAAATATAGTTCATCATGACAAACATAAATGCACAGGATATAGCAAACTACCCTGTCTAACTAAGACTAACTAAAACCGAAACTAACGCTAAGACTGAAGCTTCTATGTATATATATCTTTCGTATTAATTACAAGATCCAACTCTAACGATCTATGGTTCTAGATTTATCTTGGTCTTGCAGTCGGGATTGCCATAAGACTGGAGTCCACGCCGAGGTGAGCGATACGGGTGCTGAGTCCCAACGGGAGCGGGGGAACCATCATCCAAGTGACGACGCTCCGCGCGCTCAGCCCGCAGCAGGGCGATCTCAGCACGAGCCCTACTCAGCTCGTCTAATGCATGGTCCAGCTCCGTGTTTAGCACGGCGGCTAGGTTGACTGTGCTGCTCAACCTAGGATTGTCCTCACCAGCAGGTGAAACAATCACGCCTCCTGTGCTGCCAGATGGACGGCGGGGGTAATACTTCAGGTCGAGACCGTCAGCTACCCCACCGAGAACCGAGCAGTAGTGCGAAAGCGCACGCCGTGCAGCATCCTGCATGGCTGCCTCAGCTGAGTCCCGCTCAGAGATAGAATAGTGCTCTGAGCAAGCCTCCGCGCCCTGGAGACTGTTCTCCAGACGGCGCACCAAGCAGGTCGCCTCCCAGCGGTCCGGGTAGACCCCGCGACTATGCTGGTAGACCACACAGCGATACTCGATGGACCAAGTACGCCGGTCAAGTGCCCGACGTAGCAGGGTGTCGAGCGCGTCGTGGAAGTGACACCCGCGAGCAGCGTCGCGAGTGATGGGTCGAGCAACCCATCCTTCCGGCTCATGGCTAGAGAGGTCGAGGTCGTGGCTCGAGCTGTCGTCGCCACCTCCGTCGTCTGGATCTCCTCCAGCAGCTACTCCAGAAGCTGGGACGCCCAGTGGTGGTGCAGGGGGCGCCTCCAGGGGAAGCACAGGGGAGCAGCTCCTCACAGACTCTATCTCCTGTTGGAGCGAGAAAGAAGAGCCCTGCTGCTCCTGTCGTCGACGTTCCTGCTCCTCATGCAGGCGGTGGTACAGTCTCTCCAAGTGGCTGGACTGTCCGGCCACGGGACGGCGAAGCGGACGCTCAGCAAGGCGGGAGGGTAAGAAGGGGATGACGGACTTTCGTGCAGTGTGTCTAAGTCGAGCCATCTACAAAGACATCGCAAGCAAAAGGGTGAGAACAGAATTAATATGACCAGCAAGTAATGAACCATAAATAAATGAAGGATCAGAATAATAATGAATCATAAATAAATGAAGGATCAGAATAAAACATAATTTTTCAGCAAGGTATAATATATAGTAGAATATAGATTTGGTCAGTAGGACCAACTTTTGAAGGGATACCAAAGTCAAGGCAGGGACAGAGGTCTATAGTCCTTAGAACGACCATTCTACTCTAGGTTAGCGGTCCTACAGTCAGCACGGCTTTGATACCACTTATGTCACACCCGGTTTTTAGAAGGCAAACCGAATGCGAACCATGTACGTGCCAGGATCAGTTATTCACGTACACAGCAGTTACATAACATGGACATCATCACACAGTGCTCAAATAGTATTAAAAGGGAAATAATAGTCGATTACATCATACGTCTGAGACGTCCATATAGTCCTTACAATAAATCAAAGTGCGGAAAAGAAACGTAGATAACGCGGCCTTCACAGGCAGCCGACTGGGGGTTGCCGCTAACCCACACCTAGAACTCGTCGTAGTCTTGGAACTCCTGGAAGTCTCCTTCCACAGCTTCATCTTCTCCTGAGCAGTGGTTGCAATGCTGACAACCTGGAGGGGGGGTTTGGTGTGTAGAGCAAGGGTGAGTACACATCAACATACTCAGCAAGTATCCTGTTTGGCTGTAGTGGACTAGCTTTATGTGGGGATAAGTCAAGCAGTTGCTTTTAGTTGGTCAGGTTATTACTTACTAGTAGAGAGCCAGGTTTTAACATTAACCCAAGTTATTAGCCCAAAGTATCCTTTCCAAACGGAAAGAATACCACTTACCAATACCATAATCATAATCAGAACCATCAATCTCATTGCCACCTGTACCAAAATATCTCTGATCAAGTATCACTAATCTCTGGAGCTCCCTTGGCCGCTCATAACCGCGAGCACGGCTGATATATCAGTTTCATAACACTCTGCAGAGGTTGCGCACTTTACCCACAAGCCGTGATTCCCTCTCTAGCCCGGGCTTGCAAGACCCTTATTCACTCCCAAGGTGAATGGCTAGGGATTCACTACGAAGCCTTTACAAAGATTCCCCGAGGCTGTAGCCGCCCGTTAGGTTTCCTAAATGTACCGCACTCCTCCCCAAGGGACAAATCGACCTTGGCAGAGCGAGCCGCATACACCGAGCCCCATTGACGGCACAACGGCTAAGCGAACTACACCCCGGTTCCTCTAATTATTCAGCTAAGGGCATCCCATTCCACCCTCATGGTTGCACTGTTTTCCCGGGCGGTCATCCATTGAACAGGTCCTTACGGAGAGGCACTCGAGAAACCGCTCGAGTCCCCTTAAATGCCACAAGTATGATCATAAACAAGAAGGGGAAAACAGCGTATCATAGATAATCACATCATGTTCATTGATTAGAGTTGAGCAATAGCATCAAACTAAGCAGTAATAATCTGACCCAAATAGGTAAACAAGGACATGGATAACAAAAGCTAGTCAATCCTTAGGTATAAATGTGTAATGCGGGAGGTGAATTAAAGAATGAATAGGACAAAGATAGGTCAAAGGACACTTGCCTCCACCAACCGACTGCTGCTCAGGGGCTTCTCCTGCGAATTCCTCGGGCTCTTCGACCGGATCGTTCTCTATGCGAGCGCAAACATACATACATCCATCCACATGTTTAATACAAAAGAACAGTACACCATTCAAGGGAACAAATAAAGTGAATATGCATCAAGTATGACATTCGATATCGCATTTGTTATGGTTAGAAAGAAATGGGAAAGGGTCTCGCAGGGGTTTAAAGTTTATGCACTAATGATTAGTTACAATTGATTCTTAACAAAAGAATTCTGTTATATATATACTAATGGAAACCTAATCATTTTTAGTTGATCAACATTGCACGGGTTAAACAATTAACTACGTGAATCAATAGCATAACGGAATTTTAAATTAAACTTCCTATTTTCCATAGCATGAACAATGATCAGTCTACCTAAAATAAAGTAATTATGATCACAGAAAGTAAATAAAATAAAATAAAAAAACAGAGGGGGGGCGGTTGAACCGGCCCTAGGGGCGGTTGAACCGGCCCTAGGCTGGGCGGCCGAGCTGGGGCGAGCGCGCGGGGGAGGGCGGCCGAGCTGGGGCCGGGGCGGCTGAGCCGGTCGGCCAGGGCGGCTGAACCGGCCCTGCGCAGGGGGCGGCTGGGCTGGGGCGCGGGCGCGGCCGGGGCTGGCCGGGCGGCCAGGCGGGCGCGGCTGGGGGCGGCCGGGGCTGGCCAGCGGCCAGGCGGGCGCGGCTGGGGGGCGGCCGGGGCGGGCCAGCGGCGCGGCAGCGGCCAGCGGCTGGGGGCGCCAGGGCGGGGGAAGAAGAGGGGGGGGAGGGGAGAGGGAGAGAGGAGGGAGAGAGGGGGAGGGGCTCACCGGCGATGGGGCGACCGACGGCGGGGGCGGCGGCCGGCGCTAGGGCAGGGCGGCGGTTGGGCAGGGGGTAGGGGCGGCGGCTTAGGGAGAGAGAGAGGGAAAATGAGAGGGAGAGGGAGAGGGTTAGGGGAAAAGGGGAGGTGGGGGGGGGCGGCTGGGCCTTTTTGGGCCCAAGAGGGGGCGCCAGGGGCGGCTGGGCCGGCCGGGGTCGGCCCAGGGCGCGGGAGAGAGAGAAAAAGAGGAGAGAGAAAGAGAGAGAAAGAAAAAGAAAAGATTATTTCTCTGTTTTCGAAATCCGATCTTTCCAGATGAATGCGTTTGCACTTTCAAACAATCAAAAATGCAAGGTTCGGCATGGTGCATCAAACAACACAAAGTATCTTTAGAGTTTTTCTTACACGGGAAATCCAAACCGAATCCCGCTAAAACTTTGGAAAAGGTCAAGGTTTAGCGAGGGAAAAAGAAAAGGAAAAGGTAACGCCCGAATTTTGGCGAGTAAAGAAAAGAAAAAAATTCAACTGCAAAATTCGGGGCGTTACAGGTTTACCACTCCTTGCGATGCTGAATAAGACATGTCGTTCTGAGAATCGCCTGCACATTGACAGGATATAGCCATCATCTTATTAAAACAGGCATGCGATTCTACTGGTATTTATCATTTGGAGAGAAAAAAACAGAGAAAGGTCCTTAGATACCCACCATCTTCCTTCCCATCATTGTCCTTTTAGTGTGAGTCCTGCAACAAAAAAAATGTTAAGGAGTCTGAAAGAAGTGGTGCGACGCTAAAGAGATTTGAGCACTGCAGATCAATCTCACGTTTTGAGAATTGTCGTCACTTCCTTCACTCTCACTCTCGCTTCCACTCTCACTGCAGGTAGAAAAGTACGAGGTGATTAGGTTGTGGATGAATTACAGAAAATCTGTAACTTGCACACCAACAAATAAAAACCTGTGCGAGGTAATCCCGTTGGCGGATGGAGCAGACGTTCTGCCAGGCTCGCTTTTCCCTGAAATTGTTACCAGAAGTCTAATTTAATTTTCTTGCTCCAACTGACTTTGATAATGAGTTGTTCACCTTGGAGAAGACGCACCATTCATTTCCGGAGCGCTTGGCGCAGCTCCCTGAAAGGTATATTTCAGGATTACATGAAACGGTGATGGCCAAAAGGGAATAGCACAGTTAGTACTTACATGAGTTTCAGCATGCCCATTTGTTGGCATAGGATAATGGCCAAATGGATGCATGGCCTGCCAGTAATTTACTCACCATGCAAAAAAAATGTCAACCAAACAAGGATAAAAGGGTGTGTGTGTGTGTGTACATTAGCTAGCATGTAGGTCAAATTTGTTAGGCATAAAAAGTGCATACAGGAGGTGTAGAGGGGTGGGCATATACTGTTCCAGGTGGATACATCACATAAGGTGGTGGCTGCGGTGTCCCGTAAGGTGGCACTATGGGCTGCAATCAAAGGACATTGCTTTCGATCACATATGAAAAATCACATGTTCTTGCAATATATAACACATAATACAGATCGACGTTAATAGTTGTAGAGATTGACAGAGAACAGAGGGGGCCTGGGGGCAAAGTTTTAGATATAGGGAGCACCTGAGGCCCCCACATGTATGGATGGGCCTGTGGATTTGCAGCAACGGTAGGGGGGAAGAACGCATGCGGTGGAATTGCTGAGTAGGCCTACCAAGATTTTTGACAAGAGATAAATCCATAAAGGAAAGGAGAATCGCTTGATGAAAAACAGAAGGTAGATGGAAAATGTTTCCTTCCTAATTAGCAAGGGCATGTTTTATATGGAATAACCTGAAAGCTGGGCCATTTAGGGTACACTGAAGTTGTTCCACTGGATGTGGTGGTAGCTGGAGGTTGATCCTGAAAATAAGGAGGTAAGCAACATAAGAAACAAAAGCATCATGTACAAATTATGAAGCACAAACAAAAGGACAGGACACCAGTACAACATAATTCACATAAATAAATATGAAGGATTATTGTTCCAACTCAATATATTACCTTGTCTGTATGTCGACTTTGGAGTAGTGGCCTTTGGGGATGGACAACATGGATGATTGCATGACAAGGAAGTGAGATGACCTTGCCCTTGTTCACCATTGCCAACCTCACCCTCACACTGTCGATCTAACCAACCGATCTGCTAGCATGAAGACAATAGTTTGAAGATGGATTGAAAACTTGACTTTAATCTACATCGGCGCCGGCCGAAACCGCAGCATGAATCCGTGCTACAGGAACATGTCTCTGGCCCAGCAAGCACACACTCCATACGAACCGATCAGATCACAAAAACAGACTCCTAGCACTGTATAGGCAGTAGCAAAGGTCTACTACTACACATTGTTCAAGGGTAGCAGGTGGGCTTGGGAGAGATGTAGTAGATGTGTTTCCTGTCCAGAATTGCAATAATCTAAGTATGAATATGACTAATCTTTTTCTACACAGGTCTGTTGGTAGACTAAAAGACGTAGATGGATCCGTTCAACAATAACGATGTTCAACCTCCATTAAGAGAATTGTCTAGCAACACCCTTGAAGGTATATCTACTAATAAAATGCAATATTTGATCTCTCACCAAGGTTTTAAAAAGGAAAATATTAAATGGTTTAGGAGGACATGTTGATGCAAGGCAACGTAAGCGGGAAAGAGAAAGAGGACGATATGCAGCGATGAGTGATGAAAAAAAGAATGAACTAAAGAAGCGTCGTGAGTCACGCAAAAACAAAAACATTGAGTACTCAAAAGGTATGTTACCTATTTCCATGAATCATTCATCAATAAGGGTAACACATATGTGTTGTCGGGTTACTTTATTGATGCAAATGTTAACTAAAACGATGTTCATATTGTGTAGATGAATGTCCAGAGGTACCTGTCAGCGACGAAAGCATAATTGATTTAACTAAATCGTGTGATAACACTCAAGGTGAATATGTTTGTTTAACATGTATTGACAATGGAGATTATTAATGGGTAATATATGATGGTTCAGGAGGTTGAACTGATGCGAGACAATGTAAGAGAGAAAGAGAAAGAGCATGAAATGCGGCGATGAGTGTTGAAAAAAAACAAATTGAAGAACCATCGTCAGTCACGCAAAAAAGAGAACGTTGTTCACCATGAGTATTCAAAAGGTAAATTAAGGCTGCTTGTGCGTCACTCATCTTTAAAATAATTCTTTTCTTATGTGTTATCGGGTTACTTTGTGTAGATGATTGTCCAGATGTGGCTATAGGCGACGGAAGCATCATTGATTGTACTATACCGTGTGGTATCACTCTAGGTAATTACATTTCTTTGTTATGTTAATTAACAACAACGATAAATAATGGAAAAGGATATAACTGGTTAGGTGGATGTGATGATGCGATACAACGTAAGAGGGAAAGAGAAAGAGCACGATACGCCACGATGAGTGCTGAAAAGAAAAATGAATTAAAGAGGTGTCGTTAGTCAAGCAAAAATGAAAATGTTGTGCACCATGAGCGTTCAAAAGGTATGTTAACTATGCTCGTGTGTCACTCATCTTTAAAGTAATGCTTTTCTTATGTGCTCTTGGGTTAGTTTGTAGATTGCAGCATACCTGCACACAAAGAGAATAATAATCATCAAAGCATTGACACTCTAGGTTATTATGTTTCTGTGTTATGTTATTGAAAGACGAAAATTATAACAAATGTGCCCCAATAGTGAGTTGAGCTCTCATCATTCAACCTATAATATATACATCTAAGAGCTTTGTTACTTTCAACTTTAAGGCGCATCAGCTCAGACGGGTCATCAACATGATTCCAATCCAAGTTCAGAAGTTTTAGATGCAAGGGGACGTAAGAGAATTCGAGAACAGATTCGATTTGCAACTCTAACAAGGGAACAAAGGGCATTGCGTAATACTACACCATGTCAAAAGAGTGCTAAGGGAAAACTATAGTAGAAGACAACAAGAAATGCTAGCTCAAGACTCGATCGCAATTGAGAATCCGAAGTTTACGCCGGAGCTTGTGTGGAGTTCAACAGATTCTCAACCTCATATTGGGTCTCTATCTAGCTCCAAGGACATGGTTATCTCTAAGTTGAGTGCAACACCTTTTGTTTATGCTTCATTGCAGACTAAGGATGTTGACATGGACAAAATGACACAGTCTCCTAGAAGACAACGACATAGGCATCATGTGTCGTCTAGCGAAAGACAGAGCCTGATATCTCGTCAAAACTAGAAATTTCAATCTGCCATTAGAAGAAACTTTGCTACTGCAACTAGGGATCACGACATGGAAGGCGGTGAGCACAATGAAATTGATCACGCGATTGCTTCAGAGATCGAAAACAACAGTAATTACTAATTCATCCTTAATTGATATGATACTTAACTTATAGTGGCCAATTGATTTAACACAACTTTCCGTCAATAGAAAGTACAAGCCCATGCATGTCCAGTCACTGCTCCACATAGTGACAAAATGACTGAAGGAGCAGACGTTGGGATGCAACAACAGATAACCCCGAATGTCACCACCAATGGTAATTACAAGCTCCTTCCACAATTAGTTCCCTAATTATTCTTAGTGGTTAAAACCATGTGAATCAATAGATGCCAATGAAGGTGTGCTCTTTGTAGAGAATCATGACGAGGATGTACTTTTCGAAGATGATGACGAAGAAGATGGATACCTATTCACTGGGCAAGGTACTAACATAATGTTTGTAATAGTATATATATAGGATATATAGGATTTGAAAGTTTCTAAAGTTATTCGTCTTACCCGTTGTTCCTCGAAAACAAATTTAGATGGTGAATCTATTGAGGATATCGAGATTGATGAAACTCAAGATGCATTTACTGTTACCCCAGACGTACCTGACCCGTATGATAAGGTGTATAGTAACATACCTGAAGAAACACATTCGTTGGACATTGTTGCTGACTGCGTTTACTGTGAAGCAAAGAAGTTTCAGTATGAACCACCTGGATTTTGTTATTGTAATGGACAGATTGATCTAGCCCCGTTCGAGACACCACCTCAACTTAGGAGGCTGTGGGAGTGCTCAGATGCTGATGCGAGACACTTCCGTGATAACATTCGATTTTTTAATGGCCATTTCTCTTTCACTTCTCTGTACTGTTGCCTTGACAGTATGACTACAAACATGAATTGTGGTATTTACACGTTCCGTGCACATGGCATGATGTACCACAATGTAAGGTCGTTCGGTAGGGAAGTTGGTGCAGAACATAAACACCTTGAACTTTACTTCTACGATGATGATCCTAGCCTCGAGCATAGATATCGTAAATGTCATCAAGATCAACTTGAGAAAGACAAGGCAGTTATTAAATAGTTGGTTGAAATACTTAAGGGAAACCCATACACTGAGCACCTTAGGAGTATGGGACACGTTGATAACATTGAAGACTACCATATCGCCTTGAACCTTGACCAAACGCTGAACCAGAATTTATATAATGCACCCATCACTTCGGAGGTCGCTGCAGTTTGGATTGAGGGGAGTGAACGACGAGGTCAATTCAGTAATAGTGTTATGTTGCATGGGAAGGATAGGTCAAGCCACGGTATCCGTTCCTATCATGGATGTTATGATGCAGTATCATATCCAATGTTCTTTCCTAAAGGTGAACTTGGATGGCATGCAAATATTCCTAAGTCCAATGTTTCCATGGACGAAGTAGACGCGTACCATGAGCAACATAGGACAAGGGATGCAAACGATGACGATACAGGTTAGTTGCTTCTTTGTGATTTTTATATGATGCTTTGTTAAATATGTTTTTAGCAACACTAATTAATAAACCTTCTGACTGCAGAACGACCTAGCCATCTATGTGTGTCTGTACGTGATTATTACTGCTATAGATTCCAAATTCGACCAGGTATATTCAATCCAGTACTTCATGGGAAGCGGCTTTTCCAACAGTTCGTGGTTGACACCTACATCAAGATTGAGAGCTCTCGTTTGGATTTCATACGTAAAAACCAAGACAGATTAAGGGCGGATCTATACAAGGGTTTGGTAGATAGCTTGCATGAAGGCGAGAACAGAGCAGACAAAATTGGAAAGCGAACCATGTTGTCTACATCATTTATCGGTGGTCCTCGTGACATGAGACGCCGGTATATGGATGCTATGTCCCTTGTGCGGAAGTTTGGGAAGCCAGACATATTCCTCACTATGACGTGCAACCCTAATTGGGATGAAATAACCAGAGAGCTTCTCCCTATGCAGTCACCACAGGATCGTCCGGACCTTGTTGTTCGCATATTCCGTGCAAAACTAGAGGAACTGAAGAAGAGATTGACTAAGCATCATATTCTTGGAAAAATCCGGGCTTATGTCTATGTCGTGGAGTTCCAGAAGCGAGGTTTGCCTCATGTCCATTTCCTACTCATCATGTAGAGAAAGTACAAGCTAACTTGCCCCGATCAGTATGATCTCCTTATCTCCGCTGAGATCCCTGACAAGAAGAAGTACCCTGAACTATACAAGATGGTTATCAAGCATATGATGCATGGACCGTGCGGGTTGCTAAATCCTAAATGCCCATGCACTGAGGGTCGTGCTTCATGCAAAAACCATTATCCTAGAGCTTTTAGCAATGCAACATCTCAAGGAAAGGATTCATATCCTATTTATAGGTGTCGTGATGATGGGCGTAAGGAAACGGTTCGAGGTTGTGAATTGGACAACAGATGGGTCGTCCCTTATAACCCTTACCTCCTCCGGCTCTTCAACTGTCACATCAATGTTGAGGCGTGCGGGAGCATCAAGGCTGTCAAATACTTGTTCAAATACATATACAAAGGCCACGATCGTGCGTCTGTGGCTGTGACAGATGCAAACAAGGCTGATGGTGACGTTGATGAGATCAAGCAGTATAGAGATGCTAGGTGGGTGACCCCTCCAGAAGCCCTTTGGAGGATATTCAGCTTTGATCTAAGTCAAAACTCTCCACCAGTGATGCAACTGCAGCTCCATCTTGAAAACATGCATATGGTGTCATTTCACGAGCGTGCTAAAGTAAATCATGTTGTCCAACGTCCAGGTGCCGATAGGTCAATGCTTACGGCATATTTTGAGGCAAATAGGCTACACGAGGAGGCTCGGGGCATCCTTTATCGTGATTTTCCTGAGTGGTACACTTTGCAGCAAGGCAAAGTGTGGCAAAGGAGGAAACGAAACACGGGTGGACAGGTTGGTAGAATAGTCTCTGCTCATCCAGCTGAGGGGGAGCGCTTTTATCTTCGACTTCTCTTAAACCATGTGACGGGTGCTACCTCCTATGCGGATCTAAGACAGTAGATGGTGACACACTACCATCTTTTCGTGAGGCAGCACAAAGGAGGGGACTGCTTGAAGCAGATGACACAATAGATGAGTGTCTCAACGAAGCCGCTATTTACCAAATGTCGTCAGCACTACGAAGGTTGTTTGCAACAATACTGGTATACTGCGAGCCGAACGATGTGGCAGAATTATGGCGGAGACACCTTGATTCAATGTCAGAGGACTATCACCGTAGTACTCAAAGCAAAACCCATGTGCAACAGATGGTCTTGATTGACATTAGAAACATTTTGCAGTCAATGGGTAAAGACATAAAGACATTCCCTCTCCCTGCTATCATCGACAAATATGACGATTCACATGGTACTGATAGAGAGATTTACGAGGAGGAAAGTATCGAGACGACAACAGAAGACGTTGCTATGAAAGAAACCCTAAATGAGGAGCAGAGGTCTGCCTATGGTAAGATCCTATCTGTCGTTGACACCAATAACGGTGGAGTGTTCTTTGTGGATGGGCCTGGTGGGACTGGCAAGACCTATCTGTACAAGGCACTGCTTGCGGCACTACGCAGTCAGGACAAGATTGCACTTGCAACAGCTACATCTGGTGTTGCGGCTTCCATATTGCCTGGGGGGAGGACTGCCCATTCACGCTTCAAGATACCACTTACTATTGATGATGGTGTTGTATGTAGCTTCACGAAACAAAGCGGGACAGCAAAGTTGCTACAAAAAGCATCGCTCATTATCTGGGACGAGGCATCGATGACTAAGAGACAAGCAATTGAGGCGCTAGACAATAGCATGCGTGATATAATGGGACAGCCTGGGCTGCCCTTTGGTGGGAGGACTGTTGTGTTCGGGGGTGATTTCAGACAAGTACTCCCTGTTGTACGCAAGGGGTCAAGGGCTCAGATAGTTGCTACCTCTCTACGGAGTTCTTACCTCTGGGAATCCATGTGCCACCTAAAGCTTGTTCAAAACATGAGGGCACAGAGCGACCCATGGTTTGCAGAATATTTGTTGCGCGTCGGTGGTGGAACTGAGGAAGCGAACAACGATGGTGATGTTCGTCTTCCAGATGAGGTATGTGTGCCATATACTGGTAATGATCGCGACCTTGATAGACTGGTAGATGACATTTACCCCAATCTAAATGAAAACATGTCTAACACAAGCTACATCACTTCAAGAGCAATATTGTCTACACGGAATGACTGGGTGGATATGATAAATATGAGGATGATCGATCGTTTCCAAGGTGAGCAGATGATGTACCATAGTTTTGACACCGCGGTGGATGATCCTAATAACTATTACCCATCGGAGTTTCTAAACACGCTGACTTCTAATGGACTACCCCCGCACGTTCTGAAACTCAAAGTTGGATGCCCAATCATGTTGCTTAGGAATATAGACCCTGCTAATGGACTTTGCAATGGCACGAGGTTGGTGGTTCGTGGTTTCCAAAAAAACAGTATTGATGCTGAAATTGTCCTTGGCCAACATGCTGGAATGCGAATTTTCTTGCCTCGTATACCCCTGTGCCCCTCTGATGATGAGATGTTCCCTTTCCAGTTTAAAAGGAAGCAGTTTCCGATAAGACTAAGTTTTGCCATGACGATTAACAAGGCCCAGGGCCAGACGATTCCTAATGTTGGTGTGTACTTGCCGGAACCAGTGTTCTCTCATGGCCAGCTTTATGTTGCTCTATCAAGGGCCACCGCTCGATCGAAAGTGAAGATACTTGCCATTCCAGTCCATGATGAGAAGAAGAAGAAGGGGGTTGAAAGGAACTCAGCGATAAATGGCGCAACATACACAAAGAATATCGTTTATAAGGAGGTCCTTACGCCGTAGCTGACATTGATGAATGCATGGCAATTAACAACTTGTAATGCACTTAATTATTTTGGTTTTTAGGTGAAGATGTATTTTTGCCTTTTATTTCTCTATTTTGGCTCCTTTTTAGCTTCCTATTGTTTAGTGGTCATTTGGTTGATACAACAAAGAAAGCAGATGAGCATTGAATAGATGTTATCGGTCTCTTTTCATTATGTTTCATGTATTGTTTAGTAAATAGTCTTGGTCTTTGGACCCAACTTAACTAGATATATAGATAACTGCATCTCACTTAAATAGAAGAACAATGTTCAGTATGCAAATCTTGTTTATAAGGAGGTTGTGGAGCTGTAAATGCTTTAGATGCACCTGTAAATATTCTCAGTTATACAATGTGATCATAAATAAAAAAATCTAAGGAAAATCATGGCAATTCTGTAAATGTCATGTGTTCTTGTGTTGATCCTGAAACTGTTCCTTGAGCTATTGATATGGAAAACTATATTCCTATACTATAGATTATCCATACATGAACCTACCAATGTGGGAAAAAGAATGTATGCAGCTAATTATTTCAATGTCATACCTTGTAGTCTTGCATAAATTCATAATGCATAACAGTTTCTGGCTCATTGCTTGCTGCTTTCAAGACTTTACAAGCCCTTCACGAGTACCATTGTCAACTAAGAAAATTACAGTATGTCAGAACTACAATATTATCTTCCATGACAGAAAATGTAAATATTGACTGGTTTGAGAGGAGAAATGGAAATTACCACAGTTTGTTCCAAGCACACAAATGTTTTATATAATTTAGGGCACCAACAAAACATTCCACTCCAACAGTAAAACCTCAAATCTAAACTATATAACAGCCCACTACGATATAGTATATTTGAGGCACTTGAGAGTGCCTCATAATTTTTTGACCAAATTTTATGGAATGATACAATGTTGGAGTAGTTTTTCCTATGTAAAACTCTATATTTTAATTTGAAGCACCAGTTTGAGACATTATTAGAGATGCTCTTACGTTGGAACTGCTTGGAGCCCTCCAAACGAACCCATAAAAACAAGGCATTAAGCAACACAACAGTCCATAGACCAAAGAATCTCTTAAATGGTAGTTCAAGGCAACCATGTCATTGAAGAATCAGAGTATCCAGTGGAGATAGCTGTTTTGCAGCACATTAATTGCAAAATGTGGATTCCATTATTATTAAAACATCTATAAAGTTTTTAATATCGACTTGGACTCTGAACTATAGTACACCTCAATTACATCATCAAATAATAAATAGCCACATCTATGAGCTATAAAAAGGTCAGCAGATATAAAACCTGCTGTACTGAACCAAGCGCAAAAGGAAGGCTGCTAGTGTTTTCTTCAGCAGCCACGTCTCTTCACAGAATGAAGGGGATCTATTGTTGAATCTTCAAGACAGGAAAGGCAATAACGTCCCTTATGCTAGAAGAGTTCGTCAAAAGCATTACTAACCGGTCGATACCGAGGTCCTGATGTAAGGTTACTCAAAAAAATTAGTCACGGAAGATATAGGTTCTCGACAAATAATTTGCAGTTCCAAGAACAATAGCGTGTTAGCAGTAGCGAAAATACACAATTTAATCAGTCCTACCATTCCTGATGCCGGTGGCATTCCGTATTCCAATGAAGTCAAGAAGTCCTCGTCTAAAGAAACTTCATACGAGTAATTGTCGTCGCCTTCACCCTCGGTAGATTTGACCTCCTTAGCCATTGCAGCACGCTTAGTATTGTGCTGTTTTATTTGATTTTCAAGACGGCTTCGCTGCAATAAAGACACATTTGAATTTGAAAATGCACATTTGAATTTGAAATGATCTGACAAGCAAGTTGTGATTTCCATCTATCTTAATGATCACCTAAATAACATATTATAAAACTCAGACTGAATTACATCTTCCTTTTCTCCCCAGTTTCCAGGTGTAACCTTGAGCTATTGTTACGGTCGGGAACATTTATAGGCGCTCGTAATAGGGGCTAAAGGAGGGGTATTTGGGATCAACCAGGAAGGTCTGGTTCAGCAATAAACAAGCAATTACAGCCAATCCCATTTTCACTTCCTTTCTCTGTTATCTCATCTCCCTGCTATCTACCTTGCCACCATCCACCACGGGCAGGAAACCGGTGGCCAGCGAGCTCCCACAGCTACATCCTCAGGGACGTGACAGCTGTACTATGATGCTACATCACGGACAGACTATTGGAAGTTAAACAACCACCTTGGTCCGCCTTTGTTTTTATTTCAAGTACATGCCATCAGTGGAACAAAGAAAGTTTTGAAGGGGAAAAATATTCATAATGGTCTACTACTGTACCACATGCTGTAGTTTTACAGATTGTGAACTGAAATAGTACTAATTATTTAATTACATGCATAAGATTCCAAATACTCAATGTTTGATACTCCTTACAGAACTTAGCAAAGAAATACTGCTAATAATGGCATTTAGGCATGCACTAAGGCCCTGTTTGTGACAGCTATACAGCTCCAAAAAATTTAGTGTAGTTGGTGGAGCAGGTGCTCCAGAAAATCGTGGAGCTGGAGCCTTTAGAAGACATTTAGATAAATCATTTTATTTATTATTTAGATTACAAATATTTTTAAAACTATTTAAATTGATATTATAAACTACAGCTCCACACTGGAACTGAACCTAGAGCTATCCCGAACACCCCCTAAGAAACCAGGACATTCTTACTGTAACACCCTGAATTTGCGGGTATAAAATTTCTTTGCTCATATTCACAAATTCAGGTGTTACTTCCTTTTCTCATCCTTCCTCATTCTTTTCTCTCTCAATTCTATAGGGGCTAAGTGCTTATTTTACTTGTAATTATAGTTTATTATGTTAAACCCTAAGGGAGTATGAATTGTTGCATCATGTTGAACCCTAGATTTCATTTTTTGCTTGGTGCATAATTCTTGGAAGGTTTGATTTGAGTTTGTGGCTTGTTTGAATTTGAATCAAATGGAGAAAATAAAAGGAAAAGAGAAAGGAAATTCCAAAATAAAAGAAAAGAGGAAAGCAGCCCAAACCCGCCGCCCCCTCAGCCTTTCGGCCCATCAGGCCCAGCTCGCGCGCGCGCCCTCCCGCTCCTTCTCTCTCTCTGCGCAGCGGGCCCCGCCTGTCGGCGCAGCGGCCTCCCGTGCGCCCGCTCTCCCTCTCTCTGCTCGGCCAGTCCCACCTGTCGGCGCCCCCGCCCGCGCGTGCGCCATCTCCCTCGCTCTCTCTGCCCGTGGGCCCTCCCGGTCAGCCCCGCTTTCCTCGCGCCCGCGCCCGACTTCTTCTCTCTCTCTGCGTCGCGGGTCCCAGCTGTCAGCTTCGCCGTTCTCGCGTAACCGCCGCCGAGTCGCGCGCGCCCGCGGTCTCCGCGCCCACGTCGCGCGTGGGGAGCTCACCCCAACCCCGCCCTCGGCCACTTGAGCCCCGAGCCCCACTCGCCCTCGCCCCCTCCCTCATTTGCGCACCAACCGGCCCCCTCTCTCGCCCTTTCCCTCTCGCTGCGCGCACGCAGAGCGCCGCCGCCATAACCCCGCCGTCCCGAGCTCGGTTCCCCGTCGCCGTTGGAGCTCCGCCGCGCCCTTAGCCCCGGTGAGCTCCACCCCGACGTCCGCAACCCGGAACGCGCCCCAATTCCCTCTCCCCCTCCCTATTTCTCTCTGCCCGCGCTCACCCGTCGTCCGCCGTGCAGCCGCCGCCGTCGACCCGGGCCACCGTCGCGTCTCCGTCGTCGCCGAGGAGTCCTCGGAGTTCGCCGTGAGGTAAGGAATCTCCCCCGCTCCTATTGCGCCTTGTCTTGCACGCTAGCGCGCTTGATTTCTCGCCGGAGTCGCTCAGCGCCGCCGCCGAGCCGCCCCGCCGCGAATCGCCCCCCCTCCGGTGCCCCTGCCCCGACCCAGACCCCACCAGAGAGTTCCCCGCGCCCCCCCCCCCCGACCTCCCCGGCCACTCAGGTCGCCCCGGGAGCCCGCCAGGCCCCCGCTCCCCTCGTCTCCGGCGAGCTCCTCCGTCACTGGCGCGAGCGCCGCCGCCCCAGCTAGCCGTAGGAGAGGCTCAGCCTGGCCACCCAATCCCCGCCGTTCACCCGAGATCGGGCGGCCCTGATTTAATTAGCCCCGCCTCTCTGTCCGCCCGACCCCGCCTGCCAGTCGTCCGCGCCCGCTCTGCCCGCCCGGTCCCGCCTGCCAGTCGCCCGCGCGCTCGCGCTGTCCGCCCGGCCCCGCCTGTCGGTCCGCCCGCGCGCTCTGCCCGCCCGGTCCCGCCTGTCAGCCACCCCGAGCCACCGCGCGCCCGCGCGCCCGCCGCAGGATCTAATCCTGGCCGTTGATCTGAGATCTAACGGCTGTAAGCGCCCGATACCCCTTCGCCCGCGCATTTTCTTAAAGAACCCCTCGGTTTTCTGGATTTTGCGCCCGCCGTCCCTGGTTTTTCGCGGTTAAGTCCTCAGCCCTTTTATTTAATTCAAAATAGGTCCTTAGGGTATATTTTTAACCCCTAAAACTTGTAAAATTCATAACTTTGCCATATGAACTCCAATTCAGGTGCTTCAAATTGCAAAATGTTCATAAAATTATTACCTATTTATTTATGCAATGTTTCCCTGCTGTTTCCATGTTCCAATTAATGGTTAATCATTAGGATAGGATTAAGGTTATTGGAACTCTATTTTGGGATAAATAAAAGGTAGTAGACTTTAATAAAAGTTGGAGCACTTAAGTTTATAGACTCAAACCCTTAAGTTTAGGAACTTAAACCAGATAATTATTTAATTCCACCACTAACTTAAACTTGATTAGTGAATAATGAATCTTTTGTATAGTCCCCTACCCCAGACCTAGGGAACACCAAAGTGCCTATCCCTTTTCTGTTATGAGCTTGTGACCACTCTCTGCTGCATATGTTTGGCATATTGTTTTTGTTTGTTATTTTCCCAAGTGCATAGTGTGAATGATTGCTTTACGTAGACAACGAGCAGTCTGTGTTTCCCGAGGCAGTTGCAGAGGAAGTCCCTGATCAGCAGCTTGGTGAAGGCAAGTGTCCTCAGTCCCATTATGTCCCATTTACTTTATAATACACTGTCCCGCATTACTTACTTGAAACCTAAGGATTGACTAGCTTTACACTTTACTTTATCCTTGATGACCTTATGGGCTATTATGGTTAGCATTCTGCTACTGCCTTAACTTAATCAATGAACATGATGTGAATATTTATGATACTGTTATCCTGGTTATGTTGATGATCTTGTGATACTCTAGGGGGCTCAGGCTGTTTCCTGAGTACCTCTCCGTAAGGACCTGTTCGTTGAGAGACCACCCGGGATAACAGTGCAACCATGAGGGTGAAATGGGGCGCCCTTAGCTAAATAATTAGAGGAACTAGAGGTGTAGTTGCTTCGCCGTCGTGCCGTCAATGGGGTCCAGGCACAGTGCTTGCTCTGCCGAGGCTGAGTGCCGAGGTTCTTTCGTTTTGCTTTTGTTAGTCACTCTCCTGCGGGGAGGAGTACTGTGTTTATCAAACTGGAGAAACCTAACGGGCAGCTATGATCTCTAGGGAATCTTTGTAAAAGCTACGTAGTGATACCCTGCCGGACCACCTAGGTAGTGGTCAATGGGGATTAGCTCTCCCCGGGCAGAAAGGGAATCATGACTCATGGGTAAAGTGTGCGACCTCTGCAGAGGGTAGTGAAACTGATATATCAGCCGTGCTCACGGTTAAGAGCAGCCTTGGGATCCTCTTTGATTAGAGATACAGATGGTTCGAGATACAAGGATTATGTTATGGTTTTGGTTCGAATATGATGATGTTGTTCCTCGATGAGGAAAGGGTTCATGGGCTGGTTAATGATAAAATCTGGCTTCTACTAATGATAAATACCTGACCAACTAAAAGCAACTGCTTGAGCCTAACCCCATATAAAGCTAGTCCACTTCAGCCAAACGGGACATTTGCTGAGTACGTTGATGTGTACTCATCCTTGCTTTACCACAAAACACCAGGTTGTCCGCATTGTAACCACTGCTCCGGAGAAGGCGAAGCCGTGGAAGGAGATTTCCAGGAGTTTCAAGACTACGATGAATTCTAGGTGTGGGTTGGCGGCAACCCCCAGTCAGCTGCCTGTGAAGGCCTTATCTTTACTGCGTTTCGCTTAGCACTTTGATCTAACTGTTAAGTCGATGACTATGTGGATGTCTATGACTCTGTGATGTAATAAGTTTTTACTCTTTTATGTTATTATTCGAGCATTGTGCGATGGTGTTCATTTATGTAATCGATGTGTACGTGAGTTCTGATCCTGGCACGTACATAGTTCGCATTCGGTTTGCCTTCTGAAACCGGGTGTGACATAAGTGGTATCAGAGCCGTGCTGACTGTAGGACCGCTGACCTAGAGTAGCACTGGTCGTACTAAGGACTATTGACCTTCTCTCTCACCTTGACCTCTGATGTTACTTCAAAAGTCGGTCGTCTCGACCAACCCTATGTTTCACTACATATATATATACTATATTATACCTTGTTAAAATTTTTATCTTATTCTGTCTATGGTTTATTCACTTGTCATATTAGTTCTGCTCTTACTCTTATGCTTACGGTGTCTTTTGTAGATGGCTCGTCTTAGACACACTGCACGTAAGTCGGTGATTCCTTTCCTGCCGTCTCGACTTGCGGAGCGTCCTCTGCACCGCACCGTGTCCGGTCAGTCGAGTCACCTGGAGAGGCTGCACCACCGCCTGCGTGAGGAGCAGGAACGCCGACGCCAGCACAGAGAGCAGCAGGGCTCTTCCTCCTCATCCCAGCGTGAGGTGGAGTCCGTGAGGCCCCGTTCCTCTGTTGCCCAGCTGGAGGCGCCCCTTGCACCACCCCGGGACGTCCCGGCTGTTGGAGGAGGACCTGGAGGAGACCCCGACGACGACGACTCAGACCACAGCACGGAGTCTTCTGAGCCGCAGGAGGCGGAAGGATGGGTCGCCCGACCCATCACTCGCGACGCCGCTCGCGGTTGTCACTTCCACGACGCACTCGACACCTTGCTGCGCCAGGCTTTCGACCGGCACACCTGGTCGATCGAGTATCGTTGTGTGGTCTACCAGCACAGTCGCGGGAGATACCCGGACCGCTGGGAGGCTACCTGCCTAGTTCGCCGTCCGGAGGATGACCTCCGGGGTGCGGAGGCCGTTTCGGAGCACTATTCCATCTCCGAGAGGGACACTGCAGAGGCGGCTATGCAGGATGTAGCACGACGTGCACTCTCCCAGTACTGTTCTTTGTTCGGTGGCGTGGCCGACGGTCTTAACCTTCGGTACTACCCCCGCCGCCCTACTGGCAGCACAGAGAGTGTGGTTGTCTCACCTGTTGGTGAGGCTAACCCTAGGTTGAGCAGCACAGTCAACCTAGTCGCAGTGCTTAACACTGAGCTGGACCACTCTCTGGACGAGCTGAGCAGGGCTCGAACGGAGATTGCGGAGTTGCGTGCTGAGCTGGCAGAGCGCCATCACCAGGAGGGTGGTTCTCCCGCTCCTGTTGGGACTCAGCACCCATATCGCTCGCCGCCACGTGGTCATCACACTTATGGTTCCCCTGTCTGTAAGACCAGGATAGATTTGGATCCTTAGATCGTTAGCGTCGAATTTTGTAATAATTCTTAAGTCAGATGTCTCAGTCTTAGATAGTTAGTTTAGTTTGCTTAACAGTTGCTTCCATTCAGTTTAGTTTGCTTATCAGTTGCTTGCATGCTTGTTATGATGAACTTGTGCTGGATTTGGGTCTTTGTAATGACTGTTGCCAACCTGTGGGTTTCCCCTGCAGTTTGGCCTAGCTAGTAATGTTAATAAAGTTAGTTATTTAGTTGGGAAGCCATTTACTTCTACTTTCCTTCTCATCTGGGAAGCTGTGTTGAATCATTATGAGGATCAGTGAAACTTTTTGTTCACTCAGTGTCATGAAGAATTCTGTGTTCTCTTTTCTGATGCTGGAGGATTGTAAGATCAATGCTGATGTATGAATGTCTCCCACAGATGTCTGACAACAGGCGCCGATGCAACAGGCGTGCTCAGCAAGAGCAGCATGACCAGCAGGAGGAGCACCAGAGGCAGCCTCCCCCACCACCCCCGATGATAGTGGAGCAGATGTTCTTGATGCAGACTCAGGCAGTGCAGGCCATTGGGCAGACTCTGGCAGCCATGCAGCAGGCTCAACAGCAACCTCAACCCCAGTTGCAAGTGCAGATGCCCCAGATGCCACGAGATAGGCGTGGTGAGTTCATGAGAGGGCACCCTCCTACCTTCGCCCATTCTGCTGACCCCATGGATGCAGAAGACTGGCTGCGCGCAGTGGAAAGAGAACTGCGCACCGCTCAATGTGACGACAGGGAGAAGGTTCTGTATGGTCCCCGTCAGCTAAGGGGAGCAGCCCAGTCCTGGTGGGAGTCCTACCTCGCCACACATGCTGACCCCGAAGCCATCACTTGGGAGGAATTCAGCGAGAGTTTCCGCAGGTACCATGTGCCGGAGGGACTGATGATCGTGAAGAAGGAAGAGTTTCTGGCTCTGAAGCAGGGACCCCTGTCTGTTAGTGAATACAGAGACAAGTTTCTGCAGCTATCTCGTTATGCACCTGAGGATGTCAACACTGATGCTAAAAGGCAGTACAGGTTCATGAGGGGTTTAGTGGATCCCCTGCATTACCAGCTGATGAATCACATCTTCCCCACCTTCCAGCACCTGATTGATAGGGCAATTATGACTGAGAAGAAGCGTAAGGACATGGAAGATCGGAAGCGTAAGATGAGTGGGCCCCAGTCCGGAGGCATCAGCCGTCCACGTTTCTCAGGCAGTTCATCTCAGCAAGGCAGGCCGGGTCACCCACAGGGATATCAGAATCAGAATCAACGTCCGCATCAGCAGCAGTCTCAGAGGCAGTATCAGCAACAGCAGTATCGTCAGCACAGCCAGCAAGGAGGTAATCAGTATCAGAAGCAGAACAACCAGGCACCTCGCCTTCCTGCCTCAGCAGCAAACCAGAGCAACCAGGCAGCCCCAGCACAAGGAGGAGGCAGAGGATGTTTCCACTGCGGAGAGCAAGGCCACTGGGCGATGCAGTGCCCAAAGAAGATGGCGCAGCAGCAGACCAACCCCAATGCTCCAACAAGGCAAGGTGTACTGCAGCCAACGACAGGCAATCGTAACCAAGCGTACAACCGTGGAAAGGTGAACCACTTGGAGGCCGAAGCGATCCAGGACGCACCAGATGTGGCAGTAGGTATGTTTTCAGTCGAATCTCATCCCACGAAAGTGCTATTTGATACTGGTGCAACTCATTCATTTGTCACTGCAACCTGGGTAGAATTGCATAACATCTCAGTAGAGGCAATGATGCCGCCCATGAGGATTAATTCAGTTGGTGGCAAGGTGCAAACAGATAAAATATGCTCAAATATAAGGGTGGAAATAAGGGGGATAGGATTCCCCAGTGACTTAATAGTAATAGACACCCCTGGGATAGATGTCATCCTAGGGATGAATTGGTTAATGAAGTATGAGGCGAATGTTAGCTGTGACAAGAGGACCGTAACATTGAAGTCCCCGTCAGGAGAAGAGGTAGTGGCTGAGCTAAGGATGCCTAAATCAGCGGAGGGTGTCTGTCACCAGATTTCAGTTGACAGTAAGGAGCCCAACCCGCTCGAGACTATCAAGGTTGTGTCGGACTTTCCGGACGTATTTCCCGAGGAGCTAACGGGCATGCCACCCGAGAGAAAGGTTGAGTTTGCCATAGAGCTTATCCCTGGTACCGCCCCCATTTCCAAAAGAGCCTACCGAGTGTCTGGACCAGAATTGGTGGAACTCAAGAAGCAGATAGATGAGATGTTAGAGAAGGGTTACATCAGACCAAGTACCTCGCCTTGGGCCGCTCCGGTGTTGTTTGTAGAGAAGAAAGATGGTACCAAAAGGATGTGCATAGACTACAGAGCCTTGAATGAAGTCACAGTCAAGAACAAGTACCCCCTGCCGAGGATAGAAGATTTGTTTGACCAGCTCAGAGGTGCCAGCGTATTCTCGAAGATAGATCTGAGGTCAGGCTACCATCAACTCAGAATCCGACCCTCGGACATACCGAAGACAGCATTCATCACCAAGTACGGGTTATATGAATTCACAGTGATGTCCTTCGGTTTGACAAATGCGCCAGCCTTCTTTATGTACCTGATGAACAGTGTGTTCATGGATTATCTGGACAAGTTTGTGGTAGTGTTTATCGATGACATTCTCATATATTCCAAAAGTGAGGAAGAGCATGTGGAGCATTTGAAGATGGTATTGCAAAGGCTACGAGAGCAACAGCTGTATGCCAAGCTGAGCAAATGCGAGTTCTGGATTCATGAAGTCTTGTTTCTGGGTCACATCATAAATCAAGAAGGGTTGGCAGTGGATCCAAAGAAAGTGGCAGATATCCTGAACTGGAAAGCACCAAAGGATGTTCGTGGGATCAAGAGTTTCATTGGAATGGCTGGGTATTACAGGCGTTTCATCGAAGGCTTCTCAAAGATTGCAAGACCAATGACAGCGTTATTAGCGAAGAAAGTTGAGTTCAAGTGGACCCAAAAGTGTCAGGAAGCATTTGAAGAACTGAAAAATAGATTGACCACAGCGCCTGTGTTAGTTCTGCCTGATGTTCACAAGCCATTCTCAGTGTATTGCGATGCTTCTTACACTGGATTGGGATGTGTGCTAATGCAAGAAGGAAGAGTTGTAGCATATTCATCTCGGCAGCTGAAGATCCATGAGAAAAATTATCCCACACATGACCTGGAGTTGGCAGCAGTAGTTCATGCTTTGAAGACCTGGAGACATTACCTGTATGGGCAGAAGTGCGACATTTATACAGATCATAAAAGTCTGAAGTACATATTTACCCAGTCAGAGTTAAACATGAGGCAGCGAAGATGGTTGGAATTGATCAAAGACTATGAGTTGGAGATACATTACCATCCAGGCAAAGCCAATGTGGTTGCAGATGCTCTGAGCAGGAAGAGTCAAGTCAATATGTTGGCCATGTACCCAATGCCATATGAGTTAGCCAAGGAGTTCGACAGACTGAGTCTCGGTTTCCTGAACAGTACGCAAGGAGTAACAGTGGAATTAGAGCCCACCCTAGAGCGGGAAATCAAAGAAGGGCAGAAGGATGATGAAAGCATCAACAAAATCCGGCAGCTAATCTTGGAAGGAAGAGGCAAAGACTTTCGAGAGGATGAAGAGGGGGTAATATGGTTCAAGGACCGATTGTGTGTCCCCGACCTCAAACCTATTCGGGAGCTGATCCTAAAGGAAGCTCATGAGACAGCCTACTCCATACACCCGGGAAGTGAAAAGATGTACCAGGATTTAAAAAGGAGGTTTTGGTGGTATGGCATGAAAAGAGAGATCGCAGAATATGTTGCCATCTGTGATAGCTGTCAGAGAACCAAAGCAGAGCATCAAAGGCCCGCCGGATTGTTGCAGCCATTGCGGATTCCTCAGTGGAAGTGGGATGAGATCGGGATGGATTTTATAGTTGGCCTACCTCGTACCCGGGCCGGTTATGATTCCATCTGGGTGGTTGTGGACCGATTAACAAAGGTGGCCCATTTCATACCTGTGAAGACCACATACACCGGAGCAACGTTAGCTGAGTTATACATGTCACGGATAGTTTGCCTTCATGGTGTGCCGAAGAAGATAGTGTCAGACCGAGGAACGCAGTTCACCTCTCATTTTTGGCAGCAGCTACAAGAAGCCTTGGGCACCCATTTGAACTTCAGCTCGGCTTATCATCCGCAAACAGACGGTCAGACTGAAAGAACTAATCAGATCCTAGAAGATATGCTGAGAGCCTGTGCGTTGCAAGACAAGTCAGGATGGGACAAAAGGTTACCTTATGCAGAATTCTCCTACAACAATAGTTACCAAGCCAGCTTGAAGATGTCGCCGTTTCAGGCACTCTATGGACGGAGTTGTAGGACTCCGCTGCATTGGGACCAGCCTGGAGAGAGACAGGTGTTTGGCCCCGACATTTTGCTTGAAGCCGAAGAGAACATCAAAATGGTTCGGGAGAATCTGAAGATAGCACAATCAAGGCAGCGAAGCTATGCGGACCGAAGGAGAAGAGAACTGAGCTTCGAAGTGGGGGATTTCGTCTATCTGAAGGTGTCACCTATCAGGGGAGTCAGAAGGTTCGGAGTTAAAGGCAAGTTAGCACCCCGGTACGTTGGACCATATCAGATTCAAGCAAAGCGTGGAGAAGTGGCTTATCAACTCGACCTACCAGAAAGTTTGTCGGCAGTGCACAATGTGTTCCACGTGTCACAATTGAAGAAGTGTCTGCGAGTACCAGAAGAACAGTTGCCAGTGGAGGGTTTGGAAGTCCAGGAGGATCTGACATACATAGAGAAGCCAACGCAGATTCTGGAGTTTGCAGACAGAATCACCCGGAGGAATACCATCAGAATGTGCAAAGTCAGATGGGGTCACCACTCGGAGGAAGAAGCAACTTGGGAACGAGAAGATGATCTGAAAGCCAAATACCCTGAACTCTTTGCTGACCAACCTTGAATCTCGGGGGCGAGATTCTTTTAAGGGGGATAGGTTTGTAACACCCTGAATTTGGGGGTATAAAATTTCTTTGCTCATATTCACAAATTCAGGTGTTACTTCCTTTTCTCATCCTTCCTCATTCTTTTCTCTCTCAATTCTATAGGGGCTAAGTGCTTATTTTACTTGTAATTATAGTTTATTATGTTAAACCCTAAGGGAGTATGAATTGTTGCATCATGTTGAACCCTAGATTTCATTTTTTGCTTGGTGCATAATTCTTGGAAGGTTTGATTTGAGTTTGTGGCTTGTTTGAATTTGAATCAAATGGAGAAAATAAAAGGAAAAGAGAAAGGAAATTCCAAAATAAAAGAAAAGAGGAAAGCAGCCCAAACCCGCCGCCCCCTCAGCCTTTCGGCCCATCAGGCCCAGCTCGCGCGCGCGCCCTCCCGCTCCTTCTCTCTCTCTGCGCAGCGGGCCCCGCCTGTCGGCGCAGCGGCCTCCCGTGCGCCCGCTCTCCCTCTCTCTGCTCGGCCAGTCCCACCTGTCGGCGCCCCCGCCCGCGCGTGCGCCATCTCCCTCGCTCTCTCTGCCCGTGGGCCCTCCCGGTCAGCCCCGCTTTCCTCGCGCCCGCGCCCGACTTCTTCTCTCTCTCTGCGTCGCGGGTCCCAGCTGTCAGCTTCGCCGTTCTCGCGTAACCGCCGCCGAGTCGCGCGCGCCCGCGGTCTCCGCGCCCACGTCGCGCGTGGGGAGCTCACCCCAACCCCGCCCTCGGCCACTTGAGCCCCGAGCCCCACTCGCCCTCGCCCCCTCCCTCATTTGCGCACCAACCGGCCCCCTCTCTCGCCCTTTCCCTCTCGCTGCGCGCACGCAGAGCGCCGCCGCCATAACCCCGCCGTCCCGAGCTCGGTTCCCCGTCGCCGTTGGAGCTCCGCCGCGCCCTTAGCCCCGGTGAGCTCCACCCCGACGTCCGCAACCCGGAACGCGCCCCAATTCCCTCTCCCCCTCCCTATTTCTCTCTGCCCGCGCTCACCCGTCGTCCGCCGTGCAGCCGCCGCCGTCGACCCGGGCCACCGTCGCGTCTCCGTCGTCGCCGAGGAGTCCTCGGAGTTCGCCGTGAGGTAAGGAATCTCCCCCGCTCCTATTGCGCCTTGTCTTGCACGCTAGCGCGCTTGATTTCTCGCCGGAGTCGCTCAGCGCCGCCGCCGAGCCGCCCCGCCGCGAATCGCCCCCCCTCCGGTGCCCCTGCCCCGACCCAGACCCCACCAGAGAGTTCCCCGCGCCCCCCCCCCCCCCCGACCTCCCCGGCCACTCAGGTCGCCCCGGGAGCCCGCCAGGCCCCCGCTCCCCTCGTCTCCGGCGAGCTCCTCCGTCACTGGCGCGAGCGCCGCCGCCCCAGCTAGCCGTAGGAGAGGCTCAGCCTGGCCACCCAATCCCCGCCGTTCACCCGAGATCGGGCGGCCCTGATTTAATTAGCCCCGCCTCTCTGTCCGCCCGACCCCGCCTGCCAGTCGTCCGCGCCCGCTCTGCCCGCCCGGTCCCGCCTGCCAGTCGCCCGCGCGCTCGCGCTGTCCGCCCGGCCCCGCCTGTCGGTCCACCCGCGCTCTCTGCCCGCCCGGTCCCGCCTGTCAGCCACCCCGAGCCACCGCGCGCCCGCGCGCCCGCCGCAGGATCTAATCCTGGCCGTTGATCTGAGATCTAACGGCTGTAAGCGCCCGATACCCCTTCGCCCGCGCATTTTCTTAAAGAACCCCTCGGTTTTCTGGATTTTGCGCCCGCCGTCCCTGGTTTTTCGCGGTTAAGTCCTCAGCCCTTTTATTTAATTCAAAATAGGTCCTTAGGGTATATTTTTAACCCCTAAAACTTGTAAAATTCATAACTTTGCCATATGAACTCCAATTCAGGTGCTTCAAATTGCAAAATGTTCATAAAATTATTACCTATTTATTTATGCAATGTTTCCCTGCTGTTTCCATGTTCCAATTAATGGTTAATCATTAGGATAGGATTAAGGTTATTGGAACTCTATTTTGGGATAAATAAAAGGTAGTAGACTTTAATAAAAGTTGGAGCACTTAAGTTTATAGACTCAAACCCTTAAGTTTAGGAACTTAAACCAGATAATTATTTAATTCCACCACTAACTTAAACTTGATTAGTGAATAATGAATCTTTTGTATAGTCCCCTACCCCAGACCTAGGGAACACCAAAGTGCCTATCCCTTTTCTGTTATGAGCTTGTGACCACTCTCTGCTGCATATGTTTGGCATATTGTTTTTGTTTGTTATTTTCCCAAGTGCATAGTGTGAATGATTGCTTTACGTAGACAACGAGCAGTCTGTGTTTCCCGAGGCAGTTGCAGAGGAAGTCCCTGATCAGCAGCTTGGTGAAGGCAAGTGTCCTCAGTCCCATTATGTCCCATTTACTTTATAATACACTGTCCCGCATTACTTACTTGAAACCTAAGGATTGACTAGCTTTACACTTTACTTTATCCTTGATGACCTTATGGGCTATTATGGTTAGCATTCTGCTACTGCCTTAACTTAATCAATGAACATGATGTGAATATTTATGATACTGTTATCCTGGTTATGTTGATGATCTTGTGATACTCTAGGGGGCTCAGGCTGTTTCCTGAGTACCTCTCCGTAAGGACCTGTTCGTTGAGAGACCACCCGGGATAACAGTGCAACCATGAGGGTGAAATGGGGCGCCCTTAGCTAAATAATTAGAGGAACTAGAGGTGTAGTTGCTTCGCCGTCGTGCCGTCAATGGGGTCCAGGCACAGTGCTTGCTCTGCCGAGGCTGAGTGCCGAGGTTCTTTCGTTTTGCTTTTGTTAGTCACTCTCCTGCGGGGAGGAGTACTGTGTTTATCAAACTGGAGAAACCTAACGGGCAGCTATGATCTCTAGGGAATCTTTGTAAAAGCTACGTAGTGATACCCTGCCGGACCACCTAGGTAGTGGTCAATGGGGATTAGCTCTCCCCGGGCAGAAAGGGAATCATGACTCATGGGTAAAGTGTGCGACCTCTGCAGAGGGTAGTGAAACTGATATATCAGCCGTGCTCACGGTTAAGAGCAGCCTTGGGATCCTCTTTGATTAGAGATACAGATGGTTCGAGATACAAGGATTATGTTATGGTTTTGGTTCGAATATGATGATGTTGTTCCTCGATGAGGAAAGGGTTCATGGGCTGGTTAATGATAAAATCTGGCTTCTACTAATGATAAATACCTGACCAACTAAAAGCAACTGCTTGAGCCTAACCCCATATAAAGCTAGTCCACTTCAGCCAAACGGGACATTTGCTGAGTACGTTGATGTGTACTCATCCTTGCTTTACCACAAAACACCAGGTTGTCCGCATTGTAACCACTGCTCCGGAGAAGGTGAAGCCGTGGAAGGAGATTTCCAGGAGTTTCAAGACTACGATGAATTCTAGGTGTGGGTTGGCGGCAACCCCCAGTCAGCTGCCTGTGAAGGCCTTATCTTTACTGCGTTTCGCTTAGCACTTTGATCTAACTGTTAAGTCGATGACTATGTGGATGTCTATGACTCTGTGATGTAATAAGTTTTTACTCTTTTATGTTATTATTCGAGCATTGTGCGATGGTGTTCATTTATGTAATCGCTGTGTACGTGAGTTCTGATCCTGGCACGTACATAGTTCGCATTCGGTTTGCCTTCTGAAACCGGGTGTGACACTTACCTGATCAATTGGGTCTATGAGCTCAGACAACGCATTGCCAATCTCACGGCCACAAATGAAAAGTTCGAATCGCTCAGTAAGGCCAACATGACTACAGCAAGAGGGAAAAACCAGGGAGGTGAATGCAAAAGATCACATCATAATTACTGAGATGAATGCACCAAAACAGTTCATTTGTACCGATAGATCCTTGGCCTTTAGCAGATATTGCAGCATAGAGACAACTATTTCTAAAATGATGAGTGAACAGGTGAAGGTGAATCCAAATGGCCATAAAATGAAGTCTACATGAACTACACAAAATTCTCCATTCATAACCAGAAACCACAAAAATGGAATAAATTATTATGTCACTAAACCTATAGATTGTTTATTAAGAAATAGAAAATCTTGCAGCATTTGAATCTCATAATATATGGGTGCCATGCAAAATGAAATAGGAGTGTTTACCTCCGATGTGGTTTTGCCAATGGTGATATCTCAACTGGGTAGTCAAGTACAAACGTTGGTTGTACAAGAGTAGATTCAACAAATGTTTCAAAAACCTAGTATAAGATGTAAAACTTTTAAATGAGATTCATGACAACGTGAAACTTAACTAAAATAATCAGGTTTCAATCAACTGAAGGAAACGTAGAACGTGATATATAATATACTAAGGTACAATAATATCTCGTAGTTCAAAATTTTGAGTAGATAGTACAAAATTACTGGACTTTCAATGCAATAGATCCGACTAAGACATAAAATAGAGTTAGATTCAAGCAAGAATTTTCCTTGGCTGTCCATAGAACGAAGGGTAGTTATCTCCCTCTCAAGAACCAATGGCTAGAATCCTTGTAATTTTTTGTGTTGTTTCTTTGCTTTCCTGTTTCCTAATATTGTACTATGAACCCAGTGAACTTTTTGTCTGTTCCTAATAATAGAGCAGGAAAGTGAATCTCTGTCCTTTGTTTTTCTCAGCTATGTCTTTTTTCTTTTCCAATTTTTATTTTGGTCTGTCATTTTGGATCACTGCAGAGGGGGTAAAAACATTATTTGAATCCATGTGGTAATGCTTGTGCATTGCATTGAGAAAGAATGATGTGGCATTTTTTTCTTGTTTGGGTGCCTTTGTACCCAAACATATTATTTACAAAAACATATTATTTAGATTATTTTCCCTCTTGTTATTTTGTTTGTTTCAATGCAGTAATATTGATGAGCAGCATCCTTTTTTGGATCTACCATTTAGCGCAAGCAAACAAGATACTTGTTTGCTACTATCTCTTTTTTCTAAACTCCAAGTTACATGTTTGCTGCTATCTTTTTTTTCTAAACTCCAAGTTACATGTTTGCTGCTAAATTCTTAGACCTCTAAATTGATAGAGTGACTTTGTTTGTTGCTAAATTCTGATACCTCTAAATTCAGTCATTAATACAACGATTACACTATGACATGTTCATATGCTTCTTTAGTTCATTCCAATTCAAGGTTATTAAAAATGATTCTGTTCACAAGTTATTAAAAACATCTTATTTAGATTATTTTCCCTCTTGTTATTTTGTTTGTTTCAATGCAATAATATTGATGAGCAACATCTTTTTTGGATCTACCATTTAGCGCAAGCAAACAAGATACTTGTTTGCTGCTATCTCTTTTTTCTAAACTCCAAGTTACATGTTTGCTGCTATCTTTTTTTTCTAAACTCCAAGTTACATGTTTGCTGCTAAATTCTGAGACCTTTAAATTGATAGAGTGACTTTGTTTGTTGCTAAATTCTGATACCTCTAAATTCAGTCATAATAATACAACAATATATTGTTCATATTATTTTAGCATTTTTATAAGGAGCAATGTTGTATCTTTGCAATAATGCCATGATATACATCCTATAAGATCAATGGCATCGGGTATACTTAATCAAAATAGGATGGTGGCAGGCCTGTGTCCCTTTCCTCCGTAAGTTTATACAAGTTCACTTGTCACATCTATATGAATGAAGAACTTAAGCTAAAGTTCGTGTTTTATTTAGTTTTGTACTATTTGACGATGTACTTTATATACTTAAAATACTTTTGTTAATAAAATTATGTTTGACACTTTCAATCTGATGGGTACAGACCAAATCACAATGGATATAGTGGTGGAGGAAGGAAATGTCGATGTTGGCAATATTGCTGAACCATCGTATGAGGTTGTGGCTAGAAGTGGTTGTTCAGCACAATTGTCAACTAATGACACTGATGAACATGAACTGGGTAAGTGCTATTATCAATTACAAAAAAACTAAGGTCTGCATAATAAATATTTGTCTGACCCTTAATTCTTCTCTTGTGCATCATAGCTATAGAGAGCGAGGATAGTAAGGTCAGTGTTGGTAATGCTGCAAAACAATCACACGATGTTGTGGGAGTAGGCATTGATTGTATTTTCAATCATGCTAAAGTGTCAACTGAAGCCGATCTTGGACCACAACCGGGTAGGCTCTCTTATCTACACTCCTAAATGTAAATATTGTCTTATGAGTACTCCTAAAAATGCTTTTGTCAAGAGACTTATGTTTCATTCACTCCTCATACAGATGTGATACACTTAACATCTTTGGATGTTCCAAATGAATCAAGTCAAATAAGTTCTGATGCGGATATGGTAGAGCAGAACAAACAAGATGCTTTGGACACACTTATTAGAATATAACAACATAAAAAACCAAAGAAATTGAATGTAGCTCGAGTTGTCTCTGAAGGTAATTTTTTGTTCTTGCCTTATTACATCTTATTGGTTTTCGCATATATCATTTGCTTATTAAGTATAATATTTTCCATTGTATAGATTATAAGTGCACCCCAGAAGATGTTAAGCTTATTGAATACATTAAAACATTACCGGGGAAACAAGTTGTGGTGAACATCGACAGCGCATGGTTAAATAGAAATGATATGGAATGTCTTTTTCATGGTGACATCCAATTGTCTGGCAAAGTAAGTACATCTGTATGTCCATATTATATACAGTAATAAAGTATATATATTTATAATTATCATATTATACAGTATGGTAATACATATTTAAAGCTAGCATGTATATTTGATCTGCTAATTGTATTCTTTTGGTGTACAGGCCCTCAGTGCATATATACACTGTATTAGGGATGAAGAGCATTTACTTCATAGAGAAGGTGGAAAGGTCTTCTTGGAGAACACATTCATTTCCAGTCTGCTTAAGCGTGATGGCAACCCTAAGGTGCTCTTAAATTGTAAGGAAGACCCAATTGAAAAAAGGGTGGACAACTATTTACAGTCTGACATGGTTGACCTAAAACTCATCTCATTTTTAATATATGTAATATGTAATATATTGGTGCACAATACTTACAAATTAATGTTAATGTATGTTCTATGAAGGTGTTCGTTCCAATGAATATAAAAAATTTTCACTGGTACCTGGCAGTTCTGAATGCAAAAAAAAGAGAGGTACATGTACTCAATTCTATGGGACAACAAATAACGGATCACCGAGACCTTTATACTACAGTGAGTAATCATTTCTTTTATATTATGATTATTTCATCATTACATTATTTGTTATCTATAAATCTTGATATGTTTTATATATACACATAGTTAAAAGGTCTAGAAAGACAGATTAAACTTGCAGCAGAACATAAAGAGCTTTACCAAGGCAAGTGGTCGAATCTTGATGTTGTATCATGGCCAGTTATAGAGAAGATCACAAAACAAATGCAAACCGATGGGTAAAATTCATGTGACCACAACTCTACAAAATTGGTTGTATTTATTTTCATATATACATAGAAACTCACCTGATCTGTTAAATTTCATATTATGGTATCTTGTGGGCTATGGATGATAAACTATATGGAATACTGGACAAGATCCTCCCTATCTGATAACGTAGCTCAGGTAGAGGACGTATATTTATTTATAGGAACAATGTTTGTTTTGTTCTAATTTATATACTTGCAGGATGATATAACAATGTTTAGGTTTAAGCTACCTGCAATATTATGGGACTCGAGATTAAACACAAAGAAAAGACATCAAAATCTTGACCACAATGTGGATGAAGATGGAGAGAGTTCAAGTGATGTTCAAATAATCGATACTCCATGTGAGTTATCTAAATCGTCAAATACATCACATCAGATTGAACCATATATATCTCCATATGTTCTGCCTGCTAAAGTAACATCAACAAACACGCAAGAACTGATGTTTGTATTATGCACATATATCATGGGGATAGACAACGCCAAATATTTAAAGTAAGTTAATTCTCATTTAATATAGTATATGCATGGGAAATATTCAACACATATGTTCTTACTTTAACTATAAAAACAAATGTTCATTTAATAGGAAACATTGGATTCAGAGCACTAAACCTTATCCAATTTCTTTAAGTCTTCAAAAACTTAAAGATATATTGGATGTAAATAAGCCGATGGATACAGATTGTTTTAACATGGCTGTTCGGATGATCGCATGCAATGATGCCTTGTTCTTGTTGGAAGACAAATACCACTACATGGATCTACAATTCTGTGTAAGTTCAAGTAATTAGTCTTTATTCATATAAGTGTGTTCATTATATCATTATTTTACTAACAAAAAGTAGTCCATAACTAAATTTGGTCGAGACCCTCGCCTTCGTGCAAAGCCAGATATCAACATGCTGGCAAAATTATTAGAATGTTGGCCTGACATGGAGTACGATGTTTCAGATTGCAAACAAGTAAGCTATACTCTTCATCATTTTTGTAATCTTGTTTTTTTCTCTTACTTGAACTAATTTTTTAACTTGCAGATTCTATTGCCCTTTTCTTTCTTGGGTCACTTCACCTTATATGTACTTAACATGGACACTAGAAGCATCTATATAATGGACTCCATGCCTATACCATCATGGTTTAAGGGTGATCATCCTAGCATGCATTATATCCATAATATACATTATATTGCCAATAATATGAATGCTGCCATGGAATTGGCCAATCCTACATGGAAAGACGATATTTATATGTGGCGTCGTATAGTACCAACATGGGTTCCAAGAACATTAAACGCTACAAGACACCGATGTGCAATGGTCGCCGCTCTCTTTGGGATTATGCAGAGGTCAGGGAAACAAATAGCTATATTTTTCAAAGAAAAGAAAAAAAATAAGAACAGGTATCCTACTGTCTCCATTCTCTTATTATGATTTATGATGTTAGGAACAACTAGATAGTGTTGCCGGCAAAGCACCAATACTATCACCAAATATTATTGCCCAATTTACTATAAGAACACAGAATCTTATTCTTGTAATTTCCTAAATCCTAACGAATAGGAAAAGAGGGCCACCCAACTTACAAAGTCTTTTTTGTTTGCATAGGATTATCTGTAATTCTGAATGAAAATTTGTGTGGCACCGTTGAACAGCTAAAGCTAAGCAGGGAGTGCCTTGCCTGCTCCTTCTCTGTTACAAGCCTACAAGGTAACACAGTTCTACTTTGCACTTTTTACCTTAGTGCTCTACATATTAGAACATGCACTTGTATGGTAGAAGTTTGCTTCAAAAGTAAAGATATTGATATTTTGGATCTTAGACCCCTGAATACATGCACTTTTTACCTCAGTCCTATCGAAGAGCTGTGTAAGAAGTTGATTTAGCGAGTACGATGTGAATTTTTTTTGGAAGGGGTTATCTGTGGATGTATTATGTCATTGAGTGTGCTGCTGATCTACAAGTTTTTGTTTTAATTTTCCTTTCCTTTTTAATGCAGGAAACTCGAATACAATAGTGGCTCTTGCTGGGAACAAGGCTGATTTGTTAGATACGAGGCAGGTGTCAGCAGATGTATGTTAATGTGCTTCTCAAGTTCTATTTTTAACACATTCATGAGCTACCACATTTGTTTATGTAGCTGCTGCCATCTTCATTCTTTAGTGATTTCTCATCCTAGAAGCTTTTGCATTCAATCGCTGCATCTTTATCGGCCAACAATATGTTTCAGAGTGGTAGGGAACACAGAATGTCTTTTTAGTGATTACTTCCAGTTTGATGTCTCGTGTAAGCTGGGACCTGGGAGCATGAAAATGTTGGTGCATGATAGCAGCAATGTTTTTTTTGTCTTCCTCTCGTTTGATTGTGATGGTGTCTACTGAACCAAAACAAAATACATTAGGTAACATTATCCTATGCTATAGGAAGCAAAGGCGTATGCTCAAGAGAATGGTCTCTTCTTCATGGAAACTTCTGCCAAAACAGCTATCAATGTGAACGACGTGTTCTATGAGATTGGTGAGTAACTAGCATTTAAACACACAGACAGTGTGCTGCTGCTCAATCATTTACCCACTGTCACTATTACATCCTCATTTCAGCGAAGAAACTGCTTCAAGGGCAGCAGGTTCAGAACCCACAAGGCGGGATGGTTCTCAACCAGAGACCACCTGAGAGGATGTCTGTTAAATTGCAGGTAGGTTACTGACTGCACTTGTTTGTGAATACTTGGAGTGACCACAACTAAGTCACACAATGAAACTTTACTTTCCAGAGTGTAACCTGGTAACTGGTAACCATTCATAATATTTTGTTTTTACATTTTTGATATCAATATCCATTAATATGTTTCCCCGTTTTGTTTGTAAATCAGTCGGACTTCTGATAGAATGAACTGAAAGACTTCTCTAACAAAAGTGGAGCTGAGGGGAGCAAGAGTGCTGAAAGTAGTCCAATGTTTTTAGATGTTCTCGAATGTTATCTGAAATATGAGGTTTATCTCTTGCTTGATCAACAATAGAAGCAAAACATCATCCTATTGTATTTCATTCTAGTTGTGTTTTCTACAGGAGGAATCCAATGGGAAGCGGTGCATATCGACCAAGCGTGGTGGCACGGAGGACAACCCGAGAATGGTGGAAAGAAGCAGGGGAAGGACAACGCAACGAAGCCCCCCTAGCTGCCCAAGGACTACATCCATGTCTGGGCAAGGCGTGGCGAGCAAGGCATGGCGAGGCGATGGACTGTCACAACCTCATGGAGAGGGTACATTTCCCTAAGGCTCTGTTGCACTATTATTTCTTTTTATCATCATCCTTGCTAGCTACAGAGATTCGTGTGTTGAGTTTTTTCCTTGCTTCTTATGTATAATTCATGTGAGACGGGAGAAGATCAGCTAGCAGATGAAGCCGCTACAGGATCTCGTGCTGAGTTGCAACAAGGTAACCAAGAAGACACTCTCACTCACTCACTCAATTAACATCAGGCACTTGCTGTCACTCGAGTAGTTTGGTGTGCTGCTTAGGTTTGAATTCAGAGTAAAATGTTTCTCATTTTGGGTGGTGGGCAAGGCAGTGATGCTCGATGAAATCATAAACTATATCAACTATGTCAGGTGCAGCTGAAGGCTCACACTTCAGTCGCCTCAATCCCCGGCATGCAGAGTAGATTTATTTTCATGTGAGTGCTGCAATTAAAATAGCCGCTCTTGTTCTATGACAAAAATCAAGGGCTTTATTTTCATGAGCTGCAATTGTTAGTGCTCAGTACACTCGAACCATATCAACTATATGGGGGAAAGAATGTTACTAATTTGTGACGAAGTAGCATCTTTGGTGAAGAATTTCATGATGAAACATCGCAGGCAGATAGTAATGGAAGGTTGACATTCATTTGCAGATAAGGACGTGCCAAGAATGGAGGAACAAAACCATGAAGACTACAACTGAGAGCTGTAGTTGGCCGAGTCGTTTAAGCAGAACATGCCTTTTTAACACAGAGAAGGTAATATGTCTTAGTGGCATAATACACAAATCTTAAAAGTTTTTTAATGGCATAATCAAGACAATCACAATAAGCTAGATAAGGTTTTAAACCTGAACTGAAGTCATGCAGTTGACGACAGTTCCAAATTTGTTCCCCACAGCCAAACCAAGAACCAAGTCCTCACACAGAGAAGAATCAGGCACGGGCTTCAGGCCAAGCTCCTGCTACACTAGTATCTGCCATCATTACTCTGCATAACAGCACACAGAAATGTGAGATATATGTATTCTACAAAGCTCTCCAGGAAGAAAGCATTGTATTTTCGCTTGTTTGCATACCCGTTAACGAGGGAGATGCAGCTATTTTTGGTAAACATTAGCTCATGTATGTTAGTATACTGTGTTCATGTGGAGAAAAGAAATGCAATTAGTACATTCCAGAAAAATCACATGATTTCATTTTCTTACTTGCTTGGATAACGCATATCCTCCTCTCCCTTCCATTATGATCTGTGAGTTTTTCTAATAGAATAGTTACCAACTCTTTTCTTTTGCAGCCTGCAGTCAATTTGTCAGTTTATTGAGACATCCAACTTGCATGAGTTGATCAACAAGCCCATCCTTGGTTCCTGATGGAGGCATCATCTTCCTTGCGTTTCCAAGTTTTTGGTTTTAGTTTGTCCAAGATATGGCTATGCCTTTTTCTGGTACTCGTTCTTCAGAACTGCAGCCCAGCACTTTCAGATTCACCATATTTGGTCGGTATGGGGAGCTATGACATAACAGGGCCAGCAGCAGACGTTAACATGATGGGATATGCAAATGCTGAGCAGATTGCATCAGGAATTCACTTTAGGCTAAAGGCACGTGCCTTTATCGTTGCTGAGCCTAACGGCAAGCGTGTCGTGTTTGTAAATCTTGATGCTTGCATGGCATCACAGCTTGTTACTATAAAGGTGCTTGAAAGGCTTAAAGCAAGGTAAGAGTGATCACTCTTGAATCTTATATCAGAAAATTGCCTCTCTCCCTCTCTCTGTTTGATCATATATTTGTATAGCCTGATCCATCATACTTTGCACACACAGGGTATCATTCATATAATTGTTTAATGATTTTTGATTTATTCACTAAAGAACTAATCCCAAATTTTTCTTTGTATTGGAGATAGCCACATTTCAACATTGCGTGAGAAATGGCAAAGTCTTTAGCCATTTTACATTCTACTGAACAGGGTCAAGACATAATGTTGATTAGATGGATAATTATATATTTTGCAAATGTAAGCTTTCTTGCACCCTCATGATGGTGTAGCTGACTATGCAAACCTCAATTTGGCAGGTATGGAGATCTTTATAATGAGAATAATGTGGCTATCAGTGGAATCCATACGCATGCTGGTCCTGGTGGTTATCTGCAGTAGTCTTCTTCGGCTCCTGGTGTACTTCTAATGTTTGTTTATTTGGTCAATAGTCATTCTGGCTCGTTTTTTTGTTTTTTTTCTTGAATGAGCATCGTAAAAGGTTGCATAACTTTGGTTTTGTCCATTATTCTCATAATCAAAATATCGTATTGTGGAAGTTCATTATTCTCATAATCAAAATATGATTTAGGAAATATCAATTTTTTTGTAAAAACATTTTAATTGCGTACTAATACGATATTCAAATTTATCAAATTCGAAAATAAAAATTACTTCGTTTTTGCATTACTTATGTAAGTATAAATTGTATGAATATGAATATTACAAAAAAATATATAGTATATGAATTCTGTTAACACTATAGATATAGAGGATCGAATTTAGAGAACATTGCTGGTGATGAAGAAAATATAGAGGATGAAATCTTTTAGAGTGTTTTGTAGAATATAGAGAATATTCATTTAAAAGATAAAATTTAAAGTACGCAGCAGTCTCGTTCCCCTCCGATCGTGGACCCAAGCCTCAAGGTTCTCCATCTCCAGGTGACCCCTCCGCCTCGATCCCGTAGGATTTTCCAGCTGATTTCTTCGCCAAGCGGCATGTATACCCGTGTTTGTGAACGATTTGGGCTTGCCGCCCGCCGCTTGTGATGCGATCCGGTACTTTTTGGTGAATATTGCGGAGTGCTATGCGTACAAAGAAACATCATGCGGAGAGCACAATGGAGCCACATTCAGTTATATTTTACATAGCTTCTTTTAAAGGGTAAAGGGTAGATGGATGATAATTCTGCATGTTTTTGTTCTGCTCTTACATTCAACGACTTCTCCATACTTCACGCTTGTATTTGTTGGGGGACAAACAGTATGTGGCTACTTTTGCCTCTCTTTTCTTATTTTCTTGCTTCTTTGCTGCAATACCAGTCTCCCTCTACCTATCCAACTCCATGTTTAAGAAAGTATTGTCAATGTAAATTGTCTGTTTTCAGCCTAACATATTGTCACAAAATATTGTAATCGTTGTGAACTAACATTTTATCAAATAATTGACATGCCGTAGGAACGCACGGGCACTATACTAGTGTAGTGTCGGGGACCATAATTAGGGGTACCCTCAAGACGCCTAATTCTCAGCTGGTAACCCCCATCAGCATAAAGCTGCAGAGGCCTGATGGGTTTGATTAAGTCAGGGATCAGTCCGTACGAGTGACTTGACCACGCCACGCCCGAGCTTAGCCTCGGGCGAGGGCAGCCGACCCTAAGATGACTCCGTCTCGCCTGAGGCCTCCTCTTTCACGGCAGACGCATCTCCGGCTCGCCCTAGGCCCCGCCTTCGATAAGAAGAAACCCTGACTAAATCACCGCGCCAACCGACCGAGTCACCGGGGCGTTTAACGCAAAAGGTAAGACCAACGGGCGACCAGACTTCGCCAGAGGTGCCATAGGAGGCTCCGCCCGACCCAGGGCTCGGACTCGGGCTAAGGCCCCGGAAGACGGCGAACTCCGCTCCGCCCGACCCAGGGCTCGGACTAGGGCTAAGGCCCCGGAAGACGGCGAACTCCGCTCCGCCCGACCCAGGGCTCGGACTCGGGCTAAGGCCCCGGAAGACGGCGAACTCCGCTCCGCCCGACCCCAGGGCTCGGACTCAGGCTAAGGCCCCGGAAGACGACGAACTCCGCCTCGCCCGACCCAGGGCTCGGACTCCACCTCGGCCTCTGCCGAACGATCTCCGCCTCGCCCGACCCAGGGCTCGGACTCTGCCTCTGTCTTGCAGGACGGACTCGACCTCGGCTTCGGAGGAGCCTCCACGACGCCCGACCTAGGATACGAGACCGCCACGTCAACAGGGAGCGTCATCATCACCCTGCCCTGAGCCGACTTGGGTCGCAGAGAACAAGACCGGCGTCCCATCTGGCCAGCCACGCCAGATAGGCAAATGATGGCGCCCCGCTAGACCATGACGACGGCGGCTCTCAGCTCCCTTACGAAAGCAGGAGGACGTCAGCAAAAGCCCAGCCACTCCGACAGCTGTCTCCCCGTCCGGCTCCGTTACTCCTCCAACAGCCACGACGCCACAACAACAGGGTGCCAAGATCTCTCCGGCTGCCACCTGGGCATGTACATAGGGCGCTAGCTCTCCCTCGCTAGGCACGTAGCACCTTGCTACACCCCCATCTTGTACACCTGGATCCTCTCCTTACGACTATAAAAGGAAGGACCAGGGCCTTCTTAGAGAAGGTTGGCCTCGCGGGGACGAAGGGCAGGGGCAGGCGCTCTCTCGGGGCCGCTCGCTTCCCCTCACCTCGCGCGGACGCTTGTAACCCCCTACTGCAAGCGCACCCGACCTGGGCGCGGGACGAACACGAAGGCCGCGGGAATTCTCCGACTCCCTCACGACCCGGCTCCGGCCACCGACCTCTCTCTCTCTCTCTGTTCCCCCCTTCGCGCTCGCCCACGCGCTCGACCCATCTGGGCTGGGGCACGCGGCACTCTCACTCGTCGGCTCGGGGACCCCCCAGTCTCGGAACGCCGACAGTTGGCGCGCCAAGTAGGGGCCTGCTGCGTGTTGACGAGCAATTTCCCGTCAAGCTCCAGATGGGCAGTCTCCAATGACCTCTTCAACCCGGGACGGTGCTCCGTTTCGGGAGCCTCGAGTTCATGTCTCTCGACAGCGGTTACGACATGGTACTCCTTCCACCGCCGTGCGACAGCGACAATGGTGGCGGACAGCCCGCCCGCCGGCGGCGGAATCGACGACGTCTTTCCCGCGTGGGGGAAGGACAACTTTCGAGCTCGCCCCATCCTCTCCCTCGCCATCGGAGGAGGAGGAGGCGGGGCAACCGGGGCCGAGCGGGAGATCGCGCTCCGACGGCTGTCGAGCAAATCGACATCCCCGGCGCCTCAACGGAGGACACGCCAAGCGTCGCCCTCGCGTTCGAAGCAAAGGCGAGCGCCATCCCCCCGCAACACGTCGACTCCGAGCAGGTGGACGACGCCAGCACGCTCACGGAAGGCCTGCAGGACGTCGCCCTCGTACCCAAGACGACGGCGCGGTCAGCCCCCGACGTGACTTCATCGCCCCCCGTCGACAAAAAGGTACCGACTGCTACCCATCTTTCGTCATTTCGACTCGGCCTCAGCCCGCCTGGCGACCTCGCTTTGGCGGGCGCTCACATTGAGGCGAGTGCAACCTCTCTGGGGTTTCGTGTGCGGTCGCCTTGGGACCGATTGACGGGTGTCTCGACCTACGGACCCTCTGGGTCTGAGGAAGATGACGACCCCAGCATCTGCTGGGATTTCTCCGGATCTGGCAACCCTAGCGCCATGCGGGACTTCATGACCGCATGTGACTACTGCCTCTCCGACTGTTCCGACGGCAGCCGCAGCCTTGGCGACAAGGACTGCGGCCCGAGTCGCGAATGTTTCCACATCGAGCTAGGGGATCCCTCCGGAGGCGGCTGTCTCGGCATGCCAGAGGATGGTGATCCCCCTAGGCCAGCGCCTCGCGCCGACATCCCGCGGGAGCTAGCTGTGGTCCCCGTTCCGGCGGGGGGTCACGACCCACAGCTCGAGCAAGTCCGCGGGGCGCAGGCCGGGCTCGATGAGGGAACAGGAGCGCTCGAGGCAATCCGCCAGAACATCGGGCAGGTATGGGCGAGCCAGCCCCCGGCCGGAGGAATACGTCACCTGCCCCAAGGTCTCCAGCACCGCATCGCCAACGATGCCAGGGACAGACCGCCACCCGCATCCGGCGGAACCGGTCAGGACCTGGCCGCTGCAGCGATGCTCCTCCGCGCGATGCCGGAGTCATCAACCACCGAGGGTCGGCGAATCCAGGGAGAACTCAAGCATCTCCTGGAAGGCGCTGCGGCCCGGCGGGCCGAGAGCTCTGCCTCCCGAAGGCAGGGGTACCCCTCGGAACCTCGTGCCAGCGACTTCCCGACTCACGCGGGAAGCCTCGGTCTTCACCGGGCGCACGCGCAACACCGCGCCTGCGGCCCCGGGCCACCTCGGCGACGAGCACCCTCACCGTGACCGTCGGGCACGCCTCGACGAAAGGGTGCGCCGAGGCTACCACCCCAGGCGTGGGGGACGCTACGACAGCGGGGAGGATCGGAGTCCCTCGCCCGAACCACCCGGTCCGCAGGTCTTTAGCCGAGCCATTCGGCGGGCGCCGTTTCCGCCCCGATTCCGACCCCCGACTACTATCACGAAGTACTCGGGGGAAACGAGACCGGAATTGTGGCTTGCGGACTACCGCCTGGCCTGTCAACTGGGTGGGACGGACGATGACAACCTCATCATCCGAAACCTCCCCCTGTTTCTCTCCGACACCGCTCGTGCCTGGTTGGAGCACCTGCCTCCGGGGCAGATTTCCAACTGGGAAGATTTGGTCCAGGCTTTTGCCGGGAACTTCCAGGGCACGTACGTGCGCCCCGGGAATTCCTGGGACCTCCGAAGCTGTCGGCAACTGCCGGAAGAGTCTCTCCGAGACTACATCCGGCGGTTCTCGAAGCAGCGCACCGAGCTGCCCAACATCACCGACTCCGATGTCATCGGCGCGTTCCTTGCCGGCACCACCTGCCGCGACCTGGTGAGCAAGCTGGGTCGCAAGACCCCCACCAGGGCGAGCGAGCTGATGGACATCGCCACCAAGTTCGCCTCCGGCCAGGAGGCGGTAGAGGCCATCTTCCGAAAGGACAAGCAGCCCCAGGGCCGCCCGTCGGAAGATGCTCCCGAGGTGTCTACTCCGCGCGGCGCCAAGAAGAAAGGCAGGAGGAAGTCGCAAACGAAACGCGACGTTCCCGATGCAGACCTTGTCGCCGCCGCCGAGCACAAGAACCCTCGGAAGCCCCCCGGAGGTGCTAACCTCTTCGACAAGGCACTCAAGGAGACGTGCCCCTACCATCAGGGGCCCGTCAAGCACACCCTCGAAGAGTGCGTTATGCTTCGGCGCCACTTCCACAGGGCCGGGCCACCCACAGAGGGTGGCAGGGCTCACGACAACGACAAAAGGGAGGATCGCCAAGCAGGAGAGTTCCTAGAGGTCCGCGATTGCTTCATGATCTACGGAGGGCATGCGGCAAACGCCTCAGCTCGGCATCGCAAGCAAGAGCGTCGGGAGGTCTGCTCGGTGAAGGTGGCGGCGCCAGTCTACCTAGACTGGTCCGACAAGCCCATCACCTTCGACTGGGACGACCACCCCGACCACGTGCCGAGCCCGGGGAAGTACCCGCTCGTCGTCGACCCCGTCATCGGCGACGTCAGGCTCACCAAGGTCCTGATGGATGGAGGCAGCTGCCTCAACATCATCTACGTCGAGACCCTCAGGCTCCTGCGCGTCGACCTGTCATCCGTCCGAGCAGGCGCTGCGCCCTTCCACGGGATCATTCCCGGGAAGCGCGTCCAGCCCCTCGGGCAGCTCGACCTCCCTGTCTGCTTCGGAACACCCTCCAACTTCCGAAGGGAGACTTTGACGTTCGAGGTGGTCGGGTTCCGAGGAACCTACCACGCAGTGTTGGGAAGGCCATGCTACGCGAAGTTCATGGCCATCCCCAACTACACCTACCTGAAGCTCAAGATGCCGGGCCCCAACGGGGTCATCACCGTCGGCCCCACGTACAAACACGCATTCGAATGCGATGTGGAGTGCGTGGAGTACGCCGAGGCCCTCATTGCCGACCTAGAAAGCCTCTCCCGAGAGGTGCCGGACGTGAAGCGGCATGCCGGCAACTTCGAGCCAGCGGAGACGGTTAAGGCCGTCCCTCTCGACCCCAGTGGCGACACCTCCAAGCAGATCCGGATCGGTTCCGGGCTCGACCCCAAATAGGAAGCAGTGCTCGTCGACTTTCTCCGCGCAAACGCCGATGTTTTTGCGTGGAGTCCCTCGGACATGCCCGGCATACCGAGGGATGTCGCCGAGCACTCGCTGGATATTCGGGCCGGAGCCCGGCCGGTCAGACAGCCTCTGCGCCGATTCAATGAGGAAAGGCGCAGGGTGATAGGCGAGGAGGTCCACAAGCTGATGGCAGCAGGGTTCATTAAAGAGGTATTCCATCCCGAATGGCTTGCCAACCCTGTACTTGTGAGGAAAAAAGGGGGGAAGTGGCGGATGTGTGTAGACTACACTGGTCTCAACAAAGCATGTCCGAAGGTCCCCTACCCTCTACCTCGCATCGACCAAATTGTGGACTCCACTGCAGGGTGCGAAACCCTGTCTTTCCTCGATGCCTACTCAGGGTATCATCAAATCAAGATGAAAGAGTCCGACCAGCTCGCGACTTCTTTCATCACGCCCTTCGGCATGTACTGTTATGTCACAATGCCGTTCGGGTTGAGAAACGCGGGTGCAACGTACCAGCGGTGCATGAACCATGTGTTCGGCGAACACATTGGTCGCACGGTCGAGGCCTACGTCGATGACATCGTAGTCAAGACGAGGAAAGCCTCCGACCTTCTCTCCGACCTCGAACTGACATTCCGGTGTCTCAAGGCGAAGGGCGTCAAGCTCAATCCCGAGAAGTGCGTCTTCGGGGTGCCCCGAGGCATGCTCTTGGGATTCATCGTCTCCGAGCGGGGCATCGAAGCCAACCCGGAGAAGATCGCAGCGATCGCAAACATGGGGCCCATCAAGGACTTAAAAGGCGTACAGAGGGTCATGGGATGCCTCGCGGCCTTGAGCCGTTTCATCTCGCGCCTCGGCGAAAGAGGCCTGCCCCTGTACCGCCTCTTAAGGAAGGCCGAGTGCTTCACTTGGACTCCCGAGGCCGAGGAAGCCCTCGGGAACCTGAAGGCGCTCCTCACCCAGGCGCCCATCTTGGTACCCCCAGCTGATGGAGAAACCCTCCTGGTCTACGTCGCCGCAACCACTCAGGTGGTCAGCGCCGCGATCGTAGTCGAAAGGCAAGAAGAGGGGCATGCTTTGCCCATTCAGAGGCCAGTTTACTTCGTCAGCGAAGTGCTGTCCGAGACCAAGATCCGCTACCCGCAAGTCCAGAAGCTGCTATATGCAGTGATCCTGACGAGGCGAAAGCTGCGACATTACTTCGAGTCCCATCCGGTGACTGTGGTGTCATCATTCCCTCTGGGGGAGATCATCCAGTGCCGAGAAGCCTCAGGACGGATCGCGAAGTGGGCGGTGGAAATCATGGGCGAGGCAATCTCGTTTGCCCCTCGGAAGGCCATCAAGTCCCAGGTACTGGCGGATTTCGTAGCCGAATGGGTCGATACCCAGTTGCCAACGGCTCCGATCCAACCAGAGCTCTGGACCATGTTTTTCGACGGGTCGCTGATGAAGACGGGAGCTGGCGCGGGCCTGCTTTTCGTCTCGCCCCTCGGAAAACACCTGCGCTACGTGCTTCGCCTCCATTTCCCGGCGTCCAACAATGTGGCTGAGTACGAGGCTCTGATCAACGGATTGCGAATCGCCATCGAGCTAGGGGTCCGACGCCTCGATGCACGCGGCGACTCGCAGCTCGTCATCGACCAAGTCATGAAGAACTCCCTCTGCCGCGACCCAAAGATGGAGGCCTACTGTGAGGAGGTTCGACGCCTGGAAGACAAGTTCTACGGGCTCGAGCTTAACCACATCGCTCGGCGCTACAACGAGACTGCGGACGAGCTGGCGAAGATAGCCTCGGGGCGAACGACGGTTCCCCCGGACGTCTTCTCCCGGGATCTGCACCAACCCTCCGTCAAGACAGGCGACGCGCCCGAGCCCGAAGCACCCTCGGCCTCGTCCGAGGTGACCTTGGCCCAGCCCGAGCAATCCTCGGCTCAACCCGAGGAACCCTCGGAGCCCGAGGGCGAAGCGCTGCGCGTCGAGGAGGAGCAGAACGGGGTCGTGCCAGATCAAGATTGGCAAACCCCGTACCTGCAATATCTCCGCCAAGGAGAACTGCCCCTCGACCGAGCCGAGGCTCGGCGGGTAGCGCGACGCGCCAAATCGTTCGTCTTGCTGGGCGATGAGAAGGAACTCTACCGCCGAAGCCCCTCGGGCATCCTCCAGCGATGCATCTCCATCGCCGAGGGTCAGGAACTCCTGCAGGAAATACACTCGGGGGCTTGCGGTCATCATGCAGCACCTCGAACCCTCGTCGGGAACGCTTTCCGCCAAGGCTTCTACTGGCCAACGGCGGTGGCTGACGCCACTAGAATTGTCCGCGCCTGCGAAGGGTGCCAATTCTATGCGAAGCAGACCCACCTGCCCGCTCAGGCTCTGCAGACGATACCCATCACCTGGCCCTTCGCTGTGTGGGGTCTGGACCTCGTCGGCCCTCTGCAGAAGGCGCCCGGGGGCTACACGCACCTGCTGGTCGCCATCGACAAATTCTCCAAGTGGATCGAGGTCCGACCCCTGAACAGCATCAGGTCCGAGCAGGCGGTGGCGTTCTTCACCAATATCATCCATCGCTTCGGGGTCCCGAACTCCATCATCACCGACAATGGCACCCAGTTCACCGGCAAAAAATTCTTGGATTTTTGCGATGATCACAACATCCGGGTAGACTGGGCCGCCGTAGCTCACCCCATGTCGAATGGGCAGGTAGAACGTGCCAATGGCATGATTCTACAGGGGCTCAAGCCCCGAATTTACAATGATCTCAACAAGTTCGGCAAGCGATGGATGAAGGAACTCCCCCCGGTGGTCTGGAGCCTGAGGACGACGCCAAGCCGGGCCACGGGTTTCACGCCGTTCTTCCTGGTCTACGGGGCCGAGGCCATCCTGCCCACGGACCTGGAATACGGCTCCCCGAGGACGAGGGCCTACAACGAAGAAAGCAACCAAGCTAGCCGAGAAGACTCGCTGGACCAGCTGGACGAGGCTAGGGACAGGGCCTTACTACACTCAGCGCGGTATCAGCAGTCCCTGCGACGCTACCACGCCCGAGGGGTCCGACCCCGAGATCTCCAGGTGGGCGACCTGGTGCTTCGGCTGCGGCAAGACGCCCGAGGGAGGCACAAGCTCACGCCCCCTGGGAGGGGCCGTTCATCATCGCCAAAGTACTGAAGCCCGGAACGTACAAGCTGGCCAACAGTCAAGGCAAAGTCTACGGCAACGCTTGGAACATCCAACAGCTACGTCGCTTCTACCCTTAAGCTGTTTCCAAGTTGTTCATATACCTCGCAACCACGCAAAATTTAGTCAACAAGGAAGGGTCGGCCTCGCCTCGTCAAAGCCCGACCCTCCCTCGGGGGCTAAAAGGGGGGAAACCCCCTCGGCATCAAAATTTTCCTCGAACAAAAAATCTCTTTCACCAGAACATCTTTCGTGCTTTTTGACTACTTCGAAAAGCGGGTCCTGAAAACGACGGGGTACACGTAAGCAGTCAAGGCTGACCGAGCCGAGGGACTCCTACGCCTCCGGGATACGGATACCTCACTCATCACCTTCTGCGATAAGTAACTCGCGCTCGGATAAGGCGAATCCACGGATCGAACGAGTCTTTACGTACGGGAGCTCTTCTGTCGAAGCGATTCTTCGAGCCTTCTCGACCAAGTCGGTGACAGGGCTTCATGGGCGGGTAAAAGTACGCGTAAGCGGTAAGGCCGACCGAGCCGAGGGACTCCCACGCCTCCGGGATACGGATACCTCACTCATCACCTTCCGCGAAAAGCAACTCTCGCTCGCACTAACATCCCTGCTACCGACAAAAAAGTCCAGATGCTCGAAACGAGAGGAAAAGAGACGCAGCTTTATAACGCAACAAGGGTATGTGTTCTAGCCTCAATGGCCGCGCAAGGCCCACGCTACAAGACGATTTGACCCTGCAGGCTCGGATCTTGACGCTGGAAGAGGGCGACGACACCCTCGGCATCGACGGCACCTTCGGCAAGGCCCGACCTAGCCTCGGACGGCGACGCGGTCCGAGGACCTCCGCTCCGAAGGACGACGTCATCACCACGCTCGAGCAATCTCTGCCAGGGACTTCTCCGAGAACCCGGCCCGAGCGGACGGCTCGGCCGGCCACCTCCGGGGCCTCGGCCGACCACCTTCCGAGGGCGCCAGCTCGGTCCGAAGCCTCGGCTGATCAGCTCCGACGTCGACCCTGCCAACGGGCAACCTGGCTAGGCTCCGGCCAACCAGGTTTCATTTCCGAGCCGGCTACGCCTCTGCTCATGCTGATATCGCTACCCCTGGCCTCGGCTCGTCGAAGAGCGGCCGAGGGGTCTCTTTAACTAAGCTAGAGGAGCCTCGGACAACAGGTCCGACCGAGCCGAGGGATTCCTACGCCTCCGGGATACGGATACCTCACTCGTCACCTTGACACGGGGCAACTCACGCTTGGTGAAGCGGTTCAGACAATCAGCGGACGAGTCTTAGCGCTCGGGAATGAGGAAAAAACACGGCTCTGTGCCGAAGTTGCATACATGTTCAGGCCCCGAAAGCCGAAATGAACAAAAAACCCGGCACTCGAAGTGCCATTACAAACGGAACTCCGGTTCCCCCACCCCGCAGGTACGAACAACCCCACTCGATAGGGGCGGGCCTGCGGGGCAGCGGAAAGATTCTCACCCCCCGAGGACGAGAGCCAGCCATTCAGGCCGGGGGACGGAGACCCAGGGCTACTGACGGAGTTGGCAATCTCATCAGTAGAGAAGCCACTTCCGTCCGCCGATGCCTCGGGACCCGCCACTTCCGACATGGCTGGAGGAAGTCTCCGTGAAGCTGGAGGATGCCGTTCTCCCCCCAGGCACACGGGGAAGAAGAGGGCAACCGACCCACACGGAGACAGCTCCCTGACTCGCCTCGTCCTCCCTCTTGGCCTGGTGATGAAAATCCTTGAGGCTGAGGGAGGGGCAGAGACCGCAGCCCGGCTCGCTTTCCCCCACCATCAAGCCGGAGGTCACCCTCTTGGGTGACCGCCGGTGGAGGGGGGCAGCCGGGCTGCATGATGAAAATCCTTGAAGCCGAACGATGGCTGAAAGGTACCAACTCCCACGGAGTTGCGTTCCTCCGGCGATGGAGCGAAAAGACGGCGGTTTCCCCCCATCCGGGGGCTCGGAAGATGGAGAAACACAATGCATAGGGGAGGAAGGAGACATGGTTACCTCACGAAGGGGGTCGCCCTCCTTTTAAAGGCAACTCCCCCTGCTTGCGCCCTCAACCGTCACGGGCTGAGTCTTCTCCAACACGCCTCCAAAGCCCTTCCCTGCGGCGCGGGGGCTGGGGCCCGCCTGTCATGCAGACCGGCCCTAAGCAGAAGAAGCCGAACCGCCGCGCACGACGCACGCAACCACCCAGCGGTTACAAGTAACCCTCCACTTTTGCCCGGACCAGCGGGCGAAAGGGGCAGGCGGCCATGCAGGCGGCATGCAACCGCGCCAAGTGGACGCGCCTCTCCGCTGACAGGCCAGCGCGACGGCTCAAGCCCACGCGTCGTGCAACTGGCGCGCCGGGCGCTGCATGCGAGCCGCTGTGCCTCTCGCTCCACCACCGCACCTCCTCGATTGCGGAACCGATACCGCGACTCGAGGCCGCCCAGCCTGCGATCCAGCGGCGCCAGCCTGGCGCAGCGGTCAAAAGCGGTCAAAAATGGGCCGGCAGTAATGACGGTGGCAGGCGCGCGAGAGCGGCGGTCACGCCATCGGCCAGGCTCACGTCCCATCCGGAGGCAGCAAGAGAACCCCCTCTCACGGCGTGAAGACGACGCGCCAGTGACCCGTACCGCGAACGGCTCGCGCACGAAACGGCAGCCTCGCCGACCGCTTACCCCGGCACATTAACTCCGCGGCGGAACAGGTGACGTTTCTGGCAGGGGCAGCTGGCGACGCTTCGCCTCCGCCAAAACGACCACGCCGAAAAAGGTACGCCACGACGTTCAATTTCGAATCCTTTTTCCCTTTTCCTTCTTTCTCTATCTCTTGCAACAGGGACTGAGAAGGGGGATAACCCCAAAGGGATCCTTCCCCGTGAAGGAACTAGGCTCCGAGCCTCCCTACTGATCAGGGGTTCGAAGGCTGGCCCCCCGAGGGGTTCAACAGCCGCCTCAGATCGCGTGGGCCCGACACCCACTACTGGTCAGGGGTTCGAAGGTCGGCCTCCCGAAAGGTTCCATGACCGCCTCAGGCTACTAGGGCTCCGTGCCCCCTACTGATCAGGGGTTCGAAGGCTGGCCTGTCGAAGGGTTCACAGTCGCCTCAGACGACGAGCGAGGGATGACCAGGGGTACGTTCGATACATAACCAAGGCTCGGGCTGCGCTCCCGAGGTACCCTAGGACATTTCCGAGACCAGCGGGAACGACTCTGTAACGGAATCCCATCGGAGGGAGGCAACGAGCCCTCGGACCCCGTCGCTAGGGGACCGGGTCCGGCAGATCACCCGCAGGTACTTTTGGGCGTGCCTCCGGGCCCCTAGCCGACCCCCAACGAACGGGGCACGGACGTCCACTCGGATTACCCGATTGCAGCTCACCGGAGACACCATGTTCGGTGCCCATCGAGGGTAACATGGCGCACTCCCCCCCTCCTCCTTGCGGAAAGGCGACGTAGGGGCGTATATAAAAAGTCGAGTCTGTCCCTGATCGTCCTCTCGCTCCGTGCGAAGGCTCGGGGGCTGCTCTCGCAAACCCGGCTCCGGCCGAACCGTTGACAGCGTCAACATACCAGCCCGAGAACTTGGGCCCCGACCGTGCACCTAGGTTACGCCCTGCTCGCATGAGGGAACCACCAGACCAGCCGAGGCATTACGCAAGGCATTAAGACCTCGAAGGAGTGAAACCACTCCTCCGAGGCCTCGGGGGCTACACCCGGCGGGTGCGCTCGCGCGCACCCACCGGAACAAAGTACCACCGAGAAAGGCTGGTCCCCTTGCAAAAAAGTGCGACGCAAGCCTCCAAGCGAGTGTTAACACTCTCTTCGAGGCTCGGGGGCTACTGTCGGGGACTATAATTAGGGGTACCCTCAAGACGCCTAATTCTCAGCTGGTAACCCCCATCAGCATAAAGCTGCAGAGGCCTGATGGGTTTGATTAAGTCAGGGATCAGTCCGTACGAGTGACTTGACCACGCCACGCCCGAGCTTAGCCTCGGGCGAGGGCAGCCGACCCTAAGATGACTCCGTCTCGCCTGAGGCCTCCTCTTTCACGGCAGACGCATCTCCGGCTCGCCCTAGGCCCCGCCTTCGATAAGAAGAAACCCTGACTAAATCACCGCGCCAACCGACCGAGTCACCGGGGCGTTTAACGCAAAAGGTAAGACCAACGGGCGACCAGACTTCGCCAGAGGTGCCATAGGAGGCTCCGCCCGACCCAGGGCTCGGACTCGGGCTAAGGCCCCGGAAGACGGCGAACTCCGCTCCGCCCGACCCAGGGCTCGGACTAGGGCTAAGGCCCCGGAAGACGGCGAACTCCGCTCCACCCGACCCAGGGCTCGGACTCGGGCTAAGGCCCCGGAAGACGGCGAACTCCGCTCCGCCCGACCCCAGGGCTCGGACTCGGGCTAAGGCCCCGGAAGACGACGAACTCCGCCTCGCCCGACCCAGGGCTCGGACTCCACCTCGGCCTCTGCCGAACGATCTCTGCCTCGCCCGACCCAGGGCTCGGACTCTGCCTCTGTCTTGCAGGACGGACTCGACCTCGGCTTCGGAGGAGCCTCCACGACGCCCGACCTAGGATACGAGACCGCCACGTCAACAGGGAGCGTCATCATCACCCTGCCCTGAGCCGACTTGGGTCGCAGAGAACAAGACCGGCGTCCCATCTGGCCAGCCACGCCAGATAGGCAAATGATGGCGCCCCGCTAGACCATGACGACGGCGGCTCTCAGCTCCCTTACGAAAGCAGGAGGACGTCAGCAAAAGCCCAGCCACTCCGACAGCTGTCTCCCCGTCCGGCTCCGTTACTCCTCCAACAGCCACGACGCCACAACAACAGGGTGCCAAGATCTCTCCGGCTGCCACCTGGGCATGTACATAGGGCGCTAGCTCTCCCTCGCTAGGCACGTAGCACCTTGCTACACCCCCATCTTGTACACCTGGATCCTCTCCTTACGACTATAAAAGGAAGGACCAGGGCCTTCTTAGAGAAGGTTGGCCTCGCGGGGACGAAGGGCAGGGGCAGGCGCTCTCTCGGGGCCGCTCGCTTCCCCTCATCTCGCGCGGACGCTTGTAACCCCCTACTGCAAGCGCACCCGACCTGGGCGCGGGACGAACACGAAGGCCGCGGGAATTCTCCGACTCCCTCACGACCCGGCTCCGGCCACCGACCTCTCTCTCTCTCTCTCTGTTCCCCCCTTCGCGCTCGCCCACGCGCTCGACCCATCTGGGCTGGGGCACGCGGCACTCTCACTCGTCGGCTCGGGGATCCCCGGTCTCGGAACGCCGACATGTAGTGTATAATATTGTTAAACAATGTTTGTATGATTGTTGGCACCGTGTGTAACGATGCTGACACCAGCGAATATGGAGGACAGGGCAGCGTGCTCTTTTTTCTACGTGCCACGCGGACCTTCTCTTGGGCCATCGTTCGCCCCTAGCCGTCACATGGAGGCACCGGTATCTCAGACACAGACTCCTTTGGCCACTGGGGGTTCAGACTGTCAAATCACCTGTACACACGATCATTTGCACGGCCAGAGCCAGCCCATCATCAATGACTGACAGCACGTCGCAGAAATTCAGGTGCAGTGATTTGACTGATCTCGTCACGCAGCTGCAGTGCAGGGGCACCGACGCACGCACCGTGCCCATCACGGACTCACGGTGGGGGAGGCGGCCACTGGCTGTCCTGAGTCGAGTCCTGTGACGCCACGAAGCGAACCAAACAGCAGCAGTTGACCCGAGCCACTGGCTGTCCTGATAACTAACGGCGAACAAACAAGGCATCTTCAGAAGAAAGGAGGATATCTGAAGACGGTTGTAATTGCACGAATCAAAAGACGGGGAAAAAAACCCCGACACTTGTCGCAGCCTCACAGTCACAGGGGTGGAGGGAGTTGCTGGAGTAAAATCGGCGGCCATGCCAGCAGAAGCGGCGAAACTTCCACCCCCACCTTCCCCACCTTTAATCCTGTGACGCCACTCGCCCCGGCTGGCTCCCACCACCTCGCTCCATTCCTGACGGCGGTTTGACCTTCTGACCGGAGGGAGAGAGAGAGAGAGAGGAGAATCAGAGCTGCTGCGTTCGATTTGCGGAGGGCTGGAGGGGACGCGAGACGAGACAGGACGGATCTTCGCCGGAGCGTTGCGCAGTTCCCGGACAAGGGAGGGAGGGAGGAAAGGCGTGGGAAGAGGGAGGACGCGCCTCGGGCTCCGATCCAAGCGGTAATCTCTCCGCCTCTCGTGTCGGCGCAGGATCCTGACTTTCCGAGGAGTTTTTGAGGGGGGAAAAAAGAAGGTTTTTTTTTTCCTTGGAGGCTACCGAGCGCTACTTTGGCCGTGTGGGTTGATTCGTACTCGTGTTGTTTGTTTGTTTTGCTCGCTCGCTTGCTTGCTTTTTACCGAGTGATCTGAATGATGTTGACTGTTTTATCTGAGAAGGTAGCGGCCTATCAAGGATTTAATAAGGTTCCACTCGTGGATTTGGATTTTTCTGGCCCCCTCTTTTGGTCTGTCCTAGTTTGTTAAGGTGGCTTCGGTTCGGACATTTGCTTGCAAAATTGAAGCGCCTTTGACGTGCAGAAGTAGCGAAAGTGGTTCGAGTTGCAGCGCCCCAGTTCTTTTTTCCTTCTTTCCATTTTCACGGTTTATCGTCAGAACCGGTCTGGTTAAAAGGCAAAGCTTAATATCGTTCCCCCCCTCCCCCCCTTTCAGCTTTGTTAACAGCACAGATTAAAAGATAGCGCCGTAGCGCAATGAAGGCACCATCGCTACTGGTTCGGTGTTTCCCTGGCTTGCTTCCCAGCAAGGACACTAGTTGTGTGCCAATTGTGTCCGAGAAGGATCTGCAGCTACCATCACTAGCCGTTGAAATAATTCCCTCAAAGGTACAACACCCCCTCCCTCTCCCCCACCCATTTTTTTGTTATTATTTGTATATTGGACTCTGAAAGGAGATATTTTTTTTTCTTCTTTTGCAGAAATCGTGTTAAACTCTTTTTTTCCCCTGATTTATCATCCCTTCAAACTTTTTTTTTCAGAGTGCTCATCCGTACAAATATGCTGGAGAGAAGGTTGATGTGCAAGGTTTTGATATTTTCAAGGTTAGCAGTGAATACAGCTTGCTCTGTTTGTTTAGAATTTGGGTTGGGAATACGTTTTTGTTTGATTCTGCTAGCCATCATGCTGTTAATTCTAACGCTCAATTTTCCTTACATATGTTTTTGTTCTTCAGGGTAAAGTTAGTGTAGCAGATATGATATCCTTCTCACCTTCTGAAGTAGCATCATCAAAATATGATGGTAACCTTCTATCAATTAAGCATACCACACTTATGTCCCTTGTCAATGCATTCTTTTTTGTCAGAAAGGTTTATCATTGCAATCTAACAACAGAACCTACTCTTTTCCCGCAGGAACTCTGAAAAGCTGGGAGAATTCTATTACTCTTGTCAACATTATTCGAAATGAGATCCGTGATGGCCAGTTGAGCTTCAGGGGCAAGCGGGTTCTAGAGGTAACTCCTGCGACAAAACTTACATATCTACCTTGTTATTTCATCTAATTTGTCCTTACGACTGACCTGCTTGATGTATGTATGTTCCTGTTTTTATTTTTCATAAGAGCACTCTGTATGCTCCAGCAGGACAATATGGATGCATGCTGCATAATGATGTTACTAGTATTAGACAGTCTGAGCTTCATATTTATCTACTAAATGAAACTTCTAAGTTAGCACTAACAAACTGATCAGTATTCATATACCCCCTATGGTCATAAAAAACGTGTCGTTTAAGACAAGATTTAGTCGAACTTTAAAAACACAAATATATATATATACATTTTTAAGTTATTTAGTTCGAAAACATGCAAGTATATATGTATAACTGTATGGAAAGAACACTCGCCAAATCTTATAAACGTGAAGGAATTTTAAGAACATATTCGAAAGAAGTTAGTGGTCAAATATATGCATCAAAGGCCATGCAAAGTCAAATGTGACTAGTGTATTTTTGACCGGAGGGGCTTATACTTTGTCAATACTTAGCCTTGGACTTTTAGCATGGTCATTTTTTAAAAAAAGTTCTATATGGTCACTTCATGATTTTTATTGTTATATGTTGTTGCTATTGGTGCAGCTTGGATGTGGATCAGGCGTCTCCGGGATTTTTTCCTGCTTGAAGGTGCGTTCATCTTTCCACTACTCATGAATCATGATAATGTCGAATTAATAAAGGGGATATGCTTGTTCCAAATAGATTTGCATCTCTCTTCATGGTGGGAGCTGAAAGAGAGAGAGAGAGAGAGAAAACCTTGCATGGAGAACAATGATCTGACTTCGCTTAAATGTTGCATGCAGGGTGCATCCACGGTTCACTTTCAGGACATGAACGCAGAAACCATACGGTGCAGAACAATACCCAATGTTCTTGCAAACCTCGAGCAGGCTCGGGACAGGCAGAACAGACCATCAGAAGAGAGCCCCGTGACGCCATCCCGGCAGCTCTTGGATCCAAACGTGCATTTCTATGCCGGAGAGTGGGATGAACTCCCGACAGTTCTCTCGGCTGTGCCGCCACCCGCGGCGCCAGCAGACCTCAGCTTCTCTGAAGACGATTTCATGGATGGCGGCAGCAGTAGTCATGATGGAAGCAGTGCAGTCGTCGGCCAGGACTACTGCCCCAGAAGATCTAGGAAGCTCTCCGGTAGCCGCCGCGCGTGGGAGAGGGCTAACAACGAGACCGACCAGGCAGATGGCGGCTACGATGTGATTTTGGTCTCCGATGTCCCCTACGCAGCTAACTCTCTGAAGAAGCTCCATGCGCTTATTTCAAAGGTCAGCTCCAAGATCCCTCTTTTTTCTTTTCTTTTTTTGCCGCATCTTCTTTTTTTTTTACACGTTTCTCTACGCGTGTGCTAAGCTGAAATAGCAGTGGGAGGCAGCACGCACGACACTTAAAAAGTCGATTAGGTTAGGTTCTTCCATTGTTGAGAACCGGGCATGGCTAAGAGTGCTTTCTCGTCCTTCGACCGGCGACGGGCTGATACGAAGCAGCGTTGTTTTAACGGTAACAGCGTCTCTCCTGCCTGCAGTGCCTACGCCCTCCTTACGGAGTCATGTACGTGGCTTCCAAGAAGAGCTCGGTTGGGTCCAACGGTGGCGCCAGGCAGCTCCGAGCTCTGATGGAAGAGGGAGGCGTCCTTGGCGGCCACTTGTTGACCGAGGTGTGTGACAGGGAGATATGGAAGTTCTTCTTCAAGTGAGCAGATCCAGGGAGTGGGGACGGCAGTGAAAATCGATCCTCCTGACGTTGAAATGAAACCCAGTTTTTTTTGTTTTTTTGTTTCTTATCTGCAGCGATGTACATACCGCGAGGCGTATAGTACGTAGTTCCATTAATTCTTTGGCAGCAGCAACGTTGAATCAAATACCTGTAGCTGAGCTTGCACGAAACCTTCGCCGCTTTTGTAGAGATCTGTCTGCTATGTGTGCTGTGCTAGTGTCGTTCTGTTAAAGTACAGAGAGCAAATTGTAGTGACCTTTTTTTGTGTATATCGAATATACGGTGATGGCAATTCGGCCGGTGCATGGTATGTGAGAGAACTCGCGCGCAACTTTTACATGCATCTTTCTAGACGTCGTACCATGTGTGTTGTTGGACTGGGTATCTGTGGGCTTGTGTGGCTCTGTTAAAAATTGCAGATTCAACTAGGTCGGTATTATGGCGAGGGATTTCTGGAGAAAGAATTGGACACTGTTTTACTATCGTGGAACGATGTTCCAATTTCCAAACAAGCTCCGATCCAAGTCCCAAGAAAACTGTGGTGCTGTAGATTACGACCATCAAGATCTAGTTTACTAAGCATCTTCACCGATGCAGACTGGGCGGGATGCATTGATGATCGGCGTTCAACTGGAGGCTATGCCATTTTCTTTGGGCCAAACCTTATCTCATGGAATGCTCGCAAGCAACCAACTGTATCACGATCTTCTACAGAGGCCGAGTATAAGGCTTTAGCAAATGGTGCAGCTGAAGCAACGTGGATACAATCATTGCTGAAGGAATTGCATGTTATGCAGTCAAGACCGCCTGTTTTGTGGTGTGACAATTTGGGTGCTACATACTTGAGTTCTAATCCTGTGTTCCATGCTCGTACCAAGCATATAGAAGTGGATTTCCATTTTGTTCGAGAGAAGGTTGCATTAAGAAATCTGGATGTTCGACATATTGCTTCAGGAGATCAGGTTGCAGATATCTTCACCAAGCCAGCTACTAAACAAATGTTGCAGCGACTAAGACCCACTCTCAACCTTGTGGCTACCGGTTAAGATTGTGGGGGGCTGTTAGCGTGTATCAAGATATGTAACAACATCCTAGTTTATAGCTATATCAGTTTAGATTAGCATGTAAACCCATAGTCTGTTACGGGGGCTTATCCCTGAAATTATGCTGAGCTTATCGTACCTATAAGTAATCAAGTCATGCCACCAGAATGAGGTGAGCAGCCCAATCTAATCTTTTAACTCTGAGCTTGCACGAATCCCTTCGCCGCTTTTGTAGAGATCTGCTATGTGCTGTGCTAGTGCCGTTCTGTTAAAGTACAGAGAGCAAATTGTAGTGACCTTTTTTTGTGTATATCGAATATACGGTGATGGCAATTCGGCCGGTGCATGGTATGTGAGAGAACTCGCGCACAACTTGTACATGCTTCTTTCTAGACGTCGTACCGTGTGTTGTTGGATTGGCTATCTGTGGGCTTGTGTGGCTCTGTTAAAAATTGCAGATTCAACTAGGTCGGTAGCATGGCAAGGGATTTCTGGAGAAAGAATTGGACACTGTATTACTATCGTGGAACAATATTCCGAACAAGCTCCGATCCAAGTACCAAGAAAACTGTGGTGCTGTAGATTTGGCCTGCTACTGCTACTGTGGTGCTGTAGACAAAAAAAAAAAACAGGCTACGGCGACAAACACCGAACAAAGCGGCCGTCCTGGACCTGCACACCTGATTTTTTTACGGGACGGGGATCCGCCTGCGCCTCAGGTTTGTCTGAGGGTTCATTTGTCGCCGCTCCGTCCGGTTCTGCAGACCTAGTTGAATGAGGATTTGGGTTTTGCTTCTCATGATCCATGCTCCTCTTTATTATTCCTTCGAGAACGGGCGAAGTTCATTTAAGAAACAGAGGAGGAGAAGGTACTACTGTACTATAGAGATAGAGAAACGCGTGGGAGTTGTTTTTCCATCAGCAAGGTTCGTCCGGTGTACCTGTTCATTTGGGTTCATGAATCATGATGAGTTAGATTCTTTGGACCCCGGAACAGTCTCTGTTGGCCCGAGGGGCCTGCCGCTGCCGGTCAAAAAGTATGGGACTGCGTTGCTTCGTCCTGCGGATGTGGGGGTGAACGAGCCCCATAATAACACTTAGGTTTTGCCTTGCCTTAACGTGCGGTTTCAGTTCCATCACAGCTGAGAGAGACAGTGAGCGAGAGAGAGAGAGAGAGAGCATACATCAGGCACACGCGCATGGTATTCTTCTGAACTCGATAACACTGTCCATCTCAAGAAACAGGCATCAAACTGCCGCTCTGCTTGCTGACAGCCAGCCACACAGGCTTCTAATCCACATGCCACTCAACACATATACGGCGGACAACAAGGAGAGACCAGACCAGACCAGGCAGGTCACTAGAGTGCTACTAGGAGTATAATACAAGGCGGCTGATACGGACACGCACGCTTGCGTGCTAGGAGGTCGAATCGGGTCAGTCAGGGGCCTGGAAACTCTACTCCACGGCGCGCACGCAGACGCCGCAGCACTTGCGCGGTTCCCTCCGGACAGACAGACCGGCTCCTGGCGAGGCCGAGAGGGGCGCCTCCTCACCTTCGCCTGGCCGTGTGCGCCGGCGCCCACAGGTCGGCCCCGTTGCTCTGGGTCAGCTGCAGCGTCAGGTCCACCGGCACCAGGCACAGCCCGCGGCTCCGGAGGCTGTAGCGCTGGGGGTCCTGGATCACATGCATGCCAAACAGGATGTACGCGGCGTGTTACACAACGATCTCGTGCTGCTAGTAGACGAGGTTTAGGGTTCTACAGGCTTCCATCAAGAACTCATCAGTGGAGACGAGACGAGGACGGCGGAAGCTCATACCTCAGGCGCAGCACCAGCGGCCGGAGGAGCGCGCATGTAAGGGGAGCTCAGGACCTGCATGCAGCAAAGGATTCCCGTGGACATCATCAGCTAGCGGAAGAAACGAAGGATGGATAAGCGAACGGAAGGTACGCCGTTCCGCGATGCACGTTGCGGTGCGGTGCATCGCCGAAAATAGTAGAGACCTCCAGCTGCTGGTGCAGGAACTTGATGTACCCCGACGCCTCCTGCAGGACAGAAGCCGTGTCGGTCTGCAGCAACGAGGAGAGCAAAGGTGATGATTGATGAATAATCAATCCACTTGCGCTGCGCGGCGCGGGTGAGAAAACACCGCACGAATAATGCAGCAAAAAAAAAACTAACGTAACTAGCACCTTTCCAAACGGTGACACGAGCTGCTGGAGCGCTGCGACCCTCTCGCCGATCTTGTCCTTCTTCTCCTGCTCCGTCGTCCCAGCAGCAGCAGCAACAAGAAAAAAACTTGAGCCAAACAGGTAGCCATGGGAGACGTACGTACGAACGGGGGACAGTGGACGTGCGTGCGTGCGTACGTACGTACCTTTGGTGATACGGGCGCGAGTCTCGGGCTGGCATTCCTCGGCTTCTTCGAGGACATGCTGCCGAACTCCTCCGAGCTGGTGGCCGCGGCGGGGACGGCGACCGCCTTGCCACTGAAGTAGCTGTCCGTGTGGTTCCTCTTACTGTGGTTGGCCACCTCGGCCATCATCATCTTCTTCAGTCTCTCGGGCTCAAAGTAGCTCCTTGCCCTGTTTTTCCTGCTGAAATTCGGGAGGAAAGGCGTAGGTCAGAGTAGACGAGCCTCCTTGCTCCTGCTAGGGTAGTAAAAGATGACTTTTTACAGCTGTAGCAGTTGGTTAAGACGTCGGTTTCATAGGAAATCACTGCGGCTGCGTTCAGAAAGGCCGGTCTTGAGCCAGTGATAGGCGTTGAGTTTGTAATCCAAAATTCTGTAGTGTGTCGGGTGGAAGTTAGGCCGGATCGTAGCGGCCCTACACGCTAGGGGTGCAGGGGGCGTTGTAGGGCTTACTGAGCGTTATCACTATTTACTTCTCTAGCTTTTGTAAGCCGCCGTCTACTGACGACGCGATGTAGACACTACACATATACTATACATACAGTGAAGGTTTCGTCTGACTGGTGTCTGTGGTTTTTACCTTCGCATTAAAGTGATTTGTTGGTTGATGTACTTCGTTTTTCTGCTAACATGAAGTCCATTAACACAAATAGAAAGATCGACATGACAGGACAAGGTCAACGATTTTCAGAACCAATTTTTTTCTGCACAGGAACATCCTTCTGCAAAACCAGTCCAAACAGTACACGAAATGAAAAAAAAAGGATTTGCTCCTTTTTTTCAGTTCACTGGAAAGCTTGTTAATGTTCTGTCATCACCTTCAGACGCGAGTGCAGGGTGGCAGAACTGTCGTACCGTTGTTCTCCCCGTCTTTCACATCCGAATCCGACGATTTTGTTTAATTGGAGACTTTGTTTTGCTACCAAAAAATTCAAATGCAGTGCCATTTGGACCTTAATTACCCCGAAGGTTCCCTTTGCCAGCACAAAACAAATTGGTTGGGAGTGATCAGACTGGAGAAGACAAGGTCTCATCATCTCATATGCAGGCACTGCGAGGCACCGCGGAGTTTTAAGCTACAGCTTTAGCGAGAGGTCGAGGACCTTATCTTCGTTCCCAGTCAGGCTTTTAAAACAATTGCAGGACTGAATGATTGGTCAGAGCAAATAAAACTAAGGCGATCCTTGTCCGTCGGCATTAGAAAACGTTACGTGTGCGTTCAGAGCCCCCAGATGCATGTAAGGACACATTATAGGATCGAGCTTATTGTTATGATCAGTGTCTAACAAACGCGTATTTATTGTCGTCATCACACACCAGAGTCCAGTTAGGAGGCGGCGGGGCCCATTGCATCTATCCTCTGGCCTCTGGCGCATGCGGAAGACAACAGGCAGGCGCCAGCTGTCGGTCAGGCTAGGCTAGCGGCTAGCGACGCTGCTGGTGCAACTGCCCTAGCCTAGCTAGCTAGCTAGCGTTCTTCCATTTGGGCGTCATTCCAGGGGGGGGGGGGCTTTGATTGAGAGCTTCAGACAAGCAGGCGGCGCGCCCCCCATTGACTGCGTACTACTGTGGTGCTACAGGTTTGGACTGTACGTATATGTACTACAGACTTTTGAAAATTGGAAGCAGCTAGGCTAGTAGCTAGAGGCAGACAGGATCATTAGGGCTGAGCCTGAGCTACTGGAACGTTTGCATAGATGAACGCCCCTGGCATGCATCATTTCGCTTCTATTTTTCTTTTTTTCCTTGAAGAAGGTTCTGAACCGTATGGGGGTGGTTCGTTCACGGATCGTCCATACTACCGAGTGTACAGTTCACGGATCGTTGCTCTTTATTCGAGAGAACAAATATGGTTGTGGAACCAACAAACAAACTCTGGGAAGTAAAAGCGGACAAAAGGGCTTTGTCCCCTTGGACGACGCACGCACGCTGGCAGCAGAGAACCATTCGTGATCATACTGACTGACGAATTTGTCAAGTAGCTCCGGGCCGGGTTGTCTGCAGTTCCGAGCATCGAATCTAAAGCTAGTAGGCACCCCCCCCCCGGCCCGTATTTTGCCATCGCCTAATTCCTCCTTTACTACGCCCCTCACCTCACCTGAACCGCTAACTAGTACTAGTACTACAGAGAGACGCCTCCTTTACTGGTCCTCCTCCTGCAAGCATCTGCTTGCTTGAATGAAGCGAGTACAACAAGAGAAAAAGAGAAATAAATGGACGCGAGATCACGAGTACCGGCAGCCTTTAAACCAAGAGTGGGAGGCATTCAGTGCGCTCGTCGTCCTACCCTCGTCGCGACGTCATTAGCAGAGATAGAGAGAGAGAGAGAGAGACTAATCGCGCGTCTAATTAAATCCGGTCGCCGACGTAGGCCGATATCCGTAGCCACCCGGGAGCCAGCTGTGCGGAAAGGACACGCGAGCCAGCCGAGAGAGACCCGCTCGCCTGCCTGCCTGCCCGCGCGTCCGGACACGTACGCGCGCTGCGCCGCGTCATCTCTTACATGCACACGCCATGGCTGGGCTGGAGGCTGCCTACTCTCTGGAGTATCTATCTCTTTCTTTATGCGTGCAGTGCGTGCTTGTTTGTCGATGAAGAGAGAAGAGAAGAAACAAAGGATCATGAACATGGCAGGAAGGCAGAGAGGTTGACGCATGGATCACTCACGGTTGAGCGAAGGAAAAAAAAGCCCCTGTTTGAAAGACCGGCCGGGCAAAGAAATCAATTGAATAAAGGCCGTCGCCATGGCTAACCACAGCAGCACGTACAAGCTGGTCGTCGAGGAGTATCTAGCTACGAGCATGTATATAACAACACAGCTATATATGTGTATGGAGACGATAAGGGTTAATTAAAACTGAAAGGGAGAGGCTCTTACCAGGATCGATCAGCGGCGACGACGGACCACTGCGTGTGCGTGCGCGCGGAAGGAGATCGAGCGGGCACTGCTGGGGGGAACCGATTGCGGTGGAGACGGGCCGGCACACGAGTCCACGACCTCGTCGGGATGGCACGGCCGAACCAGCGGCAGAGCGCGCGGGGCGAGCGCTTCTTCTCGCGGCGGCCGGCGTGCAGCGCGGCCAGTTATTTCGTCCTGATAGCCCGGAGCGCCGCGCGCGCCACGCAGGGGAACGGAGAGGAGAACGAAGAGGCACCTGGCGAAGGAGGAGGAGAGGTTGTGCTGGGGAAGGACGAGACGAGGCCTATGCGCGCAGGAGGGTTTAAGGATGGATGGGCGCAGCGCAGTGCAGAGGGACCGGGCCGGGCACATTTGAGATCAGGGAAGACGGAGGGCCCTCGCTCGCCGTTTTATATATACAGAAGAGGAGAAGAGTTGCCTCGGGTGGATGTGTGTGCTGCAACCCGCAGATAGATAGATGGATGGATGGATAGATAGATTTTCTCGAGTTTTTCAAAGGCAAGTAAACTATCTGCACTCTATCTGCGCTTAAACGACGCAAAGCAGAGCAGACCGATGGGGTTCCCGTTCCTCATCACGAAATCGTTAGGTGCACCTCCCGGACGGGCTAGCTAGCTAGCTAGCTACTGGGGGTGCATACATAGGGACAAGCAAGGGGGAAAGGAGATGCTGTGCACACCAACTGCTACCGGTTCCGGCGTGACAGCAACTCGATCTGGCGAGGACGAGACGAGACGAGACGAGCGTGGCGTGCATGGCATGCCGATCCTGTATGCTGTATGGTGTGTCCCGATGTCAGTGCGCCTAGCGCTTCCATTCCATTCCATCCGTGGCTAGGAATTGCCTTTTTCTTTTTTCTTGCGTGGCTCCTTTTCCGTTCCCTTTTGTTTTTTTTCCCCGGCCGCATCGGCCATCGGCCTCGGTGACAGCTAATATCCAGAGGGTGGAGACAGAGAGAGGGAGGGAGGGGGCGGCGAGAGGGACAGAGGGATCGGCGAGACGAGGACAGGAGGTGACGCCAGATGCGCTGCCCACAGGCCACAGCAGCACAGCGGCAGGGCGTGCGACGAGGCGGGACCGGACCGGACGGCGACAACCCGAGGGTTTTACTACTCTCTTCATCTCTTGTAGACTAGGAGTACTTGCGTTCCGTCTGCGCAGCGCATGCAATGCATGGTGGCGTGGCGTGCCGTGCCGTGCCGCGTGAAAAGGCTGCTGGCTGCCTGCCCTGGTGCCTTGTGCGTTCATGCTCCGGCACGGGAAGAAGGCGACTTTTCCGCGGCGGGCGGGAGCCCGGAACACGGGCCGTGCCCGTGCGTGCGCCTGCGGCCTACTACTCTACTACCGTGCAGCGGGGCGCGCGCCCGGGCGTGGACAAAGGAGGATTCGGAGGGATACGTGGGGCGGGGCCTGGGCTGCGTGCGGGTAGGTGGTCGCGTGTCGCTTCTGCCACAGCTGCGGCACGTATGCGCCGCGCGCGCGTAGGACATCGCCTGGCTCTGGCTGCCTCTGGGAAGGATCGTCGGCAAGCCTCTCTACCTACGTGCACAACTCAACTTTGATAAAGAAAACCACTGCACAAATACGCGAAGAATCTTGAACAAGGACAAAACGAGTTATTATATACCTAATAACCTAGTGATGTTCTGCTCTGCGCCCGTGCATGTGAGTCTACGGTCGAATGGGTCAGCCCTTTTTTGCCCATCTGAGTACGAACTTCTAGACTGGACAGTTTTATTTGTACAAACAAACTTGTCGACTGATCAGTTAATAACTGGGTTACGTACGAGTACGAGCCGCGCTTGTCTTGACGGCCGGGATCAGTAGTTGGCTAGTTGCACGCATGCGTGCGCGTGCTAGTACAAGTGTCGGGGACCATAATTAGGGGTACCCTCAAGACGCCTAATTCTCAGCTGGTAACCCCCATCAGCATAAAGCTGCAAAGGCCTGATGGGTTTGATTAAGTCAGGGACCAGTCCACACGAGTGACTTGACCACGCCACGCCCGAGCCTAGCCTCGGGCGAGGGCAGCCGACCCTAAGATGACTCCGTCTCGCCTGAGGTCTCCTCTTTCACGGCAGGCGCATCCCCGGCTCGCCCTAGGCCCCGCCTCCGATAAGGAGAAACCCTGACTAAATCACCGCACCAACCGACCGAGCCACCAGGGCGTTTAACGCAAAAGGTAAGACCGACGGGCGGCCAGACTTCGCCAGTGGTGCCATAGGAGACTCCGCCCGACCCAGGGCTCGGACTCAGGCTAAGGCCTCGGAAGACGGCGAACTCCGCTCCGCCCGACCCAGGGCTCGGACTCAGGCTAAGGCCTCGGAAGACGGCGAACTCCGCTCCGCCCGACCCAGGGCTCGGACTCAGGCTAAGGCCTCGGAAGACGGCGAACTCCGCTCCGCCCGACCCAAGGCTCGGACTCAGGCTAAGGCCTCGGAAGACGGCGAACTCCGCTCCGCCCGACCCAGGGCTCGGACTCGGGCCAAGGCCCCGGAAGACGGCGACCTCCGCCTCGCCCGACCCAGGGCTCGGACTCCGCCTCGGCCTCTGCCGAATAATCTCCGCCTCGCCCGACCAGGGCTCGGACTCTGTCTCTGTCTTGCAGGACGGACTCGGCCACGGCCTCGGAGGAGCCTCCACGACACCCGACCTAGGATACGAGACCGCCACGTCAACAGGAAGCGTCATCATCACCCTGCCCTGAGCCGACTTGGGTCGCAGAGAACAAGACCGGCGTCCCATCTGGCCAGCTATGCCAGATAGGCCATGATGGCGCCCCGCTAGATCATGACGACGGCGGCCCCCAGCTCCCTTACGAAAGCAGGAGAACGTCAGCAAGGACCCAGCCACCTCGACAGCTGTCCCCCCGTCCGGCTCCGTTACTCCTCCAACAGCCACGACGCCACTCCAACAGGGTGCCACGATCTCTCTGGCTGCCACCTGGGCATGTACATAGGGCGCTAGCTCTCCCTCGCTAGACACGTAGCACCTTGCTACACCCCCATCTTGTACACCTGGACCCTCTCCTTACGACTATAAAAGGAAGGGCCAGGGCCTTCTTAGAGAAGGTTGGCCTCGCGGGGACGAAAGGCAGGGGCAGGCGCTCTCTCGGGGCCGCCCTCTCCCTTCACCTCGTGCGGACGCTTGTAACCCCCTACTGCAAGCGCACCCGACCTGGGCGCGGGACGAACACGAAGGCCGTGGGAATTTCTCCGACTCCCTCGCGATCCGGCTCCGGCCACCGACCTCTCTCTCACTCCGTTCCCCCCTTTGCGCTCGCTCCACGCGCTCGACCCATCTGGGCTGGGGCACGCGGCACTCTCACTCGTCGGCTCGAGGACCCCCCGGTCTCGGAACGCCGACAGTTGGCGCGCCAGGTAGGGGCTGCGCTGCGTGTTGACGTTCGATTTCCCGTCAAGCTCCAGATGGGCAGTCTCCAACAACCTCTTCAACCCGGGACGGTGCTCCGTTTCGGGAACCTCGAGTTCATCTCGCTCGACGGCGACTACGACATGATACTCCTTCCACCGCCGCGCGACGACGACATTGATGGCGGACAGCCCGCCCGCTGGCGGCGGAATCGACGACGTCTTTCCCGCGTAGGGGAAGGACAACTTTCGAGCTCGCCCCATCCTCTCCCTCGCCGTCGAAGGAGGAGGAGGCAGGGCAACCGGGGCCGAGCGGGAGGTCGCGCTCCGACGGCTGTCGGGCAAATCGACATCCCCGGCGCCTCGACGGAGGACACGCCAAGCGTCGCCCTCGCGTTCAAGGCAGACGCGAGCGCCATCCCCCCGCAACACGTCGACTCCGAGCGAGTGGACGACGCCAGCACGCTCACGGAAGGCCTGCAGGACGTCGCCCTCGGACCCAAGACGACGACGCGGTCAGCCCCCGACGCGACTTCATCGCTCCTCGTCGACAAAAAGGTATCGACTGCTACCCATCTTTCGTTATTTCGACTCGGCCTCAGCCCGCCTGGCGATCTCGCTTTGGCGGGCGCTCACATTGAGGCGAGTGCAACCTCTCTGGGGTTTCCTGTGCGGTCGCCTTGGGACCGATTGACGGGTGTCTCGACCTACGGACCCTCTGGGTCCGAGGAAGACGACGACCCCAGCATCTGCTGGGATTTCTCCGGATCTGGCAACCCTAGTGCCATGCGGGACTTCATGACCGCATGTGACTACTGCCTCTCCGACTGTTCCGACGGCAGCCGCAGCCTTGGCGACAAGGACTGCGGCCTGAGTCGCGAATGTTTCCACATCGAGCTAGGGGATCCCTCCGGAGGCGGCTGTCTCGGCATGCCGGAGGATGGTGATCCCCCTAGGCCAGCGCCTCGCGCTGACATCCCGCGGGAGCTAGCTGTGGTCCCCGCTTCGGCGGGAGGTCACGACCCACAGCTCGAGCAAGTCCGCGGGGCGCAGGCCGGGTTCGATGAAGGAGCAGGAGCGCTCGAGGCAATCCGTCAGAACATCGGGCAGGTATGGGCGAGCCAACCCCCGGCCGGAGGAATACGTCACTTGCCCCAAGGTCTCCAGCACCGCATCGCCAACGATGCCAGGGACAAACCGCCACCCGCATCCGGCGGGACTGGCCAGGACCTGGTCGCTGCAGCAATGCTCCTCCGCGCGATGCCGGAGTCATCAACCACCGAGGGACGGCGGATCCAGGGAGAACTCAGGCATCTCCTGGAAGGCGCTGCGGCCCGGCGGGCAGAGAGCTCTGCCTCTCGAAGGCGGGGATACACCCCGGATCCTCGTGCCGCGACTTCCCGACTCACGCGGGAAGCCTCGGTCTTCACCGGGCGCACGCGCAACACCGCGCCTGCGGCCCCGGGCCACCTCGGCGAGGAGCACCCTCATCGTGACCGTCGGGCACGCCTCGACGAAAGGGTGCGCCGAGGCTACCACCCCAGGCGTGGGGGACGTTATGACAGCGGGGAGGATCGAAGTCCCTCGCCCGAACCACCCGGTCCGCAGGTCTTTAGCCGAGCCATTCGGCGGGCGCCGTTTCCGCCCCGATTCCGACCCCCGACTACTATCACGAAGTACTCGGGGGAGACGAGACCGGAATTGTGGCTTGCAGACTACCGCCTGGCCTGTCAGCTGGGTGGGACGGACGATGACAACCTCATCATCCGAAACCTCCCCCTATTTCTCTCCGACACCGCTCGTGCCTGGTCGGAGCACCTGCCCCCGGGGCAGATTTCCAACTGGGAGGATCTGGTCCAGGCCTTCGCCGGGAACTTCCAGGGCACGTACGTGCGCCCCGGGAATTCCTGGGACCTCCGAAGCTGTCGGCAATTGCCGGGAGAGTCCCTTCGGGACTACATCCGGCGGTTCTCGAAGCAGCGCACCGAGCTGCCCAACATCACCGACTCCGATGTCATCGGCGCGTTCCTCGCTGGCACCACCTGCCGCGACCTGGTGAGCAAGTTGGGTCGCAAGACCCCCACCAGGGCGAGCGAGCTGATGGACATCGCTACCAAGTTCGCCTCCGGCCAGGAGGCGGTAGAGGCCATCTTCCGAAAGGACAAGCAGCCCCAGGGCCGCCCGTCGGAAGATGCTCCCGAGGCGTCTGCTCCGCGCGGCGCCAAGAAGAAAGGCAGGAGGAAGTCGCAAGCGAAACGCGACGTTCCCGATGCTGACCTTGTCGCCGCCGCCGAGCGCAAGAACCCTCGAAAACCCCCCGGAGGTGCAAACCTCTTCGACAAGGCACTCAAGGAGACGTGCCCCTACCATCAGGGGCCCGTCAAACACACCCTCGAAGAGTGCGTCATGCTTCGGCGTCACTTCCATCGGGCCGGGCCACCCGCCGAGGGTGGCAAGGCTCACGACGACGACAAAAGGGAGGATCACCAAGCAGGAGAGTTCCCCGAGGTCCGCGACTGCTTCATGATCTACGGAGGGCATGTGGCAAATGCCTCGGCTCGGCATCATAAGCAAGAGCGTCGGGAGGTCTGCTCGGTGAAGGTGGCGGCGCCAGTCTACCTAGACTGGTCCGACAAGCCCATCACCTTCGACCAGGACGACCACCCCGACCACGTGCCGAGCCCGGGGAAGTACCCGCTCGTCGTCGATCCTGTCATTGGCGACGTCAGGCTCACCAAGGTCCTGATGGATGGGGGCAGCTGCCTCAACATCATCTACGCCGAGACTCTCAAGCTCCTGCGCGTCGACTTGTCGTCCGTCCGAGCAGGCGCTGCGCCCTTCCACGGGATCATTCCCGGGAAGCGTGTCCAGCCCCTCGGACAGCTCGACCTCCCTGTCTGCTTCGGAACACCCTCCAACTTCCGAAGGGAGACTTTGACGTTCGAGGTGGTCGGGTTCCGAGGGACCTACCACGCGGTGTTGGGAAGGCCATGCTACGCGAAGTTCATGGCCATCCCCAACTACACCTACCTGAAGCTCAAGATGCCGGGCCCCAACGGGGTCATCATCGTCGGCCCCACGTACAAACACGCATTCGAGTGCGATGTGGAGTGCGTGGAGTACGCCGAGGCCCTCGCCGAGTCCGAGGCCCTCATTGCCGACCTAGAAAGCCTCTCCCGAGAGGTGCCGGATGTGAAGCGGCATGCCGGCAACTTCGAGCCAGCAGAGACGGTTAAGGCCGTCCCTCTCGACCCCAATGGCGACGCCTCCAGGCAGATCCGGATCGGTTCGGGGCTCGACCCCAAATAGGAGGCAGTGCTCGTCGACTTTCTCCGCGCAAACGCCGACGTTTTCGCGTGGAGTCCCTCGGACATGCCCGGCATACCGAGGGAAGTCGCCGAGCACTCGCTGGATATTCGGGCCGGGGCCCGACCGGTCAGACAGCCTCTGCGCCGATTCGACGAGGAAAGGCGCAGAGTGATAGGCGAGGAGGTCCACAAGCTGATGGCAGCAGGGTTCATTAAAGAGGTATTCCATCCCGAATGGCTTGCCAACCCTGTACTTGTGAGGAAAAAAGGGGGGAAGTGGCGGATGTGTGTAGACTACACTGGCCTCAACAAAGCATGTCCAAAGGTCCCCTACCCTCTACCTCGCATCGACCAAATTGTGGACTCCACAGCAGGGTGCGAAACCTTGTCTTTTCTCGATGCCTACTCAGGGTATCATCAAATCAAGATGAAAGAGTCCGACCAGCTCGCGACTTCTTTCATCACGCCCTTCAGCATGTACTGTTATGTCACAATGCCGTTCGGGTTGAGGAACGCGGGTGCAACGTACCAGCGGTGCATGAACCATGTGTTCGGCGAACACATTGGTCGCACGGTCGAGGCCTACGTCGACGACATCGTGGTCAAGACGAGGAAAGCCTCCGACCTTCTCTCCGACCTCGGACTGACATTCCGGTGTCTCAAGGCGAAGGGCGTCAAGCTCAATCCCGAGAAGTGCGTCTTCGGGGTGCCCCGGGGCATGCTCTTGGGGTTCATCGTCTCCGAGCGGGGCATCGAAGCCAATCCGGAGAAGATCGCAGCAATCACAAACATGGGACCTATCAAGGACTTAAAAGGCGTACAGAGGGTCATGGGATGCCTCGCGGCCTTGAGCCGCTTCATCTCGCGCCTCGGCGAAAGAGGCCTGCCCCTGTACCGCCTCTTAAGGAAGGCCGAATGCTTCACTTGGACTCCCGAGGCCGAAGAAGCCCTCGGGAGCCTGAAGGCACTCCTCACACAGGCGCCCATCTTGGTACCCCCAACTAATGGAGAGACCCTCCTGGTCTACGTCGCCGCAACCACTCAGGTGGTCAGCGCCGCGATCGTGGTCGAAAGGCAGGAAGAAGGGCATGCTTTGCCCATTCAGAGGCCAGTTTACTTCGTCAGCGAAGTGCTGTCCGAGACCAAGACCCGCTACCCACAAGTCCAGAAGCTGCTATACGCTGTGGTCCTGACGAGGCGAAAGTTGCGACATTACTTCGAGTCCCATCCGGTGACTGTGGTGTCATCCTTCCCCCTGGGGGAGATCATCCAGTGCCGAGAAGCCTCGGGACGGATCGCAAAGTGGGCGGTGGAAATCATGGGCGAGGCGATCTCGTTCGCCCCTCGGAAGGCCATCAAGTCCCAGGCACTGGCGGATTTCGTAGCCGAATGGGTCGATACCCAGTTACCAACGGCTCCGATCCAACCAGAACTCTGGACCATGTTTTTCGACGGGTCGCTGATGAAGACGGGAGCTGGCGCGGGCCTGCTTTTCGTCTCGCCCCTCGGAAAACACCTGCGCTACGTGCTTCGCCTCCATTTCCCGGCGTCTAACAATGTAGCTGAGTACGAGGCTCTGATCAACGGGTTGCGAATCGCCATCGAGCTAGGGGTTCGACGCCTCGATGCACGCGGCGACTCGCAGCTCGTCATCGACCAAGTCATGAAGAATTCCCTCTGCCGCGACCCGAAGATGGAGGCCTACTGCGAAGAGGTTCGACGCCTGGAGGACAAGTTCTACGGGCTCGAACTTAACCACATCGCCCGACGCTATAACGAGACTGCGGACGAGCTGGCGAAGATAGCCTCGGGGCGGACAACGGTTCCCCCGGACGTCTTCGCCCGGGATCTGCACCAACCCTCAGTCAAGATAGGCGACGCGCCCGAACCCGAGGCACCCTCGGCCTCGTCCGAGGTGACCTCGGCTCAGCCCGAGCCGTCCTCGGCTCAATCCGAGGAACCCTCGGGGCCCGAGCGCGAAGCGCTGCACGTCGAGGAGGAGCAGAACGGGGTCGTGCCAGATCAAGATTGGAGGACCCCGTACCTGCAATATCTCCGCCGAGGAGAGCTGCCCCTCGACCAAACTGAGGCTCGGCGGGTAACGCGACGAGCAAAATCGTTCGTCCTGCTGGGCGACGAGAAGGACCTCTACCACCGCAGCCCCTCGGGCATCCTTCAGCGATGCATCACCATCGCCGAGGGTCAGGACCTCCTGCAGGAAATACACTCGGGGGCTTGCGGTCATCATGCAGCACCTCGAACCCTCGTCGGGAATGCTTTCCGCCAAGGCTTCTACTGGCCAACGGCGGTGGCTGACGCCACTAGAATTGTCCGCGCCTGCGAAGGGTGCCAATTCTATGCGAAGCAGACCCACCTGCCCGCTCAGGCTCTGCAGACGATACCCATCACCTGGCCCTTCGCTGTGTGGGGTCTGGACCTCGTCGGCCCACTGCAGAAGGCACCCGGGGGCTACACGCACCTGCTGGTCGCCATCGACAAATTCTCCAAGTGGATCGAGGTCCGACCCCTAAGCAGCATCAGGTCCGAGCAGGCGGTGGCATTCTTCACCAACATCATCCATCGCTTCGGGGTCCCGAACTCCATCATCACCGACAATGGCACCCAGTTCACCGGCAAAAAATTCTTGGATTTTTGCGACGATCACAACATCCGGGTGGACTGGGCCGCCGTAGCTCACCCCATGTCGAATGGGCAAGTGGAACGTGCCAATGGCATGATTCTACGGGGGCTTAAGCCTCGGATTTATAACAGTCTCAACAAGTTCGGCAAGCGATGGATGAAGGAACTCCCCTCGGTGGTCTGGAGCCTGAGGACGACTCCAAGCCGAGCCACGGGTTTCACGCCGTTCTTCCTGGTCTACGGGGCCGAGGCAATCCTGCCCACGGACCTGGAATACGGTTCCCCGAGGACGAGGGCTTACGACGAAGAAAGCAACCAAGCCAGCCGAGAAGACTCGCTGGACCAGCTGGACGAGGCTCGGGACAGGGCCCTACTACACTCAGCGCGGTATCAGCAGTCCCTGCGACGCTACCACGCCCGAGGGGTCCGACCCCGAGATCTCCAGGTGGGCGATCTGGTGCTTCGGCTGCGGCAGGACGCCCGAGGGAGGCATAAGCTAACGCCCCCCTGGGAGGGGCCGTTCATCATCGCCAAAGTTCTGAAGCCCGGAACTTACAAGCTGGCCAACAGTCAAGGCGAGGTCTACGACAACGCTTGGAACATCCAACAGCTACGTCGCTTTTATCCTTAAGAATGTTTCCAAGTTGTTCTTATACCCCGTACCCACGCGAAGTTTAGTCAACAAGGAAGGGTCGGCCTCGCCTCAGCGGAGCCCGACCCTCCCTCGGGGGCTAAAAGGGGGTTAACCCCCTCTGCGTCAAAATTTTCCTCGAACAAAAAACCTCTTTTACCAGAACATCTTTCGTGCTTTTTGACTACTTCGAAAAGTGGGTCCTAGAAACGACGGGGTACACGTAAGCAGCCAAGGCCGACCGAGCCGAGGACTCCTACGCCTCCGGGATACGGATACCTCACTCGTCACCTTCTGTGATAAGTAACTCGCGTTCGGATAAGGTGACTCCGCGGATCGAATGAGTCTTTACGTACGGAGGCTCTTCTGTTGAAGCAGGTTCTTCGAGCCTTCTCGACCGAGTCGGTGACAGGGCCTCATGGATGGGTAAAAGTACGCGTAAGCGGCGAGGCCGACCGAGCCGAGGGACTCCCACGCCTCCGGGATACGGATACCTCACTCATCACCTCCCGCGAGAAGCAACTCTTGCTCGCACTAACATCCCTGCTACCGACAAAAAGTCCAGATACTCGAAGCAAGAGGAAAAGAGACACGGCTTTATAACGCGACAAGGGTGTGTGTTCTGGCCTCAACGGCCGCACAAGGCCCACGCTACAGGACGACTTGACCCTGCAGGCGCGGACCTTGGCACTGGAAGAGGGTGGCGACACCCTCGGCATCAGCAGCACCTTCGGCAAGACCCGACCTGGCCTCGGGTGGCCACGCGGCCCGAAGGCCTCCGCTCCGAAGGACGACGTCGACACCGCGCTCGAGCAATCTCCGCCAGAGGCTTCCCCGAGAATCCGGCCCAAGCGGACGGCTCGGCCGGCCACCTCTGGGGCCTCGGCCGACCCCTTCCGAGGGCGCCAGCTCGGTCCGAGGCCTCGGCCAATCAACTCCGGCGCCGAGCCTGCCAGCAGACGACCCAGCTGGGCTCCGGCCAACCAGGTTCCATTTCCGAGCCAACAACGCCTCTGCTTGTGCTGATATCGCTACCCCTGGCCTCGGCTCGTCGAAGAGCGACCGAGGGGTCTTTTTAACTAAGCTAGAGGAGCCTCGGACAACAGGTCCGACCGAGCCGAGGGATTCCCACGCCTCCGGGATACGGATACCTCACTCGTCCCCTGGACACGGGGCGACTCATGCTTGGTGAAGCGATTCAGACAATCGATAGGCAAGTCTTATTGCTCAGAAATGAGGAAAAAACACGGCTCTGTGCCGGAGTTACATACATGTTCAGGCCCCGAAAGCCGAAATGAACAAAAAACCCGGCACTCGAAGTGCCATTACAAACGAAACTCCGGTTCCGTCTCCGCAGGTACGAACAACCCCACTCGACGGGGGTGGACCTGCGGAGCAACAGGAGACCGACGAACGGCACGTCGCCGACCGCCCCGACAGCGGCAACGACGATGAAGACTTCTGCCCCGGGGAGCCGAACAGCAGCAGTGATGGCCTCAGGGCGGATACTGCTGCTAGGAGGCCCCCACCCTCGCCCAAACTCGAGAGGCAAGGACGGGCAGAAGGCCGTAGAGTTGGAGGTCGGCCCATGGCCAACCTGGGCTGTCGCGCCGGCGGAAGAACCTCTTCCAGCTGCCGTGGCGGGAGGCGGCACCGGGAGCGATTCCGAAACTGCTCGGCTCAGAGAGCCGGGCACGGTGCAGCTGTTAGCGCCACAGGCGACTCCCGCCCTTCCCCCCGATCACTGAGGGAAGGAGCGAGCCACCGCCCGCGCAGAGACCGACCCCAACTCGGTACACGCCCCTCCTCAGCCCTGGTGATGAAAATCCTTGAGGCTGAGGAAGGGGCGGATACCGCAGCCCGGCTCGCTTTCCCCCACCATCAAGCCGGAGGTCGCCTTCTCGGGCGATCGCCGGTGGAGGGGTGCAGCCGGGCTGCATGATGAAAATCCTTGAAGCCGAACGATGGCTGAAAGGTACCAACTCCCACGGGGTTGCGTTCCTCCAACGATGGAGCGAAAAGACGGCGGTTCCCCCCCAACCGGGGGCCTGGAAGATGGAGAGACATAATGCATAAGGGAGAAAGGAGACATGGTCGCCTCACAAAGAGGGTCGCCCTCCTTTTAAAGGCAACTCCCCCTGCTAGCGCCCTCAACCGTCATGGGCTGAGTCTTCTCCAACACGCCTCCAAGGCCCTTCCCCGCGGCGCGGGGGCTGGGGCCCGCCTGTCATGCAGACCAGCTCCAAGCAGAGGGAGCCAAACCGCCGCGCACGACGCACGCAACCGCCCAGCGGTTGCAAGTAACCCTCCACTTTTGCCCAGACCAACGGGCAAAGGGGGCGAGCGGCCATGCAAGCGGCATGCAACCACGCCAAGTGGACGCGCCTCCCCGACTCCTGACAGGCCAGCGCGACGGCTCAAGACCACGCGTCGTTCAACTGGCGCGCCAGGCGCTGCATGCGAACCGCTGCGCCTCTCGCTCCACCACCGCACCTCCTCGATTGCGGAACCGATACCGCGACTCGAGGCCGCCCAGCCTGCGATCCAGCGGCGCCAGCCTGGCGCAGCGGTCAAACGCGGTCAAAAATGGGCCGGCAGTAATGACGGTGGCAGGCGTGTGAGGGCAGCGGTTACGCCATCGGCCAGGCTCACGTCCCATCCGGGGGCAGCAAGAGAACCCTTCTCGCGGCGTGAAGACGACGCGTCCGTGACCCGTACCTCGAACGGCCCGCGCGCGCACAACGGCGACCTCGCCAACTACTCACCCCAGCGCATTAACTCCACGGCGAAATAGGTGACGTTTCTGGCAGGGGCAGCTGGCGGCGCTTCGCCTCCGCCAAAAACGGCCACGCCGAGAAAGGTACGCCACGAAGTTCAATTTCGAATCCCTTTCTCCCTTTTCCTTCTTTCTCTATCTCTTGCAACAGGGACCGAGAAGGGGGATAACCCCAAAGGGATCCTTCCCCGTGAAGGAACTAGGCCCCGAGCCTCCCTACTGATCAGGGGTTCGAAGGCTGGCCCCCCGAAGGGTTCAACAGCCACCTCAGATCGCGTGGGCCCGACACCCACTACTGGTCAGGGGTTCGAAGGTCGGCCCCCGAAAGGTTCCATGACCGCCTCAGGCTACTAGGGCTCCGTGCCCCCTACTGATCAGGGGTTCGAAGGCTGGCCTGTCGAAGGGTTCACAGCCGCCTCAGACGCCGAGCGAGGGATGACCAGGGGTACGTTCGATACATAACCAAGGCTCGGGCTGCGCTCCCGAGGTACCCTAGGACATTTCCGAGACCAGCGGGAACGACTCTGTAACGGAATCCCATCGGAGGGAGGCAACGAGCCCTCGGACCCCGTCGCTAGGGGACCGGGTCCGGCAGATCACCCGCAGGTACTTTTGGGCGTGCCTCCGGGCCCCTAGCCGACCCCTAACGAACGGGGCACGGACGTCCACTCGGATTACCCGATCGCAGCTCACCGGAGACACCATGTTCGGTGCCCATCGAGGGTAACATGGCGCACTCCCCCCCTCCTCCTTGCGGAAAGGCGACGTAGGGGCGTATATAAAAAGTCGAGTCTGTCCCTGATCGTCCTCTCGCTCCGTGCGAAGGCTCGGGGGCTGCTCTCGCAAACCCGGCTCCGGCCGAACCGTTGACAGCGTCAACATACCAGCCCGAGAACTTGGGCCCCGACAGTACACCTGGGTTACGCCCTGCTCGCATGAGGGAACCGCTAGTCACGCCGAAGCATTGCGCAAGGCATTAAGACCTCGAAGGAGTGAAACCACTCCTCCGAGGCCTCGGGGGCTACACCCGGCGGGTGCGCTCGCGCGCACCCACCGGAACAAGGTACCTCCGAGAAAGGCTGGTCCCCTTGCAAAAAAGTGCGATGCAAGCCTCCAAGCGAGTGTTAACACTCTCTTCGAGGCTCGGGGGCTACTGTCGGGGACCATAATTAGGGGTACCCTCAAGACGCCTAATTCTCAGCTGGTAACCCCCATCAGCATAAAGCTGCAAAGGCCTGATGGGTTTGATTAAGTCAGGGACCAGTCCACACGAGTGACTTGACCACGCCACGCCCGAGCCTAGCCTCGGGCGAGGGCAGCCGACCCTAAGATGACTCCGTCTCGCCTGAGGTCTCCTCTTTCACGGCAGGCGCATCCCCGGCTCGCCCTAGGCCCCGCCTCCGATAAGGAGAAACCCTGACTAAATCACCGCACCAACCGACCGAGCCACCAGGGCGTTTAACGCAAAAGGTAAGACCGACGGGCGGCCAGACTTCGCCAGTGGTGCCATAGGAGACTCCGCCCGACCCAGGGCTCGGACTCAGGCTAAGGCCTCGGAAGACGGCGAACTCCGCTCCGCCCGACCCAGGGCTCGGACTCAGGCTAAGGCCTCGGAAGACGGCGAACTCCGCTCCGCCCGACCCAGGGCTCGGACTCAGGCTAAGGCCTCGGAAGACGGCGAACTCCGCTCCGCCCGACCCAGGGCTCGGACTCAGGCTAAGGCCTCGGAAGACGGCGAACTCCGCTCCGCCCGACCCAGGGCTCGGACTCGGGCCAAGGCCCCGGAAGACGGCGACCTCCGCCTCGCCCGACCCAGGGCTCGGACTCCGCCTCGGCCTCTGCCGAATAATCTCCGCCTCGCCCGACCAGGGCTCGGACTCTGTCTCTGTCTTGCAGGACGGACTCGGCCACGGCCTCGGAGGAGCCTCCACGACACCCGACCTAGGATACGAGACCGCCACGTCAACAGGAAGCGTCATCATCACCCTGCCCTGAGCCGACTTGGGTCGCAGAGAACAAGACCGGCGTCCCATCTGGCCAGCTATGCCAGATAGGCCATGATGGCGCCCCGCTAGATCATGACGACGGCGGCCCCCAGCTCCCTTACGAAAGCAGGAGAACGTCAGCAAGGACCCAGCCACCTCGACAGCTGTCCCCCCGTCCGGCTCCGTTACTCCTCCAACAGCCACGACGCCACTCCAACAGGGTGCCACGATCTCTCTGGCTGCCACCTGGGCATGTACATAGGGCGCTAGCTCTCCCTCGCTAGACACGTAGCACCTTGCTACACCCCCATCTTGTACACCTGGACCCTCTCCTTACGACTATAAAAGGAAGGGCCAGGGCCTTCTTAGAGAAGGTTGGCCTCGTGGGGACGAAAGGCAGGGGCAGGCGCTCTCTCGGGGCCGCCCTCTCCCTTCACCTCGTGCGGACGCTTGTAACCCCCTACTGCAAGCGCACCCGACCTGGGCGCGGGACGAACACGAAGGCCGTGGGAATTTCTCCGACTCCCTCGCGATCCGGCTCCGGCCACCGACCTCTCTCTCACTCCGTTCCCCCCTTTGCGCTCGCTCCACGCGCTCGACCCATCTGGGCTGGGGCACGCGGCACTCTCACTCGTCGGCTCGAGGACCCCCCGGTCTCGGAACGCCGACAACAAGTATGTATCGACCTTTTCGCTTTTTCCGGATCAGTAGTTGCTGTGGCCGACAGTTTAACCCGCTCAGGACCTCCATGTCTTAATTTGAGTGAATTGCCTGTTTCAGCACCACGCAGATTCCATTCCATTCCACCCCCATCTCAATCTCTTTCGGCGCCTCCCGGTTCACCTCACATGATCCAACAGTGACCCCAACGGCGACGTCCGTCCCCTGCGTCGCCGTCCATGGCACGATGACTACTGCCTGCTGCACTAGCTAGCTGACACTTGACAGCCAGCCAACAGCGCGCGCGCCTCTCGGCTCACTTGCTGCTGCAGGGATTTCAAGCACCGAACGGGGCTGCGTCTGCGTGCGGCGGCCCCGCCTGTCCCGATCCGCGCCACGGCTGGCACGCCTCCACGGACCACGGCGACGGCGACCGCGTCGCGAATCGTTTTTCCTTTCCTCTGCCTCCAGCTCATCCGAGCGCGCGCCATGCACGAGTCCACACGACGCGACGGCTTCCGCGCGCGGGCGAACGCCAAGGACTGGACTGGACTGGACTGGTGGGCGGGGTCCACGCGCTTCCACCGCCTCCTGTCCTGGCGAGTCGCAGCCGCAGTCGCTGTCCGAAAGAGATCTTTATGTGCCGCGCCGCTGCCTGCCTGCCTACGGAGTCGTTTTGCGCTCTGCTAGACCGAATTTTTTGCATTTTGATCCTTCATCGGAAAAAAATTCACGTTTGGACCTTAGAAAATTTTAATGTCATTTTTGGACCCTTTACTCGGCGCTGTAGCCTGTGGCGCCGAGGTAACACAGCTCGGCGCCATAGGCTATGACGCCGAGGTACGTACCGAGCTCGGCGCCATAGATCTTGGCGCCGAGCTCCGTTCTGTATAGAAAACTTGTCTAGCTCAGTTGGTAAAATATAAGGCTCTTAACCTTGTGGTCATGGGTTCAAGCCCCACGGTGGGTGTTTTTTAATACTTTTTGTCTTTATCACTTATTTGTTTTTTTGTTGTCCATATTTTTCGTTTATGTCGCTGATATTTCTGTCCTGATTTATTTCTCATCCAGTTTTATTTGTGTGACTGATCTGTTTATTCGTCCAGATTTTTTTATCCCGCGAGCACAGCAGCTGTGTGCCACAGTGCTCACAAGCCGTCAACTTCTCCCCTTGTTTGCTCAGCTAACCACAATAAAAATCAAATGAGAACACTCTTACTTCAATCGTGATCAAATAAAAATATTATATTTTCATTGAGTTCTTTTGAACATAAATTTTAAATACATAACAACATATTTCCAGTAAAAAGAAGCACACATATTTATCTTTTTTTCTTCTGCAATAAATAAAAGTATACTCCATTATATACTTGTCTCATGGATGATATATTTTAGAATTTACTGCATATACAACTGTTGTGGTCGCCGGATAAAAAAAATCTAGACGAATAAACAAATCAGTCACAAAAATAAAACTGGATGAGAAATAAATCAGGACAGACAAATCAGCGACATAAACGAAAAATATGGACAACAAAAAAACAAATAAGTGATAAAGACAAAAAGTATTAAAAAACACCAATCGTGGGGCTTGAACCCACGACCACAAGGTTAAGAGCCTTGTATTTTACCAACTGAGGTATACAAGTTTTCTGTACAAAACGGAGCTCGGCGCCAAGATCTATGGCGCCGAGCTCGGCGCCACGTCGGCGCCACGACGTCCGTTTGTGCCAACGCAGCACGTACCTCGGCGCCATAGCCTATGGCGCCGAGCTGTGTTACCTCGGCGCCACAGGCTACGGCTCCGAGTAAAGGGTCCAAAAATGACATTAAAATTTTTTAGAGTCTAAACGTGAATTTTTTTCCGACGAAGAACTAAAATGCAAAAAATTCGGTCTGCTAGACCAGTGAACTCGCCTACGTACGCTACTTGCGCTGGTCTCGTGTAAAGTATGCGTGTGGGAGAGAACGAAATCGACACGACCGCCCGGCGCACGGGCCGGGGCCGGGTATCCGGCGGCGGCGGCGGCGGTCAGGGTTGCTTCTCGAGAAACGTAGATGAACAGAACATGCCTCGTCACAAGCTGAAACATGTGTCGATTAGAAACGATTTCCGGCACCGGCATAAACAGGCCGCGGAACCAGCTGAGCAGCTAACGTTGTTCAAAGACCAACGGCCATATGTTTGGTTGCTCTCGTTTCTTTCTTATGTATATACTGTATGCTTTTTGTCTCTCTCTCTCTCTGTGTCTCGAGAAAAGATTATGGAATATTACATATCTGCACCGCCGGCTGATTCTGCTGCGCCGCGAATCGTGTCGCGGTCCGCGCGCGGGGAAGAAGCAATCCCGTCCGGAAGTTGAGGGCGCCGCTCGTGCAAGTGGCCGGGCCGGGCCGGGGGTGCTCAATGCAAGTCGCAAAGCCAGCCTACGTGTCTACCTACCCTACCCAGACGAGGGTTTGGTTTGTTTAACTCGTTTTCGGTGATCGCGTGTGCTTATAGCTTCCCTAATCCCACTTCGAATTTGTTATGGAACGACGTGCATGCCGCTGGGTTGATCATGCGTTCCTTCCTAACCAAGACACTAGAAAACGCCAAGATCACCACGGGTGCTCACTGCTGAAGCGTGTAATCAAATACGGGTCCCCCCCGGTCAAACGAATCGCGCTTGTCTCTCGCATTTTTTTTCTTTTTTTGCCGCGCGCGTGAACTACACGGTGAAAGGAACAGGCGGCGTGCGACACATGCAGTCCCTAGAGTACGACACCAGCATGCAAGTATAATAGAAAGGCCCATTTGCCAGAGCCCATACGCAGGGGCACATATATAGGGCTAGATGAAGATAATTTTTTTTTTAAAAAAAAATTAGTCCAGTTTCCACTTTGTTTACATTTGTTTAAAGGAACTGATGGAGGATACACGATTAAAACACTCCTTAGATTTTTTTTAATCTGCCCTAATAATCATTTTTTGAGGAAAAATTTTAACATCCTTTTGGATTTGCTTTTATGATCGATCGTCGTAGCATGCGAAGTTGCCACCGGCGTCTCATTGACCGACCGACAGACCATCACAGGTACTGTACAAGGGAGCCGGGTCTAGCTTGATAAGTGTCATCTTTGATGTAGGCCGGGAACCCTTTTTCCCATTATCTAAAAAAAGTGACAGAGATCCAACAGAAACTCTCCCGTCTTTTCTGCTCTGTACCGAATAAAAAAAACACATATGAGTATTCCACAATCCACAGCACCAGGCGAGGGCGGCCAGCGGCAGCAGGTCAATTTTAAGCAGCAGATTCATCTACTACATCACCACGCAGAAAACTCACGACGGCAAAAGATTGTTTTATAAATCATGTAAATATTATTTGTTTAATTATGCAATCTGATAAAACTACATTTTAATAGAGTGGCGTGTTTCATATCGTCTAGAGTAAAAGTAAAACTGATGCGATGTTGTAGCCGGACAGTAAAAGATGTGTAAGTGTTGCGATAGATAAAGACTAGCTATAATAAATAGCAGTGTCAGATAATATAATTGATAGTTGATGTGGTATGTCATTTGGTTATAAAAAAACATTGATACTTATATGTATCTCAGTAGAATACATGTTTTTTTATTAAAAATTTTAATTTGGCACGGCTCGAGCCTGAATGGCTCGGCTCACTTTTTTTTTCACTTTTTCGACGAGCTTAAAAAACAGGCTCCATTCCGCTCTAAACCACTTCAAGCTCGAACCAACTCGCGAGCATAATTTTTTTTTCTGGCCCTACCGTCATCCGCTGTCACACCCACAGTATGGGTAGAAGACCACGAGCAGAAGGTAGAAGACGGCGACAAAAGCGGTGAATTCAACGTAGACTTGCTCCGAATACGTGTGCGGCGGACTCATGTACGCATTAGTTGAAACAGTGATCGCCTACACCGTTTATTGATTCAGCCTTTAAACCCTTGTTGCATGCAATGCAATCGTAAAGTACAAGCGCTCTGCAAGCGTACACGTTGTGTCGAAACAACATGCATATCACAGCTGCTTCATTATTCAGGTCGAAGTCGAACAAACAGGCTCAGCTAGCCCCGGCGTTTTATTGTCACTATTGCTCGGTTTCGCGCGCGAGGGTGCGACGCCGAGCAAGCACAAGGCCTGAAGGCCCCGCCGTCCGCCGATGCCGCGCTAGCCTAGCAGGTGAGGTTGGGCCCGGGGTCGACGCCGAGCTGGCGGCAGTACTGCCTGTAGTAGCCGACGCGCGCGTTCATCTGGGCGGGGTTGTTCCCGCCGCACTCGAGGGCGCCGTTGATGGCCCTGGTGGTGGCGCCGAACCCCTGCGGCACCACCCCGTGCACGCTGTTCATCCAGAACCAGAGCGCCGCCTTGAACGCCACCACGGCGTCCCGCGCCACCCTGCCGGGGTCCCTGAGCCCGTCGAAGCCGATGGCCCTCCCCGCGGGCCCGTAGTTGTAGTTCCACGAGATCTGCAGCGGGCCGCGCCCGTAGTACTTCTGCCCCGCGGCGCACGGCCACTGCTTCTTGGTCGGGTCGCAGTAGGCGTTGCTCTTGTTGATCTCGCTGATGTAGCAGAAATCTGCCCGTGCACACAGACACAGCAGCGGAATTTTCCAAAAAAAAAAAGAAATTGATCAGCATGATGGGGTCAAAAATCAAAGAACCTGCGGCGCGCGGAAGACCGAGCCAACTTACGCCCGGTCTCGTGCGTGGCGTGCGCGAAGAAGGCGGCGATCTCGCGCTTGCCCTGCACCGCCGACCCGCCATGGGCGAAGCCTGGGTACGCCTTGACGGCGCTCAGGAACGCGCTCCGGGTGTAGAAGTTCTTGCCCTCGCACCCGCTCCCGGCCTGGTTCTTGATGCCGTTGAAGAAGGAGCCGGTGACGACGCTAGCCACGTTCGCACCACCGCCACCACTGCCGCCGCCGCCGCCGCCGCCGCCGCCGCCCGAGCGGCACGGTCCCGACTGGCACCCGTCGCCGCAGTACTCGTCGGTCGTGCCGCAGTAGCCGAACTTGCTGCAGCAGACGTTTGGCTGGCAGCCGCAGTTCTGCGCGGCGGCCGGGCCAGCGACAGCGCAGAGGAGCGCTAGCCCGAGAGTCACCAGCTGGGCCGCCGAGACCCTCGGCGCGCCTGCCTTTGCCATAGCCATACTGGATCAGTGAGATCAGTATTTGAGCTTCTGACTAGAGGTGATTTCAGGTGTCACAAGGGTTGGTTGCCGCTTTATATATAGAGATCAGAGCGTGCATCCTGTCGATGCATGGCATGCGACGTGGAAGACGTTGGTGGAGTGGCTGTCCCGGTCCAGTCCACCGTTGCACCGGTGGCATGACTCTTTCCACGTTTTATGACGAACTTTTGACACATGGGTCAGCATGTATCGTATCGACAAGCACTCACTCTAGCGTAGGTTCAGATCATCAGATTTGGACTGCCGCCGACCGTCGCTCGAATGCTCGGTGGAAAACCCGCACATGCTACCTGCTACTGCTACAAGTCTACAAGTCATTGCTGCTTTCCTGTGATTTTTCTCGTCGTCTGCGAAGACGACAATTGCCGTCATCTTGTTTACCCGGCCGCCGCGGGCAGCCGCGCATTGTTGCTTGAATTCCACGTACCTCCCATGAGGATTTGTTGGTGGCCTTAGCCTGCGTGTCCAAAGGCTAGCAGAAAATGGTCAAGCAAGAGCGGAAGAATTCTAAGCTAGCTAGCGGTGATGGATTGGGCAATATGCATGTTCAAACGAAGTCTACAAATCTGCTTTGTTATTTCTCTAAAAAGCACATTGGACTTTTTCTACCTTATCTCTACTGACTATTAAGGCAGAGCGTAGACCGCCCCCGCCTCCGCTCGCCCTCCGCCCGCCTGCCCTCCGGATCCTCGCCGTCGTAAACATCTCGCCAACCACGCACGCCGAAAACCCCGCCCGCACGCCCCGCACGCCCGATTGCGACTCCGTCGACGGCACCATCCGTGGGCGCTGGGGCCTAGACGGCTACATCGTCTCCGACTGCGACTCCGTCGACGTCTTCTTCCGCGACCCACTACACGCGCACCCCGAGGACACCGCCGCCGCTGCCACGCTCCGCGCCGGCCTCGACCTCGACCGCGGGCCGTTCCTCGCGCTCTACGCCGGCTCCGCCGTCGCCGCGGGCAAGGTCGCCGACGCCGACGCCGCGCTCCTCAACACCGTCACCGTGCAGATGCGGCTCGGCATGTTCGACGGGGACCCCGCGGCCGGGCTGTTCGGGCGCCTGGGCCCCGCGGACATGTGCTCCAGGGAGCACCAGGACCTAGCGCTCGACGCGGCGCGCACCGCGTCATGCTCCTCAAGAACCGGCGCGGCGCCAAGCACAACAGGGACGTGCTCCCGCTCCGCCCCACCGTGCACCGCGTCGTCGCCGTCGTCGGCCCGCACGCCGACGCCACCGTTGCCAAAGGTGAAACCATTTTATATGAGGATTATCACTTATATAGTTGGTGAATTGGTGCTACACCATAAAATATGTGTGTCTTTATTTTCAGATTTGCTTACATGAATCAAGGGAAGGTGTGATTGCATATGTAAATTAGGGAGGATCAATAAAGTTGACTGGGGACTGAGTACAAGTATTTCTAACATCCTCAACAGGCTACAATGTCACTTCTAGTCCAAGGAAACAAAGAGTCCTTAGAAGTTGGATTCAGACTACAGAACTTTCCAAACTTGCCACGGTCACCGTGGCTTCATACAGACTATGATTTTGGAGTTCTAGCACTTCATGGAAACCTCATCAAGTCTACATTCCAACAAAACTGGTCATGAGTCCATATCTGCTAGAGTTAATCATAATCATAGTAACATCGATACCTTTTCTGTTCCTCGTGTTGTATGACCCTGTTTTGGCTCGATTAGCCATGTATCAAGTTGGGTTCATTAGGAACACACCCTAGGGTTAGAGAATGACCCTAACACCTCTTTGACCATCTTCCCACCTATTTATATCTCTCTAGAGCTGCCATGAACAACTCATGTTTTGTTTCATTGAGTTCGTCGTTGCTGCCGCCTTTCAGCGCACATGTTGGATAGACATTGGTCTGATTGTATTCAGAACCCTACCATCGAGTTTTTAGATTGAAATCTCCATATTTATCTAGCAATCTACTGCTTATTATTTTTTTGTTCTTGTTGGTTCTTCGATTGCTTGTAGGACAAGTGCCATCATGGATGGTTGTACCTGCTCCACAAGATTGCGAGCAACCATTAGAGATGGTGTATTACTCGTTGAGGCATAGTTTGGGTTGCAGTTAGGTCATCGATATCATTTTCATCCACTAAATCCAAGTTATTTATCTCCACCAAAAAGAATGGGACACCCATACTCTTATCAAGTGGCATCAAAGAATGGAACACACATATTCTTATTTATTAACTAGACCCTGTCATCAACAAAAAATGATGATTAGTTGATAAATAACAAATAACGATAAAGTGCTAATGATGAGGACTAGGCTCCAATACCAATTGAAAGTATCAAGTAAGGCCTAGATGTGGTGAACTAGTCTATTAAAGTCAAACTCAATTGTAGTGGTTAACAAATTGGAGAGGTTCCACAAATTCTAGTGGATATTATATGGCATGCAACTTCTAAGCAAATCCAGGGAGGATCCACATGTCCTAACCGAAAATACACACAACAACACTAAATTTAGAGTGAAATCAAGTAAAATACCAACCTTATTGGGTGTCTTAGCTTCCCATAGTACCATGTTTTATAGATATAATTCAATACATAAGTAGATCGGATGGAAACCTTTATATTGCAACTCAAACAAAAAGTGAGTTCAAGAGGCACAACAAATGGTAAGACATGTGATTTACCCTTAGGTTCAATGGAGCCACCAAGGCTTGCATACATCCTCGTTGTAGAGGGAGTCACAAAGGCTTAGAGTCTCTTCGAACTCCCATCTCTTCTTAAGTGAACCATAAAAATCGACCTTGAACAATTCCACAAGTGACGCAGGAGCAATACAATCTTTCTAGTGCTCAATCACAATTGATTAGTAGCTACCAGACAACCTCTACCCATCTACGAGCTCAAGATTTAAGAGTAACAAACACAAAGTGCACGCTAGAGGGAGAACCAAGGCTCTCAAGGCAAATATATTATTGTGGGCTCTCTAACCCAACCCAACCTTTTTCTAGTTTTGAGAGGGACAATTGTTTTCGAGTTGGAGTGTGTTTGAAATGAAGCAAGTGACCGTTGGAAAAAGAGGATGGGGTATAAATATCCCTTCCCTCTTTCCAATGGTACAATTTAAGTGTGAAGGTTCTACACGTAAACCCTGAGGTTCTATGGCATAGAGCTTCGGTGCCAAACAATGGAACTTCCATGTGTGTGAGGAAGAATATGTTTTACCTCTTGTTGGCTTTGTTTAGCTTTAAGTTTTCTAGTTTTGCAAGCATAAGGTTTCCAGTAACCTTGACATTTGTCTCCCCCTTCATGGTACTACGTTCCTATACTCAATTTCAAAATTGAAAATAAGAAGTAAAGCTTTCGGCCATCCAAACGCCGCTAGGATGTGAATTAGCTGTTCTTATTGTGTTGCCTCGTTTTGTTCAATTGCTTACAACCTGTTCATACTCACCAAATCCCATTAGACAATTAATTATATCATCACCAATGCGTCAAAATCCACTTAGGGGTTCATATGTGTCACACCCGTATTTAAGGGACAAATCCGGGTGCATCTCATATATGCGCCAGAGAAGACAACACATATAATAACAGAGTGCATAGAGATAAATGTCATAAATAACACGAATGTACTTATTACATAGTGAAAGTCTTACAAAAATAAATGATAAAGTAAAACGAACTAAATATTATTCCCTGGCGCCACAAAGCTGACTGGGAGACGCCACCTAGATCAAGTCGAATGCCTCAAAGTTAGGCGGCTCCTCTTCGACCACATGTTCTTCTCCTGTGGGGGGGTGTGAGACAGCAAGAGTGAGCTCACAAACGTTCATAGCTCAACAAGTCGTGGGAAATAATGTGGCATGAACTCACCAAAGGTGTGAGTTCATGAAGTGTAAGGCTGATCAATGAAATAAAGGCTGAAGCTGAGCATTGCTTTTATAAGTTGGTCAAAATTTTATTAGCAATTACTAAGTGCAAGTAAATATCAAACCTTAATAATAATAAAGAAAAGTAATAGTAAAATAATCCCAAATACGATGCAAATGTCAAATTAAATTTAAGTTCCATAAATTAATCATGTGAGGGTCCGAGCCGCTCATGACCGTGAGCACGGCTAGTATATCAGTTTTACACTATGCAGAGGTTGTGCATCTTTACCCACAAGTCATGTTACCCATCTGCCAAGAGACGGCCAATCCCATACACCTCTATCGAGGAGGCGAGGCAGGGTAACACTACGAGGCCTTTACAAAGTTCCACTAGCTTCAGAAATCTCGCTACAGTTTATAGGAAGCTCCAATGCAGGAATCCCTCGTCTGACCGCCATCGCAGCAAAATCAACCCAAGGACCTCCCTATACTGACCACTCCCCTACTGCCCTTGCCCCTTTTGGGTAAGGAAGACCTCCACTAGCTTTCCTAGTTAATCAGCCAAGGGCGTCCCATTAAACCCTTGTGGTAGCACTGTTTTCCCGGGTGGTCGCTCCATGTTCCCATTAATTTAATGATCTTCACATGAACAGTAATAATAAAAAGATAATAAAAGAGTAATCATGAATATTATATCTCCATACCCAATCCACATAAAGCAATAGCAGGTACTACCCAAAAAATATTTCAGTGGTGAACAAGGTATAAAGATAACCAAAACTGGGGTAACCTAAAGGATCCCATCAAAATTAACCTATGCAGATCATTATAATTAATAAGAACATGGCTGGGAAAAAGTAAGTGATCAAGGGCACAACTTGCCTTCAATGAGCTCCTGCTCAGCTACCTCTACTTGCTGAACCTCAGGATCCACAGTGGCTTGCTCGTCTACTCGCATCAACACAATACATACATAGTATAGCATAAATTAACATCATATCAAACATGTAAATAAAATATACAGTAAAATTCTACACATTAAAATGAGATCATAGGAACTGGAATCACTAAATTTGGAGTTATAGATTTCAAGTTACGAATTTCCTAAGGTTTAATGTGCTTGAAATAGGATTAGATGAGAAATTAATTTTCTTACTATTTTCATGTCAAAACAGAGACACTAAATGATAGAGAATAATATTACAAAATTTTAGAAATTGGAATGGTTCAATTTAGATTTAAAATGAATTAGATATGAATTTTCCAAGTTCTAGCAATTGTTTTTGTATTAAAATTACATTTACTAATTCATTTACTTATTTTAAATACGCTCTGAACTGGGCGTCAATTCCTGGAAAACTCAGGGGCTCTGGCGCAAAATCTCCTAGACTCAGGAAACAGCCCACACAGACGGCGGGTTGATTTCGGCATTCTGCAGGGGCTTCTTAACAAAATAGGCATGGTGAAGGGGTACGGGCAATTGCTGGCCATCCGATTAGGTGTGGACGCGCGAGATCAGATCCGCAACGGTGTGAACTGGTAAGGAACAGGCACCGTCCGATCGAGGATCGTCGGCCCAAATCTAATGTTGGCCGAAACAATATGGATCGCCCGATTTAACACCAACGCCCAGGATTAAAGCTACCCGAACCGGTATTCCATTTCTAATCTAGGCCGCACCTCTCCAATCCAACGGTTCGCCTAATCCCGACCACCGTCTTCCCCAACTCTACTGCCAGCGCACGGCGGCGCATGACCTCACGGCGGAGCGCCCACCGGAGACCGCACGTTCATTGCCCAGAGGGCCCTATTCCCTCCTATCGCGAGCGCTACACGATGCGGGTATAACCACAAAGCCCCTGGGGAGGTACTCACCGGGTATGGAGGCGAGGAAGAGGCTGTCCACGGGACAACGCGATTTTCCGTCATCGATGATACACCGATGAGCAATTCCTCACGCACCACGACCTCGCGATGCTCCACGGCCCAACAACGAGGGTTCCCAGCCAACGGAAACGCACCACCGTGTGCGGCAGCACACCCTTCCGCGGTGGCGGCAGGGTTACGGTTTGGCCAAGCGATGGGAGCGGAGCGGTGGCTAGGATTTTGCAGCTTCGGGTCCCCCCTACCGGCAGCACGATCCCCCTTTATACTCAGAACGACCACCGGCCAACGCGAATTCCACGGCCACCGTTGAGCTCACCCGCGATTCGCGCGGTTACGACGGTCCTGACCCGCTGGTCCACAGAGCAGGGGCACGAGCGGAGTGAGGCTATCAAGCGGGTCCCATTTACCAGGTTGTGCGGGCGCGCGGGATGAGAAGCTGACCCGTGGGCCCAGGCTGCTAGCGGCGTAGGGAAGGCAGGGTAGTGGGCTGCGCGTGGAGGGAAAATGACTGGGCCAAGAAGTGTGGCAGCCGGCCCACATTGGCTTGGTTCATTTTATTCTTTTCTTTTTATCCTCTATTCTCTTTTCTATATTTCCAAGTTCAATTTAAATTCTAATTTGAATTCAAACTTGTGCTAAATTTATTCTTAATTATATTGTAAAATTAAGAAGTACCAATTCTGAAAATGTAATTTCTCTTTGTATTATATATTCTCCTTTTCTTTTCTTTTCTTACCATTTCCTTTAATTCTCCACCTCATTATCAATATTATATTTTCATTCATTTTATTACTATTGTATTGAATGCACAAGCAAAACTCCAACGTGACGCCTATTTTTTTATCATTGTTTTAATTCATCTTTAAATTATATGTACGCTCTTTTTATGATGCAAATGTGGCACATAAAATAAGGAAATCCTCTATATATTCCTTCTATATAATTTTGAGTATTACAAATCCTACCCCTCTTAAAAATAATCTCGTCCTCGAGATTTAGGAAGATCTAGGGAAAAGGTGAGGAAAATCTATGCGAAGCTCTTCTTCTCTTTCCCAAGTTGCTTCATCTTCACCGTGGTGGCTCCATTGCACTTTGCACATCTTTATAACCTTATTCCTCGTGACACGAGTCAGTGTATCAAGAATCTTGATGGGGTACTCAGCATAAGTCAGATCATCTTGAACACTAAGATCCTCCATTGGTAATTGCTCCTTAGGTACCCTGAGACATTTCTTCAGTTGGGATACATGAAAGACATCATGAACATCTGCAAGATGATCCGGTAACTCCAATTGATATGCAACCTCCCCATTCGCTTTAAGATTAAGAAGGGTCCAATAAAGCGAGGGGACAACTTTCCTTTGACTTTAAATCTTCTCATACCCCTAAGTGGTGACACCTTCAAATAGACATAATCACCCTCCTTCAACTCTAGCAGTCTTCTCCGGGTGTCAGCGTAGCTTTTCTGTCTTGATTGCGCAGTTCTCAAATTCTCCCTTATTTGCTGGACTTGCTCCTCTGCTTCTTGTATAATCTCAGGCCCAAACAACTGTCTTTTACTAGTTTGATCCCAATACAGTGGAGTCCTGCACTTCCTGCCATACAAAGCCTCAAACGGTGACATCTTCAAACTGGCCTGGTAGCTATTATTATAAGAGAACTCCGCATAAGGCAAACTCTTATCCCAACTTCCACCATGTTTAAGAGCACAAGCTCTTAACATATCCTCTAGCACCTGGTTGGTCCTCTCAGTCTGCCCATCAGTCTGTGGATGGTAAGCCGAACTAAAATTCAATCTTGTATCCAAGGACTCGTGCAACTTCTTCCAATACCGAGACGTAAACTGTGATCCCAGGTCTGACACAATCTTCTTTAGCACACCATGTAAGCAGACAATCCGTGCCATATACAAGTCTGCTAGCTTGGCTCCTGAATATGTGGTCTTCACTGGAATAAAGTGGGCTACTTTAGTTAGCGTGTCCACAATCACCCATATAGAATCATACCCAGCAGATGTGCGGGGTAATACAACAATGAAGTCCATGCCAATCTCTTCCCATTTCCACTCAGGTATCTTTAGTGGGTGCAGTAGTCCAGCTGGACTCTGGTGTTCAGCCTTAACTCTTTGACACACATCGCACATAGCCACATGTGCAGCCACATCTCTCTTCAATCCATACCACCAATACTTTTGCTTCAAATCCTGATACATCTTAGTACTCCCAGGGTGGATAGAATAAACTGAGTCATGTGCCTACTTCAATATGGTTTCCCGAAGACTATCAATATCGAGAACACATATCCGATTCTTGAACCATACCGTGCCTTGCTCATCCTTTGTGAATTCCGGGCCTCTACCCTCTGTTATCAGATCCTTGATCTCTTGGATTTTGGCATCACCAATCTGACCTTTACGAATTTCTTGCTCCAAGGTAGGTTCCAATTCAATGGTTACTCCTTCCGCATGTGTAACGATTCCCAGGTTGAGCTTCTCAAAATCTTTTGCCAATTCATCAGGTAGCTGGACAACGAAGGCAGAATGAACATGCTCCTTTCGACTCAAGGCATCTGCAACCAAATTTGCCTTGCCTGGGTGATAGTGAATCTCCAAATCATAATCCTTAATAAGCTCCAACCAACGGCGTAGCCTAAGGTTGAGATCCTTCTGAGTGAATATGTACTTCAAACTCTTATGGTCCATGTATACTTGGCACTTAGTTCCCATAATGTAGTGTCTCCAAATCTTAAGTGCATGCACAACGGCTGCCAACTCCAAGTCATGAGTGGGGTAGTTCAATTCATGCTTCCGCAACTGACGAGACGCATAGGCGATCACATGTCCTTCTTGCATAAGAACACATCCCAATCCTTGGCCACATGCATCACAATAAATATCAAATCCTTTCTGTAGATCTGGCATAATCAATACTGGTGGTGACATAAGTCTCTCCTTCAATTTATCAAAGCTTTCTTGGCATTTCTCATTCCACTTGAATTCTCTTCCTTTCTCCAAAAGCAAGGTCATAGGCTTGGCAATCTTAGAGAATCCTTCAATAAATCTCCGATAATATCCTGCGAGTCCCAAAAAACTCCGAATCTCAGTAACTGTAGTGGACACTCTCCACTCCATTATCTCCTTCACTTTAGCAGGATCCACTGCTATTCCTCCATTAGAAATAATATGTCCCAAAAATGGCACCTTATCAATCCAAAACTCGCACTTACTAAACTTGGCATAGAGTTGATTATCTCGTAGCTTCTGTAGCACCAACCTTAGATGTTGTTCATGATCACTTTCACTCTTAGAATAGATAAGAATATCATCGATGAACACCACGACGAATCTGTCCAAATACTCTATAAATACCTTATTCATCAAATTCATGAAATAAGCTGGTGCATTGGTTAATCCAAATGACATAACAGTAAACTCATATAATCCATATCGGGTTGAGAAAGCCGTCTTAGGAATATCTGATGGTCTAATCTTCATCTGATGGTATCTCGATCGGAGATCAATCTTCGAGAATACCCTGGCTCCTCTCATCTGATCAAACAAATCCTCAATACGGGGTAATGGATACTTGTTCTTCACAGTAACATCATTAAGTGATCTATAGTCCACACATATCCGTTGCGATCTGAAAGTCGCCTAGAGGGGGGTGAATAGGGCGAAACTGAAAATCACAAAAATAATCACAACTACAAGCCGGGTTAGCGTTAGAAATATAATAGAGTCCGCGAGAGAGGGCGCAAAACAAATCGCAAGCGAATAGCGAAGTGAGACACGCGGATTTGTTTTACCGAGGTTCGGTTCTCTCAAACCTACTCCCCGTTGAGGAGGCCACAAAGGCCGGGTCTCTTTCAACCCTTCCCTCTCTCAAACGGTCCCTCGGACCGAGTGAGCTTCTCTTTCTCAAATCACTTGGGAATCAAACTTCCCGCAAGGACCACCACACAATTGGTGTCTCTTGCCTCAATTACAAGTGAGTGTTTGATCACAAGAAAGAATGCCAAAGAAAAAGAAGCGATCCAAGCGCAAGAGCTCAAATGAACACTACAAATCACTCTCTCTAGTCACTAGGGCTTTGTGTGGAGTTGGGAGAGGATTTGATCTCTTTTGGTGTGCTTTGCAATGAATGCTAGCTCTTGTATAGTGGTTGGAAGTTGGAAAACTTGGATGCAATGAATGGTGGGGTGGTTGGGGTATTTATAGCCCCAACCACCAAACTTGACCGTTGGTGGAGGCTGTCTGTCGATGGCGCACCGGACAGTCCGGTGCACACCGGACATGTCCGGTGCCCCCGCCACGTCATCAATGCCGTTGGATTCTGACCGTTGGAGCTGGCCCGCCTGGATGTCCGGTGCACACCGGACATCACCTGTTCATTGTCCGGTGCGCCAGCATGGGCGCGCCTGACTTCTGCGCGCGCAGAGCGCGCATTAAATGCGCCGCAGGTAGCCGTTGGCGCCGAAATAGCCGTTGCTCCGTGGTTACACCGGACAGTCCGGTGCACACCGGACATGTCCGGTGAATTATAGCGAAGCGGCTACCGTGCGAACCCGAGGCTGGCGAGTTGTGGAGGCCGCGCTTCCATGGAGCACCGGACACTGTCCGGTGTACACCGGACAGTCCGGTGAATTATAGCGAAGCGGCCTGAGAAATTCCCGAAGGTGGCGAGTTTGAGTTGAAGTCCTCTGGTGCACCGGACACTGTCCGGTGTACACCGGACAGTCCGGTGCCTCCAGACCAGAGGTGCCTTCGGTTGCCTCTTTGCTCCTTTGTTGAATTCAAAACTTGATCTTTTTATTGGCTGAGTGTGAACCTTTTGCACCTGTATAACTTATACACTAGAGCAAACTAGTTAGTCCAATATTTGTGTTGGGCAATTCAACCACCAAAATTATTTAGGGACTAGGTGTAAGCCTAATTCCCTTTCAATCTCCCCCTTTTTGGTGATTGATGCCAACACAAACCAAAGCATATATAGAAGAGCATAGTTGAACTAGTTTGCATAATGTAAGTGCAAAGGTTGCTTGGAATTGAGCCAATATAAATACTTACATGATGCGCATGGATTGTTTTCTTTGCTTTTGACATATTGGACCAAATTCACACCACAACTTTTGTTTTTGCAAACTCTTTTGTAAATTCTTTTCAAAGTCCTTTTGCAAGATAGTCAAAGGTAAGTGAATAGGATTTTGCAAAGCATTTTCAAGTTTTGAAATTTTCTTCCTTTGTTCCAAATGCTTTCCCTTTGACTAAACAAAACTCCCCCTCAAAAAAGTCTCCTTTTAGTGTTCAAGAGGGTTTTAAGACATCAATTTTGAAAATACTACTTGCTCCCCCTTTAGAATACAAAGAGATACCAATTTTGAAATTTACCAATTGAAAATCATCAATTTTAAAAATTAGGGTGGTGGTGCGGTCCTTTTGCTTTGGGCTCATATTTTCTCCCCCTTTGGCATGAATCGCCAAAAACGGAATCAGTAGAGCCCACTGAAGTACTTTCTCCTCCTTTGGTCATAGAATAAATGAGTGAAGATTTTACCAAAGTTGGAGAGATGCTTGGAGTGACGGCGAAGGATGAGTAGTAGAGCGGAGTGGAAGCCTTTGTCTTCGCCGAAGACTCCAATTCCCTTTCAATATACCTATGACTTGGTTTGGAATACACTTGAAAACACATTAGTCATAGCATATAAAAGAGTCATGATCAAAGGTATTCTTATGAGCTATGTGTGCAAGTTTAGCAAAAGAAATTCCTAGAATCAAGAATATTAAGCTCATGCCTAAGTCTGGTAAAAGATTGTTCATCAAGTGGCTTGGTAAAGATATCGGCTAATTGATCTTTAGTGTTAATGTATGAAATCTCGATATCCCCCTTTTGTTGGTGATCCCAAAGAAAATGATACCGAATGGCTATGTGTTTAGTGCGGCTGTGCTCAACGGGATTATCCGCCATGCGGATTGCACTCTCATTATCACATAGAAGAGGAACTTTGGTTAATTTGTAACCGTAGTCCCGCAGGGTTTGCCTCATCCAAAGCAATTGCGCGCAACAATGGCCTGCGGCAATATACTCGGCTTCGGCGGTAGAAAGAGCGACCGAATTTTGCTTCTTTGAGGCCCATGACACCAAGGATCTTCCCAAGAACTGGCAAGTCCCCGATGTGCTCTTCCTATTAATCTTACACCCCGCCCAATCGGCATCCGAATAACCAATCAAATCAAAAGTGGATCCCCGAGGGTACCAAAGCCCAAACTTAGGAGTATAAGCTAAATATCTCAAGATTCGTTTTACGACCGTAAGGTGTGATTCCTTAGGGTCGGCTTGGAATCTTGCACACATGCATACGGAAAGCATAATGTCCGGTCGAGATGCACATAAATAAAGCAATGAACCAATCATCGACCGGTATACCTTTTGATCCACGGACTTACCTCCCGTGTCGAGGTCGAGATGCCCATTTGTTCCCATGGGTGTCTTGATGGGCTTGACATCCTTCATTCCAAACTTGGTTAGGATGTCTTGAGTATACTTCGTTTGGCAAATGAAGGTGCCCTCTTGGAGTTTCTTGACTTGGAATCCTAGAAAATACTTCAACTCCCCCATCATCGACATCTCGAATTTCTTTGTCATGATCCTACTAAATTCTTCACATGTAGATTCGTTAGTAGACCCAAATATGATATCATCAACATAAATTTGGCATACGAACAAATCATTGTCAAGAGTTTTAGTGAATAAAGTAGGATCGGCTTTGCCGACTTTGAAGCCATTAGTAATAAGAAAATCTCTAAGGCATTCATACCATGCTCTTGGGGCTTGCTTGAGCCCATAAAGCGCCTTAGAGAGCCTATAAACATGGTTAGGGTACTCACTGTCTTCAAAGCCGGGAGGTTGCTCAACATAGACCTCCTCCTTGATTGGTCCATTAAGGAAGGCACTCTTCACGTCCATTTGATAAAGCTTGAAGCCATGGTAAGTAGCATAGGCTAATAATATGCGAATTGACTCAAGCCTAGCTACGGGTGCATAGGTTTCACCAAAATCCAAACCTTCGACTTGTGAATATCCTTTGGCCACGAGTCGAGCTTTGTTCCTTGTCACCACACCATGCTCGTCTTGCTTGTTGCGGAAGACCCACTTGGTTCCTACAACATTTTGATTAGGACGTGGAACTAAATGCCATACCTCATTCCTTGTGAAATTGTTGAGCTCCTCTTGCATCGCCATCACCCAATCCGAATCTTGAAGTGCTTCCTCTACCCTGTGTGGCTCAATAGAGGAAACAAAAGAGTAATGTTCACAAAAATGTGCAACACGAGATCGAGTAGTTACCCCCTTATGAATGTCGCCGAGGATGGTGTCGACGGGGTGATCTCGTTGTATTGCTTGGTGGACTCTTGGGTGTGGCGGCCTTGGTTGTTCATCCTTCTTGTCTTCATCATTTGCATCTCCCCCTTGATCATTGCCGTCATTTTGAGGTGGCTCATCTTCTTGATCTTCTTGTTCAACATCTTGAGCCTCATCCTCAATTTGAGTTGGTGGAGATGCTTGCATGGAGGAGGATGGTTGATCTTGTGCATGTGGAGGCTCTTTGGATTCCTTAGGACACACATCCCCAATGGACATGTTCCTTAGCGCTATGCATGGAGCCTGTTCTTCACCTATCTCATCAAGATCAACTTGCTCTATTTGAGAGCCGTTAGTCTCATCAAACACAACGTCACAAGAAACTTCAACAAGTCCTGAGGACTTGTTAAAGACTCTATATGCCCTTGTGTTTGAGTCATATCCTAGTAAAAAGCCTTCTACAGTTTTAGGAGCAAATTTAGATTTTCTACCTCTTTTAACAAGTATAAAACATTTGCTACCAAAAACTCTAAAATATGAAATATTTGGCTTTTTACCGGTTAGGAGTTCATAGGATGTCTTCTTGAGGATTCGGTGTAGATATAACCGGTTGATGGCGTAGCAGGCGGTGTTGACCGCTTCAGCCCAAAATCGATCCGGTGTCTTGTACTCATCAAGCATGGTTCTTGCCATGTCCAATAGAGTTCGATTCTTCCTCTCCACTACACCATTTTGTTGTGGAGTGTAGGGAGAAGAGAACTCATGCTTGATGCCCTCCTCCTCAAGGAAGCCTTCAATTTGAAAGTTCTTGAACTCCGTCCCATTGTCGCTTCTAATTTTCTTGATCCTTAAGCTGAACTCATTTTGAGCCCGTCTCAAGAATCCCTTTAAGGTCTCTTGGGTATGAGATTTGTCCTGCAAAAAGAACACCCAAGTGAAGCGAGAATAATCATCCACAATAACTAGACAGTACTTACTCCCGCCGATGCTTATGTAAGCGATCGGGCCGAATAGGTCCATGTGTAGGAGCTTCAGTGGCCTGTCACTAGTCATGATGTTCTTGTGTGGATGATGAGTGCCAACTTGCTTCCCGGCTTGGCATGCGCTACAAATCCTGTCTTTCTCAAAATGAACATTGGTTAGTCCTAAAATGTGTTCTCCCTTTAGAAGCTTGTGAAGATTCTTCATTCCAACATGGGCTAGTCGGCGGTGCCAGAGCCAACCCAAGTTAGTCTTAGCAACCAAGCAAGTGTCGAGTTCAGCTCTATCAAAATCTACCAAGTATAGCTGACCCTCTAACACTCCCTTAAATGCTATTGAATCATCACTTCTTCTAAAGACAGTAACACCTATATCAGTAAATAGACAGTTGTAGCCCATTTGACATAATTGGGATACGGAAAGCAAATTGTAATGTAAAGAATCTACAAGAAAAACATTGGAAATAGTATGGTCAGGTGATATAGCAATTTTACCCAATCCTTTGACCAAACCTTGATTTCCATCCCCGAATGTGATAGCTCGTTGGGGATCATGGTTTTTCTCATATGAGGAGAACATCTTTTTCTCCCCTGTCATGTGGTTTGTGCACCCGCTGTCGAGTATCCAACTTGAGCCCCCGGATGCATAAACCTACAAAATAATTTTAGTTCTTGACTTTAGGTACCCAAACGGTTTTGGGTCCTTTGGCATTAGAAACAAGAACTTTGGGTACCCAAACACAAGTCTTGGAGCCCTTGTGTTTGCCCCCAACAATCTTGGCAACTACCTTGCCGGATTTGCTAGTAAGCACATAAGAAGCATCAAAAGTTTTAAATGAAATAGCATGATCATTTGATGCATTAGGAGTTTTCTTTCTAGGCAACTTGGCACGGGTTGGTTGCCTAGAACTAGATGTCTCACCCTTATACATAAAAGCATGATTTGGGCCAGAGTGAGACTTCCTAGAATGAATTTTCCTAATTTTGCTCTCGGGATAACTGGCAGGGTACAAAATGTAACCCTCGTTATCCTGAGGCATGGGAGCCTTGCCCTTAACAAAGTTAGACAAGTTCTTAGGAGGGGCATTAAGTTTGACATTGTCTCCCCTTTGGAAGCCAATGCCATCCTTGATGCCAGGGCGTCTCCCATTATAGAGCATGCTTCTAGCAAATTTAAATTTTTCATTTTCTAAGTCATGCTCACTAATCTTAGCATTAAGTTGTGCTATGTGATCATTTTGTTTTTTAATTAAGGCTAGGTGATCATGGATAGCATCAACATTAATATCTCTACATCTAGTACAAATGGAAATATGCTCAGTAGATGTAGAGGGTTTGCAAGTTTTTAATTCTATAACCTTAGCATGTAGTATATCATTCTCATCCCTAAGGTTAGAAATGCAAGCATCAAAATCTCTGGCCTTAGCAAGCAATTTTTCTTTTTCATCTCTAAGGCTAGCAAGAGAAACATTCAACTCATCAATTCTAGCAAGTAAATCAATATTATCATCTTTAGAATTGAAAGTTGAAACATTGCAAACATGTGAATCAACCTTAGCATTTAATCTAGCATTTTCATTTCTAAGGTTGGCAATAGTGTCATGGCATGTGCTTAGCTCACTAGTTAATTTCTCACATTTTTCAATTTCTAGAGCATAAGCATTCTTGACCTTAACATGCTTCTTATTTTCTTTAATAAGGAATTCTTCTTGAGAATCCAAGAGATCATCCTTCTCATGTATAGCACTAATCAATTCATTTAATTTTTCTTTTTGTTGCATGTTGAGGTTAGCAAAAAGAATGCGCAAGTTATCCTCCTCATTTTTACCATCATCCTCATCACTAGATGTTTCATATTTAGTGGAGGACCTTGATTTTACCTTCTTTTTGCCGTCCTTGGCCATGAGACACTTGTGGCCGACGTTGGGGAAGAGGAGTCCCTTGGTGACGGCGATGTTGGCGGCGTCCTCGTCGGAGGAGGACTCGGTGGAGCTCTCGTCGGAGTCCCATTCCCGGCAAACATGGGCATCGCCGCCCTTCTTCTTGTAGTACTTCTTCTTTTCTCTCCTCTTTCCTTTCTTGTCGTCGCCCCTGTCACTGTCACTAGACATAGGACATTTTGCAATAAAATGACCGGGCTTACCACATTTGTAGCACACCTTCTTGGAGCGGAGTTTGTAGTCCTTCCCCCTCCGTTGCTTGAGGATTTGGCGAAAGCTTTTGATGATTAAAGCCATCTCCTCATTGTCGAGCTTGGAGGCGTCAATTGGTTGTCTACTTGGTGTAGACTCCTCCTTCTTCTCTTCCGTTGCCTTGAAGGCCACCGGTTGCGCCTCGGATGTGGAAGGTTCGTCAAGCTCGTTGATCTTCTTTGAGCCTTTAATCATGCATTCAAAGCTCACAAAATTCCTGATAACTTCCTCGGGGGTCATTAGTGGATATCTAGGATTACCACGAATTAATTGAACTTGAGTGGGGTTAAGGAAAATAAGAGCTCTTAAAATAACCTTAACCACCTCGTGGTCATCCCACTTTTTGCTCCCGAGGTTGCGCACTTGGTTCACCAAGGTTTTGAGCCGGTTGTACATATCTTGTGGCTCCTCCCCTTGACGAAGACGAAAGCGACCGAGCTCCCCCTCGATCGTTTCCCGCTTGGTGATCTTGGTGAGTTCATCACCCTCGTGCGCCGTCTTGAGTAGGTCCCAAATCTCCTTTGCATTCTTCAACCCTTGCACTTTGTTGTATTCCTCCTTGCTTAGGGAGGCGAGGAGAATTGTTGTTGCTTGAGAGTTGAAGTGCTCGATTTGGACCACCTCATCCTTATCATAGTCTTCATCCCCTACGGATGGTACCTGTGCACCAAACTCAACAACATCCCATATGCTTTTGTGGAGTGAGGTTAGATGAAATCGCATTAAATCACTCCACCTAACATAATCTTCACCATCAAAAGTCGGTGGTTTGCCTAATGGGACGGAAAGTAAAGGTACATGTTTAGAAATGCGAGGGTAGCGTAGGGGGATCTTACTAAACTTCTTACGCTCTTGGCGTTTAGAAGTTACGGAGGGCGCATCGGAGCCGGAGGTCGATGTTGATGAAGTGTCGGTCTCGTAGTAGACCACTTTCCTCATCCTCTTTTGCTTGTCCCTACTCCGATGCGACTTGTGGGAAGAAGATTTTTCCTTCTTCTCATTGTGGTGAGAAGAGGAAGATCTTTTCTCCTTCCGTTTGGAGGAGCCCTTCTTCTTCTCCCTCTTCTTGGTGTGGGACTCTTCCGATGAAGTGCTCCCTTGGCTTGTAGTGGGCTTGTCGCCGGTCTCCATCTCCCTCTTAGTGTGATCTCCCGACATCACTTCGAGCGGTTAGGCTCTAATGAAGCACCGGGCTCTGATACCAATTGAAAGTCGCCTAGAGGGGGGGTGAATAGGGCGAAACTGAAAATCACAAAAATAATCACAACTACAAGCCGGGTTAGCGTTAGAAATATAATAGAGTCCGCGAGAGAGGGCGCAAAACAAATCGCAAGCGAATAGCGAAGTGAGACACGCGGATTTGTTTTACCGAGGTTCGGTTCTCTCAAACCTACTCCCCGTTGAGGAGGCCACAAAGGCCGGGTCTCTTTCAACCCTTCCCTCTCTCAAACGGTCCCTCGGACCGAGTGAGCTTCTCTTTCTCAAATCACTTGGGAATCAAACTTCCCGCAAGGACCACCACACAATTGGTGTCTCTTGCCTCAATTACAAGTGAGTGTTTGATCACAAGAAAGAATGCCAAAGAAAAAGAAGCGATCCAAGCGCAAGAGCTCAAATGAACACTACAAATCACTCTCTCTAGTCACTAGGGCTTTGTGTGGAGTTGGGAGAGGATTTGATCTCTTTTGGTGTGCTTTGCAATGAATGCTAGCTCTTGTATAGTGGTTGGAAGTTGGAAAACTTGGATGCAATGAATGGTGGGGTGGTTGGGGTATTTATAGCCCCAACCACCAAACTTGACCGTTGGTGGAGGCTGTCTGTCGATGGCGCACCGGACAGTCCGGTGCACACCGGACATGTCCGGTGCCCCCGCCACGTCATCAATGCCGTTGGATTCTGACCGTTGGAGCTGGCCCGCCTGGATGTCCGGTGCACACCGGACATCACCTGTTCATTGTCCGGTGCGCCAGCATGGGCGCGCCTGACTTCTGCGCGCGCAGAGCGCGCATTAAATGCACCGCAGGTAGCCGTTGGCGCCGAAATAGCCGTTGCTCCGTGGTTACACCGGACAGTCCGGTGCACACCGGACATGTCCGGTGAATTATAGCGGAGCGGCTACCGTGCGAACCCGAGGCTGGCGAGTTGTGGAGGCCGCGCTTCCATGGAGCACCGGACACTGTCCGGTGTACACCGGACAGTCCGGTGAATTATAGCGAAGCGGCCTGAGAAATTCCCGAAGGTGGCGAGTTTGAGTTGAAGTCCTCTGGTGCACCGGACACTGTCCGGTGTACACCGGACAGTCCGGTGCCTCCAGACCAGAGGTGCCTTCGGTTGCCTCTTTGCTCCTTTGTTGAATCCAAAACTTGATCTTTTTATTGGCTGAGTGTGAACCTTTTGCACCTGTATAACTTATACACTAGAGCAAACTAGTTAGTCCAATATTTGTGTTGGGCAATTCAACCACCAAAATTATTTAGGGACTAGGTGTAAGCCTAATTCCCTTTCACGATCCATCCTTCTTCTGTACAAATAACACCGGTGCTCCCCAAGGTGAGGAACTCGGACGAATATACCCTGCCTCCTGTAACTCAGTTAACTGCTTCTTAAGCTCCTTCAGTTCTTCTACAGCCATCCTGTATGGTCGTTTAGAAATAGCGGCAGTTCCAGGTAAAAGATCAATAACAAACTCAACTTCCCTATCTGATGGCATTCCTGGTAACTCCTCTGGAAAGTCATCCGGAAAATCTCTAACCACCCGGATGTTGTCACCAACAAACTCCTCCGCTATAAAGTATATCGCCCGTTTGGAAGCGGTGGTTACTGCAATTTGAACTTGAAATGTTTCTCCTTTAGGACTAGTCAGCTCTATAGTACCCCTACCACATGCTATAATGGCCTTTGCCTTCCTTAACCATGACATACCAAGGATCAGATCTATACTGCTGGCCTCTAATATTATAGCAGTAGCTCCAAATTCTCTTCCCATAATTGATAATGTCAATCTACGTGTCATTTGATTTGCCTCAATAGGCCCTTTAAGTGTGATTACTATCATTGGTTTTCTCATATTTAGCAGGGGTGAAAGGGAAATAGGCTTACACCCTTTTCCTAATTGATTTTGGTGGTTGAATTGCCCAACACAAATAATTGAACTAACTAATTTGCTCTAGATTATAAGTGTTACAGGTGCCAAAGGTTCACAATAAACCAATACAAGTCAAAAGAAAGGGTTCAAACAAAGGGAGCAAAAGATAACCGAAGGCAACCCTGGTCTGGCGCACCGGACTGTCCGGTGTGCCACCGGACAGTGTCCGGTGCACCAGGGAACTTCAACTCCGAACTCGCTAGTCTCGGAAATTCTGGGAGCCGCTCCGCTAAAATTCACCGGACTGTCCGGTGAACCACCGGACTGTCCGGTGTGCCAGCGGAGCAACGGCTACTTCAGCGCCAACGGTCGTCTGCAACCGCATTTAATGCGCTACAGTGCGCGCCAGAGTCAGAGCAGCGCCAGAAGGCGCACCGGACAGTCTACAGGACCTATCCGGTGCACCACCGGACTGTCCGGTGGCCCAGAAGACAGAAGCTCCAACGGTCGAACCCTAACGGTCGGGTGACGTGGCTGGCGCACCGGACAGTGTCCGGTGCGCCATGCGACAGACAGCCTCCCAACGGCCACTTTTGGTGGTTGGAGCTATAAATACCCCAACCACCCCACCATTCATTGCATCCAAGTTTTCCACCTTCCAACACCTTACAAGAGCTATAGCATTCAATTCTAGACACAACCAAAGAGATCAAATCCTCTCCCAAGTCCGGAATCACTCCAAATCAAATAGTGACTAGAGAGAGTGACATTTGTGTTCATTTGAGCTCTTGCACTTGGATTGCTTCTTTTCTTTCTCATTCTTTCTTGTGATCAACTCAATTGTAACCAAGGCAAGAGACACCAATTGTGTGGTGGTCCTTGCGGGGACTTAGTGTCCCGTGTGATTGAGAAGAGAAGCTCACTCGGTCTAAGTGACCGTTTGAGAGAGGAAAAGGGTTGAAAGAGACCCGGTCTTTGTGACCACCTCAACGGGGAGTAGGTTTGCAAGAACCGAACCTCGGTAAAACAAATCACCGTGTCACACTCTTTATTTGCTTGTGATTTGTTTTCGCCCTCTCTCTCGGACTCGATTTTAATTCTAACGCTAACCCGGCTTGTAGTTGTGCTTAAACTTTGTAAATTTCAGATTCGCCCTATTCACCCCCCTCTAGGCGACTTTCATGGGGTATCTCATTGGTGTTGGTATATCGAGCTGACATGAATGAATGTGTAGCACCAGAATCAAATAATATTGTTGCAGGAATTATATTAATGTAAAACATACCGAGTACGATATCAGCACCATCAGGAGTATCATCAACGCTGACTTGATTCACCCTGGCTATAGAATATCCCTTGCCATGAGTCTGTTGCTTATTCTTAGCTGGTGTACCAAAATTTCCCATAGGACAAGCATTAGCATAGTGCCCAATCTAACTGCACTTGAAGCATGTAGGGCCGGTCTTCTGTCCTACAGACCTCGTCGGGGTGCCAGTGGGAGTAGCCTGACAAGTAGGAGGTGTACGTGGAGACCCCTGTGGAGCATACTGAACTGGGCGTGGTCCTCCTGGTCGAGTCGGTGTACCTGTGGCGAAACGTAGCGGGGACGAACACTGCTGCTACCCTGTCCCTGTGAGATAGCCTTCCTCTTCAAATCACCCAGTTGAACACTGTCGAGGACCATAATTAGGGGTACCCTCAAGACTCCTAAATCTCAGCTGGTAACCCCCATCAGCACAAAGCTGCAAAGGCCTGATGGGTACGATTAAGTCAAGGATCGGTCCATTCGAGGGACGCGATCACGCCTTGCCCGAGCCCAGCCTCGGGCAAGGGCAGCCGACCCCGGAGGATCTACGTCTCGCCCGAGGACCCCCTCCAGCAACAGACACACCTTCGGCTCGCCCGAGGCCCAGTCTTCACCAAGAAGCAACCTTGGCCAAATCGCCATGCCAACCGACCAAATCGCAGGGGCATTTAATGCAAAGGTGGCCTGACACCTTTATCCTGACGCGCGCCCTCCAGTCGACAGAGCCGAAGTGACCGCAGTCACTTCGTCGCTCCACTGACCGGTCTGACAAGAGGACAGCACCGCCTGTGCCGCTCCGACTGCTGAGCCACTCGACAGAGCGAGGCTGACAGCAGCCAAGTCCGGCCTCAGGCGTCATAGGAAACTCCGCTTCGCCCGACCCCAGGGCTCGGACTTAGGCTCAGCCCCGGAAGACGACGAACTCCGCTTCGCCTGACCCCAGGGCTCGGACTCGGGCTCAGCCCCGGAAGACGACGAACTCCGCTTTGCCCGACCCCAGGGCTCGGACTCGGGCTTAGCCCCGGAAGACGACGAACTCCGCTTCGCCCGACCCCAGGGCTCGGACTCGGGCTTGGCCCCGGAAGACGACGAACTCCGCTCCGCCCGACCCCAGGGCTCGGACTCGGGCTCAGCCCCGGAAGACGACGAACTCCGCTTTGCCTGACCCTAGGGCTCGGACTCGGGCTCAGCACCGGAAGACGACGAACTCCGCTTCGCCCGACCCCAGGGCTCGGACTCCGCCCTGGCCTCAGCCGACGGTCTCCGCCTTGTCCGACCCGGGGGCTCGGACTCGACCTCGACCTTGGATGACAGACTCGACCTCGACCTCGGAGGAGCCTCCACCTCGCCCAACCTGGGGCACGGACCGACCACGTCAACAGAAGGCGCCATCATTACCCTACCCCGAGCTGACTCAGGCTATGGGGAACAAGACCGGCGTCCCATCTGGCTCGCTCCACTATACGAGTAATGATGGCGCCCCGCACGCTCCATGACGACGGCGGCTCTCAGCCCCCTTACGGAAGCAGGAGGACGTCAGCAAGGACTCGACAGCCCCGACAGCTGTCCTTCCGCCAGGCTCCAGCACTCCTCTGATGGCCACGACACCACACGAACTGGGTGCCAAAACCTCTCTGGCTGCCACGATGGCATGTACTTAAGGCGCTAGCTCTCCTCTGCTAGACACGTTAGCACACTGCTACACCCCCCATTGTACATCTGGATCCTCTCCTTACGCCTATAAAAGGGAGGTCCAGGGCCCTCTTACAGAGGGTGGGCCGCGCGGGGAAGGACGGGACGGCGCTCACGCAATTCCGCTCGCTCCCTCCCGCGTGGACGCTTGTAACCCCCTACTGCAAGCTCACCCGACCTGGGCGCGGGGCTAACACGAAGGCCACGGGTTCCACCTCCCACGCCTGTCTCCCTCCGGCTGCTTTTCCCCCCTTCGCGTTCCGCCTCGTGCCGACCCATCTGGGATGGGGCACGCGGCGACAATTCACTCGTCGGCCCAGGGACCCCCCGGGTTTCGAAACGCCGACAGTTGTGAAAGGGAAATGTGCCCTTGGGCCATTTCTAAGTATTTTGGTGATTTAGTGCCCAACACATGTGCTTAATTGTAAAATGGGACAAAGAACAAATCATGGAGAAAAGGTATGTTTCTAATCCTTAGTACATTGGTTTTGTGTACTAATATATTTGTCTAAGTGTTAGAAACAGAAAAGGAGATGAAAAGAAAAGAGGAGAAAGTCTTGGCTGTGTGCAGCCAAGACCCAGCTCGGCCTGGAGCACCGGACTGTCCGGTGTGCACCGGACAGTGTCCGGTGCGCCAGGCTGCCTCGGCTCGAACTGGCCGCTCTCGGGAATTCGCCGACGGCGTACGGCTAAAATTCACCGGACTGTCCGGTGTGCACCGGACTGTCCGGTGAGCCAACGGTCGGCTAGGGCCAACGGTCGGCCGCGCGATCAGCGCGCGACACGTGGCCGGGCCAACGGTCGGGAAGGAACACCGGACTGTCCGGTGTGCACCGGACATGTCCGGTGCGCCAACTGAGCGCAGATCTGGAGCAGCCAGCAACGGTCAGAAGTGCTATTTTTGGAAACAAATCGGGCACCGGACAGTGTCCGGTGTGCACCGGACTGTCCGGTGCGCCACGAGACAGAAGGCAAAGATGGCCTTCCAGATTTGTTCCCAACGGCTCCTAGCTGCCTTGGGGCTATAAAAGGGACCCCTTGGCGCATGGAGGAAGACACAAGCATTCCTTGAGCACTCTTGATCACTCACACATCAATCTTGCGCACTTGTTTGAAATTCTAGTGATTTGAGCTCTGTTCTAGTGTGTTAGCCTCTTGAGCTCAAGTCTGGGTTTTGTGTGTGCGTATTCGCTGTGATCTTTGTGTTGTGTGTGAGTTGCTAATCCCTCCCTTACTCCGTGATTCTTTGTGAACATCTTTTGTAAGGGCGAGAGGCTCCAAGTTGTGGAGATTCCTCGCAAACGGGATTGAGATAAGAACAACAAAACACCGTGGTATTCAAGTGGGTCTTTGGACCGCTTGAGAGGGGTTGATTGCAACCCTCGTCCGTTGGGACGCCACAACGTGGAAGTAGGCAAGCATTGGCTTGGCCGAACCACGGGATAAACCACCGTGTCCCTCTGTGCTTGATTCTTGTGGTATTGTGTTTTGTTGAAGACTTCACCTTAGCCACTTGGCATTAACTGTGCTAACGCTTAACAAGTTTTTGTGGCTTAAGTTTGAAGTTTTTACAGGATCACCTATTCACCCCCCCCTCTAGGTGCTCTCAATTGGTATCAGAGCCGTTCTATTCACAAAGGGACTAACCGCCCGAATAGATGGATCCTAAGGGGAAGGGTATAGTGATCAACGACAAAGAGAAGGAGACCTTCGTCAACGAGCCGAAGGACGACAAGCCTACCGACTCCGGCTCGGGTCAAAGACGAAAGGAAGGGAAGAAGAAGAAGACCAGGCGCATTAAGGAGATCATTTACTACGACAGCGACGAGTCTACTTCTTCCCAAAAGGATGAGGACCACAACGACTACGAGAGGAGAAAACCGGTTAACTCGAACTTTTCCTTTGATTACTCTCGTATTCCGCAAAGTTCACATTCTCATTTACTCTCCATTCCACTTGGCAAGCCCCCACACTTTGATGGAGAGGACTACGGATTTTGGAGTCACAAAATGCGTAGTCACCTATTCTCTCTCCATCCTAGTATATGGGAGATTGTAGAGAGTGGAATGCACTTTGATAGTTCGGATAGTCCCATGTTCATTAATGAACAAATTCATAAAAATGCACAAGCTACTACTGTTCTTCTAGCTTCCTTGTGCAGGGATGAATACCATAAGGTGAGCGGCTTGGACAACGCCAAGCAAATCTGGGACACCCTCAAGATTTCTCATGAGGGGAACGACGTCACCTTACTCACCAAGATGGAGTTGGTGGAGGGCGAGCTTGGACGGTTCGCGATGATAAGGGGCGAGGAGCCAACGCAAACGTACAACCGGCTCAAGACCCTTATCAACAAGATAAGAAGCTACGGGAGCACGCGATGGACGGACCACGACGTCGTCCGCCTAATGCTCAGGTCCTTTACCGTACTTGATCCTCATCTCGTGAACAATATTCGTGAGAATCCCAGGTACACGATGATGACGCCCGAGGAAGTGCTTGGAAAATTCGTGAGCGGGCGGATGATGATCAAGGAGGCAAGATACGTCGACGACGCGTTGAACGGACCACTCCACGAGCCTCAACCCATTGCTCTAAAGGCAACGAGGAGCAAGGAGTCGCTACCTAGCAAGGTGGCGCAAGTTGAGGCGGCTGGCCTTAATGATGAAGAGATGGCTCTCATCATTAAGAGATTCAAGACGGTGCTTAAAGGTCACAAGGGACAACCAAGCAAGACCAAAGCCAAGGGGAAGCGCTCATGCTTCAAATGCGGTAAGCTTGGTCATTTCATTGCTAACTGTCCCGATAATGAAAGTGACCAGGAAAAGGGGAACAAAAGAGAGAAGAAGAAGCAATACAAGAAGGCAAAAGGCGAGGCGCATCTAGGAAAGGAGTGGGACTCGGATTGCTCCTCCTCCGACTCCGACAACGAAGGACTCGCCGCCACTGCCTTCAACAAATCGGCTCTCTTCCCCAACGAGCGTCTCACTTGCCTTATGGCAAGGGAGAAGAAGGTGAGTATTCAAGACTCCACTTATGCTTCATCTAGTGATAGTGAGTCTAGTGATGATGACATAGATTATTCCTGCTTGTTCAAGGGCTTAGATAGATCTAAGATAGAGAAAATCAATGAATTAATTAATGCATTGAATGAAAAGGATAGGCTTTTAGAAAAGCAAGAAGATTTATTGTATGATGAACATGATAAATTTGTAGAGGCACAAAAATCATATGCTTTAGAAGTGAAAAGAAATGAAATGCTTTCTAGTGAAATATCTTCCTGTCATGAAACCATTTCTACCTTAAGAAGTGTTAATATTGATTTAAGTGCTAAACTAGAAGTAGCTAGTAAATCAAATTCTTGTGTTGAACATGTTGAAATTTGTACTAGGTGTAAGAATTTTGATGTTAATGCTTGTAGTGAACACCTAGTTCTAATTTCCAAATTAAATGATGAAGTGGCTAGTCTTAATGCCCAACTTAAGACTAGCAAGAATGAAGTTAATAAAATAAAATTTGCAAGGGATGCCTACACAGTTGGTAGACACCCCTCAATTAAGGATGGGCTTGGCTTCAAGAGGGAAGCCAAGAACTTAACAAGCCATAAGGCTCCCGTCTTCGTCAAGGAGAAAGGGAAGGCCCCTATGGCTAATAGTGCTAAAAAGAACCATGCTTTTATGTATTATGATAGGAGACATGCTAGAAGTGCTTATAATCATTTTGATTCACATGTTTATGATTCTCATGCCATGTTTGCCTCTAGTTCCTCTTATAAGCATGATAGGAGGAATGTTGTATATATGCCTAGGAGAAATATTGCTCATGTGCCTAGAAAGAATGTTATTCATGCTCCTAGAAAATTAGTGAATGAACCTTCTACCATTTATTATGCTTGTAATGCTCCCTTTGCTATTTGTAGAAAGGGAAAGAAGGTTGTTGCTAGGAAATTAGGGGCTAGATGTAAGGGAGATAAAACTTGCATCTGGGTCCCTAAGAATATTTGTGCTAACCTTGCAGGACCCAACATGAGTTGGGTACCTAAGACCCAAGCCTAAATTTGCCTTGCAGGTTTATGCATCCGGGGGTTCAAGCTGGATTATCGACAGCGGATGCACAAACCATATGACGGGGGAGAAGAAGATGTTCACCTCCTACGTCAAAAGTAAAGATTCCCAAGATTCAATTATATTCGGTGACGGGAATCAAGGCAAGGTAAAAGGGCTAGGTAAAATTGCAATTTCTAATGAGCATTCTATATCAAATGTATTCTTAGTGGAGAGTCTTGGATATAACTTGCTATCTGTTAGTCAATTATGTCAAATGGGATATAATTGCTTATTTACGAATGTAGATGTGTCTGTCTTTAGAAGATGTGATGGTTCACTAGCTTTTAAGGGTGTACTAGACGGCAAGCTTTATTTAGTTGATTTTGCAAAAGAAGAGGCCGGTCTAGATGCATGCTTAATGGCTAAGACTTGCATGGGCTGGCTGTGGCATCGCCGCTTAGCTCATGTGGGGATGAAGAACCTCCACAAGCTTCTAAAGGGGGAACACGTAATAGGTCTAACAAATGTGCATTTCGAAAAGGATAGACCTTGTGCAGCTTGTCAAGCAGGGAAACAGGTGGGAGGAGCACATCACAGCAAGAACGTGATGACCACGTCAAGACCCCTGGAGCTGCTACACATGGATCTCTTCGGACCCGTCGCCTATCTAAGCATAGGAGGGAGTAAGTATGGTTTAGTTGTTGTTGATGACTTTTCCCGCTTCACTTGGGTATTCTTTTTGCAGGATAAGTCTGAAACCCAAGGAACCCTCAAGCGCTTCCTCAGGAGAGCTCAAAATGAGTTTGAGCTCAAGGTGAAGAAGATAAGGAGCGACAACGGGTCCGAGTTCAAGAACCTTCAAGTGGAGGAGTTTCTTGAGGAGGAAGGGATCAAGCACGAGTTCTCCGCTCCCTACACACCACAGCAAAATGGTGTGGTAGAGAGGAAGAACAGGACGCTAATCGATATGGCGAGGACGATGCTTGGAGAGTTCAAGACCCCCGAGTGTTTTTGGTCGGAAGCCGTGAACACGGCTTGCCACGCCATCAACAGGGTCTACCTTCATCGACTCCTCAAGAAGACTTCGTATGAGCTACTAACCGGTAACAAACCCAATGTATCTTATTTTCGTGTATTTGGGAGCAAATGCTACATTCTAGTGAAGAAGGGTAGAAATTCTAAGTTTGCTCCCAAAGCTGTAGAAGGGTTTTTATTAGGTTATGATTCAAATACAAAGGCGTATAGGGTCTTCAACAAATCATCGGGTTTGGTTGAAGTCTCTAGCGACGTTGTATTTGATGAGACTAATGGCTCTCCAAGAGAGCAAGTTGTTGATTGTGATGATGTAGATGAAGAAGATGTTCCGATGGCCGCTATACGAACCATGGCGATTGGAGACATTCGGCCACAGGAACAGGATGAACGTGATCAACCTTCTTCCTCAACTACGGTGCATCCCCCACCTCAAGACGATGAACAGGTTCATCAAAAGGAGGCGTGTGATCAAGGGGGAGCACAAGACAATCAAGTGATGGAGGAAGAAGCGCAACCGGCACCTCCAACCCAAGTTCGAGCGATGATTCAAAGGGATCATCCCGTCGACCAAATTCTGGGTGACATTAGCAAGGGAGTAACTACTCGATCTCGATTAGTTAATTTTTGTGAGCATTACTCTTTTGTCTCCTCTATTGAGCCTTTCAGGGTAGAGGAGGCCTTGCTAGATCCGGATTGGGTGTTGGCCATGCAGGAGGAACTTAATAACTTCAAGCGCAACGAAGTCTGGACGCTGGTGCCTCGTCCCAAGCAAAATGTTGTGGGAACCAAGTGGGTGTTCCGCAACAAACAGGACGAGCACGGGGTGGTGACAAGGAACAAGGCTCGACTTGTGGCAAAAGGTTATGCCCAAGTCGCAGGTTTGGACTTTGAAGAGACTTTTGCTCCTGTGGCTAGGCTAGAGTCCATTCGTATCTTGCTAGCATATGCCGCTCACCATTCTTTCAGGTTGTACCAAATGGATGTGAAGAGCGCGTTCCTCAACGGGCCAATAAAGGAGGAGGTGTACGTGGAGCAACCCCCTGGCTTCGAGGATGAGCGGTACCCCGACCACGTGTGTAAGCTCTCTAAGGCGCTCTATGGACTTAAACAAGCCCCAAGAGCATGGTATGAATGCCTTAGAGATTTCTTACTTGCTAATGCTTTCAAGGTTGGGAAAGCCGATCCAACTCTTTTTACAAAGACATGTGATGGTGATTTGTTTATATGCCAAATTTATGTTGATGACATAATATTTGGTTCTACTAATCAAAAGTCTTGTGAAGAGTTTAGCAGGGTGATGACGCAGAAATTCGAGATGTCGATGATGGGCGAGTTGAACTACTTCCTTGGGTTCCAAGTGAAGCAACTCAAGGACGGCACCTTCATCTCCCAAACGAAGTACACGCAAGATCTGCTGAAGCGGTTTGGGATGAAGGACGCCAAGCCCGCAAAGACTCCGATGGGAACCGACGGACACACCGACCTCAACAAAGGAGGTAAGTCCGTTGATCAAAAAGCATACCGGTCAATGATAGGATCTCTACTTTATTTATGTGCTAGTAGACCGGATATTATGCTTAGCGTATGCATGTGTGCTAGATTTCAATCCGATCCTAAGGAGTGTCACTTGGTGGCGGTGAAGCGAATTCTTAGATATTTAGTCGCTACGCCTTGCTTCGGGATCTGGTATCCAAAGGGGTCTAACTTTGACTTGATTGGGTACTCAGATTCCGACTATGCTGGATGTAAGGTCGATAGGAAGAGTACATCGGGGACGTGCCAATTCTTAGGAAGGTCCCTGGTGTCATGGAATTCCAAGAAACAAACCTCCGTTGCCCTATCCACCGCTGAGGCCGAGTACGTTGCCGCAGGACAGTGTTGTGCGCAACTACTTTGGATGAGGCAAACCCTCAGGGACTTTGGCTACAATCTGAGCAAAGTCCCACTCCTATGTGATAATGAGAGTGCTATCCGCATAGCGGAAAATCCTGTTGAGCACAGCCGCACAAAGCACATAGACATCCGGCATCACTTTTTGAGAGACCACCAGCAAAAGGGAGATATCGAAGTGTTTTATGTTAGCACCGAGAACCAGCTAGCCGATATCTTTACCAAGCCTTTAGATGAGAAGACCTTTTGCAGGCTGCGTAGTGAGCTAAATGTCTTAGATTCGCGGAACTTGGATTGAATTATAGCATACATGTATTCATGCTTTTGATCATGTTCCCTTCTGCATATTGTTGCTTATTATGGTGCTCAAGTTGTACAAACACTCCCTGGACCTCACAAGTCCGTTGCAATGTGATGCACATGTTTAGGGGGAGATGTGTTACAACTTGACCCTTTGAGACTAACCATATGTTTGAGTTTGCTTGTGTTAGTCTCAAAGGAGAATTGAAAGGGAAAAGGTGGACTTGGACCATGCAAGACTTCCACTGCACTCCGATGAGGGGTAACTCATTCCAAGTTCATCTCATGACCTCTTATTGCCATTTGCTCTTAATTGACGATTTTGGTGAGGCAATGGGGTTAAAGGGCCACAATTGATCCCGTTTTGGTGCTTGATGCCAAAGGGGGAGAAAATAAAGGCCAAAGCAATAAATGGATCAGCTACCACTTGAGAGTTTTTGAAAATAGTAGAATAGAGCGTTTGGTTTATCAAAACTCTTTTGATGTCTCTCTTGTCAAAAGTTGGCTTCTTGTGGGGAGAAAGGGGGAAAAAGGGGGAGTTTTTGAAATTCTTGATCAATCTCTTTTTGAATGACTCTCTTTATGCTTAAACATGTGTGTTTAACTTAGAGATAGAGATTTGTGGTTGATTTGCAAAAACAAACCAAGTGGTGGCAAAGGATGATCCATATATGCCAAAATTGAATAACACTTAAATTTATGTTATTTGAATTGAGTTTGCACTTGTTCTAGTGGCTTTATGAAATGTTGGCATAAATCACCAAAAAGGGGGAGATTGAAAGGGAAATGTGCCCTTGGGCCATTTCTAAGTATTTTGGTGATTTAGTGCCCAACACATGTGCTTAATTGTAAAATGGGACAAAGAACAAATCATGGAGAAAAGGTATGTTTCTAATCCTTAGTACATTGGTTTTGTGTACTAATATATTTGTCTAAGTGTTAGAAACAGAAAAGGAGATGAAAAGAAAAGAGGAGAAAGTCTTGGCTGTGTGCAGCCAAGACCCAGCTCGGCCTGGAGCACCGGACTGTCCGGTGTGCACCGGACAGTGTCCGGTGCGCCAGGCTGCCTCGGCTCGAACTGGCCGCTCTCGGGAATTCGCCGACGGCGTACGGCTAAAATTCACCGGACTGTCCGGTGTGCACCGGACTGTCCGGTGAGCCAACGGTCGGCTAGGGCCAACGGTCGGCCGCGCGATCAGCGCGCGACACGTGGCCGGGCCAACGGTCGGGAAGGAACACCGGACTGTCCGGTGTGCACCGGACATGTCCGGTGCGCCAACTGAGCGCAGATCTGGAGCAGCCAGCAACGGTCAGAAGTGCTATTTTTGGAAACAAATCGGGCACCGGACAGTGTCCGGTGTGCACCGGACTGTCCGGTGCGCCACGAGACAGAAGGCAAAGATGGCCTTCCAGATTTGTTCCCAACGGCTCCTAGCTGCCTTGGGGCTATAAAAGGGACCCCTTGGCGCATGGAGGAAGACACAAGCATTCCTTGAGCACTCTTGATCACTCACACATCAATCTTGCGCACTTGTTTGAAATTCTAGTGATTTGAGCTCTGTTCTAGTGTGTTAGCCTCTTGAGCTCAAGTCTGGGTTTTGTGTGTGCGTATTCGCTGTGATCTTTGTGTTGTGTGTGAGTTGCTAATCCCTCCCTTACTCCGTGATTCTTTGTGAACATCTTTTGTAAGGGCGAGAGGCTCCAAGTTGTGGAGATTCCTCGCAAACGGGATTGAGATAAGAACAACAAAACACCGTGGTATTCAAGTGGGTCTTTGGACCGCTTGAGAGGGGTTGATTGCAACCCTCGTCCGTTGGGACGCCACAACGTGGAAGTAGGCAAGCATTGGCTTGGCCGAACCACGGGATAAACCACCGTGTCCCTCTGTGCTTGATTCTTGTGGTATTGTGTTTTGTTGAAGACTTCACCTTAGCCACTTGGCATTAACTGTGCTAACGCTTAACAAGTTTTTGTGGCTTAAGTTTGAAGTTTTTACAGGATCACCTATTCACCCCCCCCTCTAGGTGCTCTCAAGTTGGCGCGCCAGGTAGGGGCCTGCTGCGTGTTGACGAACAGCTTCCCGTCAAGCTCCAAATGGGCAGTCTCCAGCAACCTCTCCGGCCCGGGACGGTGCTCCGTTTCGGGAGTCTTGAGTTCATGTCCCTCGACAGCAGCTATGACATGATACTCCTTCCCCCGCCGCGCGACAGCGACAATGGCGGCCGACAACCTGCCCGCAGGCGAGGAAATCGACGACGCCTTCCCCACGTGGTGGAAGGACGACATTCGGGCTTGTCCCGTCCCCTCCCCCGCCGACAGAGGAGGAGGCGGGGCAACCAACAAGGCCATGCTGGAGGTGGCACCTCGTTGGTTGTCGAGCGAGTCGACGGCGCCGACGCCCCGACAGAGAGCGCGTCGGGCATCGGCCTCGCGTCTGAGACGAAGACGAGCGCCATCTCCCCACAACACACCAACCTCAAGCAAACGGGCAACGTCAGCACGCTCGCGAAGGACTTGCTAGGCGTCACCCTCGTACCTGAGACGACGGTGCAGTCAGTCCCTGACGTGACTTTGTCACCGCCCGTCGACCAAAAGGTACCGATCAATTCCCATCTCGCGCCTTTTGGATTCGGCCTCGACCCGCCAAGCAACTCCGCTTCGGTGGACATTCTCATAGAGGCGAGTCCAAACCCTCTGGGGTATCGTGTGCGGTCACCCTGGGACCGGCTGACGACCGTCTCGACCTACGGGCCCTCGGGGTCCGAGGAAGATGGCGAGCCTGACCTCTGTTGGGATTTCTCCGGACTTGGTAACCCTAATGCCATGCGGGACTTCATGACCACATGCGACTACTGCCTTTCTGACTGTTCCGACGGTAGCCGCAGCCTCGACGACGAGGACTGCGGCCCAAGTCGCGAATGTTTCCACGTCGATCTAGGGGGTCCTGGCGAAGGCAACCATCTTGGTATACCGGAGAACAGTGATCCCCCTAGGCCTGTGCCTCGCGTTGACATCCTTCAGGAGCTAGCTGTGGTCCCCGTCCCGGCGGGGGCTCATGACCCACAGCTCGAGCAAATCCGCGAGATGCAGGCCAGGCTCGACGAGGGAGCAGGAACGCTTGAGCCGATCCGCCGGGACATCGGGCAGGAATGGGCAGGCCAACCTCCGGCCGGAGAAGCGCGTCATCTCCCCTAGGGCATCCAGCACCGCATCGCCGACGACGTCAGGGTAAGGCCGCCACCGGTTTCCAGTGGAGTCGGCCAAGACCTGGCTGCAGCGGCAATGCTTCTCCGCGCGATGCCGGAGCCATCAACCACCGAGGGGAGGCGAATCCAGGGAGAGCTCAAGAATCTCCTGGAGGACGCCGCTGTCCGACGGGCCGAAAGCTCTGCCTCCCGAAGGCAGGGGTACCCCTCGGAACATCGCGCCGTGACTTCCCGATTCATGCGGGAAGCCTCGGTCCACACCGGGCGCACGCGCAACACAGCGCCTGCGGCCCCGGGTCGCCTCGGCAACGAGCACCATCACTGCAGCCGTCGGGCCCACCTCGACGAGAGGGTGCACCGAGGCTACCACCCCAGGCGTGGGGGACGCTACGACAGCGGGGAGGATCGGAGTCCTTTGCCCGAACCACCCGGTCCGCAGGCTTTCAGCCGCGCCATACGACGGGCGTCGTTCCCGACCCGGTTCCGAACCCCGACTACTATCACAAAGTACTTGGGGGAGACGAGACCGGAACTGTGGCTCGCGGACTATCGGCTGGCCTGCCAACTGGGTGGAACGGACGATGATAATCTCATCATCCGCAACCGCTCGAGCCTGGCTGGAGCACCTGCCTCCAGGGCAGATCTCCAACTGGGGCGACCTGGTCCAAGCCTTCGTCGGCAATTTCCAAGGCACGTACGTGCGCCCTGGAAACTCCTGGGATCTCCGAAGCTGCCGCCAGCAGCCGGGAGAGTCTCTCCGGGACTACATCCGGCGATTCTCGAAGCAGCGCACCGAGCTGCCCAACGTCACTGATTCGGATGTGATCGGCGCGTTCCTCGCCGGCACCACCTGCCGCGACCTGGTGAGCAAGCTGGGTCGCAAGACCCCCACTAGGGCGAGCGAGCTGATGGACATCGCCACCAAGTTCGCCTCTGGCCAGGAGGCGGTTGAGGCCATCTTCTGGAAGGACAAGCAGCCCCAGGGCCGCCCATCGGAAGATGTCCCCGAGGCGTCAACTCAACGCGGCACCAAGAAGAAAGGCAAGAAGAAGTCGCAAGCGAAACGCGACGCCGCCGACGCGGACCTTGTCGCCGCCGCCGAGTACAAGAACCCTCGGAAACCTCCCGGAGGTGCCAACCTCTTCGACAACATGCTCAAGGAGCCATGCCCCTATCATCAGGGGCCCGTCAAGCACACCCTTGAGGAGTGTGCCATGCTTCGACGCCACTTTCACAAGGCCGGGCCACCCGCGGAGGGTGGCAAGGCTCTCGACGACGCTAAGGAGGAAGATCACAAGGCAGGAGAGTTCCCCGAGGTCCGCGACTGCTTCATGATCTACGGTGGGCAAGTGGCAAATGCCTCGGCTCGGCACCGCAAGCAAGAGCGTCGGGAGGTCTACTCGGTAAAGGTGGCGGCGCCAGTCTACCTATACTGGTCCGACAAGCCCATCACCTTCAACCAGGCCGACCATCCCGACCATGTGCCGAGCCCGGGGAAATACCCGCTCGTTGTCGACCCCATCATCGGCAACGTCAGGCTCACCAAGGTCCTCATGGACGGAGGCAGTAGCCTCAACATCATCTACACCGAGACCCTCGGGCTCCTGCGGATCGATCTGTCCTCGGTCCGGACGGGCGCTGCGCCTTTCCACGGGATCATCCTCGGGAAACGCGTCCAACCCTTTGGACAACTCGATCTACCCGTCTGCTTTGGGATGCCCTCCAACTTCCGAAGGGAGACCCTCACGTTCGAAGTGGTTGGGTTTCGAGGAACCTACCACGCAGTGTTGGGGAGGCCATGCTACGCCAAGTTCATGGCCATCCCCAACTACAGCTACCTCAAGCTCAAGATGTCGGGCCCCAACGGGGTCATCACCGTCGGGCCCACATACCGACACGCGTACGAATGCGACGTGGAGTGCGTGGAGTACGCCGAGGCCCTCGCCGAGTCCGAGGCCCTCATCGCCGACCTGGAGAATCTCTCTAGGGTGGCGCCAGACGTGAAGCGCCACGCTGGCAACTTCGAGCCAGCGGAGACGGTTAAGTCCGTCCCTCTCGACCCCTGCAACGACGCCTCCAAGCAGATCCGGATCGGCTCCGAGCTCGACCCCAAATAGGAAGCAGTGCTCGTCGACTTTCTCCACGCAAACGCCGACGTTTTCCCGTGGAGTCCCTCGGACATGCCCGGCATACCGAGGGAAGTCGCCGAGCACTCGCTGGATATCCGAGCTAGAGCCCGACCCGTGAAGCAGCCTCTGCGCTGATTTGACGAAGAAAAGCGCAGAGCCATAGGCGAGGAGATCCACAAGCTAATGGCGGCAGGGTTCATCAAAGAGGTATTCCATCCCGAATGGCTTGCCAACCCTGTGCTTCTAAGAAAAAAGGGGGGAAATGGCGGATGTGTGTAGACTACACTGGTCTAAACAAAGCATGTCCGAAAGTTCCCTACCCTCTGCCTCGCATCGATCAAATCATGGATTCCACTGCTGGGTGCGAAACCCTGTCTTTCCTCGATGCCTACTTTGGGTATCACCAGATCAGGATGAAAGATTCCGACCAGCTCGCGACTTCTTTCATCACACCCTTCAGCATGTACTGCTATGTTACCATGCCGTTTGGTTTGAGGAATGCGGGTGCAACGTACCAACGGTGCATGAACCATATGTTCGGCGAACACATCGGCCGAACGGTCGAGGCCTACGTCGATGACATCGTAGTCAAGACGAGGAAAGCCTCCGACCTCCTTTCCGACCTTGAAGTGACATTCCGATGTCTCAAGGCGAAAGGCGTGAAGCTCAATCCCGAAAAGTGTGTCTTCGGGGTCCCCCGAGGCATGCTCTTGGGGTTCATCGTCTCCGAGCGAGGCATCGAGGCTAACCCAGAGAAGATCGCGGCCATCACCAGCATGGGGCCCATCAAGGACTTGAAAGGCGTACAGAGGGTCATGGGATGCCTCGCGGCTCTGAGCCGTTTCATCTCGCGCCTCGGCGAAAGAGGCCTGCCTCTGTACCGCCTCTTAAGGAAGGCCGAGTGCTTCGCTTGGACCCCTGAGGCCGAGGAAGCCCTCGGGAACCTGAAGGCGCTCCTCACGAACGCGCCCATCTTGGTGCCCCCCGCTGCCGGAGAAGACCTCTTGATCTACGTCGCCGCGACCACTCAGGTGGTTAGTGCCGCGATTGTGGTTGAGAGACGAGAAGAGGGGCGTGCATTGCCCGTCCAGAGGCTAGTCTACTTCATCAGTGAGGTACTATCCGAGACCAAAATCCGCTACCCACAAATTCAGAAGCTACTGTACGCGGTGATCCTGACGCGACGGAAGTTGCGACACTACTTCGAGTCTCATCCGGTAACTGTGGTGTCATCCTTCCCCCTGGGGGAGATCATCCAGTCCCGAGAGGCCTCGGGTAGAGTTGCAAAGTGGGCGGTAGAGATCATGGGCGAGACAATCTCGTTCGTCCCTCGGAAAGCCATCAAGTCCCAGGTCTTGGCGGACTTCGTGGCCGAATGGGTCGACACCCAGCTCCCAACAGCTCCGATCCAACCGGAGCTCTAGACCATGTTTTTCGACGGGTCACTGATGAAGATGGGGGCAGGCACGGGCCTGCTCTTCATCTCGCCCCTCAGGAAGCACCTACGCTACGTGCTACGCCTCCACTTCCCGGCGTCCAACAACGTGGCTGAGTACGAGGCTCTGGTCAACGGGTTGCGAATCGCCATCGAGCTAGGGGTCCGACGCCTCGACGCTCGCGGTGACTCACAGCTCGTCATCGACCAAGTCATGAAGAACTCCCACTGCCGTGACCCGAAGATGGAAGCCTACGGCGATGAGGTTCGGCGCCTGGAAGACAAGTTCTACGGGCTCGAGCTCAACCACGTCGCCCGACACTACAACGAGACTGCGGACGAGCTGGCTAAAATAGCCTCGGGGCGAACAATGGTTCCCCCAGACGTATTCTCTCGAGACCTGCATCAACCCTCCGTCAAGACCGACGATACGCCCGAGCCCGAGAAGGCCTCGGCCCAGCCCGAGGCACCCTCGGCTCGGTCCGAGGTACCCTCGGCTCGGCCCGAGGCACCCTCAACTCAACCCGAGGCGCCCCCGGCTCGGCCCGAGGTACCCTCGGCTCCCGAGGGTGAGGCACTGCGCATCGAGGGGGACCGGAGTGAGGTCACGCCTAATCGAAACTGGCAGACCCCGTACCTGCAATATCTCCACCGAGGAGAGCTACCCCCCGACCGAGCCGAAGCTCGGCGGTTGGCGCGGCGCGCCAAGTCGTTCGTCTTGCTGGGAGATGGGAAGGAGCTCTACCACCGCAGCCCCTCGGGCATCCTCCAGCGATGCATTTCCATCGCCGAAGGCCAGGAGCTCTTACAAGAGATACACTCGGGGGCTTGCGGCCATCACGCAGCACCTTAAACCCTTGTTGGAAACGCCTTCCGACAAGGTTTCTACTGGACGACAGCGGTGGCCGACGCCACTAGGATTGTTCGCACCTGCGAAGGGTGTCAGTTCTACGCGAGGCAGACCCACCTACCCGCTCAGGCTCTGCAGACCATACCCATCACCTGGCCGTTTGCTGTGTGGAGTCCGAACCTCGTCAGCCCCTTGCAGAAGGCACCCGGGGGCTACACGCACCTGTTGGTCGCCATCGACAAATTCTCCAAGTGGATCGAGGTCCGACCCCTAAACAGCATCAGATCCGAACAGGCGGTGGCCTTCTTCACCAACATCATCCATCGCTTTGGGGTCCCGAACTCCATCATCACCGACAACGGCACCCAGTTCACCCGCAAAAAGTTCCTGGACTTCTGCGAGGATCACCACATCCGGGTGGACTGGGCCGCCGTGGCTCACCCCATGACGAATGGGCAAGTAGAGCGGGCTAACGGCATGATCCTGCAAGGGCTCAAGTCGCGGATCTACAACGACCTCAACAAGTTCGGCAAGCGATGGATGAAGGAGCTCCCCTCGGTGGTCTGGAGTCTGAGGACAACGCCGAGCCGAGCCATGGGCTTCACACCGTTCTTTCTAGTCTATGGGGCCGAGGCCATCTTGCCCACAGATTTAGAATACGGTTCCCCGAGGATGAGGGCCTACGTTGACCAAAGCAATCAAGCCAATCGAGAAGACTCACTGGACCAGCTGGAAGAGGCTCGGAACATGGCCTTACTACACTCGGCGCGGTACCAGCAGTCCCTGCGACGCTACCACGCCCGAGGGGTTCGCTCCCGAGACCTCCAGGTGGGCGACCTGGTGCTTCGGCTGCGACAAGACACCCGAGGGCGGCACAAACTCACGCCTCCCTGGGAAGGGCCGTTTGTCATCGCCAAAGTTCTGAAGCCCGGAACATACAAGCTGGCCAACAGTCAAGGCGAGGTCTACAGCAACGCTTGGAATATCCAACAGCTACGTCGCTTCTACCCTTAAGATGCTTCCAAGTTATTCGTACACCCCATTCACACACAAAGTCTGGTCGTCAAGGAAGGGTCAGCCTTGCCTCGGCAAAGCCTGACCCTCCCTCGGGGGCTAGAAGGGGGGACCCCCCCTCTGCGTCGAAATTTTCCTCGAAAAAAGAAAAAAATCTTTTCTGCCAGAATGCCTTTCGTGCTTTTCGACTACTTCGAAAGTGGATCCTGAAAACGACGAAGTACACGTAAGCAGCCAAGGCTGACCGAGCCGAGGGACTCCCACGCCTCCGAGATACGGATACCTCACTCATCACCTTCTGCGATAAGTAACTCGCGCTTGGATAAGTGACTCCGCGGACCGAACAAGTCTTCACGCTCGAAAGCTCCTCTGCCGAAACGATTTTTCGGGCCTTCTCGACTGCGACGGTGACAAAACCCTATGGGCGGGTAAGAGTACACGTAAGCGGCAAGGCTGACCGAGCCGAGGGATTCCTATGCCTCCGGGATACGGATACCTCAGTCATCACCTTCCGTGAAAAGTAACTCTCGCTCGGACAAACAAGTTTGTTACCGGCAAGCAAGTCCAGATACTCGAAACAAGAGGAAAAGGGACGCAGCTTTACAACACGACGACAGTGTGTTTTGGCCTCGGCGGCCGCAGAAAACATACACACGCTACAAGACAACCCGATCCTGCAGGCTCAGACGTCGACAGTTGAAGGGGGGCAGCAGCACCCTCGGCGTCAACTACACCTTCGGCGAAGTCCGACCTAGCCTCGGACGGCGACACGGTTGGAGGATCTCCACTCTGAAGGGCGACATCAGCACCACACCCGGGCCATCGCTGCCAGGGTCTTCTCCTGGAATCCGGCTCGAGCAGACGGCTCGGCCGGCCACCCCGAGGCCACGGCCAGCTGTTCCCCGAGGACATCAGCCCGGCTTGTGGCCTCGGCAACTCAACTCCGGCGTCGGTCCCGCCAGTGGACGACCCGGCCAGGCTCTGGCCGACCAAGTCTTCTTTTCGAGCCAACTCTGCCTCTCTCCGTGCTGACACCGCTACCTCCGGCTTCGGCTCATCGAAGAGCGGCCGAGGGGTTCCTTTAACTAAGCAAGAGAAGCCTCGGACAGCAAGGCTGACCGAGCCGAGGGACTCCTACGCCTCCGGGATACGGATACCTCACTCATCACCTTTGCACGAGGCGACTCACGCTCGGTGAAGCGGTTCAGATAGTCGACAGGCGAGTCTTAGTGCTCGAAATGAAGAAAAAACACGGCCCCGTGCCGAAAATACATACATGTTCAGGCCCCGACAGCCACAATGAACAAAAGACACCGGCATTCAAGGTGCCAATACAAACGGAACTCCGGTTCTGTCCCCATAGCAGCAACGATGGTCTCAGGGCGGACGCCGCTGCAACCTTGCCCTCGCCCACGCCGACGCTCGAGGGGCGAGGACAAGTACAGAGAGCCGGGGCCCGAAGCGCGGATGGTGGCGGTGATCCCGTCGGCGACGGGGACTTCTCGAGCCGCATCCACCTCGGCACCGGCGACCGGAGCCGTCAGCCCATCGGCAGATCCCCACTTGGATCCTCCCGGACGAGCGGGGCACCAACCTCCGCGCGGAGGCACCGTACCGGTGCAAAGACAGGACAGCCCCAGAACACGAATGCCGCCCTAGCGGCGCGCAGCGCCTTGGGCGGTCCACCCGTGCGCACGGCGCGACAACCGCCCTTGCGGCGGGAGGGGGCACCGGGAGCCAAGCCGGCGAGCCCAACGTGCTGAAACTGGCGACGCCCGCCGTCGACCAAACCCGCGTTGTCGAAGTCCGCCCCTCTCGCAGGGCCAGTGAGCGCCCTCCCCCTTGAATGCTGAAGGAGAGGGTGACCCACGAACCCGCGCGGGAGGTAGAGCTCCGGCTCAGCCTGGCCTCCGCCCCAGCAAGGATGATGAACATCCTTGAAGCTGAGGGCGGGACCAAGATCGCAGTCCGGCTTGCTTCTCCCCACCCAGGGGCTGGTGGTCACCGTCTTGGGTGACCACCGACGAGGGGATGCAGCCGGGCTGCCTAATGAAAATCCTTGAAGCCAAACGATGGCCGAAAGGTACCAACTTCCACGGAGTTGCGTTCCTCCAACGGCAAGGCGGAAGGATTGCGGGTGTTCCCCATCCGGGGGCTCGGAAGGTGGAAAGACACGGTGCATAAGGGAGCGCGAAGACATGGCCGCCTTTCAAGGGGGTCACCCTCCTTTTAAAGGCGACTCTCCCTACTTGCGTCCCCAGCCGTCGCGGGCTGAGTCTTCTCCAACACACTCCAAGGTCCACCCCCTACGACACGGGGGCTGGGCCCCACGCGTCATGCAAGCTGGTCCAGGGCAGAAGGAGCCAAACCACCGCGCGCAGGGCATGCAACTGCCCAGCGGTTACAAGCATTCCTCCACTTTCGCCCAGACCAGCGGGTGAAAGGGTGGACAGCCATGCAGTCGGCATGCAACCGCGCCAAGTGGGCGCTCCCCTTCGACTCCAACGCGCCCAGCATGGAGGCCCAGGCCCACAAGTCATGCAACCGGCGCGCCGGTTGCTACGTGCGAGCAACTGCACCGCCACTCGCACCACTACCGTGCCTCCTCGACTGCGGAACCAGTACCGCGATGTAACACCCTAAAGTTCAATCTTGTGAAGACAAGGAAAAATTCTCAAAGATTTTAAATCAAAACACCTTTCCTTAAAGATAATCATAATTTAGAAGTTTCCACTCATGAATATGTTAAAAACACATAAAGATACTTAGATAATCTAGATTGCCTTTGGGTTAGGATATATAAAAGAATTAGGATTAAGCTATTTCTTAATATATATAAGTCTACAATATAAATTTGATTTCCCTAGAACTAATAAGGTATGGGTTAATCTCTACTATATGATTGAAAGCTTGTCTAAAAGAACTAAAACATATATAAAATATTTTTGTGCACAAATATGGTTTGCAAATGAACTAGTCACAAGCTTGAATTTAAATTTGAATTCAAAATTTAAAATAGGAAAGAAAGGGGAAATAAGAGAAAGTGAAGGGAAGAACTAAGAAAAATACTACATAAAATAAAATAAAAATCAGAATAAACACCCTTCACACTTATATTATGAAATTATACCTTTCAAACTGAGGACAAATTAATCACAAAGTTTGAATTTAAACTTGAACTCAAATTGGATTTGAAAATGAAGAAAGGAAATAGAAAATAAAAAGGAAAAGAGAAAAACCCTAACTGGGCCAACCCTCCTCAATTCGGCCCACTATTACTTTCATCAGCGCGCGCAGCCCAATTCTCCTCCCGCGCCCAGCCCCCCTTGTTTCGCTGCAGTCTGGGCCCACGCGTCAGCCTGGGTCACTTCACTGCAAACTGGGCCACCCCGTCAGCTCCCTGCTCACATGCCCGCGTTCCTTTCTTTCCCTGCCGTGCGGGCCCCCTTCGCCAGGATCTGGTCATCGCGCGCGCGGGCACGGACTCGTGTTGCTGACCGGTGGGCCCCGTTCGCCGGGTCCTTCTTCCTCTGCTGGGTGCCGCGGCGTCCGTATTCCAAATCGCCGCAGCGAAAGCCAAATCCTCGGCCGGGATTTTCGCCGCAGATCTTGCTACTCGCACCCACCTGCTCGGACTCTGCCCTAGGTATAAAGCCAGACCTCCTCGCCCCTATCCGCTCCACGCCAACCCCCTGGAAGCTTGGAGCTCCGCTGTGCGGCCGCCGCGTTCCACCGTGGCCACCATCAACCAGACACCGATTCATGGTATGGACCATAACCATCTCGTTCGCCTTTCCTTCTAGCGTCATGTAGGGTAGTTCGAATGGGGTTTGGGTGTCGAATTCGGGCGGGCAGCGTTGGCACCGCTTCGAATTGGTGCTCTGCCGTGGGCAGGGGCCAGTGCTTGATGGCAGCTGCAATCGGTTGGTGAAATAGATTCAGGGGGTCATCGGTTTGGCGAGGGATGAATTAATTCGGGAATGGTGCTCGGATTGGTCGGATTCACATGCGCGACGGACTCGCCGTCGTGGTCACGGGCGCCGCCGTGCCTGTTGGCAATTTGGGAAGATGAAGTCGCGACCGCTAGATCAGTAGCTGACGGTTGGGATTTGATCTGGGTCGGGGTGACTATGGACCGTCGATCTGTCGGTGTGCGGCTCGGATTAGAATATGGATACCGCTTCGGGTCATTAAATCTTGGCCATTAGCTGGGGATCGGGTGGCTGCGATTGCGTACCGGTTTGGGGAGGAAATAATCTAATCTCAGCCGCCTGTTTTGATCCAACGGTCGAGATTTAGAGATACCCCTTCGCGATGGTCCTTTTTCTAAAGAGCCCTCGGGCTTTGGTCAAATCAACCCGCCGTCCACCGCGGGTGTAGTCTGAGTCTGTGGAGTCTTACACCGTAGCCCCTGTGTTTTCTGGTATTTGAGGCCCAGTCCAGTGAACGTTTAATTGAATAAATAAAATAGAAAATAGATTTTTAATATGAAAATAATTGCTAAAACTTAGATAATTCATAGAAAATTCATTTTAGCTCCAAATTGAACCATTCCAATTCCTAAAAATTTGTAATAATATTCTCTATCATTTAGAATCACTATTTTGACATGAACTCTGTTAGGGAATTAATTTATCATCTAATCCTATTATAATCACCTTAAATCTTAGGAAATTCATAACTTGAATTCTATAACTCAAAAATTAATAATTCTTTTTCCTGTGATCTTATTTTAATATGTATATTATTACTGTGTATTTTGTTCTTATGTTTGGTGTAATGTTAAATTTGCCTATACAATGTTTGTTTGTATTGCTACGATTAGCAGTGAGGTCACGAGGATCTGAAGAATCATCCTGGTACCTGGAATCTCAAGGCTCAGGCAAGTTGTGCCCTTGATCACTTCTTTTTACCCAGCCATGTTCTGATTAATCATAATGATCTGCATAGGTTAATTTGATGGGACCCAATAGGTTACCCTAGTTTGATTATCTTTATACCTTGTTTACCACTGATCTTTCTAGGTAGTACTTGCTAGTGCTATATGTGGTTTTGGGTATGGAGATACACTATTCATGATTACACTTTTTGTTATCAGTTGTTATTTAATGTTCATGTTAAGATCATTATGTTAATTGGAACATGGAGCGACCACCCGGGAAAACAGTGCTACCACAAGGGTAGTATGGGATGCCCTTGGCTGATTAATTAGGAAAGCTAGTGGAAGACTACCTTACCCGAAAGGGGCAAGGGCAGTAGGGGAGAGGTCAGTGTAGGGAGGCCCTCGGGAGGATTTTGCTGCGATGGCGGTCCTGCAAGGGATTCCTGCACTGGATCTTCCTATAAACTGTAGCGGGTTTTCTGAAGCTAGTGGAACTTTGTAAAGGCCTCGTAGTGTTACCCTGCCTCGCCTCCTCGGTAGAGGTGTATGGGAAGTCGCGATCCCTTGGCAGATGGGTAACATGACTTGTGGGTAAAGATGCGCAACCTCTGCAGAGTGTAAAACTGGTATACTAGCCGTGCTCACGGTCATGAGCAGCTCGGACCCTCACATGATTAACTTATGGAACTAAATTCAATTTGTCATATGCATTGCATTGCAGGTGATGTTGTTATTACTTTTGTTCTACTATTTAATTGGGTTGGTATTCACTTATACTTAGTAACTGCTAATAAAATTTTGACCAACTTTAAAAGCAATGCTCAGCTCTAACCATCTTCTTTGGTAAGCCTTACACTTCACGTGAGCTCCCACCTTTGGCGAGTTCATGCACATTATTCCCCACAACTTGTTGAGCGATGAACGTATGTGAGCTCACTCTTGCTGTCTCACATACACCACAGGTCAAGACCAGGTACTGCAGGGTGATGCTCATGGAGGATGCTGTGATGAGTTCGTGAGAGGTCTAGGTCGTCGTCTCCCAGTCAACTTTGGGTTGCTGGACCGTTGTCTCCTTATAATGTAATTATTTATTTTGTATAGAACTCCTGTTATATATAAAGTTGTGACATTCGATCCTGTGCCACTATACATCATATGTTTGAGACTTGGTCCCAGCATACCTGGTGTTTATGTTAACCCCGGGTTTTGGACCCCTAAAATCCGGGTGTTACACGCGACTCGAGGCAACCCTGCGTATGACCCAGCAGTGCCAGCCAGGAACGACGGTCAATACGGCCAAAGATGGGCCGGCAGTAATGGCGGTGGCAGGCGGGCAGGAGCAGTGGTCACGTCGTCAGCCAAGCTTACGTCCCATCCAGGGGCAGCGAGAGAACCCTCTCTCACGGCGTGAAGACGGCGCGCCCGTGTTCCGTTCCTCGAACGGCTCGCACACGCGCAACGACCGCCTCGCGAACCACTCTCCCCGTCGCATTTACTCCGCAGCGGGACACGCGGCGCCTCAGGCAGGAGAAGCAAGCGACGCTTCGCCTTCGCCATAATAACTGCGTCAAAAAAAAGGTACGCCACGTCATTCAATTTCGTATCCTTTTCCTTTTCCTCTTTCTCTCTTGCAACAGGGACCGGGAAAGGGGATACCCCGAAAAGGATCCTTCTCCGTGAAGGAAACAGGCCTCGAGCCTCCCTACTGATCAGAGGTTCAAAGGCTGGCCCCTCGGAGGGGTTCAACGGCCGCCTCAGAGCACTTGGGTTCTGCGCCCACTACTGGTCAGAGGTTTGATGGCCGGCCCCTCGGAAGGGTTCAACGACCGCCTCAGGACACTCGAGCTCCGCGCCCACTACTGATCAGGGGTTCGTAGGCTGGCCCTCGAAAGGTTCACAGTCGCCTCAGACACAGAGCGAGGGATGACCCTAGGTACGTTCGATACATAACCAAGGCTCGGGCTATGCTCCCGAGGTACCCTAGGACATTTCCGAGACCAGCGGGAACGATCTTGTAACGGAATTCCATCAGAGGGAGGCATCGAGCCCTCGGACCCCGTCAAAAGGGGACCGGGTCCGGCAGATCACCCGCAGGTACTTTTGGAGCGCGCCTCCGGGCCTCTAGCCGACCCCTAACAAATGGGGCATGGGTGTCCACTCGGATTACCCGCCAGCAGCTCACCGGAGACACCATGTTCGACGCCCTCCAAAGGCAACATGGCGCTTTCCCCCCTCCTCCTTGTGGAAAGGCGACGCAGGGGCGTATGTAAAAAAGTCGAGTTTGTCCTTGACCGTCCTCTCGCCCTGTGCAGAGGCTCGGGGGCTGCTCTCGCAAACCCGGCTCCGGCCAAACCGTTGACAGCGTCAACATACCAGCCCGAGAACTTGGGACCCGACCGTGCACCCGGGCTACGGCCAGCTCGCATGAGGGAACAACCAGACCAGCCGAAGTGTTGCGAAACGCACTAAGACCTCGAAGGAGTCAAACTACTCCTCCGAGGCCTCGGGGGCTACACTCAGCGGGTGCGCTCGCGCACACCCATCGGAACAAAATGCAACCAAAAAAGGCTGGTCCCCTTGCAAAAAAGTGCGGCAAAAGCCTCCAAGCGAGTATTAACACTCCCTTCGAGGCTCGGGGGCTACTGTCGGGAACCATAATTAGGGGTACCCTCAAGACTCCTAAATCTCAGCTGGTAACCCCCATCTGCACAAAGCTGCAAAGGCCTGATGGGTACGATTAAGTCAAGGATTGGTCCATTCGAGGGACGCGATCACGCCTCGCCCGAGCCCAGCCTCGCCGATCCCGGAGGATCTACGTCTCGCCCGAGGACCCCCTCCAGCAACGGACACACCTTCGACTCGCCCGAGGCCCAGTCTTCACCAAGAAGCAACCTTGGCCAAATCGCCACGCCAACCGACCAAATCGCAGGGGCATTTAATGCAAAGGTGGCCTGACACCTTTATCCTGACGCGCGCCCTCCAGTCGACAGAGCCGAAGTGACCGCAGTCACTTCGCCGCTCCACTGACCGGTCTGACAAGAGGACAGTGCCGCCTGCGCCGCTCCGACTGCTGAGCCACTCGACAGAGCAAGGCTGACAGCAGCCAAGTCCAGCCTCAGGCGTCATAGGAAACTCCGCTTCGCCCGACCCCAGGGCTCTGACTCGGGCTCAGCCCCGGAAGACGACGAACTCCGCTTCGCCCGACCCTAGGGCTCGGACACGAGCTCAGCCCCGGAAGACGACGAACTCCGCTCCGCCCGACCCTAGGGCTCGGACTCGGGCTCGGCCCCGGAAGACGATGAACTCCGCTTTGCCTGACCCCAGGGCTCGGACTCGGGCTCAGCCCTGGAAGACAACGAACTCCGCTTCGCCCGACCCTAGGGCTCGGACTCGGGCTCGGCCCCGGAAGACGACGAACTCCGTTCCGCCTGAACCCAGGGCTCGGACTCGGGCTCGGCCCCGGAAGACGACGAACTCCGCTTCGCCCGACCCCAGGGCTCGGACTCCGCCCTGGCCTCAGCCGACGGTCTCCGCCTTGTCCGACCCGGGGGCTCGGACTCGACCTCGACCTTGGAAGACAGACTCGACCTCGACCTCGGAGGAGCCTCCACCTTGCCCAACCTGGGGCATGGACCGACCACGTCAACAGGAGGCGCCATCATTACCCTACCTCGAGCTGACTCTGGCTACGGGGAACAAGACCGGCGTCTCATCTGGCTCGCTCCACTATACGAGTAATGATGGCGCCCCGCACGCTCCATGACGGCGGCGGCTCTTAGCCCCCTTACGGAAGAAAGAGGACGTCAGCAAGGACTCGACAGCCCCGACAGTTGTCCTTCCGCCAGGCTCCAGCACTCCTCCGACGGCCACGACACCACACGAACTGGGTGCCAAAACCTCTCCGGCTGCCACGATGGCATGTACTTAGGGCACTAGCTCTCCTCTGCTAGACACGTTAGCACACTGCTACACCCCCATTGTACATCTGAATCCTCTCCTTACGCCTATAAAAAGGAGGTCCAGGGCCCTCTTACAGAGGGTGGGCCGCGCGGGGAAGGACGGGACGGCGCTCGCATAAGGCCGCTCGCTCCCTCCCGCGTGGACGCTTGTAACCCCCTACTGCAAGCGCACCCGACCTAGGCGCGGGGCTAACACGAAGGTCGCGGGTTCCACCTCCCACGCCTGTCTCCCTCCGGCTGCTTTTCCCCCCTTCACGTTCCGCCTCGCGCCGACCCATCTGGCTGGGGCACGCGGCGACAATTCACTCGTCGGCCCAGGGACGCCCCGGGTTTCGAAACGCCGACAAACACGCTTGTGTTCAATAGCAAGAGCCTTATCCAGTAGCCTCTGAAATGATGGAAATGTGTGTGCAACCAGTGCATACTGTAGGGGTCCATTAAGTCCTTCAATGAAATGCTCCTGCTTTCTCTCATCCTCAGCAACTTCCTTCAGAGCATATCTCAACAGCTGAATAAATTTATCTCTGTACTCGCTGACCGACATGTTGCCTTGCTTCAATGACAGAAACTCCTTCTTCTTGATCTTTATCAAACCAGCTGGAATATGGTAGTTTCTGAACTGTGTACTGAATTCTGCCCAAGTAATAGTATCAGCAGCATCGTGGGCAGCAGTATAAGAATCCCATCAGTCAGCAGCAGGACCTGTCAGACGACCTGAGGCATAAATAACTTTCTCCCAGTCTGAGCATTGGGCGATGTTAAGCATCTTCTCAATTGACTTCAACCAATCATCTGCATCAAGTGGATCTGGCGAACTGGCGAAGGTCGGTGGCTTATGACTCATAAATTCTCGGTGCTTATCACGAGGTGGAACTGGTGGTGGTGGTGGAGGCAATGGTACTTGTTGCTGTTGCTGCTGTTGCTGTTGTTGTTGAAGTTGTTGTTGCAGCTGTTGTTGTGCCCTTCTCTCCTGACGTATCTCTTCTCTCTCCTGGCGCAACTCCTGGCGTATCTCTTCTCTTTCCTGACGCATCACCTGGCGTTCCTGCTGCATCTGGGCACGCATATCAGCCATAGTGTCCGCCCTTTGCTGCATCATCCTCATCTGAGCTGCAATCAGTGGGTCAACTCCGCCTGGTGGAGGATTAGGAGGATTCATCTCTACTGGCTGTGGCTGAGGTTGTCTATATATCCACCGAGTGTGTCGATTAGGAGGCAAATCAATTCCACCACCCCTCCTGGTATTGACCATCTGAGTTAGATACATATGGTAAGAGAGAGTAGTAGACAAGGCGGTAATTACAAATCATGTTACTTTGGGGGATTTATTAGCTAAGCAGATTAATATTTTACCTACCATAGCTAATTCATTACCTTATGGTGGAACATGCTAAGATGTCCATATATAATATCTCAATCAATCAAAGAAGCAAATCAGACATTTATCATCAGAACAATCAAACAACATTTTTAAATATAGAAAATAGTTTTGGTTTGGTCTTAAGCCTCCTGTCTCTTAAGAATGTCATAGGGGTAGGGATTCCAAAGTGTGAAATCCGTCTTGTCTCAAAATAGAAAGGATAAGAATGATCAGAGTAGAACAATAGAAGGTGAGACAGGATCAAGATAAGTATAGAAAGAATCAGAGTAAGGTAAGTTTAGAAGGATTCAGAATAAGGTAAGTAGGTAAGGGTTTGTCCATTTCTATCTAGGTTTCGTCCTACAGTCAACATTTCCTCTGATACCACTTCTGTCACACCCGGATTTAAGGGACAAATCCGGGTGCATCTCATATATGCGCCAGAGAAGACAACACATATAATAACAGAGTGCATAGAGATAAATGTCATAAATAACACGAATGTACTTATTACATAGCGAAAGTCTTACAAAAATAAATGATAAAGTAAAACGAACTAAATATTATTCCCTGGCGCCACAAAGCTGACTGGGAGACGCCACCTAGATCAAGTCGAATGCCTCAGTGTTAGGCGGCTCCTCTTCGACCACCTGTTCTTCTCCTGTGGGGGGGGGTGTGAGACAGCAAGAGTGAGCTCACATACGCTCATAGCTCAACAAGTCGTGGGAAATAATGTGGCATGAACTCACCAAAGGTGGGAGTTCATGAAGTGTAAGGCTGATCAATGAAATAAAGGCTGAAGCTGAGCATTGCTTTTATAAGTTGGTCAAAATTTTATTAGCAATTACTAAGTGCAAGTAAATATCAAACTTTAATAATAATAAAGAAAAGTAATAGTAAAATAATCCCAAATGCGATGCAAATGTCAAAATAAATTTAAGTTCCATAAATTAATCATGTGAGGGTCCGAGCCGCTCATGACCGTGAGCACGGCTAGTATACCAGTTTTACACTCTGCAGAGGTTGCGCATCGTTACCCACAAGTCATGTTACCCATCTACCAAGAGACGGCCAATCCCATACACTCTACCGAGGAGGCGAGGCAGGGTAACACTATGAGGCCTTTACAAAGTTCCACTAGCTTCAGAAATCCCGCTACAGTTTATAGGAAGCTCCAGTGCAGGAATCCCTCGCCTGACCGCCATCGCAGCAAAATCAACCCAAGGACCTCCCTACACTGACCACTCCCCTACTGACCTTGCCCCTTTCGGGTAAGGAAGACCTCCACTAGCTTTCCTAGTTAATCAGCTAAGGGCATCCCATTAAACCCTTGTGGTAGCACTGTTTTCCCGGGTGGTCGCTCCATGTTCCCATTAATTTAATGATCTTCACATGAACAGTAATAATAAAAAGATAATAAAAGAGTAATCATGAATATTGTATCTCCATACCCAATCCACATAAAGCAATAGCAGGTACTACCTAAAAAATATTTCAGTGGTGAATAAGGTATAAAGATAACCAAAACTGCGGTAACCTAAAGGATCCCATCAAAATTAACCTATGCAGATCATTATAATTAATAAGAACATGGCTGGGAAAAAGTAAGTGATCAAGGGCACAACTTGCCGTCAATGAGCTCCTGCTCAGCTACCTCTACTTGCTGAACCTCAGGATCCACAGTGGCTTGCTCGTCTACTCGCATCAACACAATACATACATAGTATAGCATAAATTAACATCATATCAAACATGTAAATAAAATATACAGTAAAAATCTACACATTAAAATGAGATCATAGGAATTGGAATCACTAAATTTGGAGTTATAGATTTCAAGTTACGAATTTCCTAAGGTTTAATGTGCTTGAAATAGGATTAGATGAGAAATTAATTTTCTTACTGTTTTCATGTCAAAACAGAGACACTAAATGATAGAGAATAATGTTACAAAATTTTAGAAATTGGAATGGTTCAATTTGGATTTAAAATGAATTAGATATGAATTTTCCAAGTTCTAGCAATTGTTTTTGTATTAAAATTGCATTTACTAATTCATTTACTTATTTTAAATACGCTCTGGACTGGGCGTCAATTCCTGGAAAACTCAGGGGCTCTGGCGCAAAATCTCCTAGACTCAGGAAACAGCACACACGGACGGCGGGTTGGTTTCGGCATTCTGCAGGGGCTTCTTAACAAAATAGGCATGGTGAAGGGGTACGGGCAATTGCTGGCCGTCCGATTAGGCGTGGACGCGCGAGATCAGATCCGCAACGGTGTGAACTGGTAAGGAACAGGCACCGTCCGATCGAGGATCGTCGGCCCAAATCTAATGTTGGCCAAAACAATATGGATCGCCCGATTTAACACCAACGCCCAGGATTAAAGCTACCCGAATCGGTATTCCATTTCTAATCTGGGCCGCACCTATCCTATCCAACGGTTCGCCTAATCCCGGCCACCGTCTTCCCCAACTCTACTGCCAGCGCACGGCGGCGCACGACCTCACGGCGGAGCGCCGACCGGAGACCGCGCGTTCATTGCCTAGAGGGTCCTATTCCCTCCTATCGCGAGCGCTACACGATGCGGGTATAACCACAAAGCCCCTGGGGAGGTACTCACCGGGTATGGAGGCGAGGAAGAGGCTGCCCACGGGACAGCGCGATTTTCCGTCGTTGGTGATACGCCGATGAGCAATTCCTCACGCACGGACACTGGATTTGCCCCGCCGAGACCACGGACGGATTCACCACGACCTCGCGATGCTCCACGGCCCGACAACGAGGGTTCCCAGCCAACGGAAACGCACCACCGTGTGCGGCAGCACACCCTTCCGTGGCGGCGGCAGGGTTACGGGTTGGCCAAGCGATGGGAGCGGAGCGATGGCTAGGATTTTGCAGCTTCAGGTCCCCCCTGCCGGCAGCACGACCCCCCCTTTATACTCGGAACGGCCACCGGCCAACGCGAATTCCACGGCCACCGTTGAGCTCACCCGCAATTCGCGTGGGGACGACGGTCCTGACCCGCTGGTCCATAGAGCAGGGGCACGAGCGGAGTGAGGCTGTCAAGCGGGTCCCATTTACCAGGTTGTGCGGGCGCGCGGGATGAGAAGCTGACCCGTGGGCCCAGGCTGCTAGCGGCGTAGGGAAGGCAGGGTAGTGGGCTGCGCGTGGAGGGAAAATGACTGGGCCGAGAAGTGTGGCAGCCGGCCCACATTGGCTTGGTTCATTTTATTCTTTTCTTTTTATCCTCTATTCTCTTTTCTATATTTCCAAGTTCAATTTAAATTCTAATTTGAATTCAAACTTGTGCTAAATTTATTCTTAATTATATTGTAAAATTAAGAAGTACCAATTCTGAAAATGTAATTTCTCTCTGTATTATATATTCTCCTTTTCTTTTCTTTTCTTCCCATTTCCTTTAATTCTCCACCTCATTATCAATATTATATTTTCATTCATTTTATTACTATTGTATTGAATGCACAAGCAAAACTCCAACGTGATGCATATTTTTTATCATTGTTTTAATTCATCTTTAAATTATATGTACGCTCTTTTTATGATGCAAATGTGGCACATAAAATAAGGAAATCCTCTATATATTCTTTCTATACAATTTTGAGTATTACAATACGCACTTTCAATATGTCCAAGTCATCTCCACCATGGTTTTAAGCGTTGCTCACGCTAATATACATATGGACTAAATGTATGTATATTTCTCATCAAACCCATGTTAGTTCGTCTAGATTACCACTCAATTACCTATATATATCAAGTAGCAATACATATATACAATACTAATATGTGTTGTCCCCCTATGTCGAAATCGCTCAAAGGCGACATGAATGTTCGTGACGCTAGCTAAAAACACGTCATCAATTCGTCACAAGGACACTTTTTTTAAAAAAAAACGTGTCACTAAACAAAATTATCTTTATGACATCTTTTGTAAAAATATGTCACTACCAAAATGTGGTCATAACTCAGTGACATCTTTTATTTTACGTGTCTCTACTATGATCTATTTAGCGACATGTATTTAAATTAATGTCACTAATATATATACATTAGTGACATAAATACACACACATTGTCTGTTAACGCCTTGAGTGCGTAGCTAAAATTTAATTTTTTAACGACCTAGGATGGAAAAACTGCCAAAATAAAAGTTATAGGTCTCGAAAAGTTATGAAACTTTGTAGCTGATAACATTTTGATTTGAAATCACCTTGTCGTAGAAAAATGTGTTTGGAGTTTTTAAATTTGAAAAGTCAAAATTTGTAGACGACCACAGATGGTGAAACTACCAAAATAAAAGATGTAGATCTCCAACTTTGTAGCTGATAAGTTTTTTCTTTTGAATTCACCTAATGCCTCAAATAATCAATTTATGCTCTAGTTTGTTATAATACGTGGGGAAAGAAAACGTAATATAGACACAAATAAAACGGTGATGTAGCGTGTAGACGAGCTCAGAGCTGCTTGATAGGGATTATATTTTTTCCCAAGTAGTTTTGCGAGTGACACGTCACTGTCGTTATAAGCGCCACTTATCAGATTCAATTAGAGATATAAAATCTGAGACATGTTTTGCAACGTCACCAATTAACCTAAGAAAACATCACTTCTTATCTGATATTTAGGGCCGGTTCGGTGACGAGGGAAATGGAGGGGATCTATAGGGAGGGAGGAATTTACTTGATGCATTTTATTCAATTGCTTACAACATGTTCATACTCAATAGATCTCATTGGTCGACACTTAACTTTATTTCCACATCATTGCGTCAAAAATGTACTTAACGCCCCGTTTGGATCACTGGAATTGAATTCCATTCTAATAATAGTAATTTAGGCATATATCAATTAAGCTAATTCACTTTTATACAAAATATATTTGTATACTATTATTAGCAAGATGTCCTAGATATTTATGTGCTATATTTTTAGCATAGAGGAGTAGAACAAAGAGTGTCATGTAAGTTACAGATTAGAAACAAATTCTAATCATGCATAAAATCATTTCCTATCCTCCACCCTATGAATTTGAGATAGGCTTATATATGACCTTTGGAAAGTGGTGGAATGCCAAATTCCAAACTAAATAAGTTACTTTATTGAGTGAATTCCAATTCCTTTAAAATGAAGGGATCCAAACGCCCCGTAAGAGTTTAGATGCACTTTTGAATATGTCCAGGTCATCTCTTCGCCACGGTTTTAATCGTTGCGCTCACACTAGTATAACGGTGGACTAAACGTATGTGTGTACATCTCATATCAAATAGTACATGTTAGTCCACCTAGAGTATCGTCCAATCGCACATCAACATTAACTAGCAATACAATATCAATATCAATAGATGTTGCACCTTTTTTTTTGAACTATATCTATATATTTAAATATTAATTCTCAGTATGAAATACTACGCGTTTTGTGGCTTTGAAACTTATTAGTAAAAATTATATACGTGACCTTATAGGAACCAGACCATATAGAGTACAATAGTAATTAAGTGCTGCCGAAACTACTGCAATTCGATTTCAAGCCCACCATGAGAAGTGAAGATCATGCAATCCGATCTGACTGAAGATCAAGCACCCTGACTTACGATCATGCAGATAACTTATCCTATCAGAAAAGGAAACGCCCGATCATGTAGTGTAGTGGACTCTGGCGCGAACATAGAGCCGACACGATCAATTAAGACCAGCTACAACATGTCCTTTACTCTAAATTGTAGAGAAGATTCCGCCATCTAGTTTTCCCAGCAGCGTCTTCTAAACGTTCTTCTAAATTTAGAGAACGATAATGGAGTTTCTCTCTCCTCCTCTCTATCTATTTGAATACTTTAAACAACCAGTTTAGCAAAACTAAAATATATACCATACTTTTGATAGTATAATAAATACGTATGTACAAAAAATTAAAAAAATGTCTCTAATATAGTTATTTGTATATAGATATCGTTATTTTAGATGACGTTGTTGAGGAAGAAGAAGATATAGAAGATAAAATCTTTTAAAATAGATTGTAAAAAACAGGTACAGAGGAGATATAAATGACATTGCTATAGACAGTCTAGCCATCGCACTTGCTCCACCGCCCCGTACGCTCGCTGCTCGATCGGGGGAACAGGCTATCAGTATCAGACGAATCCTTCGGTTCCAACGGCCTGGCAACGCGCAGCACAGTGGCGGCACGTGACCACACGCGGTGGAGAGGGCAGGCGCGGGAATTTCAACCCCCCGGATGGAGCCTGCCGGTCTGCCACATTCGAATCAGGCGGCCATGCATGGGCGGGCGCATGGCCTTCTCTCGTGCGCGCGCGCCAACCCGCCGCGTTCCGCGGCGCCCCGATCGATCATGGATCGCGATCCGCGCGGACGCATGCATACAGATGCACAAGGCGCTGGCCTCGCCTATAAGTGGAACGGCACCGATCCGCCATGTGAGCAGAGCACCAGCTCGCGAGAGCATATATATACTCCTAGCTAGTTTCCTAGTCTCTCTAAGCTCCCGAGGTGTAGGAAATAGGAGCTGCTGGTTACGTACGAGGTTTAATTACGAGGCGAGGTGATAACCAGAGATCGATGGTGATCGATAGGCGGAGCGTGCAGCGCGCCGCGCTGCTGGTCGTCCTGCCGCTGGTGCTCTGCGTCGCGGCGCGGGCTGTCTCGGCCGTCGGCGATGGTGAGAGCCCCTCAGCTCCTTGAACTCAAGCTGCATTATTTATTGGTTGTTCTTCTTCGTTTTCGTTGCCCGGCTGAGCATGCAGCACGTCAAAACGTACGTTGCGGCGGGCGTTTATGCCGGTGGCGACTCTACCGGGTCCCTGGTCGCTGCCCGCTGCCCTAGCACCAAATCTTCATTAGTGTCGGTTCAAATTTAGAGAAGCATTTTCGTGTCAGTATTGCTATATATGTGTCTTATGACATAGTAGCAGAAGAAGCTTCAGGCATGCATGACAAAGCTTCTTTGCTCAGGGCCGGCCGGGAGCTAGATCGTCCAAATGTCTTGCTCTTTTTGCAAGAAACTTCCTGACGATTCACATGATTCGGCTAGCTGAAGCGTTAGCTGCCATCAGCTTATTAGAGTTACAAAGGAGAAATGAACTGTACATGAAACATTTCTCCCATTTTTTTTTTCTTATAAGGCTTAATTTGGGAATTCTATTTTCTCAAAGGATTCCTATTTTACCAAGGCAAAATGAACTAATTCCTTTAAAAATATAAATCCTTTAAGAAAACAGGGTTTCCAAACTAGTGCATAAACGTCAAACGCACTGTAGGGAAAAAGGACTTCCTTGCTTCGGTTCATGTAAGCTCAAGTAGGTACCAGTTCTTAATTAAAATAAATATTCCCTCCGTTTCTTTTTATATGTCGCTGGATAGTGCAAAATTGCACTATCCAGCGTCATATAAAAAGAAACGAAGGGAGTATTAACCTTGTTGACTTGTTCCCAAAGGAATCAGGGATCTGCCGTCTCACGTGCCTAGGAACATGTGTGTCAGAAGCAGAACGTTCTGTTTTTACAGGAGCAGAATCTCGTCATGCATGATCTGATCTCGTTGCCTCCATATCATTACGATCGATCGATCTGCAACGTTCGTGATCGGATGGGATAGGAATTTTTTTTTGTTTGAGGTGACCACCACATGCGCACGCACGCATTTGGTTTGCTGAAACTTTTTACTGTTTTTTTTTTTGTGCCGATTTGCTTGCTGATATAGCATTATAGCCTGATACCGAATCATGCTCGGGACAATGCATGTTCACCAACATGAAGTCATCACGGTCGACCAACATGTAGGGCACAATCAGCATATGGATCACAAACTGGCCCACGTTCTTCTACTTCCTCTGGGTCTCTGGGACTCTGACTCCGCATGCCATGCCACCGTGCTCCGCGCGCGCAGGTCCTCTGCAGAACGGCAACTTCGAGGACCCGCCAGACCAGTCCCAGATGAGCGGCTCGGTGGTGGCCGGGGAGCACGCGATCTCCGGCTGGAAGACGTCCGGCCACATCGAGCTCATATGCTCCGGCCAGAAGCAGGGGGACATGGTCCTGACGGTGCCGGACGGCGCGCAGGCCCTGCGGCTGGGAGCCGGCGCCTCCATCGAGCAGCAGATCAGCGGCCTCACGCAGGGCTCGTACTACTCCCTCACGTTCGCCGCGTCGCGCACCTGCTCCCAGGACGAGACGCTCAGCGTGACGGCCGCCCCCGCGCCGTCCGGCGCCGGCTCCCCGGCGCCGGCCCAGACCGGCGAACTCCCCATGCAGACGGTGTACACCAGCATCGGCTGGGACTCCTACTCCTGGGCCTTCAGGGCGGAGGGCGCCGGCCTCATGTCCGTCGTAATCACCCACAACTGCGGGCAGGAGGAAGACCCCGCGTGCGGCCCCATCGTCGACGCCTTCGCCATCAAGGCGCTCCACGACCAGCTGCCTGACCAGGCGGCGGACAACAACATGCTGCGGAACGGGGGCTTCGAGGAGGGCCCGTACATCCCGCCGGGCTCGCCGTGGGGGGTGCTGGTGCCGCCGGTGGACGAGGACCCCGTCTCCCCGCTGCCCGGGTGGAAGGTCATGGCGTACAAGAAGTCCGTCAGGTACGTAGACTCGCCGCACTTCGCGGTGCCGCGCGGCGCGCGCGCCGTGGAGCTCGTGTCCGGCGTCGAAGCCGCGCTCCTGCAGGAGGTGGACACCACCGTGGAAGGGAGCTGGTACAGGCTCGAGTTCTCGGCCGGGGACGCCGCCAACGGCTGCGCCTCGTCGTCTGATGGTTCCTCGTCGTCCGGGATGAAGCTCAAGGCGTACGCCGGGACGAGTGAAACCACCGTGGACATCGATTTCCGCGGCGCCGGCGGTTCCAACCGCGGGAAGATCGAGTTCAGGGCCACCGCGAGCCCCACCAGGGTGGTGTTCGTTAGCCTGGGCTACCACACCAAGTCCGACAACAGCGGCACGCTCTGCGGGCCCGTCGTAGACGACGTCTCGCTCGTCCCCATACCACCGCCGTATGCTCGCCGGCTGCTTCTCTAGGCGTAACAAAAAAACTTGCTTTGCGCCCGGCTATATACTGATGCTGCGTCATTTTTTCTTGTAGAAGTACCCATGCTGCTTGGGTAATATAATGGACAGTGTGACTGTGCTGGTTCACAGGCTCATTTTGGCTTATCTTTTGTACTAGTATATTGAGCTATTTAAATTCATACCCTTAGTTTTGCTACCTTCCTCTATTTATCCTTAGAACACCATTTTAAAAAAACCGTATATTTATTCGTGTTCCTACTTTTTCTTGGCGCGGTTGTTTGAGCGAAAAAACAAAATGCTTACACTGAATTAAGTTATGTTTATAAAAAATGGTTTGAACTTTATTTTTTCGGGGGTAGGGGCACCGTTTTAAAACGACGGCCCTGTTCGGCTGGCTGCAAGCCGGCACTGTTGCAGCTGTTTGGACTGCTGCAGCTGCAATCCATAGAGAGAAAAATACTGTAGAAGCCGCAGCCGCAGCCGCAGCCGCAACAAGCCGCAGCGAACAAGCTGGTCGACGTCTCGCTCGTCCCCATACCGCCGCCGAATGCTCGCCGGCTACTTCTCTAGGCGTAACATAAAAACTTTGCGCCCGGCTATACTGAATTACTGATGCTGCGTCATTTTTTCTTGTAGAAGTACCCATGCTGCTTGGGTAATGGACAGTGTGACTGTGCTGGTTCATTGGCTTATTTTGGCTTATCTTTTGTACTAGTATATTGGACTATTTAAATTCATACTCTTAGTTTTGCTATCTTCCTCATTTTTATCCTTAGGATGCCACCTTAAAAACCCGTATATTTATTCGTGTTCCTTCTTTTTCTTGGTTCATTACACTACAAGATTTCAGGTAATCCCCGTCAGCTCAGAACCGACGGGAATTAGTTAATTCCCACCGGTTTAGGCTATGTTCGGTTGGTCCGGGATCGACACGGATTACGGTCCAATCCACGTGGATCATCCCGGCGTGTAAAGTTTCCCGACCCACGCTTAAAATTGTGTTCGGTTAGCCCACCTGGTATCCTTTTCTCGTCTTTTCCTGGCCATTTTCATGAAGTTCGGCCCGGGAACTCACCCACGCCGCAGGGACGTGGAACATTTCCACGCAAAGGCGAGAGGAAGGGCGACGTATGTGGCTCATGAGGCGGAGGCGACGACGGCGGCGCGCTAGGCTGCAGCAGTGGGGGCTACCTACGCAGCAAACTACAACCTGCATGCCCTTCCATACCTTATCCTCTTTGCAACAACTGGCTGGATCTATGCAAGGTACATGCCCGATTCGACGCTGAGGAGGAAGATATAGCTTCTCCCTCAACCTTGTTTGTCTCTGTCTCCTCCGGTGGCTAATTTCTATCCGTTAAACACGCCCTCCTCCTCTTCATTTCCATTTACTGTCCATGAACTAGGGAGTTGGGTGTTTTTGGCTTCTAGGGTTTGTGATTCGTGCTAGGTTCTTGGCTTCTAGGGTTTGGGAGCAAAATCTACATAGCACTGAAGTTTGGAATCTCTAATCTTTCGATTCCATAAGGCTATGTTCAAGGATCTATTGACGAGTCTCCTAACTGTTACGTCTGGTACTTTCTTAGGATCTATTGACGTCGCTGGTACTGCCAAATTCTTCTTTGGCTTTTCAATTGTCTCATATAAGTAGCAGTAAAATAAAAGATAATGGGCACTACATTTGATAGTGTGTTTCTTGTATAGTACCACAACACATATAGCTTAGCAAGCTTTTATTGGAAATGAGGGACTGAAGACAAATGCCAGGTATTAGGGCAAATGCAAAACCACAATCTATGGCAACTCTCGGCAATTCACAAGTCTTGGTGAGTGAATTGAGTGCCATGAAACTAAATTTCTAAAAAGGTTGCTAGCAGTTGAAATGAAACTAGATTCCATAAGTAACAAACATACAATTGTTAACTAGATTAAATAGGACCCAACATGTGCATCGGACCCAAAGCATCTAGAATAGGAAAAAGATAAATATATGTCTGGTGTCACAGATGAAAACAATGAGTAAATCTATTAGTTATCCAATTTTGATACTTGTCCATCATTAGGAAACTGCATGTGTTTCTCTAGAAGTGATAAGCATTAGACATTTTCATTTGCTATTTGCTTGTTATGTTACTTCTCATGGGCCTGCTGATATGCTAATCTTGCAAGTATTTGGTTTGTGCGTGTCACACTCGGGCTTTAAGGAACAAAGTCGAGTGCATCTCATACATGCACCAAAAGACAATATATATAATAACAGAGTGTATAGAAATAAATGTCACAATAACATCAGAGTATTTATTACATAGCGGAAGTCTTATTACAAAATAAAAGATAAATATAAAACGAACTAAGGATCATCCTTGGCGCCAAAGTCAACTGGGAGACGCCACCTAGATCATATCAAACTCCTCGTTGTGTGTCTCCTCCTGAACCACCTGGTCTTCTCCTGTAGGGGAGGTGTGAGACAGCAAGGGTGAGCTCACACATGATCATAGCTTATCAAGTTGTGGGGAAACCAGTGAGCATGAACTCACCAAAGGTGGGAGTTCATGTGATGTGTAATGCTAATCAACAACAGGGGTTAAAGCTCAGCATTGCTTTTAATTAGTTGGTAAAAAGTTTATTAGCAATTATTAGATGTAAGTAAATACCAAACCTTAATAAAAGTAATAGAACAAAATTAATAAATAATCTCATGCAATGTAAATGATAAATTAAATTTAAGTTCTATAAATTAATCATGCGAGAGTCCTGAGCTGCTCTTGACCGCAAGCTCGGCTAGTATACCAGTTTTACACTCTGTAGAGGTTGTACCCTTTACCCACAAGTCATGTTACCCATCTGCCACGGGGTTGTACGGGCCCCATACACCTCTACCAAGGAAGCGAGGCAGCGCAACACTACAAGGCCTTTACAAAGTTCCACTAGCTTCCGAAAACCTGCTACAGTTTATGGGAAGAGCACTTGCAAGAATCCCCCGTCTGACCACCATCGTAGCAAAATCAACCCGAGAACCTCCTTGCATGCAACTCCCCTACTGCCTTTGCCCCTTTCGGGTAAGGTAGTCTTCCACTAGCTTTTCTAATTAGTTAGCCAAGGGGTCCCATTCCTCCCTTGTGGTGACACATGTTTCTCAAGTTAAGCTCCATATTCCAATTAACATTATTGATCTTGACATGAACATAAATAGAATAACAAAATAACTGGAACATGGATATAATGAAATATTATCAAAAAACCATGTAAAGCAATAGCAGAACTACCTAAGTGATTCAGGGATAACAAGGTAAAATGGATAAACCATCTAGGGTGACCTATTGGGTCCCATCAGAATTAAACCTATGCATGAGTAAGGACATTAGAGAACATTATTGGGTACAAAAGTGGTCAAGGGCACAACTTACCTTCAATGAGCTCCTGCTCAGCTACTTCTATCTGCTGGTCACCAGGATCCTCAGTCACAGGCTCTTCTACTCGCCACAATACAAACAAGCACAGTATATAGAGAAATTAACATCACACCAAATATGTAAACAAAATACATAATAATCTATACATTAAAATAAAATCCTAGGAACAGGAATCATAATTTTTGGAGTTATAGATTTCAAGATATGAATTTCTAAAGGTTTTATGTGCTTAAAATAGGATTAAGTGAGAAATTATTTTTCTTACTGTTTCCATGATAAAACAGAGCCTCTATGTGATAGACAATAATATTACAAAATTTTAGAAACTGGAATGAAGTAATTTGGACTATAAATGAATTTTCTATGAATTTAGCAAGTTCTAGCAATTGTTTATATATTAAATATTCATTTTCTAATTCATTTATTCAATTTAAATGGGTTCTGGACTGGTCGTCAATTACTGTAAAGTACAGGGTTTGGCGGGTAAGTTTTTCCTAGACTCCGAGAACACCCCAGTGGACTGTGGGTTGGTTTATAGAAAGTGTGAGGACTCTTTAGCATAATGCCATCGCGAAGGGTTATGAAGCAATAATGGCCGTCCGATTGGCAACAAAGCGCCCCAATTAGATTGCACAGCTTATAACGTATACTTCATTTCAGCCGTTAGATCTAACATCCACGGATGAGGGCGATCCTGATCCTACTCATCCCTCATCGTCCGATCCTGAGCCAACGTTCCAGATTAAATCTGGCCGAAGGAGGCTCTTGCTTCTAATCGTGGTCGTCCCTTTAGCTATCAGTGTCCAGGAGGTTGTCTTCTTCCCTGGCGTTATACGCTGCCGCACGCTCCAGGTAGACTCAGCCGCCCATGGCTGAAGACATCCTCAAATGCTCGCTGACACGCGCCCCCGCCACCGCGTCTAACCCAAGTCGAACCAGAACCAGCAGTGGTGCCACGCCCTGCTACATCGAGTAGTACACCAACCTAGTTGGATCTAGTTGCTACGCCACGAAGGACAAGTAGGGCGAGTATGAGGGGGGATGGTTCCTTACCGAGAGGTCCTCCAGCCGCAACCCCGCATCCGATGGCCACGCGAGCACCGCCTTCGCAATCCACCCACAGCCGAGTTCAGTCGCAGAGGAATCCCGACAGTGGCGGTGGCTAGTCCGAGCTCTAAACCAGTGGCCCCAAGTCATCGATTTCACTGGCGCCATGGAGTTGCTTGGGCACTACGCGGTTTGGGTAGGAGGCACGGGAAAAAGGGCGATATCCCTCGTTTATCAAGGGGTCCAGGAGTCACCATGCAAGCCGGCATGCATGGCCCGGGATGCAGAGGTCGTTAGGAGGTGGCGACGTGTGGCGCTTGGGGAAGATCCACAGGGTGACCGCCAGGCTGGGCCTGTTTGTCAGCCACGCCGCAACGCTGGTGCGTGCGGTCTTCACGTCTGCGCCTCGCGGAGAGAAAAGACAACACGTGGGCCACGCGGGTTGGCCCGTGGTGGGCCAAAAGGGTTTAGCCGGCCCAACCAGCCAATGCTTCCTTTTTTTTTCTTTTAGATTTTCTTTTCCCTTCTCTTTCAAATTAAGATTTAAATTTGAATCTATTTGTGTAAAGTTCGAACTTAGTTCAAATGTACAATTTTTAAATATCAATATGAACCTAATTCAATTAATTCATATATTTATTGTATCCTATATAGTACTTTCTCCTTCTTCTTTTTCCAAACTCTTGAATTTTCCTTTAGGTCTTAAACTCTATTTTGAACTTTGATATATTCCTTTTCACATGATTTTTATATTGTCACAAAATGCACACAAAATAAATCCAGCATGATGCATAATTTAGTGGCATATATTTTTATTAATTATTTGTTTTTAAAGATGGTGTTCACATGTGATGGTACATAAAGGTCAAACTCACACATAGATAAAGTGACATTGTGTCTCCTTTTATATTATCTCTTACAAATTACAAGTTGGGTATTACAAATCCTACCCCCCTTAAAAAGAATCTCATCCTCGAGATTTAGGAAGAACTAGAGAAAAGATAGGGAAAATCTATGCGAAGCTCTTCTTCTCTCTCCCAAGTAGCTTCATCTTCTCCATGGTGACTCCATTGCACTTTGCACATCTTTATAACTTTATTTCTTGTAACTCAAATCAACGTATCAAGAATCTTGACAGGATACTCCGTGTAAGTCAAATCACCCTAAACACTGAGCTCTTCCATTGGTAACTGTTCCTCAGGAACATGAAGACACTTCTTAAGCTAGGACACATGGAATACATTGTGCACATAGGATAGACTATCAGGTAACTCGAGTTAATTGCCATCTCTCCAACTCGCCTAAAGATTTTGAATGGTCCAATAAAGCAAGGGGACAATTTGCCCTTGACTTTAAACCTCCTCATTCCACGAAGTGGTGACACCTTGAGGTATACATAATCTCCTTCCTCAAATTCCAGTGGTCTTCTTCTGTTATCAGCGTAGCTCTTTTGCCTGGTCTGAGCTACCCTCAAATTCTCCCAAATTATACGAACTTGTTCTTCTGCCTCTTGAATAAGCTTAAGACCAAAGAACTGTCTTTCTCCAGTCTGATCCCAATATAGAGGAGTCCTGCACTTCCTCCCATACAAAGCCTCGAATGGTGACATCTTCAGACTTGCTTGATAACTATTATTATATGAGAACTCAGCATATGGTAGACTTTTATCCCAACTTCCTCCATGCTGAAGGGCACAAGCTCTCAACATATCTTCCAACACTTGATTAGTCCTTTCACTCTGTCCATCAGTCTGAGGGTGATAAGTCGTACTAAAGTTCAACTTTGTATTCATATTCTCATGGAAGCTTTTCCAGAATCTTGAGGTAAACTGCGAACCTCAATCAGACACGATCTTCTTTGGTACTCCATGTAAACACACAATCTGAGCCATATATAACTCTGCCAGTTGAGAGCCTTTATAAGTAGTCTTGACCGGAATGAAATGAGCTACTTTGGTCAATCTATCCACAATCACCCATATAGCATCATATCCTTTCTGGGTGCGAGACAATCCAGTAATGAAATCCATACCAATCTCTTCCCACTTCTACTCGGGTATCTTTAGTGGATGCAGTAGTCCAGCTGGCCTCTAGTGTTCAGCCTTAACTCTTTGACACACATTGCACGTAGCCACATGTGCAGCCACATCTCTCTTCAATCCATACCACCAGTATTTCTGCTTCAAATCCTGATACATCTTGGTACTACCAGGATGAATAGAATAATCCGAGTCATGGGCCTCCTTTAAAATATTCTCACGAAGGCTTTCAATATCAGGAACACATATCCTATCCTTGAACCACACAGTGCCTTGCTCATCCTCCGTGAATTCTGGACCTCGACCTTCAGTAATGAGATCCTTAATCTCTTGTATTTTAGCATCACCAATTTGTCCTTTGCGGATTTCTTGCTCCAAAGTAGGTTCCACATCAATAGTAACTCCTTTAGTGTGAGCAACTATTCCCAGGTTAAGTCTCCTGAAATCCTCAACAATCTCATCAGGTAGCTGGGCCACAATAGCTGAATGAACGTGCTCCTTTCGACTCAAGGCATCTGCAACCAAATTCGCCTTGCCCGGGTGATAGTGAATCTCTAAATCATAATCCTTAATAAGCTCCAACCAACGGCGCTGCCTAAGGTTGAGATCCTTTTGTGTGAATATATACTTCAAACTCTTATGATCCGTGTACACTTGGCACTTAGTTCCCATAATATAATGTCTCCAAATCTTAAACGCATGCACAACGGCTGCCAGTTCTAAGTCATGAGTGGGGTAGTTCAATTCATGTTTCCGTAACTGACGAGACGCGTAAGCGATCACATGTCCTTCTTGCAAGAGCACACATCCCAAGCCTTGGCCACATGCATCACAATAAATGTCAAATCCCTTCTGTAGATCTGGCATAACCAACACTGGTGGTGACATCAATCTCTTCTTTAATTGATTAAAGCTATCTTGGCACTTCTCATCCCACTTAAATTCTCTACCCTTCTCTAGAAGCGAGGTCATAGGCTTAGCAATCTTAGAAAATCCTTCAATAAATCATCGGTAATATCCTGCAAGTCTCAAGAAACTCCGGACTTCAGTAACTGTAGTGGGTATGCTCCACGCCATTATCTCCTTGACTTTAGCAGGATCCACTGATAGTCCACCATTAGAAATGATATGTCCAAGGAATGGCACCTCGTCAATCCAGAATTCGCATTTGCTATACTTGGCGTAGAGTTGATTATCGCGTAGCTTCTGTAGCACCAATCTCAGATGTTCCTCATGATCACTATCGCTCTTAGAATAAATCAGAATATCATCGATGAATACTATGACGAATCTGTCCAAATACTCCATAAACACCTTATTCATTAAATTCATAAAATAGGCTAGTGCATTAGTTAGTCCAAATGACATAACTGTGAACTCATATAAACCATATCGGGTCGAGAAAGCTGTCTTGGGAATATCCGATGGCCTAATCTTCATTTGATGGTAACCCGATCGGAGATCAATCTTCGAGAATACCCTAGCACCTCTCATCTGATCAAATAAATCCTCAATGCGGGGTAACGGATACCTGTTCTTCACAGTAACATCATTAAGGGACCTATAATCCTCACATATCCGCTGTGATCCATCCTTCTTCTGTATAAATAGAACTAGTGCTCCCCAAGGTGAGGAACTCGGACAAATGTACCCAGCCTCTTCTAACTCTGTTAACTGCTTCTTAAGTTCTTTTAACTCTTCTACAGACATCCTGTATGGCCGTTTAGAAATAGGAGCAGTCCCAGGTAAGAGATCAATGACAAACTCAACTTCCCTATGTGGTGGCATCCCTGGTAACTCCTCTTGAAAGACATTCGAAAAATCCCTAACCACACGGATGTTGTTACCAACAAACTCCTCAGCTATAAAGAACATCGCATGTCTGGAAGAGGTGGTTACTGCAATTTCAACTTGAAATCTTTCTCCTTTAGGGCTGGTGAGTTCTACTGTACCCCTACCACATTGTATAATGGCATTTGCCTTTCTTAACCGTGACATACCAAGGATCAGATCTATACTGCTTGCCTCTAATATTATAGCAGTTGCCCAGAATTCTCTTCCCATAATTGTTAATGTCAATCTATGTGTCATATGATTTGCCTCAATAGGCCCTTTAGGTGTTATTACTATCATTGGTGTTTTCATATTTTTCAATGGTATCTCATTTGTGTTGGCATATCGAGCAGACATGAATGAATGTGTAGCACCAGAATCAAATAATATAGTTGTAGGAATTGCATTAATATAAAACATACCAAGTGTGATGTTAGCACCATCAGGAGTAGCATTTGCGTTGACTTGATTAACCCTGACAATAGAGAATCCCTTGCCAGATCCTGGAGTCTACTGCTTATTTTGAACTAGGGTAGTAGCAATCCTCTGTGGGCAAACATTTGCATAATGTCCAGTCTTCCCACACTTGTAGCATGTAGTGCCTGCACTCTGTCCTGAAAACTTCATCGGGGTGCTAGTGGGGGTAGCCTGACGAGTCAGTGGAGTCCTATGAGGTGAGGGCTGAGCTGGGCGCTGGCCTCTGCCAGTGCGAACTGGTGTACCCTGGGGTGAACTATAGCGAGGACGAACACTGCTACTTCCTTGTCCTTGGGATATAGCCCTCCTCTTTAAATCTCCCAGCTGAACACGCTTGTGTTCAATAGCTAGGGCCTTGTCAAGCAGCCTCTAGAATGATGGAAATGTATGTGCACTAGAGCATACTGCAGAGGTCCATTGAGTCCTTCAATAAAGTGCTCTTGTTTCCTCTCATCTTCAGCAACCTCATCTAGAGCATATCTGGAGAGCTGAATGAACTTGTCGCGATACTCGCTGACTGACATGCTTCCTTGCTTCAGCGACAAAAATTCTTTCTTCTTAATCTTCATTAGTTCAGCAGGTATGTGGTAGTTCCTAAACAGAGTAGCAAACTCTGCCCATGTGATAGTATCAGCAACATCATGGGCAGTATATGAATCCCACCAATCAGCAGCGGGACCTGTTAGATGACCAGGAGCATATAGAACCTTCTCCCGGTCAGAGCATTGTGCAATAATCAACATCTTTTCCATAGACTTTAGCCAATCATCAGCGTCCAGTGGATCAGGAGAACTAGCAAATGTCGGTGGCTTATGGCTCATGAATTCCTGGTGCTTGTCCCGGGGTGGAACTGGTGGTGGAGGTGGAGGCAGTGGTGCTTGTTGCTATTGCTGCTGTTGTTGTTGCACCCTTCTCTCCTGGCGTATCTCTTCTCGCTCTTGGCGCAGCTCCCGACGTATCTCCTCCCGTTCTTGGCGCATCTTCTGGCGTTCCTGCTGCATCTGAGCATGAATATCTGCCATAGTGTCTGCCATTTGTTGCATCATCCTCATCTGAGCTGCAACTATTAGGTCAACTCCGGCGGGTGGAGGATTCGGTGGATCCATCTCAGGTTGTTGTTGTTGTTGGGGTTATCTAAATATCCTCCGAGTGTGTCGATTGTGAGGTAGATCAATCCTACCACCCTTCCTGGTATTGACCTTCTGAGTTAGAAACATATGGTAAGAGAATAGTAGACAAGGCAGGTAGTTACAAATCATGTTACTTTGGGGGATTTATTAGCTAAGCAGGTTAATGTTTTACCTACTAAAGCTAACTCAATACCTTATGGTGGTACATGCTAAGATGTCCATTTATAATATCTCAATCAATCAAAAAGCAAATCAGGCATTTATCATCAGAACAATCAACCAACATTTTTTTAAATAGAGAAAATAGTTTAAATTTTGTCTTAGGTTTCCTATCTCTTAAAAGATCATAAGTGTAGGATTCCAAGGTGTGAAATCCATCATGTCTTGGAATAGAAAAGATAAGAGTAATCAGAGTAGAACAGCAAAGGTGAGACAGGATCAAGACAAGATGTGTTTAGAAAGAATCAGAGTAAGATAAGTAGGTAAGGGTTTTGTCCATTTCTATCTAGGTTTCGTCCTACAGTCAATATTTCCTCTGATACCACTTCTGTCACACCCGGGCTTTAAGGAACAAAGCCGGGTGCATCTCATACATGCGCCAAAAGACAACATATATAATAATAGAGTGTATAGAGATAAATGTCACAATAACATCAGAGTATTTATTACATAGCAGAAGTATTATTACAAAATAAAAGATAAATATAAAACGAACTAAGGATCATCCTTGGCGCCAAAGTCAATTGGGAAACGCCACCTAGACCAGATCAAACTCCTCGTTGTGTGGCTCCTCCTGAACCACCTGGTCTTCTATGGGGGGTGTGAGACAGTAAGGGTGAGCTCACACATGATCATAGCTCAACAAGTTGTGGGGAAACCAGTGGGCATGAACTCATCAAAGGTGGGAGTTCATGTGATGTGTAAGGCTAATAAACAACAGGGGTTAAAGCTGAGCATTGCTTTTAATTAGTTGGTCAAAATTTTATTAGCAATTACTAGATGTAAGTAAATACCAAACCTTAATAAAAGTAATAGAACAAAATTAATAAATAATCCCATGCAATGCAAATGACAAATTGAATTTAAGTTCCATAAATTAATCATGCGAGAGTCCTGAGCTGCTCTTGACCGTGAGCTTGGGTAGTATACCAATTTTACACTCTGCAGAGATTGTACCCTTTACCCACAAGTCATGTTACCCATCTGCCACGGGGTTGTACGGGTCCCATACACCTCTACCAAGGAAGCGAGGTAGGGCAACACTACGAGACCTTTACAAAGTTCCACTAGCTTCCAAAAACCCGCTATAGTTTATGGGAAGAGCACTTGCAAGAATCCCCCGTCTGACCGCTATCGCAGCAAAATCAACCTGAGAACCTCCTTGCATGCAACTCCCCTAATGCCCTTGCCCCTTTCGGGTAAGGTAGTCTTCCACTAGCTTTCCTAATTAGTTAGCCAAGGGGTCCCATTCCTCCCTTGTGGTGGCACGTGTTTCTCAAGTTAAGCTCCATATTCCAATTAACATTACTGATCTTGACATGAACATAAATAGAATAACAAAATAACTGGAACATGGATATAATGAAATATATAACCAAAACCGTGTAAAGCAATAGCAGAACTACCCAAGTGATTCAGGGATAACAAGGTAAAATGGATAAACCATCTAGGGTGACCTATTAGGTCCCATCAGAATTAAACCTATGCATGAGTAAGGACATTAGAGAACATTATTGGGTATAAAAGTGGTCAAGGACACAACTTACCTTCAATGAGCTCCTGCTCTGCTACTTCTATCTGCTAGTCACTAGGATTCTTAGTCACAGGCTCTTCTACTCGCCACAATACAAACAAGCACAGTATATAGAGAAAATTAACATCATACCAAACATGTAAACAAAATACATAATAATAATCTACACATTAAAATAAAATCCTAGGAATAGGAATCATAATTTTTGGAGTTATAGATTTCAAGATATGAATTTCCAAAGGTTTTATGTGCTTAAAATAGGATTAAGTGAGAAATTATTTTTCTTAATGTTTCCATGACAAAACAGAGCCTCCATGTGATAGACATTAATATTACAAAATTTTAGAAACTGGAATGAAGTAATTTGGACTATAAATGAATTTTCTATGAATTTAACAAGTTCTAGCAATTGTTTATATATTAAATATTCGTTTTCTAATTCATTTATTCAATTTAAATGGGTTCTGGACTGGGCGTCAATTACTGTAAAGTTCAGGGGTTGGCGGGTAAGTTTTTCCTAGACTCCGAGAACACCCCAGTGGACTGCGGGTTGGTTTATAGAAAATCCGAGGACTCTTTAGCATAATGCCATCGCGAAGGGGTTTGAAGCAATAACGGCCGTCCGATTGGCAACAAAGCGCCCCGATTAGATCGCGTAGCTTATAATGTATACTTCATTTCGGCTATTAGATCTAACATCCACGGATGAGGGCGACCCGATCCTACTCATCCCTCATCGTCCGATCCCGAGCCAACGTTCCAGATTAAATCTGGCCGAAGGGAGAACTTGCTTCTAATCGTGGCCGTCCCTTTAGCTATTAGTGGCTAGGAGGTTGTCTTCTTCCCTAGCGTTATACACCGCCGCGCGCTCTAGGTAGACTCAGCCGCCCGTGGTCGAAGACATCCTCAAATGCTCGCTGACACGCGCCCCCGCCACCGCGTCTAACCCAAGTCGAACCAGAACCAGCAGTGGTGTCGCGCCCTGCTACGTCGAGTAGTACGCCGACCCTAGTTGGATCTAGGTGCTACGCCGCGAAGGACAGGTAGGGCGAGTATGCAGGGGGATGGTTCCTTACCGAGAGGTCCTCCAGCCGCAACCCCGCATCTGATGGCCACACGAGCACCGCCTTCGCAATCCACCCACAGCCGAGTTCAGTCGTAGAGGAATCCTAGCGGCGGCGGTGGCTAGTCCGAGCTCTAAACCAGCGGCCCTAAGTCATCGATTTCCCTGGCGCCGTGGAGTTGCTAGGGCACTATGCGGTTTGGGTAGGAGGCACGGGAAAAAGGGCGATATCCCTCGTTTATCAAGGGGTCCGGGAGTCACCATGCAAGCCGGCATGCATGGCCCAAGATGCGGAGGTCGTTAGGAGGTGGCGACGGGCGGCGCTTGGGGAAGATCCACAGGGTGACCGCCAGGCTAGGCCCGTCTGTCAGCCACGCCGCAACGCTGGTGCGCGCGGTCTTCACATCTGCGCCGTGCGAAGAGAAAAGACAACGCGTGGGCCGCGCAGGTTGGCCCCTGGTGGGCCAAAAGGGTTTAGCCGGCCCAACGAGCCAATGCTTCCTTTTTTCTTTTAGATTTTCTTTTCCCTTCTCTTTCAAATTAAGATTCAAATTTGAATTTATTTGTGTAAAGTTCGAACTTAGTTCAACTGTACAATTTTCAAATATCAATATGAACCTAATTCAATTAATTCATATATTTATTGTATCCTATATAGTACTTTCTCCTCCTTCTTTTTCCAAACTCTTGAATTTTCCTTTAGATCTTAAATTCTATTTTGAACTTTGATATATTCCTTTTCACATGATTTTTATATTGTCACAAAATGCACACAAAATAAATACAGCATGGTACATAATTTAGTGGCATATATTTTTATTAATTATTTGTTTTTAAAGATGGTGTTCACATGTGATGGTACATAAAGGTCAAACTCACACATAGATAAAGTGACATTATGTCTCCTTTTATATTATCTCTTACAAATTACAAATTGGGTATTACAGTGCGTAAAAGAAGCATAGATTTGGAGATTTTGTTCTACGTACAAATATCGCAGACTGGAGTAATAATCTTCCTTTTTCGTGGCAAGCGCTTATAGTTCTAAGAGCTTAGTCTCTATGATGGACAGATTGGTCTGAAACTTTGAATACCTCTGATGCGAGCACCAACTTTAGCCTATCATATATTTATATTACTGAATTTGATAGGTTTAGTTTTTTTAGCCAGTCACCAAAATGTATCTAAAAACAAGAACATGGAACCTCGACATATTTGGGATGTAGAAGATGATTCTTTATTTCTCACATGCAAATCGGATGGTAACACTACCGGAATCCGTGCCTTTGCCGAGTGCCGAAGGCTTTGCCGAGTGTTTTTTATCGGGCACTCGGCAAAGCAGAATTTGCCGAGTACCGCCCTCGGCAAAGTTCTGCGCTCGGTAAAGAGTTGGTTTACCGAGTGTAGAACACTCGGCACATACAAGCACTCGGCAAAGACTGCTTTGCCGAGGGTCAAGCACTCGGCAAATACGGCTCTCGACAAAGGGCCGTTAGCGGCCGTCTACAACTGACGGCCGTCAGTCTTTGCCGAGTGTCAAATATCTGGCACTCGGCAAAAAGGGTCTTTGCCGAGTGTCCTATGTAGACACTCGGCAAATCATTTTTTTAATTTTTTTATTTTGGTCACCAAACTTTTTGTGGTATGTTCCTACACTATGTAGACCAACATGTACCATTTTGTGACAATTATAACAGTGTTTTCTATACCTAGTACATTTAGTTTGTTTATTTGAATTTCTTCGGAAAATTCAGATTTGAACTGCAGGTTACTCGAAACTTGGAAAACCGTGCATGCAAAAATGATATTCATGCTACTTAGCACAAGTTACGACCGATTTCAGGAGCGGACCGGAAACTTCGAGCACCATGCTCACTCAACATGACCGTAAACTTGCCATCCAGGTGTTTAAAAATTGTATAAAACATAAACAAAGTCAGAAAATCATGAAACCTGTCCACGTGTCATGATATCATATGTAGAGGCTGTGATAAAAATTTGAAAAAGTTTCGAGAAAGTTGTAACGCACTATGTGTACAAACCTAAGAGATCCACATTGAAACTCTATGATTTCATGTGTGGTTCTCTTAGGTTTCGACACATAATGTCTCACAACTTTCTCCAAACATTCTCAATTTTTTATCACAACCTGTACATATGATATCATGACACGTGGACAAGTTTCATGATTTTCTGACTTTGTTTGTGTTTTATACAATTTTTAAACATGTGGATGGCAAGTTCACGGCCATGTTTAGTGAGCATGTTGCTCGAAGTTTTCGGTCCGCTCATGGAATCGGTCGTAACTTATGCTAAGTAACATGAATATCATTTTTTCATGCACGGTTTTCCAAGTTTCGAGTGACCTGCAGTTCAAATTTGAATTTTCCGAAGAAATTCAAATAAACAAACTAAATCTACTAGCTATTTCAAACTCTGTTAAAATTGTCCACAAATGATACATGTAGATCTACATAGTGTAGGAACATACCACAAAAAGTTTGGGAGACAAAATAAAAAAAATACAAATGCACTTTGCCGAGTGTCTAGGGATGACACTCGGCAAAGACTTCTTTGCCGAGTGCTAGATGTGTGACGCTCGGCAAAGAGGTAGTAAAGAACCTTTGCCGAGTGCCGCAACGGGGGACACTCGGCAAAGAACTCTTTGCCGAGTGCCGCCGATCTGGCACTCGGCAAAGAATATTTTAATATTTTAAAAAAATCTTTGCCGAGTGCCGGATCACGGGCACTCGGCAAAGAAACAAACTTTAACCGGCCGCGCGGCCGGCTTTCTTCTTTCTTCTGGCTTTGCTTCTTCTTAATTTGTTCCCGCGCCTCTCACCGCCGCCGCGCCGTCTTCCCACGCGCGCTCGTCGCCGTCGCCTGCCCTCGCGCGCCGCCGTCTTCCCGCGCCTCTCACCGCCGCCGTCTTCCCGCGCCTCTCACCGCCGTCGCCTGCCCTCGCGCGCTCGCCGCCTGCGCGCGCTCGCCCTCAACGCCGGCCGCGCCGCCGCCCTCAACGCCGGCCGCGCCCGGCCGCCCGCGCCCGGCCGCCCGCGCCCGGCCGCCTGCGCCCCACCGCCGCGCCCCACCGCCTCCGTTCGCCCGCCTCCAAGGTAAACACTGTTGTCTAATTTGTTGTCTAATTGTTGAGTCTCCCAAAGGTGAAATCATGGTCACAGAGGGACTTAAGGGTGAGGCAATCATGTTACAAGTGCATAGGATGCATCCTCACATGGTGATAGCCGAACGACAAGTATAGCTTTGTGAAGTATTTGACACCATAGAGCTCATAGTGTAGATCATCGACCATAGAGATTGAGAACTTATCCATGGATGTCTTGTCATTTAGCTCACAGTAGTCAATGCAAAACTTTTAGCAGCCCTTTGTGTTCTTGACTAGAAGCACCGGTGCAAGAACGGAGAAGTGCTTGTCCGAATGGGTATGGCAGTGCACTACCGCTCGAGCTCGTTGTTCTATGCCTAGGACGAGGGCAAACCCACCCAGGTCGATGTTGAAGCAGCTGATGGACTGATGGTAAAATCCTCCTAACCTATGCGCATAGCCATGTTACTTTCCACGCTCTCGTAGGGACCACGATCACCATGGTGGTACGGACTAGGAGCGCTGGCTGGCTGGTAGCCTTGAACTGGAGTTGGCGTTGGCGCTCGAGCGTTGTGGCCGCCATGTTGGTACGGGCTCGGGGCGCAGGACACCTGGCTTGCAGGAGCCGGAGCTGGAGCAGCGTGGACGCCACTGATGTACGGGCTCGGCGCGCTGGCAGGAGCAGGCACCGGAGCGTTGCCCGGATGGTCAGCATGAACTGGTACCGGTGCCGGAGAGTTGCGCGGATGGTCAGCATGAACTGGTACCGTGGTGAATAGGAGCTGGCGCCGGGGCGTGATAGCGAGGTTGAGGGTGATGGCGGTGATGTCCGTGAGGACCTGGCGCCGGTGCCAGGGAGTAATGATCGTGGTGGTGATGAGGACCCGGCGCCGCTGCATGGTGGTGAGGGCCAGGTGCGTGATGGCCGTCAGCCGCGACCATCAGCAGGATCGCCATCATCATGGCCATCGGTGCGATCGGCGTGGCCATGGCGACAAACTAGAGTAGCGACGACACCTGGTTCCTTAACGTAGCCAAGCGTGTATATATAAGAGCCGGCACCTCATCGATTGGAAACTTAAGCTTGGAAACATTTTAGTATGGTATTGAGAAACCAACGTTGCCGGCCTAATCGCGGCAAGTTTTGATGGGGCGGAAGCCAAATGGGGGATCTGATTGATTTGCTGACAACAAATCAATCAATGCATATTCTTAAAACAAGCATATTATCTTTCAAAGGCACTACGTAATTACTATCCAAATACAAGATGCAAGCGTTATGGATTCTTTTGATTTTTTTAAGACTGATGCACCTGCAAGGCTGCAACTGCAATATTACGGCGACGATACACATGTTGGCCCGTGTTCGTTATCCCCATCAATCTCCCCCCCGGCGTATGCTTTCAAAGACAGAACATATTCGTGTCGTTGATAATTCCTGGACACCCGGGGAATAAAATGGGCGTGTACATGGAGCCTTTGATTGATGAATTGGTCCGTGCTTGGGAGGAAGGGGTATGGACGTATGACCGAGCTACGAAGACAAACTTCAAAATGCATGTTTGGTACCAGTACTCCATGCATGACTTTCCGGCGTATGGGCTATTTTGCGCCTGGTGTGTTCACGGTAAGTTCCCATGCCCAGTTTGCAAGGAAGCTCTTAGGTTCATTTGGTTGAAGAAGGGTGGCAAATATTCGTCATTCGATAAACATCGACAATTTCTCCCTCCTGACCATGCATTCCGACAAGACATCAAGAACTTTACGAAAGGTGTCGTGGTGACAGACCGCCCACCTGCAATGATGACTGGTGCCGAAGTTCGCGAACAGATAGATGGTCTCGTGGCCAACCCAGAAGGTGGTTTTGTGGGATATGGTGAGCAACATATGTGGACACATAAGTCGGGCTTGACTCGGCTCCCCTATTATGATGACCTGCTCCTTCCACACAACATTGACGTGATGCACACTGAAAAGAATGTCGCCGAGGCACTTTGGGCGACAATTATGGAGATTCCTGATAAGTCAAAGGATAACGTAAAGGCAAGAGTGGATCTGGCAGAGTTATGTGATAGACCAAACCAAGAGATGAAGCCGCCTAGTGGTGGTAAGACATGGAGAAGGCCTAAGGCCGATTTCGTCCTGAGCAGGGCCCAGAGGAAGGAAGTACTACAGTGGATCAAGATGTTAATGTTCCCTGATGGGTATGCAGCTAACCTTAGTAGGGGGGTGAACTTATCTACTCTGCGAGTCTTAGGGATGAAGAGTCATGACTTCCACATATGGATTGAACGAATTCTTCCGGCGATGGTTCGAGGCTATGTCCCTGAGCATGTCTGGCTAGCGCTTGCAGAGTTGAGCTATTTCTTTCGCCAGCTTTGTGCAAAAGAGTTAGCTCGGACCATGATTGCAGACTTGGAAAGGATGGCACCCGTGTTACTGTGTAAGCTGGAGAAGATCTTTCCACCCGGCTTCTTCAATCCGATGCAGCATTTGATTATTCATCTCCCATATGAGGCACGAATGGGGGGGCCCGTGCAGGGACGTTGGTGCTATCCAATCGAGAGATGTCTAAAGAGTATCCGAAAGAAATGTAGAAATAAATGCAAAATCGAGGCTTCCATTGCAGAGGCATACATACTGGAGGAGGTGTCAAACTTCACAACAACTTACTATGGTGACAAACTGCCGAGCGTGCATAATCCACCCCCTCGTTACAATGATGGCGGCAATGAATCGAACCTCAGCATTTTTCGAGGGCAACTCGGAAGCGCGAGTGGTTCGACCACCAAGACCCTGAGACATGAAGAGTGGCGCCATATCATGCTATATGTATTGACCAACCTTGAAGAGGTGACGCCATACATGGAGCAATTTATTCATGAATTCTGGCGTCGATCAAGGGACCCAACTCCACAGGAATATGATACCCTTCTTAGAAAGGGTGCGGGAAATGGATTGCCCGATTTCATTTCCTGGTTTAAACATAAGGTACGTGCTTAGTTTGTTATTCCAAGTTGCTCTTACGTGCGAATAATATAACAATCTAGCGTGTTTGAACTTGCAGGGCCAAAGAGAGCCGTCTATGAGTGCCGAGTTGAGACAAGTAGCCAATGGCTTTGCCTATAGGGTCAGGAAATTTTCTGGGTATGACATCAATGGATACCGTTTTCGCACAACAAGCTACGACCAAAGTCGGCCCAATCGAAAAACCACGTGTTCTGGAGTCTTTACGCCCGGGCTTGACGAGGTCGAGTATTATGGAAGAATTGAAGAAATATATGAACTCAATTTTTATGGTTCCAAACCTCTTACTCCAGTGATATTCAAATGTCATTGGTTTGACCCTGAAGTTACGAGACGGACACATTCTAATCTTGGGATAGTCGAAATTCGACAGGATTCCACCTTAACAGGAGACGATGTCTACATTGTGGCCCAACAGGCCACACAAGTGTATTATCTTCCATATGCGTGCCAAACGAAACAACATCTTAAGGGTTGGGATGTTGTGTATAAGGTATCACCGCACGCTAAATTACCTGTTCCAAACGATGAAGATTATAACTTAGACCCGGACACATATGACGGAGAGTTCTTCCAAGAAGATGGGCTCGAAGGGCAATTTGAGATAGACTTAACCGAAGCGATCGGAATGGAAGTAGATATTGAAATGGTTGTTGATGACGAGGATGATGAGGTGCAAAATGAGAATGACTTAGAAATACTTGAAGGCAATGCCAATGACGAAGTTGCGCCTTCAGATGATGTTGACTATGAAATGGTTGATAGTGATGATGACACTTATGATCCGGCTAACCCGGACACATATGAAGATTATTTTTAATCGATGTAATGCTATATTTCATTTATTTTGCATATGTTTCTAAATACATATTTTTTTATCTGTGCTTAATTGTTTACTCTTAATTGCAGGTTGTTGGACAAAGATGGTGGGCGGTGGGACGAGGACGAGGAGGGGGAGGGGGAGGGGGAGGAGGAGCACCCGTAGGACGGAGGAGGAGGCGCAGCAGGACGACGCTGTACAGCAGCAGGTGGAGCAGCAAGCCGCTGTCGATGCGGCACAGCAGGACGACGACGATGCGGCGCAGCAGGACGACGACGACGACGCCGCCGCTCAGCAGGGCGTCTCAGGTTCTGGCTCCTCAGGTTCGAGGAGTATCTACCTGCGAGGTCCCGCGAGCCTACCTAAGCGACCCATTCTTCGTGACAGACGTCCCCTCATACGACCCGATGGAGAGAGGTAGGTAACTTTAGATGTTGTTGCTGCTTTTTCATATTATATGTTCAAATTAATAATAGAAACTAATACTTCATCTTAATCACTTCGACAGGTCTTGGATGGTTTTGGAGACTGCAGGGGGTCACGGCCGCAACCCCAATGGCATCCTCGGCCTTCTATGCCGGGAACACTTCCCTGGGCTTGTCGAGTACGCCGGAGTGACGAGCCCAGCGTACACCTTCGACCACTACGCCGTCGCCCCCGATGCAGTAGATCGGGACGGCAGACAATTCAACAACAAGGCGGAGCGGGTCAAGCAAGAGCTGTGGGTAAGTCTTCCTCGCACTATATTGTTTAATAAGTCGCATTTGTTGCATATTCTTTAAATAATGTATGGATACATCGTCTTTGTATGTAGGATTTCTTCAGGTGCGATGCTGGATACGAGGCCAGGGCGGATGTGGTGTCTACGACGTGCTGTAAGAAGCTCGTCGTGGACATGCACTACGAGGCGCGCATCCAGGCCATCGTCACTTACCACGGCTCCGTCCTTGGGGAGAAGGTGAACAAGAAGGACGCCCGAACCATGTCATTGACTGCGGACCAGTACTTGCAGGTAAATACAAAACTTTATTATTGGTACTAAATATGCTTATTCTTATCTTCTGATATGCGGTGTACTTATATTTTTTTAGATGATTCCTCATTGGTGCGCCGCGCATCCTGAGTGCTGGGAGAAGATGGTGCAGAGGTGGTGCTCGGCTGAGTGGGACGAGGCGCACAACGCTAGCCGGGAACGGCGTTTGCTGATGCAAGGTCCCTCCCACCATCAAGGCAGCCGCAGCCTGGGCAAATACGCGGAAGCATGGGTACGCGCTCTTTTTTATTTAGGTATATAACTTTCGATTAGACATGATTTCTAACCATATCGTTGGTTTTCTCGCAGTCGGCGGCACATGGTGGCGCGCCTTGCTCCACGTTCTCGGCATATGCCATGGCCCACAAGGGGAAGGCGACGTCCGACGTCACCTACAACCCGGATGACGGGCCCGAGGCGTACACCAACCCCGCCATCCACAGCCGACTCAGTGAGTACACCGCAATGGCCAAGGAGGTCCATGGGCCAGATTACGATCCGAGGACCGAGGACATCGACGGAGATGTCCTCATGAGGGTCGGAGGAGGCAAGAGGCATGGGCGGTACTGGATTGCCGACGGGGCAATCGACTCGTCCTCCACTCCCACTCTCTCTCAGGTGCGAGCAAGGAGCACGAGCGCGAGCCCAGCCATACGACCTCGGCAGGACACCTCACAGCATCGTATCCAGCAACTCCAGGTTATTCCTTATCTATTCATCGTTCATTAATTTTTATATATCTTCTCTTTGCATTATCGTAACATTAGGGCGAAATATTACAGACTCAGCTAGATGATGAGAGGAGGCAACGTGAGGAGCTGGAGAAGAGGATGGCGGATTTGTTCGCGTACGTGCAGAGCCTTGGCGCCGCACAGGGTCATGCTCCACCACCTCCGTTGTTCCCTGCAACTGACCCTGCTGCGTTCACTACTCCTGTGAGTATCAAAATTTTAGTACTGCATGATATATATTCATATGTTCTCACACATACAATCTATTCTCTGTGCAGGGTCAATCGGCGGCGTCGAACAACCCTCATGCTTCGTCCAGCCCTTCGCCGAACCAGTCCAGATGCCCACCTCGTTGATGATCCAGACTTGGTCTTGTGAGTGTTGGTGATGTTTGGCTACTGACACTTTGTGATATATATGTGACGGTTGGTGATGTTTGGCTAGTGATCCAGACTTGGTAAATACACATACTTGTATTTGTGAGACTTATATTAGTGACACTTTGTGATATATATGGTGTTGATGATAAATGTGTTCATTCTGTGATGCGATTGATATATAATGTGATGTGAATGATATATATCTTTTGTTTGTTTGGATGGAACAGCAAAAACAAATAAAAAAGGGACATCCTGGTCACTTTGCCGAGTGTAACACTCGGCAAAGGGTTCTTTGCCGAGTGCTATGACCATGGCACTCGGCAAAGAAGGCAACCTGGGAACCGGTAAAGCCATCTTTGCCGAGTGCTGACCATGGCACTCGGCAAAGAAGGCAACCTGGGAACCGGTAAAGCCGTCTTTGCCGAGTGCTGAAAATGGCACTCGACAAAGAAGGCAACCTGGGAACCGGCAAAGATGTCTTTGCCGAGTGCTGACCATGGCACTCGGCAAAGAAGGCAACCTGGGAACCGGTAAAGCCGTCTTTGCCGAGTGCTGAAAATGGCACTCGGCAAAGAAGGCAACCTGGGAACCGGCAAAGATGTCTTTGCCGAGTGCTGACCATGGCACTCGGCAAAGAAGGCAACCTGGGAACCGGCAAAGATGTCTTTGCCGAGTGCCACAGCCAAGGCACTCGGCAAAGGGACTGGCAAAGGGGCCCACTGGAGGGTTCTTTGCCGAGTGCCAGTCCACCAGACACTCGGCAAATAAACCTCCTTTGCCGAGTGTCGCCGTGGGCACTCGGCGAAGGATCCGTCACCGTCACTTGCCGCCGTGACGGTGACTTTTCTTTGCCGAGTGCCAATGGCACTCGGCAAAGTCTTTGCCGAGTGCCCGACAAAAAGTACTCGGCAAAGATGCTGTTGCCGATGTACAGTTCGCCGAGCGTTCTTTGCCGAGTGTAACACTCGGCAAAGCGTTTGCCGAGTGTATAATAGACTTTGCCGTGTGTCTCAGACACACGGCAAAGAAGCTGATTCCTTTTTTCTTTTAGATTTTCTTTTCCCTTCTCTTTCAAATTAAGATTCAAATTTGAATTTATTTGTGTAAAGTTCGAACTTAGTTCAACTGTACAATTTTCAAATATCAATATGAACCTAATTCAATTAATTCATATATTTATTGTATCCTATATAGTACTTTCTCCTCCTTCTTTTTCCAAACTCTTGAATTTTCCTTTAGATCTTAAATTCTATTTTGAACTTTGATATATTCCTTTTCACATGATTTTTATATTGTCACAAAATGCACACAAAATAAATACAGCATGGTACATAATTTAGTGGCATATATTTTTATTAATTATTTGTTTTTAAAGATGGTGTTCACATGTGATGGTACATAAAGGTCAAACTCACACATAGATAAAGTGACATTATGTCTCCTTTTATATTATCTCTTACAAATTACAAATTGGGTATTACAGTGCGTAAAAGAAGCATAGATTTGGAGATTTTGTTCTACGTACAAATATCGCAGACTGGAGTAATAATCTTCCTTTTTCGTGGCAAGCGCTTATAGTTCTAAGAGCTTAGTCTCTATGATGGACAGATTGGTCTGAAACTTTGAATACCTCTGATGCGAGCACCAACTTTAGCCTATCATATATTTATATTACTGAATTTGATAGGTTTAGTTTTTTTAGCCAGTCACCAAAATGTATCTAAAAACAAGAACATGGAACCTCGACATATTTGGGATGTAGAAGATGATTCTTTATTTCTCACATGCAAATCGGATGGTAAGATGATGGCTAGATGTGGCTAGAGTTGCTGAAAGAGCTAAGGTCTGGACTAGTTGGACAACCATCGTTGATGCTTAGATGATGAAATGTTAGAATCTACTCTATCTGATGTACAACCATCGTTGATGCTTAGATGATGAAATGTTAGAATCTACTCTATCTGATGTACTATTAGTTGTCATTTAGAACAGCGACACAGTCTTCAAAATATAACTTTCATCAATATTTTTTGTTAAAATACAAATAAACTCTCAACATTTATACTTTTATAAAAGTACTTATTAAGACAAATCGGTGTATATAAACATTGTGTTTCAAAACTACATAATAAAATAGTTATTTGTAGTCAAAATTTTATAAGTATGATTCAAGCTTTGATCAAAACGACAACTAATAGGACACCGGATGGAGTACGAATATATTGTTGCCTTTTAACGGCTAATACTCTGCATGTCAAACTGTAACCAGATTTACTGTTTCGATTCCTAGTGGTTCTTTCTTACGAATATACAGTTGTTTGTGTTCTAGTTATTTGTGCAGAGGTCAAGCCTAGTGGTCTTTATGCATTCAAGCAATTTGTATTTTTATTCCAATGTAAAGATTTTTTTCTTTATCAACTCACTCTGCTTTAGTTTTGACGAGGAAAGACTCAGTAAGATTGAGCTGTTTTGATTGCATCAGAATTGCATTGGCCCTGTTTTGACAAGTGCCTATAATACCATGTCAAACTGCTTTAGTACTACTTAGGGCAGACAGACCTTTGTTGTTTCTGTTTAGCGATCTGTTTCAGAAAAAGAAGCAGCAAAGAGTTGTTGGTTATGTGCTAACCGAACAAGAAAAAATGACAGGGAATTGATGAATATGGAATTAAACCACCTAGGAAAAGAGTGATAACGGGGGATCCATTCAATCCATGTCTGGATTAATTCTACTTGGGGATTGAATCCATGCCTACCCAACATGGCCTTAGGGATAATTCCCGTCGGTTCTGGGCCGACGAGAATTAATGATCGGGGTTTAGTTAATTCCTATCGGTAGCTGACGAGAATTACCTAATTCCCGTCGGCTAGATATAAGCCGACGAGAATTAATTAGTCAATTCCTGTCAGCCCGTTAATTCTCGTCGGCCATGTATGGCCCATGGGAATTATTCGAATAACTCCCATTGGCCGACATAAATTAACTGGCCCATGGGAATTAGCTGTTAATTCCCGTCGACCATGGTTAAGCCAACGAGAATTAACCTTTCCTGCTGCAAAACAACAACAAATGAGGCCTTTATCTCTCCACAATATTGTACACAATATCACACATAACATATATATCATCAGACAAAACATAGATCAATATTGGTCACATTACAAACACATGCATTGATATATATAGTTTACAAAAACTTCACATTACAACTACATAATCAATTCACACATCTATATGTAATTGATAGGTCCTAGACCCACCCAAGGATGATCGTGTAACATAGTTTTCAAAACTCTAACCGTGTAACATAAGTTTATAAGAAATTACAAATTAACCCTAACCGGATAATACAGGATTATAAGTTAACTCTAACCAATAAATAACATTAAATTCAACAATTCAATAACATAAGTTAAACCTATCATAATAGAATTAAATTATCTGTAACATATAATTATGCAACAATAACATAATTTACCATAACCTGATAGAATTCAAGCATATCATTAAATCAGTAAATAACATCAAATCCATCATTTCAAATTCGCAACTATAACATAAAAATAACTAATATTATACATAAACTTATACTAATCTAAATAACACATTCGCTTCATAATATTAAACGAACTCTAATCACACAAGAGTTAACTCCCGACGGCTATAAAAACCAACGAAAATTAACAACATTTGCTATTTAACTACAGTAAGTATAGTAAACATCTCATAATCAAGTAATTTACTCACAAACTAAGTGAGAGGAGTCACCTGCGTGTTGTGCGGTGACGGGTGGTGGAGCGGCGGTTTCGTGGAGGCGGGGCGGCTCGAGGAGACGCGTAGAGTGGCGGCGCAGCTCCGGTGAGGTGGGGCGGCGCTCCAGCGATGCAAGGGTCGGTGCAGCTCTGGTGAAGCGGCGACACTGCTCCGATGAGGCGGTGAGGCGGGGCGGCGCGCTTGCCAAGTAGGGAGGTGAGGCACCGGCGGGACGCAGGGGCGGCGACGGCGACGGCGCTAAGACGGTGGAGCAGCACGCTGGCGGGGCGCCTCCCTTGGGCGGCAGCGGTGCTAGGATGGAGGCGGCAGTTTTTGCGAATGTGGGCAACAGACAGAATGAGATTCGTTGTGGCGATGAGTCCTAAAAATAATTAATCCCCGTCAGCCCGATGTCCAGACCGATGGCGATAAGGTTATCCCCGTCGGCCGTTTGACCTAGCCGACAGGAGTCACTAATACCCGTCGACTATTTACCGGGCCAACGGGACTTATCTCCGTAGGTGCACGCATGGATCAAGCGCTCGGACCTAATCCTCGTCGGCTATGACCTGGCCGACGAGAGTTACTTAACTCTCGCCAGCTACATGAAAGCCGACAGGAGTTACTTAACACCCGTGGACTACAAGCAAAGCCAACGTGAGTTATTGTGGCCGACGATAATATTTGTGATTCCTGTTGTGTTACAGTGCGGTTATTTGAGGAAAAAACAAAATTCTTACTCTGAATTAAGTTCTTTTTATAAAAAGTGGTTTAAACTTTATTTTTTGGGTGGGGGCACCATTTTAAAACGAAACGATGGTTGTGCCTTGTTTTTTAACTTTGCCATTTTACTTGGCATGACTATCTATGCGATTGGGAGTTGGATGGCACGACGTTGCGGTGGCCGAGGATGGAGATGATGAGTGCCTTGCTCATGCCCCACCCTGCAAGACAGTGTGGGCGACAAATACACCGTGCGTCTTCAGCAATGTATGAGATGTGCGTAAACTTTTCTTGTTTACGCATGTTGTTTCCCTCTACCCCTTCCATGGATCTAAACTTCTGTTGTAATCATGAAACTCGAATAGTAATACCTATTCTTGCACCTGCTTTAGAATATCACTTGAGAATGAATGAGGATCCTATCACTAAAAGCTTGGTCTAGGGCATGGTCCAAGTTCGCGAGGGTGGTCTGGAGCTGGGTAGCCGCTTAGCCTGGTTCCGTACCATAAGCCTACAACCTTCCACTGGCTCGAACAACTGACCCAATACATCGGACTGAGTTCTTAGGGGTTCGAACGTCATTCAAACTCAAGGGTTGGTTCAAAACTAGGATCGGCAAGAATAAGCACTACTATTCGGAGGATTGAATACAGAAGGGTAACGGTCCCAACGGTGCGTTGATAAGCACCGATCCTTGGCCACAATAGAGATCGACCCCTGGTTTGATCGTAGCCTCAAGCTTCCGAGGTTACTAATATCCTAGGGCGTCAGCTGAGGGAAAAAACTTGTCTTTACAACAGGAAGTGAGGCCCGGGCGCCACTCACCTAATACCCTGTGCATGATCTAATTTTTGTTGCCTTCATGAAACTTGGATTATGCTTCCACCTAGTCACTAGGTTTCAGAACATCCCCTTGTAATGGATAAGGATCAGGTCATAAGAGGTTAGGTCCAGGTGAAAGGACCATGTTCTCGAGGGTGGTCCGGAGCTGGGAAGCCACTTAGCCTGGTTCTGTACTATAAGCCTACACCCTCCACCACCCTAGAACAGTTGTTCTAGTACCTAGGACTTGGCCCTTAGGGACCTAAACCTTACCCTTACCAAGGGACAGGTTCTAGCTAAAATCGTGCTCGGCAAGGTCCAGAAGCATAATCCAAGGGATTGAATGTAATCAGGATGAGGACCCTGTAGGTACGCCATTAAGCACCATAACAGAGACATGTGCAAGGACACTTTTTAATTCAGGTCACCAGGTGTGGGGGGTCATAGGCATGACGCCTTTTAGGAGCAAAGCGTAGTTCTAGACCCACCTATGGGTTTGCCACCTCATCCGAGCTAGGTGGGTCGGGGGCCATTGTCGGTACCTCAAGGTTGGGGTACCCACTACTGTTGGGTGAAGGCGGACCCTCTAGGAATACCCTTACCCACCATGCTAATGATGGTCCATCCCAGCCCAATGGCTGGGTCTTCCTAGTAAGGCCACTAGGCTCAGGTGAAGGCTAACACCAATAATCAGCGTTCAGGAACCCCAGCAGAGGGGGTATGGATGTGCCACATGTCTTGAAGACGAGTGCTCTCGACACCTACGCATGGGGGATAGACCTCTAGGAACGACCTAACCCTCATGGCGGGTCACCCGGACCTCTGGCTTAAGGGGGTCCAGTGCTGCCACGTGTGGTCAACACAGGAGGAGACGGGACCTCCCCCGAGCAGCATCTAGACCCTAGCCAAGGGAGGCCCAGAGCTATCACGACGAAGGGTGGTCTCAATCACTACTCCCCACACAAGGCAAGGCCCGATGCTGCCACATGTTCTACGAAGCGTGACGTATGCCACGGGGAAAGCCTGACGTCAGCCTATAAGTGTAAAGTTCCTCTACATTAACTGCGGACGAGACATATACCTGTCCGCCCTAGTGGCAGGTAGTGCGTCCACAGTACATAAGCCGCACAGTAACTCGCGCGTTACCAAGACGCCTTTGCATTAACTACAGACGAGACATATACCTTACCGCCTCAGTGGTAGGCGGTACGTCCGCAATACACAGGGCGCATAGTAACTCGTGCGTTACCGAGGCGAGACCATTGACTTCCTGTGCTGCTTGGGCTATTATCATTACAACTCCCACCGTAGCCCGCGAGTTACCGAGGCAAGGGGAAACAAGTGGAGAAGACAGGACGACGCTGCCTAAGCACCCCTACATGCGGTAGCGCGTCAGCCTTCGCCGCAATCTACACTACGCCTGCTTCGATTAGATGGGGCAAGGGCACGACAAGCTAAGAAGTCTACACGAAGACCAAGAGAAGATATCCGTTCTTCACCACCGCTCCGCCTACTCTATATCTAGCAATAGATTACTGGGCCCACTTGTCGGGGCTCGATCACCATGTATATACCTCCATTGAGCTATAAAAGGGGGGACACACACGCAGACTCTCGACTCTCAAAGCAATACAACTCACAGTGGATGCAGGGTATCACGCTCCGGCGGCCTAAACCACCCTAACCCTTGCGTTATCGTGTTCTTCCAGCTAATCAATCAATCCCTAGACCCCCTCCTCGTATTAGGATCACTGGTGGGAGCATTCCGCCCGGAGAATTTTCCCTCAGACAGGAGTATTGTAAAATCAGAGTCAAAAGACAATATGGATTAGATGACTCTGAAGGTGACCAAAATTAATGAGAGAAGATAAAGTTTGAAAGTTCACCACACTATAACTTGCATTCATCTTAGCCTCCTTTGCTATAAATAGAAGGCTACTTTCATCGTATTTAACTCAAGAAGGTGAACATACACTACCAAAATCGCAGGAGCACTCGGCAAAGCCTTAAAAACACTTGGCAAAGTCTTTGCTGAGTGTTGTTCTTGACAAAGAGGGCTCAGCACACAGTGCATCGGCAAAGCCTTCTTTGCCGAGTACTTTTTCTCGGGCACTCGGCAAAGAAGTTTGCCGAGTGCCAAAGAGCACTCAGCAAAGAAAAGTAGCCATTATGATGCCGGGTGACAGAGACGGCGTCTTTGCCGAGTGTCCTAGGTGACACTCGGCAAAGGAGTTATCTTTGCCGAGTGTCTCCTAATACACTCGGCAAAGTAGTTATCTTTGCCGAGTGTCTGCCGGCCAGCACTCGACAAAGAATCCGTCAGCGGGTCCCCGTGTCAGGTTCTTTGCCGAGTGCTTTACATGGCACTCGGTAAAGCGTGCCTCTTTGCCGAGTGCCAGGGCCACTACACTCGGCAAAGAACCTATACCGGTGCCCGGCGTGGAGAGCAGCGGCGGCGGCGCGTGAGAAGAGAGTGAGAGAGTGAGAAAGAAAGGACTTACAGTTGCTATGTATGAGTGCTTTGCCGAGTGCCCTGATCTAGCACTCGGCAAAGATTTTTTTTTAATTTTAAAATACACTTTGCCGAGTGCCCCATGGGCGACACTCGGTAAAGATTATTTCACTATTATTTGCCGAGTGTCAACCATGTGACACCGGTATAGGCTACTTTTGCTGAGTGTCATTTCTGGACACTCGGCAAATTACATTTTTATTTTTTTTATTTTCCTAACCAAACTTTTTTGTGGTGTGTTCCTACACTATATAGACCTACATGTACCATTTTGGGACAATTAGAAAAGTGTTTTCTATAGCTAGTAGATTTAGTTCGTTTATTTGAATTTCCTCGAAAAATTCACATTTGAACTGCAAGTCACTCGATACATGGAAAACAGTGCATGCAAAAATCATATCCATGCTATTTAGCGCAAGTTACGACCGATTTCAGGAGCGGACCAGAAACTTCGAGCACCATGCTCACTCAACATGGTCGTGAACTTGCCATGCAGCTGTTTAAAAATTTTATAAAGCACAAACAAACTCAGGAAATCATGAAACTTGTCCACGTGTCATGATATCATATGTAGAGGCTGTGATAAAAATTTGAGAATGTTTGGAGAAAGTTGTGAGACACTATGTGTAGAAACCTAAAAGAAATACACATGAAATCATAGAGTTTCAATGTGGATCTCTTAGATTTCTACACATAATGCGTCACAGTTTTCTCGAAACTTTTTCAAATTTTTATCACAGCCTCTACATATGATATCATGACACGTGGACAAGTTTCATGATATTTTCTGACTTTGTTTGTGTTTTATTCAATTTTTAAACATGTGGATGGCAAGTTCACGGCCATGTTTAGTGAGCATGTTGCTCGAAGTTTTCGGTCCGCTCCTGAAATTGGTCATAACTTGTGTTAAAAAACATTTGTATCATTTTTGCATGCACGATTATCCAAGTTTCGAGTTACTTGCAGTTCAAATCTAAATTTTCCGAAGAAATTCAAATAAACGAACTAAATCTACTAGCTATTGAAAACACTGTTATAATTGTCCCAAAATGGTACATATAGGTCTATATAATGTAGGAACACACCATAAAAAGTTTGATTGGGAAAATAAAAAAATAAAAATATGCTTTGCCGAGTGCCCACTGAAGACACTCGGTAAAGATTTTCTTTGCCGAGTGTCAGGTATTTAACACTCGGCAAAGAGTATGCTTTGTCGAGTGCCAGACTTCGGTCCTCGGCAAAGTCTGACGGCCATCATCAGCTGTAGACGGCCACTAATGGCCCTTTGCCAAGCGCCATATTTGCCGAGTGTTTGCCACTCGGCAAAGCAGTATTTGCCGAGTGTTTCTCTGTGCCGAGTGTCCCGCACTCGGTAAACAAGCTCTTTACCGAGCGCAGGACTTTGTCGAGTGCGATTCTCGGCAAAGTCTTCTTTGCCGAGTGCCCGATAAAAAGCACTCGGCAAAGCCTCTGGTACTCGGCAAAGGCCCGGATTCCGGTAGTGATAGAAAGTTTTCATTCCTCCACACCCTGTATTTTTGTCGTTCTTGTGTGCTTTTGTGCCAACCAAAGAAGAACTGGATTTCTATCACTTCGTACACTGTACTTGCTTACTGGCTGCATGCACATGTCACTGCTGCAGCCACACAATTCATCTGAGCTAGCTAGTCAACATGTATGTCCCTATTTTGTATTGAACTGCACAGATAAATATACTGCATCGCGTCTGCATTTCTCAGTTCAGATTAAACCTCGATTGGATCCCCACGTTACGTTGTACATATATACTTCTCATGTTGCTAGCTGAGTCCACAAATAAGGATCTAAATGAACTATAGATCAACGGGAAATTTTCAGTTAGATTCTTTTACAAGGCCAGGTGTTTCACCTAGAATCTGCTAGTTAATAAGGTTACAACATGTCTTTATATAGTGTCCCTTTTTTTCTACTACTCAGGCACCTTCTTATGTCAATATATAGTAGTGCATCATCACGCATGGTGTGTGACATTGAGTCGTCCATCTCATATTGCGCATTTGCATTTAGATTTTCGAGTGGTGATAGCATATAATATACTAGCTATAGTAGAAAAACAGAACAACAATCTATTTCCATGAAATGTTACACCAGAAACAAGATATTGTATGCCATTATATAAGCTATGATTTCACGCTGTTGCTCCCCGGCCTTTATTGTCTATTTGATCATATATATATAGAGACACACTGCACAAGTGAGAATTGCAGAGTGCTGGAAGCAAGTACCACATATATATGAGCGAGGAACAACACACATCATATCGCGGGTCCTAGAAAAGCACCGGGAAGAGAATAAACTAAAAAAACATTAAATACTCATGAGGTTTTCTCCTGACTAAGCGTGAAACAAAACCCAAGCTAGTCGGAAGAAAACTGTCGTGGGCAACACGTGCGTACGCGCATGCATGCAGCAGGCGGAGCAGGAGCTGGCTCGAACCTCTTCAGTGCCCAGGGCCTCTAGGGCTGGGCCCCTGGGTGAGCTGCGCTACCCATGCCATGATCAGCGACCTGGCCCTCTCATGCAGCATGCGGTGGCCAGCGTGCTGCTGCTGCCCCACCGCGGGCAGCCGCCTGCCCGCCGCCTCCACGGAAGTAAGTGCAGTGGAGGAGAGAGCCACGGCGACGAGCAGAACGGTCAGGACGATCCCTGCAGCTCTGATGGACTCAGGCATCTTGGGCGAGAGGTTGACGAAGAAGCCCTACTACACCTTTCTTCTTTTCTGAAGACCTTACTTGGCAGTGCTAGCTTTCTGTAGTGAGTACGTACGTAGCCCACAAACTAACAGGAGTTCGATGGCGATAGCTATAGCTTCTGTGTGGCAACGGGCAAATGACATGGCTCTCTATATATAAGCCCGTTGCAATATGCACGAGAGAATTAGTTTGTCCGCCATGTTTCTGTACTGTGCACTCTTTAAAAAGCATTTCTGCATGCCCCTAGCTAGATAGCCTAGCTAGCTACTTGGATCTACGGCTCCCCATCCCCCCCAGCGTATAAAGAGCTGCATTGCTTGCATAGAACGAATCTTTGATCCGTGAGTTTGCCTTAATTGCGGTAAAGAAAAACGAGGCCGATCGCTCGTCTTTTCACGCGCGGACAGTGGACGGTTTGCAGCACTAGCTAGTGAGTACTACTCGGAAGCAGTACGTACGTGCAATAGATCAAATAACTAGCTAGATCATGTGGAGCACATACGATCATGTGGAGCCATGCAACGACAAGATTAAACTGCTCTTAATTTCTTATGTTCTTATAAACAACTAGCTAGATACTACATATGTTAAAGATGCCGTGTAGATCGGTAGTTTTATTTTCTGGTGGTAGGGGATATATATGAACATTTGATAGCTGTATGTAAAGTTTCTAACATGTACCATTCTGGACGGAAGACAAATGCGTCATCTGCGTTCTTTGGTTCATCGCCACATGTAACCTACGCGTTTTTTGTGGCCACACTGCCCATGACCATGCACGCATGCTTCGCCGGATCCGATCGAAAGAGTGGAGTACGCACGATCGAGCACCCATGCATCACGCGCGGTCGCATTTAGAGCTAGCTCTCGGAAATTTAGGTGGCGACGGGAGCTACCTGCGTCCGGACGCCTCCCCCTGCCATTGTTTACCTCCCCCGACGCGCACCGTCGTGGGGTGTTGGGTTTCAGGGCCGGCCTGGCGGGCAGCACCAAGCACAAGAGCCCGCAATCTCGCGCCTCCTGCCGCTGAATACCATGGCGATGGAGTACCGGAACTAACCGGCCTACTACTAGCTAGTATATATCCCTATATCCATGGCCTCCATCTCCAGCCATTGACCCTACGCGCGCATTTCTCAATGGCCTACATGCCGGTCGACACGAGAAGCCATGCAACGCTGTACTAACTGCTCTCTCTCTCTCTCTCTCGCTCTCCCTTTGTGTGTGTGGTGGGGTGGGGGGTTGAGAAGCAACTGCTCTAACTACCTGCCGCCACTTGCTGCAAGGAGCCACATCAAATCCAACCGAAGCCTACTATCCAAACCAAGAACCTTTTTTTTTTGTGTGTGTGTGTGGAACCAGCCCCGGTTTTCTGATGCAAGTCGGCCCTGTTTGGATGTTCTAAAAAATGTACGTACTTGTCGCTATTTTAACCTGAGGATCCTACCGACTAGTGAAATTATTGTTACATGGTCTGACCTAGATGGGTGATTCAAGGAGATACAAGTCTTTATCCTGGTTCGGGCAAGAGAAGTCCCTACTTCCAGCAGAAGGGGATGAGATCTATATTACTTGTACCTAAGTGCTTGCAGTAGAGAATACAAGCTGGTTGAAAGAGGGAAAAGGATCTCAAGTCCCTGGGGTTGATTGAGGCTAATACTAATGTCCGCATGGAGATAAAAAACAGTGAAGTGTTCGCCCCTTGCCTGAAGACCTGGGCTCCTCTATTTATAGCCCACCAGGAGTGTCGGGGTTTGTCGCACATGGAAGAGGGGGTGTGTCCGAGCCCCTGTAGCAGGTATGGCCCTTAGTATGGCCTTTGTACTTGCTGTTGACTTGAGCTAGGTGGAGAATGTCCGGTTCCTGTATTTGCATCTTTGACTGAGCAGAGAGCCGAGGCCAGTGCCTGTGCTCGGTCGCATGCTCGAGCCTGTATGATGGAAGAGTTACCCGAGTCGTAGTGGTTGGAGCAGTGGTAGGTATGGCAAAAAGCTCTTGGTAATATGTAGGGTATTCAATGTCAGCTCTGTAGTTTCTGGTGACGTCCGGCGTCCTTTCATCGGTATTATCAAGGCAGAAGCCATGCTCGGGCGAGTCAGAAGTCTTCCCGAGGCCATGGCCGTGGCCGAGCCTACTTTAGGGCTCGCAACCGTGCAATCCACAGTTAAAGGAGTGGCCTTGTCACGGAGGGGCAGACCGGACAGGAGGTCCCTGCTGCCGAGGTGGTTGCGGCACCCCCTGCGATGTCTGTCGAGGCCATCCACGACCTATCCACAGAGGGGCCAAGGGTGGCTGACGCGACATCGGCGGTGGCATCGCTAACTCCTTCGAAAATAGTGATCTCCCTCCTCAAGTCCCCGACTTCTGATTGAGGCAAGGGGGCGATTCACGCCGATGAAGCTAGTCCCTCGAGGTAGCCTAAGGTCCTGGTCCTGGAGCGCACCATGCTCTTCCACGACGATGAGGTGAGAAGTGATGTCATCCGCATTGGGAGGAATCCCTTCAGATGGGGAGGCCCACGCCTTACGTGGCTGGAAGTTGACTCCTCAGGTGATGAGCCACTGTTCACCCTTGATGATGAGGAAGAGCAGGAGATGTGGGATGAGTTCCATAATATGGGACGCATAAGAGGATCGAGCATCTTGTATGGTGACATATTCCCTTTCGTAGGGTGTGTCTTGATGGTGTCCATTTTCTTTTTAGGATCTCATGGCAAAGTCTGCGGCTAAGTCCATCTTCCTTCGCTTCGAGTGCGACATCTGGGACGTGTTGCGACGCTAGAGGAGCTTGCTTGATCGGTTAAACGAGCAGCTTGCCTAGAAGAGCACTGAGGCGGTAGATCTCTAGGCGATGTGCTCAGAGCCGAGGGACAAGGCCGTCGCGGCACGTTGGGAGGTGGCACCCTTGGCCGAGAAGGTCCGCTCGCTGGAAGAGGACATTCAGAGGGTGTCTGGCGAGCGGGAGGAGCTTCAACATCAAGCCGTCGAGGCTTCTTCTTGAGCCGGATCCCTCGCCGAGGATATCAAGGCCCAGCAGTCCGAGGCCCTAGGCCTAAGGACCCAAATGGGAGGTACATGTTGCTTACCTATATTTCACCTGCCTAGACCACTTTGGTTGTATCTTAGCTTTTGTCTGATTGATTTTAGAGCTTATGTGAGACCTCGTTATCTCCATCGATATGTCCTAGACGCTCTCTCGAGCCGTTGAGGAGAAGATCACTGAGCTCAATGCCCTATCCGAGGCAGTGGCGGACTTTGGCCGAACCTTCAGCGCTGAGACATCCCCTCGGAATGATCCCCATGAAGCCACATGCTGGCCCTGAGCGGCCATATGCGGAGTGAACTCCGCGAGGCCGTCCACACTGGAGTGAAGCAGGCACTAGCCATCATTGCATCCCACTGCGAGGTAGACCTCAAGTGGGTGAGCGAGGGCCATTGTTGGGGACCTTTGGCTTCCGAAGGTCCTCAAAAACATGATTTAACAATGTTTCTGGAAGTACAATGCATGAACAGGAACCTTCGGACTTGAATTGAAACCACAGCGTGAAGAAGCATAAGGAATACAAAGGATAGCGTGAAGCCGAAGCTGTGCGTAGAAGAGCTTCGGCAAGGTGGCAGAAAAGGAAACCGACTTAAGGATGAAAAGGCTATTCAGACCCCAGCGGGTTACTATAGAGTTATTAGCAAATGTAAAGGGCATGGATGTAATTTTACATGGGATGTGTCCCATGTCTATAAATAGATGAACAGTATTCCCGTACTGTTCACGCTGACTTGACACTTGCTTTTGGCGTCACGCTTGTAGCATTCGGTTCCAAACCTTGGCTTCTCACAGCCCAGACAAAGATGCCCATTCTTATAATACCTTCGGGAGTAATCTGGTGAAGGTAGATTTGAAATGTCTTCAGAACTTCAATAACAAAGCTACTCAGGGGGAACCGAAGTCCAGCCTTGAGAAAGCTTTGGAAGATCACGACCTCATTTTCTTCGGGGGTAGGAGAAGTTTTCTCTCCGTCATCAGCCCTCACTATAGACACATCTCGGAAATATCTCCCCCTCATATTGTCAAGATGACTCTGTTTGATGCTTGATTTTCCGAAAACCGTGTGGCTTGGTCGCCATGGTCGGTCTTCGGACTCTTCCCCGCCACTCTCTACATCATAACTGTCGCTTTCACCAGTATCTTCAGACAAACCTTCCAAAATTTCTTTGGTAATCTTCTCTGTATTGGTCTTCGCTATTGATTCAAGAAAACCAAGATTCATTTCTTCAGAAAGACTTAGCTTCGGATCAGCAGCCACCTTCTTGTCCGAAGACATCTTCGTAAGAACTGGAAAAGTGTTCTCAACACCGAAGCTTAAAATGTACGCAAATTTTGTTGCACAGGCTAAAAGTTGAGTGAGCAAGAGCAGATGGCAAGAATGCATGCCAATTAAGCTCGTGGTGCGCTCTTATTTATACGCCTGGTGCGTTATTTGCTGCAGGGCCCGCCTGTCAATGGTTGTTGCTATTCTAGCAAAGGGAAGGTGTTTTTTCGGACCTTCGGCTTTGGGCCTTCGTCCTTGTCGCAATCTAAATTTATCATTCTGACAAATTAATATTGCGAGGGGCTACTGTTGGGGACCTTCGGCTTCCGAAGGTCCTCAAAAACATGGTCTAACAACGTTTCTGGAAGTATAATATATGAATAGGTACCTTCGGACATGAATTGAAACTACAGCGTGAAGAAGCGTAAGGAGTACGAAGGATAGCGTGAAGTCGAAGCTGTGCGTAGAAGAGCTTCGGCAAGGTGGCGGAAAAGGAAACCGACTTAAGGATGAAAAGGCTATTCAGACCCCAGCGGATTACTATAGAATTATTAGCAAATGTAAAGGGCATGGATGTAATTTTACATGGGCTGCGCCCCATGCCTATAAATAGATGAACAGTATTCCCGTACTGTTCACGCTGACTTGGCATTTGCTTCTGGCGTCACGCTTGTACTCTTGCTGTCCTTCAAGCCGAAGGTACATTTGTAATTTACAATCATTTCTATTTTTCCATATCAATAAAATAGAAATGATCTAATAATAATGTTTGTATTAAGCTTTATATTTCGTGTGAATTCTTCGTCATTATCTCTTGTGCTTACGAAGGTATGCCCTTCATGACCTTCGTCCGAAATTCATTATATCCCGAAGGGAAATAATGTTTCAGAGGACGAAGGACTTTATCATTTAACACTTTTTATGTTGCCTTGTTCTTAATTCTTAGCATTTGAGAACAAGTCCCCAACATTGGCGCCCACCTCCGGTGAACTCACTTCCACTTTTTTGAGTTTCGAACACCTTCGACAAGCGAAGACCTTCGTCATGGCGCCGAAGAAAGCTTCAGCAACAGGGGCTGCGGCTCTGCAACCACTAGACCCTAATCAGGAAACTCTCTCTCTTCGGGAGGCCCGAAGCCAGAAGAGGAAGGTTGCCAGCCCGATGCCTCAAGAGGACGAGCTAGACCAAGAAATCAGAAATATGGAGATGCTTCATCAACAGGTGCAAAGGAAGAAGGAAAAAATGGCCAGGCTAGCTGAACTACAAAGGCAGATAGACGAAGCCTCTGAGGAAGTTCGTCATCTTACTCAAGATGAGCAGAACCGAAGGCCTCAGCACAAAGACCTTCATCAGGAGGGTTTCTTCAACGAAGATGACTGGTATGAGAATTTCCACCATGGAAATTTTGCTTTTGATGATGCTTCTCCTCTGTCCGCTGAGCTGCAGGCTACACCTTGGCCTCCGTCCTACAAGCCGCCCCAGCTTCCCATGTACGACGGCCATTCAGATCCGAAGCAATTTTTGATGAGTTACGAAGCAACAATATCTTCGTACGGTGGCAATAATGCAGTCATGGCAAAGTCTTTTGTCATGGCTGTCAGGAGTGTTGCCCAAACATGGTACTCCTCTCTTCGGCCAGGAACAATTACCTCATGGCAAAAGCTGAAGGACATGTTGTTAACCAGCTTCCAAGGGTTTCAAACGAAGCCGGTCACTGCTCAAGCTCTATTCCAGTGCACCCAGGATCATGAAGAATACCTTCAGGCGTATGTCCGAAGGTTCCTACGTCTGAGGGCACAGGCACCAACAGTGCCCAATGAAATCGTCATTGAGGCTATGATTAAGGGACTTCGGCCGGGACCTTCAGCTCAATACTTCGCCAGGAAGCCTCCTCAAACTTTGGAGAAGTTGCTCCAAAAGATGGACGAGTATATCCGAGCTGACAATGACTTCTGCTAAAGAAGGGAAGAAGCATACAGGTTCTCTGAGATGACCAGGGGCTTCGGAGGAAGATTTCATCCGAGGCATGTGAGGTCAATTCACAACTCTACTCAGCCTGATGATAGAGGGAATCAACAGCAAAGGCCACAGTACTCTTCGTAGGCTTCGGGACAACAACAGCAAGCTTCGGGGCAACAGCAAAGCTCCTTCCGGCCGCCAGCTCCAAGGGGCAGAGGCGCCAGGGGCTTCGGAGGAAGATTCGGGGACCAGCCAAGAAAAATCTATTGTCTGTTCTGTGGTGAGGACAAGGGCCATACCACCAGGATGTGCCATGTCACCATCCAGAAGCAAAAGGAGATTGCCGAAGCTGCAGCACAACAGAGTCAGCCGAAGCAAGTCATGCACACCGCTTCATATCATTCGCCCTACATTCCAGAATATGTAGGCAACCACCCTGCAGCTTCTGTTGCTTCGGCAAGTCAACCCCAAGCATCTTGGCAGCAGCTTCCGCCTCTGCCACCGTTGCAACGAGGCCAGCAGCCAGAAGGGAGTCAGCATACTCAACACCAAAGGGACTTCAGAGAAGAGTCCGAAGCTCGCACAGTCAATAGCACTGTGCCAGAGTCGAAGCACATTTATTAACAAATATCCTACCTTGATGGCGGTCTCTTGCATTTAGTATTATTTTCTTTTTAACAAGGAACACTTATGGGAGACTAGAGTGTTTTTTGTCAATTTAAATTTCTTGTAATAGTTTTGTTGTTTGCCACAAGAAAAATATATCTTCTCCGCAGGCTTAAGTTGCCGAAGCTTAAAGATTTGTGACAACAAGGAGGATCTTCGAATTATTAAAAATTTATTTTAAAGGCACACAGTGTGCATTCTTCGAAGCAGCAAAAAGTCGTTCTAAGGAACGCAGTGTAAGTTTGCTGAAGCTACAAAAAGCCGTTCCTAAGGGAGCGCAGTGTAAGTTTTCTGCTCAAAAGTCATTCCAAAGGGAATGCAGAGCTTACAGCGAAAAATAAACGCTGATACCGCCTAAGTAAAGGACGAAGCGCGAAAAGTCAACGTGAATACCGCCGAAAGTAAAAGGCGAAGAAGCTCCTAAGGGAGGCTTACAGCGAAAAATAAACGCTGATTCCGCTGAAGTAAAAGGCAAAGAAGCTCCTAAGGGAGGCTTACAGCGAAAAGTCAGCGCTGATATAAAAAGATTGTGTATTTTTATTGCAGGAATGTGTGTATCTTCGGCACAAATATCATTTTGCATAACATAACATCATCACATCATTTTGCATAACATAAGCATCATACATCATGCTGCATATGGCGCAAGAAGGGGATACAGTATCGACCTTCGGAGTATACTTTGAAAAAGTGAAAATCGTGTTAAGGCATAAGAAGGGAACACAATATTGATCTTCGAAATTGTACATCTTCGGAGAATGTTTTCACGAAGCGTGGACATGCTTCATCAGAGCAGTATCGAAATTGTACAGCTTCGGAGAATGTTTTCACGAAGCATGGACATGCTTCATCAGAGCAGTATCGAAATTGTACAGCTTCGGAGAATGTTTTCACGAAGCGTAGATATGTTTCATCAGAGTAGTATTGGAGAATGTCTTCTTCACGAATCATGAAAAGAAGGGAAGGTGTTTTTTCGCCGAAGGCTCAAAGATGGTATGTATGTAAAATTTCATGCATCGTAAAGAATTGAATCATGAAAAGAAACTTGTATATTACATTCAAAGTTACAAAATATTACATAGATCACATTTCAAATGTTTTTACAATAACATCTAGTCTTCTCTAAGTACTACTTCTGCAGCCTCATTTAGAAGTTGTTCAACAACTTTATCCATGATAGCTTCGGCCATTTGTCTAATTTCGTCATCCCCCTTCGTGTGGGGGCCAACAGACGATCCAGCAGGTTCTGAGGGAAGAGAATATATGTCTATGTTACTATTACAAACCATAAGCAAGTTCGAAATCAAAAATTACAACAGAGCCAAAAACCACTAGTTGGTACCTATTTGGCTTTCGAGCTCTGTACTTTTTTCAGCGGCCTTGGTTACTTCCCTAGCGTCATGGATACCTTGCTCGCTTCTTCGAATAATTTCCTGGGCCATTTCTTGGCCACCATTGTCCCAGATGTCGGTGAAAAATTTTCCAACAACCTGGCTAGCTTCGGCCGAGGGGTCTTTAATATATTCAAGGGATAAGGTGGCTTCGGATTGCGCAAGAAGCTTAACATGATCGCAGCCTTTTCTCTCCAGCATAGTAGCAATCCCCCTGGCACCTGAAAAGGCATAAATGTCTCCACGACTGTTTAGAATTTCTTCAAAGGCTTCAGCTTCGTGGCTGATCCACTCGATCGGGCCTTCTGGGTTACCTCTCACAAAGTCCTCTTCACTTGAAAATGCGCTAACACTGGCGAAGCTGGTTTTTATCTTCTTTACACATTCCATGGATTTTTCGTAACACCTTTTCTTGGACGACTGAAGCTCTTCAACGGTTCCTTCTAAATGATTTGCCCATTGGTCGCTAAGTTCTCGCTTCGTTTCTTCAAGTATGCGTTCTTCTTTAGCACGGGCTAATTGCTTCCGAAGATTGTCAATCTCGTGCTTTTGAGCTTCGGCCTGTGCTTTAGAGACAGCTTCGTCTTCTTTTATCTTATTCATCAACGTAACTAGAATTTGGTCTTTTTCCAAGGCTTCGTTCCTCAGCTTGATAACCTCTGTTCGAAGATTATTGAGAGCAATGGTGCAGCTTTCGTCTTTAGCATTCTTTTGTGCCCTTAAGGCATTGCTGAGTATTAAGCCCTATTCAAAAGAATGCATGGATCTACATAAGAATAAAAGACTAATTTAAAAAATTCATAAGTTTCAAAATTCATAATTGTTGTACCTTCAGACTATTGTAGGCAAGACTATCCGCAAGATCGTCCTTTGTCATCGCGCAGAGGCCGGCCTCCAGCTTCGGAAACCCCATGCTTCGGGCCATTTCCGGGCAGACGGGTAATTCTTTGTTATCTGGGAGGCAGTATAAGAAGTCATCTTCATCCGTGCCGTTGAATATTAAGGCCCCTTTTGGATACCTTAGTTCTTGTGCATAGTGATTAGCTTCAAAAATTTCTTCTTCAGATAATCTTTTCCCCGAAGCATGTCGAATAATATAATCGAGGGCTTTGGAGGATGCTTCGGGGGCAGTAGTACTGGTTTCTTCAACTAAAGTTGGCTCTGTCATTTTTGCTTCTTCGGCCTCCAAGGATTTTACCTTGGTGGGCTCTGAAGGCCCAGCCTTAGTCTCAGATTGTTGCTTTGAAGCTTCAGCAACAAAGATTTCAGTTTCCACTTCGGAAGTTTCGGCAATCTTTTCGGAGTTGTGCTTGAAGACTTAATTGTCTCCAAAACATCTAGCACATTAGCCATTCTTTTCCTTTTTGGGGTCACCGCTGGGCCCTTCTGGTTTTTTGTTGTCTCAATTTTTGTTGAAGGACTTAAAATCTCCAATATTTTTGTTCCTTCAGTTCTTGGTTCGTCTGCTTTCTCTGTTGAAGGTGCTTCGGTTTTTTCTTCAATCTTCGGCACTGGAGACGGTCCTTTGGTTTCGGTGGCCGAAGAGACCTCACCAATAAACGCAGGCACTGTGGCTGGTTCAATGTAACGTGCCCGGTGTGTGAGCACCTTTACCTTTTTTCTTTGCGGCGCTGGCTCGCTAGGATCACCCGAGGCAACTTCCTTTACAGGAGAAGTATTTTTCCTTTTGTGGCTTGGCACCGGGTAATGGTAGTCAGGGTAGACAAACCCAATTGCATCAAATACCCGGTTAAGCCTCTTCTTCTTTCGGCCTCCGAAGGCCGCTGATAATGCAGTATCCTCGGCCTTCGAGTATACCTCAAGCAATTCGTCACTTACGTTTTCAATACTTTTTAACCAGTCGTCATCTGGTTCAACAAACTTATCTCCGTATTTGAATGTATATTTTAGTCTAACCAGCCCACCTTCGTCAGGTTCTTTGATGGTCTCCTTCGGCATTTCCCACTTTCCTGCAAGTGGCCAAACTCTGAAGGCAATATGCTCTTGGACCAAATCCCTTGTCCCAATAAAAGAGCAGATCACGCCGAAGGCTCTCTCGCATTCTTCAGCTGCTTCATCCATTTCCATCTTCGGCTTTCGGAGTCCGAAGCGTTGCCAGATAGGGCGCATGATGATACCCTTAACATCCTCCTGTGCTGTCAAGTCATTCTTCACATAGTACCATTCTGTCATCCAGGCACCGGGCCACCTCTTCCGAAAGGTTGGCACGGGGCAGCTTGACCCGGAGCGGGCACCGAAGCTGTAGCAACCAAAGTTATTGTGGTATTGTTCCTTCCCCTAGGGCTTCGTCTCATATACTAACTCATGAATATTGCAAAAGCTTTTAGCATTCGGTTCCAAACCTTGGCTTCTCACAGCCCAGACAAAGATTCCCATTCTTACAATAGCTTCGGGAGTAATCTGGTGAAGGTAGATTTGAAATGTCTTCAGAACTTCAATAACAAAGCTGCTCAGGGGGAACCGAAGTCCAGCCTTGAGAAAGCTTCGGAAGATCACGACCTCATTTTCTTCGGGGGTAGGAGAAGTTTTCTCTCCGTCATCAGCCCTCACGACAGACACATCTCGGAAATATCTCCCCCTCATGTTGTCAAGATGACTCTGTTTGATACTTGATTTTCCGAAAACCGTGTGGCTTGGTCGCCATGGTCGGTCTTCGGACTCTTCCCCGCCACTCTCTACATCATAACTATCGCTATCACCAGTATCTTCAGACAAACCTTCCAAAATTTCTTTAGTAATCTTCTCTGTATTGGTCTTAGCCATTGATTCAAGAAAGCCAAGATTCATTTCTTCAGAAAGACTTAGCTTCGGATCAGCAGCCACCTTCTTGTCCGAAGACATCTTCGTAAGCACTGGAAAAGTGTTCTCAACACCGAAGCTTAAAATTTACGCAAATTTTGTTGCACAGGCTAAAAGTTGAGTGAGCAAGAGCAGATGGCAAGAAAGCGTGCCAATTAAGCTCGTGGTGCGCTCTTATTTATACGCCTGGTGCGTTATATGCTGCAGGGCCCGCCTGTCAATGGTTGTTGCTATTCTAGCAAAGGGAAGGTGTTTTTCGGACCTTCGACTCTGGCCCTTCGTCCTTGTCGCAATCTAAATTTATCATTCTGACAAATTAATATTGCGAGGGGCTACTGTTGGGGACCTTCGGCTTCCGAAGGTCCTCAAAAACATGATTTAACAATGTTTCTGGAAGTACAATGCATGAACAGGAACCTTCGGACTTGAATTGAAACCACAGCGTGAAGAAGCATAAGGAATACAAAGGATAGCGTGAAGCCGAAGCTGTGCGTAGAAGAGCTTCGGCAAGGTGGCAGAAAAGGAAACCGACTTAAGGATGAAAAGGCTATTCAGACCCCAGCGGGTTACTATAGAGTTATTAGCAAATGTAAATGGCATGGATGTAATTTTACATGGGCTGCGTCCCTTGTCTATAAATAGATGAACAGTATTCCCGTACTGTTCACGCTGACTTGGCACTTGCTTTTGGCGTCACGCTTGTACTTTTGTTGTCCTTCAAGCCGAAGGTACATTTGTAATCTACAATCATTTCTATTTTTCCATATCAATAAAATAGAAATGATCTAATAATAATGTTTGTATTAAGCTTTATATTTCGTATGAATTCTTCATCATTATCTCTTGTGCTTACGAAGGTATGCCCTTCATGACCTTCGTCCGAAATTCATTATATCCCGAAGGGAAATAATGTTTCAGAGGACGAAGGACTTTATCATTTAACACTTTTTATGTTGCCTTGTTCTTAATTTTTAGCATTTGAGAACAAGTCCCCAACAGCCATCCTACCCAAGGAGGATGATCTTGCCGAGGCAGAGGTCTAGAGGCTCGCCGATGTCATCGAGGGCTAGTCATGGCGCTGGATCACCACTTTGAAGAAGAGGTGGTTCTGCCAATCTCTCCACTCGACGCTGGGTCCTACTCGGATGCAACGCCCCCAGAAGAAGTCGAGGGTGCTACCTTGCCCCCTTCTGACGTCCAAGCCAATCACCCTGCGGGGTTGTAACAAACTTATGAGTTTGTTCTTTGTATATTGTTTTAAGTCTTTTTTTATTCTTTGTGTTCTGTCGTGCACTTTTTCTCGTGTTTTGTGTTCATCGACTTGTCTTTTTATGGAGTTTCTATCAGAATGCGAGTTACCTTCTTAAGAGATGGATGGCCAGTGAGGAAACCGTATCCCAGAGGCGTAGGTGTTCCCGTGCCTCGGCCACCCTTCGTATCAGGATGTCTCTTGTTCTTTTAGGATTTCGTTTTTTGACTAGGCCGAAAGCACCAAATTCGTTTTTAAGAAAAAAAACTTCTGAGAAAAAGTGGCACAGAGGGGTTCCCCCTTCTAGCTCCCGAGGGAGGTTTGGTCTAGGGAAGATAGGTCTGAGCCTCACTTGATGGTTAGAATTTTTATTCATAAGTATTTGGAATACATAACAACTTGGAAATCTAAGGGTAGAAGCGACGTAACTGCTCGATGTTCTAAGCATTCTCATAGACCTCTCCTTGTTCGTTGCAGAGCTTGTAAGTTCCAGGTTTCAGCATCTTAGTGATGATGAAGGGTCCTTACTAGGGAGGGGCGAGTTTGTGGCACCCTCGGTTGTCTTGTCATAACCGAAGTACCATGTCACCCTCCTGGAATCCCCGGGGTCGAACGCGCCTTGCATGGTAGCGCCGAAGCTACTGTTGATACCTGGCAGAGTGTAGGAGTGCTACGTCTCGAGTCTCTTCTAGATGGTGAAGTGAGTCCTCGCGATTTACTTGATTGTTGTGCTCGTTGTATGCTCGTAACCTTGGGGAGCCATGCTCTAAGTCCATGGGCAAGATGGACTCAGCCCCATAGACTAGGAAGAATGGCGTGAATCCCGTGGCCTGGCTCGGGGTCTCACACCTAGGTTTTAGGGGCACCAAACCCGGGCGCGAACATCACCAAGTGTGTGCTAGGACCAAGCCTCACACATATGATGACTCATGGTACAGAAACGAATGTCACATCATTAATATATAATTGAGTTCTGTACAAAATATATAAATAATTACATCATATGAAGACAACGATCCAGCAACCAAAGTTGACTGGGAGATGATGGCCTAGACCACTCACAAACTCATCACAGCATCCTTCATCCGCCTCATCCTGCGGTACATGTTCTTGACCTAGGGGGAATGTGAGTACAAGGGTGAGCTCACATACGTTCATCGCTCAACAAGTTGTGGGGAATAATGTGCATGAACTCACCAAAGGTGGGAGCTTATGTGAAATGTAAAGCTTATCAAAGGAGATGGTTACAGTTGAGTATTGCTTTTAGAGCTGGTCAAAATTTTATTAGCAGTTACTAGGTGTAAGTAGATACCTGCACAAATAAATAAGAGATCAAATTAATAATAACACCCACAATGCAATGCATATGACAAATTAAGTTTTAATTCCATAATTTATTCATGTGAGTGTCTGAGCCGCTCATGACCGTGAGCACGGCTGATATACCGATTTTACACTCTGCAGAGGTTGCACATCTTTACCTACAAAGTCATGTATCCTGTCCAGCCAGGGTTTGCAAGGCCCTTAGACACTTCCGAGGTGAATGGCTAGGGATCCATTACGAGGCCTTTACAAAGTTCCACTAGCTTCAGAAAACTCGCTATGGTTTCTGAGAAGGGCAATATAGGAATCCCTCATCCGAAAAGCCATCGCAGCATGATCGACCCAAGAACCTCCCTATACGCAGCTCCTCTACCGCCCTTGCCCCTTTCGGGTAAGGTAGTCCTCCACTAGCTTTCCTAATTAGTCAGCCAAGGGCGTCCCATACCACCCTTGTGGTAGCACTGTTTTCCCATGTGGTTCTCCATGTTCCAATTAACATGATGATCTTATCATCAATAATTAAGACAACAACATAATTGGAACATGATCATAATAAAAAATTAATTTCCCAAAACTAGGTAGAGCAACAACAAATCTACCCAATAGTTCTTTTGTCTGCAAGGTGTGGGATAAACAATGCTAGGGATGCCTACTAGGTCCCATCAAATTAACCTGAGCATGTCGTAGTGATTAACATGAACATTATTAGGAAGGAAAAAGTGATCAAGGGCACAACGTACCTTAGCCTCGAGATTTCCAGGTAACAACTTGGTCTTCAAGTGACTCATAACCACGCTGCTATTCGTAGCAATACAAACAAACATGGTACAAGCAAAATTAACATCACACCAAACATAAGAACAAACTACATAATAATGATCTACGCGTCGTAACGAGAACCTAGATTCGAGAACCACTAAATTCGGAGTTACGGTTAAAGAGTTATGATTTTCTAAAGATTTAAGTGTTGGATACAAAAGAAACTAAGTGCATAATTTTTAATTTAGGTTTCATAACAAACTAAGGTTACTTGATGGTAAATAATATTATTATGAATTTAATGCAACTGGAATGGATATATTTGGAGTTAAAATGAATTACTTATGAATTAATCAAGATTCTAGATTTATTTCTACACCAGAAATTATTTTCTATATTACTCTATTCGGTCTATTAAAAAACCCGGGGCTGTGGATCTAAAAATATAAGAGCACAAGGGATGTTTCCTAAAATTCCAGGGCACAACCGCAATTACTCTTCACCAAATCGGACGGTGGGTTGATTTTCTAAATCTGCAGGGGCTCTTTAGCAAACTTGCGGCGCTGAACGGGTACAGGCGCAAGAGATCCATTAGATCTCGATACGACGGCTAGTGATAGATTATAAAGCTGTACGCGACTACGGCCCCATGATTCGAGATCGGTGGCTCAGATATGCATCCCAATCGGTACACATGTGGTCTAATTTCGGCCGTCACGGGTTAGGTCGATCAACGGTCAAGGTCGTCAAGCCCTACGATTTTAATCTCTGTTGTTCGACACACATCCAACGACAGGCATGCATCGCCTACCTCCCTCCACTCGCCACGACGGCGCACAGAGCCTGCGCAGCGACTCCCTCACCGGAGAAACGCGAGCAAGCGCCCTGGTGCCCCAAACTCGAATCAAACTGGTGCTATACAAGAAGAAGGGAAGCACAAACGACCCAGATGAGTTCTCACTGGCATTGGTGACTTGGAGAAGCCGGTTCACGCAGAGGGCGGGTCCCTGGCAAAGTTTTGCTTTGTTGAGCAATTCGGTGGGCGAGAGACGCCGACTCCGCCCATAAGTGTCACGGACGACTTCACTCTGGTTCTGTGCAAGCTTTCAGCTCGAACTCAGGCACCGAGCGCCAACGGAGATGATCCACGGTGGCGCATATTTCTGACTCCTGCGCACCATCGGAGACGCACTCCCCCCCGCGGCTTTGGCGCTGACCTTTGGTGCGTGAAGGACAAGGAAAGGCATGGCCTCTGCGCCACGTTTTATAGCCGCCAGAGGATCGACATGGGTGGGAAACTCAAACTCCGCGTGGCGGCAAACTTCACGAGAGCGGTCGTTGAGGGTGGAAGACACCCAGGCCCCAGCTCACTAGCCTGGCCCATAGCCTAGTGTCTCCCACGGTGCCCACACACACATCGGAGGCCTGATAGGCGGGCCCCGCTACATCAGTGACATGTCATGCCAAGGAAATGGGCCAAGTAGCGGAGATGTGCTGGGCCGCGCGACAAGGGGTTTCGTGGGCCACGGTGGAGATTGGGCCCAAACCGAGGTTTGTTTTCTTTTTCTCCTTTTCTGTTTTGTATTTTCTTTTCTATTTTGTGTTCCCAATTTCAACTCATACTCAAATTCAAATTTCAGTTTAAATTTAATTAGAGTTCAATATTACAACATTTTTAAGTGCTCAAATAAAAACCCCAACATGAATGCAAGTTATATTTATAAAATTATTTTATTCTCATATTTAGAAATATATATTTCAAATGTGAAGTACACACATCATTAAGAAATACACTTTTGAATGTAAATTTAAAGGTTCTTCCAAAATTCCACATTTACTATTTATTATTATTTATTTAAATTAAAGAGCTATGTTTTATAAAGGAAGAAAATCATTTATAGAAATCGTTTTATTTCAAATTCTTTTAGAGAATTCTTTAATTCATCCAAATGTGATTTTTGAGTGTTACAAATTCTACCCCCCTTAAAAATAATCTCGTCCTCGAGATTAGTAAGAAAAAGGATGTATCCCAATCTTGTCTCAAAATATATGCACAAACAAAAATATCAACATGATGCATAACTTGTTATTAAGACATAGGTTCAAATAGACCTTATTATTATTCCTAAAATAGTAAAATACTAGCTACTACCTAAGGTATTATTTAGGTCTTACAAATACTACTCATAGAATATATATATGTATATATACTCCAATCTTGTTGCTCCTTGCCCTCTTCACTGACTTCTTCACCCTCAACCGGCACCTCTTCCGAGTTTTTGGGTTCTTCAGGCTCAGCTTTTGCTTCCACGTGGTTGACATGACCCCGATTGATGGATAAGGCCTGACCTTGCTTCATCGGAGCTAGAGTGGTGTAAGTAGCCCCGTTGGGACAGTAGTTGGCATAATGACCGGCATGTCCACATTTGAAGCACGACATGTTTGTGGATGTATTAGGAGCAACAGGTACTACCGGGGTGTTCGCTTGAGGAGCAGATTGGGTCTGTTGAGTCTATTGCCTGGAACTGTCACGAGCTGGTGTGCCTTGGGGTGTAGTATAATGGGAACGGGTACTACTTCCAGCATGTCCTTGGTTAGTAGCCTTCCTCTTTTCTCCAAGCTCAACTCTCTTGTGCTCTAGAGCGATAGCTTTGTCTAACATTCTCTGGAAGGATGGGAATGTGTGTGCCATCAATTGGTACTGTAGTGGCCCGATCAAACCCTCCAGAAATAGCTCCTACTTTTTCTCATTATCATCAACCTCCCTAGGAGCATATCGGGATAACTGGATGAATTTATCCTTGTATTCGCTTACGGACATGCCTCCCTATTTGAGGGATAGGAACTCTTTCTTTTTAATCTTCATAAGGCCAGCAGGAATATGGTAATTCCTGAAGTGAGTGGAGAATTCTGCCTAAGAAATGGTGTTAGCAGTGGCATGTGCTGCGCAGTATGCATCCCACCAATACGCAGCGGGGCCAGTAAGGTGACCCCATGCATATAGCACCTTTCTCCCTATCGGTTCACTGAGCTATATTGAGCATCTTTTCGATGAACTTTAACCAATCGTCAGCTTGTAGCGGATTTGAGTAGATAGAGAATGTAGGTGGCTTGTGACTCATAAACTCCTAGTGCTTATCCCTGGGTGGAGCTGGCGGTGGTGGAGGTGGCAGTTGCTGTCATTCCTACCGTTCTTAGCATTCTTGCCTCATTTCCTATCGTTCCTGATGGATCTGTGCTTGCATTTCTCTCATTGTGTTGGCCATTTGTTGTAGTAATTTTGTTTGAGCTGCAGTCACGTCATCAACAGGCCGGTGATTCGGAGGAAGATTCATTTCTGGTTCTGAATTAGCTACAACCCTTCTTCGATGAATTCGTGTGTGTAGATCAACACCTCCTCCCCTCCTAGTATTAACCATCTAGGTTAGAGACATATAGTAAGATAGTTTTGCTAGGGGAATAATTTACTAGGCGTAATGGACAACCTAGTAGCTGGTCATAAACTGGAGGATCTTAGGCAGAGCTTTGATCTAACTATGCTTATAAGATGAATCTCCAAGGATAAGACAGAATTTGCTAAGATAAGATAGATATTGTGGCAGAACCTCCAAGTTATTGGGCCCACATGCACCTGTCCTTGTCCCAAAGACCTCAGACGGCTATGCATGTGCACCAGATAACTTAACAGGATCTATCTGATTGCCCCAAGGACATCGGATAAACCACTTACAACCAGAACCGCAGGATTAAGTAACACAAATCACACACACCAATATTTTTACAGCGGAAATCTTATTACCAAATTTTACAAGTTACAAAAAGTTTATATTATTTTATCGGAGTGATTACAAAAGTATAAGTTTGAAATATATGCTAGCTCAAATGACCATCCTCAATAAGAAGATAAAGATGGGGTATACTTATATAAGAAGGCCGAGCCCACCGACACTTAACACCATTATCAGCAGCACAAAACTATAACCTGAAAAACAATAGGGAATAAAACCCTAAGTATGAAATTACTCAGCAAGACTTACCCGACTAAAGAAAAGACTCTCAAGGGTATGCTGGATTTGGGAATCAAGGAATAGTTTTAGCAAGAATCAAATTAGATACTTTTGCAGAAATAGCTTACTAAAGTGAGTCCTTACTTTCAATATTTTAACGCCAGATTAAATATTAATAGACTCTATTTGCATCTGGTCTAATTTCACCATCTCATCAATACAACATCATTTTTATTCATGAGGTTCACATCCTGACTTAGGTTGTAGGGTAGTGACCAAGTCTCCACTGTCCGGGGATATAACGGCGATCCGAATCGATTTACTCAGCTGAGGATCTCTAACCACACGACATATGTAGCACTTAACCCTTGCATATGTCAACTCGCCACCGGGGTTCTTAAGATCAGATCAGGTTCACGCCAACCGAGAGCACAGATACACCACCGTCCAGCCTCTTGCCACGGAGGGTACACGCTACTCTCGCCATCTCTCCACTCCCATTGCATGTTATCTTATTCTGCTATTAGTCTGCCCGAGGCAAAGCTTACCCTGTCCCATATCCAGTGCATGTGTCCAGTTAAGATAGTCCTTGATCATCAAGCCTACATACGCATCCAATCCTTAATCAACCTTGGTAGAATATCATCTGTTCCAAGCCCAAGTCCCGATTTAAGTACTTCCACCCTTAGGATTGTTTGTATTCCTTAGGATGAAAAGAGCATCAAAGGGAACTTTGTAGTAAGATCCCACCACGCTCTCAATGAAAATATTCTTGTAGGTAGAAGCCATCTTTCCTCAGGATAACCCCTGAGCTAGGCCTTAATGCAAAAGACAACCTCTATCCACAAGATCTGAGCAGGGCTAAGCATTTTTGTAAATTATATTTGGATACTTCACCAGAAGTATCTATAAAGGTATGGATATCAAGGAAGGCAATGCATCAAAGGGTTTCCAAGCATCTCCTATGAACCTAATGCACATTTCACTAGACTTAAAGTGTGCAAAAATTATTTAAAAACACAAGGAAGGGGTTGCATGCACCAGGGCTTGCCTGAGATAAACACTACGTTAGTGTTTGTTAGACGTTGATCAATTAACGATTGTCCTAGTCCTAGCACTTGATCAGACAGGTTTGTTCATCAGCATCACCATGTGGAGTAGCCCGCGCTTGGGGTCGACTTGGCTCATCTTCCGTATCACGCGATCACTAGCGTACCTAATGAAATGCATTATGCATATGAATGCATATCAAGACGGGTATCGCAAGATAATATTACGATTAAGTCATCGTCATAATCACGAGAATCTAATTCTTATGTGATAGTCGCCTAGAGGGGGGGTGAATAGGGCGAAACTGAAATTTACAAATATAAACACAACTACAAGCCGGGTTAGCGTTAGAAATATAAACGAGTCCGCGGGAGAGGGCGCAAAACAAATCGCAAGCAAATAAAAGTGTGACACGCGGATTTGTTTTACCGAGGTTCGGTTTTCGCAAACCTACTCCCCGTTGAGGAGGCCACAAAGGCCGGGTCTCTTTCAACCCTTCCCTCTCTCAAACGATCCCACGGATCGAGTGAGCTTTCTCTTCTTCTCAATCAAACGGGAACAAAGGTTCCCCGCAAGGGCCACCACACAATTGGTGCCTCTTGCCTTGGTTACAATTGAGTTTGATCACAAGAACAAGTGAGGAAGAAAAGAATGCGATCCAAGCGCAAGAGCTCGAAAGAACACAAGCAAATCACTCTCTCTAGTCACTATGGTGTTGTGTGGAATTTGGAGAGGACTTGATCTATTTGGTGTGTCTAGAATTGAATGCTAGAGCTCTTGTAGTAGTTGAGAAGTGGAAAACCTGGATGGCAATGAATGTGGGGTGGTTGGGGTATTTATAGCCCCAACCACCAAAAATGACCGTTGCTGGAACCTGTCTGTTCGATGGCGCACCGGACAGTCCGGTGCACACCGGACAGTCCGGTGCCCCTGCCACGTCACCATTGCCGTTGGATTCTGACCGTTGGAGCTTCCGACTTCTGGGCCCTCCTGGGTGTCCGGTGCACACCGGACATGTACTGTTTGATGTCCGGTGCACCGGTATGCGCGATCCTGACGACTGCGCGCGCTGCGCGCGCATTAAATGCACCGCAGGGAGCCGTTGGCGCCGCAGAGAGCCGTTGCTCCGCTGGCACACCGGACAGTCCGGTGAACACCGGACAGTCCGGTGAATTTTAGCGGAGCGGCTCTCGCGCGAACCCGAGGCTGGCGAGTTCCGGAGACCGCGCTTCCTTGGAGCACCGGACATGTCCGGTGCACACCGGACAGTCCGGTGAATTATAGCGCGCCGGCTTCCGAGAAATCCCGAGGGCGAAGAGTTTGAATTGGAGTTCTCTGGGCGCACCGGACACTGTCCGGTGCACACCGGACAGTCCGGTGCCTTCAGCCAGAGATGCCTTCGGTTGCCTTGTTGCTCCTTTGATGAATCCAACACTTGGTCTTTTTATTTGCTAAATGTGAACCTTTTGCACCTGTATAACTTATGCACTAGAGTAAACTAGTTAGTCCAATATTTGTGTTGGACAATTCAACCACCAAAATTATTTAGGAACTAGGTGTAAGCCTAATTCCCTTTCAATCTCCCCCTTTTTGGTGATTGATGCCAACACAAACCAAAGCAAATATAGAAGTGCATAATTGAACTAGTTTACATAATGTAAGTGCAAAGGTTGCTTGGAATTGAGCCAATATAAATATTTATATGATGCGCATGGATTGTTTCTTTGTTTTTGACATATTGGACCACATTTGCACCATAAGTTTTGTTTTTTTTTTGCAAACTCATTTGTAAAATCTTTTCAAAGTCATTTTGCAAGATAGTCAAAGGTAAACGAATAAGATTTTGCAAAGCATTTTCAAGATTTGAAATTTTCTTCCTTTGTTCAAATGCTTTTCCTTTGACTAAACAAAAACTCCCCCTCAAATAAGGTCTCCTCTTAGTGTTCAAGAGGGTTTTCCATCAATTTTGAAAATACTACTTGCTCCCCCTTTAGAACACAAAGAGATACCAATTTTGAAATTTACCATTGAAAATCATCAAATTTAAAAAATTAGGTGGTGGTGCGGTCCTTTTGCTTTGGGCTCATATTTTCTCCCCCTTTGGCATGAATCGCCAAAAACGGAATCATTAGAGCCCAAGGAAGTACTTTCTCCCCCTTTGGTCATGAATGAGTGAAGATTATACCAAAGTTGGAGAGATGATGCGGAGCGACGGCGAAGGATGAGTAGTAGAGCGGAGTGGAAGCCTTTGTCTTCGCCGAAGACTCCTATTCCCTTTCAATATACCTATGACTTGGTTTGAAATACACTTGAAAACACATTAGTCATAGCATATATAAAAGAGACATGATCAAAGGTATATTTATGAGCTATGTGTGCAAGACTAGCAAAAGAAATTCCTAGAATCAAGAATATTGAGCTCATGCCTAAGTCGGGTAAAAGATTGTTCATCAAGTGGCTTGGTAAAGATATCGGCTAATTGATCTTTAGTGTTAATGTAAGAAATCTCGATATCCCCCTTTTGTTGGTGATCCCGAAGAAAATGATACCGAATGGCTATGTGTTTAGTGCGGCTATGCTCGACGGGATTGTCGGCCATTTTGATTGCACTCTCATTATCACATAGCAAGGGGACTTTGGTTAATTTGTAACCGTAGTCCCGCAGGGTTTGCCTCATCCAAAGCAATTGCGCGCAACAATGGCCTGCGGCAATGTACTCAGCTTCAGCGGTAGAAAGAGCGACCGAATTTTGCTTCTTTGAAGCCCAAGACACCAAGGATCTTCCCAAGAACTGGCAAGTCCCCGATGTGCTCTTCCTATTAATCCTACACCCCGCCCAATCGGCATCAGAATACCCAATCAAATCAAAAGTGGATCCCCGAGGGTACCAAAGCCCAAACTTAGGAGTATAAGCCAAATATCTCAAGATTCGTTTTACGGCCGTAAGGTGTGATTCCTTAGGGTCGGCTTGGAATCTTGCACACATGTAAACAGAGAGCATAATGTCCGGTCGAGATGCACATAAATAAAGCAATGAACCAATCATCGACCGGTATACCTTTTGATCCACGGACTTACCTCCCGTGTCGAGGTCGAGATGCCCATTTGTTCCCATGGGTGTCTTGATGGGCTTGGCATCCTTCATTCCAAACTTGCTTAGAATATCTTGAGTATACTTCGTTTGGCTAATGAAGGTGCCCTCTTGGAGTTGCTTGACTTGAAATCCTAGAAAATACTTCAACTCCCCCATCATTGACATCTCGAATTTTTGTGTCATGATCCTACTAAATTCTTCACATGTAGATTTGTTAGTAGAGCCAAATATGATATCATCAACATAAATTTGGCATACAAACAAATCATTATCCATAGTCTTAGTGAATAAAGTAGGATCGGCTTTGCCGACTTTGAAGCCATTTGCAATAAGGAAATCTCTAAGGCATTCATACCATGCTCTTGGGGCTTGCTTGAGCCCATAAAGCGCCTTAGAGAGCCTATAAACATGGTTAGGATACTCACTGTCTTCAAAGCCGGGAGGTTGCTCAACGTAGACCTCCTCCTTGATTGGTCCATTGAGGAAGGCACTCTTCACGTCCATTTGATAAAGCTTGAAGCCATGGTAAGTAGCATAGGCCAATAATATACGAATTGACTCAAGCCTAGCTACGGGTGCATAGGTTTCACCAAAATCCAAACCTTCGACTTGCGAATACCCCTTGGCCACAAGTCGAGCTTTGTTCCTTGTCACCACACCATGCTCGTCTTGCTTGTTGCGGAAGACCCACTTGGTTCCTACAACATTTTGATTAGGACGTGGAACTAAGTGCCATACCTCGTTCCTCGTGAAATTGTTGAGCTCCTCTTGCATCGCCATCACCCAATCCGAATCTTGAAGTGCTTCCTCTACCCTGTGTGGCTCAATAGAGGAAACAAACGAGTAATGTTCACAAAAATGAGCAACACGAGATCGAGTGGTTACCCCCTTATGAATGTCGCCGAGGATGGTGTCGACGGGGTGATCTCGTTGTATTGCTTGGTGGACTCTTGGGTGTGGCGGCCTTGATTGTTCATCCTCCTTGTCTTCATCATTTGCATCTCCCCCTTGATCGTTGCCGTCATTTTGAGGTGGCTCATCTTCTTGATCTTCTTGTTCAACATCTTGAACCTCATCCTCAATTTGAGTTGGTGGAGATGCTTGTGTTGAGGAGGATGGTTGATCTTGTGCATTTGAAGGCTCTTCGGATTCCTTAGGACACACATCCCCAATGGACATGTTCCTTAGTGCTGTGCATGGAGCCTGTTCTTCACCTGTTTCATCAAGATCAACTTGCTCTACTTGAGAGCCGTTAGTCTCATCAAACACAACGTCACAAGAAACTTCAACAAGTCCTGAGGACTTGTTAAAGACTCTATATGCCCTTGTGTTTGAGTCATATCCTAGTAAAAAGCCTTCTACAGTTTTAGGAGCAAATTTAGATTTTCTACCTCTTTTAACAAGTATAAAACATTTGCTACCAAAAACTCTAAAATATGAAATATTGGGCTTTTTACCGGTTAGGAGTTCATAAGATGTCTTCTTGAGGATTCGGTGAAGATATAACCGGTTGATGGCGTAGCAGGCGGTGTTGACCGCCTCGGCCCAAAACCGATCCGGTGTCTTGTACTCATCAAGCATGGTTCTTGCCATGTCCAATAGAGTTCGATTCTTCCTCTCCACTACACCATTTTGTTGTGGAGTGTAGGGAGAAGAGAACTCATGCTTGATGCCCTCCTCCTCAAGAAAGCCTTCAATTTGGGAATTCTTGAACTCCGTCCCGTTGTCGCTTCTAATTTTCTTGATCCTTAAGCCGAACTCGTTTTGAGCCCGTCTCAAGAATCCCTTTAAAGTTTCTTGGGTATGAGATTTGTCCTGCAAAAAGAACACCCAAGTGAAGCGAGAATAATCATCCACAATTACAAGACAATACTTACTACCGCCGATGCTTATGTAAGCGATCGGGCCGAACAAATCCATGTGAAGGAGCTCCAGTGGCCTGTCGGTAGTCATGATGTTTTTGTGTGGATGATGGACACCAACTTGCTTCCCGGCTTGGCATGCGCTACAAATCCTGTCTTTCTCAAAATGAACATTGGTTAGTCCTAAAATGTGTTCTCCCTTTAGGAGCTTGTGAAGATTCTTCATTCCAACATGGGCTAGTCGGCGGTGCCAAAGCCAACCCAAGTTAGTCTTAGCAATCAAGCAAGTGTCGAGTTCAGCTTTATTAAAATCAACCAAGTATAGCTGACCCTCTAACACTCCCTTAAATGCTATTGAATCATCACTTCTTCTAAAGACAGTAACACCAATTGTCGGCATTCCGAGACCGGGGGGTCCCCGAGCCGATGAGTGAGAGTGCCGCGTGCCCCAGCCCAGATGGGTCGAGCGCGTGGGCGAGCGCGAAGGGGGGAATAGAGAGAGAGAGGTCGGTGGCCGGAGCCGGGTCGTGAGGGAGTCGGAGAATTCCCGCGGCCTTCGTGTTCGTCCCGCGCCCAGGTCGGGTGCGCTTGCAGTAGGGGGTTACAAGCGTCCGCGCGAGGTGAGGGGAAGCGAGCGGCCCCGAGAGAGCGCCTGCCCCTGCCCTTCGTCCCCGCGAGGCCAACCTTCTCTAATAAGGCCCTGGTCCTTCCTTTTATAGTCGTAAGGAGAGGATCCAGGTGTACAGAATGGGGGTGTAGCATGGTGCTACGTGTCTAGCGAGGGAGAGCTAGCGCCTAAGTACATGCCAAGGTGGCAGCCGGAGAGGTCTTGGCACCCTGTTGTTGTGGCGTCGTGGCTGTTGGAGGAGTAACGGAGCCGGACGGGGGGACAGCTGTCGAAGTGGCTGGGCCCTTGCTGACGTTCTCCTGCTTTCGTAAGGGAGCTGAGAGCCGCCGTCGTCATGATCTAGCGGGGCGCCATCATTGCCTATCTGGCGTAGCTGGCCAGATGGGACGCCGGTCTTGTTCTCTGCGACCCAAGTCGGCTCAGGGCAGGGTGATGATGACGCTTCCTGTTGACGTGGCGGTCTCGCGTCCTAGGTCGGGCGTCGTGGGGGCTCCTCCGGAGCCGAGGTCGAGTCCGTCCTGCAAGACAGAGGCAGAGTCCGAGCCCTGGGTCGGGCGAGGCGGAGATCGTTCGGCAGAGGCCGAGGCGGAGTCCGAGCCCTGGGTCGGGCGAGGCGAAGTTCGCCGTCTTCCGGGGCCTTAGCCCGAGTCCGAGCCCTGGGGTCGGGCGGAGCGGAGTTCGCCGTCTTCCGGGGCCTTAGCCCGAGTCCGAGCCCTGGGGTCGGGCGGAGCGGAGTTCGCCGTCTTCCGGGGCCTTAGCCCGAGTCCGAGCCCTTGGTTGGGCGGAGCGGAGTTCGCCGTCTTCCGGGGCCTTAGCCCGAGTCCGAGCCCTGGGTCGGGCGGAGCGGAGTTCACCGTCTTCCGGGGCCTTAGCCCGAGTCCGAGCCCTGGGTCGGGCAGAGCCTCCTATGGCACCCCTGGCGAAGTCTGGTCGCCCGTCGGTCTTACCTTTTGCGTTAAACGCCCCGGTGACTGGGTCGGTTGGCGCGGTGATTTAGTCAGGGTTTCTTCTTATCGAAGGCGGGGCCTAGGGCGAGCCGGAGATGCGTCTGCCGTGAAAGAGGAGGCCTCAGGCGAGACGGAGTCATCTTAGGGTCGGCTGCCCTCGCCCGAGGCTAGGCTCGGGCGTGGCGTGGTCAAGTCACTCGTATGGACTGATCCCTGACTTAATCAAACCCATCAGGCCTCTGCAGCTTCATGCTGATGGGGGTTACCAGCTGAGAATTAGGCGTCTTGAGGGTACCCCTAATTATGGTCCCCGACAGTAGCCCCCGAGCCTCGAAGAGAGTGTTAACACTCGCTTGGAGGCTTGCGTCGCACTTTTTTGCAAGGGGACCAGCCTTTCTCGGTGGTGCTTTGTTCCGGTGGGTGCGCGCGAGCGCACCCGCCGGGTGTAGCCCCCGAGGCCTCGGAGGAGTGGTTTCACTCCTTCGAGGTCTTAATGCCTTGCGCAATGCCTCGGCTGGTCTGGCGGTCCCCTCATGCGAGCAGGGCGTAACCCAGGTGCATTGTCGGGGCCCAAGTTCTCGGGCTGGTATGTTGACGCTGTCAACGGTTCGGCCGGAGCCAGGTTTGCGAGAGCAGCCCCCGAGCCTTCGCACGGAGCGAGAGGACGATCAGGGACAGACTCGGCTTTTTTATATACGCCCCTACGTCGCCTTTCCGCAAGGAGGAGGGGGGAGTGCGCCATGTTACCCTCGATGGGCACCGAACATGGTGTCTCCGGTGAGCTGCAATCGGGTAATCCGAGTGGACGTCCGTGCCCCGTTCGTTGGGGGTCGGCTAGGGGCCCGGAGGCACGCCCAAAAGTACCTGCGGGTGATCTGCCGGACCCGGTCCCCTAGCGACGGGGTCCGAGGGCTCGTTGCCTCCCTCCGATGGGATTCCGTTACAGAGTCGTTCCCGCTGGTCTCGGAAATGTCCTAGGGTACCTCGGGAGCGCAGCCCGAGCCTTGGTTATGTATCGAACGTACCCCTGGTCATCCCTCGCTCGGCGTCTGAGGCGACTGTGAACCCTTCGACAGGCCAGCCTTCGAACCCCTGATCAGTAGGGGCACGAAGCCCAAGTAGCCTGAGGCGGTCGCGAGTCCTTTCGGGGGCCGACCTTCGAACCCCTGACCAGTAGTGGGTGTCGGGCCCACGCGATCTGAGGCGGCTGTTGAACCCTTCGGGGGGCCAGCCTTCGAAACCCTGATCAGTAGGGAGGCTCGGAGCCTAGTTCCTTCATGGGGAAGGATCCCTTTGGGGTTATCCCCCTTCTCGGTCCCTGTTGCAAGAGATAGAGAAAGAAGGAAAAGGGAAAAAGGATTCGAAATTGAATGTCGTGGCGTACCTTTTTCGGCGTGGTCGTTTTGGCGAAGGCGAAACGTCACCAGCCGCTCCCGCCCGTAGCGCTGTCCGTCGAGCCGCGGAGTTAATGCGCCGGGGTGCTTAGTTGGCGAGGTTGCCGTTGCGCGTGTGCGAGCCGTTCGAGGTACGGGTCACGGGTGCGTCGTCTTCACGCCGTGAGAGGGGGCTCTCTTGCTGCCTCCGGATGGGACATGAGCCTGGCCGATGGCGTGACCGCTGCTCTCGCGCGCCTGCCACCGTCATTACTGCCGGCCCATTTTTGACCGCGTTTGACCGCTGCGCCAGGCTGGCGCCGCTGGATCGCAGGCTGGGCGGCCTCGAGTCGCGGTATCGGTTCCGCAATCGAGGAGGTGCGGTGGTGGAGCGAGAGGCACAGCGGTTCGCATGCAGCGCCCGGCGCGCCAGTTGCACGACGCGTGGGCTTGAGCCGTCGCGCTGGCCTGTCAGGAGCCGGAGAGGTGCGTCCACTTGGCGCGGTTGCATGCCGCCTGCATGGCCGCTTGCCCCCTTTGCCCGCTGGTCTGGGCAAAAGTGGAGGGTTACTTGTAACCGCTGGGTGGTTGCGTGCGTCGTGCGCGGCGGTTCGGCTTCTTCTGCTTGGAGCCGGTCTGCATGACAGGCGGGCCCCAGCCCCCGCGCCGCAGGGAAGGGCTTTGGAGGCGAGTTGGAGAAGATTCAGCCCGTGACGGTTGGGGGCGCAAGCAGGGGGAGTTGCCTTTAAAAGGAGGGCGACCCCCTTCGTAAGGTAACCATGTCTCCTTCCTCCCCTATGCATTGTGTCTCTCCATCTTCCGAGCCCCCGGATGGGGGGAAACCGCCGTCTTTTCGCTCCATCGCTGGAGGAACGCAACTCCGTGGGAGTTGGTACCTTTCAGCCATCGTTCGGCTTCAAGGATTTTCATCATGCAGCCCGGCTGCACCCCTCCACCGGCGGTTACCCAAGAGGGCGACCTCCGGCTTGATGGTGGGGGAAAGCGAGCCGGGCTGCGGTCTCTGCCCCTCCCTCAGCCTCAAGGATTTTCATCACCAGGCCAAGAGGGAGGACGAGGCGAGTCAGGGAGCTATCTCCGTGTGGGTCGGTTGCCCTCTTCTTCCCCGTGTGCCTGGGGGGAGAACGGCATCCTCCAGCCTCACGGAGACTTCCTCCAGCCATGTCGGAAGCGGCGGGTCCCGAGGCATCGATGGACGGAAGTGGCTTCTCTACTGATGAGATTGCCAACTCCGTCCGTAGCCCTGGGTCCCCGTCTCCCGGCCTGAATGGCTGGCTCTCGTCCTCGGGGGGTGAGAGTTTTTCCGCTGCCCCGCAGGCCCGCCCCTATCGAGTGGGGTTGTTCGTACCTGCAGGGGGGGAACCGGAGTTCCGTTTGTAATGGCACTTCGAGTGCCGGGTTTTTTGTTCATTTCGGCTTTCGGGGCCTGAACATGTATGTAACCACGGCGCGGAGCCGTGTTTCTTCCTCATTTCCGAGCACTAAGACCCGTCTGCTGATTGTCTGAACCGCTTCACCAAGCGTGAGTCGCCCCGCGTCAAGGTGACGAGTGAGGTATTCGTATCCCGGAGGCGTAGGAATCCCTCGGCTCGGTCGGACCTATTGTCCGAGGCTCCTCTAGCTTAGTTAAAGAGACCCCTCGGCCGCTCTTCGACGAGCCGAGGCCAGGGGTAGCGATATCAGCATGAGCAGAGGCGGAGTTGGCTCGGAAATGAAACCTGGTTGGCCGTAGCCTAGCCGGGTTGTCTGTTGGCAAGATCGACGCCGGAGCTAATCAGCCGAGGCTTCGAACCGAGCTGGCGCCCTCGGAAGGCGGTCGGCCGAGGCCCCGGAGGTGGCCGGCCGAGCCGTCCGCTCGGGCCGGGTTCTCGGAGAAGTCCCTGGCAGAGATTGCTCGAGCGTGGTGATGACGTCGTCCTTCGGAGCGGAGGCCCTCGGACCGCGTCGCCGTCCGAGGCTAGGTCGGGCCTTGCCGAAGGTGCTGTTGATGCCGAGGGTGTCATCGCCCTCTTCCAGCGTCAAGATCCGAGCCTGCAGGGTCAAGTCGTCTTGTAGCGTGGGCCTTGCGCGGCTGTTGAGGCCAGAACACATACCCTTGTTGCGTTATAAAGCTGCGTCTCTTTTCCTCTTGTTTCGAGTATCTGGACTTTTTGTCGGTAGCAGGGATGTTAGTGTGAGCGAGAGTTGCTTTTCGCGGAAGGTGATGAGTGAGGTATCCGTATCCCGGAGGCGTGGGAGTCCCTCGGCTCGGTCGGCCTCGCCGCTTACGCGTACTTTTACCCGCCCATGAGGCCCTGTCACTGACTCAGTCGAGAAGGCTCGAAGAATCGCTTCGACAGAAGAGCTTCCGTACGTAAAGACTCGTTCGATCCGCGGATTCGCCTTATCCGAGCGTGAGTTACTTATCGCAGAAGGTGACGAGTGAGGTATCCGTATCCCGGAGGCGTAGGAGTCCCTCGGCTCGGTCAGCCTTGACTGCTTACGTGTACCCCGTCGTTTCCAGGACCCACTTTTCGAAGTAGTCAAAAAGCACGAAAGATGTTCTGGTGAAAGAGATTTTTTGTTCGAGGAAAATTTTGACGCAGAGGGGGTTTCCCCCCTTTTAGCCCCCGAAGGAGGGTCGGGCTTTGCCGAGGCGAGGCCAACCCTTCCTTGTTGACCAAACTTTGCGTGGGTGCGGGGTATATGAGCAACTTGGAAACATCTTAAGGGTAGAAGCGACGTAGCTGTTGGATGTTCCAAGCGTTGCCGTAGACTTCGCCTTGACTGTTGGCCAGCTTGTACGTTCCGGGCTTCAGTACTTTAGCGATGATGAACGGCCCCTCCCAGGGGGGCGTGAGCTTGTGCCTCCCTCGGGCGTCTTGCCGCAGCCGAAGCACCAGATCGCCCACCTGGAGATCTCGGGGTCGGACCCCTCGGGCGTGGTAGCGTCGCAGGGACTGCTGATACCGCGCCGAGTGTAGTAAGGCCCTGTCCTGAGCCTCGTCCAGCTGGTCCAGCGAGTCTTCTCGGCTAACTTGGTTGCTTTCTTCGTTGTAGGCCCTCGTCCTCGGGGAGCCGTATTCTAGGTCCGTGGGCAAGACGGCCTCGGCCCCGTAGACCAGGAAGAACGGCGTGAAACCCGTGGCTCGGCTTGGCGTCGTCCTCAGGCTCCAGACCACCGAGGGGAGTTCCTTCATCCATCGCTTGCCGAACTTGTTGAGACCGTTGTAAATCCGGGGCTTGAGCCCTTGTAGAATCATGTCGTTGGCACGTTCCACTTGCCCATTCGTCATGGGGTGAGCTACGGCGGCCCAGTCTACCCGGATGTTGTGATCATCGCAAAAATCCAAGAATTTTTTGCCGGTGAACTGGGTGCCATTGTCGGTGATGATGGAGTTCGGAACCCCGAAGCGATGGATGATGTTGGTGAAGAACGCCACCGCCTGCTCGGACCTGATGCTGTTCAGGGGTCGGACCTCGATCCACTTGGAGAATTTGTCGATGGCGACCAGCAGGTGCGTGTAGCCCCCGGGCGCCTTCTGCAGAGGGCCGACGAGGTCCAGACCCCACACAGCGAAGGGCCAGGTGATGGGTATCGTCTGCAGAGCCTGAGCGGGCAGGTGGGTCTGCTTCGCATAGAATTGGCACCCTTCGCAGGCGCGGACAACTCTAGTGGCGTCGGCCACCGCCGTTGGCCAGTAGAAGCCTTGGCGGAAAGCGTTCCCGACGAGGGTTCGAGGTGCTGCATGATGACCGCAAGCCCCCGAGTGTACTTCCTGCAGGAGTTCCTGACCCTCGGCGATGGAGATGCATCGCTGGAGGATGCCCGAGGGGCTGCGGTGGTAGAGCTCCTTCTCATCGCCCAGCAAGACGAACGACTTTGCGCGTCGCGCTACCCGCCGAGCCTCGGCTTGGTCGAGGGGCAGTTCCCCTTGGCGGAGATATTGCAGGTACGGGGTCTGCCAATCTTGATCTGGCACGACCCCGTTCTGCTCCTCCTCGATGCGCAGTGCTTCGCCCTCGGGCTCCGAGGGTTCCTCGGGGTGAGCCGAGGATGGCTCGGGCTGGGCCGAGGTCACCTCGGACGAGGCCGAGGGTGCTTCGGGCTCGGGCGCGTCATCCATCTTGACGGAGGGTTGGTGCAGATCCCGGGAGAAGACGTCCGGGGGAACCGTCGTTCGCCCCGAGGCTATCTTCGCCAGCTCGTCCGCAGTCTCGTTGTAGCGCCGGGCGATGTGGTTAAGCTCGAGCCCGTAGAACTTGTCTTCCAGGCGTCGAACCTCCTCACAGTAAGCCTCCATCTTTGGGTCGCGGCAGAGGGAGTTCTTCATGACTTGGTCGATGACGAGCTGCGAGTCGCCACGTGCATCGAGGCGTCGGACTCCTAGCTCGATGGCGATTCGCAATCCGTTGATCAGAGCCTCGTACTCAGCCACATTGTTGGACGCCGGGAAATGGAGGCGGAGCACGTAGCGCAGGTGTTTTCCGAGGGGCGAGACGAAAAGCAGGCCCGCGCCAGCTCCCGTCTTCATCAGCGACCCGTCGAAAAACATGGTCCAGAGCTCTGGTTGGATCGGAGCCGTTGGCAACTGGGTATCGACCCATTCGGCTACGAAATCCGCCAGTACCTGGGACTTGATGGCCTTCCGAGGGGCGAACGAGATTGCCTCGCCCATGATTTCCACCGCCCACTTCGTGATCCGCCCCGAGGCTTCTCGGCACTGGATGATCTCCCCCAGGGGGAAGGACGACACCACAGTCACCGGATGGGACTCGAAGTAATGTCGCAGCTTTCGCCTCGTCAGGATCACTGCATATAGCAGCTTCTGGACTTGTGGGTAGCGGATCTTGGTCTCGGACAGCACTTCGCTGACGAAGTAAACTGGCCTCTGAATGGGCAAAGCATGCCCCTCTTCCTGCCTTTCGACTACGATCGCGACGCTGACCACCTGAGTGGTCGCGGCGACGTAGACCAGGAGGGTTTCTCCATCAGCTAGGGGTACCAAGATGGGCGCCTGGGTGAGGAGCGCCTTCAGGTTCCCGAGGGCTTCCTCGGCCTCGGGAGTCCAAGTGAAGCACTCGGCCTTCCTTAAGAGGCGGTACAGGGGCAGGCCTCTTTCGCCGAGGCGCGAGATGAAACGGCTCAAGGCCGCGAGGCATCCCATGACCCTCTGTACGCCTTTTAAGTCTTTGATGGGCCCCATGTTTGTGATTGCTGCGATCTTCTCCGGGTTGGCTTCGATGCCCCGCTCGGAGACGATGAATCCCAAGAGCATGCCTCGGGGCACCCCGAAGACGCACTTCTCGGGATTGAGCTTGACGCCCTTCGCCTTGAGACACCGGAATGTCAGTTCGAGGTCGGAGAGAAGGTCGGAGGCTTTCCTCGTCTTGACTACGATGTCATCGACGTAGGCCTCGACCGTGCGACCAATGTGTTCGCCGAACACATGGTTCATGCACCGCTGGTACGTTGCACCCGCGTTCCTCAAACCGAACGGCATTGTGACATAACAGTACATGCCGAAGGGTGTGATGAAAGAAGTCGCGAGCTGGTCGGACTCTTTCATCTTGATTTGATGATACCCTGAGTAGGCATCAAGGAAAGACAGGGTTTCGCACCCTGCAGTGGAGTCCACAATTTGGTCGATGCGAGGTAGAGGGTAGGGGACCTTCGGACATGCTTTGTTGAGACCAGTGTAGTCTACACACATCCGCCACTTCCCCCCTTTTTTCCTCACAAGTACAGGGTTGGCAAGCCATTCGGGATGGAATACCTCTTTAATGAACCCTGCTGCCATCAGCTTGTGGACCTCCTCGCCTATCACCCTGCGCTTTTCCTTGTCGAATCGGCGCAGAGGCTGTCTGACCGGCCGGGCTCCAGCCCGAATATCCAGCGAGTGCTCGGCGACATCCCTCGGTATGCCGGGCATGTCCGAGGGACTCCACGCAAAAACGTCGGCGTTTGCGCGGAGAAAGTCGACGAGCACTGCTTCCTATTTGGGGTCGAGCCCGGAACCGATCCGGATCTGCTTGGAGGTGTCGCCACTGGGGTCGAGAGGGACGGCCTTAACCGTCTCCGCTGGCTCGAAGTTGCAGGCATGCCGCTTCACGTCCGGCACCTCTCGGGAGAGGCTTTCCAGGTCGGCGATGAGGGCCTCGGACTCGGCGAGGGCCTCGGCGTACTCCACGCACTCCACATCGCATTCGAATGCGTGTTTGTACGTGGGGCCGACGGTGATGACCCCGTTGGGGCCTGGCATCTTGAGCTTCAGGTAAGTGTAGTTGGGGATGGCCATGAACTTCGCGTAGCATGGCCTTCCCAACACTGCGTGGTAGGTTCCTCGGAACCCGACCACCTCGAACGTCAAAGTCTCTCTTCGGAAGTTGGAGGGTGTTCCGAAGCAGACAGGGAGGTCGAGCTGCCCGAGGGGCTGGACGCGCTTCCCGGGAATGATCCCGTGGAAGGGCGCAGCGCCTGCTCGGACGGATGACAGGTCGACGCGCAGGAGCCTGAGGGTCTCGGCGTAGATGATGTTGAGGCAGCTGCCTCCATCCATCAGGACCTTGGTGAGCCTGACGTCGCCGATGACGGGGTCGACGATGAGCGGGTACTTCCCCGGGCTCGGCACGTGGTCGGGGTGGTCGTCCCGGTCGTAGGTGATGGGCTTGTCGGACCAGTCTAGGTAGACTGGCGCCGCCACCTTCACCGAGCAGACCTCCCGACGCTCTTGCTTACGATGCCGAGCCGAGGCGTTTGCCGCATGCCCTCCGTAGATCATGAAGCAATCGCGGACCTCTGGGAACTCTCCTGCTTGGCGATCCTCCCTTTTGTCGTTGTCGTGAGCCCTGCCGCCCTCTGTGGGTGGCCCGGCCCTGTGGAAGTGGCGCCGAAGCATGACGCACTCTTCGAGGGTATGCTTGACGGGCCCCTGATGGTAGGGGCATGTCTCCTTGAGTGCCTTGTCGAAGAGGTTAGCACCTCCGGGGGGCTTCCGAGGGTTCTTGTGCTCGGCGGCGGCGACAAGGTCTGCATCGGGAACGTCGCGTTTCGCTTGCGACTTCCTCCTGCCTTTCTCCTTGGCGCCGCGCGGAGTAGACGCCTCGGGAGCATCTTCCGACGGGTGGCCCTGGGGCTGCTTGTCCTTTCGGAAGATGGCCTCTACCGCCTCCTGGCCGGAGGCGAACTTGGTGGCGATGTCCATCAGCTCGCTCGCCCTGGTGGGGGTCTTGCGACCCAGCTTGCTCATCAGGTCGCGGCAGGTGGTGCCGGCGAGGAACGCGCCGATGACATCGGAGTCGGTGATGTTGGGCAGCTCGGTGCGCTGCTTCGAGAACCGCCGGATGTAGTCCCGAAGAGACTCTCCCGGCAGTTGCCGACAGCTTCGGAGGTCCCAGGAATTCCCGGGGCACACGTACGTGCCCTGGAAGTTTCCGGCGAAAGCCTGGACCAGATCCTCCCAGTTGGAAATCTGCCCCGGAGGCAGGTGCTCCAACCAGGCACGAGCGGTGTCGGAGAGAAACAGGGGGAGGTTACGGATGATGAGGTTGTCATCGTCCGTCCCACCCAGTTGACAGGCCAGGCGGTAGTCCGCAAGCCACAATTCCGGTCTCGTTTCCCCCGAGTACTTCGTGATAGTAGTCGGGGGTCGGAATCGGGGCGGAAACGGCGCCCGCCGAATGGCTCGGCTAAAGACCTGCGGACCGGGTGGTTCGGGCGAGGGACTCCGATCCTCCCCGCTGTCGTAGCGTCCCCCACGCCTGGGGTGGTAGCCTCGGCGCACCCTCTCGTCGAGGCGTGCCCGACGGTTACGATGAGGGTGCTCGTCGCCGAGGTGGCCCGGGGCCGCAGGCGCGGTGTTGCGCATGCGCCCGGTGAAGACCGAGGCTTCCCGCGTGAGTCGGGAAGTCGCGGCACGAGGTTCCGAGGGGTACCCCTGCCTTCGGGAGGCAGAGCTCTCGGCCCGCTGGGCCGCAGCGCCTTCCAGGAGATGCTTGAGTTCTCCCTGGATTCGCCGACCCTCGGTGGTTGATGACTCCGGCATCGCGCGGAGGAGCATCGCTGCAGCGGCCAGGTCCTGACCGGTTCCGCCGGATGCGGGTGGCGGTCTGTCCCTGGCATCGTTGGCGATGCGGTGCTGGAGACCTTGGGGCAGGTGACGTATTCCTCCGGCCGGGGGTTGGCTCGCCCATACCTGCCCGATGTTCTGGCGGATTGCCTCGAGCGCTCCTGCTCCCTCATCGAGCCCGGCCTGCGCCCCACGGACTTGCTCGAGCTGTGGGTCGTGACCCCCCGCCGGAACGGGGACCACAGCTAGCTCCCGCGGGATGTCGGCGCGAGGCGCTGGCCTAGGGGGATCACCATCCTCCGGCATGCCGAGACAGCCGCCTCCGGAGGGATCCCCTAGCTCGATGTGGAAACATTCGCGACTCGGGCCGCAGTCCTTGTCGCCAAGGCTGCGGCTGCCGTCGGAACAGTCGGAGAGGCAGTAGTCACATGCGGTCATGAAGTCCCGCATGGCACTAGGGTTGCCAGATCCGGAGAAATCCCAGCAGAGGCTGGGGTCGTCATCTTCCTCGGACCCAGAGGGTCCGTAGGTCGAGACACCCGTCAATCGGTCCCAAGGCGACCGCACACGAAACCCCAGAGAGGTTGCACTCGCCTCAATGTGAGCGCCCGCCAAAGCGAGGTCGCCAGGCGGGTTGAGGCCGAGTCGAAATGACGAAAGATGGGGAGCAGTCGGTACCTTTTTGTCGACGGGGGGCGATGAAGTCACGTCGGGGGCTGACCGCGCCGTCGTCTTGGGTACGAGGGCGACGTCCTGCAGGCCTTTCATGAGCGTGCCGGCGTCGTCCACTTGCTCGGGGTCGACGTGTTGCGGGGGGATGGCGCTCGTGTTTGCCTCGAACGCGAGGGCGACGCTTAGCGTGTCCTCCGTTGGGGCGCCGGGGATGTCGATTTGCTCGACAGCCATCGGAGCGCGGCCTCCCGCTCGGCCCTGGTTGCCCCGCCTCCTCCTCCTCCGATGGCGAGGGAGAGGATGGGGCGAGCTCGAAAGTTGTCCTTCCCCCACGCGGGAAAGACGTCGTCGATTCCGCCGCCGGCGGGCGGGCTGTCCGCCACCATTGTCGCTGTCGCGCGGCGGTGGAAGGAGTACCATGTCGTAGCCGCTGTCGAGAGACATGAACTCGAGGCTCCCGAAACGGAGCACCGTCCCGGGTTGAAGAGGTTGTTGGAGACTGCCCATCTGGAGCTTGACGGGAAATCGAACGTCAACACGCAGCGCTGCCCCTACCTGGCGCGCCAACTGTCGGTGTTCCGAGACCGGGGGGTCCCCGAGCCGACGAGTGAGAGTGCCGCGTGCCCCAGCCCAGATGGGTCGAGCGCGTGGGCGAGCGCGAAGGGGGGAACAGAGAGAGAGAGGTCGGTGGCCGGAGCCGGGTCGTGAGGGAGTCGGAGAATTCCCGCGGCCTTCGTGTTCGTCCCGCGCCCAGGTCGGGTGCGCTTGCAGTAGGGGGTTACAAGCGTCCGCGCGAGGTGAGGGGAAGCGAGCGGCCCCGAGAGAGCGCCTGCCCCTGCCCTTCGTCCCCGCGAGGCCAACCTTCTCTAAGAAGGCCCTGGTCCTTCCTTTTATAGTCGTAAGGAGAGGATCCAGGTGTACAGAATGGGGGTGTAGCATGGTGCTACGTGTCTAGCGAGGGAGAGCTAGCGCCTAAGTACATGCCAAGGTGGCAGCCGGAGAGGTCTTGGCACCCTGTTGTTGTGGCGTCGTGGCTGTTGGAGGAGTAACGGAGCCGGACGGGGGGACAGCTGTCGAAGTGGCTGGGCCCTTGCTGACGTTCTCCTGCTTTCGTAAGGGAGCTGAGAGCCACCGTCGTCATGATCTAGCGGGGCGCCATCATTGCCTATCTGGCGTAGCTGGCCAGATGGGACGCCGGTCTTGTTCTCTGCGACCCAAGTCGGCTCAGGGCAGGGTGATGATGACGCTTCCTGTTGACGTGGCGGTCTCGCGTCCTAGGTCGGGCGTCGTGGGGGCTCCTCCGGAGCCGAGGTCGAGTCCGTCCTGCAAGACAGAGGCAGAGTCCGAGCCCTGGGTCGGGCGAGGCGGAGATCGTTCGGCAGAGGCCGAGGCGGAGTCCGAGCCCTGGGTCGGGCGAGGCGGAGTTCGCCGTCTTCCGGGGCCTTAGCCCGAGTCCGAGCCCTGGGGTCGGGCGGAGCGGAGTTCGCCGTCTTCCGGGGCCTTAGCCCGAGTCCGAGCCCTGGGGTCGGGCGGAGCGGAGTTCGCCGTCTTCCGGGGCCTTAGCCCGAGTCCGAGCCCTTGGTTGGGCGGAGCGGAGTTCGCCGTCTTCCGGGGCCTTAGCCCGAGTCCGAGCCCTGGGTCGGGCGGAGCGGAGTTCGCCGTCTTCCGGGGCCTTAGCCCGAGTCCGAGCCCTGGGTCGGGCAGAGCCTCCTATGGCACCCCTGGCGAAGTCTGGTCGCCCGTCGGTCTTACCTTTTGCGTTAAACGCCCCGGTGACTGGGTCGGTTGGCGCGGTGATTTAGTCAGGGTTTCTTCTTATCGAAGGCGGGGCCTAGGGCGAGCCGGAGATGCGTCTGCCGTGAAAGAGGAGGCCTCAGGCGAGACGGAGTCATCTTAGGGTCGGCTGCCCTCGCCCGAGGCTAGGCTCGGGCGTGGCGTGGTCAAGTCACTCGTATGGACTGATCCCTGACTTAATCAAACCCATCAGGCCTCTGCAGCTTTATGCTGATGGGGGTTACCAGCTGAGAATTAGGCGTCTTGAGGGTACCCCTAATTATGGTCCCCGACACCAATATCAGTAAATAAACAGTTGTAGCCCATTTTACATAATTGGGATACGGAAAGCAAATTGTAATCTAAAGAGTCTACAAGAAAAACATTGGAAATAGTATGGTCAGGAGAAATAGCAATTTTACCCAAACCTTTGACCAAACCTTGATTTCCATCCCTGAATGTGATAGCTCGTTGGGGATCTTGGTTTTTCTCATATGAGGAGAACATCCTTTTCTCCCCTGTCATGTGGTTTGTGCACCCGCTGTCGAGTATCCAACTTGAGCCCCCGGATGCATAAACCTACAAAACAAGTTTAGTTCTTTGTTTTAGGTACCCAAACGGTTTTGGGTCCTTTGGCATTAGAAACAAGAACTTTGGGTACCCAAACACAAGTCTTGGAGCCCTTGTGTTTGCCCCCAACAATTTTGGCAACTATCTTGCCGGATTTGTTAGTCAAAACATAAGATGCATCAAGAGTTTTAAATGAAATGGCATGATCATTTGATGCATTAGGAATTTTCTTTCTAGGCAACTTGGCATGGGTTGGTTGCCTAGATCTAGATGTCTCACCCTTATACATAAAAGCATGATTAGGGCCAGAGTGAGACTTCCTAGAATGAATTTTCCTAATCTTGCTCTCAGGATAGCCGGCAGGGTACAAAATGTAACCCTCGTTATCCTGAGGCATGGGAGCCTTGCCCTTAACAAAGTTAGATAAGTTCTTTGGAGGGGCATTAATTTTGACATTGTCTCCCTTTTGGAAGCCAATGCCGTCCTTAATGCCAGGGCGTCTCCCATTATAGAGCATGCTTCTAGCAAGTTTAAATTTTTCATTTTCTAAGTCATGCTCTCTAATTTTAGCATTAAGTTGTGCTATGTGATCATTTTGGTTTTTAATTAAGGCTAGGTGATCATGGATAGCATCAACATTAATATCTCTACATTTAGTACAAATGGAAATATGCTCAGTAGATGTAGATGGTTTGCAAGATTTTAATTCAATGACCTTAGCATGCAATAAATCATTTTTAGTTCTAAGGTCGGAAATAGTAGCATTGCAAACATCAAAATCCTTAGCCTTAGCAATCAATTTCTCATTCTCATTTCTAAGGCTAGCAATAGAACAGTTCAATTTTTCAATCCTAGCAATCAAATCATCATCATCATTTCTAGGAATTGAAACATTGCACATATGAGAATCAACCTTAGCTAACAAATTTGCATTTTCATTTCTAAGGTTGTCTAAAGTCTCATGACAAGTGCTTAGCTCACTAGACAATTTTTCACATTTTTCTCTTTCTAGAGCATAAGCATTTTTAACCTTAACATGCTTCTTATTTTCTTTAATAAGGAAGTCCTCTTGAGAATCCAAGAGATCATCCTTCTCATGTATAGCACTAATCAATTCATTTAATTTTTCCTTTTGTTGCATGTTGAGGTTAGCAAAAAGAATGCGCAAATTATCTTCTTCATTTTTATCATCATCCTCATCACTAGATGTTTCATATTTAGTGGAGGACTTTGATTTTACCTTCTTTTTGCCGTCCTTGGCCATGAGACACTTGTGGCCGACGTTGGGGAAGAGGAGGCCCTTGGTGACGGCGATGTTGGCGGCGTCCTCGTCGTCGGAGGAGTCGCTTGAGCTCTCGTCGGAGTCCCACTCCCGACAAACATGGGCATCGCCGCCCTTCTTCTTGTAGTATCTCTTCTTCTCCTTCCTCTTGCCCTTCTTGTCGTCGCCCCTGTCACTATCACTAGACATAGGACATTTTGCAATAAAATGACCGGGCTTACCACACTTGTAGCAAACCTTCTTGGAACGGGATTTGTAATCTTTCCCCTTCCGTTGCTTGAGGATTTGCCGGAAGCTCTTGATGATTAGGGCCATCTCCTCGTTGTCGAGCTTGGAGGCGTCAATCGGTTGTCTACTTGGTGTAGACTCCTCCTTCTTCTCCTCCGTTGCCTTGAAGGCCACCGGTTGCGCCTCGGATGTGGAAGGCTTGTCAAGCTCGTTGATCTTCTTAGAGCCCTTAATCATGCATTCAAAACTCACAAAATTCCCGATAACTTCCTCGGGGGTCATTAGTGGATATCTAGGATTGCCACGAATTAATTGTACTTGAGTGGGGTTAAGGAAAATAAGAGCTCTTAGAATAACCTTAACCACTTCGTGGTCATCCCATTTTGCGCTCCCGAGGTTGCGCACTTGGTTCACCAAGGTCTTGAGCCGGTTGTACATGTCTTGTGGCTCCTCCCCTTGGCGAAGACGAAAGCGACCGAGCTCCCCCTCGATCGTTTCGCGCTTGGTGATCTTGGTGAGTTCATCACCTTCGTGCGCCGTCTTGAGTAGGTCCCAAATCTCTTTTGCATTTTTCAACCCTTGTACTTTGTTGTATTCCTCCTTGCTTAGAGAGGCAAGGAGGATGGTTGCGGCTTGAGAGTTGAAGTGCTCGATTTGGGCTACTTCGTCCGTGTCATAGTCCTCATCCCCTACAGATGGTACCTGTACACCATACTCAACAACATCCCATATACCCTTGTGGAGAGAGGTTAGATGAAATCGCATTAAATTGCTCCACATAGCATAATCTTCACCATTAAAAGTTGGTGGTTTGCCTAATGGGACGGAAAGTAAAGGTGTATGTTTAGGAATGCGAGGGTAGCGTAGGGGAATCTTACTATACTTCTTACGCTCTTGGCGTTTAGAAGTGACGGACGCCGCGTCGGAGCCGGAGGTGGATGTCGATGAAGTGTCGGTCTCGTAGTAGACCACCTTCCTCATCCTTTTGTGTTTGTCCCCACTCCGATGCGGCTTGTGAGAAGAAGATTTTTCCTTCTTCTCCTTGTGGTGAGAAGAGGAAGATCTTTTCTCCTTCCGCTTGGAGGAGTTCTTCTTCTTCTCCCTTCTCTTAGTGCGGGACTCTTCCGATGAAGTGCTCCCTTGGCTTGTAGTGGGCTTGTTATCGCCGGTCTCCATCTCCCTCTTGGTGTGATCTCCCGACATCACTTCGAGCGGTTAGGCTCTAATGAAGCACCGGGCTTTGATACCAATTGATAGTCGCCTAGAGGGGGGGGGTGAATAGGGCGAAACTGAAATTTACAAATATAAACACAACTACAAGCCGGGTTAGCGTTAGAAATATAAACGAGTCCGCGGGAGAGGGCGCAAAACAAATCGCAAGCAAATAAAAGTGTGACACGCGGATTTGTTTTACCGAGGTTCGGTTTTCGCAAACCTACTCCCCGTTGAGGAGGCCACAAAGGCCGGGTCTCTTTCAACCCTTCCCTCTCTCAAACGATCCCACGGATCGAGTGAGCTTTCTCTTCTTCTCAATCAAACGGGAACAAAGGTTCCCCGCAAGGGCCACCACACAATTGGTGCCTCTTGCCTTGGTTACAATTGAGTTTGATCACAAGAACAAGTGAGGAAGAAAAGAATGCGATCCAAGCGCAAGAGCTCGAAAGAACACAAACAAATCACTCTCTCTAGTCACTATGGTGTTGTGTGGAATTTGGAGAGGACTTGATCTATTTGGTGTGTCTAGAATTGAATGCTAGAGCTCTTGTAGTAGTTGAGAAGTGGAAAACCTGGATGGCAATGAATGTGGGGTGGTTGGGGTATTTATAGCCCCAACCACCAAAAATGACCGTTGCTGGAACCTGTCTGTTCGATGGCGCACCGGACAGTCCGGTGCACACCGGACAGTCCGGTGCCCCTGCCACGTCACCATTGCCGTTGGATTCTGACCGTTGGAGCTTCCGACTTCTGGGCCCTCCTGGGTGTCCGGTGCACACCGGACATGTACTGTTTGATGTCCGGTGCACCGGTATGGGCGATCCTGACGACTGCGCGCGCTGCGCGCGCATTAAATGCACCGCAGGGAGCCGTTGGCGCCGCAGAGAGCCGTTGCTCCGCTGGCACACCGGACAGTCCGGTGAACACCGGACAGTCCGGTGAATTTTAGCGGAGCGGCTCTCGCGCGAACCCGAGGCTGGCGAGTTCCGGAGACCGCGCTTCCTTGGAGCACCGGACATGTCCGGTGCACACCGGACAGTCCGGTGAATTATAGCGCGCCGGCTTCCGAGAAATCCCGAGGGCGAAGAGTTTGAATTGGAGTTCTCTGGGCGCACCGGACACTGTCCGGTGCACACCGGGCAGTCCGGTGCCTTCAGCCAGAGATGCCTTCGGTTGCCTTGTTGCTCCTTTGATGAATCCAACACTTGGTCTTTTTATTTGCTAAATGTGAACCTTTTGCACCTGTATAACTTATGCACTAGAGTAAACTAGTTAGTCCAATATTTGTGTTGGACAATTCAACCACCAAAATTATTTAGGAACTAGGTGTAAGCCTAATTCCCTTTCATTATGTATGTACCAACATAATTAGATATAATATAAATAGAACTTGAGCATTCTACAAAATACTAACTTCATCCTATTATCGTATGAACAGAATATTTTACCAATATTTAAGACCACTACTCATCACATACGTGGAACCTATTTAATTATATTTAACATATACACCTATCAAGGCATTACTCACCTGACCTACCCATCAACGATCATTATACAATGTGATTAATTCACCATTGCACACAAGCACATCGCAACATCAGATCAATCCAATTACACTAGACATACGTTTCCTCGCGAATTAAGATGCATAAGATATAGGTCGATGGTGCTAACCACAATCGGCCATAACCATACTTAAGACTAATTTAACTAGTTTTCTAAACTATTTTTTAATTAATTTGTATAACACATTAATTGGTTACGACATTTACCAATCACAAACATAGACCGATATATACTACTACTAGAGTATGGCATCGACTCCATCATGCAAACACACTGAATATAATTAATATCACACAACATATATATCTACTAATATACTTATCGCAATCAATTCTTCTATTTAATCCTACCATATATCTAGTTGACAGAAATAACATATGAACTCACCATAACTAAACTCAACCCGAAATCTACAGAAACAGCGACGATCCCAAGTTTAGACATTTCGTTGAGCACTTGGCGGTGTCGTATTGGACTACGCTTCTTCGCCACACCTTCTGGTGATTTCTCTCCTCCGCAATAATACACAAACTACACCATTAATCATCTAATAAGCTGATGCCAAGGAAACAAACGAAGCACGAACAACTGGTCCTTACCGTCGATGGAATACGGCTACCGGTCTGGACGACGACGTGGACTAGGGAGTAACACAGGAAGTTGCGGCTACGACGTGGCAAGATGACGACGAACAACATAAGGATAGCAGGGCCTTTAACGACGACAGCGTCAAGGCTGAGTCGAAATCCTGGACTAGATTTTTCTTCGTCGAACACCGGCTGCACAATGGAGTCCGATAGCACGACGGCCCCGGTCCAAGTGAGCAGCAGACGAGCATATGCCGACGTCGATGCCTAGAGGGATTCAACGGCGAGCAGGGTTGGTGGCGAGGACGGGCGCTGCGACAAGGTGGACAAGGGTCGAGCAGAGCCATGGCGCTGGGAAGGGAATGACCCGGTCACCGGACTGTTGTAGGGAGACACTGCCATGGCGGCTAGAGAACATCATCGACATGAAGAAGTCACCATGGGCGAGTCCGGTCATCTTGGGCGAGCGCAGGGGAGAAATAGCTCCTGCAGCAGGCGTCCACGGGAAGGGAGGTAGGAGGAGTGCGACGCTGGGAGCTCGAGCGCGTGGGGAGCTGAGAGGAGGACCGAGCTTGAAGGAGCGCCGGCCATGGAGGAAGATCCGAGCGAGCAGAAATCAGGGCGCGTGTGCACAGGAGCTCGGCGATGGAGTGGAGCAGGGAAGGAGCACCGCGGCACAGGGAGCTAGGCGGCCGAGCGCCGACGTGCTAGGAGAGCAAAGGGCACAGCAGCCGGAAGCAGAACCTGGCCGAGCGTGGCGTCCGCGGTCAAGTGGAAGACGACGACAAGAATATCAAGGGAGGAGGACGGCAGGATAAGGCAAGGGGCTCATGCGCGTTGAAGAAAAAATCAGCAGGGCGATAGCAAGAAAGAAAAAAAATCTGAAGGAAGCACGCCCGTTCGGTGGAAAAATCAGAGCTCTCTACGGAAGAGATAAATTGATGAGAACGGCTAAATTTTGAGAAGATATTTTCTATTTTTTTTACCAAATCACACGCATAAATATGAGACAAGGGAAAAAACGATCTTGCTTTTTGCTCTCATCTTATTATCTACTTGACTTTGAAATAGGAAACAAAATCGACTAATAGTTATTCCAGTTTTAGTTAGTTTGGGCTCAGTTTATTTAAACAGCCTGTCCATAGTAGTGTCTCTACCGAATTCGTAGAGATCGCTCGAACAAGAGCAAAATACTTAGGTGATGTTTCCAACTGCCTTAATCGATTAATTTTAATTTGCATTCGTTTCGGTTATATTTAGACGAATTTTGCCCGTTATCCGAATATTTGATTAGAGAGCAATTCAATTAACAATCCTACATCTTGTTTTCCTTGGATTCCAAGTGTGGTCCGAATTTATAAAACTAGTTTTTTTCCTAAATCACATTCATGCACTCGACCAATCTAAACAGCACCGGGCTCGGCATTTTTAAAGGTTACTAAAGTTCGAGCTTCGTGAAATATTTTTAGACTGTTCGATTTGATTTGAAATCAAATAATTTCATCCGCAGTCTCAACACCCGATTCCACGACCATAGATAATTTACATGGAGAATCTAATTTCAATTATAATTCCGTGGATGAGACTTCTCAGTTGACGAGTGGAGACTGAAATATTTTGCACCGAAAACTTTAGTCGTCGAGTTCTATTTAATTTGTTTGGGATGCAATCGAAGGACTGGACTAAATTTTCAAAGTCGTCTTTTCGCGAGCAATGAATTTTAAATAATCACCGGACTCACCGATTTTCGGAACAACTATGTTCCGAACATCACGAAAATTTAGGAAGAGCCCGGATAGATAAAAATAAAAATGATGTCGCACTCGCAACAAACGAAACAGATGTGATATTAAAATCGCGATAGTGAAGATGATTAGAATTTAGCATCTGTTTTATCCACTGATATTACGTGATTAAATCCATAATCGTTGTCGAGCAGACAGTAAACACCTGGGGTGTTACAGCCCTCCCTCTTAAAAGAATCTCGTCCCGAGATTCGGAGCGAAAGACTTTTAAGAGTAGAGAAGCATGTAACCCTTGTCCATATCAGCGGTAATCATAAGGCAGTTCCAAGCAAAGTCGAGTGTCGCAGGATGTCGTTTCTTTAGTGGACATAACATGTATCGCCTTAGGCTAATTTAGAAATATCCACCAATTGAGACGATGTCTGCCAGAGGAACACATAAGGTTCCATGTGTACAGTTTGCTTTTTCTGATGACACTGTACTATCTGAGTCTGTTGAGCGAGCGGTAAATACGCGATTTTACCCAAACAGAACCAGATGCAACCTCTTGGGTAAAACACACAGAAAGAGGTTTACCAACAAGGGATCACGGTAAGTTCATAGCACACGAGACGGGTGTGAATGTCGAATAACATCACAGTTAACTCGTGTTAGCCAGAGAATCCAAGTCCAAAACAATGATAGAGGTTCGAAAAATCACCAGCGAAAGGATTTTTAAATGCTGACTTCATAACCAATCCATTTTATCCATCACTAGGCATAGCTCGGCTTGATCACACATGTTGGAAAAGCACACGTGAGGCGATCGAGGCATGACTAGAGCGATGATTAGGTGGTTATCAGTCGACTTAACTTCGATTCTTTTAAGTACTTTCTTTAGGGTGGGTTAAACCAAAGTGAGTTTAGATAACTCGACAAAACGATCTCTAAACTCAACCTTTGTTCACAATGCAGTTACAAGTTAGTAAAACCAACTTGTTGAACTATCTATGACATTGAGTAGGTCCTCTCATTACCATCGGTAAGCCAAGGGTTGAGAGTCACATCTGTTAGCAAAAAAGGTCATGCATTTGGGTAGAAATCCATTTGGTCAGGTTGTTCATCCGTTTCTTCATGCGAGATGAATTATCCACTTGGTTAGGGAATACAGGGATTAAATAAGAGAGCGAATGAACAAACTCCTGCATCTCAGCAGCAGGGGAAACTGATCTCCATTTTGAGTGCTAATCAGTTGTTTTCCAACACTAAAAAGCTTCAAGGCTTCACCTTTACATGAAGGATGCAAAGGGAATGTGTATGTGTGAAGTCACCATCAAAGTCAAGGAAAAGAAACCACATATGAAAGGGGTATGTCCTTTTGATCCAACAAAGATAATAGATGTTGCTTGGTCATTTTGACAAACAACACCGAAATTGTTTCAAGGAAGAGATCTACGGAAGATAATATATATTAGTGTAGTTCCATAATGGATCATGACTAGAGACCTCGATACCAGCATGCGCCAAGCAGCATAACCTTGCGTGTACATTCACAAGGGGCTCTCAGTTTCGCTGCGGCACCCTAAGTCCTTAATCGTGACACCATTACCGAACTGGCACCAATAAAGAATCTCACGTGGTAAAAACAATTTGTGCAAGAGATACATATCGATATAGTCTCATAATGGATTATGACTACTAACCATGATACCAGCACATGCTGAGCAGCGCAACCGTGTGTATGCATCCACAGGAGGCCCTCGATTTTGTTGCGGCACCATCAGTTTTAGTCACAACACCATTATTAGACATAACCAATAAGAAATCTCACGCGACACAAATGAATTGGGCAAGGGTGACAATATACAAGGAGATACTCCACCTGTAAGAATGGTTACAAATAGAGAACCAAATAGATTATGGCACGATGAAATGAACGAGACATGGCCATAACTTAAACTTGATGAGAGAAGTACGATGGGAGACCGATACTTCAGCCACAAGCATATTTCTATGCCCATCGCAGAGATTACAAGGTCAAGGATTAGTATCTGATTAGATACGGAGGAAAACAATTATAAGGTTAAGTTTGTATGCCTTTGATAGATATGGGGAAAACAAAGGCATCAAACTCAAGAAATGATCGAATATGTCTTTCCTAGGTTAGGTTGATAAAACAACATGACGATCCTTAAGAATAGGCAAACTGGATAAGGTACATCACCTTGCACCAATCGAATAAAGGAATGTTTTTAGAAGGAACATGACTCAAGATTCTTATTTTAAGCTTAAGTACCCCTTTTTGTCCAACGAAGAAATTATCTAATCATTTATTTTTATGTGTTTGGTCATGGAGGGATAACAGAGAATTCAGCTTTGGGTCATGGTTCACTAAATAAGAACACGACCTATTTTTGGGTTTAAGCAAACAAACTACTAACCTTCTTTCAGTACATCAAGCACCAAAGCAAACACATATATAACACCTAAATAGGTTACCTAAAGAATGCAAGACATCTATTTCATTGGGGTTCATAACACAATATTACACCACATTATCTACAATCAATGGTTACTGGAATAGAGGCGAGAGAAGCATTTTGGGTGTATAGGTGCCAAACAGGATACAACATTCCTCTGATACCACTTCTGTTACACCCGGGTTTTAGGGTCTCCAAACCCGGGCGCAAACATCACCAAGTGTGTGCTAGGACCAAGCCTCACACATATGATGACTCATGGTACAGAAATGAATGTCACATCATTAATATATAATAGAGTTATGTACAAAATAGATAAATAATTACATCATATGAAGACAACGATCCAACAACCAAAGTTGACTGGGAGACGACGGCCTAGACCACTCACGAACTCATCACAGCATCCTTCATGCGCCTCATCCTGCGGTACCTGTTCTTGACCTAGGGGATGTGAGTACAACAGGATGAGCTCACATATGTTCATCGTTCAACAAGTTATGGGGAATAATGTGCATGAACTCCCCAAAGGTGGGAGCTCATGTGAAGTGTAAGGCTTACCAAAGGAGATGGTTACAGATGAGCATTGCTTTTAGAGTTGGTCAAAAGTTTATTAGCAATTGTTCAGGTGAACTCACTTCCACGACTACGACAATGGCTTCGCAAGGCAACCAAGATGTGGCACTTTTGGCTACGAAGCTGGTGCTCCCAATCACAGGTGGCTCAAGTTCTAAACCAGCCAACAAGAAGCAGAAGAAGGAAGCATAGAGAAGGGTACAACATGTTGGAGTGCAAGGACCCTTCATCAACTCCAAGTGGTCTCATATACCAATCACCTTCTCCCAGGAAGACCTTCAGCTCAAGGACTATCCTCACGATGATGTAATGGTTATATCTTGTGTCATCAAGGGGTTACTGGTTCACAATGTCCTTGTAGACACAGGCAGTGCAGCAGACATCATCTTTGCAAAAGCTTTCAGGCAAATGTAGCAGCAGGATGACAATATACATGATGCAACACACCCCCTCTATGGCTTCGAAGGAAGGCAGATAGTGGCACTCGGCAAGTGAAAGTTGCCTAGAGGGGGGTTAGCGTTAGAATTAAAACTCAAGTCTGGGAGAGAGGGGAAAACAAATCAACCAAGAAGTAAAGTGGATGAACACGATGATTTGTTTTACCGAGGTTTGGTTCTAAAGAATCTAGCCCCCGTTGAGGTGGTCACAAAGACCGGGTCTCTTTCAACCCTTTCCCTCTCTCAAACGTTCACTTAGACCGAGTGAGCCTTCTTCCTTAATCTCATGAGTCACTTAGACCCCGTAAGGACCATCACACAATTGGTGTCTCTTGCCTTTCTTACAAAGCACTTAAGAGTAAGAATTGAAAAGAAAAAGAAGGCCAAGCCAAGCAAACAAGAGCAACAAAAGAACACGAGATCCTCTCACAAGTCTATTGCTCTTGTATTGAATGCAATGTTCAGAATGCTTGGATGCTTGGAGTGGTGGTGGTTGGGGGGTATTTATAGCCCTCAACCACCAAATGACCGTTGAGGATGGCTGCTGTCGATGGGCGCACCGGATAGTCTGGTGCGCCATCGAACAGGCACTGTAGGCTGTCAGGTGCGCCGCCACGTCACCCAACCATTAGGGTTCGGGAGCAGTCGACCGTTGGCGCCGTTGTCTTCTTGTGGCACCGGACAGTGCGGTGTCACACCAGATAGGCTCTGTTCACTGTCCGGTGCGCCTCTGACTCTACGACTCTGACTCTTCACGCACTGTTCTCCACTGTTGCGTTGTCAGCGTTCTTTTGCAATCGACCGTTGTGCGAGTTAGCCATTGCTCCGCTGGTACACCAGACAGTCCGGTGGCACACCGGACAGTCCAGTGAATTATAGCAAAGTGCGCCTGCTGAAACCCAAGAGTGGCTGGTTTAGCCCTGTACAGGCCTGGTGCACCGGACACTGTCCGATGGCACACCGGACAGTCCGGTGCGCCAGACCACAGCACACTCTAGTCCTTTTTGCTCCTTTTGAATTGGGTCCCTAACTGGAATATTTATTGGTTTGTGTTGAACCTTATGCACCTGTAATACATGAGTTCTAGGGCAAACTAGTTAGTCCATATGTTTGTGTTGGATATTTAACCACCAACATTAATCGTAGGAAAAGGTTAACCCTATTTCCCTTTCAATCTCCCCCTTTTTGGTGATTGATACCAACACAAACCAAAGCAAATATATAAAGTGCAGAAATGAACTAGTTTGCATATGGTAAGTGCATAGGTTACATGGAATTAAACCAATTGAAAGTCTTATTGCATATGAATAAGATGGAATGGATTGCTTTCTTTTATTTAACATTTTGGACCACATTTGCACCACTTGTTTTGTTTTTGCAAATCCTTTTGGAAAATCTTTTCAATAATCTTTTGCTAATAGTCAAAGGTATATGAATAAGATTGCAAGAAGCATTTTCAAGATTTGAAATTTCCCCCCTATTTCAAATCCTTTTCCTTTGACTAAATAAGTACTCCCCCTGAATGAAATTCTCCTCTTAGCTTTCAAGAGGGTTTTTAAATGGATACCAATTTTGAAATTCTTATTTTCATAAGCATAGATACTAATTTGAAATTGCCTTGAATACTAATTGAAAAACAAACATTTGTGATTACCAAATAAATCTTTCATTTTGAAAATTTTGAAATGGTGGTGGTGCGGTCCTTTTGCTTTGGGCTTAATATTTTCTCCCCCTTTGGCATTAAGCGCTAAAAACGGAGAACGTTGGAGCCCTTTAGCATTTTCTCCCCCTTTGGGGCCTAACATTACCTCCCAAATGGTGAAATCAATATGAGTGAAAGGTCATACCATTTGGAGAGATAGCAGAATACCGACAAAGGGTAAATAATACCAATGGAGTTGAGTGGAAGCGTTGTCTTTGCCGAATACTCTATTTCCCTTTCAATCTAAGACTTAATACATGAGATACTTATGGAAACATATTAGTCTTAGCCTTGGCACAAGAAGAATAAGAAATATGCAAATGTACCAAATGAAAGAGATATGATCAAAAGATATGTCAATTAAGCTTAATCATAGTTCTATATAGATCGCTCCCCTTAAATATGCCTTGAGAGGAATACATATTTTGGTCTTAAATGCCAAATGCACATAATGAGGTTAATGAGAACATATCTATATCATAGAAAATGTGAAGTGCAATGTGTCATAATATAAGTGTGATGCTCACGACAGACTATGCACTTATGAAAGCATGTTATAGATATTTGATGCATTTACCCTTGAGGTTTCAGAGAGACTTAAAGAACTTCCACCTTTGAGACAAAGGTAGCCTATCCTCGTTACAAGGTTAAGCTTTAAGCTCTTTGACAAGAAAATCACTTCACCCAGTTTTAACAAAAATGCATCAATGCAGGAATGAAATTTTTGAGAGGTTAAACTAGGTATGAAGCAGGGATATGCATAGACATGCTTTCTCTTCCTTTTATAAAAGATATGCGAAGAATGTATAAGAGGAAGATTTAGGTACATTTTGAAAATGAGAGGAAGTAGTTTAACCTTTTGTACCTTCACATAGAGATGTTCTCTTCATTGTGCTTTGTCTTTAGTCTTAGTTACTTAAGATCTATATTCAAGACAATGTATGGAAATATTTTGCACAAGAGAAAACTTGACAACTAGTGATCATTTTCTCTTAAACAAGTCATATATCACGTAGATCACAAATTGCATAAATTTATCCTGAATTCTCCTTTATACTCAGTGCATATCAAGAGAGACATTTAATTGATAGCCCATGAGGCAATAAGCAACATAAGTGTCAATTGAAGCTATTCAATGATCAAACAAATAACAGATGATCAAGAGAACAACATATGCATTAGATTATCAAATAAGCTTGAAATAGGAGAGTCCAGTAAATATGCTACTTTAATAATGAAGATTGCAATCCTTGATAAAAGTGATACTTCTTTAACAATTTGGATTGAGTTGAAGTAGCATACTTCATGAGAAACTCATTCTCATACTTGAGACTCTATGAGATTACTAAGAGAAAATGTTAGTCTCAATATGATCAAGATATAGAAATGGGGCTCCCCCTAAAGATATGCATCAAGAATTTGAGTGACTTGGTTAGATGCACTTCTCTTTTAAATAGGGGAATTCATTGAACATCTTGATCAAGGCATGTAATATTTGCAATAATCAACTTATGCCTGGTATTCTCAAAAATGAAAAAAAGGTTTAGAATACTTACAACCACACCATTGATTATTTGAAGATCTTACTGTCTAAGTAGGTGTTGTTGTTCTTGATGTCTTCCTTTTCATTTGAGTGTCCTCCCTTTGTAGTTGTCTCTTTTTCTTTTCAAACTTATTGAAAATACTTAAAAAAGATATTAGCAGCACAAGGGAGTATATGATAAATGATGATTTATTTAGATAAGAGATATAAACAATTCATCATCCATAAGTCACACAGACATGAAGTAAAATCCTTTGCTTTTACCTCTCTCCCTTTAGGTGAAGAGCAACCCTTGAGGCTTGTGTCTTTTAATAAAATGCACTTACTCTCTTATAGATTTTCATAAATATGCTTAAGAGATACGTCATTAGTAACACAAACACTAGTTTCCCTTTTTCTAATCATTTATGAGAAGGAATGAAAGGTAGATTCCTAAAGCATGGAAACTTCATAACATGAACTAGATTATCCCATAGATGATGTTATGCTTAGTTTAAAAAACAAGCATAGTTAATCTCTCAAGATTATGGAAACAAATCTAATTCATAACATGGAGAGCGATTAATGTAGAAGAATCATATCCAATTTAAGCAAGAAGAAATACATCATAAATCATTGGATTGATTTTTCTTTTCATGTTAGATTACACATTTTCATAGAGAAACTTATTCTCTATAAGTGAGACTACTTAGGTCACTTAGACAAAAGCATTAGTCTCACGACTCTAGTCATAAAGAGATATTCCCTTTGTAAGTGTCCTAAGGATTTGAATTGCTTATATGACACCTTATTCTTTTAAGAATTTGGAATATGTCTCTATGTCTAGAACATGGCAATAATGGGAAGATTAGTTGAAAGGGAAATGTGCCCTTGGGCCATTTCTATAATTGTTTTGGTGATTAGATGCCCAATACACTGTTTTGAACACTCACGTGCTAAATGAGCAAGAAGTGCAAATCAAAGGACAAGGTATGTTTCTAGACTTAGCAAATTGTTTTTGAGTACTAACATGTTTATCTAAGTACTAGAAATAGTGCCAAGTAAAGAAGAAAGACGTTGGAAAAGAGTTGGCTGTGTACAGCCAACACCAGCTCGGGTCTGGCACACCGGACTGTCCGGTGGTGCACCAGATAGTGTCTGGTGCCCTAGGCTAGTCAATGGTGAACTGACTGCTCTTGGGAAACGAAGGAGTGACGCGGCTATGAATCACCGGACTGTCCGGTGGTGCAATGGACTGTCCGGTGAGTCATCAGCGACGAACTCGTCGCTCTCAGGAAAAGAAAAAGGCGACGTGGCTATAATTCACCGGACTGTCAACGGCGCCTGCGGCCAATGGTCGTCCGCGTGATCAACGCGCGACACGTGGCCCGCACCAACGGTCGGTTGGGCACACCGGGCAGTGTTTGGTGTGCACCGGACAGTGTCTGGTGCGCCAACTGGCCCGAAGGACCAACGATCGGCTGTGCCCGATATGGAAGGAAATTGAGCACCGGACTGCTACAGTAGGCTGTCTGGTGGCGCACCAGACTGTCCGGTGTGCCACTCGATAGAAGGCAGGAATTGCCTTCCAAGTTGGTCTCCAACGGCTCCTAGCTGCCTTGGGGCTATAAAAGGGACCCCTAGGCGCATGGAGCACTACACTAAGCTTACAAGAAACATCCTAAGACACCTAGACTCTTCATTCACACAATCGGATCATCGTTCTTGAGATTTGAGCACTGTTCGAGTTATAAACTCCTTGCACTGTGTTTCTATGCTCACTTCTTCACTTGTGTGCATGGTTGTTCTGCGGATTTGAGTCTTGCGTGTGTTGCTCTTCCATCCTTACTCTTGTGCTTTCTTTGTGATCTATTGTAAGGGCGAGAGGCTCTAACTTGTGGAGATTCCTCACAAACGGGAAGAATACTCAAAAGAGAAAAGACTGTGGTATTCAAGTTGATCATAGGATCACTTGAAAGGGGTTGAGTGTAACCCTCATCCATTGGGACGCCACAACATGGAAGTAGGCAAGTGTTACTTGGCCAAACCACCGGATAAAAATCGTGTGTCTCTTGTGTTGCTTTTCTGTGATTGTTTTGTTCACAAGAACTAGCTTCATAGCTACTTAGTCGTACTAACATTTTAATAATCAAGTTTGTGGCTATTTAGTCTTTGATTTTACAGGATCACCTATTCACCCCCCTCTAGGTGCTCTCAATTGGAATCAGAGCCGTACTCTTCATTTAAGGGACTAACCGCCTGAAGAGATGGATCTTAAGGGCAAGGAGATGGTGGTCAACGACAAGGAGAAGGAATCCATCTTCAACGAGCCAAGAGACGACAATCCCACTGACTCAGGCTCGAGTCACAAGAAGAGGGACGGGAAGAAGAAGAGGCGCATCAAGAAGATCATCTACTACGACAGTGATGCCTCATCTTCTTCACCAAGGGACGACGACGATGACTCCTCGTCAAAGAAAAAGACGGTCAATCAAAATTGTTCTTTTGATTACTCTCGCATTCCTTATAATTCAAATGCGCATTTACTATCAATTCCCCTTGGAAAACCTCCACACTTTGATGGAGAGGACTATTCATTTTGGAGTCATAAAATGCGTAGTCATTTATTCTCTCCCCATCCTAGTATATGGGAAATTGTAGAAAATGGGATGCATTTTGATAGTACCAATAATCCTATGTTTATTAATGAGCAAATCCATAAAAATGCCCAAGCCACTACTGTTTTGCTAGCATCTTTGTGCAGGGATGAATACAACAAGGTTAGCGGCTTGGACAACGCCAAACAAATCTGGGACACCATCAAAATATCACATAAGGGAAATGATGCCACCATGATCACCAAGATGGAACTGGTGGAGGGCGAGCTAGGGAGGTTCGCAATGATTAGGGTGAGGAGCCAACACAAACCTACAACAGGCTCAAGACCCTGGTTAACAAAATCCGAAGCTACGGAAGCACAAGATGGACAGATCATGATGTCGTCCGACTCATGCTCAGGTCATTTACTGTTATTGACCCCCATCTTATCAACCTTATTCGTGAAAATCTTAGGTACACCAAAATGATGCCCGAGGAGATCCTCGGAAAATTCGTGAGCAAGCGCATGATGGTGAAGGAGGCGCGATACGTGGACGATGCGCAAAATGGTCCACTGCCCATCTACAAGCCGCAGCCCGTTGCTCTCAAAGTAACTAGCAGCAAGGAGGCGCTACCAAGCAAGGTAACACAAGTGGAGGCTGCCAGGCTCAATGAGGATGAAATCACACTTATCATCAAACATTTAAAGACCACGCTTAAAGGACACAAAGAGTACCCCAACAAGAATAAAACAAGGGGAAAGCGCTCCTGCTTCAAATGCGGTAAGACTGGTCATTTTATTGCTCAATGTCCCAATAATGAAAATGACCAGGCACAAGAAAGACATGGAAGAAGGAGAAGAAGAAGAATTACAGGAAGGCGAAGGGCGAGGTGCATCTTGGAAAGGAATGGGATTCTGACTGCTCTTCATCCGACTCCGACGATGAAGGACTGGCTGCCTCGGCCTTCGACAAGTCTTCGCTCTTCCTCAACGAACACCATACTTGCCTTATGGCTAAGGAGAAGAAGGTACGTATTCGAGATACCTTCAAGTACTCTTCTTCTAGCGATGAGGAATCTTCCGATGATGAAGTAGATTACTCTAATTTGTTTAAGGGGTTAGATAGAGCCAAAGTAAAGAAAATTAATGAATTAATCGATGCTCTTAATGAGAAGGATAGACTTCTAGAAAAGCAAGAGAACATTTTGTATGAGGAACATGATAAATTTGTTAGTGTTCAAAAATCCCTTGCTTTAGAAATTAAGAAGAATGAACTGCTATCTTCTGAAGTGTCTACCTATCATGAATTTATATCTAGCTTAAAGAATTTAAATGATGAATTAAATACTAAACTAGAGAAAGTTAATGAAAATAGTTCATGTATAGAACATGTAGTTATTTGCAATAGCTGTAAAGATATTAATTTTGATGAACATGCTGCCACTGTTGCTAAATTAAACAATGAGGTGGCAAGTCTTAATGCTCAACTTAAGACTTGCAAAGATGATTTTGATAAATTAAAATTTGCTAGGGATGCCTACACTGTTAGTAGACACCCCTCAATTAAGGATGGACTTGGTTTTCAAAAGGAAACCAAGAACTTAACAAGCTAAAGGACTTCCGATCCCAAGGGGAAAGGGAAGGCTCCTATGGCCAGTAGCTCACATGATCAAAAGAAACATGCCTATCTTTATACTCATGTTAAGAAAGTTTCTCATTATAATCAAAGCTATGATCATGCTACTTGTAATAATTCACATGCTATGTTTGCATCTAGTTCTTCTTTTGTTAATGGTAGAAGTAGGCCTAGGAGAAAATATACTACTTCTCATGCTTCTAGGAAAGTTTGCAATAGACCTACTACTGTTTATCATGCTTGCAATGCTTCTTTTGTGCTTTCATGTAAGAATGCAAAAGTAGTTGCTAGGAAGTTAGGGTCCAAATGCAAGGGAGACAAAACTTGTATATGGGTTCCAAAAACTATTGTGACTAACCTTGCAGGACCCAACAAGAGTTGGGTACCTAAAACCAAGCTTAAATTGTCTTGCAGGTTTATGCATCCGGGGGCTCAAGCTAGATTATCGACAGTGGATGCACAAACCACATGACGGGGGAGAAGAAGATGTTCACCTCCTACGTCAAGAACAAGGATTCCCAGGATATGATCATCTTTGGAGATGGGAACCAAGGCAAGGTCAAAGGCTTGGGCAAGATAGCCATCACTAACATGCACTCAATATCAAATGTATTTTTAGTAGAGTCGCTCGGGTACAACCTTCTGTCTGTAAGTCAATTGTGTCACATGGGTTACAATTGTCTGTTTACATATGTTGATGTTTCTGTCTTTAGAAGGAGTGATGGTTCATTAGCTTTTAAGGGTGTATTAGATAACAAATTCTATTTAGTTGATTTTTCGAAAGAGAATACCGATCTAGATGCATGCTTAATAGCTAAGACTAATATGGGCTGGCTCTGGCATCGCCGTCTAGCATATGTTGGGATGAAGAACCTTCATAAGCTTCTCAAGGGAGATCATGTGTTAGGACTAACCGATGTCTGTTTTGAGAAAGACAGACCTTGTGCAGCATGTCAGGCAGGAAAACAAGTGGGAAGCACTCATCACAGCAAGAATGTGATGACGACATCAAGACCACTAGAGCTTCTCCGCATGGATCTTTTCGGACCCATTGCCTACCTCAGTATCGGGGAAGTAAGTATGGTCTTGTAATTGTTGATGATTTTTCTCGCTTCACTTGGGTATTCTTTTTATAGGATAAGTCAGAAACCCAAAGGACCCTAAAGCGCTTCTTAAGGAGAGCTCAAAATGAGTTTGAGCTCAAGGTGAAGAAGATAAGAAGCAACAATGGGTTCGAGTTCAAAAATCTACAAGTTGAAGAGTATCTTGAGGAGGAAGAGATCAAGCACGAGTTCTCCGCTCCCTACACACCACAGCAAAATGGTGTGGTAGAGAGGAAGAACAGGACGCTAATCGACATGGCGAGAATGATGCTTGGAGAATACAAGACGCCTGAGCGGTTTTGGTCGGAAGCTGTGAACACAGCTTGCCATGCCATTAATCGGCTCTACCTGCACCGTCTCCTCAAGAAGACATCCTACGAACTCCTTACCGGTAACAAACCCAATGTCTCTTACTTTCGTGTATTTGGGAGCAAATGCTACATTCTGGTGAAGAAAGGTAGACATTCTAAATTTGCTCCCAAGGCAGTAGAAGGGTTTTACTAGGATATGACTCAAATACAAAGGCGTATAGAGTCTTCAACAAATCATCGGGATTAGTTGAAGTCTCTAGCGACGTTGTATTTGATGAGACTAATGGCTCTCCAAGAGAGCAAGTTGATCTTGATGATATAGATGAAGAAGTTCTGACGGCCACAATGCGCACAATAGCGATTGGTGATGTGCGACCACAGGAACTACAGAAGAAAGATCAACCATCTTCCTCAACAATGGTACATCCCCCAACCCAAGATGATGTACAGGTACTTCAAGAAGAGGGGCAGGATCAAGGGGGAGCATAGGAAGAACAAGTAATGGAGGAAGAAGCACCACAAGCCCCTCCAACCCAAGTCCGAGCAACGATCCAAAGTCATCACCCTGTCGATCAGATTCTAGGTGACATCAGCAAGGGAGTAACTACTCACTCACGATTAGCTAATTTTTGTGAGCATTACTCATTTGTCTCTTCTATTGAGCCTTTCAGGGTAGAAGAGGCCTTGTAGGATCTGGACTGGGTGTTGGCCATGCAGGAAGAACTCAACAACTTCAAACGAAATGAAGTCTGGAGCCTGGTGCCACGTCCAAAGCAAAACATTGTGGGAACCAAGTGGGTGTTCCGCAACAAGCAAGACGAGCACAGAGTGGTGACAAGAAACAAGGCTTGACTTGTGGCAAAAGGTTATGCCCAAGTCACAGGTTTGGATTTTGAGGAGACTTTTGCTCCTGTTGCTAGGCTAGAGTCAATTCAGATACTATTAGCCTATGCTGCTCACCATTCTTTTAGGCTGTTCCAAATGGACGTAAAGAGCGCTTTCCTCAACGGGCCAATCAAGGAGGAGGTATACATGGAGCAACCCCCTGGCTTTGAGGATGACAGGTATCCCGACCATGTGTATAAGCTCTCTAAGGCGCTCTATGGACTTAAGCAAGCCCCAAGAGCATGGTATGAATGCCTTAGAGATTTCCTTATTTCTAATGCCTTTAAGGTTGGGAAAGCCAATCCCACTCTTTTCACAAAAACATGCAATGGTGATCTTTTTGTGTGTCAAATTTATGTCGATGACATAATATTTGGTTCTACTAACCAAAAGTCTTGTGAGGAGTTTAGCAAGGTGATGATGCAAAAGTTTGAGATGTCGATGATGGGCGAGTTGACCTACTTCCTTGGGTTCCAAGCAAAGCAACTCAAGGATGGCACCTTCATCTCCCAAACGAAGTACACCCAAGATCTTCTCAAGAGGTTTGGAATGAAGGATGCTAAGCCCGTGAAGACACCGATGGGGACTGACAGACATCTTGACCTCAACAAAGGAGGGGAGATGTGCTACAACTTGACTCCTTTGAGACTAACTGGTTTGGTTGAGGATACTTGAAGTAGTCTTGAAGGAACATTGAAAGGGAATATGAACTTGGACGACGACAAGACTTCCACTGCACTCCGGTATTAGTGTATTTAATTCCAAGTTCATACTAATGCTCTAGTTGCCTTTTTTGCTCTTATTTGACATTTTAGTGAGGCAATGGGGTTAAAAGGGCCAAAAACGATCTCGTTTTGGTGCTTAATGACAAAGGGGGAGAAATTAAGGCCAAAGCAAATGGATCAGCCAACCACTTGTGAGTTCTGAAAATAGTAGAGTTAGAATTTGTGATTTGTCCAAAATACTCTTATTTATGGGAAAATTTAGTCGCTTATGGGGGATAATATTGATTATGGGAAAAGGGGGGGAGTTATGGCACTTGATCCATTCTACTCTTGGAATATCTCTCTATTTGCTCAAACAAGTGTGATCGAATCAGAGATAAGAAAAAGAATTTGATTTGCAAAAACAAACCAAGTGGTGGCAAAGAATGATCCAAATATGCCAAATCCTAAGTAAAGAGAATTTGGTCTTCAATTTGAATTGATATTGCACTTCTCTTGTTGCTTTTTGTGTGTTGGCATAAATCACCAAAAAGGGGGAGATTGAAAGGGAATGTGCCCTTGGGCCATTTCTATAATTGTTTTGGTGATTAGATGCCCAATACACTGTTTTGAACACTTATGTGCTAAATGAGCAAAAAGTGCAAATCAAAGAACAAGGTATGTTTCTAGACTTAGTAAATTGTTTTTGAGTACTAACATGTTTATCTAAGTACTAGAAACGGTGCCAAGTAAAGAAGAAAGATGTTGGAAAAGAGTTGGCTGTGTACAGCTAGGGATGGCAATTCTGCCTGCGGGTTAGGATATTCACGGGTTTCGTACTCGATGGGCATGGATACGGGTAAGAAATCTCGCCCATGGGTAAGGATACGGGCAACACTTCTCACCCGCGGATAATTGACGGATATAAAATTTTGCCCGCGGGTATTACCCGTTACCCGCTTAATTTACTAGCCCATCAAAATATCCCCATGCCACCGGCCCATAGGCCACAGCCCAGTCAATCATGTTTGTGGACTTATGTTTGAGACTTATGTTTTGGATGATCGATCATGTTTGTGGACTTTGAAGTTTGAACTATGTTCCTTGTCATTATATTATGTCTGTCAAGTTGTTGATGTTCTTGGTGAAATGAACATGACCACATACTCGTATGGTATTTTCTGGCGGATAACGGGTTGCCTGATATCCGCGGATATCCTGTGGGTATGGGTACGGGTCCAAAATTTTACCCGCAAGCTCTCGCGGGCATGGATAAGCACTAGAGGCGTGGATATGTTGGTGGGGCGGGTAAATGGCTTACCCGCACTTTACCCGACCCATTGCCATCCCTATGTACAGCCAACACCAACTTGGGCCTGGCACACCGGACTGTCCGGTGGTGCACCGGACATTGTCCAATGCCCTAGGCTAGTCAACGGTGAACCGGCTGCTCTCGGGAAACGAAGGAGTGACGCGACTATAAATCACTGGACTGTCCGGTGGTGCACCGGACTGTCCGGTGAGTCGTCAGTGACGAACTCGTCGCTCTTGGGAAAAGAAAAAGGCGACATGGCTATAATTTACCGGACTGTCCGGTGGTGCACGGGACTGTCCGGTGAGTCAACGGCGCCTGCGGCCAACGGTCGTCCGTGCGATCAACGCGCGACACGTGGCCCGCACCAACGGTTGGTTGGGCACACCAGACTGTCCGGTGCGCCAACTGGCCCGAAGGACCAACGGTCAGCTGTGCCCGGTATGGAAGGAAATCGAGCACCGGACTGCTACAATGGTTGTCCGGTGGCGCACCGGACTGTCCGGTGTGCCACTCGACAGAAGGCAGGAATTGTCTTCCAAGTTGGTCGCCAATGGCTCCTGGCTGCCTTAGGGCTATAAAAGGGACCCCTAGGCGCATGGAGCACTACACCAAGCTTACAAGAAACATCCTAAGACACCTAGACTCTGCATTCACACAATCGGATCATCGTTCTTGAGATTTGAACACTGTTCGAGTTGTAAACTCATTGCGCTGTGTTTCTATGTTCACTTCTTCACTTGTGTGCATGGTTGTGCTGCAGATTCGAGTCTTGCATGTGTTGCTCTTCCATCCTTACTCTTGTGCTTTCTTTGTGATCTATTGTAAGGGCAAGAGGCTCCAACTTGTGGAGATTCCTCGCAAACGGGAAGAATACTCAAAAGAGAAAAGACCGTGGTATTCAAGTTGATCATAGGATCACTTGAAAGGGTTTGAGTGCAACCCTCGTCCATTGGGACACCACAACATGGAAGTAGGCAAGTGTTACTTGTCCGAACCACGGGATACAAATCGCGTGTCTCTTTTGTTGCTTTTCTGTGATTGTTTTGTTCACAAGAACTAGCTCCATAGCTACATAGCTATTTAGTCTTTGATTTTAAAGGATCACCTATTCACCCCCCTCTAGGTGCTCTCATTAGTGTAAAACATGCCATGAGGTACTTACAATAATTTAAAGCATGTAGATTGCCATAATATAGGCATGATGAATATGCAATCTACCAAATGAGAGGAATTTTCTCCAAGGAATGATGACATAATTTAAACATATTTTTAAGTGTTTCAATTTTCAATGTGACTATAAAAGACACAAGAGAATTGATATTTGAATATACTTGCACTTAAGGACATAAGTGTTACCATCCTTTGGCTCTCCTCCATGTTATAGGCTTTGATTATTCACACAGGATAATCCTTTAATTCCTACAACATCAATATCTTGCTTGAAATGATATGAGTTGTAGATAAAATAATTCAAAATAACTTTGGATCAATATATAGATTATTGTAAGATTGATAGCTTGAGTTAATATGAATTGAATTGATCCTCTCAAGCACTTCCAAAGCTTCATATCATCTTCTTCCCCTGCAAAGCTTGTCAAGCATATTTTGGTCCCCATATCTTGATGGGTCCATCAAGGTTAGTCAACAAAGATCTAGGAACCCAAATGTCCTTTATGCTAGCACTTGGTAAACTCATTACCTTTCTAGCACAAGTTGCAATTTTGGGTTGCCTAGTTACGACAAGTTAGGAGCGGGATAGTTACCAATAGGACAATCCTTACATTGATGTCCTTTCTTTCGGCATATGTAGCAAAGGCGATCTTCATGTCTTGAAGATTTCTCCTTTCTTTATTTCTTGCTTGCTACATGGTTAGTAAATATTTTCTTTTCTAAAACTATGCCTTTTTGTTTCACATGGGGACAAGACTTAACTAAATGTCCCTTCTTAGAGTATTTAAAACAAAGTTTATCATCCTTGTTAATAATCAAGCCATTTTCTTTAATATAGGGACATGACCTAATAACCTACCCCTTTTTAAAGCATTCACTACACTTCTTACTTTTCTTAGTGTGAAGTGTGGCTTGATCATTACCTTGGATGTTACCTTGCATGGAGGCACGGTTGAGGCTTTTGACAGAGGTATTGATTTTCTTCTTTTGTTCCTTCCTCTTGACATTCCTCAGGTCCTTGACATTTTCTTCAAGGGATTTTGTGCATGCCACGGTTGTTCCTGTCTCAAGCTTCTTCACCATGTGATCACAGTTATCTTGAGAAGGTAGAGCAATGCACTTCCCTTTGTGTTGTATCAAGCTCATTCTTAACCTCTCGTTTTCTTCCTTGAGCTCTTGACATGTATCATCTTTTATTCCTGGAAATTCTAGCTCAAAGGAGGATTTGCTTGCTGACGAGCAACAAGCGTTAGCACATGGCAATATAGTTTCAATTTGAATACATGTGCCTGAGTGAGGTTGTTGAGATTTTAAGTTTTCCATCACAACCTCATGAGCAATGTTTAACATGATATGATTATCCATAAGATTTTCATGAGAACATAGAAGCATATCATATTTATCTTGAAAAGCTAGATTTTAAATTTTTAGCTTTTCTACTTGGTCCTTAAGTAAGGTAATTCTATTTACTAATTGAGCGACACATAATAAAGAGTTATATTGCTCAATTGAAATAGTTTCATACATTTGGACCAAATCAACATGAGAGCACTTTAGCTCCTCATGTTCTTTAGTCAACTCTTCAAAGCTTTGGATTTTAGTGATGAGGGCATCTTCTAGCATTTGAAGAGCTTCGCTTTGCTCTCTTGCTCTTTTTAGAAGTTTGAGCATGACCGCCTTATTTTCTTGGCTCAGATGAGCGTAGAGTTGCATGAAGCTTCTTTCATCCTCCTCATCCTCATTTGTGCTTCCACTATCATTTTCATTAGCCACACAACATATGTGGAAATTGAAATGGGAAGACAAACCTTTTGGAGAGGTGGATTCATCGTTTGGTCTCCAACGTTCATTTTCTTCTTCTTCCTTCAAAGGGTTAGTTTCACATGGACTAAAGGAAGTAGAAGCATCATATGAACTAACATGTTTGGAATCATTAAATTTACTTTTAATTCTAGTCCAAATATCATGCGCATCATGAATAGATTCATCATATTTCATTATGAAGGCACGATAATCTTCTTTGCTAAGAGAATTACTTAAGATGTCATAAGCTAGATAGTTTAAGCGTATACATCTTTGATCCTCCTCGGAAGTATTTTTCTCATGTGAAGGTATAATACTCTTGTCTAAAATTTGTTCTAATTGTGAATCTATGGTTCTAAAAGCATTTATCACACTAGTAGACCATGAAACATAATTAGAACAATAGAAAATTAATATCTCAAGAGTTACCTCATTGTTTTCCTTCGGAGGTGTCTTCTTGTTCTTTTGGGATCTTCTTCGAGCCATCACTTCGAGTTGTTAGACTCAATATGAAGTGTTTAGCTCTGATACCAATTGAAAGTTGCCTAGGGGGGGGTGAATAGGCGAAACCTGAAATTTATAAACTTAAGCACACACTACAAGCCGGGGTTAGCGTTAGAATTCAAACTCAAGTCCGGGAGAGAGGGGAAAACAAATCAACCAAGAAGTAAAGTGGATGAACACGGTGATTTATTTTACTGAGGTTCGGTTCTAAAGAACCTAGTCCCCGTTGAGGTGGTCACAAAGACCGGGTCTCTTTCAACCCTTTCTCTCTCTCAAACGATCACTTAGACCGAGTGAGCCTTCTTCCTTAATCTCAAGGGTCACTTAGACCCGCAAGGACCACCACACAATTGGTGTCTCTTGCCTTGCTTACAAAGCACTTGAGAGTAAGAATTGAAAAGAAAAAGAAGGCCAAGCCAAGCAAACAAGAGCAACAAAAGAACACAAGAGATCCTCTCACAAGTCCTAATGCACTAGAGTTGATTTAGGGACTTTGAGTGGATCGATCGCTTTGATTGTGTCTTGGAGTGAAGTCTATTGCTCTTGTATTGAATGTAATGTTCAGAATGCTTGGATGCTTGGAGTGGTGGTGGTTGGGGGTATTTATAGCCCTCAACAACCAAATGGTCATTGGGGATGGCTACTGTCGATGGGCGCACCGGACAGTCCGGTACGCCACCGGACAGGCACTGTAGGCTGTCCGGTGCGCCGCCACGTCACCCAACCGTTAGGGTTCGGGAGCAGTCGACCGTTGGCGCCATTGTCTTCTTATGGCACCGGACAGTCCGGTGTCACACCGGACAGACCCTGTTCACTGTTCGGTGCGCCTCTGACTCGGCTCTAACTCTATGTGCATTGTTAGCCACTGTTGCGTTGTCAGCGTTCTTTTGCAGTTGACCGTTGCGCGAGTTAGCCATCCCGAACAAAGATAAAGAAAATGAATATAAAAATAGTTAGACCTTCCATATTATTGGCCTCAAGTTGTACATTTAAAATGAGCAAGAGTTCACAATTAAAATTGAATTCAAATTGAATTTTAGAAATTAAAAGGAAAATAAAGAAAAATAAGAAAAGAAATAGAGAAAGAATTCTAACCCTAGCTGGGCCGCTCCTCTCGTTTTCGGCCCAATTCCCCCTTACCACCGCGCGACCCACTCAACCTTCCTTGGCGTGGCCGCTTGCCTGCTCTCTATGCCGTGGGGCCCATGCCTCAATATCCTTCAACCATGCATGCACCGTGCCATGGATCTCGCCGCCATGTGGACCCGATATAGATTGCCACACGGACCCAAGACGTTCCACTAGATCGTGGGGCCCCATTGCCAGGTGCTTCTCCTTTCCGCTGGCCGTTCGCAATAAAAGACGCGCGCAGCTCGTGCTCCGTAGACCGATTCTTTCCCCCAACTCGGTGCAACTCCCGGAACCTTCTTCCAGCTGAGTCCTGGGACCATCGTATCTCGCTGGTGGCGCAACTACCTGCCTATCAAGCTAGCGCCAATGTCGGGTTGCGACTACTTACCGCGATTCGCCTGCCAACCTTGTGGAATTCGCGACACTATAAGTCCGAGCCCCGTGACCGCGCTGCTCCCTTGCCTGACCTAGTGAACGAATGACGAGGGACTCGCCATAGCCGTGAGCTACTAGGAGAGGGGGTGAGCGCAGGAAACCAGCAGGGGAGATCCACCACGAGAGCTCCCCCGGGGATCTTGACCTCCATAGATGCTTGGAGCAAGAAGACTCGTCACGTAGTTTCATCAAGCCCTTGGGGTGGTTGCCAAAGAGTACTTGATGCGCGTGCACAGGTTCTTGGTGCTGTGGGGGTCGGGAGGGCCGGTAATTGCTCATCGGAGAAGGAAGGCCGCTGCGGATTGTGTCTCTCCCTGGGCCACCCTCACCTCGATGTCACAGCTGGTAGGAGCTTAGTCTCTGGATTCGTTTTAATCTTGACGTCGTGTTGCGGTAGTCAGGGTGGTAAATCGTGGGCCGCACCGAAAGAAGACCCGGCAACGGCGAGCTCCGTCGTGGTGGCTGGGCGGCGCCGCTGTGCTCTGTTGGCCAAGGTAAGAGGAAGACGCGGGTAGCCGTCGATCTCGTAGGTAGCGGCTCGGATTAGATCCGGGTTATAAAGGAATCTGGCCGTTGGATCTTCTTAGTACGGTTGGATTAGAATGAGGTGTACCCTTTCGCGGCATGAGATCTCTGCCACCGATCTATCCGCGGGTGGCCATGATTTCATCGCGCCACCCTCGGTTCTGGACCATTGGATCGGGATCTAGTGATCATGGTTTCATACCGATTCATAGCAGCTCCGGTCTAATCCTATCTGTCTGTGTTTGATCGGACAGCTCTCATGCTGTGATATCCCTTCGTCGTGCAAACATTCAAAAGAGACCCTACGCTTATCAGGAATCAACCCACAGTCCTAATGGGTGTGATCTGAGTCTTGTAGATCTTTTGAATTTGCCCCTGTGTTTCTGTTTATTTAGCACGCAGACCGGGCCCCTATTAAAATCGAGAAATTCATTTAGAAAATAGTTTTCAGTATAAAATTTATTACAGAAACTTGTAAAATTCCTAGAAATTTCATATGAAGTCCAAATCAATCCATTCCAATTTCTATAATTTATAATATTATTATTTATCAATTAGTACAACTGTTTTGGCATGGAAGTCACATTAAAATTTATATCCTATTTAATCTTGTATCAAATGTATAAAACCTTTGGAAATTCATAACGTACTCATTTTAACTTTGATTTGATCCATTCAAGTTGTGTTAGTCTCGTATTAATATTTACTATGCAATAACAACATTTATTATACCATGTCTCATTCTTTTATAAATAGATCTTTATTTAACTTATGTTAGTTAGTCTTGTTAATCTGCTTATCATTATAATTTACTAAAATATGATCTATGGTCAATTTATAATTTATATTAAAGTTGAATTAATTACTAATTTAGGTTATCTTTTCTCTGCACTAATAAAATAAACATAGAACCTAGTTTTAATCATTTAATCACATCATAACTTGATGACCGTAACTCCGATTTTAGTGATTCTTGAGTCTACGATCTCGTTACAACATGTAAATTATGGTTATTTAGTTTATACTTATGTTTGGTGTGATGTTAATTTTGTCTATACCATGTTTGTTTGTATTGCTATGACTAGCAGTGAGGTCACGAGGATCTAAAGATCATTCTGATACCTGGATTCTCGAGTGCTAGGCAAGTTGTGCCCTTGATCACTTTCATTTACCCAATACTGTTCTTTATAACCATTTTTTCATGCATAGGTTTAATTTTGATGGGACCCAATAGGTCACCCTAGTCTGTTTACCCTGTTTACCTTGTTTACCCCTGAATCACTTGGGTAGTTATGATATTGCTTTACATGGTTTTGGGTTAATATTTCAGTATATCCATGTTCCAGTTATTCTGTTATTTTACTTATGTTCATGTCAAGATCATTAAATGTTAACTGGAACATGGAGCTTAACTTGAGATACACGTGCCACCACAGGGGAGGAATGGGACCCCTTGGCTGACTAATTAGGAAAGCTAGTGGAAGACTACCTTACCTAAAATGGGCAAGGGCAGTAGGGGAGTTGCATGCAAGGAGGTTCTCGGGTTGATTTTGCTGGGATGGCGCTCAGACGGTGGATTCTTGCAAGTGCTCTTCCCATAAAATGTAGCGGGTTTTAGGAAGCTAGTGGAACTTTGTAAAGGCCTCATAGTGGATCCCTAGCCATTCACCTCGGTAGTGTCTACGGGCCTTGCAAACCCTGGCGACATGGGAAACATGACTTGTGGGTAAAGGGTACAACCTCTGCAGAGTGTAAAACTGGTATACTAGCCGAGCTCACGGTCATGAGCAGCTCAGGACTCTCGCATGGTTAATTTATGTAACTTAAATTTAATTTGTCATTTGCATTTGCATGGGATTATTTATTAATTTTGTTCTATTATTTTATTATGGTTTGGTATTCACTTATATTTAGTAACTGCTAATAAAATTTGACCAACTTATTAAAAAACAATGCTTAGCTTTAACCCCTATTGTTGATCAGCTTTACACATCACATGAACTCCCACCTTTGGTGAGTTCATGCCACATTATTCCCCACAACTTGTTGAGCGATGAACATGTGTGAGCTCACCCTTGCTGTCTCACACCCCCCACATGAGAAGAACAGGTGGTTCAAGAGGAGCCACGCAACGAGGAGTTCGATTTGATCTAGGTGGCGTCTCCAGTTGACTTTATTGCGCCAAGGACGATTCTTAGTTCGTTTCATATTTATCTTTTATTTTGTAAGACTTCTGTTATGTAATAAGTACTCTGATGATATTGTGACATTTATCTCTATACACTCTATTATTATATGTGTTGTCTTCTTTGGCGCAGCCCGGGTGTGATAGAAGTGGTATTAGAGGAATGTTTACTGTAGGATGAAACCTAGATAGAAATAGACAAAACCATTACCTACTTACCTTACTCTGATTCTTTTCTAAACTTATCTGAATCTTTCCTCATCTATTTCCGCTTTACTCTGATTATTCTTACCTTTTCTTTCTAAAGACAAATGTGGATTTCACACTTTGAAATCATGTGCCTAAAGTGACCTTTAGGAATAGGATACCTACTCTTAGGAACAAAAATAAAACTATTTTTATAGTTATCTATACACTTGAGTGTTTGTTCTTATGATACTTGTTTGATTTGGATCTTTGATTGAGTATGATGAGTTGTGGAGTAATGTCCACTGTTACATCTGCCTATACATATAGGCATATATAGAATTCATAAGATAAGTAGACAACCTATATTATCCTCCATTAAAGTGTATCTATTTCAGATAGAAAACTTTAAGTTAATATATATATAATTTATCTTAACCTAATAGGTTCATCTTATGCTAAAAAAATCCTTATCCTCTTAAATTGTTTATAAGATAAACTAGACCAACTAGAATATATCTATAGATCCCTCTTATCTTAAAAGACTCTCTCCTATCTTAATAGACCCATCTTATCTTAAAAAGATACTCTCCTACCTTAATAGATTCATCTCATCTCAAAAAGATTTTTATCTTATCCCAATAGATCTAACTAATCTCAAAAGATTTTATCTTATTCTTAGAGACTCATCTTGTCCTAATGAGCATACTTATCCCCAACCACTTTGCTTATCTCATAACCTTGTAACAAACATGATCTATTCCAAAATAAATTAAGTATATCTTATCTAGTCTAATCTAATTACATCAATTTAATCCTGGCCCATCTAATCTGGTCAGATCTAATCTAATGGACAAACATGTTAGATAATACTGGTAAAATAAGATTGGATCCTACTCTTATAAATACGTTTCAACCTAAATTGGAGTCTTAGTCCAACCTGGCCATATGCAACTACCTTAACCATCTGATAGTTGCATAACCCCTCTGTTTTAACCAACAGAGATTCTGACTTACCTTCACCATATAATCCATCCTATCTCAAGAGATTATAACATATCCTAATAATATATATTCTACCCTGGTAGATCTATTTAACTTAAAACTAGTCTAATCTAGTTATGTCCAATCCAATCCAGACCCTACCTAATCTAATATGATATGATCTAAAGGGAGTTACTTAAATAAGTTAGTTAATGATGGTAACACAGATTAGACCATCTTCATACGAATGGATTCTAAACCTAAACTTGTGTCCTAGACCAACTCGTCCGTGAAACCACGACCTAGCCTATGTTATAGGTTGCCCAACCCATTTATCCAGAAAGTAAAACTCTGTTTACTCCACCTACCCTATGTACCCGCAATTGCTATCCCAACTTGGATAATGGCATCTAACATCACAACCGATGGTCCCTAAATCAGACCCAAGAAGAAGGTTAACTACGACAAGGAATGATATTAGTAGAAACAAATCTTCAGATGAATCAAGATCCACCACCTAGAATAAAAAATCTCTCCTACCAAACTTTCTTCTGCCACCAAATCTCCTCTATACTCACCAAATAACTAAAAAAACATGATGTACCCTTGTTTTCTAAGCCTCACCTACTAATGGCATGAAGAATTTTATATACTAGAATTTCATAAAGATATATACTAATTGGAAGTCCCATTGAGATAAAAATATATATACTAGAATTTCATAAAGATAAAGTCAGCTAGATATGCTCAACTAAATGGTATTCTTAAATAGGATTATGGAATCTAGTGTGATCTAATCCAATGTGGTCTGCTTAAACAGATTAGTGGTACTTGGACCATTCTAGCCAGGTGTTAACTTAGCACATTAGACCAACTTAACCATGAGTACAAGAGCTAACCCAACCTATAGAGTCATGATGAATGGCATAATCTATCTGTCCCCACTAAATGTCAAACAAGTTTTTGACCTACACCATATAGTTTATATCATCTTGGCTGATTCTATCGTATCTTTGGACATTCCCCTTATACGACTAGTTACCCCAATTTGGACATAAATAAAAGGTTAAGCCCTGCTAAAGAATCTTCAGAACATAACCAACTATTAGTCTATTCATTCTGCTTACCAAATACTTTCCGTTGCAAAACTATCCTACCATATGCTTTTAACTCTCATGGTCAATACCAGGAAGGGAAGATTATCAGGCAACAACAAACAAAAATGAATCCTCTAGATCCTCCACCGGTTGGAATCGATCAAGTGGTTGCCGCCCAAATGATGGTAATACAACAAATGGCAAACATGGTTACCAAATTGCAAAATCAGATAAGACAAGAACGTGAGGAAATACGTCAGGACAGTCTGGAGATACGTCGAGAAATAAGGCAAGCACAGTTGGAAAGACAACAACAACAACAACAACACCCACTACCTCCACCACCACCACCAACTTCACCAGCTACATAAATATATATATATATCTACTACTATTTGTAAGACCTAAATGTTACTTAGGTTAGTAGATGGTATGCTACTATTTTAGGAAGAATAATAAGGTCTAATTGACCCCATGTGTTGCTAATAAATTATGCATCATGCTGAGATTTTTGTTGTGCATATGTTCTGAGACAATATGGTTATGCACCCTTTCCTTAAAAATCTCAAGGACGAGATTTCTGTTAAGGGGTAGGATTTGTAAAGCCAAAAATATGTATAAAAAAATAATAAATAAATGAAGAAATGAAATAGTAAATCTAGACATCTCAAATTATACTTGAGTATTGAAAATTGAGGACGGAATTTTGAAAACCAAGAATTATTTTAGAAAAAGAGTAATAGAAAAATTTTCTATTCAACTAAATGAATATTCATATCATTAAGTGATGCACCATAAGCATTCATTTATATGAATATTTAATGTTGAAGTAACTTTAATTCCTACTCCACAATCAAAATACTATTTTTCTACAAAGAGAGAAAACAATATGAGTGTGTATCATATTTCAAACATCTACCAAACAAGTAAAATAATTAAAATAAACATATACCTATTGCAACATGTTAGAGTTTATATGTGTGTGCATTTGATAATAATAATAATAATGAAGATATTAATAGAAATTCAATAATGTCCAAATTTGGATTTAAACCTAAATTTGGAAATTAAAATGTGGAGAACAGAAAGGAAGAATACCAAGCAAAGATAAAGAAAATGAATATAAAAATAGTTAGACCTTCTATATTATTGGCTTCAAGTTGTACATTTAAAATGAGCAAGAGTTCACAATTAAGATTGAATTCAAATTGAATTTTAGAAATTAAAAGGAAAAGAAAGAAAATAAGAAAAGAAATAGAGAAAGAATTCTAACCCTAGCTAAGCCGATCCTCTCGTTTTCGACCCAATTCCCCCTTACCACCGTGCATCCCATTCAACCTTCCTTGGCGCGGCTGCTTGCCTGCTCTTTGTGCCGTGGGGCCCACGCCTCAATATTCTTCAATCGTGCACGCACCTTGCCGTGGATCTCACCACCATGTGGACCCGATACGGATTGCTGCACGGACCCAAGACATTCCACTAGATCGTGGGGCCCCATTGCTAGGTGCTTCTCCTTTCCGCTGGTCGTTCGCAACAAATGGCACGCGCAGCTCGTGCTCCATAGACCTATTCTTTCCCCCAACTCGGCGCAACTCCCGGAACCTTCTTCCAACTGAGTCCCGGGACCATCGTATCTTGTGGTGGCGCAACTACCTACCTATCAAGCTGGCGCCAATGTCGGGCTGCGACTACTTGCCACGATTCGCCTGCCAACCTTGTGAAATCTGCGACACTATAAGTCCGAGCCCCATGACCGCCCTGCTCCCTTGCCTGACCTATTGAACAAACGCCGAGGGACTCGCCATAGCCGTGAGCTAGTAGGAGAGGGGGTGAGCGTAGGAAACCAGCAGGGGAGATCCGCCACACGAGCTCCGTTGGGAATCTTGACCTCCGCAGACGCTTGGAGCAAGAAGACTCATAGTGTAGTTTCATTGTAACACTCGGGCTTTAAGGGGCAAAGCCAGGGGCATCTCATACATGCGCCAAGAAGACAACATATATAATAACAGAGTGTATAGAGATAAATGTCATAAAACATCAGAGTATTTATTACATAGCGGAAGACTTATTACAAAGTAAAAGAATAAATGTAAAACGAACTAAGGATCGTCGGCGCCAATGTCGACTGAGAAACGCCATCTAGATCAGATCGAACTCCTCAGTGTTAGGCGGCTCCTCTTCGACCACCTGCTCTTCTCCTGTGGGGGGGGGGGTGAGACAGCAAGAGTGAGCTCACATACGTTCATAGCTCAACAAGTCGTGGGTAATAATGTGGCATGAACTCACCAAAGGTGGGAGTTCATGTAGTGTAAGGCTGATCAAAGAAATAAAGGCTAAGGCTGAGCATTGCTTTTATAAGTTGGTCAAAATTTTATTAGCAATTACTAAGTGTAAGTAAATACCAAACCTTAATAATAATAAAGAACAGTAATAGTAAAATAATCCCAAATGCGATGCAAATGTCAAATTAAATTTAAGTTCCATAGTTAATCATGTGAGGGTCCGAGCCGCTCATGATCGTGAGCACGGCTAGTATACTAGTTTTACACTCTGCAGAGGTTGCGCATCTTTACCCACAAGCCATGTTACCCATCTGCCAAGGGGTCATGAATCCCATACACCTCTACCAAGGAAGCGAGGCAGGGTAACACTACGAGGCCTTTACAAAGTTCCACTAGCTTCAGACTACCCGCTACAGTTTATAGGAAGCTCCAGTGCAGGGTTCTTGCCTGACCGCCATCGCAGCAAAATCAAACAAGGACCTCCCTACACTGACCACTCCCCTACTGCCCTTGCCCCTTTCGGGTAAGGTAGCCCTCCACTAGCTTTCCTAGTTAATCAGCCAAGGGCGTCCCATTAAACCCTTGTGGTAGCACTGTTTTCCCGGGTGGTCGCTCCATGTTCCCATTAATTTAATGATCTTAACATGAACAGTAATAATAACAAGATAATAACAGAATAATCATGAATAGTGTATCTCCATACCCAATCTACATAAAGCAATAGCAAGTACTACCCAAAAATTATTTCAGGGGTGAACAAGGTATAGAGGTAATCAAAACTGGGGTAACATAAAGGCTCCCATCAAAATTAACCTATGCAGATCATTAAAATTAATAAGAACATGGCTGGGAAAAGAAAGTGATCAAGGGCACAACTTGCCTTCAATGAGCTCCTGCTCAGCTATCTCTACTTGTTGAACCTCAGTTTCCACAGTGGCTTGCTCGTCTACTCGCATAACACAATACACACATAGTATAGCATAAATTAACATTGCACCAAACATGTAAATAAAATACACAGTAAAAATCTACACATTAAAATGAGATCATAGGAACTGGAATCACTAAATTTGGGGTTATAGATTTCGAGTTACGAATTTCCTAAGGTTTAATGTGCTTGAAATAGGATTAAATGATAAATTAATTTTCTAACTGTTTTCATGTCAAAACAGAGACACTAATTGATAGACAATAAAATTACAAAATTTTAGGAACTGGAATGGAGTAATTTGGGGTTCATATGCATTTTCTATGAATTAAACAAGTTTCTGCAATTAATTTAATACTAAAAATCTATTTCTAAATTAATTTCTCTGATTTTCTAATCCTCTGGACTGGGCCTCATTTACTGGGAAGCACAGGGTTCTCGGCGCAAGATTCCCGAGACACAGAGAATAGTGACTCAGGATGGCGGGTTTATTCCCAAATACTAGAGGGTCTCATGCGCAAAACTAACCCGCGAAGGGGTATCGGCGTTCCTGAGCCGTCCGATTAGAAACGAGGCGCCCAGATTAGATCCGAACGCTTAACTAACCGGTACGCTCTCTCAGCCGCACGATCTCGCATCTACGGCACGGATTTTATGTTCGCGAGATCCAACAATGGCCCTAGATTTCGCGATCAACGGCCACAGCAATGATCCTATGCATACTGGAATCGGTATCCCCATGATTGAATCGCATCCGTTCGTTTGCAATCCAACGGCCGCGACTCCTTTCCCCAGCTACAACCCCACCGAACAGCCACGCACGGCGGCGCCAGTGCTCCCGCGGTGGCACCATGGCCGGCGAAGCGGCCGCATGCCATTCCGGCCCCCAAGCTTGAACACGAGCAGCACTACGCATAAAGGAGAACAATGCGAATAAAATGGTCAGGGACTCACTGACAAATCCCACGTGGGAGGCTCTGGCCACGCGGTGCGGTCGAGGTCGAAATCCGACGAGAAATTGCCGGCGCGCAGCTCCCCAATCGCGCCAACCGAGACCGAGAGCACGCACCGGAGGTCACGTAGAAGCACCCGAACCAACAATCTCGACCGTTCCGGCGTCGTCGTCACGAAACCACGGCGGCGGAAATCCTCGTCTCTCTCTCTCTCCGCTTCTCTCTACTGGGGCCGGTGCTTGCGACCAGAGAACCTCCGGGCGGCTAGGGTTTTGGGTGCTTCGGTCTCGCCTGCCGGCTGTGCAACTAACTTATACGGGGACGAGCCGCCCACAGCGCGAATTTCGCGGGTTCGGTAGAGCTCGCCGCGAGTCTTGCGGGGACGACGGCTCTGACCGCCCGGTCCCATGCGCAAGAGTCCCGCCCGCGATACCCGGTGACAGACCGATGGGGCCCGCACAGACAGCGACACAGGCGGGGCGCGGAAATGTGGGGCTGCGCGGTGAGTTTCCCTGGGTGGCTGACAGGTGGCCCCGGCCGGTCAGTGGCGTCGAGCACACGCGCGTGGAGAAGGCGAGTGGGAGTTGGGCCGCACGCTGTAGGAACCACAGTGGGCCGAAAGTGAAGCTGAGGCCCAGTTAGGGTAGTTTTGTTTTTTTTCATTCTTTTTTTTTCACCATTTTTCTAATCCAAATTTGAATTCAAGTTTCAATTCAAACTTGTGGCTCATCTTTTACCCTATATTTGTGCAGTTAAAAGTAATAAGTTTTAAGGATATTTATATTATTTATACTTTTATATCCTTCCTCTTCTTCTTATTTTCAAAATCCTAATTCCCATTTAGGGGGTGATTTTAACTTCCAGTGTTTATTATCTTATTATCCTTATTATTATTTTTATCATTATCATTTTATTTAATGCACAAACATCTAAAACTCCAACATAATGCACTTTGTTTTATTTTAGTATCATTTGTTTCACTCTTAATTATATGCATGCTCTTCTCATGATGCAATTAAGGCACATAAAATGAGGATAACACTCTATTATTCTTTGTACACAATTTTGAGTATTACAAATCCTACCCCCCTTAAAAATAATCTCGTCCCCGAGATTTAAGAAGAACTGGGGAAAAGATGGGGAAAATCTACGCGAAGCTCTTCTTCCCTTTCCCAAGTTGCTTCGTCTTCTCCGTGGTGACTCCATTGAACTTTACACATCTTTATAACCTTATTTCTTGTAACTCGAGTCAATGTATCCAGAATCTTGATGGGGTACTCAGCATAAGTCAAATCCTCTTGAACACTAAGGTCTTCCATTGGTAGTTGCTCCTCAGGTACCCTAAGACATTTCTTCAGCTGAGATACATGAAATACATTATGTACATCTGACAGATGATCGGGTAACTCCAATTGATATGCAACCTCACCCACTCGCTTTAAGATTAAGAAGGGTCCAATAAAGCGAGGGGACAACTTTCCTTTGACTTTGAATCTTCTCATACCCCGGAGTGGTGACACCTTCAAATAGACATAATCTCCCTCTTTAAACTCAAGCAGTCTTCTCCGGGTATCAGCATAACTTTTCTGCCTGGACTGTGCAGTTCTCAAATTCTCCCTGATCTGTTGGACTTGTTCCTCTGCTTCCTGTATAATCTCAGGTCCAAACAACTGTCTTTCACCAGTTTGATCCCAATACAGTGGAGTCCTGCACTTTCTGCCATATAAAGCCTCAAACGGTGACATTTTCAAACTGGCCTGATAGCTATTATTATAAGAGAACTCCGCATACGGTAGACTCTTATCCCAACTACCACCATGCTTAAGAGCACAAGCTCTTAACATATCTTCAAGCACTTGGTTAGTCCTCTCAGTCTGCCCATCAGTCTGGGGATGGTAAGCCGAACTAAAATTTAATCTTGTATCCAAGGACTCGTGCAACTTCTTCCAATATCGAGAGGTAAACTGTGATCCTCGATCTGACACAATCTTCTTTGGCACACCATGCAGGCATACAATCCGTGCCATGTACAACTCTGCCAACTTAGCTCCTGAATAAGTGGTCTTCACTGGAATAAAGTGGGCTACCTTGGTTAGCCTGTCCACAATCACCCATATAGAATCATATCCAGCAGACGTGCGGGGTAATCCAACAATGAAGTCCATGCCAATTTCTTCCCATTTCCACTCAGGTATCTTCAGTGGATGCAGTAGTCCGGCTGGCCTCTGGTGTTCAGCTTTAACTCTTTGGCATACATCGCACATAGCCACATGTGCAGCCACATCTCTCTTTAAACCATACCACCAATACTTTTGCTTCAAATCCTGATACATCTTAGTGCTCCCAGGGTGGATAGAATAAACTGAATCATGTGCCTCCTTCAATATGGTTTCCCGAAGACTATCAATATCGGGAACACAGATCCGATTCTTGAACCATATCGTGCCTTGCTCATCCTCCGTGAACTCTGGGCCTCTACCCTCTGTTATCAGATCCTTGATCTCCTGGATTTTGGCATCACCAACCTGACCTTTACGAATTTCTTGCTCCAAGGTAGGTTCCAATTCAATAGTCACTCCTTCCGTATGTGTAACAATTCCTAGGTTGAGCCTCTCAAAGTCTTTTGCTAATTCATCAGGTAGCTGGACAACAAAAGCGGAGTGAACATGCTCCTTCCGACTCAAGGCATCTGCAACCAAACTCGCCTTGCCTGGGTGATAGTGAATCTCCAAGTCATAATCCTTAATGAGCTCCAACCAACGGCGTTGCCTAAGATTGAGATCCTTCTGAGTGAATATATACTTCAAACTCTTATGATCCGTGTATACTTGGCACTTAGTTCCCATAATATAGTGTCTCCAAATCTTAAGTGCATGCACAACGGCAGCCAGCTCTAAGTCATGGGTGGGGTAGTTCAATTCATGCTTCCTCAACTGACGAGATGCATAGGCAATCACATGTCCATCTTGCATGAGCACACATCCAAGTCCTTGGCCACATGCATCACAATAAATGTCAAATCCCTTCTGCAGATCTGGCATAATCAATACTGGAGGTGACATCAATCTCTCCTTCAATTGATCAAAGCTTTCTTGGCACTTCTCATCCCACTTAAATTCTCTTCCTTTTTCCAAAAGCGATGTCATAGGCTTAGCAATTTTAGAGAACCCTTCAATAAATCTCCGATAATATCCTGCGAGTCCCAAGAAACTCCGAATCTCAGTAACTGTAGTGGGCACTCTCCACTCCATTATCTCCTTCACTTTAGCAGGATCCACTGCTATTCCTCCATTAGAAATAATATGACCAAGGAATGGTACCTTGTCAATCCAAAACTCACACTTGCTGAACTTAGCGTAGAGTTGATTATCTCGTAACTTCTGTAGCACCAACCTTAGATGTAGTTCATGATCACTTTCATTCTTAGAATAGATAAGAATATCGTCGATGAATACCACGACGAATCTGTCCAAATACTCCATAAACACCTTATTCATCAAATTCATGAAGTAAGCTGGTGCATTGGTTAGTCCAAATGACATAACAGTAAACTCATATAATCCATATCGAGTCGAGAAAGCCGTCTTGGGAATATCCGATGGTCTAATCCTCATCTGATGGTAACCGGATCGGAGATCAATCTTCGAGAATACTCTAGCACCTCGCATCTGATCAAATAAATCCTCAATACGGGGCAACGGATACTTGTTCTTCACCGTAACATCATTAAGAGATCTATAATCCACACACATCCGTTGCGATCCATCCTTCTTCTGCACAAATAACACCGGTGCTCCCCAAGGTGAGGAACTCGGACGAATATACCCCGCCTCTTGTAACTCAGTTAACTGCTTCTTAAGCTCCTTCAACTCTTCTACGGACATTCTATATGGCCGTTTAGAAATAGGGGCGGTTCCAGGTAGGAGATCAATAACAAACTCAACTTCTCTATCAGGTGGCATCCCTGGTAACTCCTCTGGAAAGACATCCGGAAAATCCCTAACCACCCGGATGTTGTCACCAACAAACTCCTCAGGCATAAAGAACATTGCACGCATGGATGAGGAGGTTACTGCAATATTAACTTGAAATCTTTCTCCTTTAGTGGTAGTGAGCTCTATGGTACCTCTACCACATGCTATAACGGCCTTTGCCTTTCTTAGCCATGACATACCAAGGATCAGATCTATACTGCTTGACTCTAATATTATAGCAGTAGCTCCGAATTCTCTACCCATAATGGTCAATGTCAATCTACGGGTCATTTGATTCGCCTCAACAGGCCCTTTAGGTGTAATTACTATCATGGGTTTTCTCATATTTAGCAGTGGTATTTCATTTGTGTTGGCATATCTAGCAGACATGAATGAATGTGTAGCACCAGAATCAAATAATATGGTTGCAGGAATTGCATTAACATAAAACATACCAATTACGAGGTCCCCACCATCAGGAGTATCATCAACGCTGACTTGATTCACCCTGGCTATAGAATATCCCTTGCCAGGGGTCTGTTGCTTGTTCTGAACTGGAGTAGTAGCAATCCTCTGTGGGCAGACATTTGCATAATGACCAGTCTTCCCACACTTGAAACACGTAGTGCCTGGACTCTGTCCTGCAAACTTCGTCGGGGTGCCAGTGGGGGTAGCCTGTCGAGGAGGTGGAGTCCTCAGTGGTGATTGCTGAACTGGGCGTGGTCCTCCTGGTCGGGTCGGTGTACCCTGTGGTGAACTGTAGCAAGGACGAACACTGCTGCTACCCTGTCCATGTGAGATAGCCTTCCTCTTCAAATCACCCAGTTGAACACGCTTGTGTTCAATAGCAAGAGCCTTATCCAGTAGCCTCTGAAATGATGGAAAGGTGTGTGCAACCAGTGCATACTGCAAGGGTCCATTAAGTCCTTCAATAAAGTGCTCCTGCTTTCTTTCATCCTCAGCAACTTCCTCTGGAGCATATCTCGACAACTGAATAAATTTGTCTCTGTACTCGCTGACTGACATGTTACCTTGCTTCAATGACAGAAACTCCTTCTTCTTGATCTTTATCATACCAGCTGGAATATGGTAGTTCCTGAATTGTGTACCGAACTCTGCCCAGGTAATAGTATCAGCAGCATCGTGGGCAGCAGTATAAGAATCCCACCAGTCAGCAGCAGGACCAATCAGACGTCCAGAAGCATATAAAACCTTCTCCCGGTCAGTGCATTGTGCAATATTCAGCATCTTCTCAATTGACTTCAACCAATCGTCTGCATCAAGTGGATCTGGCGAGCTGGCGAAGGCTGGTGGCTTATGACTCATAAACTCCCGGTGCTTATCACGAGGTGGAACTGGTGGTGGTGGTGGAGGCAGTGGTACTTGTTGCTGTTGCTGCTGTTGTTGAAGCTGTTGTTGTAGCTGCTGTTGTTGCGCCCTCCTTTCTTGGCGTATCTCATCTCTCTCCTGGCGCAACTCCTGGCGTATATCTTCTCTTTCCTGACGCATTTCCTGGCGTTCTTGCTGCATCTGGGCACGCATATCAGCCATAGTGTCTGCCATTTGCTGCATCACCGCCATCTGAGCAGCAACCAGTGGATCAACTCCGCCCGGTGGAGGATTAGGAGGATTCATCTCTGCAGGCTGTGGCTGAGGTTGTCTATATATCCTTCAAGTGTGTTGGTTAGGAGGCAAATCAATTCCACCACCCCTCCTGGTATTGACCATCTGAGTTAGATACATAAGGTAAGAGAAAGCAGTAGACAAGGCAGTAATTACGAATCATGTTAAATTGGGGGATTTATTAGCTAAGCAGATTAATGTTTTACCTACCATAGCTAATTTATTACCTTACGCTGGCACATACTAAGATGTCCATATATATAATATCTCAATCAATCAAAGAAACAAATCAGACATTTTCATCATAACAATCAAACAACATTTTTAAATATAGAAAATAGTTTTAATTTTGTCTTAGGCTTCCTATCCCTTAAAAATATCATAGGGGTAGGGATTCCAAGGTGTGAAATCCATCTTGTCCAAGAGTAGAAAAGGTAAGAATGATCAGAGTAGAACAGTAGAAGGTGAGACAGGATCAAGATAAGTGTAGAAAGAATCAGAGTAAGGTAAGTAGGTAAGGGTTTTATCCATTTCTATCTAGGTTTCGTCCTACAGTCAACATTTCCTTTGATACCACTTCTGTAACACCCGGGCTTTAAGGGGCAAAGCCAGGTGCATCTCATACATGCGCCAAGAAGACAACATATATAATAACAGAGTGTATAGAGATAAATGTCATAAAACATCAGAGTATTTATTACATAGCGGAAGACTTATTACAAAGTAAAAGAATAAATGTAAAACGAACTAAGGATCGTCGGCGCCAATGTCGACTGAGAAACGCCATCTAGATCAGATCGAACTCCTCAGTGTTAGGCGGCTCCTCTTCGACCACCTGCTCTTCTCCTGTGGGGGGGGGTGAGACAGCAAGAGTGAGCTCACATACGTTCATAGCTCAACAAGTCGTGGGTAATAATGTGGCATGAACTCACCAAAGGTGGGAGTTCATGTAGTGTAAGGCTGATCAAAGAAATAAAGGCTAAGGCTGAGCATTGCTTTTATAAGTTGGTCAAAATTTTATTAGCAATTACTAAGTGTAAGTAAATACCAAACCTTAATAATAATAAAGAACAGTAATAGTAAAATAATCCCAAATGCGATGCAAATGTCAAATTAAATTTAAGTTCCATAGTTAATCATGTGAGGGTCCGAGCCGCTCATGACCGTGAGCACGGCTAGTATACTAGTTTTACACTCTGCAGAGGTTGCGCATCTTTACCCACAAGCCGTGTTACCCATCTGCCAAGGGGTCATGAATCCCATACACCTCTACCAAGGAAGCGAGGCAGGGTAACACTACGAGGCCTTTACAAAGTTCCACTAGCTTCAGACTACCCGCTACAGTTTATAGGAAGCTCCAGTGCAGGGTTCTTGCCTGACCGCCATCGCAGCAAAATCAAACAAGGACCTCCCTACACTGACCACTCCCCTACTGCCCTTGCCCCTTTCGGGTAAGGTAGCCCTCCACTAGCTTTCCTAGTTAATCAGCCAAGGGCGTCCCATTAAACCCTTGTGGTAGCACTGTTTTCCCGGGTGGTCGCTCCATGTTCCCATTAATTTAATGATCTTAACATGAACAGTAATAATAACAAGATAATAACAGAATAATCATGAATAGTGTATCTCCATACCCAATCTACATAAAGCAATAGCAAGTACTACCCAAAAATTATTTCAGGGGTGAACAAGGTATAGAGGTAATCAAAACTGGGGTAACATAAAGGCTCCCATCAAAATTAACCTATGCAGATCATTAAAATTAATAAGAACATGGCTGGGAAAAGAAAGTGATCAAGGGCACAACTTGCCTTCAATGAGCTCCTGCTCAGCTATCTCTACTTGTTGAACCTCAGTTTCCACAGTGGCTTGCTCGTCTACTCGCATCAACACAATACACACATAGTATAGCATAAATTAACATTGCACCAAACATGTAAATAAAATACACAGTAAAAATCTACACATTAAAATGAGATCATAGGAACTGGAATCACTAAATTTGGGGTTATAGATTTCGAGTTACGAATTTCCTAAGGTTTAATGTGCTTGAAATAGGATTAAATGATAAATTAATTTTCTAACTGTTTTCATGTCAAAACAGAGACACTAATTGATAGACAATAAAATTACAAAATTTTAGGAACTGGAATGGAGTAATTTGGGGTTCATATGCATTTTCTATGAATTAAACAAGTTTCTGCAATTAATTTAATACTAAAAATCTATTTCTAAATTAATTTCTCTGATTTTCTAATCCTCTGGACTGGGCCTCATTTACAGGGAAGCACAGGGTTCTCGGCGCAAGATTCCCGAGACACAGAGAATAGTGACTCAGGATGGCGGGTTTATTCCCAAATACTAGAGGGTCTCATGCGCAAAACTAACCCGCGAAGGGGTTCGGCGTTCCTGAGCCGTCCGATTAGAAACGAGGCGCCCAGATTAGATCCGAACGCTTAACTAACCGGTACGCTCTCTCAGCCGCACGATCTCGCATCTACGGCACGGATTTTATGTTAGCGAGATCCAACAATGGCCCTAGATTTCGCGATCAACGGCCACAGCAATGATCCTATGCATACTGGAATCGGTATCCCCATGATTGAATCGCATCCATTCGTTTGCAATCCAACGGCCGCGACTCCTTTCCCCAGCTACAACCCCACCGAACAGCCACGCACGGCGGCGCCAGTGCTCCCGCGGTGGCACCATGGCCGGCGAAGCGGCCGCATGCCATTCCGGCCCCCAAGCTTGAACACGAGCAGCACTACGCATAAAGGAGAACAATGCGAATAAAATGGTCAGGGACTCACCGACAAATCCCACGCGGGAGGCTCTGGCCACGCGGTGCGGTCGAGGTCGAAATCCGACGAGAAATTGCCGGCGCGCAGCTCCCCAATCGCGCCAACCGAGGCCGAGAGCACGCACCGGAGGTCACGTAGAAGCACCCGAACCAACAATCTCGACCGTTCCGGCGTCGTCGTCACGAAACCACGGCGGCGGAAATCCTCGTCTCTCTCTCTCTCCGCTTCTCTCTACTAGGGCCGGTGCTTGCGACCAGAGAACCTCCGGGCGGCTAGGGTTTTGGGTGCTTCGGTCTCGCCTGCCGGCTGTGCAACTAACTTATACGGGGACGAGCCGCCCACAGTGCGAATTTCGCGGGTTCGGTAGAGCTCGCCGCGAGTCTTGCGGGGACGACGGCTCTGACCGCCCGGTCCCATGCGCAAGAGTCCCGCCCGCGATACCCGGTGACAGACCGATGGGGCCCGCACAGACAGCGACACAGGCGGGGCGCGGAAATGTGGGGCTGCGCGGTGAGTTTCCCTGGGTGGCTGACAGGTGGCCCCGGTCGGTCAGTGGCGTCGAGCACACGCGCGTGGAGAAGGCGAGTGGGAGTTGGGCCGCACGCTGTAGGAACCACAGTGGGCCGAAAGTGAAGCTGAGGCCCAATTAGGGTAGTTTTGTTTTATTTTTTTTCATTCTTTTTTTTCACCATTTTTCTAATCCAAATTTGAATTCAAGTTTCAATTCAAACTTGTGGCTCATCTTTTACCCTATATTTGTGCAGTTAAAAGTAATAAGTTTTAAGGATATTTATATTATTTATACTTTTATATCCTTCCTCTTCTTCTTATTTTCAAAATCCTAATTCCCATTTAGGGGGTGATTTTAACTTCCAATGTTTATTATCTTATTATCCTTATTATTATTTTTATCATTATCATTTTATTTAATGCACAAACATCTAAAACTCCAACATAATGCACTTTGTTTTATTTTAGTATCATTTGTTTCACTCTTAATTATATGCATGCTCTTCTCATGATGCAATTAAGGCACATAAAATGAGGATAACACTCTATTATTCTTTGTACACAATTTTGAGTATTACATTCATCAAGCCCTTGGGGTGGTCGGCGAGGAGTACTTGATGCGTGTGCATCGGTTCCTGGTGCTATGGGGGCCGGGAAGGCCGGGAATTGCTCATCGGAGAAGGAAGGCTGCCGCGGATTGCATCTCTCCGTGGGCCACCCTCACCTCGACGTCACCGCTGGTAGGAGCTTACTCCCTCGACTTGTTTTAATCTTGATGCCGTGTTGCAGTAGTTGGGGTGGTAAATCGTGGGCCGCAGCGAAAGAAGACCCGGCGACGACAAGCTCCGTCGTGGTGGCTAGGCGGCGCCGCCGAGCTTTGTTGGCCAAGGTAAGAGGAAGACGCGGGTAGCCGTCGATCTCGTAGGTAGCGGCTCGAATTAGATCCGGGTTATAAAGGAATCTAGTCGTTGGATCTTCTTAGGACGGTTGGATTAGAATGAGGTGTACCCTTTCGCGGCATGAGATATCTGTCATCGATCTACCCGCGGATGGCCACGATTTCATCGCGCCACCCTCGGTTCTGGACCATTGGATCGGGATCCAGTGATCCCGGTTTCATACCAATTCATAGCAGCTCCGCTCTAATCCTATCCGTCCATGTTTGATCGGACGGCTCTCATGTCGTGATACCCCTTCGTCGTGCAAACATTCAAAAGAGACCCTACGCTTATCAGGAATCAACCCGCAGTCCTAATGGGTGTGATCTGAGTTTTGTAGATCTTTTGAATTCGCCTCTGTGTTTCAGTTTATTTAGCGCGCAGACCAGACCCCTATTAAAATCGAGAAATTCATTTAGAAAATAGTTTTCAGTACAAATTTTATTACAGAAACTTGTAAAATTCCTAGAAATTTCATATGAAGTCCAAATCAATCCATTCCAATTTCTATAATTTTATAATATTATTATTTATCAATTAGTACCACTGTTTTGGCATGAAAGTCACATTAAAGTTTATATCCTATTTAATCTTGTATCAAATGTATAAAACCTTTGGAAATTCAAAATGTACTCATTTTAACTCCGATTTGATCCATTCAAGTTGTGTTAGTCTCGTACGAATATTTACTATGTAATAACAACATTTATTATACCATGTTTCATTCTTTTATAAATATATCTTTATTTAACTTATGTTGGTTAGTCTTGTTAATCTGCTTATCATTATAATTTACTAAAATATGATCTATGGTCAATTTATAATTTAGATTAAAGTTGAATTAATTACTACTTTAGGTTATCTTTTCTCTGCAGTTATAAAATAAACATAGAACCTAGTTTTAATCATTTAATCACATCATAACTTTATGACTGTAACTCTGATTTTAGTGATTCTTGAGTCTATGATCTCGTTACAACACGTACATTATGGTTATTCAGTTTATACTTATGTTTGGTGTGATGTTAATTTTGTCTATACCATGTTTGTTTGTATTGCTACGACTAGCAGTGAGGTCACGAGGATCTAAAGATCATTCTGGTACCTAGATTCTCAAGTGCCAGGCAAGTTGTGCCCTTGATCACTTTCATTTACCCAATATTGTTCTTTATAACCATTTATTCATGCATAGGTTTAATTTTGATGGTACCCAATAGGTCACCCTAGTCTGTTTACCCTGTTTACCTTGTTTACCCCTGAATCACTTGGGTAGTTATGCTATTGCTTTACATGGTTTTGGGTTAATATTTCAGTACATCCATGTTTCAGTTATTCTGTTATTTTACTTATGTTCATGTCAAGATCATTAAATGTTAACTGGAACATGGAGCTTAACTTGAGAAACATGTGCCACCACAAGGAAGGAATGGGACCCCTTGGCTGATTAATTAGGAAAGCTAGTGGAAGACTACCTTACCCGAAAGGGGCAAGGGCGGTAGGGGAGTTGCATGCAAGGAGGTTCTCGGGTTAATTTTGCTGCGACGGTGGTCAGACGGGGGATTCTTGCAAGTGCTCTTCCCATAAACTGTAGCGGGTTTTCGGAAGCTAGTGGAACTTTATAAAGGCATCGCAGTGGATCCCTAGCCATTCACCACGGTAGTGTCTAAGGGTCTTGCAAACCCTGGCGACATGGGAAACATGACTTGTGGGTAAAGGGTACAACATCTGCAGAGTGTAAAACTGGTATACTAGCCGAGCTCACGGTCATGAGCAGCTCAGTACTCTCACATGATTAATTTATATAACTTAAATTTAATTTGTCATTTGCATTTGCATGGGATTATTTATTAATTTTGTTCTATTATTTTATTATGGTTTGGTATTCACTTACATTTAGTAACTGCTAATAAAATTTGACCAACTTATTAAAAGCATGCTCAACTTTAACCCCTATTGTTGATCAACTTTACACATCACATGAACTCCCACCTTTGGTGAGTTCATGCCACATTATTCCCCACAACTTGTTGAGCGATGAACATGTGTGTGCTCACCCTTGCTGTCTCACACCCCCCACAGGAGAAGAACAGGTGGTTCAAGAGGAGCTACGCAACGAGGAGTTCGATTCGATCTAGGTGGCGTCTCCCAGTTGACTTTATTGCGCCAAGGACGATCCTTAGTTCGTTTCATATTAACTTTTATTTTGTAAGATTTCCGCTATGTAATAAGTACTCTGATGATATTGTAACATTTATCTCTATACACTTTGTTATTATATGTGTTGTCTTCTTTGGCGCATGTATGAGATGCACCCGGCTTTATCCCTTAAAGCCCGGGTGTGACAGTCACCCTAAAAAATGACAAAAGCAAGGGTAATGAGGAACATGGTAAGGGAAAATATAAAATAAAAGCCTAATGGTAAAGAAATTTTCTATACTTTGTTGAGCAGGTTTTGAGCTTTATCTCTAGCCAGCTCTCGACCGCCCTTCGCCTAGATTTGGGTGATAAATCTGTTCCCTATGCTCTGGGCTTCGGCCGAAATATCAACTAAATCAGATGGTGAGAGGTCACAGTTTGGCCTATTGACGGCTCTCACATGGTTGCATCCGGCCTTCATGAAAGCTGCAGCTGTACCACGAGAGGCCACCAGCGCACAGAAATCGTTGTGGCCGATTATGACCTCATCGAGGACATCAACTTCTTTTTCAATATGTTCAAGAGCCTTAGAAATATCTTTAGAAGAAGGGGTAACTTCTTCAGATACAGCTCTAACAGAATTGAATATCCCCTTCAACCGAGCAATGCATTGAGTAGCAAAGCCGAAGCATCTATCTCGAAGATTTGTGATTGTCTCGCTCAATTTAACGTTCTTTTCAATTTCTGCTTCAACTCTTGCATTCAATGCTTTGAACTCGCGATCGAAGCGATCTGAGTTCTTTTCCAAAGTTATTCGAGCTTCGTTTAGCTCTCTGCTCAATTTTTCATTCTGAGAACGAGCTTCGGCGAGTGAGCCTTCGGCTGAGCGTAGCAGGCTGTCTTTTTCTTTCAAGGAATCTTCAAGTTTTTTTATTTTATCTTCAAAGCCTTCAACAATGATTTCATTTTTTCTATCCTCGACATCCTGCTTCATCTTCAAGGCCTTGCTCAGTAGCAGACTCTAAAAAATAAATCAAAGTTAGAATACCCAAATCACCACGAAGGTACCAATAGGGAGCTGTAGAGAAGTCTTACTTTGAAGTTTGAGTAGAACAAGCTGCCAATAATGTGTTGCTGCCTATAGCAACTGCTGTCCGTTTCTAGCTTCGAAAATCCAACACTCTTGGATACTCTCGGCGGGGTCGACGAAGAGATTTTGGGATGCATTCGCGACCGCGCCGGGGTGGGCTAGTAACCGCAGGATATAGCAAACTCTTTCAATTCTGATTTGTCCTCTTCGGAAAGTTCTTGGCCACCTAATTGCCCAAGGTCAAAATCTTTATCTTCTGAAGAGGCATCTTCAATTCTTTTTCCCTTGTCAGACGCAGTGGCTACGTCCTTCTCGGCAACCACATCCGATATGAGTCTGTCGATTTCCGACATTATGGTTGCGAGTTCATCAGCTTCGTCTCCGGCGATATCTTCGGCATCAACATGCACAGCTGTTTTATCCGCCGAAGTTGGGGGCGGCTTCTGCTCAATAGCTTGCATCACATTCATCATCCGTTGTTTCTTTTGCCCCTGGCCTTCCCCTCCGTAGCTAGAGCGGTTTCCTTTGATTGCAAGAGGCTAGTCAGATCTAACCTTAAAGGACTTAGCAGTGCAAATGAGATGGATTCAGTCATTACCTTCAGAATTTCCAAAACTTCAGTAGGAGAGGGTGAAGGAGGACCTATTGTCTTCTCTGGCACATCTTGAACCTTTGAATCCATAGGAGATATCTTGGCAAGTTTACACTTCTTGGGAGCCGAATCCTTCGTCTCCGATACAGTCTTCTGTTTCTTCAAAGCTTTCTGGTCCTCCTTGACTAACCAGGTAGCTTTCCTAATCAAAATGCTAACAACCCTTTTTCTTTTAACCCCTTCGGCCCCTTCGTCAAGCCTTTCATAGTCAGAATACTTAAAGTTAAGAGCATCCATTACTCGGTTCAACCTTCGTTTTGGCCGAGTGCCAAAGGCCTAGTCATTAGCTGATCTTCTTTCTTTGTATAATTTCTGAGGATTTCATTGCACATGATTTTTGTTAATTCTAACCATTCAGTGCATGGCTCTTTAAATCTATTTTGGAATTTGAAGCGGTAAGGAAGTCGAACGAGTTCATACTTTTTTCCTTCTTCCTTTTTCTTCGGCATTCCCCACCGATTGGAGGTTGGGATGGTTCTGTTTGCCAAGTATTCTTGCACCAAATCCCTAGTGCTAATATGCCCAGCCACCACCCTAAATTCCACCTCGGCTAGTTGGCAGGGTGGCCCTAGCTGCATATTGCACAAAGGTCGAGTCATGCCGAAGCTCAGCTTCAGGGGACTCATTACCATGGTCATGAGCTTCTCTCTTTTCTTCTCATCAGCCTTCATATAAAACCATTCACTAGTCCACCCAGTTGGCCATTTAGTGCGGTAGCTAATCACTGGGGCCTTGGTGTCCTTCCGGTATGCAAAATTATAGCACCCGAAGTTCTTGTGTAGACCATCGGCTCTGGCCTTCGTATGATAGTGATGTTCGTGCACTCGGCAGAACCCTTCGGCGTTAGCACTTTTTCCTTGGCTTCAGAGAGCCCATATGTAAACATTGAGCCTAACAATGACATTCGGGGTCAGCTGATGGAGATATATTTCAAATCTTTTCAAAACTTCCCCTATCATATCGTATAGGGGAACCGAAGCCCTGCCCTGAATAAGCTCTTAAACACAACAACCTCATCTTCTTTCGGCTCTAGAATTACTTCTTCTGCATCAAAGCGAATAAGTTCATCTTCATTTTCCCCAAAATAGCCTAGCTTTTTCATCACAACCAAGCCCTTTGCTATTACGGTCGATTTTCCAAATTCAATGTGACTAGGTGTGGCAGAACCTCCAAGTTATTGGGCCCACATGCACCTGTCCTTGTCCCAAAGATCTCAGACGGCTATGCATGTGCACCAGATAACTTAATAGGATCTGTCCGATTGCCCCAAGGACATCGGATAAACCACTTACAACCAGAACCACGGGATTAAGTAATACAAATCACACACCTTAACATTTTTGCAACGGAAATCTTATTACCAAATTTTACAAGTTACAAAAATTTTACATTATTTTCTCGGAGTGATTACAAAAGTATAGGTTTGAAATATATGCTAGCTCAAATGACCATCCTCAATAAGAAGTATAGAAGGGGTACTTAGACTTATAAGAAGGTCGAGCCCACCGACACTTAACACCATCACAACAGCACAAGGTTAGAACCTGAAAAACAACAGGAATAAAACCCTGAGTACGGAATTACTCAGCAAGACTTACCCGACTAAAGAAAAGACTCTCAAGGATATGCTGGCTAGAGGGATTCAAGGTATGGCTTATCAAGAATCAAAGACTCTGTTTTGCAGAAAAGCTTACTATGAGTGGATCCTTAAAAATCTATTTTTACTTGTCAGGTTAAGTAAAGTTACCTGCATCTAAAGTTCTTTCTACCCTAGTTCAATCACTTGACCTATACTAGCCATCTTTTCATCATCCCTTTAGTTCACTGGATTTCTACGTGTAAGTCAGTGACCAAGTCTTCATAACCGCGAAGGTACGGCGATCCGAATCGATTATACTCAGCTGAGGATCTCCAATCACACGACATATGTAATACTTAACCCTTGCATATGTCAACTTGCCACTGGGGTTCTTAAGACCAGATCAGGTTCACGCCAACCGAGAGCACAGATACACCACCGTCCAGCCTCTTGCCACGGAGGGTACATGCTACTCTCGCCATCTCTCCACTCCCATTGTGTGGTATCTTATTCTGGTATTAGTCTGCCCGAGGCAAAGCTTACCCATGACAAGGCATGTGACCAGTTAAAGGGTCCTCGGTCAGCAGGCCCACATCGACACGGTCCTTAATCGACTCAGACGGAGACACTACACCGAGACTCCTTTCTCGTGCAAGTCAACCGCCCGGTCTCAGCTTTATTATTTCAAACCCAAAGTTTGGTACCTGACAGAGGTACATCTTTTCCGATGCTGAACCCATCACGGCCATGATGGATTCACCATCAAGTTTTATTTTTGAAAACATTCCCGCCCACTGAAGCATCACCTTTGTTTTAAAACAAAATATTTTGTTCTTCTAGAGCAAGGCTAAGCATCAAAAATTCTTTTCAAAAAGGGTATCAAGGAAGGGTAATCAATTTTTCAAGGAAGGAAATGCATCAACGGTTTAGCACACAACTCCTATCACCTAATGCATCAAACAAGGTGATAAAAGATTTTAAAACATCAAGGAGGTGGCGAATGCACCGGAGCTTGCCTGGAGTAACACTAGGTTAGTGTTTGTTAGGCGATGTCCACTTGACGATCAGCCTTTGTCCTGGCACTTGATCAGATCATCCCATCTTCAGGTTCGTCCATCGGCATCATCCTGCGGATTAGCCCGCGCTTGAGGTCGACTTGGATCGTCTTCCGCATCACACGATTAATTAACGTACCTGAATGAAATGCATTATGCACATGAATGCATATAAACAAGAATAGCACAAATCTAAATAGTGTTATACGATAGCGTATTAAACACCTAGTGGCGAGGCGTTGTACAATCTTACACAGAAACACTAGTTATTAATATACGACTACGCGCAAAAATTACGCTTCTCTAAATTAAACGAACCTAACACAAACATCACAAACAACAAATCATAAACTTTAAACATAATTAGCCTAAACACAACTCATCAACTACTTAATTAAATGCTAAATTTATCTCTCGCTTTATAAATTATATCACTTTGCTTACCAAGAACTAATTTAATTTTATTTCGCATCACACATATTTATTTAATCTATCTAACAATTCGGCTAACAACTTGCGCACCAGTAATAAATTTAGCTTAGATTCACTACTTTGGTTAATGAATACGAATCCGAGTTTTTTGTCGATTACATGTTAAATACCATACTAATATTAAATTACTCGAAACTAATAACCTAAGCAAACTACCTAAGAACGTAATAACTATTATAACGCAACGGATCAGCAACATGTACGACTACCGATCAAATCACCGTAAACGATTCAGGTAGTCTAATAAATATCATATTTAGTCGACTGGAATAACGAATCCACTTACCGTCCATTAAATCTGGCTTAAAGCTTGCGAGAACGTCAACAGTCTTCGAATAAAATCTTCGATCAAACAGCTGACGAGTATAGAACGGAGCTTCACTTTCTCTTCTATCCACAATTCTTGGAATATCTTCATATTAAGTAGAACTCCGCATAAACAGCGATGATTCTTGTTCTGGCCTTTCGCCGAGCACTTGGAGCATCGACCATGGGCTTGCTTCTCAATATCTTCTTAGGATGCTTTTGTCGGCGCAAACACAAGTTGGAGACAACACGTAGGGACCGGCATCAAGGCGGGTGACCGAACGACAACAACGACGGGCAGGGAGAGATCGCGAACTGGAGAAAGACTCAGCGAGCAGTGACACTGTTATGTATGGCCAAGCCTATGTTAGGCGCAATAGGGCCAAAGCTGCCCAGGTGGGGCCCAAGGCCCAATAGCTAATAGATAAGCTCTATCTAGTTAGTTATACTTATCCAAAGTTAGTAGATAGACTTAGATCAGCTCTATCTAGATAGTTATACTTATCCAAAGTTAGTAGATAGACTTGAGATAGCTCTATATATAGATCTGTAAACTCTGGAATAAAGATAAGCAGAATTCCAATCTATTCTGGCTTCCTAGAGGGAGCCAGAGTCTCCTGTGATCTTCTCCCTACGCGCAACCCAGCTAGGATCACGACGGCGCCCCAACGCCGCCGCCCTGGTCGCACCAAATCCCCTCCCTACAATCTGCGCAATCTGCCCGATAGAATCCATAGTTCTACCAATCTGGTATCAGAGGACTCGACGATCATGAGTTCCTCCAAGTCGCCGTCACCGGGACAGCAGCCGCCGCTGGCCTCAAGCCCGCCCGCAGCACCGGTCGTCTCCCTGGCCGCGGTCCCTGCGCCGTCGAAGGCCATGGCGCTCGGCCCTCCTGGTGCGGCCATAAACTAGCAGGCCGCCCTCGCGCTCACACTAGCCCAGATCGCGGCATCCTTGGCGGATCTTAGCCATGCCGTGCGTGATATGCAGATCACCATGAACGCCATGCTGACAGGCCACCTCCCCTTCCCCAATCCACAAGCCGCCCATCCACCCCAGCCGCCGCACCCGTCCCTGACAGCGCAGCCACCGCCGGCCGTACTGCCCCCACCCACGCAGCCACCTGCGCCACTCCCTCCACTCGCCTGGCAACCAATTTCTTACCAGTACGACATGCCGATCGACCCAGGCCTTCATCCACCGCATCACTGACCACAACCCCCATCCATATGATCTGCTTCCCACCATCCCCATCCCCCATCCCATCTTGGGCACAGGGCACGCCTACGGTTTCACCACCAGTGTACTCTGAGGCACTCCCGCGACCGACGCTCACGACTTCCATACCCAGCAGCACCGTCGGTGGGCCTCCCAGGATGTTGTTAGGAGGCGACGACGGCCCCCTGTTCCCGGGTCGGGGGCCCTTGTGCCCCCACGTACCCGCAGCGACAGCAGCGTGGTCACCGTACCATGGGCAGCCTCAGGATGACGACATGGAGACCGCAGCCTACAGGGGCGCTGAGGCGCGTGCGCCTCCACGCTACTACAAACTGGATTTTGCCACATATGATGGCTCCGAGGATCCGCTGAACTGGCTAAATCATTGTGAGCAGTTCTTCCGGGGGCAATGCACGCCAGCCTCGGATCGCACGTGGCTAGCCTCGTACCATCTTAAGGGGCCGACACAGATGTGGTACTATGCCCTGGAACAGGACGAGGGCAAGCCGTCTTGGGATCGCTTCACCGAGCTGTGTCGCCTTCGCTTCGGTCCAACAGTGTGCGGTTCTCGCCTTACGGAACTGGGACGCCTCCCCTTCCTGTCCACGGTCCAGGAGTACTCGGACCACTTTCAGGCATTGCTGTGTCGAGCTCGGGACGTCTCCCCCATGCAGAAGATGGAGCTATTCATGGGCGGCCTTCCCGAGTACTTGCAGGTGGACGTTGAGCTGCGCGACCCGCAGGATCTACAAACTGCCATGTACCTAGCACGGGCGTTCAAACGGCGCGCGGCGGCCTGGCCCCCATTCCAGCAGCGCGGGTCACGACCACCACAACGGGCGCAGAGCTCGAGTCGCGTGACACCAGCACCGCTCGGAGCTCTACCGACCGGTACGACGACGCCAGGCGATAGTACGACTTAGACATGCCCGTTTCACCGATTATCCCCGGGCGAGCAGTAGGAGCGGTGCCGGCAGGGGCTCTACTTTAACTGTGATGAACCCTACGTTCGGGGACACGTCTGCCAGCGGCTGTTCTACTTGGAGGTCGACGACTTCCTCGACAAGGCGGGCGGTGAGGGTGGGGTCGACCCCCTGGAGGAGCCGACCGCCCCAGACGTCACGAGAGCCAACGCATTGGTGGTCTCGTTACACGCGCTGGCGGGCATCCGGACGGACAAGACGCTGCTGCTACCAGTCACCATCAATGGCGAGCGACTACTCGTGCTCATGGACACAGGGTCAACCCACAACTTCCTCAACGCTGACACGATGAGCCGCCTCGGGTTAGCTATGGCGGGTGGCGAGCACCTTCGGGTCACGGTGGCCAACTGTGACCGCCTACCCTGCGCCAGCATCACCCGCGACGTCCCCGTCATCATCAACGACGAGTCCTTCTCTATCACGTGTGTCGGGATGCGCCTGGGCTGCTTCGACTTCATCCTCGGCGTGGACTTCCTGGAGACGCTGGGCACCATCCAGTGGAACTTCCGAGCACTGACCCTGTCGTTCCAGCGCCAGGGCCGGCGCATCCACTAGCAGGGTGTGCGGGCCACGCAATAGCCTGCCCCGCAGCAGCTGGCTGTGGCAGTCGTCGACACTGCCCAACAACCCCTCATGGACGTCCTTCTGCAGCAACATGGCGCCATCTTCGACGAGCCCACGGGACTGCCCCCGGCCCGCCCCTACGACCATCGCATCCACCTGCTGCCCGGTATAGCTCTGGTGGTCGTACGACCGTACCGGTACGCATAGCTGTAGAAGGACGAGCTGGAGCGACAGTGTGAGGCCATGCTCACACAAGGCATCATACGACCCAGTACGTCGCCGTTCTCCGCTCCGGTGCTCTTGGTTCGCAAGGCAGGCTGCTCGTGGCGTTTCTGTATCGACTACCGCGCCCTCAACGCCAAGACGTCCAAGGACAAGTTCCCGATCCCTGTAGTGGACGAGCTCCTCAACAAGCTCCATGGAGCCCATTTCTTCTCCAAGCTAGACCTACGCTCAGGCTACCACCAGGTGTGGATGCACACCGATGACATCGCCAAGACGGTGTTCCGCACCCATCATGGCCACTATGAGTTCCTGGTCATGCCATTCGGCCTCTCGAACGCGCCTGCTACTTTCCAGGCCCTAATGAACGACGTACTCCGCCCATATCTTCGGAAGTTTGTGCTTGTCTTCTTCGACGATATCCTGATCTATAGTGCATCATGGGCGGAGCACCACCAGCATGTGGGCATCGTCCTCGAGACATTGCAGGCACACCACCTCCACCTGAAGCGCTCCAAGTGTTCCTTCGGCGCCACATCGGTGGCCTATCTGGGCCATGTCATCTTCGAGGGTGGGGTCGCCATGGACGCCGACAAGGTCGCAGCAGTGGCCTCCTAGCCACCCCCGCGGTCTGCACGAGGCCTCAGGGGCTTCTTAGGACTAGCGGGGTACTACCGGAAGTTCATCAAAGACTTCGGCCTCATCGCAACCCCGCTGACACGTCTCTTGCGACGAGACGCATTTGCTTGGGATGATGACGTGACAACAGCCTTCCACGCCCTAAAGCACGCCCTGACGATGGGTCCAGTGCTCCAGATGCCGGACTTCGCCAAGCTCTTCATCGTCGACTGTGACGCGTCAAGTGCAGGGTTCGGTGCTGTCCTTCATCAGGGCGCGGGACCTCTCGCCTACTTCATCAAACCATTTGCAGTCCGCCACCTTTAGTTGGTGGCCTACGAGAGGGAGCTCATCGGCCTCATGCAGGTCGTCCGTCACTGGCGCCCATACTTGTGGGGGTGCCACTTTTCTATTCAGACTGACCACTACAGTCTCAAATTCTTGCTGGATCAGCGCTTGTCCACAGTTCCTCAGCATCAATGGACCAGCAAGTTGTTCGGTTTCGATTTCTCGGTGGAATACAGGCTAGGGCGCCTAAACACCGTGGCCGACGCCCTGTCCCGCTGCGACTCGGAGGCTGCCGTGGAGGACACGGCTATGGCAGCACTGGCCATCTCGGGCCCGACTTTCTCCCTGCTGGACGACATCAGGCGGGCGCTGGCAGCTGCACCTGACGGGCAGCACCTCCTCCAACAGCTGTGGGATAGCGTATTGGTTGCGCCATGGTGCCTCGTTGATGGGCTGCTCCTGCACGGCACACGCATCTTCGTGTCGAACTACGACGACCTGCGCCACCAGGTGCTGACACTGGCGCACTCGGCAGGTCATGAGGGCATCCAGAAAACCCTCCATCGACTACGGGCAGACTTCTACATGCCACATGATCGCGCGCTCGTCCAGGACTGGGTGCGCACCTGCACCACGTGCCAGCAAAACAAGACACTGGCGCAGCAGCCGGGCGGCCTCCTGCAACCCCTTGAGGTGCCATCCCAGGTGTGGGCCGACATCTCCATGGACTTCATCGAGGGGCTGCCCAAGGTGACAGGCAAGTCCGTCTCCTCACGGTGGTGGATCACTTCTCCAAATACGCCCACTTCATCGCCCTCGGCCACCCCTACACCGCGTCGTCCGTAGCACGGGCATTCTTCGACGGCATCGTACGACTGCACGGGTTCCCGTTGTCTATTGTCAGTGACCGGGACCCCGTCTTCACTGGGCACGTGTGGTGCGACCTCTTCAGGATGGAGGGGGTGACACTAAAGATGAGCACTGCCTTCCACCCTTCCACCCACAGACGGATGGACAGTCGGAGGTGGTCAACAAAATTATTGCGATGTATCTTTGGTGTGTCACCCGCGATCGACCGCAGGCATGGGTGGATTGGCTGTCCTGGGCGGAGTATTGCTATAATACCTCCTACCACACAGCATTGTGTGTTACTCCCTTCGAGGTGGTCTATGGCAGATCCCCACCGTCCATGCTACCTTACATGCCAGAGACGGCACGTACTGAGGCCGCAGATGACATGCTATGCTCCAGAGATGAGATGCTCGCCGAGGTGCGCCAGCGCCTTTTGCAGGCCCAGTAGCTCGCTAAGAAGTATTACGATGCCGGGCATCGGGAGGTCCAGTTCCAGGTGGGCGACTGGGTGTGGCTACGCCTGCTACACCGCACCTTTTAGTCCCTCCATCCGCGCGCGAAGGGAAAGCTGGGACCTCGCTACGTAGGCCCTTTCCGGGTCCAGGAAAGGATTGGGTCGGTAGCCTACCGCCTGCAGTTGCCAGATGGTGCTCGCATCCATGATGTCTTCCATGTCAGCCTGCTGAAGCCGCACCGTGGGGATCCTCCTACAACTTCGGGGACGCTTGACCCAGTGATGGATGGTCGGCTGCTTCCTGTGCTGGCCAAGGTGCTTCGCGCTCAACTTAGGCGGGGCGTGTGGCAGGTTCTCGTACAGTGGCGTGGACTGGCTGAAGATGACGCCACATGGAAAAAGCTTGAAGAGTTCCGTGCTACTTACCCCAACTTACAGCTCGAGGACGAGCTGTTTGAGATGGCGGGGAGAGATGTTATGTATGGCCAAGCCTATGTTAGGCGCAATAGGGCCAAAGCTGTCCAGGTGGGGCCCAATGCCCAATAGCTAATAGATAAGCTCTATCTAGTTAGTTATACTTATCCAAAGTTAGTAGATAGACTTAGACCAGCTCTATCTAGATAGTTATACTTATCCAATGTTAGTAGATAGACTTGAGATAGCTCTATATATAGATCTGTAAACTCTGAAATAAAGATAAGCAGAATTCCAATCTATTCTGGCTTCCCAGAGGGAGCCAGAGTCTCATGTGATCTTCTCCCTGCGTGCAACCCAGCCAGGATCACACCGGCGCCCCAGCGCCACCGCCCTGATCGCACCAAATCCCCTCTCTACAATCTGCGCAATCTGCCCGATAGAATCCGTAGTTCTACCAGACGCGAGGAGCAAAGCGAGGTTGCGGCCGAGCGGGCTCAGACACAAACACATGCAGCGACTACACCAAGTCCATTATGCGCGCGTCACGAACAAGCTGAAAAAGGATCCGGTGCGGGAGCTCGACGCGCCGTGGCGAGCAGAGAAAATTCATGCGAGCGGAAAACAAAGAAAGAGCGAGTTGCGCATGTGTAGAGAGCTCGACAACCCGCAGTAGGGGCAAACACAGTCCGAGCAGGGACGCGAGCTGCGCGCAGGTACACGACGACCACGGCAAGGGAGCTCCGCGAGCTGAGAGAGATGAGGGCCTGGGCTAGCAGGGGAAGACGCCGAGCAGAGCGACGACGGCGACCAGGCGAGATCCGAACGCGGTGAGGAGACTCTACGGCAACACCATGGAGGCGAGCGAGGAACTGGGGATGCGCAGGGATGTTCGGCTGGACGCGGCAAGCGGAGAGAGGAACACGTGTCGGTGAGCAGAGTAGACGCGCGACTGGGCTGGGCGAAACTTGGAGGACAGCCGAGCTGGGGGAGTACGCCGACCACCAGGAAGCACGAAACGCCACCATGACCTAAATGACACGGACAAGGGACAAATGTCGGGCTGTCAATTCGTGGAGCGACCGGGTGACGACGACGAACGACCGAGTGTGGTAAGGAGCCGGAGAACGACGACGGGCCAAACAGAGGAGCTCGCGCGCGCAGCAACGAATGGACACCAGGATGCGCGCACAGGGGAACTTCCACTGGGCGCGAACAGGGAGGAATTTCAAAGGGAAAATCGCCATGGGAGCAGGGGACACCGGGGCAGCGACGACGAGACTCCATGGCCGATGAAGGCTCTACGCGGCCAACAGAGGGACGTCGCGAGCAGTCATGGAAGCTGGGGCGATCCAGGGACGCGGTCCGATGAGCTCGCAGCGGATCCGAGTTGGGGTGAGCAGCAACAAGGAGTTGGGCGTGCAGAGGAATAGAAGCCGAGTGCCATAGAAGCTTGGGGAAGACCACGACGCGTGGGCAGATTCAAGCAAGAAGAGATGCATCCAGGTGTAGTGCAGCCCGACAAACTCGTCGGCGTGGAGACGAGCTAGCGACCGCCATCCCGACTGCAGCAAGGTGAGGGGACGCGACGCCATGGGCGCCATCAGCCTGTGCAGCAGAGACAAGCTCACGGCCTAGCGCGCAAGCACCGGCACGGTGGCAGTGTGGAGCAGTGAGGGACATCAGGGCTTCACGACGAGGAAGAGCAGTGACCGTCGTCAGGCGACTAGGACTGGAGCAGAGGTGAGTGCTGGGGAAAGAATATGGAGCAGTGAGGAGCACCAGTCGGACCTGGGGAAAGTCGAGTGCCATAGGAAGGAGGCCGAGCGAGCTGGGGGCAGAGACGGCGCGTAGGGCGCAGCCCGCGCGACACAGGGGGAGGGGCACGCACAGGTGGCCAGAGGCCAAGCAGAGGGGGGTTGGGGGATCGCGACGAGCTTGGGGAGGAAGATGCAGGGCGCCGGCGCAGAGAGGAGAGCAGGGACTGGAGCGCGGCATGGAGAAGTCGCGACGAGAGGAGCAGAGAGAGCAGGGCGCTGCAGGGGAGCTCCACGGCTGGAGGAGGGATCCAGGGAACGCGCGCATAGGGAGCTCTGCACTGGAGAGGAGCAAGCACCAGTGAGCAGGAGAGAGGAGCTGGGCGCGCTAGCTCACGGAGGGAGAAGGACGCGTGGTCAGCCGAAGGAGCAAAGGAGACGCGCGGTGGAAGAAAGGTCCGAGCCAGGGGCGAGCCGCGTCCAGCAGCCAGAAGAAGACGGCTGGGTGAGCGCGCGTGGATAGGAGTGATTGAAGGAGACGCCAGGAACAGGATAAGGCTGGTGCCAGTGCAGGCGGGAAGCACGGGCGAGAGGAGCGTACGAGAGCGAGAGTGGGACTGGAGAGTGGGAGCGGGCGATGGCCGCGTCACCCGGCGACAGCGTGCTTGTCGCCTCGCTCTCCCCTGCACTGGAGAGCGTGCTCGGACGAGAGGAGGGGGAGAGCGGGGCGACGCGTTGGCGCGGTGGGCGAGAGCGCGAGGCGAGAGTGAGTTGGCACATTCTAGTTGGTCCACCTAGGCATTTTTGACTGTTTGGAGTAGCAGTTGGTCCACTTAATTCTGAAATAAAAAAAAGCTGACGTGACTATAGCCTGAGGCTGTAGCCTGCTGCAGCCTGTGCACTGGAGCAGCAGGGGCGAGAGTGGAGACGAGAGCTGACGTGGCAGGGGCGAGAGGGAGGCTGTGCACTGGACTTAGGCTGAGTCCAGTGCACAGCCTCCCTCTCGCCCCTACCACGTCAGCTCTCACCTCCACTCTCGCCCCTGCTGCTCCAATGCACAGGCTACAGCAGGCTACAGCCTCAGGCTATAGCCACGTCAGTTTTTCTATTTCAGAATTAAGTAATTCACGCGAATTTATTTCAACGCTCAGAAAACACACAACATAATATTTTGCAATATTTTGGGGATATATAGAGGGATTGGGGATGAAATTTGTGATTTTTTGTAATTTTTTTCGAATTTTTTGGACTCCAAATGGTCAAAAACGGCTAGTTGCAACGGCTAGCACACGTGGACCAATCAGATCGCGACACGTGGACCAATCAAATCGCACCACGTCGCTCTCGCCCGCGCTCTCGCCCCGCCAGTGCCTCGCCTCCCTCCCGCCCGCCTCTCGCCCGGGCGGGTGCTCCAGCGTGGGCGAGAGCGAGGCGATACCGCCCGCTCTCGCCGGGCGCGAGCGCCATCGCCCAGCGCCAGCATCTCGCCCGCGTCTCGCCCGCACGCGGGCGGCAGCGGCCTCTTCTTGCCCGCGCTACCGCCCGCACTACCACCAGCCTAAGGCTGTAGGGGATATTTTCCAGTAGCGAAGCGGCGAAGATTTTTTTTCCAGGAAGCCGACGAAGCCTATACGGCCAGCGGTAAAAAAATCTGATTTCTCCAGTCTTGAGCGGAGGAGAACGATCCCAAAAAAAATATCCCGTGAAGAAGATAAGCCTGAAGAAAAAAACCTGTGCAAGGAAGATATGGCTGAGAGAAGATCCATATATAGAAAAAAGATATTTAGAGAAGGATTTTTCCATTTTAATCTTTTCTTCTTTCTTTTTCAAAGAATACTGGTACTAGAATTAGAGTTTTGGTGAGACATAAACAGATCAGACCAAAACATTACCAGAATATGATACTTGAAATGCTACTAATTACCTTTATTTGTTTTAATCGATCTATTACCAAATACTCCTGATTATTAATCTCGCGCAAGATTTCTCTCGAACAACGCGCGATACAGAATATTTTGCCCCGAACATTTTAGTTGTCGAGTTCAAATTAATTTTCCTGAGATATAAAAATCGTCCAAGTGGTTTGGGCTTCCGAATTCGTAAACGCGCGAGCGATGAATTTTAAATAATTATCGGACGTACCGATTTTTCGGAACAGCTATGTTCCGAACGGCACGAAAATTTAGGAAGAGCCCGAACGATTAAAGATAAAAATGATGTCGCACTTGCGACAGACGAAACAGATGCGATATTAAAATCGCGATAGGCGAAGATGTTAAAAAATTAGCATATGTTTTATTCACTGATTACGTGCTTAAATCCGTACTCGTTGTCGAGCGGAATATAAACACCTGGGGTGTTACACTAGGTTTCGTTAGGCTTAGAATGTTGTTGTCCTTCTCACTTCCGCCTTCGGGCACAGCTTGTTTACCTTCAGCGTTGGAGGCACCTTCGGCAGTAGCTTCTTCTGGCAACCTGATCGTCTTATCACTTCTGATATTGGTGCTATTTTAGTTACTTCGACCTCGTCTCCCTCACAGGACACCCTAGTAGTGGATCTTGCTCTGGCCATTTTAGTGTTCAGTTTCCTTAAGACGAAGCTGATCTCGAGTGACGAAGCGCTTGTTCGAAAGTGCAATGCAGAAAACTTTGTCTTCAGTTAAAAATTTTAACAGCACAACAATGCAATGCCAATGAATGCTATGGTAACTTCTCACCAACCTGTCTTTTATATAGTGCTGCAGGAGAAGAAGGTGAACCGCCAGAGCGTGTATACTGGCTGAACGACTTAGAATATTTTAATCGTTTTTTGATAACAAGCTCAGGGAAGGTGTTTTTCGGACCTTCGGCATTCAGAATCCTTCATATTTTCTCGGACCTAGCTCGTTAAAAAAACGATCTAGCACCGCGAAGGGCTACTGTTGGGGTCTTCTTCTCCGTCGAAGGTCCACAAGGCAAAAACACCTTCGGCAAAGTGATACAGAGGTCCTCTTTTCCTCTGCCGAAGGTTCTCAAGATGAAGACCTTGCGTAGAAGCAATATTGCCAAATGCCGAAGCTACCATCAGCTTCGGTTCAAGTCAAGCAGAAGAAAAAAAAGACCAGATAGACCTTAGTATTTCATGTTGTCTGTAGATAAATGTTGGGTCATCAATGTAATTTCACCCGGGCTGCGTTTCGTGCCTATAAATAGATGAACAGTAACACTGTACTGTTCACGCTGAATTGTAATCACTCTCTCACGTCTACACATTCGAGCAAGCCGAAGGTATCAATGTAATATTAATACTGTTAATATTCATACATGTTTTATGAAATGCAAATATGTATGAATTAATGAGATGAGTTACTGTTTTTATCCTTTTGGATTCTCATTCACATATTAAATGATGAAGGTATGTCCTTCTTGACCTTCGTCTGATGAGCATTATACTCATGTGGAGATAATGCTTTGAAAGACGAAGGTCCATAATAATTAACAATTGTGTTGTCTTGTTCTTTATCTACAAGATTTGAGAACAAGTGACCAACACAGCCCAAATAAATAAGAGATCAAATTAATAACAACACCCACAATGCAATGCATATGACAAATTAAGTTTTAGTTTCATATTTTAATCATGTGACTGTCTGAGCCGCTCATGATCGTGAGCACGGTTGATATACCAGTTTTACACTCTGCAGAGGTTGCGCATCTTTACCCACAAGTCGTGTATCCCGTCTAGCCAGAAATTTCCAAGGCCCTTAGACACTTCCGAGGTAAATGGCTAGGGATCCACCATGAGGCCTTTACAAAGTTCCACTAGCTTCAGAAAACCCGCTATGGTTTATGAGAAGGGCAATATAGGAATCCCTCGTTCGAAAAGCCATCACAGCATGATCGACCCGAGAACCTCCCTATACGCAACTTCTCTACCACCCTTGCCCCTTTAGGATAAGGTAGTCCTCCACTAGTTTTCCTAATTAGTTAGTCAAGGGCGTCCCATACCACCCTTGTGGTAGCACTGTTTTCTCGGGTGGTTCTCCATGTTCTAATTAACATGATGATCTTATCATGAACAATAATTAAGACAACAACATAATTGGAACATGATCATAATAAAACATTAATCTACCCAATAGTTCTTTTGTTTGCAAGGTGTGGGATAAACAATGCTAGGGAAGCCTATTAGGTCCCATCAAATTAACCTGAGCATGTCACAGTGATTAACATGAATATTATTAGGTAGAGAAAAGTGATCAAGGGCATAGCTTGCCTTACACTCGAGATTTCCAGGTACCAACTTGGTCTTCAAGTGACTCGTAACTTCGCTGCTATTCGTAGCAATACAAACAAACATGGTATAGGAAAAATTAACATCGCACCAGACATAAGAACAAACTACATAATAATGATCTACACATCGTAACAAGAACCTAGGTTCGAGAACCACTAAATTCGGAGTTATGATTAAAGAGTTATGATTTTCTGAAAATTTAAGTGTTGGATATAAAAGAAACAAAGTGCATAATTTTTAATCTAGGTTTCATAACAAACTAAGGTTATCAGATGATAAACAATATTATTATGAATTTAATGTAACTGGAATGGATTAATTTGGAGTTAAAATGAATTACTTATGAATTAATCAAGATTCTAGATTTATTTCTACACCAAAAATTATTTTCTATATTACTCTATCCGGTCTATTAAAAACCCGTGCCTGTGGATCTATAAATACAAGAGCACAGGGGTTGTTTCCTAAAATTCTAGGGCACAACCGCAATTATTCTACACCTGACCGGACGGTGGGTTGATTTACTAAATCTGCAGGGGCTCATTAGCAAACTTACGGCGCCAAAGGGGTACGGGTCCAAGAGATCCATTAGATCTCGATATGATGGCTAGAGATAGATTATAAAGCAGTACGTGACTACGGGCCCGGGATTCGAGATCGACGGCACAGATATGCATGCCCAATCGGTACGCAAGTGGTCTAATTTCGGCCGTCGCGGGTTAGATCAACGGTCAAGGTCGTCAAGCCCCACGATTTAATCTCTGCCGCTTGACACACATCCAACGGGAGGCGTGCATCGCCTACCTCCCTCCGCTCGCCACGGCGGCGCGCAGAGCCCACGCAGCGACTCCCTTGCCGGAGAAACGCGAGCAAGTGCCCTGGTGCCCTAAACTCGAATCTAACTGGTGCTATACGAGAAGAAGGGAAGCGCAAACGACCCAGATGAGTTCTCACCGGCGTTGGTGACGCGGAGAAGCCGGTTCACGCAGAGGGCAGGTCCCCGGGCAAGTTTTGCTCCGGTGAGCAATTCGGTGGGCGAGAGACGCCGACTCCGTCCGTAAGTATCGCGGGCGACTTCACTCTGGTTCTGTGCAAGCTTTCGGCTCGAACTCAGGCACCGAGCGCCCGTAAGTGTCGCAGATTTCCGACTCCTTTGCACCGACGCAGACGCACTCCCCCCTCGCGGCTTTGGTGTTGACCTTTGGTGCATGAAAGACAAGGGAAGACATGGCCTCTGCGCCACGTTTTATAGCCGCCAGGGGATCGTCATTGGTGGGCCAGCTCGGACTCCGCGCGGCGGCGAACTTCACGGGAGCAGTCATTAAGGGAGGAAGACGCTCGGCTGACCAGTCTGACCCATAACCCAGTGTCTCCCACGGTGCCCACGCACACATTGGGCCCGCTACGTCAGTGACCGTTCGCGCCAAGGAAATGGGCCAAGTAGCGCAGGTGTGCTGGGCCGCGCGACAAGGGGTTTCGTGGGCCACGGTGGAGATTGGGCCCAAACCGAGGTTTGTTTTCTTTTTCTCTTTTTTTGTTTTGCATTTTCTTTTCTATTTTGTGTTCCCAATTTCAACTCATACTCAAATTCAAATTTCAGTTTAAATTTAATTAGAGTTCAATATTACAACATTTTTAAGTGCTCAAATAAAAACCCCAACATGAATGCAAGTTATATTTATAAAGATTATTTTATTCTCATATTTAGAAATATATATTTCAAATGTGAAGTACACACATCATTAAGAAATACTCTTTTGAATGTAAATTTAAAGGTTCTTGCAAAATTACACATTTATTATTTATTATTATTTATTTAAATTAAAGAGCTATGTTTTATAAAGGAAGAAAATCATTTATAGAAGTCAATTTATTTCAAATTCTTTTAGAGAACTCTTTAATTCATCCAAATGTGATTTTTGAGTGTTGCACGGGGTTGTCCGCAAACTCTAAATCATAGAGGGGAGTTCATTAAGCCATTGTGTGCCGAACTTGCTTAGCTCGTTGAAGATTCTTGGCTTGAGGCCTTGTAGAATCATGCCATTAGCACGTTCTACTTGCCCATTTGTCCTCGAATGAGCCACGACTGACCAGTCCACATGGATGTGGTGGTCGCTACAGAAACTCAGGAACTTCTTTCTTGTGAACTGTGTGTCATAGCCGCGATGGATGATATCTATGAAGAAAGCCACCGCCTACTCGAACTTGATGTTGGTGAGAAGGTGGACCTCGATCTACTTGGAAAATTTGTCGATGGTGACCAACAGGTGCGTGAAGCCCTCAGACACCTTTTGCAGAGGACCAACAGGTGCATGAACCCCATACAGCAAAAGGCCAAGTGATTGGAATTGTCTATAGGTCCTGAGCTGGTAGGTGTGTTTGCTTTGCGTAAAATTGGCACCCCTTACAGGAGCGCACAATCTTAGTGGCAACTCAGGGTGGGTGCGCTGAGACGAAAGAAATGAGGCGGGGAGGGAAGTGTGTGTGCGTAGTGACTTCAGAGGGGGTCGGGGCGACGGTTTCACAAGGGGATGCGACGTGGTCGCGGCCGGCTCGGCGTGCGTGCGTGTGGCTCGTGTGAACGGGCATTTGGAGGAAGGGGTAGGTCTACCAGGTGGGGCCACGGTGTCAGCAGATCGGCGTTGGTGCGCGCAACAGGCAAGCGGGGAAGCACCGACAGGTGGGCCCCGGTGGCAAAGAGCGAGAGCGAGCGCGCGGGCGAGGAGGTTGGTGTTGAAAGGGCGGGCCCACCAGGCACCGAGCGAGGGTGAGCAGGCGCACGACGCTGCAGGGAGCTGAGCCTAATGGGCCCAAAGGCTGAGGGAGGGGATTCCAGGGCTGCTTTTGGTTTTTCTTTTATTCTGAATTTCTATTCTTCTTTTCTTTTTATTTTCTCTTTTGAATTCAAATTCAACCAAGCCACATATTCAAATTTGAATAATTCAAGTATATGCATCAAACAAGGATCAAAGTTTAAGCTCAGCATGATACAACAATTCATGTCCCCACTAGGGTTTAACCTACTAAAGTATTAATACATCTCTAAATAAATTAACCAAACCTCCACTAAAAGAAAGAGAAAAAGGAAACTATAGAGAGGAGAAGAGAGGTAACACCTGAATTTGGTAGATACTAGAAAAGAAATTTTATACCCCAAATTTAGAGTGTTACATTTGTTGACACATCAAATAAATCAAACAAAGTTTCTCTTTATGAGTAATAATTTTTTATATCTAATACATATAGTTTAATGTGCTTGGAGCTAGGTTGGTTCGTGGCCCACACGGACCACCCTCTAGCTCCTCCTCTACCTAGGTTGGGAACATTGAAGCTTCTAGTGCTCATGCTAGGTGAGATATTTTCGGTGGCACCTACGAACAAGTGTCGTTAGATGGCTAGAAATTAAAGTAGTGACGTGAATGTCCTAAACTTTAAGTTTTGTTCCCTACTCTCTATATATAGGAAGACTTGGCATATAACTCAACCACTTTTGGGTGACATAGATGATAGGATGTGTTCCTAACTCAAACAAAACACATAACTTTCTCGAACAACAAAACACATAATGAACATCAATAATAGTAAATAATTTTCACAATAAAATTTTGTTTGTTAGCACTAACCAAATATATTAAAAGTAAAATTTTACAATAAAATTCATTATATCAACATTAGCAATTAACAATTTAATATAAAAATGACTTTACATCCTCACATATATGACATTTAAAATACACGGACTCTATCTTCTCCAAACTCACCTCCCTAGCTTTTGCATAGTGTTCTCTATAATATTTAGCTCAAAAAACAAATAATAGTGATAAGTTAGAGGTATATATTTATTTAAAAAATAATATAAATAATTAAACTAAACTAGTTGTATAACTAAAATAAACGCAGATATACATAAATATAAAAAGAAGAACTTTTTATACAAGTGAATTAAACATTTATGCATGCTTCGAGGAAGAGATGCAACTGCATGTTTCGCGTGAAGCCAGGCAACTGCATGTTCGGTTGACCGCTCACCGGCCGTGTCCGTATTTGGGCTGGGGAGGGAGGTGCTCTTGTGTTGTGCTTCCCACGATCCCCTGCCTGCCTGTCCTTCTCCTCTCCTCTCCTCTCCCCGCGCCCAACAGCCTCACATGTTCATCTAAAAAGTTGAGAACGACAGTTCTCGAGCATAGGGTGCGATGGACGTCCCGGCCGTGGCGGACCCTGGAACGGAGCGAGGCGAAGGCGCGCTGATCCAGTGCCCGTACTGCGACTCAGAGGCGATGCACAAGCTGGCGCAGATCCTCCTCCCGGGCCTCGCTGCCGTCTGCGTGGACGGCACCACGGGGGACCCGTTCCGCAGCCCGTCCGCGGTGGCCGTGGACCTCCGCAAGGAGATGGTGGACTACATCACGCAGCGGAGCGACAGCTTCATCGCGGATGCGCTGATCGAGTCGGAGGCGAACCAGGACGCGCCCGGGGCTGAGGTGCCCGACGACCCCTTCGAGACCGTGTCTGTCTTCATGGACGACTTCGCCAGCACCAAGCGCAACATCATCGGCCACGTCTCAGGGTGGCTGCTCACCGACAGCCGCGACGACAAGATCGACGACTTCATGCAGGAGATGGAGGCCACCAAGTTCTGGCCGCTGGAGCGCCGGGAGGTCGTCACCGAGCTCCTGCTCAAGAACGTCGACCTCAAGACCAGGTTCCACTGCCCCGAGAAGTACGAGAACGAGGAGCGCCTTGAGGACCACAAGGCGCAGTGTAGCTTCCGCCCCGTTGCCTGCGCCAACGACGGCTGCCGCGCCAAGGTCTCCGTCCGCTGCGTCAAGGACCACGACGCCGCCTGCGTGTACAAGCTGCTCCAGTGCGAGCAGGGCTGCGACAAGCGCCTGCTCAGGCGCGACATGGACCGCCACTGCGTCACCATCTGCCCCATGAGGCCCATGAAGTGCCCCTTCGGCTGCGATTCCTCCTTCCCTGACCGTGACCTCGAGAGGCACTGCGCCGAGTTCCTTCAGCCGCATCTGCTCATGGTCCTTAAGGCCATCCATAAGAAAGGCCGTTCGGAACAAGACCTCAAGGACCTTGCTCAAAAGCTGGAAAAGGTTTTGCCTTTCTCACCCCCACTGATCGACCTGCTTTTTTGAATTGGATTCAGCGCTCACCGTCCTATTTGTTTCTGAAATACGTAGTGTTTGTGATGAGATTCAGTTTTAACAGAGAAGGCCAGTTTGGTCTAGGTAACCTTGCCAATCTTTTCAACTGATTATTATATAAAATAAACATTCGTTTTTTTTCTGTAGTTTGATGGAGATGGTAAACTGGCTAAGGCTCTGGATGCAAGACCTCTTACTAATGTTGTCAAGGACCTCGAAGCCAAGATGAAAGGTGGATAGTCAAGTTAAAAGCGCTGGGTCTTTCATGCAGACAGACTTCACAGGATGGATAATGGCATTGTTTAGTTCAAGATATGGTCCCATGCGCAGCATACATACAGAGAAGAATATGAGTTTTGTTTTATTCTTATCTCCTTTACGATTTTTTTGCTTCACTTTTCTCAGCTCCCTGTCTGTCACAATCAAACCAATTGTTAGTCACTATGCATAGTCGTCTGCTATTGCTCTGTATCTTTTGCTTTTGTATGAGGATATTATATCATTTGTTTTGGTATATAAATCAAGGAACGGACCATGGTTCTATACCAAACTGATCACTTGTTAATTATGATGAATGAGGCCTGCTGATATTCACATCGAACAGCAGCTAGGTTAATGAGTTGCATGTGCCAGTCGAGCTACTTGGGTTGGGTGTACCTCACGATTTTGTTTTGGTACAAAGACACCTTTTTCTGAATTAGAGATGTGAATATTTTGATCTATATACACTGATCATTTTCCTGAAACATAGTGAAAAAATATTTTGGAAAACACTTCAGAAATGCTAACTCCGCTTTGCTCTAACATTTTGGCAAAATAATATTTGAGAGTCGTTACGGTTGAGAGGAGAGAGGAGAGTGCTCTTAGTACGATTGTTTTGCATTCCCCAGACATATCAAGTGGTGTACCTGACTTGTGCAACGGACACATGGCTTGTTCCAACACATACTATAGTTTTCAACCAAACACCTTGCAGTTTGGTGTGTATCAGACAGACATGCAACACCACCAGACGACTACAACAATTTGGTAGTGTGTGAGAACTTTAAGTTGGTTCACCGGACGTGTCCGATGCCACACCAAAAAACGCATAGAATAGTATTAGTAGCTATGCTAGAAAACAGACAACCCGAGAGCATATGATGCTCACCAGACTCTACACTAGATATGGGTTTCAGAGAGCCCATAAATCAGTTATTCAACTCTAACAAGCACCGAACGTGTATAATGTGAGCATCGAACGTCTGACATGCAACAATGCCTAGTTTTTAGCCATTGAAAAAGAGTCCCCGAATTGGTACTAGACGTGGTCGGTGCGAGCATCAGTAGTGCACCAGACATGTCCAGTGCTCTCGCAGTGCCTGCTTCAAGAGGTAATAATTGGATTCTTTGAGTGGGCTTATAAATAGACCTAGATGTCGTTCTCTTGGACTTCCTAACTATTGTGAAAACCTGTTGAGAGCTGAAACACACACTCGATTCATTTGCATTTGCATCGTCATTCTTGTATCCAATGGCAATAGTTGGGTGTATTCACTGGTGGTTCTCTTGTTACTCTTGGTGATGGAACCAACAATAATTATTGGAAGAGTAAAATGAGTAACACCCTTGAGATCAATGAACACGAGAGTTTGGGATGGTGTGGAGAGGCAATTCATAATTTCATAGTGCTTGATATGAATAACCCGACACCAAGAAAGGAAGAAAATTTGCAATACAAATTATGTTGCTCTCAATGTGATATGTGATTCAATTAATCAAAAAATGTTTGAGCATGTCAAAGTATCTTGAGTTCTTATTTGAGGTGGGGGAAGAGATTGAAAGATTCATATGATGTACATCGACAGTCAAGGAAGCAAAATTATACACTCTCAAAGACAAGTTGATAAGGTTCAAGATGCAAGAAGAAGAAAACATTTCACAATTGTTTCATAATATCGATGTCATAGAAAATTGGGTGACAAAATGAGTGTTGAGGACTTCTCTCACTGGTTTTTTAGATGCCTTCCACTAAGGTTTGACACATTGGTACCAATTATTAAAGAAGCATCTTCAAAGATATCATCCCTATCTAAGCATTGTGTGATGTGATAATATAAAACACACATTATTTAGAAAGGGATGTAATTGATCAAGAGAATAGGATCCTAAGACGATATAGCAATTGTCGGTGTTTCGGACTCGGGGGACCCTCAACCGGACCGACTGGTGAATTTGTTGCTGCGTGTCCCTGCCTAGATGAGTTGATGCAAGATGGAACACAAGAGGGAAATAAGGCTTATGTTATCTTGCACCGGGGTGCTTGTAGTAGGGGTTACAAGCGTTGCAGGAGAGCGAGAACGAGAGAGAGAGAGAAAGAGAGGATTCGGCCTTGAGGCGAGCTGTCTGGGGCTGCCTCTACCGCGTCTCTCCATGCCTTGAGCCCTATAGATGTACCAACGTGGCCGTCGGAGAAGTGCCTTGAGCCCTATAGAAGCATAGCTAGCGGTGCAGCATGGATTCTGCTGACGTTTCCTTGCTTCCGTAGGGGGTTTGAGAGCACCCGACGTCACGAGCGCACACGGGGAACCATCATTACCTGTTACCGGAGTAACTTAGATGGGACACCGGTCTTATTCCTTTGTAGCCTAAGGCGGCTAGCTAGGGGTAGGGTAATTATGGATCCCCAATAGCGTAGTTGATACGAGGTCGAGGTCGGGCGAGGCAGCGACTCCTCCGAGGCCAAGGATGGGGTCGGGCGAGGCGGCGACTCCTCCGAGGTCGAGGCTGAGGTCGGGCGAGGCGGAGCCCTTCTCCCGAGGCCGAGGTCAGGCGAGGCGGAGTCTTTCTCCCGAGGCCGAGGCCTAGGGTCGGGCGAGGCGGAGCTCGCTGTTGCGCCCGAGGCCAAAACTCGGGGAAGGCCATGACTGTTGCTAGTCTTTCCCTGGTGGCTGGCACAGTTGCCGGAGCAGGGTGAACGACGCTGTTTTCCTGTCAGAACGGTCAGTAAAGGGGGGCGAAGTGACTGCGGTCACTTCGACCTTACCGACTGAGGCACGCGTGTCAGGATAAGGTGTCAGGCGATCCCCGCATTAAATGCGCATGCAATACGGTTGGTTGGTAAGGCGATTCAGACGAGGTCGCTGTACGACAAAGCTTGCCTGCGCTGGACTTCGGGCGTGCCGAGGGTGTGTCTGCTGACTGAGGGGACCCTCGGGCGAGACGTGAATTCGTCCGGGACTACTATCCTTGCCCGAGGCTGGGCTCGGATGAGGTGGTGTCCCTTGGTAGATGAAGCCCGCGCTTTATCGGTTGTTTATGGTTTGTTCTGAAGATGTTTTCCAGCCGGATTAAGGAGCATTGGGGGTACCCCTAATTACGGTACCCGATAGTAGCCCCCGAGCCTTCAAGGGAGTGTAGGTACTCGCTTGGAGGTTCTGCCGGATTTTTCGCAAGGGGACCGGCCCTTCTCGATTATATTTTGTTCCAACGGGTGCGCGCGAGCGCACCCACCGGGTGTAGCCCCCGAGGCCTCGGAGGAGTGGTTTGACTCCTCTGAGGTCTTAATCCTTTTTGTGATGGCTTGGTCAACCTTGTTGTTCCCTTATGCGGCCTGGCCGCAGCCCGGGTGCACGGTCAGGCTCCAAGTTTTCAAGCTGGTTTGTTGACGTGGTCAACGGTTTGGCTGTAGCCTAGTGCGAGAGCAGCCCCCGAGCCTCTGCACGGAGCGAGAGGACGATCAAGGATCATCTCGTCTTTTATTGTATGCCCCTTCGTCGCCTCTCCGCGAAGAGGAAGGGGGGAAAGCGCCATGTTACCCTCGGAGGGCACCGAACATGGTGTTTCCGGTGAGCTACTAACGGGTGATCCAAGTGGACGCCCGAGCCTCGTTCGATAAGAGTCGGCTAGTGGCCCAGAGGCGCGCTCCAAAAGTGCCTGCAGGTGATTTGCTGGACCCAAACCCATTCGATAGGGTCCGAGGTCTCGGTGCCTCCCTCCGGTGGGATTCCATTACAAATTGTTCCCGCTGGTCTCGGAAATGTCCTAGGGTACCTGAAAGTCGCCTAGAGGGGGGGTGAATAGGCGAAACCTGAAAATTAAAACTTTATCCCCCAACTAGATCCCTTGATTAGTGGTTAGAACAATAAGATATACAATTTTTGGAGTATAAAAATTAAGTCCTTTGCTTGTAAAGAGTATTGCTAAATAATGCGGAATTGATAAATTAATACTACTAATAAGACTATGAGAATAAAGCAAGAGGGCTTAGATAAGAAGAGCAATAGCACAAGTTGTTTCTTGCAATGTGTTGCTTCACTAAATGAGAATTCAACTTAAAGCAACACCAAATTGTATTAGCAAAGAATAGTGCAAGAAAAAACTTAGAAAGGGAAAGAACAAACAAATCACAAGCAATAAGCACATGAGACACAGGTGATTTGTTTTACCGAGGTTCGGCCCTCGAAGGCCTAGTCCCCGTTGAGGAGTCCACTAAGGACGGGTCTATTTCAACCCTTTCCCTCTCTCCACCGATCACACAAGACCGACGAGCTCTTCTTCTTCTCAAGGATCACTTAAGACCCCGCAAGGATCACCACACTCTTTGGTGTCTCTTGCTAACTTTACAAGCCTCCAAAACTTTGGAGGAAGATCAATGGGAGTCAAAACTCCACGCGCAAATGAACACAAAGAAGTAGTAAACACTATCTCTCAATGAATCTCACAAGGCACTAGTGCTAAACTCAAATGAGTAGCTCTCTCTTGCTTGCTCTATCTTTTGTGGCACTTGTGTTGGTTGTAGTGGTCTAAATCTTGTGTATAGGATTGATCAATGAATATATGTGGTTGGGAGGGCTTGAGTATGTCAACTAGATGACTTGGAATATTGCTTGGGCTCCCTCACCTTGAAGTGGCCGGTTGGGGTGGTATTTATAGCCACCAACCAAATTGTAGCTGTTGAAGAAGTCTGCTGGCGATGGGCGCACCGGACAGTCCGGTGCGCCACCGGATAGTGTCCGATGTGCCGCCATGTCATCCTCCCGCTAGGGTTTGGAGCTGGTCGACCGTTGGAGGCTTTGTCCTCATGTGGCACTGGACAGTCTGGTGCGACACCGGACAGTCCGGTGCCCCTCTGACCGTCTGCTCTGACATCTGATTTGCACTGTTTACTTTGCAGAGTCGACCGTTGCGCAGATGACCATTGCTCCACTGGCTCACCGGATAGTCCGGTGCACACCGGACAGTCCGGTGAATTATAGCGGAGGTGCGCCTGGAAAACCCGAAGGTGAAGAGTTTGAAGTCAATCTTCCCTAGTGCACCGGACAGTCCGGTGCGCCAGACCAGGGAGCATTTTGGTTTCCTTTGCTCCTTTCTTCTTGAACCCTTTTTGATCTTTGTATTGGTTTTGAGTTGAACCTTTGGCACCTGTAGAACATATACTCTAGAGCAAACTAGTTAGTCCAATATTTTGTGTTGGGCATTTCAACCACCAAAATCATTTATGAAAAGGTTTAAAGCCTATTTCCCTGCAATCTCCCCCTTTTTGGTGATTGATGCCAACACAAACCAAAGCAAATATATAAGTGCAGAATTGAACTAGTTTGCATAATGTAAGTGCAAAGGTTGCTTGGAGTTAAACAAATATACTTATTTCAATAGATATGCATGGATGGTTTTTCTTCTTATTTAAAATTTTGGACCATGCTTGCACCACTTGTTTTGTTTTTGAAAACTCTTTTGTAAATTCTTTTCAAAGTCCTTTTGCAAATAGTCAAAGGTAAATGAATAAGATTTTGAGAAGTATTTTCAAGATTTGAAATTTTCTCCCCCTGTTTCAAATGCTTTTCCTTTGACTAAACAAAACTCCCCCTTAATGAAATCCTCCTCTTAGTGTTCAAGAGGGTTTTAGATATTAATTTTGAAGAGGGTATACCAATTTGAAATTATATCAAAAATAAGATACCAATTGAAAAATTCTTTTCTTAACTCAAATTTATAGGACTACATTTTTGAAATTGTGGTGGTGCGGTCCTTTTGCTTTGGGCTAATACTCTCTCCTCCTTTGGCATGAATCGCCAAAAACAGATACTTGTGAGTGAAATATAAGCCCTTTTTCTTTCTCTCCCCCTTTGGCAAACAATATATGAGTGAGGATTATACCAAATTGAAGAATTATGCGGAATACCGACAAAGAGTGGATAATACCGAAGGAGTTGAGTAGAAGCGTCGTCTTTGCCGAATACTCCATTTACCTTTCAATTCTATGACTAAGCATGAGAATATACTTGAAAACACATTAGTCATAGACATAAAAGAGATATGATCAAAGAATATATCAAATCAAGCATGATCATAGTTCTATATAACATAGATTGCTCCCCCTAAATATGTGCATTGAGATGAAAACATATTTTGGCCTTAAATGCCAATTGCACATAATTAGGTTACTGAGAACAGTTCTATATAATAGAGAATGTGAAGTGCATTGTGTCATAGTATAAGTGTGATGCTTATGATAGTTTATGCACTTATGAAAGTATGTTATAAACATCTTAAGCATTTACCCTTAAGGATTTCAAAGAGGCTTAAGGACCATCCACCTTTGGAATAAAAGCAGCTTATCCTCGTTACAAGGTTAAGCTTTAAGCTCTTTAATAATAAAATCACTTCATTTAGTTTTAACAAAGGATGCATTAATGCAGGAGTGAGAAGTTAAACTAGGTATGAAGCAGGGTTAATGCATGGACATGCTTTCTCTTCCTTTTATACAAGTTATGCAAGGAAAGTATATAAAAGGAAGATTTAGGTACATGAGATAAAGTAGTTTTACCCTTTTGTACCTTCACGTAGAGACGCTCTCTTCATTGTGCTTTGTCCTTAGTCTTGGATGCTTAAGACCTATACTCAAGACAATATATGGAAATATTTTGCACAAGATAGAGTTCTACAACTAGTGATCCTTCTCCAAGTCATTGTTAGCATATATCAAATGGATCACAAATTGCATAAATGTATCATGAATTCTCCTTTTAACTTAGTGCATATCAAGAGAGATATCGATTGGTAGTATATACGGCACTAACAAACATGAGTGTTGATTGAGGTTATTCAATGATCAAACAAATAACATATGTGATCAAAAGAATAATATACGCATTAGATTATCAATTAAGCTTAGAGTAGAAGAATCCAATAAATATGCTACTTTAGAGTGAAAAAAATAAGAATTAAAAAAATAGTAGCATACTTCATGAGAAACTTATTCTCATGCAAGAGACTATATGAAATAACTAAGATAAAGTGAGAGTCTCAACATAATCAAGATATAGAAAGAGGCTCCCCTAAAGATATGCATCAAGTTTTTGAATGAATTGAATGGATGAATTTTCTCTAAAGACAAATAGGGAGAAGCATTATACATCTTGATCAAGGCTCATAAAATTCACAATAAACAACTTAAGCCTGGTATTCTTCACTATGAAAGGATTTAGAATACTCACAACCACACCATTGATTGTTTTGAGGATCTTATTATCCAAGTGAGTGTTGTTGTTCTTGACGTATTTCTCTTTCATGTGAGTGTCCTCCCTTCGTAGGTGTTTCTTTTTCCTCTCAAACTTTTTGAAAATACTCAAGAAAGATGTTAATAGCACATGGGAGTATATGATGAAGGATGATTTCTTTAGATAGGAAATAAAGACAATTCATCATCCATAAGTCACATAGACTTGAAGTAAAATCCTTAACATTAGTGCACATCAACAAGAGGAATATGCACCTTTTAAACATTTTTCAATCATAGGAAATTTACTTCTTCATATTGAATTTATTATCATAACTTAAAGGCATATCAATATGAGAATGGATATAGCAAAGGCATGAAATAGATTCTGATGGACTAGTGCATTTATGAGAACGAGATTGAATGTACACCTAGCAAAAATTAAGTCCAATAAAGAGTCTATTCTTCACAAAAAATAATTTAGAGTAGATAACCAATGATGGGAAAAAGAGTTCCCATACCTTTGCTTTTACCTTTCTTCCTTTGGGTGAAGAGCAACCTTTGAGGCTTGTGCACTTTCTCTTTTGTAGATGTTCATAAGTAGGCTCAAGAGATACGTTGTTAGTAACACAAGCACTAGTTTTCCATTTTTGTAATCATTTTTGATAGGGAATGAAAAGCTAGATTACCAAAAGCATGGAAACTTCATAGCATGAACTAGATTATCCATAGATGATGTTATGCTCAATTTTAACTCATAAAACAAGCATAAACAATCCTTTAAAAATATGGGAATAAATATAATTCATGATATGGAAAGCGATAAATGTGAAAGAATCATATCCAATTTAAGCAAGTAGAAATACATCATAAATCATTGGATTGATTTCTCTTTTCATGTTAGATTACACATTTCCAAAGAGAAACTTATTCTCTACAAGTGAGACTACTTGGGTTACTTAGATAAAAGCATTGGTCCCACTATTCTAGTTATAGAGAGAATTTTCCTTTTATAAGTATCCTAAGGATTTGAATTCCTTACGTGACACTTAATTCTTTTAAGAACTTGAACTATCTCTCTATATCTAGAAGCATGGCAATAATAGAATGACTAGCGAAAAACATGCCATGAGATACTTGCAACAATTTAAAGCATGTAGATTGCCATGGGATGGAAATGATGAGTATGCAATCTACCATATGAGAGGAAATTCTTCAAAGAATGGTAATATAAATTTAGAGACATTTGAAGTGCTTCTTTTTCTATGCGACTACACAAGACACATGAGAAATCATAATTTAAGATACTTGCACTCAAAAACACAAGTGTTACCATCCTTCGGCTTTCCTCCATGTTGTAGGCCTTGATTTTTCCGCACAAGATAATTCTTATTTCCTACAACATCAATATCTTCCCTGAGATGATATGAGTTTTAGACATAACAATTTGAAATAACTTTGGGTCAATCTTGGATATATGGATCATTGAAGATTGATAGCTTGAGTTAAATTGAATTAACTTTCTCAAGCACCCCAAGGCTTTATATCATCTCCTTCTCCTGCAAAGCTTGTCAAGCATATTTTGGTACCCATCTCTTGATGGGTTCATCAAGGTTAGTCAACAAAGATCTAGGAACCCAAACGTCCTTTGTGTTAGCACTAGGTAAACTTATTACCTTTCTAGCACAAGTTGCAATTTTGGGTTGCCTAGTTATATGAGAAATAATTGACAAGCTAGGAGTGGGATTATTACCATTGGGACAATCTTTGCATTGATGTCCCTTCTTTCAGCATATGTAGCATAGGCGATCTTCAAGCCTTGAAGATTTCTTCCTTCCTTGTTTCTTGCTTGCTACATAGTTAGTGGATATTTTATTTTCTAACACAATGCCTTTTTGTTTTAAATAGGGACAAGACCTAATTAAGTGTCCCTTCTTTGAGCATTTAAAACAAAGTTTATCATCCTTATTAATAATCAAGTCATTTTTAATATAGGGACATGACCTAATCGAGTGCCCCTTTTCAAAGCATTCACTACACTTTTTACTTCTCTTAGTGTGAACTGTGGCTTGATTATTACCTTGGATGTTACCTTTCATGGAGGCATGGTTGAGGCTTTTCGAGGAGGTATTGATTTTCTTCTTTTGTTCCTTCCTCTTGGCAATTCTTAAGTCCTTGACATTTTCTTCAAGGGTTTTAGTGCATGCTTCGGTTGTTCCCGTCTCAAGCTTTTTCACCATGTGATCACGGTTATCTTGAGAAGGTTGAGCAATGCACTTCCCTTTTAGTTGTGTCAAGCTCATCTTTAGCCTCTCATTTTCTTCTTTGAGCTTTTGATATGCATCATCACTTGTTCCTGCAAATTCTAGCTCAAAGGAAGATTTGCTTGTCGACGGACAACAAGCATTAGCACGTGGTAATGTATTTTCAATTTGAATACATGTGCATGAGTGAGGTTGTTGGGATTTTAAGTTCTCTATCGCAACCTCATGAGCAATATTTAATATGATATGATCATCCATAAGATTTTCATGAGAACATAGGAGCATATCATATTTTTCTTGAAAAGCTAGATTTTCATCTTTTAGCTTTTCTATTTGATCCTTAAGCAAGGCATTCCTATTTAATAATTGAGCGATACAATGTAAAGCGTTATCTTGCTCAATTGTAATAGTTTCATACCTTTGGACCAAATCAACATGAGAGCACTTTAGCTCCTCATGTTCTTTAGTCAACTCGTCAAAGTGTAGCATTTTCATGGAGAGAACATTTTCTAGCCTTTGACGAGCTTCGCTTTGCTCTCTCGCTCTTTCTAGAAGTTTGAGCATGACCGCCTTATCTTCTTGGCTTAGGCGAGTGTAGAGTTGCATGAAGCTTCTTTCTTCCTCCTCATCCTCGTTTGTGCTTCCGCTATCATTTTCATTAGACACACAACATATGTGGGAATCGAAATGGGAAGACAAACCTCTTGGAGAGGTGGATTCATCGTTTGGTCTCCATCGGTCATTTTCTTCTTCTTCCTTGCAAGGGTTAGTATCACAAGGACCAAAGGAAGTAGAAGCACAAATTGAACTATTATGTTTGGACTTATCAAATTTGCTTTTAATTCTAGTCCAAATATCATGCGCATCATGAATAGATTCATTGAAATTCATTACGAAGGCATGATAATCTTCTTTGCTAAGAGAATTACTTAAGATGTCATAAGCTAGGTAGTTTAAGCGTATACATCTTTGATCTTCCTCGGAAGCATTTTTCCTATCATAACTAGGAGGAATAATACTCTTGTCTAAAATTTATTCTAATTGTGGATCTACCATTCTAAAAGCATTTATCACCCTAGTAGACCATGAATCATAATTAGAACAATCGGAAAGTAATATCTCAAAAGTTACCTCCTTGTTCTCCTGGGTCTTCTTGTTCTTTTGGGATCTTCTACGAGCCATCACTTCGAGTTGTTAGACTCAAGATGAAGTGTCTAGCTCTGATACCAATTGAAAGTCTCCTAGAGGGGGGTGAATAGGCGAAACCTGAAAATTAAAACTTTATCCCCCAACTAGATCCCTTGATTAGTGGTTAGAACAACAAGATATACAATTTTTGGAGTATAAAAATTAAGTCCTTTGCTTGTAAAGAGTATTGCTAAATAATGCGGAATTGATAAATCAATACTACTAATAAGACTATGAGAATAAAGCAAGAGGGCTTAGATAAGAAGAGCAATAGCACAAGTTGTTTCTTGCAATGTGTTGCTTCACTAAATGAGAATTTAACTTAAAGCAACACCAAATTGTATTAGCAAAGAATAGTGCAAGAAAAAACTTAGAAAGGGAAAGAACAAACAAATCACAAGCAATAAGCACATGAGACATGGGTGATTTGTTTTACCGAGGTTCGGCCCTCGAAGGCCTAGTCCCCATTGAGGAGTCCACTAAGGACGGGTCTCTTTCAACCCTTTCCCTCTCTCCACCGATCACACAAGACCAGCGAGCTCTTCTTCTTCTCAAGGATCACTTAAGACCCCGCAAGGATCACCACACTCTTTGGTGTCTCTTGCTAACTTTAAAAGCCTCCAAAACTTTGGAGGAAGATCAATGGGAGTCAAAACTCCACGCGCAAATGAACACAAAGAAGTAGTAAACACTATCTCTCAATGAATCTCACAAGGCACTAGTGCTAAACTCAAATGAGTAGCTCTCTCTTGCTTGCTCTATCTTTTGTGGCACTTGTGTTGGTTGTAGTGGTCTAAATCTTGTGTATAGGATTGATCAATGAATATATGTAGTTGGGAGGGCTTGAGTATCTCAACTAGATGACTTGGAATGTTGCTTGGGCTCCCTCACCTTGAAGTGGTCGGTTGGGGTGGTATTTATAGCCACCAACCAAATTGTAGCCGTCGGAGAAGTCTGCTGGCGATGGGCGCACCGGATAGTCGACCATGGAAACCCTTTGAAAGTCGCCTAGAGGGGGGGGGGGGTGAATAGGGCGAAACTGAAATTTACAACTTAATCACAACTACAAGCCGGGTGAGCGTTAGAAATAATAATAAGTCCGAGAGAGAGGGCGCGAAACAATTCGCAAGCGAATAAAGAGTATGACACGCAGATTTGTTTTACCGAGGTTCGGTTCTCGCAAACCTACTCCCCGTTGAGGTGGTCACAAAGACCGGGTCTCTTTCAACCCTTTCCCTCTCTCAAACGGTCCCGCGGACCGAGTGAGCTTCTCTTCTCAATCAATTTGGGAACCAAATTTCCCGCAAGGACCACCACACAATTGATGTCTCTTGCCTTGATTACAATGATCACAAGAAAGAATGAGAATAAGAAGTAATCCAAGCGCAAGAGCTCAAAAGAACACAACAAATCTCTCTCACTAATCACTAAAGCCTTGTGTGGAATTTGGAGAGGATTTGATCACTTTGGTGTGTCTTGTATTGAATGTATAGCTCTTGTAAGTAGTTGGAAGGTGGAAAACTTGGATGACTTGAATGTGGGGTGGTTGGGGGTATTTATAACCCCAACCACCAAACTAGCCGTTTGGTGGAGGCTGCTGTCGCATGGCGCACCGGACAGTCCGGTGCGCCACCGGACACTGTCCGGTGCGCCAGCCATGTCACCTGGCCGTTGGGTTCCGACTGTTGGAGCTCTGTCTTGTGGGCCCGCCTGGCTGTCCGGTGGTGCACCGGACAAGCCCTGTAGGCTGTCCGGTGTGCCACCCGCGCGTGCTCTGACTTCTGCGCGCGCTGGCGCGCATTCAATGCGCCTGCAGTCGACCGTTGGCGCGAAGTAGCTGTTGCTCCGCTGGCTCACCGGACAGTCCGGTGTGCACCAGACATGTCCGGTGAATTATGGCGGAGCGGATTCCCGAAGCTGGCGAGTTCAGAGTCGCTCTCCTCTAGGGCACCGGACACTGTCCGGTGGTGCACCGGACAGTACGGTGAATTATAGCAGAGCGCCTATGAGAATTCTCGAAGGTGTGGAGTTCAGCTTGGAGTCCCCTGGTGCACCGGACACTGTCCGGTGGTGCACCGGACACTGTCCGGTGGCACACCGGACACTGTCCGGTGGCACACCGGACAGTCCGGTGCGCCAGACCAGGGCACACTTCGGTTATCCCTTGCTTTCTTTGTTGAACCCTTTTCTTGGTCTTTTTATTGGCTTAGTGTGAACCTTTGGCACCTGTATAACTTATAGACTAGAGCAAACTAGTTAGTCCAATTATTTGTGTTGGGCAATTCAACCACCAAAATCAGTTAGGAACTAGGTGTAAGCCTAATTCCCTTTTAATCTCCCCCTTTTTGGTGATTGATGCCAATACAAACCAAAGCAAGTATGAGAGTGCATAATTGAACTAGTTTGCATAATGTAAGTGCAAAGGTTACTTAGAATTGAGCCAATATAAATTCATATGATATGCATGGATTGTTTCTTTCTTATTTAATATTTTGGACCACGCTTGCACCACATGTTTTGTTTTTGCAATTTGTAAATCCATTTCAAAGTTCTTTTGCAAATAGTCAAAGGTAAATGAATAGGATTTTGAGAAGCATTTTCAAGATTTGAAATTTTCTCCCCTGTTTCAAATGCTTTGCCTTTGACTTAAACAAAACTCCCCTTAATGAAATCCTCCTCTTAGTGTTCAAGAGGGTTTTAGATATTAATTTTGAAGAGGGTATACCAATTTGAAATTAAAAAAAATTAGATACCAAAAAATCTTTAGTTAACACAAATTTGAAAGACTACATTTTTGAAATTGGTGGTGGTGCGGCCCTTTTGCTTTGGGCTAATACTTTCTCCCCTTTGGCATGAATCGCCAAAAACGGATACTTATGAGTGAAATATAAGCCCTTTGTAACTACTTTCTCTCCCTTTGGCAAATAAAATATGAGTGAAGATTATACCAAAGACGGAGAGTTGCTCGGAACGACGGCGAAGGATGAGTAGAATGGAGTGGAAGCCTTTGTCTTTGTCGAGAACTCCAATTCCCTTTCAATATACCTATGACTTGGTTCGAATTTCACTTGAAAACACATTAGTCATGGCATATAAAAGAGACATGATCAAAGGTATATTCATGAGCTATGTATGCAAAATATCAAAAGAAATTCCTAGAATCAAGAATATTTAGCTCATGCCTAAGTTTGTTAAAGGTTTGTTCATCTAGTGGCTTGGTAAAGATATCGGCTAATTGTTCTTCAGTATTGATATAAGCAATCTCGATATCTCCCTTTTGTTGGTGATCCCTTAAGAAATGATACCGAATGGCTATGTGTTTAGTGCGGCTATGTTCAATAGGATTATTCGCCATGCGGATTGCACTCTCATTATCACATAGAAGAGGAACTTTGGTTAATTTGTAACCATAGTCCCTAAGGGTTTGCCTCATCCAAAGCAATTGCGCGCAACAATGGCCTGCGGCAATGTATTCGGCTTTGGCGGTAGAAAAAGCTATGGAATTTTGCTTCTTTGAAGCCCAAGGCACCAAGGATCTTCCCAAGAACTGGCAAGTCCCCGATGTGCTCTTTCTATTAATTTTACACCCCGCCCAATCGGCATCCGAATAACCAATTAAATCAAAAGTGGATCCCCTAGGATACCAAAGCCCAAACTTAGGAGTATGAACCAAATATCTCAAGATTCGTTTTATGGCCGTAAGGTGAGCTTCCTTAGGGTCGGCTTGGAATCTTGCACACATGCATACGAAAAGCATAATATCCGGTCGAGATGCACATAAGTAGAGTAAAGATCCTATCATCGACTGATATACCTTTTGATCTATGGATTTACCTTCCGTGTCGAGGTCGAGATGCCCATTGGTTCCCATGGGTGTCTTGATGGGCTTGGCATGCTTCATCCCAAATTTTGCAAGAATATCTTGAATGTACTTTGTTTGGCTAATGAAGGTGCCCTCTTGGAGTTGCTTCACTTGAAATCCTAAGGAGTATTTCAACTCCCCCATCATAGACATCTCAAATTTTTGTGTCATGATCCTACTAAATTCTTCACAAGTAGATTCGTTAGTAGATCCAAATATAATATCATCAACATAAATTTGGCATACAAACAAATCATTGTCAAGAGTTTTAGTAAATAAAGTAGGATCGGCCTTTCCGACTTTGAAGCCATTAGCAATAAGAAAGTCTCTTAGGCATTCATACCATGCTCTTGGGGCTTGCTTGAGCCCATAAAGCGCCTTAGAGAGTTTATACACATGGTTAGGATACTCACTATCTTCAAAGCCGGGAGGTTGCTCAACATAGACCTCTTCCTTGATTGGTCCATTGAGGAAGGCACTTTTCATGTCCATTTGGTAAAGCTTAAAACCATGGTAAGTAGCATAGGCTAATAATATGCGAATTGACTCAAGTCTAGCTACGGGTGCATAGGTTTCACCGAAATCCAAACCTTCGACTTGTGAATACCCCTTGGCCACAAGTCGGGCTTTGTTCCTTGTCACCACACCATGCTCGTCTTGCTTGTTGCGGAAAACCCACTTGGTTCCTACAACATTTTGGTTAGGACGTGGAACCAAATGCCATACCTCATTCCAAGTGAAGTTGTTGAGCTCCTCTTGCATCGCCACCACCCAATCCGAATCTTGAAGTGCTTCCTCTACCCTGCTTGGCTCGATAGAGGAAACAAATGAGTAATGTTCACAAAAATGAGCAACACGAGATCGAGTAGTTACCCCCTTTTGAATATCGCCGATGATGGTGTTCACAGGGTGATCTCGTTGTATTGCTTGGTGGACTCTTGGGTGTGGCGGTCTTCGAACTTGCTCATCCTCCTTGTCTTGATAATTTGCATCTCCCCCTTGGTTATTGCCGTCGACTTGAGGTGGCTCATCTTCTTCTTCATCATCTTGAGCCTCATCCTCATTTTGAGTTGGTGGGGATGCTTGCATGGAGGAGGATGGTTGATCTTGTGCTTGAGTGGGCTCTTCGGATTCCTTAGGATACACATCCCTAATGGACATGTTCCTTAGCGCGACGCACGGAGCCTCCTCATCATCTAGTTCATCAAGATCAACTTGCTCTACTTGAGAGCCGTTAGTCTCATCAAACACAATGTCACAAGAAACTTCAACTAGTCCAGTGGACTTGTTAAAGACTCTATATGCCCTTGTGTTTGAATCATATCCTAGTAAAAAGCCTTCTACAGCCTTAGGAGCAAATTTAGATTTTCTACCTCTTTTGACAAGAATAAAACAGTTGCTACCAAAGACTCTAAAATATGAAACATTGGGCTTTTTACCGGTTAGGAGTTCATATGATGTCTTCTTGAGGATTTGGTGTAGATACAACCGGTTGATGGCGTAGCATGCGGTGTTGACCGCCTCGGCCCAAAACCGATCCGAAGTCTTGTACTCGTCAAGCATGGTTCTTGCCATGTCCAAAAGAGTTCTATTCTTCCTCTCCACTACACCATTTTTTTGTGGTGTGTAGGGAGAAGAGAACTCATGTGTGATGCCCTCCTCCTCAAGGAAGCCTTCAATTTGAGAGTTCTTGAACTCCGTCCTGTTGTCGCTTCTTATTTTCTTGATCCTTAAGCCGAACTCGTTTTGAGCCCATCTCAAGAATCTCTTTAAGGTCTCTTGGGTATGAGATTTTTCCTGTAAAAAGAACACCCAAGTGAAGCGAGAATAATCATCCATAATAACTAGATAGTACTTACTCCCGCCGATGCTTATGTAAGCGATCGAGCCGAATAGGTCCATGTGGAGGAGCTCGAGTGGCCTGTCAGTCGTCATAATGTTCTTGTGTGGATGATGAACACCAACTTGCTTCCCTGCCTGGCATGCGCTACAAACCCTGTCTTTCTCAAAGTGCACATTGGTTAGTCCCAAAATGTGTTCTCCCTTTAGAAGCTTGTGAAGATTCTTCATCCCAACATGGGCTAGTTGGCGATGCCAGAGCCAACCCATGTTAGTCTTAGCGATTAAGCAAGTATCGAGTTCAGCTCTATTGAAATCAACTAAGTATAGTTGACCCTCTAATACTCCGTTAAAAGCTACTGAATCATCACTTCTTCTAAAGACAGTAACACCAATATCTGTGGAAAGACAGTTGTAACCCATTTTACATAATTGAGAAATAGAAAGCAAGTTGTAATCTAAAGAGTCTACAAGAAAAACATTGGAAATGGAATGGTCAGGTGATATAGCAATTTTACCCAATCCTTTGACCAAACCTTGATTTCCATCCCCGAATGTGATAGCTCGTTGGGGATCTTAGTTTTTCTCGTAGGAGGAAAACATTCTTTTCTCCCCAGTCATATGGTTTGTGCACCCGCTATCGATGATCCAACTTGAGCCCCAGATGCATAAACCTACAAAACAGATTTAGTTCTTGATTTTAGGTACCCAAACAGTTTTGGGTCCTTTGACATTAGATATAAGAACTTTGGGTACCCAAACACAAGTCTTTGATCCCTTGTGTTTGCCCCCAACATATTTGGCAACTACCTTGCTGGATTTGTTAGTAAGCACATAGGAAGCATCAAAAGTTTTAAATGAAACACTATGATCATTTGATGCTTTAGGAGTTTTCTTCTTAGGCAATTTAGCATGGGTTGATTGCCTAGAACTAGATGTCTCACTCTTATACATAAAAGCATGGTTAGGGCCAGAGTGAGACTTTCTAGAATGAATTCTCCTAATTTTGCTCTCGGGATAACTGACAGGGTACAAAATGTAACCCTCGTTATCCTGAGGCATGGGAGCCTTGCCCTTAACAAAATTAGACAATCTTTTAGGAGGGGCATTAAGTTTGACATTGTCTCCTTTTTGGAAGCCAATGCCATCCTTAATGCCAGGGCGTCTCCCACTGTAAAGCATACTACGAGCAAATTTAAATTTTTCATTTTCAAGTTCACGCTCGATAATTTTAGCATCTAATTTAGCTATATGATCACCTTGTTGTTTAATTAAGACCATGTGATCATGAATAGCATCAATATTAACATCTCTACATCTAGTGCAAATAGAAACATGCTCAATGGTGGATGTAGAGGGTTTGCAAGTTTTTAGTTCAACAATCTTAGCATGTAAAATGTCATTTTCACTTCTAAGATCGGAAATCGAAGCATTGCAAAAATCTAAGTCTTTAGCCTTAGCAATCAATTTTTCATTTTCAATCCTAAGGCTAGCAAGAGAGGCATTCAATGTCTCAATCTTAGTAATAGAAATAGCATGATCATTTCTAAGATTGTCATATGAATCATCACGAATATTTGAATCAACCTTAGCAATTAATCTAGCATTCTCATTTCTAAGGTTGGCAATCAAATCATGGCATGTGCTTAGCTCACTAGTTAATTTTTCGCATTTTTCCATCTCTAGAGCATAAGCATTCTTAACCTTAACATGCTTCTTATTTTCCTTAATTAGGAAGTCCTCTTGGCTATCCAAGAGTTCATCCTTATCATGAATAGTGCTAATCAATTCATTCAACTTTTCTTTTTGTTCCATGTTAAGGTTGGCAAAAAGGGTAAACAAATTATCCTCCTCATTACTGGAATTGTCTTCATCACTAGAGGATGCATATTTAGTGGAGGATTTAGATTTAACCTTCTTCCTTTTGCCGTCCTTTGCCATGAGACACTTGTGGCCGACGTTGGGGAAGAGAAGTCCCTTGTTGACGACGATGTTGGCGGCGTCCTCGTCGGAGGAGTCGGAGGAGTTCTCGTCGGAGTCCCATTCATGACACACATGGGCATCGCCGCCCTTCTTCTTGTAATATTTCTTCTTTTCCCTCCTCTTTCCCTTCTTGTCGTTGCCCCTGTCACTGTCACTAGATACAGGACATTTTGCAATAAAATGACCGGGCTTACCACACTTGTAGCATACTTTCTTGGAGCGGGGCTTGTAATCCTTCTCTCTCCGTTCCTTGAGGATTTGGCGAAAGCTTTTGATGATGAGTGCCATTTCCTCGTTATCGAGTTTGGAGGCGTCGATGGGTTGTCTACTTGATGTAGACTCCTCCTTCTTCTCCTCTGTCGCCTTGAATGCGACCGGTTGTGGCTCGGGCGTGGAGGAGGCACCTTGCTCGATGATTTTCTTTGAGCCTTTGATCATTAGCTCAAAGCTCACAAACGTCCCTATAACCTCCTCGGGAGACATTAGCGTGTATCTAGGATCACCTCAAATTAATTGAACTTGTGTAGGGTTAAGAAAAACGAGGGATCTTAGAATAACCTTGACCATCTCATGGTCATCCCATTTGGTGCTCCCGAGGTTGCGCACTTGGTTCACCAAGGTCTTCAAGCGGTTGTACATAGCTTGCGGATCCTCCCCTTGGTGAAGCATGAAGCGACCAAGCTCCCCCTCGATCGTCTCCCGCTTGGTGATCTTTGTCACCTCATCTCCTTCGTGCGCCGTTTTGAGTACATCCCAAATCTCTTTTGCACTCTTCAAACCTTGCACCTTATTATACTCCTCTCGATTTAGAGAGGCGAGGAGTATAGTAGTGGCTTGGGAGTTGAAGTGTTGGATTTGGGTCGCTTCATCCGAATCATAGTCTTCATCTCCTACGGATGGTACCTGTACACCAAACTCAACAACATTCCAAATGCTTGTGTGGAGTGAGGTTAGGTGATGCCTCATTTTGTCACTCCACATATTATAATCTTCACCATCAAAAACTGGTGGTTTGCCTAATGGAATGGATAGCAAAGGAGTACGCTTTGAAATACGAGGGTAGCGTAGGGGAATCTTACTATACTTCTTGCGCTCATGGCGCTTAGAAGTTATGGATGGCGCGTCAGAGCCGGAGGTCGATGGCGATGAAGAGTCGGTTTCATAGTAGACAACTTTCCTCATCTTTTTCTTCTTTTCGCCACTCCGATGCAACTTGTGGGAAGGAGATTCCTTCTCCTTCTTTTTGTTGCGGGACTCTCCCGATGGGGCCTTCCCGTGGCTTGTAGCGGGTTTGTCGCAGGTCACCATCTCCTTCTTGGCATGTTCTCTCGACATCACTTCGAGCGGTTAGGCTCTAATGAAGTACCGGGCTTTGATACCAATTGAAAGTCGCCTAGAGGGGGGTGAATAGGGCGAAACTGAAATTTACAACTTAATCACAACTACAAGTCGGGTGAGCGTTAGAAATAATAATAAGTCCGAGAGAGAGGGCGCGAAACAAATCGCAAGCGAATAAAGAGTATGACACGCGGATTTGTTTTACCGAGGTTCGGTTCTCGCAAACCTACTCCCCGTTGAGGTGGTCACAAAGACCGGGTCTCTTTCAACCCTTTCCCTCTCTCAAACGGTCCGGCGGACCAAGTGAGCTTCTCTTCTCAATCAATTTGGGAACCAAATTTCCCGCAAGGACCACCACACAATTGATGTCTCTTGCCTTGATTACTATGATCACAAGAAAGAATGAGAATAAGAAGCAATCCAAGCGCAAGAGCCCAAAAGAACACAACAAATCTCTCTCACTAATCACTAAAGCCTTGTGTGGAATTTGGAGAGGATTTGATCACTTTGGTGTGTCTTGTATTGGATGTCTAGCTCTTGTAAGTAGTTGGAAGGTGGAAAACTTGGATGACTTGAATGTGGGGTGGTTGGGGGTATTTATAACCCCAACCACCAAACTAGCCGTTTGGTGGAGGCTTCTGTCGCATGGCGCACCGGACAGTCCGGTGCGCCATCGAACACTGTCCGGTGCGCCAGCCACATCACCTGGCCGTTGGGTTCCGACCGTTGGAGCTCTGTCTTGTGGGCCCGCCTGGCTGTCCGGTGGTGCACCGGACAAGCCCTATAGGCTGTCCGGTGTGCCACCCACGCGTGCTCTGACTTCTACGCGCGCTGGCGTGCATTCAATGCGCCTACAGTCGACCGTTGGCGCGAAGTAGCCGTTGCTCCGCTGGCTCACCGGACAGTCCGGTGTGCACCGGATATGTCCGGTGAATTATGGCGGAGCGGATTCCCGAAGCTGGCGAGTTCAGAGTCACTTTCCCTTGGGGAACCGGACACTGTCTAGTGGTGCACTAGACAGTCCGGTGAATTATAGCGGAGCGCCTCTGAGAATTCCCGAAGGTGTGGAGTTCAGCTTGGAGTCCCCTGGTGCACCGGACACTGTCCGGTGGCACACCGGACAGTCCGGTGCACCAGACCAGGGCACACTTCGGTTATCCCTTGCTTTCTTTGTTGAACCCTTTTCTTGGTCTTTTTATTGGCTTAGTGTGAACCTTTGGCACCTATATAACTTATAGACTAGAGCAAACTAGTTAGTCCAATTATTTGTGTTGGGCAATTCAACCACCAAAATCAATTAGGAACTAGGTGTAAGCCTAATTCCCTTTCACCCTTTCTAGGGACGTTCCCAGGGTTTTCCTGGTAAGGATTTAGACGTTCACCTCGCATGACCAGGGTATTCTTTATGACATCTTGTTTTCCTTTCTCAGGAGCTCGCGGACGCGAGCACCGCCAAGTCGCTGTTCATCCGCCTCGAAAGCGACGTTTGGGAGTGGCTGCGATCCTAGTGGGTCGCGCTTACCGAGGCCAACGAGCGCCTTGCCCAACGGAGCGCCGAGGTGGTGGACGTTTAGTCGCTCTGCGACGAGCTGAAGTCAGAGGTAGCAGCGGCGCGGACAGAGGCGGCATTCGCACGAGTGGAGGCTTCATCGGCTCAGGAGCAGGTGGCTTCCCAGGCCGTGGAGATGCGGCAGTGGCAGCTGGAGCTTGGCCAGGCTATCGGTGAGCGGGACCAGTCTTGGAGCCAAGCTGCCGAGGCCATGAGCCGGGCTGAGGCCCTTAGGGGTCAGCTGGCTGAGGCTATGGAGCGGCTATCCGAGGTGTCCGCTCGGGCCGAAGGTATGTTTTGCCCGCTTTGTGACTTTATTTTTGTCTCCATTCTTCTCCTTGCGTCTGAAGAATGTTGCCCTGCTGCCTGCAGAGTTCGAGACGGCTCTTAACGAGTCCGTCAAGAACTGCAAGGCGCTTGCCGAGGCGGCTGAGTGGAAGGAGGCCGAGCGTGTGGCCATGTCCGAGGCTGTCTCGGCTTTCTGTCGGGCCTTTGGTCTCGACGACATCCCCTCGGGTAGCTCCCCCCACAGTCACCTGCAGGCCTCGGGCGGCCATGTGCACAGTAGACTCCGCGGGACGCTGCACCACGGCGTTAGGCGGGCCTTCGCCGTACTCGCTTCCCACTACGACGTGGATCTGGAGCGGGTCAGCGAGGGGTACTGCTTACCCGACGAAGAGGAGGCTACCTTAGCCGAGGTCCAGAGGCTTGATGCGGCTATCGAGGGCCCAAGCGCGGTGCTGGCTTCCTGAAAGCTCTCGTGTGGGTTTTGGTGTTTAGATGACAACCCAATTAAAGGACTAACAAGTGTGCTAAGTGTTGAACAGGTGCTTAATGTAAAGCTAACAGGGTTCAACACAAGTGAACAAGTGTGATGGTCCAAGAACTGGATTTTGGATAGATAATGGACATCACAAGTAAGATGGACATTGCATAAGTGAGACTCGGGTGCGTAGCTCGGAGACAACTGATCAAGCCAAGGATGGAGGCAAGAAGAACTTCGAGGTACCAAGTGCACGAGAGAAGGTCAAGGAGGCTGAGGAACCCAAAGCCAAGGGTGAAGAAGAAGACTTGCAAAGTCAAGGGTGATCGAGTTGAGAAGAGCTATGGCACATCAAGAATCACTACATAAGGACATGACTTACAACCAATGAGGTAACAGCTATAGTTATGTGGTGTAAGTCATAAGGCTCAAGACCAAGCTCAAGAAGTGAACAAGGTCATGGGAAGGAGAACCAGTGTCAAAACCAGAACTAGAAGCAGCCCAAAAGAGCTAAGTGTACCTTGATCTTCAGTTTGGGTTGTTCCTATGTTAGGAGATATTCTATGTGACCTTTGCAGGATATTGGAGATAAGAAATGTCAATCTAGATCAAGTCAAGCTGACTTGATAATTTATGAGTCCAACATCATTCTCAATCATGCCAAATGTTAAAGAAGTGAAAATCAAAGAAAAGGTATGTTTCTAGACTTAGTACATTGTTTTGAAGACTAATGTATTATGTCTAAGTGCTAGGAACAGGAGAAATCGCTTTGGAGAAGAGTTGGCTATGTCAGCCAAAAGGCTACTCAGTCTGGGTGCACCGGACTGTCTGGTGGTGCATCGGACAGTGTCCGGTGTGCCAGGACCAGTCCCGGTGAACTACCTGCTCTCAGGTCTCGACGGCGGCGTACGGCTAAAAATCACCGGACTGTCCGGTGGTGCACCGGACTGTCCGGTGAGCCAACGGTCGGCCGCGCAATCCGCGCGTGACGCGTGGCCGAGCCAACGGTCGGATGGGGGCACCGGACTGTCCAGTGTGCACAGGACAGTGTCCGGTGCGCCAACGGCTCTAAGACTGCAACGGTCGACTGCGCCAATTTTGGAAGGAAATCGGGCACCGGACTGTTCGGTGCACCACCCGACAGAAAGAAAGTATTGCCTTCCAAATGGGATTCCAATGGCTCCTAGGCCCCTTGGGCCTATAAAAGGGACTCCTAGGCGCCTCCAACATAATACAAGTGCAGCCAACAAGTGTAGACATCACTCGGATTAATTCTCACTCTCCCTCTTGTGTGTATCTCTCTAGTTTGTGAAAAGGCAAAGCTATAAGCCTTTTGAGAGTGGAGAAGTGCTGCTAAGAGCTAGAGCATAGTCTTGAGCGTATCGTTACTCTGCCAGAGTGCTGCCAAGAAGATTGTAAGTAGTCGTGGTCTTGTTGTAACCAACTCAACATAGTGGAAGGCTCTATCTGTCATACTGATAGATCTGAGCAAACGGAGGAAGGAGTTGAAATAGACTCCAAGCCCAGGTGTGGCTAACTCCAACGAGGACTAGGCAAGCATTTCAGGCTTGGCCGAATCTCGAGATAAATCCCTGTGTCTGTGTGCTTTGCTCTATATTTTGTGCTGTCTCTTTGTCGTATCTACTCTTTATATCTGCACTTCAATATTTATCTGTGGTACAAGTTATATTTGAAGTGCAGGATATTTTGAGACAGGATCTTCTATTCCGCTGCAACCTACTCGAAGGGTCTCTTCATTCCACTGTGTTCTAGACTTCGAGTAGAGTAAGAATTTAAGTTTTAAAGTGATTATTTTTATTCGCCTATTCACCCCCCTCTAGGTGACATCCAGATCCTGTTCCCGGGCAAAGGGAACTTTCAATTGGTATCAGAGCTAGGCCTCTCTAGTGTGGGCTTAGCCGTCTGGAGATGACGATGTCGTCACAAGAGGTAACTGTAGAACTTCTTTTAGGCGATGGCTCTAATTACAAGTCTTGGTCTATCTCTATTTATAATGCTTTCATGAGTGTTGATCCTGATTTGAGACAGGTCTTTAGTAGAAGTATTTTTCCCTCTAATGTTAGTAAAAATCCTTCTAATGATGAACTAAGATGTCTATCTCTAAATCACCAAGCGTGCAACATCTTAGTTGACTCTCTTTCTAGAGGTGCCTATTTTGCCATCATGAGTAGTGATAGTGACTTATTTGTTGATGCTCATGATCTATGGACTAAACTTAAGTTGAAATTTTTTAAGTCCATATGCATTTCCTCTGCTCCCTTTATTGCTGGTAATACTAACTTATCCAACGGAGAAGAACAAGAACGATGGCAACCAAACGATGAATACACCTCATCAACAGGTTTGTCTTCCACTAGTAATAAATGTCTTATTGCTAACAATGATGGTGGAGACAAAAGCGATGATGAGGAAGAATATGAGGATGAGGAGTCTGCATCATCACAAGGAACATTTTCCTGTTTTGCTTCCACTGATAATACTGATAGGGAAAATGAGACCGATGATGTGGAAGAGGAGATTCGCCGTTTATACACCCATCTCAATAAAGAAGACAAAGCGCTCTTGATTAAGCTGTTGAGAAGGAACAAGGAACAAGGCGAGACGCTTCTCAGGCTAGAGGAAACTCTCATCACAACCAACAACAGCCTAGAGAAGATGACCAAAGAACATGAGGAGCTAAAGTACTCTCATGGGAATTTGGTCCAACGGCATGAATCTATTTTAATTGAGCAAAGAAATAATCATGATGTATTATCTAATGCTGCTCAACTTAAAACTGAAAATTCCATGCTTAGGAGTCAAGTAGAAATGATAAACTTAGAAAAACTTGCTCTAGGTGAAAAGTATGATATGCTTTCATATTCTCATAATAAATTAGTTGATGACTATATCATGCTTGATGTTGCTCATGAGGTCGTAATTACGAACTTAAATTCATGTGAACTTCATTCTTGCACAAGTACACATTTGGATAATCTATCACCATGTGCTAACCCCTGTCGCTCAAAAGGAAACAAATGTTTGAATGAGCAAAAAGTTGTAGGGTCAAAAAGGAAATTGCTTGGGAACAAGAAGCAAAGACAACTAAGGAGAAGACACATTGCTCAACCTTCTCAAGATATCCACGGGCGCGTGGTGAAGAAGCTTGAGAAGGGAAAAACTACAGCAAGTGTTAAGCTCCATAAGAAGGATGTTCCTAAAGATGAAGAAATCAACATGAGCTTGAAAAAAGGTAAAGATTCAATTAATCATGTTGTTTGCACTGACCATTTCTCTATGTAATCCAAGAACAAAAAGAGAAAAGGGAAAAGGAGGTGCTTTAAGTGCAACAAGTTAGGACACCTCATTGCATCGTGTTCATACAACGACAAGGGAGAAGAGATAAGGAGATGCTTCGGATGCAATGACAAGAACCACACGATCACTTCTTGTCCGCTATTGATGAACCGAGCATATGCATTCTCCAAGATGACTCTCACTAAGGAAAATGACAAACAGCAAGTGTCATGTCAGGTTGAGCGACGCCTCTGCTACAAGTGTGGTAAGCAGGGTCATCTATCCAAGGTATGTAATAAAGGTGAGGTTCCTAAGCAAGTAAATTTGTCTCAATCTTATTCGCTTAGGAGACCCAAATCATACACTTGTGCTAGATCTATAATGAGATCACCTAGAACTAGCACAAAGACTATTTGGGTACCAAAGGCACTTTTAGTTGAATGTCATGGACCCATCCTGAGGTGGGTACCAAATTGTGCTAACTAGACCATGCAGGTGCCTTGAGATGGACTGGAGACCATGGGAGAGCTTAAGACGGTTAACTCAAACTCTATGCTTAAGCTGTTAATTGTGTTGGTGTTTATTCATTGACCCAAGGTTGAATTATTGTGAGACACTAATCCCATGTTCATCTCAAGTGAAATAAGGTGAATAGGTCCTTAATCATTATTGGTGAATCAAGCAAAGGACCTTGATGAGATTCTGCAACTTGCTCTCCATAAGATGGTACCCTTGTATCTTAAGTACTTTGTTGATAATCAGTTATGTTTTTTTTAATTGCCTATGTTGAGTACCTTTCAGTCATGATTAATGATTTCCAAGATCGTAATCATGCGTACTTAATCATGATTGTGTGCTTTAGAGTTTATGTCTCTTGAATCATTTAATGGGTAGTTTTTCATTAGATATATCCACCATGATTAACTCTTTTGTGTTCGTGAATAAACCTATATCCCTTTGTGAATTATGCCATATGGTTTTAATGATTAACCTATGTGCAAATATGACATTTTGTTTAGTTTATGTTCACATGATTACTCTAGTCTGGTATTGTGTGAATACCAAAATCCATGTTGTACCTCTAATGCACCTTCTTGAGCTTTGAGATGCATGAGCGAAAGGAGCCCTAAATTGGTGACAACAGGGGCTCTCACTACACACTACCTAAAAGAATGAATCTCATGGCATTCAGGTAAAAGGCAAAGGTATGGAGAATGGAACTATGCAATTTCATTGAATATCTTGAAGTTCTGTTGATTGTGATCATAGCTATGTTCTTGCCTTTCAATTGGTAGTATCTTGGCTTAGGTGCTTTATGCTTTAAAATGTTATTTCCTTTGGTGTACCTAAGAAAATACTTCTTAATCATGGTGTGTTTAGACATGGTGCTTTATATGCATGATCTTGTCGTTTTTCAATTGGTATAGGTGTTGTAATGATCATCATGTGTGAAGTGTGCCTACGTTGCTTTTAAAATGTTATATATCTTGAGGCATGCATTGTTTCCACTAGTCATAAGTTGTATCATGTCATCTATTCAACTGGTATCTTTTTGTGATGCAATTGATATATTATGCCTAGACCAAGGTATGTTGTGATCCCCTCTAGTTCTGAGGACACTAGAATGTGCAAAGTGCGAGTCATTCAAATACTTGATGCACAACTTTAGGGGGAGCAAACATAACTTGTGTCTTTTGAGACTAACTATTTCTTGAGTGATCTTGTGTAGTCTCAAGGTGGAAAAGGGAAGATGAGCAAGAAATGGAGCAATCAGGACTTGGGTACCTCCACAACTCGAGTAATTGGTATCTAAAGTTGTGAGTAATTGCATATTTAAAGATTGCTCGTGCTCTATAATATTTGGTGATCCTAGATGCTTATCTTTAAATATCATGGAGCCATGACAGTGATGATCCGTTCAATTAGTAGCCTTGGTAGTGTGCTTCAATTGGTATCTTTTGGTAATCACTAGAATAGAAACTTCATCTTGTGCCACAATACTATAACTTGTTCTAAGTTTGGTGTCTTAGCAACAAGAAAAGGTCAGGATAAAGGATCAGGCACAAGTTTGAAGGAGCTCCCTAGAGATAAAGCTTTCAAGATGGACATCTCAAGTTCATGAATAAGGAACTCTGCCTACTTCGATGGAAAGTACAACATACAATGGTAAAGGTACAAAAGGAGGTATTGACCTGTTTGCGTATTTGTACCTTAATTTTTCTCCAATGCCTGTGTTACATATGTTTAATGTGTAAGGGGGAGTAATGTTAGTGTGTTGCATTTTCCCTGCTTAATACCCTGCTGTCCCTTGACATCATCCTATGTTCTTGCTTGAATATGGTTTTGGTGTTTGATGTCAAAGGGGGAGAATTTGTGCATTAAAGCTCACCTCAAACTGAGAGGAAAGCTTATCTTAAGTGTGAAGAGGGTGAAGATTAGTTTTTTGTGTGCTAAAGGACCCAAAGGGGTTTCCTTGAGTTCCTTTGATCTTAAGGAAGAATGTGTTAGTTTTGTTGATAATACTTATCATATGCTTATTGTTGTATTATATGGTGATAATGCATAATTAGTGCTTCCGTTGATATGAATCAATTGGTATCTAATGTGTCTATACTGTAATAGTGGTAGGTTGATATTCCTGTGATATATCCTTTCAATTGGTATTTTACTCTGATTCTATGCATTTGTGTGTCATACGCATCACGGTTTGATCCTTGACACAAATGCATCCCACAAGTGTTAGGGTGTAGCAATGCTTCGAATTAGCCTAAGCATGTGCATATTGGTATTTAAGGCCAAAGTTATGATGTTAATGTAAGCACATATTTAGGGGGAGCATTCTATACACTTAGAATTCAAAATTTGTGCTTCAAATCTTATTCTTATGTAAGCTTTAATTGTGTTGCCATCAATCACCAAAAAGGAGGAGATTGAAAGCTCTCGTGTGGGTTTTGGTGTTTAGATGACAACCCAATTAAAGGACTAACAAGTGTGCTAAGTGTTGAACAGGTGCTTAATGTAAAGCTAACAGGGTTCAACACAAGTGAACAAGTGTGATGGTCCAAGAACTGGATTTTGGATAGATAATGGACATCACAAGTAAGATGGACATTGCATAAGTGAGACTCGGGTGCGTAGTTCGGAGACAACTGATCAAGCCAAGGATGGAGGCAAGAAGAACTTCGAGGTACCAAGTGCACGGGAGAAGGTCAAGGAGGCTGAGGAACCCAAAGCCAAGGGTGAAGAAGAAGACTTGCAAAGTCAAGGGTGATCGAGTTGAGAAGAGCTATGGCACATCAAGAATCACTACATAAGGACATGACTTACAACCAATGAGGTAACAGCTATAGTTATGTGGTGTAAGTCATAAGGCTCAAGACCAAGCTCAAGAAGTGAACAAGGTCATGGGAAGGAGAACCAGTGTCAAAACCAGAACTAGAAGCAGCCCAAAAGAGCTAAGTGTACCTTGATCTTCAGTTTGGGTTGTTCCTATGTTAGGAGATATTCTATGTGACCTTTGCAGGATATTGGAGATAAGAAATGTCAATCTAGATCAAGTCAAGCTGACTTGATAATTTATGAGTCCAACATCATTCTCAATCATGCCAAATGTTAAAGAAGTGAAAATCAAAGAAAAGGTATGTTTCTAGACTTAGTACATTGCATAAGTGAGACTCGGATGCGTAGCTCGGAGACAACTGATCAAGCCAAGGATGGAGGCAAGAAGAACTTCGAGGTACCAAGTGCACGGGAGAAGGTCAAGGAGGCTGAGGAACCCAAAGCCAAGGGTGAAGAAGAAGACTTGCAAAGTCAAGGGTGATCGAGTTGAGAAGAGCTATGGCACATCTGAGTGCACCTAGAGGGGGGGTGAATAGGTGATCCTGTAACACTTGAAAACTTAAGCCACAAAAACTTGGTTAAGTGTTAGCACAATAATCGCCAAGTGGCTAGAGAGGAGACTTCAACAAAACACAATGACCACAAAGATATCAATCACAGAGATGGCACGGTGGTTATCCTGTGGTTCGGCCAAGACCAACGCTTGCCTACTCCACGTTGTGGCATCCCAACGGACGAGGGTTGCAATCAACCCCTCTCAAGCGGTCCAAAGACCCACTTGAATACCACGGTGTTTTGCTTGCTTTACTTAATCCCGTTTGCGAGGAATCTCCACAACTTGGAGTCTCTCGCCCTTACACTTGAAGATCACAAAGAAGCACGGAGTAAGGGAGGGAAGCAACACACACAAATCCCCAGCAAAATACGCACACACACAGCCAAGAATCGAGCTCAAATGACTATCTCAGAGTTCTCACTAGAACGGAGCTCGAATCACTTAGAACAACAAACGAATGCGCGAAAACTGAGTGTGGATGATCAAGAATGCTCTAAGGTTGCTTGGATGTCTTCTCCATGCGCCAAGGGGTCCCTTTTATAGCCCTAAGGCAGCTAGGAGCCGTTGAGAGCAATCCGGGAAGGCAATTCCTGCCTTCTGTCGACTGGCGCACCGGACATGTCCGGTGCACCACCGGACACTGTCCGATGCCGATCTCCTTCCTTATTTGGCGAAGCCGACCGTTGGCGCTTGAGAGCCGTTGGCGCACCGGACACTGTCCGGTGCTTACCGGACAGTCCGGTGCTCCCTTCTAGCTGTTGGCTCGGCCACGTGTCCCGCGCGGATCGCGCGGCCGACCGTTGGCCCGGCCGACCGTTGGCTCACCGGACAGTCCGGTGCACCACCGGACAGTCCGGTGAATTTTAGCCGTACGCCGCCGACGAAGTTCCGAGAGCAGCGAGTTGACGGACGCCAGCCTGGCGCACCGGACACTGTCCGGTGCACCACCGGACAGTCCGGTGAACCCAGACTGAGCAGACTTTGGCTGAACTTAGCCATCTTTTCTCCAACTCGATTTTTTCTGTTTCCAGCACTTAGACACAATACATTAGTCCATAAAATAATGTACTAAGTCTAGAAACATATCTTTTGACATGTTTTGCACTTTGTCCACACCTTTGCATAGATTAGCACAAGAGCATTTGTGTTGACACTCAATCACCAAAATACTTAGAAATGGCCCAAGGACACATTTCCCTTTCAATCTCCCCCTTTTTGGTGATTTATGCCAACACAACATAAAGCAACTAGAACAAGTGCAAAATCAATCCAAATAAGAACTCAAATTTGTTTTGATCAAATTAGACATATATGGATCACTCTATGCCACCACTTGGTTTGTTTTTGCAAATCAAACTCAAATTCCTATCTCTAAGTCAAATCCACTTGTAGAGACATAAAGAGAGGTATTCCAAAGAAATTTGATCAAAGATTTCAACAACTCCCCCTTTTTCCCATAAACAACATTCTCCCCCCAAAAAGCCAACTTTTGACAAGAGAACCAATAAGGGAATTTTGCTAAAACAAACTCTATTCTACAATTTTCAAAACTTCTCAAGTGTTTTCTCCCCCTTTGGCATCAAGCACCAAAACGGGATCAATCTTGGCCCAATAACCCCATTGCCTCACAAAATCTTCAAATAAGAGTCCAACGGCAATAAGAGTTCACAAGATGAACTTGGAATTAGTTACCCTCTCATCGGAGTGCAGTGGAAGTCTTTCATGGTCCAAGTCTACCTTTCCCTTTCAATCCACCTTTGAGACTGGATTAAGCAAACTCAAGCACACGGTTAGTCTCAAGGGGTCAAGTTGTAACACAGCTCCCCCTAAATGTGTGCTTCACTTGCACAAAGACTTGTGAGGTCCGGGGAGTGCTTGTACAACTTGAGCACCAAAAATAAGCAACAAAATGCAGAAGGAACATGATCAAAGGCATAGACACAATTATGCTATATTTCAATCCAGGTTCCGCGAATCTAGGACATTGAGCTCACTATGCAGCCTGCAAAAGGTCTTCTCATCTAGAGGCTTGGTAAAGATATCGGCTAGCTGATTCTCGGTGCTAACATGAAACACTTCGATATCTCCCTTTTGCTGGTGGTCTCTCAAAAAGTGATGCCGGATGTCTATGTGCTTTGTGCGGCTGTGCTCGACAGGATTTTCCGCCATGCGGATAGCACTCTCATTATCACATAGGAGTGGGACTTTGCTCAGATTGTAGCCAAAGTCCCGGAGGGTTTGCCTCATCCAAAGTAGTTACGCGCAACACTGTCCTGCGGCAACATACTCAGCCTCAGCGGTGGATAGGGCAACGGAAGTTTGTTTCTTAGAATTCCATGACACCAGGGACCTTCCTAAGAATTGGCATGTCCCCGATGTACTCTTTCTATCGACCTTACATCCGGCATAGTCGGAATATGAATATCCAATCAAGTCAAAGGTAGACCCCTTTGGATACCAGATCCCGAAGCAAGGCGTAGCAACCAAATATCTAAAGATTCGCTTCACCGCCACTAAGTGACACTCCTTAGGATCGGATTGAAATCTAGCACACATGCATACGCTAAGCATATATCCGGTCTACTAGCACATAAATAAAGTAAAGACCCTATCATTGACCGGTATGCTTTTTGATCAACGGACTTACCTCCTTTGTTGAGGTCGATGTGTCCGTCGGTTCCCATCGGAGTCTTTGCGGGCTTGGCGTCCTTCATCCCAAACCGCTTTAGCAGATCTTGAGTGTACTTCGTTTGAGAGATGAAGGTGCCGTCCTTGAGTTGCTTCACTTGGAATCCAAGGAAGTAGTTCAACTCGCCCATCATCGACATCTCAAATTTCTGCATCATCACCCTGCTAAACTCTTCACAAGACTTTTGATTAGTAGAACCAAATATTATGTCATCGACATAAATTTGGCACACAAATAAATCACCATCACAAGTCTTAGTAAAAAGAATTGGATCGGCTTTCCCAACCTTGAAAGCATTAGCAATTAAAAAGTCTCTAAGGCATTCATACCATGCTCTTGGGGCTTGCTTAAGTCCATAGAGCGCCTTAGAGAGCTTACACACGTGGTCGGGGTACCGTTCATCCTCGAAGCCAGGGGGTTGCTCTACGTACACCTCCTCCTTGATCGGCCCGTTGAGGAAAGCGCTCTTCACATCCATTTGAAACAACCTGAAAGAATGGTGAGCAGCATATGCTAGCAATATACGAATGGATTCTAGCCTAGCCACAGGAGCAAAAGTCTCCTCAAAGTCCAAACCTGCGACTTGGGCATAACCTTTTGCCACAAGTCGAGCCTTGTTCCTCGTCACCGCCTCGTGCTCGTCCTGTTTGTTGCGAAACACCCACTTGGTTCCCACAACATTTTGCTTGGGACGCAGCACCAGTGTCCAAACTTCATTCCTTTTGAAGTTGTTGAGCTCTTCCTGCATGGCCAACACCCAGTCCGGATCTAGCAAGGCCTCTTCTACCCTGAAAGGCTCAATAGAAGAGACAAAAGAGTAATGCTCACAAAAATTTACTAATCGAGACCGAGTAGTTACTCCCTTGCTAATGTCACCCAAAATCTGGTCGACGGGATGATCCCTTTGAATCGTTGCTCGAACTTGGGTTGGAGGGGCCTGAGGTGCTTCTTCCTCTTCAACTTGAACATCCTGTGCTCCCCCTTGATCATGCGCCTCCACTTGAGGTACCTGTTCGTCATCTTGGGTTGGGGGATGCACCATAGTTGAGGAAGACGGTTGATCTTGCTCATTTTGTTCCTGTGGTCGCACATCACCAATCGCCATGGTTCGAATTGCGGCCGTCGGAACATCTTCTTCATCTACATCATCAAGATCAACAACTTGCTCTCTTGGAGAGCCATTAGTCTCATCAAATACAACGTCGCTAGAGACTTCAACCAAACCCGATGATTTGTTGAAGACTCTATACGCCTTTGTATTTGAGTCATAACCTAATAAAAACCCTTCTACAGCTTTGGGAGCAAATTTAGAATTTCTACCCTTCTTCACTAGAATGTAGCATTTACTCCCAAAAACTCGAAAATACGAAACATTGGGTTTGTTACCGATTAGTAGCTCATATGAAGTCTTCTTGAGGAGACGGTGAAGGTAGACCCTGTTGATGGCGTGGCAAGCCGTGTTTACGGCTTCTGACCAAAAGCGCTCGGGGGTCTTGAACTCTCCAAGCATCGTCCTCGCCATATCGATGAGCATCCTGTTCTTCCTCTCTACCACACCATTTTGCTGTGGTGTGTAGGGAGCGGAGAACTCGTGCTTGATCCCTTCCTCCTCAAGGTAATCCTCCACCTGAAGGTTCTTGAACTCGGACCCGTTGTCGCTCCTTATCTTCTTCACCTTGAGCTCAAACTCATTTTGAGCTCTCCTGAGGAAGCGCTTGAGGGTCCCTTGGGTTTCAGATTTATCCTGCAAAAAGAATACCCAAGTGAAGCAGGAAAAATCATCAACTATAACCAAACCATACTTACTTCCTCCTATGCTCAGATAGGCGATGGGTCCGAAGAGGTCCATATGAAGCATCTCCAGTGGTCTTGACGTGGTCATCACATTCTTGGAATGATGTGAGCTCCCCACCTGTTTCCCTGCTTGACAAGCTGCACAAGGTCTATCTTTTTCAAAATGAACATTGGTTAGACCTATCACGTGTTCTCCCTTTAAAAGTTTGTGAAGGTTCTTCATCCCCACATGTGCTAAACGACGATGCCATAGCCAGCCCATGCAAGTCTTAGCAATTAAGCATGCATCTAGACCAGCCTCCTCTTTTGCAAAATCGACTAAATAAAGTTTGTCGTCTAGTACACCCTTAAAAGCTAGTGAACCATCACATCTTCTAAAGACAGACACATCTATATTTGTAAATAGACAATTATATCCCATTTTGCATAATTTACTAACAGATAACAAATTATATCCAAGCGACTCAACTAAAAACACATTAGAAATAGAGTGCTCAGATGAAATAGCAATTTTACCTAACCCTTTTACCTTGCCTTGGTTCCCATCACCGAATATTATTGAATCTTGGGAATCCTTGTTCTTGACGTAGGAGGTGAACATCTTCTTCTCCCCCGTCATATGGTTTGTGCATCCGCTGTCGATAATCCAGCTTGAACCCCCGGATGCATAAACCTGCAAGGCAAATTTAGGCTTGGGTCTTAGGTACCCAACTCTTGTTGGGTCCTGCAAGGTTAGTTACAATTGTTTTAGGAACCCAAATGCAAGTTTTATCACCCTTGCATTTTGCCCCTAATTTCCTAGCAACTATCTTCCTATCCTTTCTACAAATAGCAAAGGAAGCATTTAAAGCATGATAAATTGTAGAGGGTCCATTCATAACTTTCCTAGGAACATGAACAATATTCTTTCTAGGCACATGATGAATATTTTTCCTAGGCATATCTCTACCATGCATATAGGAAGAACTGGAAGCAAACATAGCATAAGAATCATAGGCATGTGAATCAAAAGCATTACAACTCCTATGAGACTGTCTTCTATCATTGTACATAAAAGCATGGTTCCTTTTAGTACTACTTGCCATAGAGGCTTTCCCTTTCTCCTTGGCGAAGATGGGAGCCTTATGGCTTGTTAAGTTCTTGGCTTCCCTCTTGAAGCCAAGCCCATCCTTAATTGAGGGGTGTCTACCAACCGTGTAGGCATCCCTAGCAAATTTTAGTTTATCAAACTCACTTTTGCTAGCCTTAAGTTGGGCATTAAGACTAGCCATTTCATCATTTAACTTTGCAATAGAAGCTATGTGTTCACTACAAGTATCAATATCAAAATCTTTACATCTATTGCAAATAACAACATTTTCTACACAAGTTGTTGATTTACTAGCTATTTCTAACTTAGCATTCAAATCATCATTAATGCTCCTTAAGCTAGAAATTGTCTCATGGCAAGAAGATAATTCACAAGAAAGCATTTCATTTCTCTTAACTTCTAAGGCATGAGATTTTTGTGCTTCTACAAATTTGTCATGTTCTTCATACAACAAGTCCTCTTGTTTTTCTAAAAGCCTATTCTTATCATTCAAGGCATCAATCAATTCATTAATTTTATCTACCTTGGTTCTATCTAGGCCCTTAAATAAACATGAATAATCTATTTCATCCTCATCACTAGATTCGTCCTCACTTGAAGAAGCATAAGTAGAGTTTCGAGTACATACCTTCTTCTCCCTTGCCATAAGGCATGTGTGACGCTCGTTGGGGAAGAGGGATGACTTGTTGAAGGCGGTGGCGGTGAGTCCTTCATTGTCGGAGTCGGACGAGGAGCAATCCGAATCCCACTCCTTGCCAAGATGTGCCTCGCCCTTTGCCTTCTTATAGTTCTTCTTCTTCTCCCTCTTGTTCCCTTGATCCTGATCACTATCATTGTCGGGACAGTTAGCAATAAAATGACCAACCTTACCACATTTGAAGCATGAGCGCTTCCCCTTGGTCTTGGTCTTGCTTGGCTGCCCCTTGCGACCCTTTAGCGCCGTCTTGAAGCGCTTGATGATGAGGGCCATCTCTTCATCATTGAGCCCGGCCGCCTCAACTTGCGCCACCTTGCTAGGTAGCGTCTCCTTGCTCCTCGTTGCCTTGAGAGCAATGGGTTGAGGCTCATGGATTGGACCGTTCAATGCGTCGTCGACGTATCTCGCCTCCTTGATCATTATCCGCCCGCTTACGAATTTTCCAAGTACCTCCTTGGGCGTCATCTTCGTGTACCTAGGATTCTCATGAATATTGTTCACGAGATGAGGATCAAGAACGGTAAATGACCTTAGCATAAGGCGGACGACGTCGTGGTCCGTCCATCGCGTGCTTCCGTAGCTCCTTATTTTGTTGATAAGGGTCTTGAGCCGGTTGTATGTTTGGGTTGGCTCCTCGCCCCTTATCATTGCAAATCTTCCGAGCTCGCCTTCTACCAACTCCATCTTGGTGAGCAAAGTGACGTCATTCCCCTCATGAGAGATCTTGAGGGTGTCCTAGATTTGCTTGGCATTGTCCAAGCCGCTCACCTTATGATACTCGTCCCTGCACAAGGAGGCTAACAACACAGTAGTAGCTTGTGCATTTCTATGAATCTGTTCATTAATAAAAATAGGACTATCCGAGCTATCAAACTTCATTCCAATTTCAACAATCTCCCATATGCTTGGATGGAGAGAGAATAGGTGACTACGCATTTTGTGGCTCCAAAATCCGTAGTCCTCCCCATCAAAGTGTGGAGGCTTGCCGAGAGGAATGGAGAGAAAATGTGAATTTGAACTTTGAGGAATACGAGAATAATCGAAAGAAAAATTCAAATTGACCGTCTTTTGTTTCTCGTAGTCGTCGTCCTTGTGGGAAGAAGTAGACTCGTCGCTGTCGTCGTAGTAGACGATCTCCTTGATGCGCCTTGTCTTCTTCTTCTTCCCTTCCTTTCGCTTGTAGCCCGAGCCCGAGTCGATAGGCTTGTCATCCTTCGGCTCGTTGACGAACGTCTCCTTCTCCTTATCATTGATCACGATTCCCTTCCCCTTAGGATCCATCTCTTCGGGCGATTAGTCCCTTTGTGAAGAGAATGGCTCCGATACCAATTGAGTGCACCTAGAGGGGGGGTGAATAGGTGATCCTGTAACACTTGAAAACTTAAGCCACAAAAACTTGGTTAAGTGTTAGCACAATAATCGCCAAGTGGCTAGAGAGGAGACTTCAACAAAACACAATGACCACAAAGATATCAATCACTGAGATGGCACGGTGGTTATCCCGTGGTTCGGCCAAGACCAATGCTTGCCTACTCCACGTTGTGGCGTCCCAATAGACGAGGGTTGCAATCAACCCCTCTCAAGCGGTCCAAAGACCCACTTGAATACCATGGTGTTTTGCTTGCTTTACTTAATCCCGTTTGCGAGGAATCTCCATAACTTGGAGTCTCTCGCCCTTACACTTGAAGATCACAAAGAAGCACGGAGTAAGGGAGGGAAGCAACACACACAAATCCCCAGCAAAATACGCACACACACAGCCAAGAATCGAGCTCAAATGACTATCTCAGAGTTCTCACTAGAACGGAGCTCGAATCACTTAGAACAACAAACGAATGCACGAAAAATAGTGTGGATGATCAAGAATGCTCTAAGGTTGCTTGGATGTCTTCTCCATGCGCCAAGGGGTCCCTTTTATAGCCCCAAGGCAGCTAGGAGCCGTTGAGAGCAATCCGGGAAGGCAATTCCTGCCTTCTGTCGACTGGCGCACCGGACATGTCCGGTGCACCACCGGACACTGTCCGGTGCCGATCTCCTTCCTTATTTGGCGAAGCCGACCGTTGGCGCTTGAGAGCCGTTGGCGCACCGGACACTGTCCGGTGCACACTGGACACTGTCCGGTGCACACCGGACAGTCCGGTGCTCCCTTCTAGCCGTTGGCTCGGCCATGTGTCCCGCGCGGATCGCGCGGCCGACCATTGGCCCGGCCGACCGTTGGCTCACCGGACAGTCCAGTGCACCACCGGACAGTCCGGTGAATTTTAGCCGTACGCCGCCGACGAAGTCCCGAGAGCAGCGAGTTGACGGACGCCAGCCTGGCGCACCGGACACTGTCCGGTGCACCACCGGACAGTCCGGTGAACCCAGACTGAGCAGACTTTGGCTGAACTTAGCCATCTCTTCTCCAACTCGATTTTTTCTGTTTCTAGCACTTAGACACAATACATTAGTCCATAAAATAATGTACTAAGTCTAGAAACATACCTTTTGACATGTTTTGCACTTTGTCCACACCTTTGCATAGATTAGCACAAGAGCATTTGTGTTGACACTCAATCACCAAAATACTTAGAAATGGCCCAAGGGCACATTTCCCTTTCAACATCAAGGATCACTACATAAGGACATGACTTACAACCAATGAGGTAACAGCTATAGTTATGTGGTGTAAGTCATAAGGCTCAAGGCCAAGCTCAAGAAGTGAACAAGGTCACGGGAAGGAGAACCAGTGTCAAAACCAGAACTGAAAGCAGCCCAAAAGAGCTAAGTGTACCTTGATCTTCAGTTTGGGTTGTTCCTATGTTTGGAGATATTCTATGTGACCTTTGTAGGATGTTGGAGATAAGAAATGTTAATCTAGATCAAGTCAAGCTAACTTGATAATTTATGAGTCCAACATCATTCTCAATCATGTCAAATGTTAAAGAAGTGAAAATCAAAGAAAAGGTATGTTTCTAGACTTAGTACATTGTTTTGAAGACTAATGTATTATGTCTAAGTGCTAGGAACAGGAGAAATCGCTTTGGAGAAGAGTTGGCTATGTCAGCCAAAAGGCTACTCAGTCTGGGTGCACCGGACTGTCCGGTGGTGCACCGGACAGTGTCCGGTGTGCCAGGACCAGTCTCGGTGAACTGCCTGCTCTCGGGTCTCGACGACGGCGTACGACTAAAAATCACCGGACTGTCCGGTGGTGCACCGGACTGTCCGGTGAGCCAACGGTCGGCTGGGCCAACGGTCGGCCGCGCAATCCACGCGTGACGCGTGGCCGAGCCAACGGTCGGATGGGGGCATCGGACTGTCCAGTGTGCACCGGACAGTGTCCGGTGCGCCAACGGCTCTAAGACTGCAACGGTCGACTGCGCCAATTTTGGAAGGAAATCGGGCACCGGACAGTGTCCGGTGGTGCACCGAACTGTCCGGTGCACCACCCGACAGAAAGAAAGTATTGCCTTCCAAATGGGATTCCAACGGCTCCTAGGCCCCTTGGGCCTATAAAAGGGACTCCTAGGCGCCTCCAACATAATACAAGTGCAGCCAACAAGTGTAGACATCACTCAGATTAATTCTCACTCTCCCTCTTGTGTGTATCTCTCTAGTTTGTGAAAAGGCAAAGCTATAAGCCTTTTGAGAGTGGAGAAGTGCTGCTAAGAGCTAGAGCATAGTCTTGAGCGTATCGTTACTCTGCCAGAGTGCTGCCAAGAAGATTGTAAGCAACCGCGGTCTTGTTGTAACCAACTCAACATAGTGGAAGGCTCTATCTGTCATACTGACAGATCTGAGCAAACGGAGGAAGGAGTTGAAATAGACTCCAAGCCCAGGTGTGGCTAACTCCAACGAGGACTAGGCAAGCATTTCAGGCTTGGCCGAACCTCGGGATAAATCCCTGTGTCTGTGTGCTTCGCTCTGTATTTTGTGCTATCTCTTTGTCGTATCTACTCTTTATATCTGCACTTCAATACTTATCTGTGGTACAAGTTATATTTGAAGTGCAGGACATTTTGAGACAGGATCTTCTATTCCCCTGCAACCTACTCGAAGGGTCTCTTCATTCCACTGCGTTCTAGACTTCGAGTAGAGTAAGAATTTAAGTTTTAAAGTGATTATTTTTATTCGCCTATTCACCCCCCCCTCTAGGCGACATCCAGATCCTGTTCCCGGGCAAAGGGAACTTTCACTTCCTCCTTCGAGGTGGAGATCCTTCCGCCCGAGTCGCCGTCTGAGGTCGGACCAGATTCTGCCGAGGGTGGAAATGACGCCGAGCGTGCCGCTCCTCCCCCTGCCAATGTCTGAGCCTGCAGGAACAGTTTATTCTAAGTATGCGTATGTCTTTTGCGGCCGCTGAGGCCTAAACATTATTGTCAGATTATAAAGCTGCGTTTTCTTTCCTCTTGTTTCGTGCGTTAGGACTTGTTCGGTAGCAGAATCGCTTATCCGAGCGTGAGTTACTTTTCGCGGAAGGTGATGAGTGAGGTATCCGTATCCCGGAGGCGTAGGAGTCCCTCGGCTCGGTCGGCCTTGCCGCTTACATGTTCTCCCGTCGTTTTTAGGATTCTGTTAGAGACGCGGTCGAAAAGGCACGAAAGTCGTTCTGGCAAAAAAATTTTGAGCGTTAGGACTTGTTCGGTAGCAGAATCGCTTATCCAAGCGTGAGCTACCCTTCGCGGAAGGTGATGAGTGAGGTATCCGTATCCTGGAGGCGTAGGAGTCCCTCGGCTCGGTCGGCCTTGCCGCTCAAGGTCTCTCTTGCTCGTATTTAGGATTCTGTTATCGACGCAGTCGAAATGCACGAAAGACATTCTGGCAAAAGACTTTTCTGAGGAAAATTTTGACGCAGAGGGGGTTCCCCCCTTCTAGCCCCCGAGGGAGGGTCGGGCTTTGCCGAGGCAAGGCTGATCCTTCCTTGATGGTTAGACTTTATTTATGCATGTAAAGAAAGCGAGATACATGAATGACTTGAAAAATTTTAAGGGTAAAAGCGACGTAGCTGTTCGATGTTCCAAGCGTTGCTGTAGACCTCACCTTGATCGTTGGCTAGCTTGTATGTCCCGGGCTTTAAAATCTTAGCGATGATAAAGGGCCCTTCCCAGGGAGGGGTAAGTTTGTGGCGCCCTCGGGCGTCTTGTCGCAGCCGAAGTACCAAGTCTCCCACTTGGAAGTCTCAGGGTCGAACCCTTCGGGCGTTGTAGCGTCGCAGTGACTGCTGATACCGTGCTGAGTGTAGCAAAGCTACGTCTCAAGCCTCTTCTAGCTGGTCCAATGAATCCTCTCGACTGGTCTGGTTGCTTTGGTCGTCGTAAGCCTTTATCCTCGGGGAACCGTATTCCAAGTCCGTGGGTAAGATAGCCTCGGCCCCATAGACTAGGAAAAACGGCAAGAAGCCCGTGGCCCGGCTAGGCGTCGTCCTTAGACTCCAAACCATCGAGGGTAGTTCTTTTATCCACTGCTTGCCAAACTTGTTGAGGTCGTTGTAGATCCTCAGTTTTAGTCCCTGCAAAATCATACCGTTGGCGCGTTCCACCTACCCATTTGTCATTGGGTGCGCTACGGTGGCCCAGTCCACACGGATGTGGTGGTCCTCGCAGAAGTCTAGGAACTTTTTCCCAGTGAACTGCGTGCCATTGTCGGTGATGATTGAGTTTGGGACCCCAAAGCGATGGATGATATTTGTGAAGAACGCCACCGCCTGCTCAGACCTGATGCTGGTTAAGGGTCGGACTTCAATCCACTTGGAGAATTTGTCGATGGCGACCAGCAGATGTGAGAAGCCCCCGGGTGCCTCCTGCAAGGGACCGACGAGGTCTAGACCCCACATGGCAAACGGCCAAGTGATGGGTATTGTCTGCAGGGCTTGAGCGGGCAGGTGCGTCTGTCTCGCGTAGAATTGACACCCTCGGCAGGAGCGTACAATCCTAGTGGCGTCGGCTACCGCGGTTGGCCAGTAGAAACCTTGTCGGAAAGCGTTTCCCATGAGGGCCCGAGGTGCTGCATGGTGACCGCAAGCCCCCGAGTGTATTTCTTGTAACAGCTCTTGTCCTTGGCAATGGATATGCATCGTTGGAGGATGCCCGAGGGGCTGCGGTGGTATAACTCTTTTTCATCACCCAGTAAAACGAACAACTTGGCGCGCCGAGCCAGTCACCGAGCTTCGGCCTTATCGAGGGGCAGCTCTCCTCGGAGGAGATATTCTAGGTACGGGGTCTGCCAGTTTGGAATCGGTGTGACCCCATTCCGCTCCCCCTCAATGTGTAGGGCCTCACCCTCGGCGACCGAGGGTTCCTCGGGCTGGGCCCAGGGTCCCTCGGGTTCGGGTGCATCGTCGAGTTTGACGGATGGCTGATATATATCCTTGGAGAAGACGTCCGGGGGAACCGTCGTTTGCCCCAAGGCTATTTTCGCCAGCTCATCTACAGTTTCATTGTACCGTCGAGCAACATGGTTGAGTTCTAGCCCATAGAACTTATCTTCCAAGCGCCAAACTTCGTTGCAGTAGGCCTCCATTTACGAGCTTCGAGTCGCCACGAGCGTCGTGATGCCGAACCCCTAGCTCGACAGCGATGCGTAGGCCATTAACCAAGGCCTCGTACTCGGCCACGTTGTTTGACGCCGGAAAATGGAGGCGCAGTATGTAGCGCAAATGTTTTCCGAGGGGTGAGATGAAGAGCAAGCCAGCACCTGCTCCTATTTTCATCAATGACCCATCGAAGTACATGGTCCAAAGTTCGGGCTGTATTGGGGCCGTCAGCAATTGGGTGTCAATCCATTCAGCCAGGAAGTCGGCCAAGACTTGGGATTTTATGGCCTTCCGAGGGGCAAATGAAAGTGTTTCGCCCATCAGTTCCACTGCCCATTTTGCTATCCTACCCGAGGCCTCTCGGTTCTGGATGATTTCTCCCAGGGGGAAAGATGACACCACAGTAACCGGATGAGACTCGAAGTAGTGTCGTAGCTTCCGCCGTGTTAGAATCACTGCGTAGAGCAGCTTTTGGATTTGCGGGTAGCGGACTTTGGTCTCAGATAGCACTTCGCTGATGAAGTAGACTGGCCTCTGGATGAGCAGTACGTGCCCTTCTTCTCGTCTCTCGACTACGAACGCAGCGCTGACCACCCGAGTGGTTGCGGCGACGTAAATCAAGAGGGCTTCTTCCGCAGCGGGGGGCACCAAGATGGGCGTATTTGTAAGGAGCGCCTTTAAGTTTTTGAGGGCTTCCTCGGCCTCGGGGGTCTAAGTGAAGCACTCAGCCTTCCTTAAGAGGCGGTACAAGGGCAATCCCTTCTCGCCGAGGCGCAAGATGAAGCGGCTCAGAGCCACAAGGCATCCCATGACCCTTTGTACTCCTTTCAAATCTTTGATTGGCCCTATGTTGGTGATGGCCATGATTTTCTCCGGGTTGGCTTTGATGCCTCGTTCAGAGACGATGAACCCTAAGAGCATGCCTCAAGGGACTCCGAAGACACACTTCTCAGGATTGAGTTTTACGCTCTTTGCTTTTAGGCAACTGAATGTTTCCTCAAGGTCAGAGAGGAGGTCGGAGGCTTTCCTTGTTTTGATGACGATGTCATCAACGTAAGCCTCGACCGTCCTGCCGATGTGTTCTCCGAACACATGGTTCATGCACCTCTGGTAGGTTGCACCTGCATTCCTCAAGCCAAATGGCATAGTAGTATAACAATACATGCCAAAAGGTGTGATAAAAGAAGTCGCGAGCTGGTCGGATTCTTTCATCTTGATTTGGTGATAGCCTGAATAGGCGTCGAGGAATGACAGGGTTTCGCACCCAGCAGTGGAGTCCACAATTTGATCGATGCGGGACAGAGGGTAGGGAACCTTCGGACATGCTTTGTTCAACCCAATGTAGTCTACACACATCCTCCACTTCCCACCTTTTTTCTTTACAAGAACAAGGTTAGCTAACCATTCGGGATGGAATACCTCTTTGATGATCCCTGCAGCCATTAGCTTGTGGACCTCCTCGCCTATGGCTCTGCGCTTTTCTTCATCAAAACGGCGCAGGTGCTGCTTCACGGGTCGGGTTCCAGCTCGAATGTCCAGTGAGTGCTCGGCGACATCCCTTGGTATGCCTGGCATGTCCGAGGGACTCCATGCAAAAACTTCAGCGTTTGGGGTCGAGCTCGGAGCCGATCTTGACTTTCTTGCTGGTGTCGTTGCTGGGGTCGAGAGAGACAGACTTGACTGCCTTTGCTGGCTCAAAGTTGCCGGTGTGCCGCTTCGCGTCGGGTGCCTCTTTGGAGAGGCAATCCAGGTCGGCGATGAGGACTTCGGACTCGGTAAGGGCCTCGGCGTACTCCACGCATTGCACGTCGCACTCGTAAGCGTGGCGGTACGTGGGCCCGATGGTGATGACTCCCTTGAGGCCAGGCATCTTGAGCTTGAGGTAGGTGTAGTTGGGGATGGCCATGAACTTGGCATAGCACGGTCTTCCCAGCACCGCGTGATAGGTCCCTCGGAACCCAACTACCTCGAAGGTGAGGGTTTCCTTTCGGAAGTTGGAGGGAGTTCCGAAGCAGACGGGCAAGTCAACCTGTCCGAGGGGCAGGATACGCTTCCGGGTGCAATCCCGTGGAAGGGTGTTGCACTAGCCCGGATCTCGGACCAATCAACCCCCAAAAGCTCTAGGGTCTCAGTGTAGATGATGTTGAGGTTGCTGCCTCCGTCCATGAGGACCTTGGAGAGCCTAACATTGTCGATGATCGGGTCGACGACGAGCGGATACCTTCCTGGGCTCGGCACGAAGTCAGGGTGGTCGCCTTGATCGAAGGTGATAGGCTTGTCGGACCAGTCTAAGTAGACCGGCACCGCTACCTTCACCGAGCAGACTTCCCGACGCTCCTGCTTGCAGTGCCGAGCCGAGGCGTTCGCCACCTGTCCACCATAGATCATGAAGCAGTTGTGGACCTCCGGGAACTCCTCTTCATTGTCGCCCCCCTGGTTGTTGCCTTGGTCTTTGCCACCTTCTGTCGAGGGTCCAGCCTTGTTGAAGTAGCACTGGAGCATGTCGCACTCTTCAAGGGTGTGCTTGACGGGACCCCGGTGATAGGGGCACGACTCCTTGAGGATCTTGTCGAATGCGTTGGCCCCTCCATGAGGCTTCCGAGGGTTCCTACGTTCGGCAGCAGCGACGAGATCCGTGTTGACGGCTTTGCGCTTCGCTTGCGCCTTCTTCTTGGCCTTCTTCTTCATGCCACGCTGGGTGGACGCCTCGGGGCGTCTTCCTTCTACCCTCCCTAAGGCTGCTTGTCTTTCCGGAAGATGGCTTCGACCGCCTCCTGACCAGAGGCGAACTTGGTGGCGATGTCCATCAATTTGCTCGCCTTGGTAGGTGTCTTGCGTCCTAGTTTGCTCACCAGGTCTCGACAAGTGGTGCCAGCAAGGAATGCCCCGATGACGTCCGAGTCGGTGATGTTGGGCAACTCGGTGCGCTGCTTGGAAAACCGCCAGATGTAGTCTCGCAGGGATTCCCCTGGCTGCTGGCGGCAGCTTCGTAGATCCCATGAGTTCCCAGGGCGCACGTACGTACCCTGGAAATTTCCAGCGAAAGCCTTTACTAGGTCATCCCAGTCGGAGATCTGCGCAGGAGGCAGATGCTCCAGCCAGGCCCGGGCAGCATCGGAGAGGAAAAGGGGGAGGTTGCGGATGATGAAGTTGTCGTCGTCCGCCCCTCCCAACTGGCATGCCAGCCGGTAGTCCGCAAGCCACAACTCCGGCCTTGTCTCCCCTGAGTATTTGGTGATGGTAGTCAGGGTTCAGAACCGGGCCGGGAACGGCACTCGTCGTATGGCCTGGCTGAAGACTCGTGGACCTGGTGGCTCGGGTGAGGGACTTCGATCCTCCTCGTTGTCGTAACGTCCCCCGCGCCTAGGATGGTAGCCCCGGCGCACCTTTTCCTCGAGGCGGGCTTGACGGTCGCGGTGGTGCTGATTGTCGCTGAGGCGATCCAGGGTCACAGACGTCCCGTCCCGTGTGCGCTCGGTGTGGACCGAGGCCTCCCGCATGTGTCGGGAGGGCGTTGCGCGATGCTCCGAGGGGTCTTGTCGCCTCCGGGAGGTAGAGCTCTCAGCTTGTCGGACAACGGCGTCTTCTAGGAGGCCCTTGAGCTCGCCCTGGATACGTCGCCCTTCGGTGGTGGATGGCTCCGACATTGTCCGAAGCAACATTGCTGCTGCGGCTAGGCTCTGGTCGGCCCCATTGAAGGCCGGGGGCGGCATTGCCCTGGCATCGTCAACAATGCGACGCTGGACGTCCTGGGCCCGATGACGTGCTCCTCCAGCGAGTGCCTGGTCTGTCCACTCCTGCTCGATGTTTTGCCGGAGCTGCACAAGTTGCCCCGCTTCTTCGTTGAGCTTGGCCTGCATCTCGCGGAGTTGCTCAAGATGTGTGTCCTGACCCCCCACAGGGACTTGGACCACAGCTAGCTCCCGCAGGATCTCAACGTGAGTCGCAGGTGCAAGGGCGCTGTCACTTCCTGGCATGCCAAGGTGGTTTTCTCTGTCGTGATCCTCCTGACCGATGTGGTAGCACTCGTGAGTTGGGTCGCAACCCTCACCGTCAAGGCTGTGACCATCATCAGAGCAACTGGAGAGGCAATGGTCACATGCGGACATGAAGTCGTGCATGGCACTGGGATCACGAAGTCCGGAGAAATCCCAACTGATGTCGGGGTCGTCCTCTTCCTCGGAACCCGCGAGTCCGGAGGTTGAGATGGCCGTTAGTCGATCCCAAGTTGACCAGATATGGTACCCCGGAAGGTCAGGATATGCCCTAGCGAAAGCGCTCACCGAAGCGGGGTTGCTTGGCGGATCAAAACTAAATCTAAAGGGAACAAGGTGAAAAACGGATGGTACCTCTTGGTTGGTGGACGGTGGCGAAGTCGCATCAGGGACGGACTGCACCGTTATCTTAGGTACGAGGCTAACGCCCAACAAGTCCTTTGTGAGGGTGCTGACATGTCCCCCACAGGGGTGCCGGCATCGTCGACTCGCTCTGGCCTGACAGCCGACGAGGTGTCGCCTCCTGCCTGGCCACGGTTGCCCCGTCTCCTCCTCCTCCGGCAAGGAGGGTAGCAGGGCAAACCCGGGTGTTCCTCTTCCGCCGCGGGAGGAAGTCGTCATCGAGTTCGCCTTCACTGGGCGAGCCGACGACCATCGTTGTTGTCGTGCTACGAGGGGAGGAGTACCATGTCGTAGCTGCCGTCGAGGGACAGGAACTCGAGACTCCCAAAGCGGAGCACCGTCCCGGGCTTAAGAGGCTACTGAAAGCTACCCATCTGGAACTCAATAGGAAAGTATTGTCAACATGCAGCGAGCCCCTACCTGGCGCGCCAACTGTCGGTGTTTCGGACCCAGGGGACCCTCAACCGGACCGACTAGTGAATTTGTTGCTGCGTGTCCCTGCCCAGATGGGTTGATGCAAGATGGAACACAAGAGGGAAATAAGGCTTATGTTATCTTGCACTGGGGTGCTCGTAGTAGGGGTTACAAGCATTGCGGGAGAGCGAGAACGAGAGAGAGAGAGAGAGAAAGAGAGGGTTCGGCCTTGAGGCGAGCTGTCTGGGGCTGCCTCTACAGCGTCTCTCCTACTCTGCCTGCCTCCGCTCATCTGCGTCGTGCGTCCGTGTGTTCGTACGTCGCGCGTTCGTATCTCCCCCCTCTCGTGGGGCCCTGGACATCCCTTTTATAGATGCAAGGAGATGCCCAGCTGTACAATGGGGGTGTAGCTATGAGCTAACGTGGCTGGCAGGGAAGTGCCCTGAGCCCTGTACAGGTAATAACGTGGCCACCGGGGAAGTGCCTTAAGCCCTGTAGATGTACCAACGTGGCCGTCGGAGAAGTGCCTTGAGTCCTGTAGAAGCATAGCTGGCGGTGCGGCATGGATCCTGCTAACGTTTCCTTGCTTCTGTAGGGGGTTTGAGAGCACCCGACGTCACGGGCGCACGCGGGGAACCATCACTACCTGTTACCGGAGTAACTTAGATGGGACACCGGTCTTGTTCCTTCGTAGCCTGAGGCGGCTAGCTAGGGGTAGGGTAATGATGGATCCCCAGTAGCGTAGTTGATACGAGGCCGAGGTCGGGCGAGGCAGCGACTCCTCCGAGGCCGAGGCGGTGACTCCTCCGAGGTCGAGGCTGAGGTCGGGCGAGGCGGAGTCCTTCTCCTGAGGCCGAGACTGAGGCCGAGGCCTGGGGTCGGGCGAGGCGGAGCTCGCTGTTGCGCCCGAGGCCGAAACTCGGGGAAGGCCACGACTGTTGTTAGTCTTTCCCTGGTGGCTGGCACAGTTGCCGGAGCGGGGTGAACAGCGCTGTTTTCCTGTCAGAACGGTCAGTAAAGGGGGGCGAAGTGACTGAGGTCACTTCGACCTTGCCGACTGAGGCACGCGTGTCAAGATAAGGTGTCAGGCGATCCCCGCATTAAATGCGCATGCGATACGGTCAGTTGGTAAGGCGATTCAGACGAGGTCGTTGTACGACAAAGCTTGCCTGCGCTGTACTTCGGGCGTGCCGAGGGTGTGTCTGCTGAGTGAGGGAACCCTCGGGTGAGGCGTGAATTCGTCCGGGACTACTATCCTTGCCCGAGGTTGGGCTCGGATGAGGTGGCATCCCTTGGTAGACGAAGCCCGTGCTTTATCGGTTGTTTATGGTTTGTTCTAAAGATGTTTTCCAGCCAGATTAAGGAGTATTGGGGGTACCCCTAATTACGGTACCCGACAGCAATGAAAAGAGAAAGGGTAAGACTGAAGTCAATATGATAAGATATAACATAATGTGACTTGATAAGATGGAATATATTTAAGATTTAACTTTAATAGGTGTACAAAAACAGTTATTTATATGATTGAACTTGGCTTAGGGCATGTACAACCTCATTAATGGAGGGGTTTCTTAAGGGATCTCTAAGGGTTAAGTGAAAAAAATCAAGAGCGGGCTCTTCGCGAAGCGTCTGTCTCTTCACGACTTTCTATATCCATATATATAATTTCTTAACTATATTAACGATCTAGTGGCTCAGAGTTATATAATGCAGTCTTGCCTGTCTCTTGTATCTGAAAACCCGTTATATTGTTTCTTAACTATATTGATGATCTACTTGCTCAAAGTTGTATCATACGATCTCTTACATGTCTCTTGTATATAAAAAACGCTCCAATGGCTCTAGATTATACATGCCCTAATGGTTTTTGATAAGTTTTAACTCTAATCTATCTAACTTGCTTGGAACTAAATAACTTTGTTTGTTGTTGTCCTTGACTCTTAAGGAAAAGAGATTCCTTTAGGTTTTAATTACTGCATATAGATTTTGCCGATGTAAAAAACATCTTCATCTAGCACGCTGTACATTTTTATGTTTACTAGAATAGACGGCGCCCCTTTGGGTGCCCTATCCGTGAGGTAAAAAGGAATGAATAATTGATTATGCCATATTAAAATTCAGTAGAGGATTTGATAAACCATTCAGCACAATTAGTGCTTCAAGGATTCAATCTCCCACAAAACAGCAGAGCAACAAAGCAAGGATCGGGCGAAGCAATAGAGCCTGATTGTAGTAAGGTACTAAGGTGGCTACCTCATCCTTGGACTCAGAATCACTATCAGAATCAGAACTGCCACTGGATTCTTCCTTTGTCTTGGCTACTACTCGAGCTTTGGCAGGAACATCCTACATATATTGTTTGTGTTAGAATTTTTACGAACAAATTATGTTTGATAAAGAACAACTATCAAAGGTGCATGAATCAAGAAAAAGTGCAACACATGAATCCACAAATAAATTACATCTTCTGGTTCATCCTCGTCAGAACCACTGTCAGAACTATCCGCCTAATGGGATGAGGCTTCTCGCTGTCATGGCCAGTCAGAATAATAAGGCTTCCACTGTCACCTTCTAGATCAAACATTTGGTGGTTCTCACCGATAACACTATATGTATATCCTGTTCAAACTTTTGGAAAACTTAAAGTGCTCAATATTTAGTAGTTTCATAATTTAAGAATTTAAAAAGACTAACATTGATGCATCAAAAAGACTATGTATACTTATTTCTGGGTGTACTCCACATGTACAGGAAGAGAAAATCCTTTCCTCAAATAGAAAGCAAAGATGTGTATCCCATGCTTGAATACAAAAAATGGGATGAGACTACCATTTTTGTCCTAATGATTATGTATTGACAAAAGGAGGAAGGACCAAGAAAATATACTCTAGTAAATTATGTATCATTGTTTTCATCTTTTTGTAGGACATGGCTTGCAATATAAGATTTGGTTTATCTTTGTAAAACAACACAGTTTCATGAGCAGTCAAACTGATTTGCTCCTGCTAATTGCAACGATCTTTTAACTTAGCACATGTGACCTTTGAACCTAATATAGACTGGTCTGCAGCAATATTTTAATTTAACATTTGGCATGTAGCCTCTAGTAACATAAAATGGATTCAAAACATGTATGAATTTGTTGCTTGAACTTGCTGTAAGAACCTGATGCCATTAGTTTAGTAACTGGCTTCAATTTCTTTTTTTTCTCAATGGATATAGGATTGCATCATTAGAATCTTCCTTTTGGGTTTTCAAACATTCCAGATGCCTATTTCCAATGCGCAAAGGTTTGTCCTGTGAGATTTATTATGTCAAACGAATTTAGCAGCCGCGATGTAAATCGGCTAGGTAATAAGCTTTTAATAGGGATTCAAACAAATGAGAAAAAAAACTACAGTTCTCCAAAGTCACGTGCTTTTTATTGGGTTGCCATCAGATACAAACTAATAGTTCATTTTTTGTTGTACTAAAATTCAGTGACCGAAGGGCTTCATCCATGAATTTGCTCCTTTCCTAAATTTACTTGTTTGAAAGCATTGAATTTGATCTTCTGTAAAAGCCTTTGGTTACCTAAATAATATCTAGATTTCTATGTCCATGTTAGCAAAATCAGATGATCCAAAATAAATTCTTCATAGTTTCCTAGTTACTCAAGTCAGATTCCTTGGCTATTTTTAGTACTATAAATATTTTGTAACTAACCAGAAATTTTCCTTTTAAAGGCTGCTAAAAAGTAAAAACATATCGATCAGTCACAGAATTAGCACACATAACTTGAAACACGATTTACTCAAGCCTCTGCATTTACTTTTTTTTAGAAAAAGTTTTAACACATGACATATAAATAAAGATAGGTTCAAACGGTAACAAAACAGACCTCTCTAAAACATTTTTTTATGCAATATATAATATTGCATTGACAGTTGTTATTATCCGTTGACAATAATATATAGTAGATACACAGACATCTACTCTAAACTTAACAATTGCTTGTATACTTGTATCAATCTTGCATATATGAAAGCCATCAAACTACAATCACTAATTGCATTCTATCACTCTAAAGTACAAATTTTTTCACCTTTTCTTAGTCTGTCTCTTAATAACTGAATTTTTGGAACAGTGATAGATAATCTAAATCAATGATATATGACTCGTATAAAAGAAAGCTTATGGCAACACAATCATTTTCATACAGCGCAGAAGAAATCAGAGCACCAAATCAAAGATAGTTGCACGCCAAATTGAACCTTTAATAATAAGTGCAAATTGGAATCATTTAGGAGATGTGGATTTCACTAACCGTGATGATGTGATCCTCGTGCAGTGCTACAGGACCAAGACCCTGCTCCTCCTCAACTGCCTCGACACCAATCTGTTGCAGGGTAGACCAAATCAGAGCACCAAATCAATGATAGGTGGACGCCAAACTAACCATCACACTTCTCGATTTTCTAGTCAAGATTGCTAAGAAATATAAGGAAGAACCCAATTGATGTTCTTGGCGATGCAAGGGAAAAGAGGCACCTTTGATGCACTCACCCTTGGGATCGAAGCACGCGGCGGCGCTCGGTGGAGTCGCAGATCACGAGCCGTGCGAGCAGGCTGGCCCTCCACATCCGCTTCTGCGCGGTGGGGCGGCATCTAGCGCGACTTCGTCCACACTCTCCATCATCTATTTGTACTCCTCCACCTCCATCAGCATCACCGTCGGTGCCACTGCTGGGGCCTCCGTGAGCTCCCACCCTCCTCTGCTTCTTGCCCCGCCCTGCCCCGTTCTATACCAAGACAAGTGAGTTTGGCGAGGACGGCCTCCTCAGACTTCCTGGTGGAGAGCTCGAGGACGGGGTCGTGGTTGACATCGGCTTCAGAGGCGCGGTCGGAGAGGGCTCTACTAAGGTGGAGGTGGCAGAAGGGGCGCGAGGGCGTGTCCAGGAGGAGATGCACGTGTGGGGGGCAGCGTTAGAGGCGACAGGCCAGGAGGAAGATGGTGGGTGGGGGAGAGGTGCCAGCTACGACTGTGCGAGGAGGAAGACCCAGGATGGGGTGGCGACGTGGGGAGCAAGACGATGAAGTGGCGGTGCGGGGATTGAGAGGGCGGCGGTGCATGGGGGCCAAAACCAGCGGCGAGACGTGAGGAGGGGCGGAGCCAAGGGGGGGCCGGCAGGGGCCATGGCCCCTCCCAAGGCTGCAACACATACAAGAATATATATATATATAGTCTAAATTTTGTGTGTATAAATATATATACTCTAAATTTTGTGCAGCACAATTAATCAAATGTGTAATATAGTGGTTAGTAATACATGATCCATAACTATGTTGTAGTATGCCAACCAAAGTCTAAAAAAAAGACAAAGAATATAAGATAAAATATTCGTTGAATGACCAATCGATGCATAAAACGTCAAACCTAATTCGCTTCAGACGCTAATATCTAAACCTCACCCCTTTATGATTCATTCTATAGTCTGGCTAAGCAGATGCGATTACCGCTGACCACTTGACTTGCCTTTACCATAGCCCCACAACCAAAGTCCAAAGAAGGCGATCACGCGAAGCAGCAGAATGAGCGCCAACAACTTATAAACATACTATATTAGATCTCGTGGATAATAAAATCTACAAATTTCAACTAAAGTTATCACCTTATAATTGGTGTGTACACGACAAATTTGACGTGTACCTGCGTAGTTTGACGAATTTTCATGAATCCTCGAGGCTAGTTGGATTTTTGAATTCTCTCAAAAAATTGTTAGCTGCCTCATGAATAATAGAGTCTTTATATAAAAGTTGAATCTCATCAGTCGAATATTCATCGTTATATCGTCTTTATTATTTTAGTATTGTTCTTACGTCACAACTTTAATTCAATATATCAATTAGCTAGAAAATGGACTCATCCACTAAAATAATTTATAAATATCTAAAATTCTTATTCCATGTCGAGTGCTTAAACTTGATAGCATTATACGATATTTTTTTATCAGATAGTATTGATGAATTGATCGGCCCCCCTTATATTATATTCCTGGCTCCGCCCCTGGACACGTGAGCCTAGCGACGAAGTCGTGAGCAGGAGGCAAGGCACGGCGGGAGGGAGGCGGCGTGGTTGGAAGGAGGAGAGGGAGGCGGGCAGCGGGCCCGGGATAGCGGACAGGAGATGGCTACACGGAACGTTCAGAGGTCATTTGAAGGAAATTTTCGGGTCCGATCTGCTAGGTGTTGCACGCGGACAGGCTCACGCTCGCGGAAACGCGGGGATGACTCGAATCCCTTGTGTCTTTTAACTAAGGGGTCGTTTGTTTCCTTGGAAATGAAACTCATTCCGTGAATAACATTCTAGATATTGGATTCCTAAAGAAAGTAATTCCTTAGAATTTGATTCAATTCAATTTTTTGTTTGGATGCTAATGGAATTATTTCCATGAATCAAATTCAATATCCTGTTTGGGTAGTTATATATGGAATTTACATTTTTAGAGGAAAGTAACCACATCAACTTGTACACAGTACCTGCTAACTTGTACACAACATATTTAGAGGGAAGTAACCACATCAACTAATAATAATGCAGATTTGTCTTAAATGTCTACATACCATTGGAACACATTACTTGCTACTCAACGTGATGTTCAATTCACCCAACATATACTAAGACAACAACATCAAACACACCCAACAACAGTTTAATTAACCCAACCACAACTCGGTTCACTTTTAAGTTGCTTCGGCAACCATCTCTTCCTCAAAATCACTGGAAGTGCCAATAAGGACTCGTACTTGCGCGCATGACCTATTAAGATATCAAACAAGTCTAAAAATGTGTCTTCATCTAACCCATCTATCTCCTCCAATGTGCTAAAAATTTCTTTTGATGTCGGGCCTTTTGGTGCTTCATCCCTAATGGCTTCAGTGAACTTGTCTAATTTCTCTGCCATCATTGAGGTGAAGGAATCACTAGACCGTTGCCTCTTTCCCGGTTCCCTCTTCCATGAAGTAAACTCTTTCCCGGTTCCCTCTTCCTTACTCATATCTCTCGCACCATCAGCTAGGGTCTTTGCCGCTTCACTAGTTGCATGATCTTTCCCGAACACCAAGTTGATCGAGTCCTAAAATAAGACTGTCTTGTGTCTGTATCCATTAGCTTCTTTATAAGCCAACAATTTGAGGTTAAGTTTCTGCAAGTGATAGGGGTTCTCATTTGTACTGCTGCATGCATGCCAGTAAAATGAGCAAGGAAAAACTGAAATATATATAGCGAGACAGATCATAGATGGACAACCGATATAGAGTAGGTTGGGTACAACTAAATTAAGTGCAAAAACATGGCATAAAGAAGCAGGAGGGAGACGCGCTTCCTGCTTGCATTTGCTATTATAGTGTGGTGATAGTGTAACAACATAAAAACAAAAAAACTGAAACTTACCGCCACATAAGCCTCCCATACAGAATCACTATCGACGGATATCTTGTTCTTGTTCCAATCCCAACCAAAGCCACTTGTTTCTAGCATACCATTGATGATAGTGTGGTGCTTGTCAAATGTCTTATTCCTTGACATGATGTTGTCTTTTGTGATTTCCACATTGCACTTTTCTCGGACATTCTTGATAGCAGCCGTGTAGACATGAGACTTCCACCCATTTTGGCATCTGTCACCCTTGTTGAAGTACTCTACAAATGTGTCAAGAAGTGCCTTGCCCATATCATCATTCCAAGAAATGTAGCCCCTACCCGAGCCTGACTTCTTACCCTTCTCCATATCCTACAAATAAAAAAATTACAAAGGTTAGTAGAGTTATTGAGGAGCAACACCATATTTGCAAAAAAACAAATATTTAAAAAAATTATCATACATTGTCCACGTCTCGCTTGGTAATCATCAAACATTTGGTTAGCTTTGGTGTCCCTGAAGTTAGTCCATTGATTTGATGATTGCACATTGGTAATCATACTCACTTCACTTTGAACATCATGAGATTCAACAGATATTACTTGATCAACTTGGCCTAAAAGTAAAGCATCCATATCTCTTTGCCCATCCCTTACAAAGTTGTGCAATATGCAACAAGCATTGATGATCCTAATCTGATTTTGTAAGTCAAAATATGAGTTTTTCCTTAATATAGCCCACCTCATCTTCAATAGCCCAAACGTTCTCTCTATCACATTTCTAGCTGTTGAATGGCGCAAATTGAACAATTCCTTGGCATTGGATGAGTTATTCCCTTGGGCAGCCCACTCATTCAAGTGGTAGCGAGTGGATCGATATGGAGCAAGAAAGCCTGGTCCATTGGTATATCCAGCATCTACTAGGTAATATTTTCCACTTGGAATAGCAAATGCATCGTCCCGAGACATGGCATCACGTAGCACACGTGAATCTAAAGCTGACCCTTCCCATCTAGCTAGAACATAAACAAACTTCATGTGTCGATCACAAACACCTAAAACATTGGTGGTGATTTGTTGCTTTCTATTCCTATACCTCCCTTGATCAGCCAAAGGTACAAAAACATCTACGTGTGTACCATCTAGTGCTCCAAGGCAATCTTCAAACCACCTCCACTTAGAATCTTCAGGTTGTACAGCTAAAGGGTTATGAAGCTTGATAAATTCATGACATAATGATAGAACACCTCTCAACACCTCATTGAAATAGCGACTAATTGGTTCAAGTGACCACCCGTATGAGCTACGAATCATCCTCATCTTAGTGCCATGACCCACTACAAGCAAAAAGATAGCAACCTTTTCTTCTACTGACACATTTAAGGTGTCACACATACCGCACCTCTCACGTAAGATGGTGCATAGGTCCGAAAAGGATCTCTTAGTTAGACGCAAACTGTCATAGCAATAAACATTTGATCCTTGATATAGATTCCTCAGCATTTGTTTTCGACCAGCTACATCTCTCTCTATCATCTCAGAGGGATCCATGAGATGTCTAGGTCTTTTCCGATAATAATAGTCCGCAATCATGCCCATGACAGTTGCAATAAATAATGATGCTACTCTCTGCCTCTTCTTCCTATGCCTCTCTCTAATTTCCTCCAAATTTGTTCTAACCAATTCTAAGTTGTTGTGAGGCATCTACAACAGATAAACCATACATCATAAACACACTTGAGAAAACATATGGATACAATTTATAAGATTGAATGCATAGCTGTTTGAAAAAATAAAATCTGAAACAAGAAAAGGAACTAAAAAAGTAAAGACAGGAATCTCTCCTAGAGATTGTTTTGACCCGGGGCTACAGCCGCAAAGACCTCGGCGTCAGCTACGTTAAGGTGATTATCTGTTCGTCCGTGCATACACCACAAGAATCTCTCCCAGAGACAGACAAACAGGAGAACAAAAATTAATAGCATCTCAAACCATGTCATTTTTTGTTGTTTGTGATCTGATGGATCAGGAGAAGCAGCTGAGGGTCAACATGGGGATAAGCAAGCTGAGCGAGAAGGTGAAGGAGCACCAAGAGAAGGTGATCGAGTCGCTTTGCAGCTATTTCGAGAGAGACCTTCGCGTGATCCTAGAACTCTGATATCGATTGCCACATGATCCGGCCAGGCTATGCGCAAACCTTCCGTCAAGCAAGAGGCCAGGCATGTCCACTATGGGCAGGCGCGGAAGGCAGAGACAAGCTCCCCTACTAGGAATTGGATGGTCTCTCTCTCTTCCCCCAAACATCTCCCTTCAAACCAGCGAAGGGACACCAACCAAGCACCACTACCTGCCCACAAAACCATACTTACCGCCGTAGCGTTGTAGAGCTCTCCTTATTGTTTCTTCTCTCTCTAAGTGGGTGTTCGTTTGATCTCTGCCTGCTGCAGGTGGACAGCGCCCCTCTGGCTGCAGGTGGATAGCGACGCCAACACCAGGATTTCAGCGACGCCACTGATGGATTTAGAGGGGAGAGAGCACACCAACAACTGCTTTTGGATTTAGAGGGACGCCAACAACAGGATTTCTGCTTCGATGCAGATGCGGTCGCCATCGACACCTCTAGCTGTGGCTCTCTGGCTGCGCCCCTCTGGCTGCGATTTAGGAGGATTTAGGAGGATTGATGGGAGCGCCCCTCTGGCTGCGGCTCCCTCCCGGGGCGCCCTCCTCCTAGAGCTCGCCGTGTGACTGCACGCCGCCGCCGCCACCTCGCCTAGACCTAAACCTAGCTAGCTCACACACTCCCTACAACGGATCGAAGAGCACGATCTAGTTGAGAAGGTTTACCTAGGCAGGATCGATGGGAGCGATGCAGTGCGCAGATCACCGGTGTCATATGTCGGGCGTCAGGACTGGCGGAGATGTGTCGGGAGGGTGAGAGAAGATGTGTGGGGAGGGTGAGAGGAGCCCAATTCCATGTTTAGAGGCTGGAATCACTCATGGACTTCATATGCAGGCTAGGAAAGTGATTGAAAACGGGAAAGTTGATTTCCAATTCCAGGTACAGCCAAACAAGCTTGGCAGGAATCAAATTCTAATTTAGGCTAATTCCGACTAAACAAACAGGCCCTAAAGGTAATTTATTACGACTTCGACAAAAAAGGTGAATCGAATACGGTGACAGTGTGACGCTCACGTATCACGAGTTCACGACACGAACTCGGACGCATAAGACAGCAGCCTCTGTTATCCTGGCCCACACATCAGCCTCCCGCGTGGTAGTTGCCCACGTGGCCCCGGCTCCTCCAGAAGTAGCCAATTAGCCATACGGATTCAGATCGCGGCCGCGGCGACTCCCCGAGCAGAAGAACCCGATCGAACGCGGCCGCGGCGGCGACTCCCCGATCTCAGATCCCTGCTGCGAGCAAGGGTAAGATCTTTCCAAGATCTCCGTGCTCGATAGCTCACATCGATTCCCGCCAGCGGGTTCCCTCAATTTTTTCGGTCTCTCTTCTCCCCCCGGGACCAGCAGGGTTCGATTCGAGCAGAGATGGCGGCGGCATGGGAGGTGCTGGCTGTGTTGCTCGTCGCGGCGCAGGTCACGGCGCCAGCGTTCCTGTGGGCGCCCAAAAACTACGGGTGAGTAACTCGTTGCGCTTACGGTTTCCGTCAGATCCCGTGTTTGTTAGATACGATGGGCGATATTGATGATCGGGGTTCCGGGTGTTCTGCTCCACTTAATAAGTTGAATCCATTGCGAATTGGTGTACAGAGCTTTGCCACACAGATGGGATTTCTTAGCCTTTGTTCAACGAACAGTTTCTTTATTATCTGCTGTTCGCTCATTGTTGCCTTCGTTAAATAAGTACTCCGTATAAGATATAAGATTGGCCAAGCAACGCATCAATAGGATAATTAGCTCATGTTAAACTTTTGCCGGTTTTGGTGCTATAGCTAGATAGCATGTTACAACTTACCTGCAACTGAATTTATGCTTTTACTACATTATATCAGATGGTTTTTGTATTTAATTTTTTAAGGGCATATCCATCCAACATGCTGTTGATTGTTGAAAGTTCAAGATTCCGACTTCAGGACTATAGGGAATCATAAGCTTGACGTTGCATGAGATCTCATGTTTGTTAGATAAGGTGGCCTTGTGTGTTCAGATTCTTCTTCTTCACTTAGAAAGATACGAAAATGCATGTTCACCCAACATACTGTTGAAAATTCAAGATTCTGACTTTATGCTTACGGAATTCGTAAACTCGGTGGCCCCTGTGAGAAGCTAGTAAGTTACTAAACAAAATGGCAAATTTGCATCATTGATGTTGCATAGTGCACATTGTGGCCTACTATAGCTACTGCTCGGAAATATTATATGTCCTTCTTTTGCTACCTGCAGCATGAACCTGGAGTTACTTTTGGCTTTTCCTTTTTCTGGTCACCTTTGGCCTCTAATTGCAATGGAACTTGAAGCCATGAGTTCAGTTTAAAAAAAAACTATTTACTGTACTGCCTAGGGTACATGTTATAATTGGTTTATGATGCAGATGGTGGGTTGCAGTACCCTTCCAATACTCTGATGTTCGTAATCAGTATTCCTTTGTGATATAAGATTACTTGCATCGTAGACACAATGTTACTCTGTTCAATATTGATGTCTTTTCTGTTCGCATAGTGTTAACCTTAGTCGAAATGTCTAGCTCATGAAAAATATTTATTGTACCTTTAAATGGTTATTTAAGCAAGAATATATGAGCTTACTGTCCTAGAATAACCTACATTCCATCCACCTTGGTCCTCCAGATTCAGCTCTGATGATGCTAAGGAGGTAGTCCATTACCAAACAATCTCACCAAAGAGCTTAGCTAAATCTGTTCTCGAGGAAGGTGGCTGGTCAAACTTTATGGTAAGTATCACGTTGGTGAAGTGAAACTTAAGCTCTCATGCAACTTCTTTTGAAATGATCAACTCTTGCATTGAAACAAGTTCGCTGACCGATGTCATGGTTTTCTTTTCTTAGTGCTCAAGGGAGGATACTCAGAATAATGTTGATGTTGCCATTGTTTTTATTGGCTCGAAGGTACTTAATACTGATCTAATATCTACTGTTTTGAAATAATCTGTTCCTGTTAATATTGTTTGAACGAAATCCTTTCTTAAACTGGAGCAGTGTTTGTGCATAAGTTCGAGGTTCAAAACTTGACAGTTATGATATTTTGCTTGTTGATTCCGTGAAGCTATAAAACCTGCAAATTCTCCGCCATTTAATCAACATTGTGATCTATTGCTTCAGTTGTAACTGACCACTGACTTGTTCTTTTTTTTTACTTAGCTGCAATCGTCAGACATATCTAAAGATAAGCAAGTTGATCCAGCTTTAGCAGACACACTGAAGGTAATCATAGGCACTCATCTCTCTCAGATCTCGTTTACTGGAGCATCAAAGTGTCAACTGCTTATAACCCGCTTTGCTTCTACCAGCTCTCCTTCACACGCTCAGTTTTCCATGGCATTCCCCTACGTTTCCACATCAGTCGACGAGAAACTAGAGGAGTCGTTGCTATCCAGCTTTGCCGAGAACTGCAACAATGGTTTCGGAAGAAACCGCATCACCTACACGGACACGTGTACCGGTCAAGATCTGAAGAAATACCACGACATGGATGCCATCAATGTAAGCTACTTACGTAATTCTCCGGTTCTGCTTCCGTTTTATATTTGCTCCGTGCATTGACTGACCATATATGTTCCGCACCGCAGGACCTGGTAGTGTCAGGGGTAGCGTCAAGGAGAGTCAACCCCCCAAGTGGACAGACCGATGTAATCGTCTTCTGTAGCGGCGGGTTCGAGAATCCAGGCACTGCGAAATCAGAAGGTTAGGTTAAATACTACCGCTAATTGTTGTTCTACTTCCGATTGTGTTGCCGAAAGCTAAATCTCTACGACGACGACGACGACGGCACCGCAGGAGAGCTGCTTTCCCAGCTTGTGGACTCGCTGGACTTGTCGGGAGCCAAATACACGGTCCTCTATGCGTCCCAACCGTCTGGTTTGCTGGAGAGCCCTTCAGGCCTGCCGCTGGGTAGGCATCTCGCGGAGAAGAAGACTAACAGCACGAAAGCTGCCCAGGGCGAAAAAGAAAAATGTGATGGCGAGTGCCTCGTCAAATCGAGTCTCCTCGAAGGAACTTTCGTTGTGAGTTGCTGCTGTGCTTGTGCTCCGTTCCATTCATTTCATTACCCTTGTCAGTTCTTATTCTGAAAAAAAACGTGGGCTGGCTTGCATGTAGAGACGAGTTAGCGTTTCCAACCTACCTTGCATCCTTGTGCTGCTGCTGTATTCTCGCACCCACCCTGGGTTCTCTACTTCGTGCAGGGGATAGTGCTTCTCATCATCCTGATATCAGGACTCATGTGCATGATGGGCATCGATACTCCCTCGAGGTTTGAAGCTCCCCAGGAGTCTTGATCTCTCCCTTGGACTGCAGAATCCGGTGTGTGTGTGTGTGTGTGGGGGGGGGGGGGGGGGGGGGGGGGTTGTGACGAGGGCACGCGGCGGCGTTGAGGAGGGCCGGTGTGATCTGTTGGTCTGCACTGTGGATATATATCGTTTAGCTTCCCATTTGGAAGGGAGTAAGTACGCCTTGTGTATTTTTACCGAGCCAACTGTCATTCACAATGTGCTAGAATTTTTGGTGTAATATCGCGTCTACGGACAACTAATAAGCTGAGGCATTGCAGATAAATCCGTGTGCTGCGTGAGGCAGGCTTGTGTGGTGTACCAGACGCACAGCATTGTTGCCTCCAGTGATTTCTGTGTGAAATAAACCTGAAACCCAGGCCACCGCACCAATAAAGATGGGGGGGGGGGGGGGGTACTATGCAATATGCGTCAATCAATTAGAATGAGATCTTGCTTTTGTTTGATCAGAATCAGATAAGATGTTGCTGTGTTCATGATATGTGTGGGCCCGAGCTGCTCGCAGTTTCTTTCCCTGCTAATGGATCAGCAGGCGCTATACTGCTGGACCATTCCAGTTCCAGTTGATCAGCTTTGGCCGATGGATTGCTGTTTGTTTCAGATTAAAGTCAGCTGTTTAGACTACTATAGTTATAATTCACAGAGACAAAATACAGACTTGGCACAGATTAAAGCAAAACGAATAGGCTGTACGACAACAGAAAAAAGAGCCAATTTGTTGACTGTGTTTGTAGTTTTCAGTGGCGAGGTTACTGGCAGGGCGACAGCCTTACCGGGCAATTGAATCACTTGAGGCTTTGTTTGAGTATTTTAGTATTTACTACAATCTATGGATTGTGCTAAAGTGGATTAAGGTATAAATTAATTTAAGTTACATCTTAATCCACCTCAATACTCTCCGATACTAGAGTACTCAAAGAGCCATGCATCAACATCAGTTATCTGCTTCTAACGAAAGAACAAAAAATAGGGACCAGTCCGGCCAGTCTTTTCTCTGGGGTCAATCTGTCATTGCCGTGACGTGTCTTTGCTTAGCACTAAAGCCACCGTGACTCTCGTTGATGGAGGTAAATGCCACCGTGACTCCAACTACACATATGTTCCCATACTCCCAATAATGCTTGAAGCCTCTCCGACAATTAATATTTGAGACGAATACGTACTAAGCAAAGTTGTTGGAGACTACTAGGCAATATACCATATGATTGGTTAGCCGCATCGATTTATCTTGGACCACTGGGTGCATTGACTTTATCCAAACGCATGTTTGGTTAGCTGCACGTGAAAGACGTGGGCTGCACGAGCCGATGCAAAATAAGCCATTTAAAGACTAAATGTCTGCATCCGCTCGTACCGCTAAAACGTCCGTATCCGACCAGCCAGGCGTGCGCACAGATACAAAAGGAACCAATCAGACGGATAATATATGCATGCGGTGGCCATACGCAGGCGCTGTGCCAGATCAGCGCGTGTTAGGTTCTGAGGAACCGCGTGTAGTGTGGCCGGCCGGGCTAGTCACCTGTGCGAAACGTTTGCTTGTTAGGAAAGGCGGCCATGGCCCATATATATCATGGATTCATGGATTAGTTTGGTTGTTTTCAAATTTTATAAACCGTTTTGGAACTTTTTTCCCTAAATACCCCCCTTTTTTTGCAACGAAACCAGCCAAGTCACGCATGCATGACGTACCTAGGACGGAGACCATGCATGCACAGTTAATTACCAAATGATGAGGTCCTCAAGTGCATGTCTGCATGGTACACTCACATACATAGCAGAGTGCAGTACGTATCCCAATTCCCAATGACGACGAGCCAATCCAAAGCCATATGGATGTACGCTGGCATGCACGTGATCTCCTGACATGATTAGCTGTGTATAGCACGCCATGCATAAGCATCGATCGATCAGCATCCAGCAAGGCTACAACCCATTATTCCATCCTGACTTGTGCGCCAAGGTTACAACAACAACAACAACGCACAGGGCTGCTAGCAGCTTGGACTTTTAATTTCGGGTGTATACCAAGATTGCAACTTATTTGTATAGTAAAAAAAGAGAGGGCATCCTCTCTCGCCGCCCTTGAGTCTTGACACCAAGAGTGCCGGACAAGCTCCGCGATGCGCTCGTGCTCCCGTGCGGCGCTCCGCCGCCGCCTGCCCGTCCTGCGCCGCCGGCCATCAACAGCCACCCCCCGCTACCCCACCCACCCAGTAAGACTGCTATCCGCCCCAACCCATGGTCACACTCAAGCCACGGCTGTCGCCGCAACCTCACCAAAGGCTGTTTCGAGATCTGGTGACGGGAATACACAGAGTTCCTCCTCATGGTAAGTTCTACAAGGGAAGATCCGTGTCTTATGGAGCAGATTAAGGATAGATTCCGTGGAGACAAGGACCCGTTTTCAAATCTGGATCTACAGAAGCAAGCTGCAGAAAGCGACGCCGCCTCGCCTTTACCTGCTAGGTCAGCTTCAGCGCCTGAAGCCATTGAGAAGGTGTTCTCTGTGAAATCTTCAATGGAAGATCCACTAGTAGAAAAGAGCTCGTAGCCTGCGGCACCCATAAATTATCACTGGCGGTTTCAGTTATCGCGCGCCAGTAAAAAAACGAGGCACGCCCGGCTTTGGAACCGCTAGTGGAAACCCATTTCCACTGGCGGTTATCTTAACACAACCGCCAGTGGAAATACCCTATTTCCACTGGCGGTTGGTGTAACAGAACCGCCAGTAAAAATCTAGTTTCCACTGGCGGTTGGTGTAACAGAACCGCCAGTGGAAATACCCTATTTCCACTGGCGGTTGTGTTAAGATAACCGCCAGTGGAAATTAGTTTTCACTGGCGGTTTTTCAAGCCAACCGCCAGTGAACTGTCTGTTATAAATAGCCCTCTTCTTCCCCCCCCGACAGTGAACTGTATGCTCGTAGCCAGCTTCCATTGGAGGCGATTTTGGAGGTCCAGATTTCACAAAAATATAAGGGTGGAGGTTTTGGTCTTTATTTCTTGGAAGAAGGTGGATAAGAAAGGTTGGTTTATGTTTCTTTGTCAATTTTTGTTCATTCTTGCTCAATTTTAGCCACATTTTGGATCTAGGGTTTTACATGTGAGAGAGAAGAGTATAGCTAGGTAATTTTCTCTATTTCCTCAAATGAGGTTGCTTAAGATGGTTAGTTTTTGTCTATTCCCTCTCCTTTTTCATGTTTAGTTCTCAAATAAGTTTATCCATCCACATATTTAGTTGCTTTATGAATGGTGAATGTGTTGTATGAAAGGTTGGATATATAAGGTTGAATGTGTTTCTCAAATAAGTTCATTTTCATTTGCACATCCAGAATGCCCGTTCTTGCACTGATTTTACACAGAGCAGAGCATCATGCTGGAGCCTACCGATCAATATGTATTGTATATATACATGCATGGTTTCACATTTTAGCCACATTTTTGGATATAGGGTTTCACCATGTGTTTTATGTTACTTTTTTACAGGTGATGTTGGAGAGGATATCCTGGATGTATAACTTATCAAGGCTAGATCCATCATACATATCTGAGGTCCATAAGTTTATTGTTGTCGCTAAGAACCATGCTTGGAGAACAAAGACAAAGCACATATATTGTCCATGCATGGACTGCAAAAATGCTGTTGTATTTGATGACACAGAACAAATCATATCTCATCTGGTATGCCGAGGATTTGTGAAGGATTACATAATTTGGACAAAGCATGGAGAGGGTAGCTCTTCGCCTTATACAGCTGGAAACCTTGCGAACATCGACGACAGCTTTCAGTTCGTTCACGAGACACAACAACCTCTTCCACAGAGCGAACATGTAGTGCCAAATGTTACTGATCATGGTTACGCCGGAGGAAATGAACGTGAAAGAACCCATGTTCTGCCAAATGTTATGGACGAGGAAGATGCAGAGTTGTTAGAGGCAATGTTGCGTCGTCATACAGATCCATCGATGTTCTTCATGAAAGATATGGAGTCCCTGAAGAAGGCAGCAGAAGAGCCTTTGTACGACGAGTCTAAGGGCTGTACCAAAGAATTCACGACGCTCCGTTCTGTGTTAAAGTTGTTGATGTTAAAAGCTAGATATGGTCTGTCTGATGCTGGCTTCGATGCGTTCTTGAGTATTTTCGCAGACATGCTTCCAAAGGAGAACAAAGTGCCTGCTAACACGTACTATGCAAAGAAACTAATCAGTCCACTCACTATGGGCATGGAGAAGATCCACGCGTGTAGAAATCACTGTATCCTTTATCGAGGTGATGATTATAAAGACTTGGAGAGCTGTCCAAAGTGTGGTGCAAGTAGGTACAAGACGAATAAAGACTATCGAGAGGAAGAGTGTGTTGCATCTGTGTCTAAAGGGAAGAAGCGAAAGAAAGCCAAAAAGAAGACTTCAAAATCCACGAGCAAAGAAAAGGAAGAAGTAGACTATTATGCGCTCAAAAAGATTCCTGCTTTGGTAATGTGGTACCTCCCCGTCGTCGATCGATTGAGGTGTTTGTTCGCTAACCCTAAGGATGCCAAACTTATGAGCTGGCATGCTTCTGATGAGCACAAAAACGATGGGAAGCTTCGACATCCAGCCAATGGGAAGCAGTGGCAAGATTTCAATGAGAACCACTGAGACTTTGCCGATGAACCAAGAAATGTTAGGTTCGCACTGAGTACTGATGGAATGAATCCATTTGCTGAAAGGAGCAGCAAGCATAGCACATGGCCAGTGATCCTCACCATATACAACCTTCCTTCATGGTTGATGCAGAAATGGAAGTACATTTTGCTAACCATGCTTATTTCTGGACCTACACAACCTAGAGTTGATATGGATGTATTTTTAGAGCCCTTAATGGAGGATATGAAAATATTGTGGGTAACGGGTGTTCAAATGTTGGATGAGTATCGTAAAGATTCATTCACGCTGAGAGCAATTATTTTTGTTACGATCAACGATTACCCTGCACTCTTCACATTATCAGGCCAGTTTAAGGGAAAGGTTGGCTGCACAGTATGCATTGATGAAACTGCTTACGTGTCCCTTACTGCATCTAAGAAGATAGTGTACATGAGGCACAGACACTTTTTATTGGAAGGACACAGGTACCGCATGCGAAAGATGGATAAGTACTTTGACAATAATGGTGAACTACATTCTACTGCTCCATCGGGTAACAATAAAGGTCATAGAGTTTTTGAAATAGTCAAGAATATCAAGTTTGTTTTCGGGAAGAAGACAAAAGGCGGAAAAACAAGGAAAGATGTCAAACCAGCTCCGGGGGCTATATTCAAGAAAAAGTCTATTTTCTTTGAGTACTTGCCTTACTGGAAAGAGTTAGATGTGCGACATGCGATCGATGGTATGCACGTTCAGAAGAACATGTTTGAAAGTATAATTGGCACCTTGCTAGACATAAAGGGCAAAACAAAAGAAGGGCTCAATTCACTCATGGACTTGGTAAATTTAGGCATAAAAAAGGAACTACATCCTGTTCTTCAAGAAAATGGGAAGTATCATCTCCCAGCAGCAAGCTACAATCTCAATGTAGATGAGAAACATGCGATGTGTGTTTGGCTTAAGAATTTGAAAGTCCCATCCGGATTCTGCTCTAACATACGAAGTATTGTGTCAATGAAAGACCTGATAGTCACCAACTACAACTCACATGATTGTCATGTCATGCTGACTACATTCCTACCTATTGCCATCAGGGCTATAAATCCTTTGTTTTTAAAGATGGCAATCACACGGTTGTGCTACTTTTTCAACAGAATTTCACAAAAGGTAATTGACCGTGATGAGTTGGCATCTCTTCAGGAATTCGCAGTGGAGACAATAGCACAGTTTGAGATGTGTTTCCCTCCATCGTTCTTTGATATTATGGTGCACCTTGTGGTGCACTTGGTGCCACAAATAGAGGCATTGGGTCCTATGTACTTACATGAAATGTGGACGTACGAGCGTTTCATGTCAATACTGAATGGCTATTGTTGGGGCCATGCTTCGTTGCGCCGAAGGTCTTACACGAAGAAGCAGCTTCGGCTGAAGTTGTCCCCAGGAGATGGCCGAAGGTTCCTCTTCATGAAGCTTCGGCATTACAAACCGACATAGAGATAGAATGACCTTTTAATCCATAAAGGTCTGAGTCAATGTTGTAAACTTTTATGAGGGGCATAATTGTAATTCGTCACAGGCTGTGTCCTGTGTCTATAAATAGATGAACAGTACCCCCGTACTGTTCACGCTGACTTGTACTCGCTCGTGCATCACGCTTGTACCTTTGTCCTCTGTCAAGCCGAAGGTACAAATGTAATTCAACATTGTTTTTATTCTTCCATGATTATATAATAAGAACATGTAATAATGTTATGTGATTATTCATTTTCTCACGTTTCATATGCTTCTCCTTATTGTTAATATAAACTGCAATGATGAAGGTATGTCCTTCATGACCTTCGTCTGAAGATCGTTATATCCTAAGGGAAATAACGCTTCGAAGGACAAAGGGTATTATCATTAACTTTTTTCTGTGTTGCCTTGTTCTTAATTCATAGCATTTGAGAACAAGTCCCCAACATTGGCGCCCACCTCCGGTGAACTCACTTCCACTTTTCTGAGCTGATGGCTTCGTTCAACAATCAAGCTGAAGCTGCTTTGGCTTCGAAGCTGGTGCTCCCGATAACAGGCGGTTCTTGCTCAGAGCCGGCTAACAAAAAGCAGAAGAAGGAAGCTCAGAGAAGGGTGCAGCACGTTGGAGTACAGGGACCCTTCATCAAGTCAAAATGGTCCCACATTCCAATCACTTTTTCTCAGGAAGACCTTCAGCTTAAGGATTATCCTCACAATGATGCCATGGTTATCTCTTGTGTGATCAAAGGATTTCTGGTCCACAATGTCTTAGTTGATACAGGCAGTGCAGCTGATATCATATTTGCTAAGGCCTTCAGACAAATGCAAGAGCCCGAAGACAAGGTCCATGATGCTACGCACCCTCTTTGTGGCTTCGGAGGACGGCAGATTGCAGCACTTGGGAAGATTACCATGCCAGTAACCTTCGGATTTGTTAACAACACAAGGACTGAGCAAATTGTGTTCGATATTGTTGACATGGAGTATCCTTACAATGCTATCATTGGTCGCGGTACTCTCAATGCCTTCGAAGCAATTCTTCACCCAGCTTACCTCTGCATGAAGATACCTTCGGACCAAGGGCCTATTGCTATTCATGGAAGCCAGGAAGCTGCTAGAAGGGCCGAAGGAAGCTGGACTGACTCCAAAGCAATCCATAACATAGATGGAGCTGAAGCTTGTGAACAGTACAAATTCAGAAGGGAGAAGGCAGCTTCAGCAGACCAGCCGAAGCCCATGCTCTTATGTGAAGACATAGCAGAGCAGAAGGTGCTGTTGGGCTCCCAATTATCCGAAGAGCAGGAAAAAACCTTGATAAGGTTTTTGTTCAACAACAAAGATGTTTTTGCATGGTCAGCTAATGACCTCTGCGGAGTCAATCGGGATGTTATTGAACACTCGCTCAATGTTGACCCATCTTTCAGACCCCGAAAGCAGAGGCTTCCGAAAATGTCTGATGATAAAGCCGAAGGGGCTCGCAATGAAGTAAAAAGACTCCTCAGTGCAGGAGTTATCAGAGAAGTAAAGTATCCAGAGTGGCTAGCTAACACTGTTATGGTGAAGAAGGCCAATGGCAAGTGGAGAATGTGTATCGATTTCACAGATCTCAACAAGGCTTGTCCGAAGGACGAATTCCCATTGCCAAGGATAGACTCTTTAGTTGATGCAGCAGCTTCTTCAGAGCTCATGAGTCTGCTAGATTGTTACTCAGGCTATCATCAAATCTGGATGAAGAAGGAAGATGAGCCGAAGACTAGCTTCATAACCCCAAGTGGCACATATTGCTATCTTCGGATGCCTGAGGGGCTCAAAAACGCTGGAGGAAGTTTCAGCAGAATGACTGCGAAGGTCCTCCAGTCTCAGATAGGCAGAAATGTGCTAACTTATATTGATGACATTATTGTAAAAAGCACGAAGCAGGAAAATCATATTGCTGATTTGCAGGAGACCTTCGCCAGTTTTAGGCAAGCTGGTTTGAAGCTGAATCCAGAAAAATGTGTCTTCGGAGTAAAGAAGGGGAAATTTCTTGGATGCTTGGTTTCAACAAAGGGAATTGAAGCTAATCCAAATAAAATTGAAGCTATACTTCGAATGGAGCCACCAACTACAAGAAAGGGGGCCCAAAGATTGACAGGGAGGCTGGCATCTCTCAATAGATTCATATCCAGATCAGCAGAAAGAAATTTACCATTCTTCGAGGTGCTGAAGTCTTTCAATGGGGACCAAGCCAACAAACAGCCTTCGAAGAGCTGAAGCAATATTTGATAGATCTAACAACATTAACTCCACCAACGCCAGGGGCTCCTCTGTTGTTATATGTGGCAGCTTCGCACTCAGCAGTAAGTGCGGCACTTGTCCAGGAGAAGCTTGATGGCCAAGTCAAGAAGCAGGTTCCAGTGTATTTTGTATCTGAAGTCCTTAGTGTATCAAAGAAAAATTATACAGAGCTGGAGAAGGTATTATATGCCGTTTTAATGGCATCCAGGAAGCTTCGGCATTATTTTCAAGCATACAATATTGTTGTTCCTTCTTCGCAGCCGTTGAAGGATATCATGAGAAATAGAGAAGCTACTGGACGGATTGGAAAATGGGCCGCAGAGCTCAATGAATTTTACATTGATTATGTGCATAGATCCTCGATCCAGTCTCAAGCGTTGGCAGATTTCATTGCCGATTGGACGCCAGGGGCTCAGGATGAAGAAGCAAATAAAGATGCCGAAGTGTGGACAGTATTCTGTGATGGCTCTTGGGGAACCTTCGGAGCAGAAGCGGCTGCTGTGTTGATCTCACCTTCCAAGGTTAAAACTTGTTATGCGGCAAGACTTGATTTTAGCTGTACAAATAATATTACTGAGTACGAAGCCCTGCTCCTGGGCCTTCGGAAATTAAAGGCAATGGGGATCAGAAGGGCGATTCTTAAAACTGATTCCCAGGTTGTTTCGGGCCATATCGACAAAAGTTGCAAGGCTAAAGATCCGAAGCTTGAAAAATATCTAGACACGGTCCGAAGAATCGAAGCTTCCTTCGAAGGATTTTCTGTCAAAAATATCCCTCGAGGACAAAATGAGCATGCTGATTTGTTAGCTAAGTCAGCAGCACAGGGACTGCCGTTACCTTCGGATGTATTCTTCGAAACAATAAAGGCACCTTCAGTGGAGCTTCTTGAAAGAGCAGTCCTCAACATATCTCCTGTTTATAGCGAAGATTGGAGAACTGAGATCATCTCTTACCTTCAGGGTAAGTTCCTTTCAGATGACGAAGCCTATATTAAAAGGATAGAGGCAAGAGCTCGTCCATATGTCATGATAGAAGGGGAGTTATACAAACATGGAGTTTGCGCTCCGCTGCTCAAGTGTTTATCTAGAACCGAAGGTATACAGTTGATGAAAGAAATACATGCAGGCCTGTGTGGATCCCACATTGGATCTAGGCCGTTACTTGGAAAAGTTTTCCGCCAAGGGTTTTATTGGCCGAAGGCAGCTTCGGATGCAGCGGAGTTAGTTCAAAAGTGCGAAGGTTGTCAGAAATGTGCAAGAGATCAAAAGCAACCTTCGTCTTTGACACAGCTGATACAACCCATCTGGCCATTGCAAAGGTGGGGCCTTGACTTGTTAGGTCCATTACCACCGGCTCAAGGGAATCTAAAATATGTTATAGTGGCTGTGGAGTATTTTTCTAAATGGATTGAGGCGAAGCCATTAGCCACAATAACTTCGGCCACTGTCCAAAAGTTTTTCTGGCAGAATATTGTCTGTCGTTTCGGGGTACCGAAGGCCATCACTGTAGATAATGGAACGCAGTTTGACTCCGAAGCTTTCAGAAATTTCTGTGATCAAATTGGTACGAAGACCCATTTTGCATCAGTCAGGCATCCAGAGTCAAATGGGCTCGTTGAAAGAGCCAACGACATTATAATGACAGGAATAATGAAGTTAATCTTCAATCAACCCAGGGGAAAGTGGCCAGATCTGTTAACCAAAGTGGTGTGGAGCCACAATACAACAACATCAAGGTCTACAGGCTTTACTCCATTCAAGTTATTATTCGGTGACGAAGCAATAACTCCGGAAGAAGCTAAAGCTGGATCAATAAGAGTAGTAGCTTCGGCAGAATCAGGTCCTGAAGATGCTTGTCTTGTGGAAAAAGATGCTTTAGAAGGGATCAGGCTTCAAGCTGTGGAGAATATCAATAAATACCAAGCTGAAACAGTCAAATGGCGAGATAGAAAGGTCCGGCTAAAAAATATTGAGCCGGGACACTTGGTGCTTCGGAGAGTGGCCAACCCAGACACAGTGGGCAAGTTACAGTTGAAATGGGAAGGGCCTTTCTTAGTAGCATCTTCGTCAAGACCTGGTTCATACAGATTGAAGGATATGGACGGCAACGACATTCCAAGATCTTGGAATGCGGATGAGCTTCGGCGATATTATGTGTAACTTGATGTAACTTTTTTATGTTTTTTCTTTTTCATGGCACCCTTTTCCTTTCTAAAGGGGGAGAAAGGTTTTTAATGGGGCCATCATATGTAATCTTCTTTTTAGTTTTATAAGAGCAAAATCCCCCAAAGAATGTAAATGTAAAAGCTGAGAACGCACCATCGAGTGCCGAAACTGAAAAAGAGAAGAAGCTCCAAAGTCGTTCCTAAGGGAATGCAGAGCTTACAGCGAAAAGTCAACGCTGATTCCGCCGAAAGTAAAAGGCGAAGAAGCTCCAAAGACGTTCCTAAGGGGATGCAGAGCTTACAGCGAAAAGTCAACGCTGACTCCGCCGAAAGTAAAAGGCGAAGAAGCTCCAAAGACGTTCCTAAGGGAATGCAGAGCTGATGTGTGGTTGTTTCTAAGGAAATAATGGCTAAGAGTATGGCTTCGGATATGTGTTTGGACATTCATTCGCACATCACATTACATCATAGCATTTGCATTCATAAACATTTATTCATGGCATAAGTGGTTGTTTCGGCAAAAAAGAAGAAGCGGTCTTTTATGCTTCGTTGTGTATAAAAAAGAGAGGTTTCGACAAAAAAGAAGAAGCGGTCTTTTATGCTTCGTTGTGTACGAAAAGAAGGGAAGGTGTTTTTTCGCCTCTGGCTCAAAATACTAATTTCGTCCACATCAAAGCGCCCCAATGGAAGGGTAAGAATATATTACAAGGTATGTACAAAGTTCATTAAGAACAGTTTAATTGTATTTACAAAAGTTGTTACAAAAGTCTCGAGTTTTTTCTATAGTGTACTCCTACTAATCTTCACTGAGCTTCAGCTTCGGCGGTATATTTTTTAAGCATCACCTTCAGCTTCGTCATCCTACATGAATCAAGGTGTTGGGGCTATGCTTCGGTGCGCCGAAGGTCTTACACGAAGAAGCAGCTTCGGCTGAAGTCGTCCCCAGGAGACGGCCGAAGATTCCTTTTCATGGAGCTTCGGCGTTACAAACCGACATAGAGATAGAATGACCTTTTTATCCATAGAGGTCTGAGTCAATGTTGTAAACTTTTGTAAGGGGCATAATTGTAATTTGTCACAGGCTGTGACCTGTGTCTATAAATAGATGAACAGTACCTCTGTACTGTTCACGCGAACCTGTCATTTGCCTTCGCATCATACTTGTATTCTCACCTTCCTCAGGACCAAAGGTACATTTGTAATTTGAAATCATTTATATTCATTCATGTTAGTAAAAATGGAAATGATTCTATGATAACATTTAAATGTTTATTGTATACCTCATGATCTATATGAATACTTCATCCCTCGTTATTATGTTTACGAAGGTACGCCCTTCGTAACCTTCGTCCGAAATTCTTTATATCCCAAAAGGATATAATGTGATGGAGGACGAAGGACTTTAGCACTTAACATTTTCTGTGTTGGCTTGTTCTTAACTCTTAGCATTTGAGAACAAGCCCCCAACATTGGCGCCCACCTCCGGTGAACTCACTTCCACTTTTCTGAGCTGATGGCTTCGTTCAACAATCAAGCTGGAGCTGCTTCGGCTTCGAAGCTGGTGCTCCCGATAACAGGCGGTTCTTGCTCAGAGCCGGCTAACAAGAAGCAGAAGAAGGAGGCCCAGAGAAGGGTGCAGCATGTTGGAGTGCAGGGACCCTTCATCAAGTCAAAATGGTCCCACATTCCAATTACTTTCTCTCAGGAAGATCTTCAGCTTAAGGATTATCCTCACAATGATGCCATGGTTATCTCTTGCGTGATCAAAGGATTTCTGGTACACAATGTCCTAGTTGATACAGGCAGTGCAGCTGATATTATATTTGCTAAAGCCTTCAGACAAATGCAAGAGCCCGAAGACAAGATTCATGATGCTACGCACCCTCTTTGTGGCTTCGGAGGGCGACAGATTGTAGCACTTGGGAAGATCACCATGCCGGTAACCTTCGGATTTGTTAACAACACAAGGACTGAGCAAATTGTGTTTGATATTGTTGACATGGAGTATCCTTACAATGCTATCATTGGCCGTGGTACTCTTAATGCCTTCGAAGCAATTCTTCACCCAGCTTATCTCTGCATGAAGATACCTTCGGACCAAGGGCCTATTGCTATTCATGGAAGCCAGGAAGCTGCTAGAAGGGCCGAAGGAAGCTGGACTGACTCCAAGGCAATTCATAACATAGATGGAGCTGAAGCTTATGAACAGTACAAATACAGGAGGGAGAAGGCAGCTTCAGCAGATCAGCCGAAGCCCATGTTATTGTGTGAAGACATAGCAGAGCAGAAGGTGTTGTTGGGCTCGCAATTATCTGAAGACCAGGAGAAAACCTTGATAAGGTTTTTATTCAACAACAAAGATGTTTTTGCATGGTCAGCTAATGATCTCTGTGGAGTAAATCGGGATGTTATTGAACATTCGCTCAATGTTGACCCATCCTTCAGACCCCGAAAGCAGAGGCTTCGGAAAATGTCTGATGACAAGGCCGAAGGGGCTCGCAATGAAGTAAAAAGACTCCTCAGTGCAGGAGTTATCAGAGAAGTAAAGTATCCAGAGTGGCTAGCTAACACTGTTATGGTAAAGAAGGCCAATGGCAAGTGGAGAATGTGTATTGATTTCACAGATCTCAACAAGGCTTGTCCGAAGGATGAATTCCCGCTGCCAAGGATAGACTCTTTAGTCGATGCAGCAGCTTCTTCAGAGCTCATGAGCCTCCTAGACTGCTACTCAGGCTATCATCAAATTTGGATGAAGAAGGAAGATGAGCCAAAAACTAGCTTCATAACCCCAAGTGGTACATATTGCTATCTTCGGATGCCTGAGGGGCTCAAAAATGCCGGAGGGAGTTTCAGCCGAATGACAGCGAAGGTTCTCCAGTCTCAGATAGGCAGAAATGTGTTGACTTATGTCGATGACATTATTGTAAAAAGCACGAAGCAGGAAAATCATATTGCTGATCTGCAGGAGACCTTCGCCAGTTTCAGACAAGCTGGTCTGAAGCTGAATCCAGAAAAATGTGTCTTCGGAGTGAAGAAGGGTAAATTTCTTGGATGCTTGGTTTCAACAAAGGGAATCGAAGCTAATCCAAACAAAATCGAAGCTATACTTCGAATGGAGCCACCAACCACAAGAAAGGGGGCTCAAAGATTAACAGGAAGGCTGGCATCTCTCAACAGATTTATATCCAGATCAGCAGAAAGAAACTTACCATTCTTCGAGGTGCTGAAGTCAGCTGAAGTCTTTCAATGGGGCCCAAGTCAACAAAAAGCCTTCGAAGAGCTGAAGCAATACTTAATAGATCTAACAACATTAACTCCACCAACGCCAGGGGCTCCTCTGTTGTTATATGTGGCAGCTTCGCACTCAGCAGTAAGTGCGGCACTTGTCCAGGAGAAGTTTGATGGACAAGTCAAGAAGCAGGTCCCAGTATATTTTGTATCTGAGGTCCTTAGTGTCTCAAAGAAAAATTATACAGAGTTGGAGAAGGTATTGTATGCCGTTTTAATGGCATCCAGGAAGCTTCGGCATTATTTTCAGGCATACAACATTATTGTTCCTTCTTCGCAGCCGTTGAAGGATATCATGAGAAATAGAGAAGCTACTGGGCGTATTGGAAAATGGGCTGCGGAGCTCAATGAATTTTACATTGATTATGTGCATAGATCCTCAATCCAGTCCCAAGCATTGACAGATTTCATTGCCGACTGGACGCCAGGGGCTCAGGACGAAGAAGCAAATAAAGATGCCGAAGTATGGACAGTGTTTTGTGATGGCTCTTGGGGAACCTTCGGAGCAGGTGCAGCTGCTGTGTTGGTCTCACCATCCAAGGTTAAAACTTGCTATGCAGCAAGACTTGACTTCAGCTGCACAAATAATATAACTGAGTACGAAGCCCTGCTCCTGGGTCTTCGGAAACTAAAGGCAATGGGAATCAGAAGGGCGATTCTTAAAACTGATTCCCAGGTTGTTTCGGGTCATATTGACAAAAGTTGCAAGGCTAAAGACCCGAAGCTTGAAAAATACCTAGACACGGTCCGAAGGATCGAAGCTTCCTTCGAAGGATTTTCTGTCAAGAATATCCCTCGAGGGCAAAATGAGCATGCTGATTTACTAGCCAAGTCTGCAGCACAGGGGCTACCGTTACCTTCGGATGTGTTCTTCGAAACAATAAAGGCACCTTCAGTAGAGCTTCTTGAAAGAGCAGTCCTCAACATTTCTCCTGTTTACAGCGAAGATTGGAGAACGGAAATAATCTCTTACCTTCAGGGTAAGTTCTTTTCAGATGACGAAGCCTACAATAAAAGAATAGAGGCAAGAGCTCGTCCGTATATCATGATAGAAGGGGAATTATACAAACATGGAGTTTGCGCTCCGCTGCTCAAGTGCTTATCTAGAGCCGAAGGTATAGAGTTGATGAAAGAGATACATGCAGGCCTGTGTGGATCCCACATCGGATCCAGGCCGTTACTTGGAAAAGTGTTCCGCCAAGGATTTTATTGGCCGAAGGCAGCTTCGGATGCAGCGGAGTTAGTTCAAAAGTGCGAAGGTTGTCAAAAATGTGCAAGAGATCAAAAGCAACCTTCGTCTTTGACACAGCTGATACAACCCATCTGGCCATTGCAAAGGTGGGGCCTTGACTTGTTGGGTCCGTTACCACCGGCCCAAGGGAATCTAAGATATGTTATAGTAGCTGTGGAGTATTTTTCCAAGTGGATTGAGGCGAAGCCATTAGCCACAATAACTTCGGCCACTGTCCAAAAGTTTTTCTGGCAGAATATTGTCTGTCGCTTTGGGGTACCGAAGGCCATCACTGTAGATAACGGAACGCAGTTCGACTCCGAAGCTTTCAGAAATTTCTGTGATCAAATTGGAACGAAGATCCATTTTGCATCAGTCAGGCATCCGGAGTCGAATGGGCTTGTTGAAAGGGCCAACGGCATCATAATGACAGGAATAATGAAGTTAATCTTCAATCAACCAAGGGGAAAGTGGCCAGATCAGTTGACCAAAGTGGTGTGGAGCCACAATACAACAACATCAAGGTCTACAGGCTTTACCCCATTCAAATTATTATTCGGTGACGAAGCAATAACTCCGGAAGAAGCTAAAGCTGGGTCAATAAGGGTAGTAGCTTCGGCAGAATCAGGCCCCGAAGATGCTTGCCTTGTGGAAAAGATACTTTAGAGGGGATCAGGCTTCAGGCCGTGGAGAATATCAATAAATATCAAGCTGAAACAATCAGGTGGCGAGATAGAAAGGTCCGCTTAAAAAATATTGAGCCGGGACACTTGGTGCTTCGGAGAGTGGCCAACCCAGATACAGTGGGCAAGTTACAATTGAAGTGGGAAGGGCCTTTCTTAGTAGCATCCTCGTCAAGGCCTGGTTCGTACAGATTAAAGGACATGGATGGCAACGAAATTCCAAGATCTTGGAATGCAGATGAGCTTCGGAGATATTATGTATAACCTGATGTAACTTTTTATGTTTTTCTTTTTTCATGGCACCCTTTTCCTTTCTAAAGGGGGAGAAAGGTTTTTAATGGGGCCATCATATGTAATTTCCTTTTTAGTTTTATAAGAGCAAAATCCCCCAAAGAATGTAAATGTAAAAGCTGAGAACGCACCATCGAGTGCCGAAACTGAAAAAAAAAGAGAAGAAGCTCCAAAGACGTCCCTAAGGGGATGCAGAGCTTACAGCGAAAAGTCAGCGCTTATACCGCCTAAGTAAAAGGCGAAGAAGCTCCAAAGACGTTCCTAAGGGAATGCAGAGCTTATACCGCCTAAGTAAAAGGCGAAGAAGCTCCAAAGACGTTCCTAAGGGAATGCAGAGCTTATACCGCCTAAGTAAAAGGCGAAGAAGCTCCAAAGTCGTTCCTAAGGGAATGCAGAGCTAATGTCTGGTTGGTTCTAAAGAAATAATGGCTGAGAGTGTGGCTTCGGACATATGTTTTGGACATTCATTCGCACATTACATTACATCATGGCATTTGCATGCATAAGCATTCATTCATAGCATACCAAAGTGGTTTTTTATGATTCGTTATTTAAAAGAAAAGCTTCGGCAAAAAGAAGAATTGGTCTCTTATGCTTTGTTGTGTACAAAAAAGAAAAGCTTCGGCAAAAAGAAGAAGTGGTCTTTTATGCTTTGTTGCTCGGCAAAAAGAAGAATTGGTCTCTTATGCTTCGTTGTGTACGAAAAGAAGGGAAGGTGTTTTTTCGCCCTCGGCTCAAAATACTGATTTCGTCCACATCAAAGCGCCTCAGTAGAAGGGTAAGAATATATTACAAGGTATGTACAAAGTTCCTTGAGAACAGTTTAATTGTATTTACAAAAGTTGTTACAAAAGTATCCTTCCTATAGTATACTTCTACTGATCTTCATTAAGCTTCAGCTTCGGCGACAGCTTCGGCGACATATCTTAAGCATCATCTTCACCTTCGTCATCCTACATAAATCAAGGTATCGTGAGTAAAAATCAAGTGCAAAGGAGAAGGTAAGTACGAAGTATCATTTCTTACTGGTTCAAGATGACTTCGAGCTTCGTCTCCAGCCTTCTCCCGCCCGCCTTTTGTCCATATCATTTTTATGAATCTATTTGAGATGCTTCGGGCGAGGTCAGGTGTATCGTCCAGGATTGATGGAGACAGGGTGAAGTTGGGCCTGTTGACGATTTTCCCATGCTCGCAGCCGGCCTTCAGGAACGCAGCAGCGGTACCCCGAGAAGCTACCCAGGCACAGAAGTCACTGTGCCCGGCTATGACTTCGTCAAGTTCTTCGATTTCAGCTTCAATATGATCGAAGGCTTGTGGTAAATTTTCCGCTGAAGGGTTACATTTCCCGCTGCTGGCTCCAACAGAGTAAAATATCTTTTTTAATCGTTCAATACAATTATTGCTAAATTTCAAGCATTTGTCTTGAAGGCTTGTTAATGATTTCTTCAAGTCTGAATTGGCCTGGACCTCGGCTTCAAGTTTCGAATTAAGCTCTAGCTTCTCCTGATCAAATTGTTTTGATTGACTGATAAGCTTCGAATTCAATTCTGATACTTTAGCTTCAGTCTCAGCCAGCAAGCCTTCGGTCGATTGGAGCTCGAAGTCTTTCTTTTCAATGATAGCTGATTGTTCTTTTATCTTGCTCTCTAAATTTTCAATTATAGCTTCGTGTTTTTTGTCCTCCAAATCTTGTTGCATCTTCAGAGCCTTGCTCAGTAGCATGCTCTGCACAGAAACAACTTTTGTTAGTAACATTTTCATTATTAACAACAATAAAAACCAGAGAAAAGATTCTTTACCTTGAAGTTGGAATAAAATAAGCTGCCGACGATATGTTGTCGTCGGTAGCGGCTGATATCTGTCTCTAGTTTCGGAAAACCGATACTCTTTGATAGAGTACCGATGACCTTAGCTCCAGTTTGGTCTCGAATGCAGCCCAATTTTTCGTCATCAATGCCTCCAAATAGAAGGGCTCCTGGCTTGTAGCCGCAAGATTTGGCATAGTCCTTAAGTTCTTCCATTTCGGCCTTCGACAGTTTTTGCCCAATTAAATTTTGAAATGTGTAAGCTTCGTCGTCCGAAGTATCTTCGGCTATTTCTTTCCCCTTCCCAGGCACTGTGGCCATGGTTTTTTCAGCAGCAATGGCAGTTTCTTCTGCAGCCATATCTTCCAAAATTTTGTCAATGTCCTCAATAGTAGTTTCTAAGTTCACATCTTCGGCTGTAGCGGCTTCGGTAGCCGCGACCTCCGAAGGTGCGACTTCGACGTTTGTTGTGCCTTCAGCAGCTGCCGTTTTCTGAATTGACGCCCTCGGCGGCGTCTTATCGATAACTTCGGTCACTGCAATAATTCTTTGCCGCTTTGGTTTGGTTATCTTCGTTTGTTCCGGCTCTTCTACCTTTCGAAAAAGCTTCGTCAGTTCAGGCCCTAGTGGACTTAGCTTCGTGGGCACGGGTTCAGTCATTACCTTTAAAATTTCCTCCACGTCGCTGGTAGAAGGTGGTGTGGGGGTCCCCTCTTCTTCGGATAATTTTCGCTTCGCAGTTGATATTTTTCTTTTCTTGGGAATTTTCTTCTCTTTTGCTGGCCTTTCTTCATCCTTGTCCAGAGCTTCGGCCACTCTTTTTCTTTTTTGGCCCTCAGCACCCTTGTTCAGCCGTTCATAGTCACTGTACTCGAAGCCCAGGGCATCAAGCACTCGGTTCAGCCTTCGCTTCGGACGGGTGCCGAAGGCCGCTGTCATTAGTTGATCTTCTTTTTTGGAATAATTCCCCAGAATTTCATTACACATCACCTCGACTGTGTCCAGCCACTCTTGGCAGGGCTTCTTAAAGTATTGCTTGAATTTGAAGTGATATGGAAGCCGGACAAGTTCCCCCTCCTTCTTCTCCCCCTTCAACTTTGGCATTTCCCATTCTTTTAGAGTAGGGAAGACTCTGAATGCCAAGAATTCTTGAACCAGATCCCTGGTACTGATATGTTCTGCAATAATTCCGAATTCATCCATTGCCTGTTGTGTTTGACCCTCTGGTGTCATGTTGCAGCGGGGTCGGGTTTCTCCGAAGATCAGCTCGAGTGGACTTTGCACAAGCTTCTCTTTGTTGTCATCAACCTTGACATAGAACCATTCTGATTTCCAGCCTGCTAGCCATTTGCTTCGGTAGCTGATCACAGGAAACTTTGCGGTTTTCCGGTAGGCAAAATTGTAGCAGCCGAAGTTATCATGTAGCCCATCTTTTCTGGCCTTTGTTTGATAATGTAACTCATGAACTCGACAGAAACTGTCGGCAAATGGCTCAACTGCTTGGCTTCGGAGGGCCCAAATATAAACGCTAAGCCTAACGATAGCGTTAGGAGTTAACTGGTGAAGATAGATACCAAACCTCTTCAGTATCTCCGCAATAATCTCGTGAAGAGGGAATCTCAGCCCAGCCTTTAAAAAGCTCTTGAAGATAACAATCTCGTCCTTCTCTGGCTTCGGGGTGGTTTCTTCTCCCCCGAAGCGAAGTAGCTTCTTCTGATTTTCATTAAAATAACCTGCTTTCACCATCTTCGAAAGATCAGCCTTTGAAACAGTTGATTTCCCAAAATCCAGGTGGCTGGGTTTGCTGGGCATGGCAATGCGATAGTCGTCTTCGGGATCAGTCCCTTCAATATTCTCTTCTTCTCCTTCGGCAGCTGTCGGGTTTGCTTCAGCAGTGGGCATGTCTTCCACAGTCATCAGTCCGGAACGCTGCATCGCTTCGGAGATGGGCACAGTATTCGAACCTTCGGCTTCGTCTCCCTCACGTGCAACTTTGGCAGTAGATCGCACTCTCGCCATTTGATTCTGAGTTTGGGGAAGTTAGATACTTTTTTTTTTCTTTTTTCTTTTCTCCCGAAGCCCTTCTTTCTGACGAAGCAGACGTCGAGGTGGACCTTCGATCGATTCTGAGAGTCAAGCTTCGGCTATGGTTAAAAATTTTGGCAGCAAAACAGTGCAAATAGCAATGAATGCTGTGGTAACTTCACACCTACCCGTCTGTTTATATAGTGCTGCAGGAAAGAAGGCGAAGCGGCAGGATTTTTACACCAAGCGGGCAGTCACTTGTACTCGCTGTGCAGTGGACCGCAAAGATCAAACAGTAACTCTGCAAGGTGGGCCTGGCACGCGCTCGGAAGCCGGATCGTTTCTCCGCAACGAGCTCAGGGAAGGTGTTTTTTGGACCTTCGGCTTCCCGAAGCTGAAGAGGCTTTTTTCACGGGTCAAGCTCGTTACGAAAAACGATCTAGCACCGCGAAAGGGGCTACTGTTGGGGCTATGCTTCGGTGCGCCGAAGGTCTTACACGAAGAAGCAGCTTCGGCTGAAGTCGTCCCCAGGAGACGGCCGAAGATTCCTTTTCATGGAGCTTCGGCGTTACAAACCGACATAGAGATAGAATGACCTTTTTATCCATAGAGGTCTGAGTCAATGTTGTAAACTTTTGTAAGGGGCATAATTGTAATTTGTCACAGGCTGTGACCTGTGTCTATAAATAGATGAACAGTACCTCTGTACTGTTCACGCGAACCTGTCATTTGCCTTCGCATCATACTTGTATTCTCACCTTCCTCAGGACCAAAGGTACATTTGTAATTTGAAATCATTTATATTCATTCATGTTAGTAAAAATGGAAATGATTCTATGATAACATTTAAATGTTTATTGTGTACCTCATGATCTATATTAATACTTCATCCCTCGTTATTATGTTTACGAAGGTACGCCCTTCGTAACCTTCGTCCGAAATTCTTTATATCCCAAAAGGATATAATGTGATGGAGGACGAAGGACTTTAGCACTTAACATTTTCTGTGTTGGCTTGTTCTTAACTCTTAGCATTTGAGAACAAGCCCCCAACACAAGGTATTGCGAGTAAAAATCAAGTGTGAAGGAGAAGGTAAGCACAAGGTATCATTTCTTACTGGTTCAAGATGACTTCGAGCTTCGTCTCCAGCCTTCTCTCGCCCGCCTTTTGTCCATATCATTTTTATAAATCTGTTTGAAATGCTTCGGGCGAGGTCAGGAATATCGTCTAGCATTGACGAAGATAGAGTGAAATTGGGCCTGTTGACGATTTTTCCATGATCACAGCCGGCCTTCAGAAACGCTGCAGCAGTGCCCCGAGAAGCTACCCAGGCACAGAAGTCACCGTGCCCGGCTATAACTTCGTCAAGCTCATCAATTTCAGCTTCAATATGTTCGAAGGTTCTTGGCAAATTTTCAGCTGAAGGGGCGAACTTCCCACTGCTGGCTCCAACTGAGTAAAAGATCTTTTTTAATTGTTGAATACAGTTGTTGCTAAATTTCAAACATTTGTCTTGAAGCCTTGTTAATGATTTCTTCAAATCTGAGCTGGTTTGGACTTCGGCCTCAAGTTTTGAATTAAGCTCTAGCTTCTCTTGTTCAAATTGTTTTGATTGGCAGAGGAGCTTCGAATTCAATTCTGCTACTTTAGCTTCAGTTTCTGCCAATAACCCTTCAGTTGTTTGGAGTTCAAAGTCTTTCTTTTCGATAATAGCTGATTGCTCTTTTATCTTGCTCTCTAGATTTTCAATTATAGCTTCGTGTTTCTTATCCTCTAGATCTTGTTGCATCTTCAAAGCTTTGCTCAGTAGCATGCTCTGCACATAAACAACCTTCGTTAGGAACATTTTCATTATTAAAAACAATAAAAGTCAGAGAAAAGTTGTTTACCTTGAAATTGGAATAGAATAAGCTACCAACGATATGTTGTCGTCGGTAGCGGCTGATATCTGTTTCTAGCTTCGGAAAACCGATACTCTTTGATAGAGTACCGATGACCTTGGCTCCAGTTTGATCTCGGATGCAGCCTAATTTTTCATCGTCGACACCTCCGAAAAGAAGAGCTCCTGGCTTATATCCGCAAGATTTGGCATAGTCTTTAAGCTCTTCTATTTCGGCCTTCGACAGTTCTTGCCCAAATAAATTTTGAAATATGTAGGCTTCGTCTTCCGAAGTATCTTCGGCTATTTCCTTTCCCTTTCCAGGCACTGTGGCCATGGTTTCTTCAGCAGCAGTGGCAGCTTCTTCTGCGGCCATGTCTAGCAAAATTTTGTCGATGTCTTCAATTGTAGTTTCCAAGTTCAAATCTTCGGCTGAGGCGGCTTCGGTAGCCGCGATCTCCGAAGGTGCGACTTCGACATTTGTTGTGCCCTCAACCGCTGGCGTTTTCCGAGTTGAAGCCCTCGGTGGCGTCTTGTCAATAACTTCGGTCACTGCAATAATTCTTTGCCTCTTTGTTTTGGTTGTCTTCGTTTTTTCCGGCTTCTCCACCTTTCGAAAAAGCTTCGTCAGTTGAGGCCCTAATGGACTTAGCTTCGCGGGCAGGGGTTCAGTCATTACCTTTAAGATTTCCTCCACGTCGCTGGTAGAGGGTGGTGCAGGAGTCCCCTCTTCATCGGATAATTTTCGCTTTGGAGATGATATTTTTCTCTTCTTTGCAATTTTCTTCTCTTTTGGTGGTTCTTCCTCATCTTTGTTCAAACTTTCGGCCACTCTTTTCCTTTTTTGGCCCTCGGCACCCTTATTCAACCGTTCATAGTCAGGATACTCGAAACCCAGGGCATCAAACACTCGGTTCAGCCTTCGCTTCGGACGGGTGCCGAAGGCCGCAGTCATCAGTTGATCTTCTTTTTTCGAATAATTCCCAAGAATTTCATTACACATTACCTCAACTGTGTCCAGCCACTCTTGGCAAGGTTTTTTAAAGTATTTCTTGAACTTGAAATGGTAAGGAAGCCGGACAAGTTCCCCTTCCTTCTTCTCCCCCTCTAGCTTCGGCATTTCCCATTCTTTTAGAGTAGGGAAAACCCTGAAGGCCAAGAACTCTTGAACCAGATCCCTAGTACTGATATGCTCTGAAATAATTTTAAACTCACCCAGTGCAGCCCAGGTGGGACCTTCTAATGTCATGTGGCATCGCGGCCTTGTTTCTCCGAAGATTAATTCAAGTGGGCTTTGTACCAACTTCTCTTCGTCTTCGTCAACCTTCACATAAAACCACTCTGACTTCCAGCCTGCCGGCCATTTGCTTCGGTAGCTGATAACAGGAAACTTTGTCGTTTTCCGGTAGGCAAAATTGTAGCAACCAAAGTTATCATGTAATCCATCTTTTCTGGCTTTTGTCTGGTAATGCAGCTCATGGACTCGACAAAAGCTATCGGCAAACGGCTCCACTGCCTGGCTTCGGAGGGCCCAGATATAGACATTAAGCCTAACGATAGCGTTAGGAGTCAACTGATGAAAGTAAATACCAAACTTCTTCAATACATCTGCAATAATACCATGAAGGGGGAATCTCAGCCCAGCCTTTAAAAAGCTCTTGAAAATGACTATCTCGTTTTTCTCTGGCTTCGGGGTAGTCTCTTCTCCCCCGAAGCGAAGTAGTTTCTTCTGATTTTCACTGAAATAACCTGACTTTACCATCTTGGAGAGGTCAGCCTTCGAAACGGTCGACTTTCCGAAGTCCAAGTGGCTGGGTTTACTTGGCATGGCAATGCGATAATCATCTTCGGGATCAGTTTCTTCAATGTTCTCCTCTTCTGCTTCGGCAGTTGCTTGTTCTGCTTCAACAGCGGGGATTTCTTCCGTAGTTACTAGTCCGGATCGTTGCATTGCTTCGGAGATGGGAACAGTCTCCGAACCTTCAGCTTCGTCTCCTTCACGCTCAACCCTGGCAGTAGATCGCACTCTGGCCATTTGATTCTGAGTCTGGGGAAATTAAATTGAATACTTTTTTTTCTTTTTCTCCCGAAGCCTTTCTTTCTGACGAAGCAGACTTCGAGATGGACCTTCGTTCGATTCTGAGAATCAAGCTTCGGCTATAGTTAAAAATTTTGGCAGCAAAACAGTGCAAATAGCAATGAATGCTGTGGTAACTTCACACCTACTCGTCTGTTTATATAGTGCTGCAGGTAAGAAGGCGAAGCGCCAGGATTTTTACACCAGGCGGGCAGTCATTTGCACTCGCTGCGCGGTGGACCGCAAAGATCAAACAGTAACTCTGCAAGGTGGGCCCGACACGCGCTCGGAAATTGAATCGTTTCTCGGCAACGAGCTCAGGGAAGGTGTTTTTTGGACCTTCGGCTTCCCGAAGCTTAAGAGGCTTTTTTCACGGATCAAGCTCGTTACGAAAAACGATCTAGCGCCGCGAAAGGGGCTACTGTTGGGGCCATGCTTCGTTGCGCCGAAGGTCTTACACGAAGAAGCAGCTTCGGCTGAAGTTGTCCCCAGGAGATGGCCGAAGGTTCCTCTTCATGAAGCTTCGGCATTACAAACCGACATAGAGATAGAATGACCTTTTAATCCATAAAGGTCTGAGTCAATGTTGTAAACTTTTATGAGGGGCATAATTGTAATTCGTCACAGGCTGTGTCCTGTGTCTATAAATAGATGAACAGTACCCCCGTACTGTTCACGCTGACTTGTACTCGCTCGTGCATCACGCTTGTACCTTTGTCCTCTGTCAAGCCGAAGGTACAAATGTAATTCAACATTGTTTTTATTCTTCCATGATTATATAATAAGAACATGTAATAATGTTATGTGATTATTCATTCTCTCACATTTCATATGCTTCTCCTTATTGTTAATATAAACTGCAATGATGAAGGTATGTCCTTCATGACCTTCGTCTGAAGATCGTTATATCCTAAGGGAAATAACGCTTCGAAGGACGAAGGGTATTATCATTAACTTTTTTCTGTGTTGCCTTGTTCTTAATTCATAGCATTTGAGAACAAGTCCCCAACAGCTATGTATCAACCCGTGCTCGTCCCGAGGCATCCATGATAGAGGGGTACTGTACTGAAGAGGCCATTGAGTCCAGAGGTCCATTCTGCAATAATATCCTAAAAGATCAGGTTGCAATAGGTCTGCCTCCGTCACGACACGAGGGTAGATTGTATGGAAGCAGGAGGATGGGACAGAAATCTTTCATTCCACCAGATTACAATACAGTACTTGAGGCACATCACAGCATCCTACATCAGCTAGCGATAATAGAGCCATTTATCCAACAACACATCAATGAGCTTCACGAGCAAAATCCTGAGCATACGGCTGATTGGGTAATG